>JAUMIR010000005.1:222178644-223428644 GCA_030847615.1 Gambelia wislizenii | reverse complement strand
ACCCGGGCAGATGGTGCTCGTCCAACCCTGTAAGGTCAACCATCTAAGAGAAGGAAACTCTAATCAAACCTACGGCCCGAGGACCTCGCTGCCACGTCCATGCTTGCAAGGCCACGGCAGATGAATCTCTGGTTTAAAGGGTGAGGCCAGTTCTGTGCACGCTGCGCTCCACCAGAAAAATCCATTGCACAGGCTCGAAGGACAAATCCATTTCCAAAAAAGCCCTGTAGCGACTGGCGAGGGACGAAACCGGCAGGTGTAAAGATGCACTGGAAGCCGCAGCCCCAACCCTGCATGCAGGCGGTTCAGGACATTGGTCGCTCAAGCCTGACCCGGGAGATGACAGTCTTGTTGGGCAGCATTCTGAACGACCAAGCAGCCTTTTTTAAGGAGAGCACTGCTTGCTCCATATGGAGAGGGGCCTAGAAAAGGTGGCCTAAAGAAAGCTCATCCCCAACTACCTGGTTGGCTAGCCGCGGCCAACGGGAATCTTCTGATGCGGTCAAACCAAGGCAAAGAAACAAAGGCACACACCGGCCTCCAAAGGTGTAAATAAACTGACACTTGCATGCTGGAACATCAGAACCATGCAAGACTCTAAAGATAGTGGACGGCCTGAGTGTCGTTCTGCCCTAATAGCCCTTGAACTATCACGGCTTAATATTGACATCGCTGCTCTTAGTGAAGTTCGCTTCCATGAGGAAGGCAGCCTTAAAGAACATGGCGCCGGCTACACACTTTACTGGTCTGGCAAACCCAAAACCGAAAAACATCTTTCAGGAGTAGGCTTCATGATTAAAAACTCCATTGCCTCCAAACTCGAAACCTTGCCAACAGGACACTCTGATCGCATTATTTCCTTACGCCTCCCACATGTTGTTCTCTTTAGTGTATATGCCCCAACTATGCAAGCCGACCCTGTAGAGAAAGACAAATTCTACACAGACCTACGCCAACTCATACAAAAAGTCCCTGTAGAAGATAAAATTATTATACTTGGTGACTTCAATGCCAGAGTAGGAAAGAATTCCGAAGCCTGGAAAGGTGTCTTAGGCAAGCATGGTGTTGGAAATTGCAATGATAACGGACGCCTCCTGCTAGAGTTCTGTGCAGAACAACAGCTGACTATTACAAACACAATCTTTCAGCAGAAAGATAGCTTGAAGACAACCTGGATGCATCCCCGATCCAAACATTGGCACCTCATTGACTACGTTCTAGTCCGTCAGAGAGACATTCGCGATGTCCGTCATACCCGAGTGATGCCCAGTGCAGAATGCCAAACAGATCATCGCCTCGTCAGATGTAAACTAAATCTTCATCTTAAGTTCAAACCTAAGAGGGGTGGCATCTTAAAGAAGAGGCTCCAAGTCAACAATCTTCAACAAGCTACCATGAGAGACAACTTCCAGGCAAACCTACAAACGAAACTTGAAGACCATCCTACAGATCCTTCTCCTACAGTGCTTTGGCAACATATCAAAAACAGTATCCTCCAGTCTGCAGAAGAATCCCTCGGGTTCTCCCACAAGAAAAATCAAGACTGGTTTGATGAAAACAACCAAGAGATCCAGGAGCTGTTGGCAAGGAAGAGAGCTGCTCACCAGGCATACCTCGCCCAGCCAACCTGTCATGTAAGAAAAGCAGCTTTCCGCCTCACATGTAGCAAACTACAACAAAAACTCCGAGACATGCAGAACAAGTGGTGGATCAATTTAGCAGAAAAGACACAACGCTGTGCAGATCTGGGTGATCATAGAGGATTTTATGAAGCTCTTAAAGCAGTGTTTGGACCTACTTATCAGGTCCAAAGCTCCTTATACAGTACAGATGGTCAAACATTAATTACTGATAAAGCCTCCATCCTAAATCGTTGCGCTGAACATTTTCAAAGTCTCTTTAGCGCCAACCGAGTAGTCCAAGCCTCAGCTATCCAATATATGATACAAAAACCAATGAAAAATGAATTGGACATAGCTCCCACTTTGGAAGAGACCCTTATGGCCATACAGCAGATGAAAAACGGCAAGGCAGCTGGGATTGATGGAATCCCACCTGAAGTTTGGAAACACGGAGGTCATGCACTCCACGAAAAATTCCACGAATTCCTTGTGAATTGCTGGGAAAAAGGGGAACTGCCATCAGACCTCCGAGATGCAGTCATCATCACCCTGTACAAGAAAAAAGGAGCAAAATCCGACTGCTCAAACTATCGAGGCATAACACTGCTCTCTATTGCTGGAAAAATCCTTGCAAGGATACTCCTGAACAGATTAGTTCCTGCTATTGCAGAAGAACTTCTCCCTGAAAGCCAATGTGGCTTCAGAGCCAATAGGAGTACTACAGACATGGTATTTGCCCTTAGGCAACTGCAAGAAAAATGTAGGGAGCAGAACAAGGGTCTCTATGTAACATTTGTCGACCTCACCAAAGCCTTTGACACTGTAAGTAGAAAAGGTCTGTGGCAGATCCTGGAAAAACTAGGATGTCCCCCCAAATTCCTTAAAATGATTATCTTGCTACACGAGGGCCAGCGTGGTCAAGTCAGATATGGCGATGCTCTTTCAGAGCCCTTTCTAATAACTAATGGAGTGAAGCAAGGTTGTGTTCTTGCACCAACTTTATTTACAATCTTCTTTAGCACGATGCTCCAAAGGGCTATGGCAGAGCTTGAAGAAGACGACGGCATCTATATACGCTACCGTACTGATGGTAGCTTGTTTAACTTAAGCCGTCTGAGGGCTCACACTAAGACTCTAAACTATCTAGTCCGTGAGCTGCTCTTCGCCGATGCTGCTGCCCTTGTTGCCCACACAGAAGCAGCTCTGCAGCGCCTAACGTCCTGCTTTGCAACAGCTGCAGAGCTGTTTGGGCTAGAAGTCAACCTGAAGAAAACAGAAGTTCTTTACCAGCCTGCACCACAGGACGAACACCACCATCCCCACATTGCCGTCGGCAAATCAGTGCTCAAGTCCGTTCAGCAGTTCACCTACCTGGGAAGCATCATCTCCTCAGATGCCAAGATTGACAAAGAGATCGATCACAGATTAGCAAAGGCATATAGTGCATTTGGAAGACTTCACAAAAGAGTCTGGAGCAATAAACACCTGAGGCAAAGCACAAAAATTAGTGTGTATAGAGCCATCGTACTGTCTATCCTCCTTTATGGATCTGAAACATGGGTTACCTATCGCCACCACCTACGACTCCTCGAGCGCTTTCATCAGCGCTGTCTACGCACAATCCTAAATATACACTGGACTGACTATGTGACGAATGTTGCTGTCCTTGAACAAGCAGGGATCACCAGCATTGAGGCCATGATATTGAGAACACAGCTGCGCTGGGCAGGGCACGTTTCTAGGATGGAGGACCATCGCCTCCCAAAAATACTACTCTACGGTGAACTCGCCACGGGTCAGCGTGGGAGGGGCGCTCCAAAAAAGCGATACAAGGACTCCCTGAAACAACATCTCAGGCTTGGCCAGATTGATCACCAACGGTGGTCCGCCCTGGCCTCACATCGGGAGGCATGGAGACGCACTATCCACAATGCTGCAGCCTTATTTGAGAACTCACGACGAACAAGTCTTGAAGAGAAACGACAACGCAGAAAGAATCACAACCCAAAAACATCACCCAAGGAGACCTTCTGCTGCACTTTTTGCAACCGGACTTGTTTATCTCGGATTGGCCTTTTTAGTCATCAGCGCGCTTGCAGAAGGCGCGGGATGAGTCCTTCCTGAATCTTCGTTTGCGAAGAAAAGCCAGAGAGATGTGCATATTGTAGGACTTGCTGTATATATGGGTTGACTGATGCAATTCAGTTGATTACAGGATATGATATGTTATTACATGTGAGTTTCACATTGAGCATCACAAAGCATTTGCAGGACCTAGTCCTAGTATGGGCATTTTTGTACCCCCAGGACTTACTGTAGACTGCATCAGGTCTAGAAAGGTTAAAGAACAACAACAACAACACAACAACTTGAAAAGTCACAACCAGAAGTGGCAGGAAATCTACTTTCATTTGGGGTTGGGTAGGACCAAACAAGACAGTTTCCAGTAGTGGGACTTTACCTTTTCTAGCCATTTTATTTTTTTTTTGGTGGAGGAATTGGGGCATTGGGAGGTGTGTAAGGGCTGAAAAATGGCTTGGGGGGTCATGGGCTTCACTTTAACCTCCTCTGATCTAAAGCTTGTACTTTGTATGTTTGTGAGTTCTGATCCCAGATTCCTAACTAGATCACACACTGGCATGGGTACCAGATTTTATATCTAATCCACTTAATTGAACTCTTGTCCCCTCATCATATGAATTGCTATGATAGTTGTGACACTGATTGTTATAAAATTGATCTTTCCTTGTCTTCCTCTATGATCAGGCCCTTCTTTCCTTTCTGTAGTATCAGGCGACTGTCCTTCTCTCATCCTTTGTTGTCAAATCATACTGGTCCAATTCTTCTGCTCATGCCCTACTTTTTGCATAGCGCTGTAACTGGTCCTTGATATCTGCTTGCAGAATACTATAATTTGCATGATGTAGTTAAATTATTAAGAGTATTTGGAATTCAGCTTCAAGTTTGCTTCCAGTCATATTAGTTATTTGGATTCTGTTGTGGAGCTGAGGGAAGACCATGGCCTATATTTGTCCAAGCAAAATGCCTCTTAATTATGTTTTGGATTTGCTGGTATATTAAAAAAAAGAGAGATGAAACTGTATCCATGTTATCTATATATTTCAGAATAAATAGCTAACAACCTGAAACCAATTTTTAGGTGCTTAGTTCTATTCAAAGTCTTATTTAGAGAAATGTTCCCCCCCCCCAATTTGGTGCTGCTCTACAGCAAAGCTTAGAAAATTTATTTTATTAGAGTACGTATATTTGCCCCTCTCTTCAGCCACAAAGGCTCTCAGAGCAGCTTACAAATTGTTTAGCAATAGCACTTACTCATCTACACTGCATTATGGTGCTAGGCACTCTCTAAGTAGTTCACAATATGTTAGCTAAAATGAAGGCATTATACCCCCCAATAAGAATTGTGCCCTCAAATGAAATTTTCCTACAGTCCCCAAATTCCTAGCATTGCAGAGTGAAACAATTGAAAGCCATTCACAGAACTCTTTTGTTTACTGTATTCACATTTCCCTGGTAGTTTTGCCTGCCCCTTTTCTTGGGATGCCTAAACTGTATGTCTAAAAGCTCAAGTGAAGTTTTATGTTGCTGTAATGCTAGAAATTTGGGAAATGAAGGAAATTTCATTTCAGAGGGCAGTATTCTAATTTGGGGGGCAGTGCCCTCATTTTGCACCCCTCCTGTAGCTACAGCCCAGAAGCTGCTGCTCCCAAAATGCCCCAGCTTCCATCGCCAATGGCTATGTTAGCTGGGAATCTGCTGGCTGTAATCAATAATGTTCCCAGACTTGATTGTAGAGGTCCTGATGCCAGAGTTCCCTTGTCTATTCAGTCCCCTCCTGTTAACCGTCTTCTGTCCCAAGGTCCTGACACCAACCCTTTTCTCCTTGGCCTTTGCTTTCTCCACCCATCTTTCTATCAATTGCCTCCTTCCTAATCCACTGCCAATACTTGGCCCTTTCCCTCAGCCATTTTGAAATGAGAGTAAAAGATCACCGTTTTATCGACTTACCATACCCTCACTTAGCTGAAAATCCAACATGGCAGCAGCAGGTGCTTTCCCTGTTTGCTAGCCCCACCCCCATGCTTGTCCAGCCAATCAGCTTATGCTGCCTGGTCGCAGCAACGTAAATGCGACTGTTTTAATGATTGCACATTCACATACCCTACAGAGCTTTTTAAAAACTCTGAGAAAAGCTCTGAAGGCTTTCCTTTGGAGCTTTATGGTGGATTTGCCTCCCCCTTCTGAATGAGATGTATTGATGCAGATGTCCATTTGGACAGATCGCCTTCCATGCAATTGCCATTTGGATTATTTCCACCGTTTGGACAGGACCTATGTGAATCTTGAAATCCTTGGGGTTGCACTTCAGCAGAGCTTGGAACTGTTACTTGTCAGGGCTCCAACTTCTAAAGAAATCTCCCAGCTAGCATGGTCAGCCAGTGGCCATGCTGGCTGGGGATGCTGGCAGTTGAAGTCCCAAAAAAATTTTTTTGCCCCAACTCTGGACTTTGCATATGAGAAAGACCTTCCTTCTAGGATGTAACCATGCACAAATCCACATTTATCAACATTGTGAGATCTTATTTCTAGGTCATAGTTTTGACCCATTTCTCCAATTAGGAGTGAATAGATGAAGCAGACAGTGATTTTATTTCATACTATGCTAAAAGTCAACATAGTGCAGTTAGAGTGTTGGATTAGATGAGAGAGATCTAGGTTCACATCCTCAGTCAGCCATGAAGCTCACAGGGTGACTTTGAGCCAGTCATTACCTTTAAGCTAGCCTACTTAACAGGGGATGTTATGAGTATAAAAGTGGGGGGAAACATATATCAGCCACCCCCCCGGATCAGTAAGAATGGTTGAGCTGGGGGGGTTGTTTTAATGATGCCATGGAAGAGACAGGATTGGCCATGGCGTGGCCATGCCATGGCTGGGAGAAGGCAGGGGTGGAGCTTAGCCAAGTTTGCTTAGCTCCTTGCCTCCCCTGGCCTCCTCCCCTTTCCTTTGTGACGACCCACCCTCCCCCCTCTGTCAAAGTGAGATCTCTGGTCGCATCACGGGCCGGGTAGGAATTTTTACCCACTCTTTGATGGAGGGTGTTTTGCCTACCACATACTGTCACTTTGGAATTGGACGATTGGCTTTGGGCATGGTTGTTTAAATTGGTGGTCCCTAGCAGGGAGTGGGGAGATTGGGTATTCAGCATTCAACTATGGCCACCCTGTTTCGGGCTGAAGGATGGACTTATCAAACTGCACCGGCATTTCTTACCGATGGGGTGAAGGGAGATAGGCTATCTTTGAGGCCAGCATCAGGATGTAACCCCCTCTAGAAGTCAGGCCGCTTGAGGGTTACGTCCTGGCATGGAGCCTTTCATTAGACGGCACCCACAAGACAGCCCAGCTGCTGGGCTCCCCCTCGGGGCTCAGGTGTTTCGCTCAGGGAAGCTGGGAGACAGGCCTGATGTGACCATCTGCTCCAGCCGGTCCCGCACTGGGTCTTTCCCTATGGGTTTGCATACCCCAGGAAATAAACCTATAAATAGGTAGGATATAATAATAATAATAATAATAATAAAATTTATTTATATCCCGCCCCTCTGCTAAAAACAATCGGGGCGGCTTCCAACAATTAAACATTATAATAATGACTAAAAACACCACCCACCCCAACCCTCCCACGTAAAAAGACATTAAACACAATAAGATTAAAACCTTCTAGCTAAAAAACACATTAAAAACAAATATATACATAATTTTTAAAAAGCCAGGAGACTGAGTTCCTGAGGCCGGGATCTAATCAGGAAAAGCCTGCCGAAAGAGATCCGTCTTTAGTGCTTTTTTAAAGCTACTCAAGCTCGTCAGCTGACGGATCTCATTCGGCAGGCCATTCCACAATTTGGGGGCGATTACTGAAAAGGCCCTCTGGGAGGTTGCAGACAGCCTAGATTTTTGTGGCTGAAGCAGATTCCTCCCAGAGGACTGGAGTGTGCGGGGAGGATTGTATGGGAGGAGGCGGTTCCGAAGATAAGTTGGACCCAAGCCATTTAGGGCTTTAAAGGTAATAACCAACACCTTATACTGGGCCCAGAAACTGATAGGCAGCCAGTGGAGAGATTTTAGTATTGGAGTTATATGATCTCTCCGAGATGTTCCTGAGACCACTCTGGCTGCCATATTTTGTACCAACTGAAGTTTCCGGACCAAGCACGAGGGTAGCCCCATGTAGAGCGCATTGCAGAAATCTAGACGAGAGGTTACCAGCGCGTGCACCACAGTCTCAAGGTCCCTTACTTCCAGGAAAGGGCACAGCTGGCGTATCAGCCGAAGCTGATAACAAGCACTCCTGACCGTCGCATTCACTTGACTCGTCATCTGAAGCGATGAATCAAGGAGCACCCCCAGACTGCGAACACAGTCCTTAACGGAGAGCGTGACCCCATCCAGGAGGTTGCAACTCAACTCCTGGTTTCGGGGCCGCTACCTTGAGCACCTCCGTTTTGTCTGGATTTAATCTCAATCTGTTTTTCCTCATCCAGCCCATTACAGCTTTAAGACAGTCATTAAGAGGAGAGATGCCATTGGGATTCGAGGCTGATGATCGGGACAAGGAGAAATAGATCTGGGTGTCATCAGCGTACTGATAACACCCAGCCCCATAACCCCGAATAATCTCACCCAGCGGCTTCATATAGATGTTAAACAGCATCGGGGACAGGATGGCGTCCTGTGGAACACCACAAGTAAGCTCCTTTCTGCTGGAGCAGCTGTCCCCAAGCCGCACCCTCTGGGACCTGCCCGAGAGGAAGGACCGGAACCACTGGAGCGCAGTGCCTCCGATTCCTAACCCTCTCAGGCGATCCAGGAGAATGCCATGATCTATCATATCGAAAGCCGCTGAGAGGTCCAGAAGCACCAACAGGGACACATTACCCCTGTCGATGCTTAGATGCAGATCATCGGTCAAGGCAACCATGGCAGTCTCAACTCCAAATCCCGTCCTGAAGCCAGTTTGAAATGGGTCTAGATAATCGGTTTCATCCAAGACCACTTGGAGTTGAAGAGCAACTGCCCTCTCGATCACTTTGCTCAAGAATGGTAACATAGAAACCGGCCTATAGTTATTCATGTCCAGGGGGTCTAGGGAAGGTTTTTTCAGGAGCGGCCTAACCGCTGCTTCCTTTAAACAAGATGGAACACACCCTTCCCTGAGGGATGCATTGATGATGTCCTTAAGGAACACCATCAAGGCAGTCCCCCCCTGGATGGCCAGCCATGAAGGGCAAGGATCAAGAGGGCAGGTCGTCTTCCTCACTCTACCAAGTAGCTTGTCCACGTCCTCGGTACTCACAGATTGAAATTGATTCAGTAAACTTACATCAACGGAGTTGCTGGACACCTCGTCAATTGTTTCTGTCAAAATGCTGGCATCTAAGTCGGCTCTTATCTGAGAGATAAAGTGGCCCTTATATTTCAACCCATATCTCGTGTCTTGTCTCGTTATTCCATGCATCAATCATTAAACCACCTTGAGTTCCCTGGAAAGAGTGCAGCATATAGATGCACTTAAAAAAAAAAAAACACACAGTTCAAGTAGCCTGCAATTCGGGTGGAAAAAAAGCAGTTTGTGAGTGTCTCTGTGTACTACTTAATACACTAAAAGTCTATGTATTGTTGCTGTTCTCTTAGTGATGGGAGTGCATTTTAAGCACAAAGCAGAGTTTGTAAATATTTCTCTATTGTTGAGCCATTTAAAGCATAATTGATTAAACACCAGATATGATTATTTTTGGCTTATGTTGTCAACTCTGTCAGGTGACAGATTCAGCTTCCATTGGGAATATATATCAACTGAGTTCACTGGGAGCTGGATCCAAGTTTCTATTCATGCTTGTCAGATGGAGATTTTATTCTTGATTTGATTGTTGTTCTGGTTTCTTTCTTTTCTGATTTCACTACATTGGGCAGTGAATGGGGGGAATCCATATGCTGAGATGCAGTATTTAGCTACATAGTGCCTGAATCTGCACTCCAAAGTGGGGAGAGGGCAGTGGATGAGTGGCAGAACCACACATTTATTGCTTAGGTAAAGGTTAAATTACTTTCCCGTGGCAGTCTGTAACTTGTGATATCATTTTGCTTTCACTTAGCGTGAATCTTTTATTTAAAAGATTCCAAATCGTTGCACTGCTTAAGCTGCATAAATCTGTCAGATTTCCCCCTCTGATTTTCTATATATAACAAACAAACATTTCTCCTTAGTTAATTTTCTTCTTTTTCTCTTTCCTTACATGTTGCTTTCAAAATGTATCTGTAATCTCTCCCTAATCCCTTTATCTTCTTCTTTTTTTGTCTTCTACCTGCCATATAAAAAAAGCACTTTCTTCCAGCAAGAGACTCCTAAGCCTGCAGGTCTTTCTGCAAGACCAGTGTATTAGATAGCAAACATACATTTGCTGCCAGTATGGCCATTTAGGAGTTCCCATATCCTAATGTATGCATTGGTGCAAATTGTTATACCATAGTTAAGGGGAGAAATGTATATAGATGCTCACTGATGACAACCACCTTCAAGGCTTGTGGTGGCTCTCCCTTCTGATGTTTCTTTATCTTTGAACCCAACCTGACCAGGACAGCACTTATAGAGTAGATTTTCAAACAGAGAGCTTGCTGCCCTACCACCAAGTGAACACACTCAACTCCTGGGGGTTGTTTACACGGGCAAATATTCCTCTAAATATACTGCTAAGATAGCTCATAGTTCCCATGGATCACAGCACAGCATCGCCTCATTCAGAAGGGGGGAAGGTAAAACACCCAAATATAGTGTGGCAAGGGATGTCGCTACTTTTGCCGGTATATTTACAAAGTAGCGCTTTATTGGCAGTGTAAACTACCATTCCACTAAGGGTTACAGCAGAGCTGCATTGTGATTGGTTGATGATGCAGGGGTGGGCTTAAAAGAGGGGCAGGGAAGGAGGGAAAGAGAGTAGCGATTAGAGGAAACTTTGAAAAATCCTCTCTGCTATTTTGCAAGCCAGTTTGCAAACAAAAAGGATTCCCAACAATTTTCATTCAGGGATCATTCCTTCTCATTTTGAAAGTATGTAAAAGCTCAGTTCGTCAGCTGTGATCCTGTGCATGGGGGAGGGAGAGAAACCATTTCACGAAGGGCTGCATCAGATCAAAGCTGTTATTCTCTCTCTCTCTCTCTCTCTCTCTCTCTGTCTTTCCTTAATTTGGCAGAAAATGCTGTTTTAAGCAAGGAGGCAGGGCCGGTTTAAGGAATTTTGGCCCCCCCTGCAATGCTTTATTTTGGGGCCCCCATATGTTTATCTCAGGTCAATGTAACCTAACCTATTCACCGTACAGGATGTTCAGATTATAGTAGGACCCCCTTATCCATGGATTCTTTATCCATGGGACACAAAACAGCACACCTACCATAGAGTCTTCCTAGAAAGCATGTCCTCCCTAGTTGTTTTCTAGGCCCTCCAAGGCAACTCTATGGTATTTTAAACCAGCAGTCCCATTTTTTTCAATGGCATTCACTATTATTCATGGTTTTCAGAATCCACACACCCCCTGAACCAATCCCCAGTGGATAAGAGGGGCCTACTGCATTACATAATTTGCCACCAATAATTTAGTTTAAAAACTATATTATAGGCACTAACATAATATTTTTTGTTTATTAGCAATTAACGTAATGGTGTAGATTTCCTCAAAGAAAAGAAAGAGTGGACTACAAGCTAAACATGAGTTAGTAGTGTAATGCAGCAGCAAAAAATGCCAATGCGATTCTAGGCTGCATTAATAGGAGTACTGTCTAGATCAAGGGAAGTAATAGTATCACTCCATTCTGCTTTGGTCAGACCTCACCTGGAATACTGTTTCCAGTTCTGGGCACAACAATTCAAGAAAGATACTGAGAAGGATGGTGGGAGGTCTGGAAGCCATTACGCCCTATGAGGAACGGCTTAGGGAGCTGGCTATGCTTAGCCTGGAGAAGAGAAGGTTGAGAGGTGACATGATAGCCATGTTTAAATATTTGAAGGGATGTCATATTGAGGAAGGAGCGAGCTTGTTTTCTGCTGCTCCAGAGACTAGGACACGGAGCCATGGGTTCAAACTACAGGAAAAGAGATTCCACCTGAATATTAGGAAGAACCTCCTGACAGAAAGAGCTGTTCGGAAGTGGAATACACTGCCTTGGAGTGTGGTGGAGTCTCCTTCTTTGGGATTTTTTAAACATAGGTTGGATGGCCATCTGTCAGGAATGCTTTGATTGTGTGTTCCTGAAGGGCAGAAGCCGATCGGATGGGATGGCTGTTGGGGTCCCTTCCAGCCCTATGATTCTAGGCTGCATTCAGAGCCTGGAAAAGTTATTCTTAGATTACACCTCCCAGAATCCCCCTGCCAGCATCCTTCTCAAGGTCTGGTTGCATTGTTCCTTTTCCAGCATTCTCTAGCCCAGTGGTTCTTAACTTGGGGTCCACAATGTCCTCACAGGGAGTCCACAAAGGCTTGAAGGCTGCTTGGCCCACCTCCTCCCTGTAGTGGAGTAGCCACGTGACAGGAACCAAGGCAAAGGCTGGCTGGCTTGGCCTGCACATTGCCATTCAATCCATTCCAGCCACAAACTTGCAGGAAGAAGCAAGAGTGCCTCTGAGGGAAAGTTTAATGGATGGTGTAATTGTATTGTTGTTGTTGTTAGCTATTATTATTAGGGTTTTAAAGCTTGAGTTAAGTCTTGGGGCAACAAAAGATATTTAAAGGGGGTCCCTGCTAAAGAAAAGGTTAAGAACCACTGCTCTAGGCCAATGCCTCTCACATAACACTAATGGGATACTGGTGTTTTAATGACAACAATAAAACCATTGTTCCCAGTAACATTACTCCAAATTTGTATTTATATTCTTTATATTCTTCTGTTAAAAGAGCTAGAGTGTTGTAGAAGTTTCAGCACTGCACTATGACTGTGGAGACCAGGGTTTGAATCCTTACTCAGCCATGAATGCCCACTGGGTGACCTTGGGCAAGTCACACTCTCTCAGCCTCAAAGGAAGTCAAAGGCACACCCCCTTTAAACAAACCTCGCCTAGAAAAACCCATGGTAGGTTTGCCTTAGTCAGAAATGACTTGAAGGCACAAGGGCAAACACACAAATTCCTTTTGCAGGCTGAACTCAGTTGGCAGCAAGGAGAGGAAGCTGAAGAAGACCAAGGGGGAAAGGGAGGGGAGAGGAACCAAGACAGGAAGGGAAGGAAAGGGAAGGGAAGAAAAGAAAGAAAGAAAGAAAGAAAGAAAGAAAGAAATCTTTTCTGAGGGAGACAACACTCAAATTCCCTGTCTCTCTCTTTCTCTCTCTCTCTCTCTCACACACACACTCACCTCTGTGCCTCTCCCTCCAGCTTCTGCCATGGAGGGCTGCTATTTCTTTCGCTTTCTCTTTGGGTTTGTGAGACACTGTTTTTTTAAAAAAAAAAGCCAGCGGAGGTTTTTGGAAGAGGAGGGTAGGAAGGGGCTCCTACTGGCTGTCTCCTTCGTCAGATTAAGGAGGCTAGTACGGGGGCCCTCTCTTGACCTCGGGGCCCCCCGCCAATGCTGATTTGGCAGACTGGTTAAACCGGCCCTGCAAGGAGGAAAACCTTCCGTTTGATTTGTGGGAAGGGAGTGGGGGGGGGACTGCCTCTAAATGCTGTTCAGCACGGAGTTCGGGCCAGGGCAGACATTCCTATGGCATTCCCTCTCCAATGCTTGGCCATGCCCCCAGCACTTTTGGCTGTGTGAACCTCAAAGCGGAAAAAATCAAAGAGCCATAAAATATAGCTGTGTAAACATATACCGTGTAAACTACCCACCACTGATGCAGGAAAACACCAAAGCGCAACTTAATGCAATAAAACCTACCATGCAAACCAGCCCTTGGAGATGGCTGGACAGTGAACCTCTATAGGCAGTTGGCTTAATTGTAGATCTCTCTCTTCTCCAAACTCATTCTTGATTTTTTTTTTAAAAAAAACAACCACCCACAATACTACAGAAAACTCTAACAGCTTTGGAAACCATGGCAATTTCAATAGTTGACCCAACAAACAATAAATTTGGCTGTTGTGACTTGGCTGGGAAAATGTGTATGTGCCCCCCACATCTGTCTCACTCAGCCTGGCAAATCAACCTCCTTCTAGTCACTCCATAACAAAGTTTCAAAGAATTCAGGATTCTGGGATTCACTGTTCAAAAAGTAACTTTTCCTATGCTCTGCTCTCTACCTGCACCCGCCCCCGCCCCCGCCCCCACCCCCACCCCCGCCCTACCCCAGTAGGCCTCCCTGCTGCCCAAATTCTTGCCTGAGCCTATGAAGCTGCCTTACACTATGGTAATGATATTGACTAAGATAATTGCCTCATCTGTGGCCATATTGTCTATTTTGACTGATCTCTAATGGGGAGCAGCTTCTCAGTTCTTCTACCTGAGACCTGTAGCTCATGAGGACCAAACTAGACATGATACTAACAGTGTCTTTGCAACTAATATGCACACACTTAAAAAAAAAAAAATTAATTGGACCAGCTGGTAGCTATTGGGATCACAGCAGGTGAGGTGAGAAAGCATAACTTATTCTACTCCAACAGCAATCCTAATGGAAATTGCTTCTCTGAAGCTGCTATTGCATTAGAAGGAAAGCCTGCCCTGGTCTCAGGGAATATAAATTTTTGCATGCGTAAATTTCCAGGTTCAGTCCCTAGCATCACTAACCAAAATGATCTTAAGGTGCAGACCTCTGCCTAAGAAATAACATTGAGCTAGTTGTACAGGGATCCAATGAAAAGGACTGCTTCATTTAACCAATTGTCATAAGGGGTTATCTATACAAGGCCATAAACTTCGTATGCCCTCTGGCCAAGACAGTGGCCGCAAGTGAATTACTTACATTTTTAAATCTGCCACCACCAAAGTTTTTTTTTTAAGTATTTCCACAGTGCTCACAAGCAATATTTCACCTTTACAAAAAGAGAGAGAAAGATAACACAAATCCCCATTTTATTGCCTTAGCGATTGCTCGCCAAGGCGAAAATCCAACATGGAGGCAGTGGGAGCTTGCCCTGTTAACAAGCCCCACCCCCCTGCACTCATCTGGCTAATCAGGTTTGTACTCCCTCTTATATTGGAAAGCAATTCAAATCGAATCGCTTGTCCCAATGAGCAGGAATCCACAGCGCTTTTTTAAAACTTTGGGAAAAGTCACAAAGACTTTCCCAGCATAGTTTTTGTAGTTTTTTGTCCCCCTCCTTCTGAATACAGTGCATTGATGTGGGTTCCTATTAAGACAGCTCATATTCCCTGTGAATTCCATGAGGATTTTTTCCCACCATTTAGACAAGCCCTTATTCTGTTTCAAAACAGGTGTGATAAAAACCCATTCATTTTAATTAGATATCTCTGATTAAGATCTGCCCTATTACTCCCAGACCATCACAGCTTCATAGGAAAAATGCATATTCACAATATTTTACAGAGTGATACAATAGCCCCAAGGGCCATTTTCTTTTAAAATTTTTAATCTGGAAACCTTCTTTTACAACCCTATAAAGCTGATCATTCACATTTTATAGGCTAAAAAGCCAAGCTAAGAAGTAGTGTCTTAAAAGTCACCCTGCTAGTAAGTTCATAGCTGTGCAGGGAGCTGTGATTTCAGTTCTAACACGCTTTGCTTCTTGCCAGCCTGTTTCTTCCTACAGCTGATATCCAGGCCTACCATTTCCACAGTTGTTTCCTGGATTCTTTTAATGTAATACATGGATAATACTACAGTGTTGAGTGGCAGGGAGCCTAAAGAAATACTCTGGTGGAATTATGATTTAGTGAACCTATTAGGCAACAGATGTTATTCTGAGTCAGATTAGTTGTAAAAATGCTGGGCTAAATCACTGGTAGTCCTACTTAGAATAGACTCACTAAAATTAGTGGGATTTAAGTTAGTGATAACTAACACTCTACATTCATTTTAGTGGGTATAGTCTTCCACTGCATTTATCCTGCTGTTATAATTTGAATGAGAGGAAAGAAATTAGAAGGAACAGGAGAAATTGTTTGGCTCCAATCTAATAAATTATTTCATATCCTCCAACTGTTCCAATTTGGTAGTGACTGTACTGATTAATCTTCTGTTGTCCACTTTCTTAGCTGCTTTTAAAATGTCCCAGTTTCTCTTTCCTCTTCCGACTTCCCCCTTTGTCCTCAGCTTATTTAAATTGCTGCAAACTGAGTTCAACGTGGGGGTCGGGAAGAGGAGGGGCAGATTCTTGTTCTTCCCAGTAGGCTCAGGCAAAAACCTCACTAATAACTTTTGCCATCTTTACTGCATTCTGATGATGCTTGGCCACATATACTCCAGTTTTCATATGTGAAATGTTAGGAAGTACTGTCTGTTATTTTGTTCAGTATGAAGAGTAGGGAATCACATTTCTTCATATCCTGTAAACATTTCATTATCACAAAAAGTCTACTTCCCCTTAGTGAGTGAAAACCACAAAATGGTTACGGTCTGGGGAGAGAGGAGCTGTGGTCAAAGGCTGTAGGAGCAGAAACATTTTTTACTTACAGAATATTGTGGCCTAGAAAATGCTTGGGGTCATTCTGAAACCTGCTTGGCAGGTTGTAACAGAGACTACAGAGATCATCAGACGTGGCAAATATGGCATGAAAACAATGCCAAAAGAATGTGAAAGGGCACCCATATCACACGACGTCGTGCTATGGCATTATGCTGTTGTTAATAAGACGTTCTTTTTTATTGATGGTCCAAAGCCATCAATTGATCTGCCATGGCGTTTTTGTCATGGAATTGCAAGTGTCTGAAACTGTGAACCATTCTGCTCTCATGAACACAGCATCAATATACAGTCCCCTCCAGAACACTTCCGGGTGAGAATGCGAAAACTAGGTATGGGATTTCATTACATCTATCTATGTATTTGTATAGTTTGATATGTTTATTTTATTGTGTTTTAAGCAAATGGGTTCAGACCATGAAAGGTGGCATATAAACATCAAAAACAAAATACTGTATAAATAAATAAATGCTTAATATCAAGGCTAGGTGTCATTCTGACACAGATTCTTATGGTGTGTGTGCACGCACCTTCAAGTCGCTGTCCCCTTATGGCAACCCCATGAATTTCATAGGGATTTCTTAGGCAAGAAATACTCAGAAGTGGCTTTACCAGGTCATTCCGACAGCACCTGGTGTTCGTTGGCAGTCTCCCATCCAAGTACTAACCAGGACTGACCCTGTTTAGCTTCCAAGATCAGATGGAATCTGGTGCCTTTTGGGTATTCAGGCCTTCATGGTGGTATTCGATATTCTGGTCTAAAGTTGTTGCTCTATGTATGTGTGTATGTTTGAGGAGGAAATCTCTCTCTGCCTTTGTCCCATTTCCATATCAACAAAGCCCTTAATCGCCTGCCTTTAATTTGTGTTTCTGAGGTACTTTCTGTCCCATTTGGTGGGATCATGGCTGCTTCAGCATTTCAGGATGAGACAATGAATACAATAAGGTCAAGATTAGAAATAAAGCAGCATAGGGTTTTTGTTTTGTTTTTTTTTGTTCTTTCAGAAAAGAAAGGAATTACGGTACTGTTTTTTAACCTATGTACCAGAGAATAAGTAGAGATATATAATCCACAATGGGAAGGTTACTGCTTCTTTCCTTCTTCTGTATGCTATATAATTAAAATCCAAAATAGAGCTCAGTTGGATGTGAGGATGGGCGGGGTTGCGTTACTCACTTCAAAAACGTTCAGTCCTGAAATAAAATTCTCCCTCACTCTTTGCTTCTCGTAAGGGGATTTATTTCCATTTCATTGTTCTTTAGCACCTTTTAAATCTTTCTTCCCTTTCTATTTTCTTTGAGTCTGCCCCTTTCTTTCTTATCTAGTAACTGATGGATGGTTTCATATTTACAGTATAAAATAAAACTTACAAAGGCTTGCTCTTCCTATTGGTCTATCAGAGCCAACATAGTGTAGTGGTTGGAGTATTGGACTATGACTCTGGAGACCAGGATTCAAATTCCCACTTGGCCCTGGAAAGCCACTAGGTGACCTCACCTCAGGCCAGTCACACTCTCTTAGAGGAGGCAAAGACAAGCCCCCTCTGAACAAATATTGCCAAGAAAATCCCATGATAGGATCACTGAGAGCTGGAAATGACTTGAAGGCACACAACTACAACAGCACAGCAATCGGAGACTTGGGGCTTGACAAGGCTATACAATGTGGATTCACGCACACTAATGCCAATTCGCAGCAGCATTCATTTGTCTCTGATTTTTTTGGCAAAATCGCAGGCACGTGAAGCTATCTGTGTTCGTTGTTCAAATGGGCATGCCTGCGAATCAAGATGGCGGGTGTGAATGAATTGCTCACATTTTTTATTCTCACATTTACTCACATTTTATTCCCACCAGTTTCTGCAACCACAGGTTCATAGAGGGAGATACAGTCTTTCAGATAGTCTGGACCTAAGCTGTGTAGGGCTTTATAGGTCAAGACCAACACTTTGAATTGTGTCCGAAAATGAACCAGTAGCCAGTGAAGCTGTTTTAACATGGCAGTTATATGCTTTCTATAACTGGTCCTGGTCAACATTCTGGACCTGCTGAAGTTTCTGAAGTTTCCAAAGGCAGCCCCACATAGAGTGAGCTACAGTAGTCCAAACAGGATGTAATCAAGGATCGTGTCACCGTAGCCAAATCTGACATCTCAAGGAATGGGTGCAGCTGGCACACTAGTTTTAATTGTGCAAATGCGCTGCTGGCCACTGCTGAAACCTGGGCATCCAGGCTCAGAACTGAGTCCCGGAGAACACCCAAGCGGCAAGCCTGAGATTTCAGGGGGATTTCAGGGAAGATTTCAGCACAGGCAGAGTCCCTATTGCTTATATTGACTACTCAAGAGATTTCCAATTCAGGAAGTTAACAGGAGCTGCTGACATGCTGCAGAAATAATGCAGTTTGACACCGCTTTAACAGCGTCTTTTCTCAACTCTTAATTCTCTGTTAAAACCTTCATTTCCATCAGTTCCTTCTTCCTTTTCTCATAACGATTTTGCTTCTCACTTCACTGCTAAGATTGATCTAATTCGTTCTGACTCGTCTTTTGTTCCAATACCTCAGCCACCCATATTTGTAAAATTTTCTACCTTCCTCCTGGTTTCTCTAGCTGAACTAGTTAAGCTTGTGAAATTGTCTAACTCATCTACTTGTTCTCTTGATCCCATTCCTTCTCGCTTATTAAGCTCGGTTGCTCCTTCTATTCTCCCTTCTCTTCTTTTTATTATTAACCCCTCTCTCTCTACTGGTCTCTTTTGTTCTGATTTCAAACATGCTTTGGTTTCTCCCATTCTCAAGAAACCACCTGACCCGCTCTCCCCCTCTAATTATCGGCCAATCTCACTCTTGCCTTTCTTTTCTAAGGTTCTGGAACGTACTGTTTATTCTCATCGTCTAGAATCTCTCTCCTCTAACTCTCTAATGGATCCTTTTCAGTCTGGCTTTCGCCCATTACACTCGACTGAGACAGCTCTTGCCAAGATTACTGATGATCTTTTCTTGGCTAAATCAAAAAGTCTTTACTCAGTATTGATTCTTCTTGATCTTTCTGCTGCCTTTGATACTGTTGATCACCGTCTTATGGTGGATCTGCTCCAGGATCTTGGATTTTCTGATTCTGTTCTTAACTGGTTCAGATCCTATTTTTCTGATAGGTCATTTGCAGTGATTGCTGGTGGTCAAGTCTCTGCTCTGGTGTCACTGTCCGTTGGAGTTCCACAGGGCTCCATTTTGGGCCCATTGTTATTTTCTCTATATACTTTGTCCCTAGGTAACCTTATTGGCTCTTATGGCTTTCAGTATCAGTTATACGCTGACGACACCCAACTGTATTTTTCCACTCTGGAACTCTTTCCGGATGTTGAACAGCGAGTGTCATCATGTCTATCTGCTATTTCTGCTTGGATGCTCCGTCGGTGCCTTAAGCTGAATATGGACAAGACTGAGCTACTTGTCTTCCCACCGAAGCCAAATCTGCATTATGCATTTTCAATCATAGTTAGTGGCACTAACTTTCAACCTGTAAAGGAAGTGCATAGTCTTGGTTTCATTTTCAATTCTTTCCTTTCATTCGGTCCTTGAATTCAGGCCATGGCAAAGTCATGTCATTTCTTTCTTTATAATCTAGTGAGAATCAGGCCTTCTCTTTCAGTTTTTGCTGCTAAGACTTTGGTTCATTCATTGGTCATTTCTCACCTGGATTACGGTAATTCTTTGCTGACTGGGCTTCCTCTTTCCCATCTTCCCCCCTTGATTTTGGTACAGTACTCTGCTGCTAGGATCATTTTTTTCTGCCCGCCGTTATGATCATGTCACCCCATTGTTGTTGTCCCTTCACTGGCTTCCGATCCCATTTAGAATGTGTTATAAGCTATTATTATTAACTGGCCAAGCTCTTCATGGTTTGGCCCCCATCTATTTGTCAGCACTTGTTTCCTGCTCATGCTCTGCACTCTAGTGACTCAGGGCTGCTGATGCAGCCAAGGATTTCCTCTGCCCCTACTCAGATATGTCCTTTCTCCCATGCTGCCCCCTATTTTTGGAATCTCCTTCCCACGAATTTGCGGACCACCACCTCTCTAGACTACTTTAAGTCTAAATTAAAGACTATTCTATTTAGGGAAGCCTTCCAACTTTCATTTTGATTTTATATCCATATTATTTGTATTAACTTTTATGGTATTGTTTTAATCCTGTTATAGTAATATTTTATTAATGTTATAATTTTATTTTTGGTTTTAGATTGTGCACCGTAAACAGGTTTTTGTGTTTATAGTGGATTGTTGTTTTTCTTTTTTGTAAAGCACTATGTAAAGCTTATGGCACTATATAAATAAAGGGAATAATAATAATAATAATAACTGCCATGGCTCAATGCTATGGAATTCTGGGATTTGTAGTTTTGTGAGATATTTAGCTTTCTCTATCAGAGAGCTCTGGTGTCACAACAAACTACAAGTCCCAGGATTCCATAGGGTGGAGTTATGATAGTTAAGGAAGTGTCACACTGCATTATTTCTGCAGTGTTGCAGCAGCCAGAGTTGCATTGCCCACACCTGATTTGCCTCAAACAAAAGCCTGTGTTTTGTGCATTGAGAATTTTATTTAGTCTTTGACAACAATTTCCCAAAGCTTGGGAAAGTTACTTATTGACTCCAAAATTGATCCCAAAATTTCCAACCAGCATGGTTATTAAGGGCCATGCTGGTTTAGAGGTTCTGGGAGCTGTAGTTCAAAAAAGTAACTTTTCTAAGATCAGCATTTTACTAAGATGATTAATCCAATGGAGCTTTCCTTTGAAAATTTGATTAGCTTTCTCCTCTCCCCATTAATTAGTTTTAGTCACCCATGTGGGAGTGAAATACTGGAAACTGTGCTGTCTCTGAGTCTTAATCCATATAACCTGTTTGAAGCTATTTTTGCTTGATGCCTTTGGCAAGCTGCCATTCTTCTGAGAGTTCCAGTATACTTCTGAGACTGTGTTAGAGTGAAACCCTATTTCCAGGACAAGAAACCCCCTTCCTCTGAACAATAATAGTGCCACTCTGTTCTGCTTTGGTCAGACCTCATCTGAAATATTGTGTCCAGTTCTGGACACCACAGTTCAAGAAGGATATTGACAAACTGGAATGTGTCCAGAGCAGGGTGATCAAGATGGTACATTTTCTGGAAAGCAAGCCCTATGAGGAATGGCTTAGGGATCCTGTGTATGCTTAGCTTGGAAAAGAGAAGGCTAAGAAGTGACATGATAGCCATCTTTAAATATTTGAAGGGATATCATGTAGAAGATGAAGCAAGCTTGGTTTCAGCGTCTCCGGACACTAGATCATGAACAATGGATTCAAATTATGAAGTACTTTATCACACCACCCCCAAAAAGCCCGTTCTTTTGTCGGCATAACTTTTTTATGCCATTTTTATGCTGGCAAAAGAAATCCCCATGCTGCACCTACCTTACCTCATGTCCAAAGGCTTCTGGCAATGAAAGAGGAAGTAAATGGAGCTCCATTCACGGCCTTGTTCAAAATCCTGTGGATTCTTGCAAGAAGATGCTCACACAGGAAATTAAAAATAAAATAAAATAAAAAGCAGCACACAGAAAGTTTTTAAAAAGTAACCTGGGGAAGGTCATAAAAAGTGTGTCACTGAGCTGGATGTCACAATCTCACTCAGAAGTGTTTGCACCAGACCGACCATTCATGCTGCATTCACGTGAGTACAATGGTATGAGGTTTCAAACGCAGGCAATGCCAGTACTAAATCGCCATGGGGGATCAATTGACAGCTTCAGCCATCAATAAAAAAGTATGGGTTTTGGCCAGTACATAAATGCGAAAAGCGGTGTTGTCTGATATGCACACTCTTTCGCGTTTATGTGCCGTTGTTATGATGCTGTATTTAGTGCATCTGAGAAGTCCAAAATGAAAAAAAAAAAGAGTCCACCTAAATGTTAGGAAGAACTTCCTGACAGTAAGAGCTATTCAACATTGGAATAGACTTGAGTTGGAAAGCAATGCACTCACCTTCTTTGGAGGTCTTTGAAAAGAAGGTGGATAGCCATCTCTCAGGAGCACTGTAGCTGTGTATTCTTGCATGGCACTTCTTGCATGGCAGGGGATTGGACTAGATGGCCCATGTGGTCTCTTCCAGCTCTATGATTCTAGTATTGGAAGAAAAGGGGGGCGTTATGCTAGAGCAAAGTACAGACGTCACATCTTGCTCTAGAAGACAACTGCTGCTCCTGGTAGCTTTCAGGAGCAGCAATTCAACTTTTTGATCACACCCTTCCCTTCCCCGTTTTGGATGACAGGGTCTAAGGGCCACAAAATGGCCTTGTCCATTACAGGCAACTTGTGACCTGCATGATTTCCTTCCCTGCTATATAGCTCCTGGTAAAAAGTTACACAGGCACAATGACTGGCCTGAGACCAGAGCTGGGAAAACATAATTATGGGGACTAAAATTCCCAGAATCCCCCAGCTAACATGGCTAGTTGTGCATTAAAAGTGGCTTGTCTTAGCTTTGCCTCAGACTACCAACAGCCATGTTGTTTTGTGGAGTGTCAGAAATGTGCCAGAGTGCTCCCTTGTGCCAAAATTAGGCTGTGTGGGTTTCATCACCATGTCAAAATGGATGAATGACTGGTTAGCCTGTAGTGACATCATCATGCCCACCAGCATGTTGAAACTGTTGGGTTAATTGGTCTCCAACACCTACTTCTGGCAACCTAAATACCCACCTACAAATGTTCTGCAACCTACATTGAGTCAGAACCAGGCATAAGGGAATGGATTTGCTGTATGCTTCTCTCTGTGCTAAGTCCCAAGCGAATATATATGGAAGGTAGTCTATGTAAAGCAATTAATCTTAACTCAGAATTTTGTCAAAACAAATAAACCTAAAATATTCTTAAAGCTAAAAAAATCTCTGAAAAATTGTATCTTCTATATCCTCACAAGTTTTGTCACATCCTGACCATGGGGGGCACATTTTATTCCTGTTCTACAGCAGCGGCCTACCTCATCAGGCATATGATGTGGTCTGAGAATGTTTACATGCATGTATGTATAGCTGTATATTCAGAGATTCTGGAACTGTTTTTAAGGTCAGGGGGGCTCAACATTGGCAAGCAGATTTTTATTGATTTTGCTTGCTGCAAATATATTTTTGCAAAATGACAAGAATGCAGAATGTATTGCATTGAAATCCTCAACGATAACCAGAAAACTGTCTCAAAAACCAAATGAATACCAGTGTCCTGGAAGTAGGTGTGCAAGCAAGAGGAGGAAGCAGAAGAGGAGGAGGAGGAGGAGCCCCTGTGTGCTGCAACCACCCACCTGACCTGCCAGTCCTAAGCCTGAGGGAGCCTGTTCCCCCTCTTCCTACTGCTGTGCACTGTGTGTGTGTCTTTGTCTTGCCAGGGCAACCAGTGGCAACATGCCATACTCTATTCCTCACTTTCCTCCATGCCTCAGTTTGCCTCAGTTCCCTGTTTTGCCCAGGCAATGCTGATGATGCCACTGGCTAGAGCATGCGAGGCTGAGGTGGCAGCAGTGTTCAGTTCCACAGGTAGGAGCAGTGGGAGTTGACCTGAGCATCTGTGTTTTTTGGTATCTGCAGGAGGTCTTGGAACCAAACACCCACGAATACTGAGGGCCCACTGCAGTTGATAATGATTGCTAATGTTTATGATTACAGTTGTCCCTTCATATTTGCTGGGGTTCCAGGACCCCCCATGGATACCAAAATCCATGAATACTCAAGTTCCATTATATGCAACGGCATAGCAAAATGGTGTCCTTTATCTCTGGCTTTTCTTCGTAAACGAAGATTCAGGAAGGACTCATCCTGTGCTGAATACCCACCTACATGACTGAAAAGGCCAATTCGAGATAGACAAGTCCGGTTGCAGAAAGCACAGCAGAGGGTCTCCCTGGGTGATGTTTCCGGGTTGTGATTCTGCGTTGTTGTTTCTCTTCAAGACTTGTTTGGCGTGAGTTCTCAAATAAGGCTGCAGCATTGTGGATAGTGCATCTCCATGCCTCCCGATGTGAGGCCAGGGCGGACCACTGTTGGTGATCAGTTTGGGCAAGCCTGAGATGTTGTTTCAGGGAGTCCTTGTATCACTTTTTTGGAGCGCCTCTCTTACGCTGACCCATGGCGAGTTTCCTGTAGAGTACTATTTTTGGGAGGCAATGGCATAGCAAAATGGTGTCCTTTATATAAGTTGGCAAAATCAAGGTTTGCTTTTTGGATTATTATTTTTTAAAGAATATTTTCAAGCCTTGAATACTTAAATCCGCGGATACCAAATCTGTGGATCTGGAGGGACAACGATATATACATATTAACTCTTGATGGACGTTTTGTAGGGAATATACTTAAAAGGGTGTAAGATTTTTATTTTTATTTTAATAATTACACTCTATAGAATGGAGGTGAGGATTCATTGTATGACAGAGGTACTGATGGATCTTATAGTTTGCTTTAGTTTAGTAACCACTGAAAAGATTGGAAAGCATTTTTATCTCTCCTGTCCTTTTAAAAATTTGGTTTTTTTTAATTCTGTTTCTCTTCTTTGTTCTTGTACCTTTTTGCTTTATATATTTTTGTTGTGCTATTTTATATATTTGGAGAATCTTAAATTATTATTTTAAAAAAAGAAAAAAGAAAATGACCAAAGGATTGGAGCAACTTGCCTGTAAGGGCAGATTGCAATGTTTGGGGCTGTTTATAT
Organism: Gambelia wislizenii; assembly: GCA_030847615.1. NCBI lineage: Eukaryota > Metazoa > Chordata > Lepidosauria > Squamata > Crotaphytidae > Gambelia > Gambelia wislizenii. The sequence continues at coordinate 223,403,644 of JAUMIR010000005.1, read as the reverse complement.
TAGGAAAAAGGCAAGTAAGGGCAGGTATGATTTAAAAGGTATCAAATTATGCCTCTCTCATAATCCTAGAACCCACTGAAAATGAATGTGGTGACTGAGGTCAGATAAAAGTGAGTACACAGAGTGTAATTAAGGTGAAGAATTCTCTACTACAAGATATGTTGGTTTCCTAAAAGGGCATTCATGGATGATAATCTACACACTCAAAGGCTTTGCTATGATCTATAACGAACAGGCTGATTTTCTTTTGAAATTCTTTGGTGCGCTCCATTATCCAACATATCTTTGCAATATGACCCCTACTACTTTTTCATTTCCTGAATCCACCTTAGACATCTAGCATTTCAAACTCTCTATATAGTAAGTCTTTGTTGTAAAATTTTAAGCATCACTTTGCTTGCATGGGAGATTAACACAATGGTCCTGTGATTATTGCATTCCCTGGTGTCCCCTTTCTTGGAAATTGGAATGTATGTATATTGAGCATTTCCAATCTGTGGGCCATTGTTTTGTTTTCCATATTTGTTCAAAGGTTTTAGTTAGAACTAGAGTAGATGCAAAGCATGCTGCACTCATTTAGTCTAGAAGTCACTAAGGGCTTGTTTACATGGTGAAAATGCTCCTCATAGAATTTGAGGAGGATACCTTTTGTCTCAATGGCATCCCATGGCGACTTGATGTATTCGGAAGGAGTGGGACCAGAAGCCCCAAATACTCTGCAGGAAAAACCTTTGTGGCTTTTCAAAAACTCCAAAGGAAATGCGCATTCCTTCTCATTGGGACAACCAATGTGATTTGTTGTGCAGTCCAGAGAGGGCGGAACTGAACATCTGATAGACTGGAGGTGTGCAGGGGTAAGCTTGCCATCAAGCACCCGAAAGTGCTTTTCGTGCTACCAATCATGCACTTTTTTAACTTTCTTTTTTTTTAAACGGTCAGTTTGGTGAAGGGAACCTGACAGTGCCTGATGATGATGAGGGCAGCCACCACAAGGAAGAGAAGGAGAGACTGAGCCACCCGCCCTTCACCCATTCCACTGGCGGCAACGGTGGTCTCTGATTCCAGCTGCAAAGGGATGGGAGGGGCCACCTGGCCAGCCACTGATTGTGGAGAAGGAAGAGGAGGCAGCTCTCCAATGCTCTGGCTTCATCTCGCCTTCCTGGGCTGGGCTGCTCCTTCTCTCATGCCTGTCCTGCACCCTCCAAAGGCCACTGACATCAAGCTCGGTGGAAAGCATGAGAAGGAGCAGCCCAGCCCAGGAAGGCAAGATGATGCCAGAGCGCTAAAGAGCCACTCTCCTCTTCCTCCTCTGCAACCAGCAGCTGGGCAGGTGGCTCCTCCTGTCCCTTTGCAACCGGAATTGGAGGCCACCGCCACTGCCAGGATGGTGATGATGATGATGATAATAATAATACTTATTTATTACCCACCTCTGTCATCAGAATCGAGGCGGGGTACAACAACACAATAATACAAATACAACGTAACACAATTGGATGGGTGAAGGGCAGGCAGCACAGTCTCTCCTCTTCTTCCTTGCGGTGGCTGTCATCCTTATCTCTGGGCACTGCCGGTTTCCCTCCATCTTCCTGCAGGTGTCTCCCCCAATTGCCCCCCCATGCAAAAAAAACAACACAGCTGTCATCTTGATTCTTGGCCATGTGAACATCAGGAGCAGAGAGCTTCGCAGCCTATAGTCTTTGAGAAAACACAGTGGAAACAAAATGCGATTGCTGCAAATTGGCTATAATGTGCAGGTATGAGCATTATTTTGTTGCAGGAACCAGACTCAGGACCACAGAGAAATTGAGAAAGTGAGCTTTATTCTCAATTCGCGCGGGCCCTTGGTGGAATAATTTCCGAAAGACCAAGGCGCCCCGAGCCACATTGAATGTAACTTTTTATAGAACATACAGTGTGTTATGAAATACAAACAAGAGCACTTCCCTCCTCCCATCTTGCGGTTTCCATGTTGTTGATAGTTCAAGGCAAGATAGCTTAGGAACATTTAGGTACAGTTCGACCGTTATTAGAGAAAGAATTTGTTTACATCAGCATATCATATGTTTATGGAACATAGGGTTGATTAGTAAAGAACATTGACTAGGCCTGAGAGTTAAAGGAAAAAGACTTTGCAGACTTCCAGAGTCTCATGGGCTATCTAGTCTGACCCCAAATAGTAATTGTAAGATTACAGCATCCAGCAAATAGACATTAAAGTCTACATGGCCACTACAATTTCTTCTCAGTTAGAGTAGTCCCAGGAGATTTGTCAGTGTGTCCCAGTCTGCCCCCATTAGGGACAGAAGCCTATGGTGTCTATAGACACAAAGCTAGCACCAGAGGCAACCCCAAACTGAGAACCATATTCTTCAAGTGGAGTACTAACATATCCAAAACAGGTTGATTTCCTATTTCAGAGTTTACCTGTCTCCTTTTTTTTCCTAGCAGATTCTTAACCTATCAGTGATAGGGAGGGGATAACTGCAAAGTAAATGCCAGAAAGATTAAGGAGCACCATCTCTGAGTTGCCCTTGTAAGGCAGAAGTGATGGGAAGCACATTCTGGCCTCTTTCATCAGCCAGGAGGTCAAGAGTTGCTGGGCTGTGTATGTGTATATTATTCAAATCCTATGTATGAACTGCCTTGGGATCATTTGATCAAAAAGCAGGGTAGATAAATATTCTAAATAAATAAATAATAGCCTCCAGCATTTCACAGATGAAAATAGGACATCTGTAACACTTCTGTCTCATTTGCATAACAAATAGAACTGGCAATTTTGCACGCCACCACAAATCTCTTAATTGTGGTTCAAGAATCATGAAACAAACTTGCAAGTTCTACTTACTGCCAAAAGAAGGTAGGGGGTTTAGAAAAGTTACTTTTTGGACTACAACTCTCAGCTTAGCTACTGGGCATTGTAGTTTGGAAAAGCATACTTTCTAAGCAATAAGGAGGATCTAATGTATCTGACATAAATAAGAGGGGGGAGGGAAAAAAGGTGGCCAGATAAACCAGGCTATATTTGTTTGTCTCTCTTGTCCCTTTCTCCCTTACAGTTTAATCTAATTTTGTTTTCCCTTTACTTTGACTCTTATCCTTCTTCCCTTGGGGAATGGGTCTACATCCATTTTCTCTGGTTGATTATCTTGTGTTTAATGTCCACAGACACTTTTATTAGGAATTCAGCATGTCTTTTTCACATTGGCTTTAACCTTCATCCCAAAAGTTAATGTTATCTGTGAGTGGGCACTTTTATTGATTAATGAGCACATAGGGCTTCATATTGGCTGGATAAATGATACTAACTAATATGAATTCATTAGCCATAATACCCATGTGTAGATAAATCCTTCCCCTTAATTTGTTTTTCTTTCTTCTTTGTTCGTTTTCACATTAATTTGATTATTTAGCTCCAGCTGTGCCCACATTGTGCTGGGTGTATTCCAGACATAGACAAAGGAGTGATCTCTGCCCCCCTCCCCAACAGCTTTTAATCTAAGGAATCAAACTGGCAACAAGTATGATGCTGGAAGAAGCAGGGAAAAAATAGACTGAGCTAGCAGTGGATTAAGACTCTTATTCTCCACACCTTCAGTTCTTCTCCTCTCCCCTTCCATAAACTTCCCCATTCTCTTTCTTTATCTCTTCTGTCATTTACTTTTCTTCTCACTCTCTTTTCATTTTTCTAGGGCATGATAATTATAATATAGCCACAAGGTAAAGACTAGTAGGCTTACTAAAGAACTTATTTTGCAAGAATGTGAGAAATTCAGGTTAATTTCATGCAATGAGGTTTTAAAAATTTGTTAATCTCTGTGTGGGTGTGCTAGGAGTTGTGATGATCGACCGGGGAGAAAAAGATGGAGCTGTGGTCCAGGCTTATCGGTCTTGTTCTCTCAAAAACTATACTCTACTTTAGGCCAAATGATGCATGGCTGGTGAAGGCAAGCAAAGGGATAGTGCAAGGTTGCTTGTCTTTTCGGAGAGGCTCCTCTCTTGGCTAGCAGAAAACCATTCTTGCCAAATTGTGGAAGAGAAGTGTTAGCGACAGAGCATCAATCTATTAAATGAGAATGAGAAGGTCTCAAAGGAGCTTGGGTATGTGGCGGATGGGGTGGTGGTATGAGGACTGGCAAGTGATGCCTGTGTGAAGAATAAGGAGGAAAAATTTTCTGCAGTTGGTTTATTGATTCTCTGTAATTAAGGAATATATTTCAATTTCTGCAAAGCTATCAGAGTTATTCAATTACTGAGATGCCTTTTTTGTGGTAGATGTCCAGCTTGGCTAGAAGGGGTAAGACGGGTTGAAACTGGGAGGGGGAGGAAGGAAGAAGAGGAGGGAAATTAGCTTTCCAGTTTAGAAAGGCAAAACAATAATTGTTTGGCTGGAAGATGTATTGAACAGTTGATCCCAAGCTGATCCTCATTTGAAATATAGTTTAACCCAAGCTGATCCTCACTTGAAATATATTTTAATGTACATCAAGGCATAAAGCCCCAAGATAAAGTGGAACTCGGCCAAAAATCCTTCTATAGGAAAGCTGATGATGGGAATGAGCAGCCAGGTTTGGGATAAACCTAGAATGTTGTCATTGAATGGAATGTGGAAAGCTCACTCCTAGCAAAGGAAGAATACATTCTTGACTAGAGTGGTTAAAGGTTGTTTGACAGCATGAAATTGGTCTGGTTAGTACTTGTCATTTTTTGTTTTGTCAGTTGCAAAATAAGAAAAAGGAGAAAATGAACACGGAAAATCGTTCAAGGTTCACAGGAACGGCAAAGCTGAATAAATGTTATTGTTACTCAGGCATCAGGGGATCTAGATATATGCATAGCTGTGTAGCATGTAATTGAAATGTTTTAGGAAAATATCCAAATAGCAGTGATTCTTCATTTTTGGTTAAGTGAGGGCAGGGGTCCTGTAATTGTGAGGGAAAGTTTGAAGGAAAGCCACTGGGAGTATTGGAAAAAGACTCAGAAATGGGAGCTGAGGCACTTATAGACGGGGCACACTGCATGCCACAGAAACCCCTTTTACCTGTTAGCAAAATACCTAGGACATTTTCAGATGGCCCTTGCCATGCAAGCAGCCTCCAGAGCAGTAACGAGGCTGCTGCGTGGCAGGGGGTCCTTTTTGGATGCTGCCATTCCTCTTCCGGGATCATTCGTGGCATGCCTGTGAAGCTTTGGAAGCAGCCATGCCATATTTCAATCACAGAAGTTGCCCATGATTGAAATATGGCGCGGGCGCTTCCAAAGCTTCACGGGTGTGCCACGAATGATCCTGGAAGAGGGACGGCGGTGTCCGAAAAGGACCCCTGATGCTCAGCAGCCTCGATACTGCTCCGGAGGCTGCTTGCATGGCAAGGGCAGTCTGAAAATGTCCCTAATATCTCCCTATGACCTGGGCCAGAGCCCAGACAGTTAACATTTTGAGTCAGTAGCTCCCAGATTCCCCCAACTGGCATGGGCATTCTGTTAAGGATTTTTAGAGTTGGAATCCAAATAGCAATATTTCCAAGTCCTATGCTGGCCATAGATTCTCTTCTGCTGCCACCCTAACCCTTTCCAAATAAATCCGGATTCTGATAAATGACAGGTTTCATTTCAAGAAATAAACTACGGAGAGCAAATTAATCTAATCATATTTGACTGATTTTCATAATTCTTTCCAGTTGCAAAATGTGGGTATTTGTTCTCAGGATAGCGAGTTTTAAAGAAATGTTTGCAAATGTGTAGAAACCTAGTGAGTTTACATGGTGAAGTATGTCATTACTACTACAGGCAGGCTAGGAAAGATCTCTTAATGGTGCACAAAAGATAAATTTACCCCTGGTGAAGCACTGTTAATTTATTGACATCTGATGAACTGAACTGTAGTCTACAAAAGCTTATGCTAGAAATTTCTTTTTCCCAGTTAGTCTCAAAGGTGCTACTATATTCTTTTATGTGTATTTGCCTTTAAAGGGGATGCCTAGATTTAAAATATATGGCACAGATTATCTAAGAAATCATATATTATAGTCTCTTCTGGTTTGAGTTGTCTCAAAATGGGCCATTATTCTCCCCATTTCTTTGAAAGAAAAAATTCCACTGTGGGAGTATGACATCTTTCACTTCTGTAGTTCTGAATTACAAAACCTATTTTAATCATGGAATACTTAGTATGAAATATAAACCCCACAGAATAGATATGTTTGAGGTTAGAAAAAAATTACAGCCCTTGGAAACATTTTGAGATTGTGTAGCTTCTGACAATATTTTTTTATGTGCTTATATTGAATTATATGATGGGTGTTAACAATTTATCACTGTTGACCTGGAAACATGTACAGCATAGTGTCAAGCAAATAAATGGCCATCTTTCCTGTATAACTGTGTGTAATAATTCATTTCGATGCTCAGTTCAAAGCATACTGTAATCACTGTAGTTCTTATGTGATATGTATGCAAACCTCAATTCAAATACATTGGCATGATTTATAAAATCCACGTGAAATTAATGACTTTCTCCTTCCCCTTTTTATTTTTTATTATATATTTTTTAAGTTGCTTAGATTAGGCAGCAGTATTTTACAAGCTTCTTTTGCAACATTTAACATTCTGTTATTAAGATACAAGATTTAACTTAAAAGCAAACAATATTTAGAGAGATACATACAACCTCAACAGAAATATCTATATTGGTATAGCTATCTCCCTGTGGGTAGGAGACAACTAGGGGCTTGCCTACACCAGCCATAATATGCTGCATTCCGACTGGCACATTCTGGCCCCATAGCTGGTCTGGATTCCCGCCCCACCCCCATTACCATGAAGTGGGCAGAAGTCCGCAGGCACATGCGGGCACTTATCAGTGGGCACCTCCAACACTATAAGTTTTCTATGGGTTTTTTCCAGGCTGTGAGGCCGTGTTCTGGAAGAGTTTATTCCTGACGTTTTGCCTGCATCTGTGGCTGGCATCTTCAGAGAATGGTTGGGTAGGAGTGTGTGTGGGGGGTTATATACTGTGAGCCCCTGTTGGAGAGGATATGTAAATGTGTGTATTTGAATGGGTAGTTTTTGGGGGGAGATATGCAAGAAGGATTTGTGTCTGTTTGGATAATGGCCCATTATCTGCTGGAAATCCCCGTCCCTGGGTAGAGTTCATTTGCATGTGCTGAATTTTGGTTTTGGTGTTTTTCAAGACCGGTAGCCAAACTTTGTTTACTTTAAGGGTTTCTTCTTTCCTGTTGAAGTTGTCCAGGTGTTTGTGGATTTCAATAGCATCTCTGTGCATTCTGACATTATAGTTGTTGGCCTGGTCCAGAATTTCGGTATTTTACAAATGCAGGCGAAATGTCAGGAATAAACTCTTCCAGAGCACGGCCTCACAGCCTGGAAAAAACCCACAGAAAACCTATGAATGCTGACTGTGAAAGCCTTCAGCTTCGCCTCCAACACTGTCAAAAGTTGCACTCTCTGCAGCTGGGAAGGAGGCCCTCAGCATGCTAACCCCATGCAACGGCCCTTGATCACATGCTGGGGGCCTCCTTCCTGGCTGCAGAGCGACTCCAGTGGCTGTGGCCAGCAATGCAGCCTGGTGTGCAGGGACAGACTCCTGCATTCTCATGCTGGATCCAGCTAGGTTTTCCTGCATGAAGTAGGGTTTCCTGGTTTTCATTTTAAAAGATGTTGGTAGACTGTTTATCTGCTCATGTCTTTATTTGTGTACTTCTCTGCTTCCTTTGCCTTGTATACCCCATTGCCTTGATGAGAAGGTTATGGTGACAGGCATGTGTGCTACAGAGGAGAGTTGTCCTTTTTGCCATTACCACGATGCTATGCATGCTAATCGCATTCCAAGCATTAACTCCAGCTCATAATGATCTGACTAGCTGGGGGGAAAGGAAGCATCTTCTCAGCAAAAAATATATTTTGGTCTGACCCTTAGGGAAGCATAACATCCTTGAAATAGATACACTGTTTAGATATAAGATACTTGAATCCATGCAACATGAATAATGTTGGGCGACAGGTTAGAAAGTAGCATACTGGAAATCTATTCAGGGGTAGTCATGTTGGCCATGCAGCAAAATACTGTAGAGCAAATTCCAAAATCCACAGAACAGAAATACCTTTATTGCACCAACTAACAAGCATAAATTACATCAAGCAAACTTTCAAAGCTCCACTGGCCTTTTAATCAAGAAAAGGTATTAAAAATCATACAGAAGAAAAAAATGAAGATGTTAGATTAACAGGCTGACATTTTGTCTTAAGATGTTGTTTTTGTTGTCAGTAAAGATGGTCTGGAGGAATATCAAAGAGCCATAAAATGTAGGCAATAAAATTTCAACTCCATTAGTAACAGAAAAAGTAACTTCCTTTGAGAACCAGGCTGTTTCCCAATTCCTGCATGGCCAAAAAGGGGAGTGGCCTCTGCCTGCATTGATATGCCTCTAGACCATCACTGTTTTGTGGATTTTGGAATTTGTTGTATTTAGCATACTACTGCATACACTGTAAAAGTAAAGGCAAGGTCAAAGGGGAGTGTCCATCAGCTGCTCAGCCAAATAGGAATTACTGTAATTTGAATCCCAGCAGTAATGAGGAGAAGGACCTTTGGAAGGTTCTAGGATGATTGATTCCTTAGGGGAGGATAAAAGACGGTTGCAAATCTAGCATGATGCTCAGGAATAGAACTGATAGGACTTTTACAGTGTCCTGGTATGACTTCCAGGAATTGACTGGTAATCCTGTTTGAAAAGCCACAGGAAGCAAGAGCTGCTGAAACTATAGAGTGTATGTGTCAGCCCACAAAGGGAGGGGGCTGGTTAAGCCTGCAGTAGGCCTAGTGTTTTCCAACATCAAAGACAAGTCCTTCTGCTCTCTATGATAGACACAGACTTCTTAATTATGTATCAGGACCAGCTGATTTATCTGGTGCTGTCAGGACCCCTGGTGAGGTATATGTAGCAAAATCCATTGCATTTCAAGTACCATCAAGATCCTTGCATGAGAAATAATTGGAGGACGGGAAAAAGCAAGAATAATGGGACAGTGACAGGAATTAAGAATAAAAACTATAATGCTTTAAAGGACAAAGGGCTCTGGGTTTTTCTTTGTCATTGTCAGCTTCTACCATGTTGCCAAGTCAGAATTTTAAATGATTAGGGTGTGTTTTTGCCTCACTCTAGAATTAGAACACCAGCTAAGCCAGTGCTCTTCACACACACACATACCTTGCAGTCTGCAAGCCCCTGCAATTTCATCTTGTGCTGTTTCAACAGTTACATTTTAGGCTGGAGACAAAGTGTACTTTTTAAGAGAAAGGCGAGCAGTTCGAAAGGAGCATTGTTTCTGATTGTGTACTAATGCTGGATAAACAGGTTTCGCAGGCTTTGGAAACTGTACAAAAACTTGCAAAACATACTTACTAGAGGCAAAAGAGAGTCAGCATGGTGTAGTCGTTTGAGCATTGGTCTACGACTCTGGAGACCAGGGTTCGAATCCCCACTCAGCCATGGGAACTCACTGGGTAAACTTGGGCAGGTCACACTCTCTCAGCTTCTGAACAAATTTTGCCAAGAAAACCACATGATAGGTTCACCTTAGGGCCACCATAAATTAGAAACAATTTGAAGGCACACAACAAGAGACAAGCGATGACAAGAGACAAGGCACACAACAACAAGTGTTATGAGTCTTCTTCCCTCTTTCAAAACCATTTTCAGCTCTCTTTTTAAAAAAAGACGGTGGAAAGAAAGAAAAAATAGCTGTGTTTTGCCAGTCTTTGGCTGCAAACATTCAAATAAACAAGACAAAATAACTTGTTTGTTTTTCAAGATAAACAGTTTGTCATACTTGTTCTTTTTCTAGTTTAGGGACTGGCCTAAAATTGCAGAGGGAAGTATTTCTGCCTCTTACTCACAGCTTGTACTACTTTTCCTAACCATTTCCCCAGTATTCACTGGGATTGTTAACCTGTTGTAATAACATACACACACCACCAAGAACAAATCACATATAAAAAATTCTGTTATACTACCTATAGCCTAAATTAAGCATAGGGTCAATTGCACCACCAGTGTTAATTAATTTACAAATGCTAGGGTGGGTGTGTGATCATCAACATGGCTTTCTGAGAGGTCACTGTAATGGTTTTGCATGCATTGCTTGATAGATAGCTATAGAATCCTGCCAACATAGAATAACATGCCATGAAACTAAAACTATGAAATTCATTATTCCAAGATATAATGATATCCACCAGCATTAAAAGAGAATTAGACAAATCCATGGAGGATAAGGCTACTGGTGCTTACTAATCAGGATGACTATGTATTATCTCCTGTATCGGAGGCAGTATACCTCTCAAAACCAGTTGCTAGGGAACACAAGTGGGAGAATGCTATTATGCTCAAATCCTCCTCTATCTGATTAGCCGCTTTGGAGTCAGAATGTTGGACTAGATAGGCCTTTGGTCTGATCCAGTACCGATCTCCTTGTTTTCTTTGCTCACTGATTCCCACAAATGCCACTATTGTTGGATTTTATCTTTGAAGCAAATCATGCAAAAGTTCTCCAGTAACAGGGCATCCCAGCTGAACAATTCACACAAATCAGCACTTCTTAGAAATGTGCCAATTGCAATAATATAAAAGCATACATTTATTAAAGAAAGCCTGGGAGATTTGAGCAGAAGATTTAAACCAAGAGACATTAATTATTGGTTTCACAAAGTATGCACACAGCAAAAGCACTTTAACTTCATCATGCAAAAATAACGAGCTGGTGGCCTGTTTTTTTATCTACTTATTCTAGAGGCCTTTACATACCCAATTATAACACTATGACTCCACTTAACTGCCATGGCAACATTCTATGGACTCCTGGGATTTGGAGTTTACTGAACAGTCTAAATGCCCTAAAGGCACCAGATCCTGTCTGATCTTGGAAGGTATACAGGGTCAACCCTGGCTAGTACTTGGATGGGAGACCACCAATGAACCTCGGGTACCATGCGCTGTTTCAGAGGAAGGAACTGGTGAAACCACCTCTGAGTATTCCTTGCCTAAGAAAACCCTATGAAATTAATGAGGTCACCACAAGTTGACAGGCAACTTGAAGGCACAAACACTTACACATTAAGAATTCTCAGCCAGAGAGCTCTTGTACCTCATGAAACTGCAAACCCCAGGATTTCATCAGATGCAGCCATGGCAGCTAAAGTGGAATCATAGTGCTATACAGTAGCATCCCCACATCCGCTGATTCGCCAGCCACTGATTCAATTATCAGCAGTTGGCGACAGCGGGGGGGGGGAGGGGAGGAGGCTTCTGGATAGCTTCTGTGGTGGAAATGGCAATGCCAGAGCGAAGGAAGTGGAGGAGAGGTCTTGCCTCCTTTCTCCCTTTGCTCCCCCCCCCCATGGCTGCAGTGTCTCTGATGGTGATGGGAGGGCAAAGGGAGGGAAGGAAGAGGTCTCGCTTCCCTTCTCCCTTCACCTGGTAGGATGGCTTCTGTGGTGGCAATGGCGACCAGGGGCATGCGTTTGCTATTATCCACAGAATTCATTATCCGTGAGCCCCCGGGAACCAATCCCCCGTGGATACGGGTGTGTGTGTGTCCTACTGTAATTGTGTAGTGTGAAAAGGCCTAATATTAAGGAATATTAGCAATATGCTTGCTTTTGTTTCCTCCTGCACACACTGACTTTGAGGTAAGTTGAATGGCGCTTACTCCCAGGTAACAGTGCATTGGTGCCTTGAATATTCTACCATCAGGACAGTTCACTTTGCTTAGAGTAAGCATGCTTTTAGCTATTATTTCACCCATACCCTGGAGCCCTGCAAGATAATGAAGACAGCTCTAATAGCATAAGAGATGACCACGCTCGCCATCACTTCATCACTCAGCACTTTCTCATAGCTGGAACTTCTACAAAGACAAGGAACTTTAAAAACATATATTATTATATTTTCATACAAAATCACAGTAGCCAATTTTTTTAAAAAAAAAATCACCGTTCCATTTTTTTGTTATAACAAAAGACAAAATCAAAATATTCATATGAAGTTTAAAATTTCAATTTCATATAATTGTACTATACATTTATATCTTTACATATAATTATTTCAAATAATAACCACTTTTCTCTATTCTTCCTTGGCTATAACCCTGTAACATTTATGTATCTTCACTTCCAATTTGTTGCCCAATTTTTGCTGGCTTGTACTGTATATATTATAAGTAAATTTAAATTGACTTTGACCATTTGTATATAAAACTCTTAACACATCCTTACTTTGTGAATCTTTGTGAATCTTACATTTTGTGAATCTTACATTTTTGTGAATCTTACATGTCATAAATTTACTACCACAAATAGTAATTCTGTATTTTAATGATAAATGACCTAATTATTGCAGTAATAAAAAATTATAATGCTTAAAGTTTATAGTCTTTTTTATGAAAATGTTTTGTTCTCCCAATAAGCAGTAACAGGTGCCTAGTCTCTATCAACCTGTTCAGTAGTGTTTTGATTTATCAGGGCTGTTAATTTATCCAGGTCTTTCATATCTGGTAGTTTATCTGTCTAGTCTTCTGTTGTTGGTATGTTGCTGGTTTTCCAAGATTTCTCTAAAATTAGTCGGGCTGCTGATACCATGTAAAGTATTACAAGGAACAATTAAAACTCACCATGCTGAAATATCCTGTGATTTTTTTTAAAATGAATTTATGATTTTTGCTCCTATTTTCTGCTGGATTCCTTGGTCTGCCTTTAATGAATAGAGTTCAGAGTTTAACAATCCTATCAAACCTTGGTTATAGTAAAATTGGGCAGGAAAACTTTGTTTTCTACATTGCTTCATCTTGAGGAAGGGCTAAATTTAAAATTGGAAATAAAGAAATTAAAAACTCAAAGAAGTGCTAAGAGTCACAAAAGCTGTGGGCAGTTTCTTTTACACAAAGAAAAATAATGAAATTGGAATATATATATATATATATATATATATTGGCTCTTCACATCTGTTCTTTTCCTTCTTTGGCAATAAAATCCTGCCATGACAGTAAGGAGCAAGATGCTTCAATGCCCACAATCCACCAAGTCTACAGGAGGACCCTGTGGGAGTTTTACTTTGGAGGACCACACATGCTGTGCTCAGAAAACCATGCCAATTGAATAGTTTCTGTCCGAGTTCCTCCTTTGGCTTCAATGCTTCAGTTTTTATCATGCACAAAGATGTGAAAGTGCAGCCACTTCAAATTGTTAATAATAGGATCTCTTCTGCTTTTATATATCACAGTCTTTCCAGTTCTATGTAGTCATCTTAGTTCCACAAAATTAAAAAATATATACCCAAGTGAGAAACTGTACTTAAGTTTTGCTAAGGAACTTCCAGACATACCGCAGACAAGATCTACTGTGCTTGTCTTTCATTTTCTGTCAGCTAAATGCTCAACTATACAAATTAAGCTTGGAAAAGTTATTTTTTGATAATTCCCAGTGCCTCCTAACCATCATAACTGTATTGGCTGAGATATTTGGGGTGCTGTAGTCTAAAGAAGTAATTTTTCCGTGGTCTGATTAGGAATATAAGAAACTGTCATACTGTCCCTCCATTCTGGTTTGGCAGAGATAGCCCCACTGAATCCTCTGCCATCCTACCTTCCCAGCTGATTTTAAAATGTCTTAGTTTCTCTCACTTCCTCCACTCCCCCTCTTTGTATTCAGGGGCAAACTGACTTCATACTGCTGCAAACTGAATTCAAAGCACAAAAGTGGTTTGCAATCAGGATCATAGAATTAGAAAAGCCTTCATGGGCCATTGAACCCAACCTCCTGCTTGATGCAGGATCTCCAGTGAAAGCATTCCCAGCAGGTAGCTGTTCAGCCTTTTTTGAAGATGTCCAGAGAAGGAGACCCCACCACCTCTCTAGGCAATTGGTTCCATTGCCAAACTGCTCTTACCATTAATAAGTTCCTTCTAATGTTTAATTGAAATCTACTCTCCTGTAACTTCAGACTATTAGACCTGGTCCTACCCTCAAGAGTTACCTGGGAGTAATAGGAGCAGCAAGGCAGCATTAAAGAAGAGGGAAAGAGATGGCTCAGTCTGTCTGCTTTGTTCACTGACACACTGTATAGCATTGCAGCACTGGCACCCTCTCACACTATGCAATTATAGCACTAAGATTCCACTTTAATTGCCATGGCAACATCACATGGTATCCTGGGATTTGCAGTTGGGGGAGGGCATTTAGAATTCTCAGCCTCACCAAACTACAAACCCCAGGATTCCACGGGGCATAACCACAGCAGTTAAAGTGGAATCAGAACTATTCTAGTTTCTAGGCACAACTCCATCTTGCCCTGGCCCAGAAGCAAATGGCCTCCCTCCATCCCAATTGGGTTCTTATTGGTGTGTAAGCTCATGTGATTGAGTAAACCAACGCCCTGTAACTGTGTATATAAGAGAGCTTGGAACAGAACTCACCCTTCTTCCTGTGAATGCTGAGGCCTGGTGAAGCAGTTTCTCCCTGAATTGTAAATATTTGTATATATTGCAACTTATTTGAGTTTGAAGATAAAAGTGCCTCCTGCTTGTTTGGATGCCAAACACTCTGTGTGTGAGTATTCTTGGGAACGGGTTGCTACTGAGTCTACTGAGACAGATTTTTAGGCTTCTGCTGGGGACTGTGTATCCTATCATTCTCTGACAGCCCTGTCCAAGGAGGGAAAGAAGAGAATGCTAGACTTAATCTCTTTCCCTACTGCCATCCCCTTTCCTTTTGTATCATGTCTTCATTAGATTGTAAGCTTGAGGGCAGGGGACTGTTTTGTTGTTCTTTTTCTTATAAAGCATCTTGTACAGAGATGGCACTAAATAAACAAAAGATTACAACAACAACAATTGTGTAATGTAAAAGGGCCTGAGAAGAGTGTGTCTGTTGGCCAGTGAGGAATGTTCTACAAAGTGCTGTCTTCTCTGGGCTACAAGATCTTTTGTCCTTGATTGTTTCTATGCAGTTCATTCAGGTACCCAGGGAGGGGAGAAGAGAGACAGGACCTTGCCCCCATTTCTTCTTGCTGATCTTATCAGTATTTGGAAAATCTTGAAAAGATTGTGGGTGTTTTCACAATCAAGAACAGTGAGCCTGGAGGATTTCCTTACTCTAGGATGAACTCAACAAATTGCCGAATGAATCCAGTTCCCCAGAGTTCTTTCATTGTGTGCGTATTTCATTTTCTTTGCATATTTTGCACATGTATATATGTTGTGGTGGTGGTTGTGTGCCTTCAAATCATTTCTGATTTATGGCAACCATATGATGGATCTGTCACAGGTTTATCTCGGCCTGATTTGTTCAGGAAGGGTTTGCCATTTTGCCTTCCTCTGAGGCTGAGAGAGTATGAATTGCCCAAGGTTACTCAGTGGGTTTCCAGGGCTGAGTGGGGATTTGAACCCTGGTCTCCTGAAATCTTAGTCCAACACACAAAACACTACATTGCACTGGCTCTTACAATTTGTATATACATAATATAAATCAAATTATATTAGAATTCAGTTTGAGGCAAAAAGTTCAGTTAATGCCCAAACCATTCCATATTGATTGTGGGGGCGGGAGCAGAAACTTGCCCAATTTGTTTTCTCCCTTTTGCACTACTGTGGCCATTCAAAGTAACTAGTAGAAGGCAATTTAACTTCCCTACATGCTAGTTTAATGGCCTAAATAACCTAAAGACACCAGATCCCATCTGAACTGGGAAGGTAAGCAGGGTCAACCCTGGTTAGTACTTGGATGGGACACCGCCAATGAATCCCAGGTGCTGTAGGCTATGTTTCAGAGGAAGGAATTGACAAAACCACCTCTGAGTATTCTTTGCCTAAGAAAGCTCCAAGAAAGTAATGTGGTTGCCATAAGTCAATAGCTGACTTGAAGGCATGCACATGCACACATGCCGTGCATGTTTCCTGATGTCATTTATCTTGTGGAGCTATTCCCCATGTGAGAAGAAACATACAGGCACCATCGGGAAACCTGGATGTTTTCTTCCATGAGTCCATGCTGGAAGCTACTTTGGAGAGAGGAAAAGAAAGACAGGCACAATGAAGGTACACTTGGGCCCTTTTCTTAACTACACAGTTATAGCACTATGATCTATAAATATAAAACTCTTGGGTATGTTTCCTTTCCCAGTGTGCTGATTGGCCACTTAGGAAGCATTGCCCCTCCCTCCTCTCACTGTCTTAGCCATTCACCACCCACATGCAAATTCCCTCGCCACCTCACAGTCCACTCCTGCCACTCAGTCTGCATCTACACCCCCAGTCTCACAAGGGCCCCATTGCTGGCCACTCACCTAAGAGTGCTGCCCCCCCCCCGGGGGCAGTGGCAGTGAGGGCGGCTGACCCAGAAGCCATGGCAAGGACTCCAGGAGCCTAAACAGAAGCCCCCACTCCACCTCCACTATACATCTCGTTGTGGGAGCACAGAGAAGCTGCCACGCCACAGAGGCCTGCGAGTCCAGGGTGGGAGGGCCAGCCGGCTAGGTGGTCGCTCTGTGGTTGTATAGATTTTGGTGATATTTTTCTCCACAATAATAGCATGTAGCTGAACCATGTGAAGCTTTCAAATCTACTATAATGGTGTATGTTATGCTGGGTACAGCTAGTTCCACTATATTTGCCATGGCTGCATCCTATGGAATGCTGGGATTTGCATTTTTAGGGAACATATATTGAGAATTCTCAACCAGAGAGCTAGATAGGCCTTTGGTCTGATCCAGTACAGCTCTCCTTATTTTCTTTGTGGACTATACCTCCCCTGACCCCATGTCACTCTCTCTGAATTTTATCTGTGAAGCAAATCATCCATAAGTACTCCAATGACAGGGCATCCCAACTTAAAAATCCACACAAATCACTTCTTCTTAGAAATATGTGGACTTTAAACCAACTGCTTAAAAAAAAAGCATACATTTATTTAAAACCTTGGAGATTTAAGTGGAAGATTTGAACCATGAGACATCAATAATTGGTTTCACAAAGTACGCACACAGGAAAAGCAGTCTTAACTTTGCCTGCAAAAAATAATGAGCTGGTGGCCTTTTCTTTGCCTGCCTTATATCAGAGCCCTTTCACACTGCACAATTATAGCACTATGATCCCACTTTTAACTGCTGTGGTTCCAGCCTATGAAATCCTGGGATTTGCAATTTAGAGGTGGGATATTTAGAATTCTCAGCCAGAGAGCCTTAGCGCCCCATCAAACCACAAACTCTAGGATTCTATGAGATGGTTAAAGTGGAATCATAGCACTATACCGTAATTGTGTGGTATAGAACAGTAACTATTCTGCCCAACATTTCAGGTGGCCAAATGAGAGAAACACAGGTTCAGACATAGTCTTAATAAACAGTAGCAGCTGGTGACTCTCATGTTCTTAGGGCAGTAAATGTGCATTCAGTTTTAATACAAATTTTAAAGGCGCTATCTAAGGTGCTTAGATGCTAAGCCCATTTGGAAAATGTTACTACTTAAGGCAACAAGTCTTTCTGGTAAAGTGTATCACTGTGCAGTCTCTTTTAATAACTTTTGTGCTTCATGGCATCTTCCCAGATGTTTCCTAAGACTTTGGCACTCTGCTGAGCCACAGCAGTACAGCTCTCCAGGGCTGGAGCAACGTTTCTTGTTTAAATGTCACTAGCAAAGAGACACCCACAGAGGCACCATCACATTGCAGTGGAAGGTAAAGTGAAGGGATTTCAGTACAGGATTCTCTGAAAGGTCTGAAGCCATGTCCTTTATAATACTCAAGGTATTAAATTGCAGGGAAACAGCACAGTTTAAGAGCAGCACAGCACAGTTTAAGAGCAGTTGTTAATACCGGTATTCCTGTTTGTATTTTAGAATAATTGGTGTATTTGGAGCATAGAAGCAGTTTATCAGGTTAGAAATAGAGGGCTCCTGCAGATTGGTCTGAAGAAGAGTGAGTTTTCACAATTGATTTTGCTGGTTGTTGGGTCTTCCTTGGGGTTTGCTCTTTTTTGTCATCTCCACACTCACTTATTTCATATGAGTGGATATTAGTAGCAATTTTTTAGATCTTCACTGGGGAAGGGGGCAAATTTTCTCCTCTGATTTTTTTTTTTAAATTATAGTGCTATAATGCAAAAGTGCCATTTCACCAATGCAGTGTAGCACTGTAACTCTAGGAATTTTTTTTAAAGGAACAAGAAGAAGCAAAAGAGACCTTTTTGTTCTGATATCTTTTGTAATTAAAAAGAAGAGCACTATACAGCTTACCACATGGAGAGTTTGTAGCCTTGAGGAGAGGAGAAGCATCTGGTCTCCCCTGGTCATGGCAGCGAGTCGGCTTCTTCCCAGAAGCCTCTGTGATCTCACACAGGCTTTGCGAGGAAAGGTTTGAATCCATTTGCTGGCGACCTGGCCAGAATAACCCAGATTGGGTTTCACTCTGGTTGGGAGGTGGGGTATATATTCAATTTCCCAGTGTTTTGGCACCCTCAATAAAAATTGGTAGCTTGTGTATCAGTTGTAATGTCAGGTGGGCTGCTAACTCTTTAAACTTGTCACAACTTTTAGGGTGGTTTTACATGGAGTCTGGATCCAGGACATAGGTTTCTGGGGTCTACTTGGTTAATAATACAGAATGGGGGTCCCCTTAAGGGAACTTGGGGGTGCAGGCAGATAAATATTCCCCTCCCATTCCCTGGTGGCAGAGGGGGAACACGCAGTGGCTTCTGCCCAGATATCTGTCATCCTGCTGGCCCTGGGACTCAAGCTGGGGAAGCAGCTCATTGATCGACAGGTAGGTTGGTCGATGCCTGGATCCAGACCTACGTGTGTGCCAAGCCAACAGGCAGCTGTAACCATTAAAAGTTGTGGCCTATGTTTTGCCAAAAACAAAAATGTGTGACTGGTATCTTATTGTTGAGCAGAACAGGACTCTTCCCTGAGCACACAAACTCATTTGAGGATGGGAAGAAAATGATGCAACTGGAGCCAGGAACTGCATAAAATAATTTTGGATAAGAAGAAAAGTTGTTTGGATATTTTTTAAAAAACCTGAAAACTACAGCAACAAATACCACAAACTATTGACACATTTGCCCCATCTGAAACAGCCCATAGGTGCTCCTGAGGAAGAATAATTGCATGTGGTCTGAAACACCGAAGTGGTGTGCAATACACCTTCCAAATGATGTCTCTGGGCATTTACTAGTGTATAAGTCCCAATTTGGGGTAATGATGATAATGACAAAGATGATGATGTACCTCTTCAGCTGAATGTTCTCCAGTGTTTTAATTTTCCTATTTTTACCTCCTATTGCCACTTCATTATAAAATTTTGCCTCCTTCTTAAACTTTATCCATCGTTTCTGTGTTTCTGTGGCACTTATACCATTGATACTGATGCAGGCTATTATGTTACTGTATCTCCTGCATTTAGCTGATGACATCAAGAAATGTTCTACCAGCTTAGTGCTTTTCCATCTGAGATCCAGGCCATGAAGCAAGCTGGAAGATAGCTGGAGCACAGGCAGAGGAAAACTCACCATGAGTTTGACAAACATAAATTAGAGCTCAATTTCAGGTTTATATGCTTATGTTTTTTTTCTTCTGAGAAGAAGCCTTTTTTCTTTGCCATTATTGAAGTGGAGATGGAGAAAATCTAATCTCCATCACTGCCACAGAGTAACCCTGATCATTTCCAGGCTGGGTGTCTGAGGCACCTCTTGGCTGTGACTCTGTTTCTACTTGCACAGTCAATTTTAGATGGGGTGCCAAGGAGCATTTGGCTTGGGAGTGCTGTAAGATTCAGTTCTTTCTCCCACACTGTTTGATGTCTACATAAAACTGCTAGAAGAGTTTTGTCCTGATTTAGTTTGAAGCGTGACCAAGGATGCAGATGGCATCCAGATCTTCATATGCCAGAGAGGCTGTAGATGTCCTAAATCCTTACCTGGGCACGTTTAAAGGACTGAGTAAGGGTTAAATGTTTTCTGATTTTCAGATCTGAGCTCTTGATGTCTGATGTATAATTTATTGTGTTGCAAAATTGGTTTCATCTCTTTCCCTGCGGGTTAAAAAATTTCCATGCTGCTATTTATTTGTTTTGTTTTGTTTTGTTTTGATTATTTTATACTTTGTGAGCCCCTGAGAGAACATAGGTAATTGGGTGGCCTATATAAAACAGAATAAATTTATAGAGCAATCCTGTCATCATTATTGCTATTTATTCTTACTTAAGAACATTTCTATACTATGGTTCTGTCTTTTTAAGACCCCAGAACACTTTACATAATACAATCCTACTCTTGAGTTATGTTCTCTGAGCAAGGATAGGATTACTCCTATGTCCTTCTCACCAGGAGTTGGCAACTTGTTGCCCCCCCCTGATGTTTTGCACTCCAATTCCCATAAAGCTGATATCCAGGGATTATGAGGCTTGTAGTCCAAAACATCTTTCTATACAGCATCTGGTTTCTTATACCTGTCTTAAACCTACCACTGGCAGATTCCTTACACCAAGGGTAAGACTAGCACATCCAGGAAGAAACCAAGCAGAGCAGGATCACACCAAGGAAGGAGCAAGGCCTAATCAGACTTTTCTGCTTAGGCTTGTTGCTATCACTTGGGGGCCATCTACCATATACCATGGGCTGCCCCATCTGTTTCTAGGCACAATTCAATGTGCTCCTTATGGCCTATAAAGTCTTGTACAGCTTAGATCCAGTCTATCTGACACCATATCTGCCAGGCCCCAAGATCCTAAGAAAGGACCTTCTTTCAGTCCCACTACTTTTACAGGCCTGACTGGTGGCGCTGTGAGATAAGGCCTTCTCATGGCTGCCCCAAGGCTCTGGAATTCCCTTCCAAGGGAGGCCAGAATGGTTCCCTCCTCACCACCCTTTCTCTCCGTGGACAAATACTTTTCTTATTCTGATAGCCTCTTGATTTGAAGGAAAGGGCTTTTAGGAGATTGTGGGACTGTTTTTATTGTTTTAGCTGTACTGCTTTTAGTTGTACTGCTTTTTATCATTTTAAACTATAATATTTTAGAATTGTTTTGAAATGTTGTTGATAGTTTAATTCCATTTTAATGTTGATCTTTTGTTCGCTTTAGGTCTATTGGCCAGTATTCTTTATCACCTACTTAGTTAAGTATACTTAATTAAGTAACCTGTCCTCTCCCACCCATCCCAAATCTGGTCATCCACCCATGCTCTGACCACCAGCAGAATGGACCTCCTTTTCCCCATGCAGCTGATGCCCAGTAAAGTAGGTTGGGGGTATGATTGTGGCAATAGTATCACAATTGTGACTTAAGTAGTGGTCATAAATACAGAACAGTTATGGATGAGTAAATCTAGGTAACTGCTCTGTGTTCACAATTGCTTGTGAAATAGGCCCTGCTTGGTGGTGACACCCAATGTAGAAAATTCCTCCCTAGAGACACTCACACATCTTCTAAATACCAAATAATTTTATTCTCTTATGCTTTTAGTGTAGCATGGGGAACTTCCAATCAATTTTGTGGTAAGATAGGCTTTTATACACACACCCCAACTGAAAGTAAAAAAAAAAACCAAACCCTTTCCCAACGTCTTTAGGGATATAGGAGATTTTCAGACTGCGTTTTACCGTGGCTCATGCAGGAGGAGCTTCCGGGAGAGGGACGGCGGTCTTGTGCGGCAGAGGGTCATTTTCGGACGCCGCCGTCCCTCTCCCGAAACCATCCGTGTCACTTCCGTGAAGCTTCGGAAGCCGCAGAGCCATATTTTAATCACGGGCAACCTCCGTGATTAAAATATGGCTCTGCGGCTTCCAAAGCTTCACTGAAGTGACACGGATGGTTTCGGGAGAGGGACGGCATCATCCGAAAATGACCCTCTGCCGCGCAAGACCGCCGTCCCTCTCCTGGAAGCTCCTCCCGCATGAGCCATGGTAAAACGCAGTCTGAAAATCTCCATATAGTCCTTCCTACATTTAGAGGTGTTACAGATCATGATGAAGCAATAAGGATGCAGTTTAGAGAAGACCAGCAAGTGTATCAGGGTGCTATGCAACTCTATATAAGTTTTGAAAATGAGTTCATGTGGACATAGGTTTAAAAACACTGGCTGGAATTCCGTATCAGCTACTTAGTTAAGTATACTTAATTAAGTAACCTCTCCTGGCCTGATGATGATGGTAATGTCATTCACCTACACTCTGGCAGTGGAATAGATCTCCTTTTCCCCATGCAGCTGATGCCTGGTAAAGTAGGTTGGGGGAAGGGTTACGAGTGTGACTGTCATAATCTGGATTAAGCTGCCATTATGAATACAAAACAGTTACTTAGATTTACTCGTCTGTAACTGTTTTGTATTCACGATTGCTACTTAGTCATGATTTTGACACAATTTCCATGATCATAACTCCGCTCCCCCAACGTATTTCACCAGGCTTTAGCTGCATGAGGAGTAGAGGTCCATTCTGTCAGCAAGTGGACATGGTTGAATGAAGTTTCTGTTAGGTTTGTGTGTGTGTGTGTGTGTTAGGCTGGTAAAGGTTACTTAGTTTAGTATATTTAACAAAGTATATGATATAGGATTCTGGCCTATGTAATTAGGTTTAAATTTTTATTGCCCCTCCACATTCCTGCTGAATGCACCTTATTCCTGTACCTTATTTAAATGGTAAGAGTGGGAGGAACTGGGAATGTCTAGGAGACTCTGAGAGTTTTCCAGGCTCTGTTGCTTAATAAACATCTCATAGCTAAGCTTTATCTTTTTATAACTTTGGTCTCCTCTATACGAGGCAAACCCCCCCCCCCCGGATTGCTCTGCTATAATGGCAATTCGCAGCAGCTGCTATTTGTCAAAGGAGATCATCAGACACTTGAAAAAGCCCCAAAGGAGCTCATGCTAATGGTGTCACTGTACCAGGAATGGGTCCCAGTATTGCACAACGTCCTCCTCCTTGCCTGCTTGCTCTGTCCTTCCTCCGTGCTGACGTGACAAAAAAGGCACTGCTTTTCATTGGTGGAAACTCTCACTAATGGAAAGTGACACCTTTTTTGATGCATCAGCATGGAGGGAGGACAGAGCAAGCACGCCAGGATGATGACTTGTGTGGAACCAGGACCTGTTCCCGGTACAGTGACGTTGTTCTCGTGAGCTCTTTTGGGGCTTTCTTCAGGCATCTGATAATCTCCTTAACAGTGCTATTTTTGCATATTGCAAGTATGCAAAGGTATCCTTGTTTGCTGTGCAAACAGGCATGCCTGTGAATAAAGATGGCGGCTGCAAGTAAATTACTCACTGTTTTACGTACCTCAATTTGCTGCCACTGAATATTTTTTTTAAAAAAACTATATCAAATGTGCACTAGAGCAATATTTTGCCTTAACAAAAAAAGCAGAAAAGCCCAACACTCTGTTTTATCACCTTAGCGCCCACTTGCTAAGGCAAAAATCCAATATGGTGGTTCCGGGTGCTTGCCTTGTTAGCAAGCTCTGTCCCTCATGCTTGTCCGTCCAATTATCTGC
The DNA here is from genome assembly GCA_030847615.1 of Gambelia wislizenii. Taxonomy (NCBI): domain Eukaryota; kingdom Metazoa; phylum Chordata; class Lepidosauria; order Squamata; family Crotaphytidae; genus Gambelia; species Gambelia wislizenii. Next base: position 223,380,091 of record JAUMIR010000005.1, on the reverse strand, counting down.
TCATATTGGGAAAGTGAATCAATGTGGTTGCTTGTTCCAACAAGCAGGAATATGCATTTCCCTCACTGCTTTTCAAAAAAAATGGGAAAATCCGCAAAGGCTATTCCCACAAAGTATATGGCATTTTGGGCCCCTGTCCTTCCAAAATATGCCAAAATGATATGGCGTCCCATTAAGACAGGGAGGATTCACCTCACATTCCATGAGAAGTATTTTTGCTGTTTAAACAACCCCTCTGTGACCTGTACACCTTTATTGTACCAGGCGAGTGGGGGGCAGAATCAACTGAAAATGTGACTGCTTCACAAATTAATTTTCTAAATGAGTTGACACTGCCTGACACATAATATTCAAACTATCTAGAATCATAAAAATCTTTCTCATCCCTATTTTCTGTGAACCGTATGTGGAAACAGTTTGTATTCCTGGATTTTATCTGTGTAGCATTTAAATGTGTCTGTTGAAATTTACTACTTGTGACAACAAAACAGAGAGCCAAAAATAGAAGGAAGTTAAGAGGCTGTGCCAATTCCACCCACCCCACTGTTCTTCTTGTACAATTTAAACATGATCTAAAAAAGCACTTGCTGCTTTATAGGTGTGAAGTTGCCAGAGAGCAGCTTCCAGCTGTAGACAACACTGCTCATTGTATGTTTAATGCCCTGTAATATTTCCAGTGTTGCAAAATATGTGTAGTATAATATAATATCCCATCATGGGGATCATTCATTGGTTAGAACTACTAAAGCAAACAACCTTCTTTTCAGGTACAGAGAAAAAATAACGAAATGTCCTCACTCTGAAGCATTTGATTCTGAAATTATAGGATCTCAGTCTTCAAAGATCAGTTCTAATGCATTCAGTATGCAAAGGTTAATTACTAGGAATGGATACACAGGGGGGCATTTTCTCAAAATTCATCATCGAAGCAAGTTCCAGAAAGACTGATGGCATACCACCTCAAATCCCAACACTGAGAGGTGCTTCTCATATTACCCTAGCAGTAACCCTGATAGGACAGAATCCTCAGCTTCTAGTTGGAACCAGTCTTGATGCATACCCTCCAACATTTCACAGATGAAAACCAGGACAAATGTGGCCAAGCAACATCAGAGTGAGATCAAGATGGCAAACGTTATTAATGACAAAGAACACACAAGCAGTTTACTTTGCCTGAGCCTACTGGGAAAGGCAAAATTCCATCCTCTCCTCTCTCCGCTGCTTTGTTAAGTGAGTGCAGCCTTCTTTTGTGCTTTGAACTCAGGCTGTAGCAACTGAAGTAACTTGATGACAAAGATGGAAAGTGGGAGGACGATAAAGAAATTGGGACAGTTTAAAAGCAGCTGGAAAATGGGATGACAGAGGATTAATCTGGACAGTTAGAGGGTACATCTTGCTTCTTTTCTTTTTTTTTAAAGACCTCGCCTAAGCCTAAAAAGTCCCAGAGGACCCAACAATATGGGGGAAAGGGCCATCATTCTGCTTAGAGAGCAATATTTTTTTTAAAAAAATCCTTCCATAAAAGTTTATTTTTTACTCCTTGGGAGGGGCATTTGGACCATAAAAATGATCCTGGGGTTGCAGGTTGCTCATTCCAACCAATCGGAAGTCTAGCCTTAGGCTTGCTAGATTGTGACAGTTGCAGCAATATATATATTTCAGATATTGGAGAAAGAAGGAATTGGGTATGTCTTAACTGTAACTCTCCATTTTTGAAGCCAAGAGAAGAAGAGGACAAAGAGGGAAGTAGGGCAAAGCCTCTTTGCTTTGATATGAACTTTAGAAAACTACACCTAGAGCTTGGAAAAGTTAATTTTGGGCCACAAATCCCATAACCCCCAGAGGATACTAGGAACTGTAGTCCAAAAAAAAGCCCCTTTTCCAAGCTCTGGCTACATCTGTCACAGATCTGTTTCCTGTCATCAGCAAAAGGGTAGCAAATGTTGGAGAAATATTTGTGTGAGAAAGAATGCATGCATCCTTTCCAGGTGTGGAACACTGCAGGGAAGAGAGACCAGTAATGGAAATTGAAATGCAAATTCTTTTTTTCTGAGTGGAGAAAGCCCAATAAATCAAGAGTGACAGGAACACAAAGGCACCATCAGGATGCATTTGCACAATCAAGGGATGCTTCATATTTTAGCAAATATTCAAGCTCTGCCTCAGCTCTGCAAATAAACCAAATTCATATTTCCCCCCCTGATCACAGAAGAAGCAGTGTCTGAATTTTATTCTCTTTGAAGAACAGTCAAAAACAGATTGCTTTCTGTTTCAGTCAGCTTAGTGTGTTTTGTAACACAAATGGGATCATATTTAAAGGGTCAATTTGATAGGAAACAAGTCAATCCAAAAAGCTCTTTCTGTGTGTGTGTGTGTGTGTGTTTTAAAGGAATTTAAAAACAAAAAGTTGCCATTTGCTAAGTATCCACATAAAACAAAAATCTAGGTCTTCAGGAGAAGGTCCTAACAGAATAGTAGAGTGGGATATGGCATCTTTTGAGGGAAATTTAGAATCTAAGCATTGGCAATACAGCACTGGCAATCTTACCTGACCTCTCTAGACTGCATATTTTTCTCTGTTGCTATCCCTGGGCATTTTACCACCTACCTTTTATGCACAGGCAAGAAACCCTGACTGTTATGGAAAGCATGGAAATGTCAGGAAAAAAGATGGATTTGGAGAGCAAATGTCTCCTCTGGCCCTAGCCGAGGAAGCTGATGATAATTACCTCTTTCTGGGTACTTACACTTCACTTTTATGCCAGGCCAGGAATAGAGGTGACTAAGGCATTATCTAGGCTTGCTTGCCGTTGCCGTAGACCCTTTTGCAATTCCTGCCAGTTATCAAAGAAGCACTACAGTGAGCAGCTTATCCAGCATTAACACTAGCAAGTAACTGCCAAGGTTGTGGTTGTTGGCTTAAAAAAATGATACAGTGGCATAGGTTTTATAACCACAAGTAGGTATTAATATCACAAGGCAGGCAGAGTACTGTCGGGCCACTCTCAGCTAAATGAAACCCACAAAGCTTTGTGAACAGGCCTCAAGAGGCTTACTTCCTTTAGTAGTCTGTTCTGCAGCCTTTTGTGAGGAAATGACGTTACATACATTTGGCCTGTAAATCTTTATTTTTTTACAAAATAGATGAAACCAGAAGGCATGCCCACTTGTAGTGTATGTGATTATTTGTGTCTTTCTTTAGTCTACACATAAAGTAGAGATTTGCAGTATCCTTGATGCAAGTATGTACATCTTCACAACTTCTGTTCTTCTAGGAGAACATGAATAATTTTACCATTTTTCTCCTCACTGCAAGAAAGTTAGAGAAAGCTATTTGCAATATGGGGTTTATTTTGTGCAAAAAATGCATGTGCTTTTTTTAAATACAGAAAATGTCATTTTCTATGCAGGAAACAAGTTTCCTGGAGAGAAAATATCATTTTGTGTGCAGAAAACAACACATGCATTTTTAAGCACAATTAAGTCCTGAGCTGTGAAGGTTGTCATCCATCTGCGATTCAGGACTCACTAGAAATAATGCTTGGTGAGGTAGAAGGTGGTAGGAAAAGAGGAAGACTGCATTCCAGATGGATAGCCTCAATCAAGAAAGCCACGGCCCTGAGTCTGCATGCCCTGAGCAGAGCTGTTGATGAGGGTGACTTAGAAGTCTCTCACTCATAGGGTCACCATACGTTGAAGTCAACTTGATGGCAATTAACAACAAATTTGTGAACAGTCTTCAGAATGTGCAATTGGTCCAAAATGTAGAGTGAGGATCAGTGATGTTGGGTGGCTGGTTATGGGACTGTATTACCTCTGCTCTGCAATGGCTGCACTGATTGCTTTTTTGTTTCCATGCACAATTCAAAGAATTGGTGATGGTGAGCTTTAAATGCTGAAGTGCAGGTACACCTATTTTCTGGAAGACTAGGAAACAGTCTACCATTGCCTTACGTTCCACTGAGGCTGAATATTCTGCACTGTCTGATCTTATCACAGAGCTAATTTGGATCAATCATTGACCTAGGTATCCCCATACAAGAATCAGTAGAAGTGTTTGATGACTCACAAGCTTGCATTCAGATGGCTATTGCAGAAGGGGTCAAGTCCAGGACCAAACATGTTGCTGTAAAATATCAAAATGTGAGAGAAACAATCCAAGCTGGATTGATCACATTGACCTATCGCCCATCTGAGAAGAACATTGCAGACATGTTCACAAAAGCACTAGGTCCAACCAAGCACCAATATTTGTATAACAAATTGGGTTTAATACCAGATGTATAAAATCCATCTCTTTAAGCATGAATTTAGAGGGGTGTTAGAATCATAGAATCGTAGAGTTGGAAGAGACCACAAGGGCCATCCAGCCCAACCTCCTGCCATGCAGGAATCACGATCAAAGCATCCCTGACAGATGGCCATCCAGCCTCTGTTTAAAGACCTCCAAGGAAGGAGACCCCCACCATGCTCCGAGGGAGTGTGTTCCACTGCCGAACAGCTCTTACTGTCAGAAAGTTCCTCCTAATGTTGAGGTGGAATCTCTGTTCCTGGAGCTTGCATCCATTGCTCCATGTTCTAGTCTCTGGAGCAGGAGAAAACAAGCTTGCTCCATCCTCAACGTGACACCCCTTCAAATACTTAAACAGGGCTATCATATCACCACTTAACCATCTTTTTTCCAGGCTAAACATACCCAGCTCCCTAAGTCTTTTCTCATGAGGCATGGTTTCCAGACCTTTCACCATTTTAGCAGCCCTCCTCTGGACACGCTCCAGTTTGTCAATATCCTTTTTGAATTGTGGTGCCCAGAACTGGACACAGTATTCTAGGTGAGGCCTGACCAAGGCAGAATAGAATGGCACTATTACTTCTCTTGATCTAGACACTATACTTCTATTGATGCAGCCCAAAATTGCATTGGCCTTTTTAGCTGCTGCATCACACTGTTGACTCATGTTCAACTTGTGGTCTACTAGGACTCCTAGATCCCTTTTGCACATAGTCTTGTTCAGACAGGTCTCCCCCATCCTGTATCTATGCATTATGTTAGAGACTGATGTGATATGCAGTCTGATAAATTCATGCAGTAAAGAGAACAAGAACAAGCAAACCAACATACGTACCTACAGGGGGCATACTGTGTAAAGAAGGCTGCACCTGGCCTGTTATGGGTAATGTAGCCTGAGAACGTAGCCTTGAAGCAAAAGGCAGTGTCTGTTTCAGGAAATGTAATCAGTATGGGAACTGTGTATGTCTCTCTGAGGCAGGATGTTATTGTATGTGTTCTGTGACTCTGAACTGAGTTGTAAGCTGACTTTTGAGCTGTGCAGTGGCTTAAGCTCTACAGGCTGTTGTAGTCCACAGAGATGACTCTCTGTAGATCTGTATGTATTTTTACCATGTTCCACTAAAGTTAGCAGTTTGTAGTAGGCACCACCAGTGTGTCTGTGTGTTTCATTGGGAATATCTGAGCCATTGCTGTGGCACATGGGTATTCCATTACTCTGCTACATTTTTATGGCTGCCTGGATTACTCTGAGCATATACAGAGTGTCCAGTGCACTCTAATGCAACACAGGGAGTGTGGAACCCTGAGCCACAGCCCAGTGCTTAGCAATGCCATCTGAATTAGGCATTTCTGTCTAAACTACCCAAAATGTGCTTATGGGGCTGATGAGCTGCTATGAGTTATGTGGTGGCAGAGTGGGATATACAAATACGTACAAGCAAGTAACTGGTCTTTTAAACTGAGCAGAGAGAATACCAGTAAGTACGTATCCTGGGATGATTAAAGCTAAATCAAGCTCTTTCACTGATGTATCCACAGAGAATTTTAAGTAGGTGCCATTTGGGTTATCAACTATTTTGGCATGCTATAAGAACAGCATTCCCTGGGGTGATAGCAGACCCGGGGGCGAAATCTTCTATCCTCTGTGGTCCATTGATAAGAGAGTTTGCTACCACCGGGCCATGTCACCCTCCTTTAAAACAGTGTTAGTTAAAAGAAAGCAGATGTTTCTTTTTAAAAACAAATGTTATAAGACACCCAAAAATCTTGTGGAGGTGCAACCCATGATATTTAGAGTCCTGTGAATTTTTCTTCCCTCTACAATAATGAGAGACAACTCTTTAGCAGTACAGTAGAATTTTGCGGGGTTGAAGACAAGAGTGACAATCAAAAGGGAGCTTCTACCAAATTAGAAATGAATGCTAAGAAGACAGTAGGTCCCTCGGAGCGTGGGGGGGTCTCCTTCCTTGGAGGTCTTTAAACAGAGGCTGGATGGTCATCTGTCAGGGATGCTTTGATTGCATATTCTTGCATGGCAGGGGGTTGGACTGGATGGCCCTCATGGTCTCTTCCAACTCTACAATTCTATGAGTCTATGATTCTATGATTCTAATTACTCCTGATGAATTTGTATGTTCTTGCAAAAGAAATGGATTTGATTGTGTATTCCTGCATGGCAGGGGGTTAGACTGGTTGGCCCTTGAGGTCTGTTCCAACTCTATGATTCTATGATTCTATGAGTATAGGCCACTATTTTTATCCTTTCTGGTTTTATAAAGTATCACATAATTGTTGCTGCTTTGTGGGTAACATATACATTTCATACATAAGTTGTACTGACAAACACCTCCTATGTTGTAAATTGTGAAGCTGTCTCTTCTGAGACCATTATGGTGCATCATTTCCTTTTTAGGCACCTTCAAACAAAACTTTGAAAGGCATCAGCCAGGCAGGGAAAAGAAAGGCCTATTCAAGATAAGTAAGACTGCTAATGTAGAAGGATACTTGACAACAAGGGTGGGTCATTGTAAATGGTCTTCTTAAAGCACAGGAAGCCAGGAGCTTTGTGAATGACAGTGCAGCCCACATAATTACTGCAGAAAAACTGAACCTGGAAAATATGTCTGAAAGGTCAACAGAACTAATTAGACTAAAGAAGCAGAACTTGGTTTTGACAAACCTTTAAAAACAATCCTACCATACATGCAAACGGGCAAATATTTGTGATTTTCTTCCCTTGCCTATTCTGAAATATTTGATGTCACACAGGTGGGAGAAAGAGAGAGGAGAGGAGGAGACATACCTTATCAGCCTTGCACAGAACGTTGGGTTTTGAATATACCACAGGCACTGGGCACTCACCGACTGGCCTGACTTCCAGCTGTCAACCAAACAGGCAGCTGCCATCTTGGCAACACTTTTTATCAGCTCCTGAGGTATATGGACTTTGGCCATCTGGTGGCAGACTGGTGATTTGTCATGTTCTGTGGTGGCCAAGTGGGTTCAAACTCTGAGATGGCTTGGATGATGGGCTAGTCTTTCTGAGAAAGATTTGCCAATTTCTTTCCCCCTTCAAGCAATGAATGGGTGTGGTGTTATTAGTCATGTCTTTTCCTCCGTTGTAATTTAGTTTTGGTCATCCTGACACATGTTGTACCTTCTACCTTTTATTTGCTTTCTCTACAGATGTGACCGCCTAAGAAAAAGTGAAAGACGTTTAAATAGCAGAACTAGGCTACATTCAATTGCTGTGGAAAAATGTCTTCTCTAAGGCATGTAATTCAGTTCTTCTGTAATCTTTTAATTTTTTATTTTTTATTTTCCAAATGTCATTTTTTCATTTCTTGGGATGCCTGATGCAAAAGAATGCCATAGCCCAGAACTGGGATCACATTAAAATTCATTCACTGTGACTGGTTTAAGCAAGATGAGTTTAGGTTTTGTTTTTGTTTATTTAAAGGTCTTTTTCTGCCAGTGTAAAGAGAGCAGTGCTGTGGGGGGAGCAATCAAACTTCACATGGGAGTTTTAGTTGGCCCCATCCCTGGATCTCTTTCAGTCAATAGGCAAAAACCTTTTTATTTAGACAAACCTCTGGCTCTAACCTTGTGTGGGAGAAGGGTCTTTTAATGTTGTGTTCTTTTTACCTTTTTTATTATGCTTTAAATGTGTTTTAAACTGTTATAACTTTGTGCTTTAGTACAATTGTTTATTTAATCTTTTTCAAGACTTTTGCATGATGAGATTGTAGCTGCACTTTGTTGTAATTTGTTGCATCAGGGGAAAGGCAGGAAAATAATTACAGCTCAACCCCCTTATCCACAGATTCGGTATCCATGGTTTCACTTATCCACATCTGAAAAAATATATTCTCTCTAGGCATTACTAGGTCCTCCAATGTGATTCTATGGTCAACTTCAGGGACTGACCTATGATTAATTAATTAATTAAATTCATGCTATATGTCATAAGCAAAAACTATACCTATGTCTTCAGTTAGTTTTCCTTTATCACTCTGACTTAATTTGACTAGTACTGATTGACAACATTCGTACCTTGTTAATAACTTGACAAACTTAATGGTACACTAATCTCCCATTCTTCATGAGGAATACATGACATCTATCCATTGTATTTTTCTGTCTTCTTTTCAGGCTTCTCTACACACACACACACAGACAAGCGGAAGACCCCTGTCATCATTATTTCTTTATCAGTTTACATTTCCATCCGTGCAGGAAGTTGTTCACTCCTCTTTCTCTTAAGTGGTTTTCCTTGCTCCTTCAGCAAAAGTGTTGAAGGGAGGTCCCTTGAGAAGAGTGTTGGTGTGGTCCAGCTCTCTGTTGATTTTCGTGCCAGATGGCATTCTGGGTGTTAGCCATATCTCCCCTGCTGAGGAATCTGAGGACTAATTGAGGCTAGTAGTTACACTCTCTATGCACAAGCTGTGGAAGCTACAGTCCTTTGGGAAAGGTTATTTATTCTTTCATGTAGAATGGAGACAGCTGCATGCTTGATGGCTGAGAATCTCATGATTCTCTAATGGACTGCCCCAGAGAGAGAGATGGAATGTAAGGTCACCTCTCCCTCAGGGGCAGACTGTTAGGTGAACTTCCATTGGTTCCACTAAGAGACCAGCTCTATCAGGCTCCTCCTACCCTCAGCTATCATCTAGGCAGGAATCACATTGCCAGGAGGTAGCAGAGACAGGGGAAAAGGTGAGAAGCTGTGGATGTGGATTGACTACTGAAATTAGCTGCCTTTAGATCCCCTTATTTTTGTACAGTTTCCATTCCATTCCCTTCTCTTTGTACAGTTTTCACTTTGTACTTTAACTTTGTAACTTTAAGAACTGAGTTTACCTGTCTTCCCTCTGTCACCCTCTCCCTACCCCCTTTTGTGTCATAGTATTTAAGTGGCAAGTAAGCATGTGAAGAGTTTTGGGCTCAAATCCAATTGCTAGTCCTAACTAAAATAGACCCATGGAGGGTTGCTGGATCTCAGGGGCCTGGCCCTGAGTCTCCAGTTTTCATGGGTCATCTCCAGGCAAGTGACAACAGTATAAATTCTTCAGTTTTGGAGGGCTCATCTCCAGGTGAGAGGAAAGGGTTGTATGCAAATCTCCAGCTCAGGTAGGAGAGAAGAAGCTTACCATAATTTTTCAAGGTATAATTGATTGATTGCTGCAACTTGCAGAGACTTTCCAGAAGTCAAAGGCTTTCACGGCTGGCCTCCATAGATTTTCCTTGGTTTTTTTTCCATGCTGTGGGGCTGTGTTCTGGAATAATTTCTTTCTGACATTTCGCCTGCATCTGTGGCTGGCATCCTCAGAGAATGGTTGGGTAGGAGTGTGTCTTGGGTTTATATGCTGGGAACCCCTGTATGGGAGTATATGTAAATTTGTGTAATTGAATGGTTAGTTTCTGGGTATAGAAATGCAAGGCTCGTTAGTGTCTGTTTGGCTGATGGTTGGTTGATGGGCCATTATCTGCTGGGAATCCCCCTGTCCCTGGGTGGAATTCCTTTGTAAGTGTTGAGTTTTGATTCTATTGTATTTCAAAACTGGGAGCCAGATTTTGTTTACTTTTAAGGTTTCTTCTTTCTTGTTGAAGTTCTCCAGGTGTTTGTGGATTTCAATAGTTTCTCTTTGCATTCTGACATGATAGTTGTTGGCCTGGTCTGAAATTTCTTTGTTTTTAATTAACATTTTGTATCCAGGTTGGTTTATAACATGTTCTGCTACTGCTGATTTTTCTGGCTGGCCCAGTCTGCAGTGTCTCTCATGTTCCTTGATTCGTCTTTGCACACTGTGTTTAGTGGTCCCTATATAAAAACAGCAGTAGCAGAACATGTTATAAACCAACCTGGACACAAAATGTTATTTAAAAACACAGAAATTTTGGACCAGGCCAACAACTATCATGTCAGAATGCACAGAAAAGCTATTGAAATCCACAAACACCTGGACAACTTCAACAGGAAAGAAGAAACCCTAAAAGTAAACAAAATCTGGCTCCCAGTTTTGAAATACAATAGAATCAAAACTCAACACTTACAAAGGAATTCCACCCAGGGACAGGGGGATTCCCAGCAGATAATGGCCCATCAACCAACCATCAGCCAAACAGACACTAACGAGCCTTGCATTTCTATACCCAGAAACTAATCATTCAATTACACAAATTTACAAAAAGTCCCCTATAGGGGTTCCCAGCATATAAACCCCAGAGACACACCTACCCAACCATTCTCTGAAGATGCCAGTCACAGATGCAGGCGAAATGTCAGAAAGAAATTATTCCAGAACATGGCCTCACAGCCCGGAAAAAAACAAAACAAGGAAAATCTACTTTCCAGAAGATCAATATAGCTACTTAGTCAGCGTCCTCCTTCCTTCCTATTCCTCTTGGCACAAGGACTCACCCTGTGCTTTGCTCTGCATCCATCTTCTGAATAGAAGAATGTAGACTAAGCTAAATGATCCTTATCCTGTCTCCCTAGTAATTTATCACACTACACTATTATAGTGCTATTATTCCACTTTAACTACTATGGCTGCCTCCTGTGGAATTCTGGGTTTTGTAGTTTTGTGAGGTCTAAGAGCTCTCTGGCTGAGAATTCTAAATGCCCCGCCCTAAACTGTAAATCCCAGGATTCCACAAGAGGCAGCCAGAGCAGTTAAAGTGGAATAATAGTGTTATAATGGTGTAGTGTGATGTTAAAGTAAGAATAATCCCCTCACTTCACTTTTTTCTGGCAACAGCCCCCTTAGCTAAGATTTTTTGTCTTAATTTCCAAACAGGAAAATATGTTTTTGATTCCTTACATGTTTTAATTACATGCTGTGAGCAGCTGTGGTTGCTGCTTAATGCATAATGCTTATTGACATCATTGGGAGTATCCCTAGGTCTTAGGTTTTGACCTCCTAAGGCAAACCTGAACGGGCAACTCTAGATCCATCAATTCAATGGGTATGCTCTTGTTGGAATAATTAATTGGATTTAGGCCAATATTGTATGTACAAGGAGTTTGTGTGCGTGCGTGCTGAAGAGCAGAGTAAAAATGAATAATAATTGAATAAATATTGGAATCAGGGCCAAGCAGTGAATTAGCCAGGTTTGTAGATGATCCCATAGTGGACATAAAGATAATGCATTCCACAACACACATTGTTTACCTAGCCAAGTAGGGATATTGTAGTTCTAGTGCAGGTGTGTTAGAATGCAACTCCTATGCCTATTATCTTATAATAATCAGCATTGGCCATACTGGCTGGGGATAAGGGGAGCTGCAGCCCAACACATCTGGAGGGCACCAAGTCAGGGAAAGCTGCTCTTATCTATTTTCATATAAGACATAGAATCATTTCTTGTATACTAGCTATACCTGGTGTAGCATACACCATTCCCCCCCATGCCCTACACGCCCCCCGATGGTACACACGCCACCCCCATGCTGCCCCCTGCCCATCACTGCCCTCCCTGCCCCCCGTGCCACCGTACACCTCGCCACCTACCCCATCTCCCCCACCATTCCCCTCACCCCCCACACCACCTTGCCGCCCACCCTGTGGCCCGCACCGCCCCTCGCCACCCCCCGTGCTCCTTGCCACCCCCTGTGTCCCTCGGCAACCTCCTCACCCCCCCAACCACACCACTTTGCTGCCCACCCTGCACCCCATGCTGCCCTTTCACCACCCCCGTGCCCTTCGCCACCCCCCGTGCCCCTTGGCAACCTCCTCACCACCCAACCACACCACCTTGCCACCCACCCTGTGCCACTGCTCACCACCCCCCATGCGCCTCACCACCCCTGTGCCCCTCGGCAACCTCCCCACCCCCACCCCAACTGTGCCACCTTGCCACCCACCCTGTACCCCGCGTCGCCGCTTGCCACCCCTATGTCCTTCGCCACCCCCGTGCCCCTCAGTGACCTCCCCACCCCCACTGCCCAACTGTGCCACCTTGCCACCTGCCCTGCACCCCATGCCACAACTCACCACCCCATGCTCCTCGCCACCCCGTGTCCCTCACCAACCTCCCCCCACCACTCCCCTCATTGATCGTCCCACTGCTCCACCCCTGTGCCCCTCCCACCCTCCCCATCCCCTGCCACCAGCACGCTCCTCGTCGCCCTCCCCACCCCTCCCTCCCCCACACCACCAAGCTGCCCCCCTCATACACACACCATGCCACATCCCCCCCCCCTACTATTTGCACCTCCTCTGCTGGTAGCCATGTTTAGGAAGGACTTTAAGGTCCACATATTTCCGCCCCAGTGTGCTGGTTGACTGCCCAACCAAGCTTTGATTGGTTGGTCAGTTTCTTAAGCAGCCAATCAGCACACTGGAAACAGCAACATACCCAAGAAAAATATATCTACAGATGTCCTTTTTAAGTTTTAGCTCAGTTGAGAGTTCTTTAGACATCTATCCTGGTTTCTTCAGACACCTGCCATTTTTCCTCCTCATTGGAACTGTTTGAAGTTCATGTAAAGATCACAGAATCATAGAGTTGGAAGAGACCACAAGAACCATTTTAGTCCAACCTCCTACCATGCAGGAATACCCAATCAGAGCCCTCCCGACAGAAAGCCATCCAGCTTCTGTTTAAAAACCTTCAAAGAAGGAGACTCCACCACACTCCGAAGCAGTGCATCCCACTGCCAAACAGCTCTTACTGTCAGGAAGTTCTTCCTAATGTTTAGGTGGAATCTCTTTTTCTGTTTGTGTCCATTGCTCTGTGTCCTTGTCTCTGGAGCAGCAGAAAACAAGCTTGCTCCATCCTCAGTATGATAACCCTTCAAATATTTAAACACGGCTAGCATATCACCTCTCAATCTTCTCTTCTCCAGGCTAAATATACCCAGCTCCCTAAGCCACTCCTCATAGGGCATGGCTTCCAGACCTCCCACCATTTTGATCTGTTATAGTGTTCCTCTAAACATGAAGTCCAGTTTTCAAAATTCCTGCTCTGGCATAAGTCATATGAGAATAACTATGTTTTCCTGACAGAAAATATTGAGACGTCCAGCACAGAACTATACCAGATCAGTCCAAGGAGACATCTAGTCCAGTGGCCTGTTTCTAACAGAGCACAGCCAAGGAGCTCTGAAAAGTTCAGAAGTAGGATATAAAGATAACTGACTTACCCAGTGGTCTTTCTCCAACAGCAAGTACTCAGAGGTATATGCTCTCTCTGAGCATGGAGGTTCAGTTATGCAACTGTGACTAATAGTTTCTGATAGACAATGTTAAGGGAACAGGGGAACATATGGCCATCCAGATGTTGTTGGACTGTAGCTCCAATTGTCCCTTAACAAAGATAATGTAGATGATCTGGGGCAATCCGGGTGGTAGGTTGAGGACTGCAAAAACATCCTGGGAGAGCAGCCTGCCAGCTAAGGATGCTGGGAATTTCAATTCACCAATATCTGGAGAGCCAGACAATTCTTATCTCTGTTCTAGTATGTGATCAAGATTTTTCAAAGGGCTGACCATAGTCATAACATTTTCCCCATTTAAAACATTTATGACCTTCTTTTTTAATCACACTGGTTCATGGTAGCTAGCAAATTAAAAAAGCACCACAGTGACTCCTTCCCATACCTTTTATTTATTTTTAAATATTTTATGCCACCTTTCTGCCACATATTGGCATTCAAAGTGGCTTTCAAGAAATAAAAATTTTAAAACAAGCATAGAGCAACCATAAAAGCACAGCAACAGCGGATGAAACCAATATCTGAAAGCAGCAGTAAAGGTAAAATACAGCAGAGCCAGCCATCCACACACCACAGACAAGCACAGTTATAATGCAAACCTTACTTTAAAATCGCTACTTGAATACACATTGCATATTGTACTCAGATACACTATATTTTTGTTGATTATTATTTTTTAAGTGGGAACAAGCCACTCTAAGCAACATGTATAGAGTGAGGAATCTGTAAGTTTCACTTTCTCCAAATGTTTAATCTCAAGCTCTTTCCATCCAAATCTGTAATTTGCAAATCTTGGTACATAATTCACAAACAAAATGAAATAAAATGGTAACTCATCTGTATTGGCCAAATTCAACCAGTGCACCTATTCCAATATTGAGGGAGGGCCATGTTGTACCTACTTGCCATATAGGTGTTAAGGATGAGGACTGTCTTAGGAAAAAAGGAGAAGTGACCACTCTGATTCGACACTCAGATGGTTGAATGCACAAGGATTCAAACCCATAAGGCAAAAGCTGTCCAAACAAAGTCTGGGTAAACTGAATAAACTTCATCTTAAAAGGTAGTTAAAGTGGGCGCAGGTTGATCAACTCCTTCCTTGAGACCCCCACAGTGTGATTGTCATCTCTTGGGGTGTATGCACATTGCACAATTATAGTAGTTTATTCCACTTTAACTGACGTGGCTCCATCCTACAGAATCCTGGCACCAGTAATTTGGTGTTGGACTTAGAATCTGCTGGTCCACAACAGAGATACAGCTTTCTTGCAGAGAATTTTAAGTACCTCATGAAAGTATAAATCCCAAGATGGCAGGTAAAATAGTAGCAAAGTGTTATAATTGTGTATTGTAGATATATCATTGATAGTTATTCAGAGTTGTTCAGGGAACTTGGAAATGTTACTTTTTAGATTACAGTTCGCAGGATTACCCAGGAGTTGTAGTCCAACATAGGAAACTTTCCAAGCTCTGGCCCTCACTTCACTTCCAACAGCAAAGGCAACTGGATAAAGCTTTCTGATCACAGAGGTGGGGCAGGTGTATATAGAAGGAGAAAGTTCTTCAAACACCCTACTCCCAGATTTAGCGCTTTAAAGGCCCAAACCAGAATTTTGCCTGCTATTTGGAAACAAAGTGCAACCAAGGGAAATATCTTAATGTCAGCACCACAGGCTATTCCACCCAGTTCCCATCAGTCACATGGATCTCATATTTTGAACTCGTTGAAGTTTCCAATAACACTGCACGGGCTGTCCCACATATAACACATCACATACATTGAGCCAGGAAGTTTTTAAAGGTGTGGATGTTCATGGCAAAATAGTTTCTTTTTGACTGAGAAATAAACCAAAGGCAGTAGAAGAAAAGAAACAAGTTTTTGTTTCAACATCATTCTCACTCTGACTCAGTCCAATATATACTATGGAGAAGATGCAAGTAGGGCAGAGCCATAAAGGATCCTGGTAGGATCCTTTACAGGGCTCTTAAAACATTTTTACTCAGGAGTAAATCCAGAGGCATTCAAACGAACACTCTCTCTAGCAACATGCTTTGGAATGCAGAGTTACATACAGAGGGAACTGTGATGGGAGTCTGATTATCATCTTACAGTAAAGATTAACTGAAACATAGGAAGCCATCTTAAGTCATTGGTCCATCTAGCCCAATATTGTCAACTCTGACTGACTTGTAGTGAAACTACAAGGCTTCAAGTAGGATGTTTTCCCCTCTTAGCCTAACTCTGGAGATACCAGGTATTCTCCCATGGTCTATCATCCAAGTACTAACCAGGCCCATCCATGCGTAGATTCCAAGATCAATGTGCTAAGGGCAGTATACTGAAGGACAAGAACAGATGAAATACAGTCTGTTGCCAGGATCCTGCAATGGAGCAGAGCTCTGCCTGCACAGTTCTGCATCCTCGCCTTCCCTACCCCTCATAGCTGTCAAATCCTGGGAGTGGCTGCTGCTACTTACCAGCAGGGAGGGGAAGCAAGGGAGAGGCAGAGGTTACTTAGACCATAAAGTAACAACTTGACTTAGCTTGTGGGGTGGGGGAAGGAAATGAGGGAGCTCTCATCGATGGAGCGCACCATCCTTTTCCTTCCCCTTGGAGCCCAAGGCAACATCTTCATGTTCTGAATTGCCTCCCTCTTCCCTTCCCACTGTTAAGAAGCAGCAACAGCAGCCCCTTCCAGGCCTTGACAGTTGCATGAAGGAGAAGTTTTGGGACAGAGCACAAGGGCTGTGCCTCATGCAAATATGGACTTATGCACATGTAAGCCACACTTATGCAGATGATTGTCGCTAACAGATTGCTGGCCAACAGGTCCAGATGACAGCTGCCTGTGATTTACAGAGGCTAGGGAGCCCTCTGCACCCTGGCAGACCTCAGGCAATGATATAATCACTTTGCACCTGGCTGCAGGGACATAGCCAAATATTTCTATGATATTTCTCTCACACACACAAACACACACTCCACCAGGCATGGAATGGCCTGTGTGTGTGTGTCAGTGGCTCTATGGTAGTCCAGTGATTGGTTATTGGCTCAGCACAGCATGCGGAACTACTAGGCTATGTTGAGCCATGCAGGATTGTAGCCATTAAATGTAAAACACTTATTTTTCTTTGAAATTTCTCATCTGTGAAAATATGAACATTATCTAAAAATTACTGTCTTGTAAGAGAGCTGTACAACACCACAACATCTCATTCACTGATTGTTGGGATTTGCTCTCATACCCTTCTTTAAACATTAGAGCAAAAAGTAGCTTATCTGGGTGTGGGTATGTGTACATACTATCTTTCTTTCTATATAAGAATTGCGTATTTTCAAGCCAATATAATAATTTTTATGTCCTTTCCCCATAAAAGGGAGTGTGAAGTGCCCTTGTTAGAGAGCTCTTTTTCAACTCCCAGAATTCCCAGCCAACATGAATTGGCTGTTGTAGTATAAAAACCACGCCCCCAACAAACACATATATACTTCTTCCTTGTTGGAATACACAATGGTGCTGCCTACACAATGAAAAAAATTCTCAAAGAATTTGCTAAGAATCCTATTGGTCCTCACAGAAGATGGCCCACATCCGCACTGTTCAGAAGGAGGGGGGTTGAAAACACCACATAGTCCGCGATAATTGCTTTCACAGTTTATTGAGATCTTTTTAAAAAGTGTGTGAAAAAGTACATTATTGGTCATCTGATCAACCATCTCGAAAGGGGCACACAACAGAGTTGAAATGTGATTGGTCGGACCATGGAGGGGGCAGGCTTGCTAGGGACGGCTTTAAATGCCAGTGCAGCCATTGTTCTTACTGCTGGCTGAACGATCGGCAAGTGCTGGAGCATCTCTCTCTCTCTCTTTCTCTGTGCACCCGGGGAGCGAGAGGGAGGCATGGCTGGCTGCGGGCTCTCCAAAGATGTCGCCTTCTCCAACGCCAATGCTGCTACCACCGCCGCCTCTTCCTCCTTCTGCAACCTGGCCGCCTCTTGGGAAGCCCGGAGCCAACCATGCCACCCTCTCACTCCCTGGCCGCACAAAGAGACTCTTTTACAGGGAAAGTAGCTCTTCCACATTTGTTTGTTTGTTGATTGAAAAAAATAAAAGGGGGGAATCGAGGGAGATTTCCCACAGGGAATTCACTCATGGCTACCAGCTTATCTTGTGGGGGGGGCATGCTCCATGTGAACTACAAGCTCGTACTTTTCAAGGCCACCAATCTTGCAGATGCTTCGTGGACACAAATGGGCACTGGAGTGAAAGAGCCATAAGGCGAAATTTTCTGGACTTAATTCTCCTGTCTAGTTGACCCCAATGTTATTTTGGTAAGAGTGGCAAATGAGGCTAGATGAGCAATTCAGGGGTAATTTCATGTAATACTTTAGGACCCAATTAAAATTTACACACACACCATACCTACCAGTTGTCCCAATTTGGCAAGGATAGTCCTGATTAATCCTCTATTTTCAGCTTCTTCAGCTACTTTTAAAGTGTTCTAGTTTCTCTCTCCTCCTCTTCCCACTTTTACCCTTCGTCCTGGCTTATTTCAGTTGGTGCAAAGTGAGGATGCACCCAACCTGATTAAAAGATCAGAAAGTCTCACGTTTTGTTCCTGTTCTTTCCATTTTATTTTGGAGATCTGTATACATTTTGTTTGTCCACCTAGAATATTTTCCGTCAGCTCCTGGTGCAAGTAGAGACTTTTTACACCAGCTCCCCAGGTTGGTTTATTTTAACCCAATATAAAATTGGAATGAACAGGAACAAAATCTGGGACTTTTCAATCGGTCCGGCTGCACCATGATTTCAAATTGCAAAAGTAGTTTCCACTCAATTAACACAGCAAAGGGAGAGGGGAGGAGGGGGCAGACTGTTACCCTTCCCTGTAGAGTCAGACAAAAGGAGACTGCTGCACCCTCTCCTAGCTTGTGTGTTGTTCCTCATTAGTACTCTTTGCCATTTTGGCCACATTCTGATGTTGCTTGGCTACATGTGTCCCTGTTTCACACACACACATAGAGGACATTATCACACCAGCCTCCTTTTTCGCAGCAATCGCATTAGTGAAGCAAACGGGAACATACTGGTATTGAAGCCAAAACTATTGCACCTCCTCTTCACTTGTGAGAGTGTGCTGCAATTGTGCTGGTTTGGTAATTTTTGTCCTATTTCATCAGCTCCATAACTCAGTCACTCAGCACATGTATGCCTTTCTTTTTTCTTTTTCTTTTTGCCATGATTGCATAATCATATTTTTATTTTATCATTTACCTGTAAGTATGCAATCATGGCAAAAAAAAAAAGGCACAGATAAAAAAATCATTTTTGCTAGCATGGAATAGCGAGGGGGAGAGAGGAGAGGAAGTCACATGGCCCCCTGATGCCATGTGGCTTCCTTCATATCACTACTTCCACGCAAGTATCTTACCACACAAAGGGGAATGCTGCTGTAGCAGTGATATTGGGAGCTATTGGCAGGTTTTCCCCGTTGATGATAAGATGTGCTACAGAACAGATGAAGAGCAAGACAGAAAGGGAACAGAGACTACATCATACGAGAAGAAAGGGCCACACCTGCTGCTATCTTGCTGTAACTCTGGAACACAAGCCTTGTGTTATAAAGTCCATATACCCCAAAATTTTCTAAAAGGGAGAAGTCAGGGAAGGGAATAGTCTTGTTGTTTTTCAAACTTTTATATTTAGCTAGTGGTCCATGCCAGTATTGTTTGTGATGACAGGTATGTGTATGTGAATGGTTTGCTGCAGTTCATAATTGCAATGGCTATCTTTTTGAGAACTGCAGTGGATGTTCCAAAAGGATAATTAATTGTTTGGAAGTTACTAAATGTTGTTCAAGTACTGGCAGAATATTTGCATATGCAGTGCACAAAATACTACCTTGAGGGATGATAAATGGACCTGTGTAACTAATGACTAGCACCTCCACATTTATTGGACCATAAAACTGGCCCATGGTGGATTCACATGAGCTTGTGCATGAATGTATCATTTCCCCCAAGCATTAAACATGGGCTCCTTTTAGTTAGGTTAAACACTATGCACTTCTGCTGACAAAAGGCTCCAAAGCTAAAGTTAAAGGCTGCAATTTAGATTACGTAAGTATGAGAAAATAGAAACAGTTGATCATAGCACTAAATGTCAGCCTGACACCTTAGGCGCTATCACATTGCACAGTTATAGTGCTATTATTTTGCTTCATCTGCCAGGGCAACATTTTGTTGTTTAGTGAGGTCCAAGAGCTTGCTGGCTGAGAATTCTAAATGCCCCTCCCTAAACTGCAAATCCCAGGATTCCATATGATGTTTCTATGGCAGTTAAAGTGGAATGATAGTGCTATAACAGAATAGAAAACTGATAACTCTATTGAATTATTCTGTCGGGAGTGCTTTGATTGTGTATTCCTGCATGGAAGGGGGTTGGGCTAGATGGCCCTTATGGTCTCTTCTAATTCTTTGAGTCTAATGTGTCCCTTTAAGTCTAAAACCATACTTGGCTGATCCATAGAAATGGGCCAAAGAGGGTAAGGACTTTGTGCCTTCCCTCCATGTTTTGGACTACAATTCTCATAATCCTTTGCAACTGGCCATGTTGGTTGAGACTGATGGGTGCTGTAATCAAAAAGATTTGGAGTGCTTCAGGTGGCATATTTCTAGTTCATAATGGGGGCTATGGGAAAAGTATGAGGGGCTTAGCAGAATGAAAGAAATGTGTGTGATTTGGCTTTAGGTTTGGTGCTCCTTGCTTTTAAGAATAACTGGAGGAAAATGAGCATGATGAATGCAAATTCCAGATCAAAAGCTTATAAATAAGGTTGGGAAATTGCTTTGCACTCTGAAATCTGGAGCAGAATGGCAAATGTGGAATATTTAAAATAAAATAATAAAATAAAATAGGCCTGCAAGTCAAATGTTCTTGCTTGTGTGAATAATGAGAGACTTCAGTTATCCAAATGAGTTGCTTGAGTGCCCATTTATATGTTGTAAATCTCTTTATGTAACAGTTCATTCTCTAGAAAGTAACAACAAGAAGTAGTACCTTTTCAAGGTGAATTAGGGTATTAACAAATATGTTGTAAGTCAAAAAGATGTGGCATGTTCACATGTCTAGCTGATCTGACTCACTGCCTGCCTCATGGTGGGGGAATAGGGGGATTTTTAGTTGTCAGACTCTTCATTTCCTGGCCCTTGTAGAGCTGGGTTATTTCTGCATCTACTGCTTGATAAACAGTTCTGAGCAACAACTTCATGTGGTCACTGTGTCAAGCTTTTATCTGGGCCAGTTGGACCCAGGCTGCCGCCATGGTAGATACACCAATATGGCCTGTTTTCCATTTATACAATCCAGTGGAATTAATTGTCTCAGATTAAACCAATGTGTGAGGCTTCTATATAACTTACAGTTCAGCAGAAGTCATGCCATTCTCTCAGTTCCACCCCCTCCAGAAATATATTTGATGAGGATGCAAGCGAGGGCCATCTTCATATCTACTCCAAGTCTGTAGAACTCCCTACCAAATGAGACCAATCCAGTTCTATCTCTGTTGTCCTTCTGCCATTTTTAAAACTCAGGCAAGCTTTTGATAATTGACTCAATCCTGAAGGAGGGACTTTTAACAAGTGGTATACTTTTTTATTAGTATGCTTTTAAAATTGCTTTTGATTCTGTTGTGTTTTAATATTGTGTAATTTGTTTTAATGGTGTATTCCTATTATAACTTATTATGCCTTCATTTGTACCTGTTTTTTAAACATGTTGTGAGCTACCTTGAAACTCAGTTATAGTAGAAAGGAAAGGTTATAAAATACATACATATATACTCATGTCATCCATTTGCCTGCATGATAGATGGTTTTTGTGCAAGTATGGCAATCTTGCTTTGAACTGGAATTGCATAAAACTGTAGCAGCAGCTACATGAATGGCACTCGCACAGAAGAGCTAAAGCTAACAAATGATGCCTATAAATGAATGCTGCCCACTTTAAGTTGGCTCCTCAGTGGTGGCATGGCATGGGGACACAGTTAGTGCAACTTCTCCTTGAGAACTGTCTCCATCACAAAACCATCCACCTTGCTAAACCATTATCAGCAGAAAACCTTTTACCTGGAACACTGCAAGCAGACTTGTTCAGGAACTGTGAACTATCCTGTCCCTATAATTTATACTTTTGGGAGAAATAATGAAGATTCTTTTCCTGAACAGCTCTTCCACTTGCCTGGTTAGACTCATTACATGGGTCAAACATAGCCACTCACTATAATTTGAGCATCTTTGGAATGAAAGGTGAAAACAGCTGTCACTGCTACTTTCCATCCAGGTATACTTCTTCAGACAAATTCATACAGTCAGGAGTTTCATTTAATGATCACAGTTATCAGGTAGCTACCTAACTTCTGATACGTTGATCATTAAGGACTTTTTCAAATGGGGGGGGGGACCAAGGAGGTCAGGAGAATGGGGCTGTTGCGCTTACAGAGCCCCATTTCAGACAACACAGTCCTCCTCCAACCTCCTCCCAACCTTCCCCCATGCTGCGGGTGCTGCTTTTTATTGACGGAAAACCTCAGTAATTAAAAAGTGGTGCCCGTAGCACAGGGGAAGGTCGGGAGGAGAATGGAGAAGGATGGGGCTGTCTGAAATGGGTTTTTTCCCCCATTTGAAAAAGTCCTAAATGTCACACTAGATCTTTCATCATTGAGAATTCCAGAACTCTAGTATATTCTAGAGATTTGCCAGGGTCCTTCATCTTTCTTTGCTTTTAGGAGATCATATTAAATATCTTCTACCCAGTCAGTAGTTTCAAGGTGGTTGGTATTAGTGTACATTCAGATTGCCTTTCATGGCTGCTGTTTTCTGACACCATTGCTGCACTCAGTTATCATTTTCAAAAAATCCAGAGATGTTACTATCAGGCTATTGTATCTCACTGTCTTCTGCATCGTCCTCCCGCTTACAGTGTCAACCTGTCCTGTATGGAATAGCAATTGCTGTTGATGCGCCTGGTGGGAGGATTGATGCATGAGTCAACTGGTAGTATGGTCGGTGACAATCTGCCTGCCAGGTTTGCTTTCCTTCTGCATCCTGGTTGCACTTCATTTGCACATCCTACTGCTTAGGGTTTATCTACATGAGACACAATACGCTGTCTCCCCTCTCCCCAGCATATCCTGGCTGTGGCCCATTCTGACCCCATTACTTCAACGAAATGGGCCAGAGTCCAACAGAATGCCAGCCCATCGCTGCAGCCACCACCATTTTCCTTGCTCTGCTGGGACTAGGGGAAGCCAGTCACGCCATGTGACAAGCCCCCTACATGTGACCAGCCTTGGTCACATGCTGCATGCCTGCTGCCCAGACCCAGAAGAGTAAAGGTGACTGGCAGCAGCAGTGAGGGCTGGTGTGCCAGACGGACTCCTGCAGAGACATCTGGTTTTTCCTAGTGGAAATGGATTAAACCGAGTATTATTGTAAAACACTTTATTGGGCCCTATCTGGATTGCCCCATTCTCAGCCCCATATCTTCCCCAGGGGTTGTGAGAACTGCCCAGGAGCATAATGGGGAAAAAGCCCTGCATCATATGGGCTTCAGAGCTCTGAGATGCGGGGGCAAGCTGGGGTGTTTAGACCATGTAGATAAGCCCATAGTCCCTTCTCCAATAACTGGAATTAAGACTCTGTGAAACCACATTTTAATTCATTTTCCCCCTTGCTAAATTGTAATTAAGGGAATAAAACATAAGTTAAAAAGGAACTGCTGGAATTGCTCTCCCTGCAAAAAGGAAACAACTAAGTAAAAGGCTGGTGTGCCATGAGAAATCAGGAAATGACTGATTAATGGGCTGATTTCAATAATGGCTCTAACTCAGGAGGGGAGAGGAAATGACTTATTAAAGAACCATTTTGATAATGCCAGGGAAAATAGGAGCTGCTTTAAACCATACAAAATGGGGGGAACCTTTGTTGACTGAAGGCTGCAATCTAAGTGTGTTTTGAAAAATCCAGTGGAATTTACTTTTCTGTAACATATTTGTGATCTTGCCTGTGGAGACCAGCATTGTCGGATTTTTATGAGAAATATAAGCTATATTAACATATTTTGGGAAACTACAGCTTTAATACCCTTTCCAGCTTTATTGTCTAAATTTAATTGCTTTTATCATAACTGCTGATATCCTCCTATAAAGAAACCAAGGAATATAAGTAATGGAATCAAATATGTTACATGATGCCATGATTATTGTTTGATTATGCAGAGATTACACTGGCTGAAAGATTGCACATATCCACCCTATAAGCACATGAACAGGGTAACTAATCATGCCAATAAAATTCTTGGGTATTTCACATATGTAACTGAGTTATTCCCGTTCATATCTAGAACCCAGAGGTTACGTTTTCAGGCTGCATATGTTGTATTTCTGCTTGAAAAAAACCATATGGAATATTCAATCCAGTCACATACGGAAACGTTTTCTCATTGAGAATATGTGCAACCAAACTTATCCGCCTAATGTAGTAGCAGAACCCATGTTTTGAAGTGGGTAGCCCAGCTAGCCTTAAATGTAGGGAAGTTGCGTTGGTCACACTGGGTGCCAGAATTGAAGGGGGGAACAAAATGCGGTTACTCACTTACTGCTGGGTTAATATACTGTCTTTAGAAATCCTGGGGTGAAAGAGTATCTCTAGTGCTGCATTCCTACAACACACCACAACGTTTTGCAGGACTTCCTACCAGAACCACCAAAAGCAGGTTTGGATCCTAGTGAAAAAAATTGGAGAGCAGGTCTCCTAGCTGTTCTCCAACAGCAGATCTAGGTGATGGGTGGGGGCTGCCAGTGGGAGATCACGCACTAACCAGCCAGCCCACCAGCCCAGCAGGCACTGGTGACAAGGGTGGTAGCTTTGAGCCAAGTGGGAAAGGAACTCCCAGCTGTGCATGAAGGGAAGGGATCGAAGGACGGGGCTCTTCTCCTGCTTCCTGCCTCCCTCCCTGACTTTGTGTGGGCAGGGAAGAGATTTTGGAGACCTGCTGGCCATGGGGCCTTCTAGTGGACACACTGATAGCATCCCAGCAGCAAGGAAGGCAGGCTGACAGGGTGAGGGGGGTGAGGGAGAGTCTCCAGCACCTGAAGCAGTCCCATGCCTGGCTGAGCTGGAGGACTTTCCTCCATTGCTTCCATGGTCAGGCCATTGTTGGTGATCAATTTGGCCGAGCCTGAGATGTTGTTTCAGGGAATCCTTGTATCGCTTTTTTGGAGCACCACTTTTATGCTGACCCGTGGCGAGTTCACCGTAGAGTAGTATTTTTGGGAGGCGATGGTCCTCCATCCGGGAAATGTGCCCTGCCCAGCGCAGCTGTGTTCTCAGTATCATGGCCTCAATGCTGGTGATCCCTGCTTGCTCAAGGACAGCAACATTCATCACATAGTCAGTCCAGTGTATATTTAGGGTTGTGCGTATACAGCGCAGATGAAAGCGTTCGAGGAGTCGTAAGTGGTGGTGATAGGTGACCCATGTTTCAGACCCGTAAAGGAGAATAGACAGTACAATGGCTCATATTTTTTTCACTTCTGCAGGGGTCCTGCACCCCTAACCCCAGCAAATGTGGATGGTCAACTGTATACAGTCAGCCCTTGGTATCCACAGATTCTGCATCCACAGATTCAACCATCCACGGCTTGAAAATATTCCATTTCCCCCCCAAATAGCAAACCTTGATTTTGCCATTTTTAAAATAAGGACCACAATTTTACTATGCCATTGTCTATAATGGGACTTGAGCATCTGTGGATTTTGGTATCCATGGGGGGGGGGTCCAGGAACCAAACCCCAGTGGATACCAACGGCCAACTGTATATAATCAGAACAGGAAACATTGAGGAAACATTCCCAGACACTATTAGCACTACAAAAGTCACAAACATTATAAGTCTGCTCTGGCAACACTGTAGCAGGGAGGTGTAGGTGTAGGTGTAGGTGTAGGTGTAGGTGTAGGTGTAGGTGTAGGTGAACTGTATGTGCTTTTTGGCCAGGATGCTAGGGTCCTCTCTGATGGGTAGCATCTGAAAACAGATGTTTGGATTTACAGCCTGACGTATGAATGCAGTAGGAAACACTGTAGTTACCTGAAGACTTCCCTTCTCTTCTGACATGTGTTTCCCATTCGTTAGTTTACAATGGTGCCATCAAGCACTCAGCAGAACTGAGTAGAGGAGGCTTAATGCAGAGCTTGGAAAAAATACTTATTCAGAACTCAGAAAGTATACTTTTTCAGGCTACCACTCCCAGGTTCCTATAGCCAACACACTCATTGGTTATGCTGGCTGGGTGATTCTGGGAGTTATAGTCCCAACCTATAACACTTCCTAGCTTGAGGCACCCTACATTTTGAAGTAAATGAAGTCACACTCATTACCATCTAAAGGTGGTTTATAATAATTCCAGGCTAATGCCAGTAAAAACCATAGAGTACTTTTGCATGATTTTGAAGACTACAGAATACAGTAACTGTTGCCAAATTACTATAAACAGTGGCCTGCCTGTCTTTGTGCTTCTTAACAGCTATTTAGCTTAGGTGAAGTTTTTTTTTTCTGCATGTGATTTTCTATCTATGAAAATCTGTAGGTCATGCTGCTATCAAGTGTACTGGAGTAAGATCCAATGGAAACAGAATTCAGTGTCTCTCTTCTAGTGCTGTGAAGGAGGATCTTACTTTCCACAGTCTACAAGACCCTTCTCTTGATGTAGTGCCATAGGTTACTGGTACAGTGTATGTTCTCCATGCCAAATATCACAAGTTCAGCTTTTCTAGCTAGGGCAAAGGCAGGTATTGTGTGGCCCTCCAGCTGTTGTTGAACTGGAGTACCCAGCATTCCTCAAAATTACCTATACTTTCTATGGCTGCAGGGATTTGCACTCCCAACATCCTCTACAAGGACTCATGATCTCCATTTGCCTCTCTCCTTCTTGGTCATGTGGGGACCAGGGACAAAGGGGAATAAAAGACAAATAATAGAACTTCAACTCCATTAGCAACAGAAAAGTAACTTCCATTGACATTTTATTGTCTTTTTTTATTGCCCTTTATCCCTGGTCCACACATGGCCAAGAAGGGGAGTGGCCTCTGCCTGCAATGAGCTTTCTCCAGAACAACCAAATTACAACAGAAACAACATCTGAGACGAAATGTAGCCCTGTGATTTTACCATTGTCACTTTTCTTCTCCGGTATGATTTTAAACATCTTTTGCCTGATGAAGAAACCAGTGGAGCTTCCAAAGCTTGCACAATGTATTTTGTGCATTTTGGTTGGCCAATAAAGGTATTGGTTTTTTTTTGTGTGTGTGTGGATTTTGTTGTTAATAATATAGTGTTGCTCTGATCCCACTCCTGTACCATTTACCTTTTGCAAATATACTTGAAGCTCTAAGGTTATCCTCATGCATCTCAGGAAATGGATTGTAATCCTCAAAAGCAGAGGCTAAAATAGTCTTCAAGGTGCCACAAGAGTCCATTGTTTTACTGAAAATTAAATGGATGAATGAAAACGTGGGAGGGATCCTCTTTTGGACTACAGCTCCCAGAATCCTTCAGCCTGGGACTAGTAGTAGTAGTAGTAGTTTTTGTTGTTGTTGCTGCTCTTGTTATCCAAGCTCTGAATAAAATTGATCCGGAAAAAAGCATGACTGGAGGAAAAAACAAATCATGATGAATCCAGAATGGGAGAAGGAAACAAAATCTCAGTTATCATCCATGATGCTAAACTTTGGAAGGATAAGTAAGGGAGAGAAATGGCCTGGAGGGAGAAAGCTGGGAACTTAAGAAAGCACAGAGTCAGCACCAAGGAGGCAGCCAAAGACCTAATTAGAGGCACTTCTTTGTCAAACTTTCCTGCAGTCAACACAGAGCTCCACCACGGCTATAGAAGACTGTCAGAAGCAAAGCAAGGGGGTGGGGAATCCCCTTCAGCAATTATGTGGGCATGTATATGAATTTATTCAGGCCAAAAGAAAAATATATTTTAAACAGTAAAAATTCAAGAAGTGGGGCTAATGGAAAAGACCAACAGTAGAAGAGATTTTAAGGGGCCTTTAAAAAGAAAAGACGTATACAAAACAAATAGATCTAGACACAGAAAATATGGCATGATCACGACGCCACATAACCGCGAAAGGGTGCGCGGATCAGACACCGCCCTTTCACAATTAAAAACAGACCAAAACCTGTCGTTTTTAATTGATGGCTTAAGCCATCAATAGATCTCCTTGCCACTTTTTTGCCGACATTGCCACCATGGAGGTAAATACATGAGGGGTGGGGGGAGTTCTTTTGCCAGCGTAAAAATAGATTTTTTTATGCCGGCAAAAGAACGTTATAATGGGGACGCCTGAAAAAGTCCATAGCTGAAGGTATTAGGATGAAAGATCACTTTTATATCAGAAACAGGTAAGCTCCTAGGCTCTAAAACGGAAAAGTAATAAAAAGGATAAAGATATATGAACCAGAAACTAAGAATGTTTAGATTTTGGTTATCATCACCAAATTCCATCCTATAATGTTCATTTTGTTGGTTGTGGTTGTCATTGGTTTCAGTGCTGATCTCCCAAATGAGGGATACAAAATTATTCAAACTTAGAATCTGAATTGGGCTTCGTCTCATTGTATGGGCTGACAACCAGATTCTTCCCATTCATGGGTATTTGTAGAAGAAAGAAGGAAGGAAGGAAGGAAGGAAGGAAGGAAGGAAGGAAGGAAGGAAGGAAAGAAAGAAAGAAAGAAAGAAAGAAAGAAAGAGGGAGGCCTATTGTAGCTAATAAAGCCAGTCTTGGTACCTTGTCCAAAAGCTGTTTTGCTACAGGCTGAGGCCTAGGGCCTTATTGCACTCTGAAGAAAAGTGGCAAAACAGCAGGAACGTTCTCTTTCCTGCTGCCTTATTGTATGACATCGGCATCCTTCCAGCATTCTCTTGTTTCAGTCGCATGGGGGTCCAAAGTAAAAATTTGCTAACTGGAAAAACCCACCAGCAAAAAGACACAGTTTTATCTCAGTCCCCCATGCAACTGGAATGAGAGAATGCTAGAAGGACAGTTATGTAATGCAGTAAGGCAGCAGGAAAGTTGGAATATTCCTGCTGCTTTGTCACTTTTCTTCAGAGTGTGATAAGAACCCCTAGACAATTACTCATCCAGTGCACAGACCATACCTGTCCTGTAGATCAACAGGGCTGGCATCTTTATTGTTGTTTGTTGTTGTTTGCCTTCAAGTCATTTTTTACTTCTGCTGACCCTAAGGCTAACCTTTCTCAGGGTTTTCTTGGCAAGATTTGTTCAGAGGAGGTATGCCATTGCCTTCCTCTAAGGCTAAGAATGTGTGACTTGCCCAAGGTCATCCAGTAGGTTCCCATGACTGAGAAGGGATTTAACCCTGGTCTCCCAGAGTTCTAGTCCAACATTCAGTCCACTATATCATGCTGGGTGGCATCTTTACCACCTGCCAACTCCAAAGTCTTGCTCCTTCTTCTTCACTCCCCTAGAGCAGGGATGGAGAAAAATGGCTGGATGAGTAAGCTGGACAAATAAGTAAGGTACTCAGTAACTTGAACCTCTGACAAGTTGAAAAATGTTGTGTCTTTGTCTTCATTGGCAATCCATTCACAGAGGTCTGAGGAGCCCCGATGTCTGCTAGTGCCTTCATTTTCAGGACCATAGGCAACTCAAGAGAGGAATATTTAAAATAAGTTAGACACCCCTATTCATTTAGACTGACAGATTCAGACTATGCTGCTGGTGCTGGATTTGTCACAATGTCACCTCCATTGTGTAGAATGCTGGTCACAATAAGAAAGCAAGAGAGAGAAAAGATGAGAATAGGGAAATGGAGGACAACAGGATGAGTAGAAATCAGTGAAATGGCAGGAAGTCATTTCAAAGAAGTGTCAAGAGAACATCATTGCCGACCACTGTCTGGTGATTTAATATTCACAAGTAATCCTTTCTGCTCTAAATGAAATTTTAACTGCTCTGCAGTAGCCATAGACACCCTATTTCCTGCCCATGTATTTCCATGAGAAGAGACAACAGTGCCAATAAATAAGCCAAGGAAGAAAACTAGTTGTCTTCTACGGTCTATAATTTTTAAAAGGATAGACTGTTTATTTTTTTAATATATTTTTATTAAAGTAATTTTTGTAAAACATAAAAAATTAAGCTTATTGGCATGCTTACATATATATATGAAATAAACACATCCAAATTACATAGTTGCTTATTGTGGTACATTTTCTGCATATTGTATCAATGTCATAATAAACAGGAGTAATTTCAATAAGCATCAACAAATTTATCATTGATACCTTTATAGACTTTCTTCCCTTCATTATTTTACCATAACTGATTCTGTTTTAAACAACTTCCTGTACCTATCCTGACTTTTGCTGGATTTTATTCAGGTAATTTTGCTTAATTTTGATAAATGTTTCATTTCTGTTCCTTCCTCCCAGTTTTTAAGTCAGTAGCGTATATTTTCTTTAACCATAGTTCATTTCATATATACATATATATATATATATATATTTAGATGAGTTAAAACTAACTTTATTAAATCAGTTCCAAAGTCTTTCCAAATATAAATCAACTAGTTTCCAGGCTTTTTCAACTTCGTTTGTCATTTTTGGATTCATCCAAACTGTTAATTTATCCATTTATTTCATGTCATGTATTTTAAGTATCCATTCATCTACAGCTGGTACAATATCACTTTTCAATTTTTTTGCTATCAATAGTAGGGCATCTGTCATAATGTATAACAATATTTTCCAATGTTTTTTCTCAATCACATTATCCAATATACTTGTCATGTTTAGTAGATATAACTGTGGCTTCATTTGAAAATTTATTTGAAGTATATCCATAATTGTACTATGGATCTTGATCCAAAATATCTTTATCTTATGGCACCACATGTGGTAATAACATCCTATAGCCTCATGACATTTCCAACATTTGTTATAATTGGTCTTATAGATGCGGGTGTCAAATGCCAAAAAGGATGGAGTGTTTATAATTTGAAAAGGCTTTGCTTCTGTCTGTCTATTTAAGCCATAGCTACATGACCATGAACCACAGGCACCCAAAATATTCCATAGATACTAATGGGAATGAGAAGCATGGACCTGGGGTTACATAGGTTTAAAAACAACAACAACAACCCATATACTTTAATGAATTTGAATTAATTTAAATGTGTCAATGTGTTTGAAGCCGGCAGTACCATTGTTAGTCAGGTGGTGGCAGACTTCCACGATGAACATATATTTTGCAGTCTTTACAGTTTGAAATTGGGGAGTGGGTCTAATATGAGGAAAAGAGTTATAGGATTTCCTCTTGCTGCAGGGCAGCCCACCCCACAGATATGGAATGGGCAGAAACCTCCCTCAGGAGGATGTAGGGATGCACCATGGCAGTGGACATTCATACCTGGGAGTCTAGTAATGGTGGCTTCACCGACAGAATGGTGGCTTCACCGACAGAATATGTCCAAAACAGACAGATATGTGCTTTTGCTTGAAGGCTTCAGTATACATATCAAACTATTCCAACTCATGCAAAGCCACACAGTTTTTAATAGCACTGAACTTGTTTGATTGCTCCCCTCCCCCGCATATTTTATTATATCCTGCCTTTTTCTGACATGGGACCCAAGGTGGCTTGCAACAAATTAAAACAAGCTACACCTGAAATCTTATCAATACAAAAATTTTCAAAATCAATTGAACAATTCTATTAAAAACACAAACTTAAAACAGTTTCAAACATATTTAAAACATAATAAAAAAAAGACAAAAGTGCAGCACACCCCATTAAGAAACCCTTGTGCCACAAGGGTTAAGTGCTAGTGGCCTGCCTAAATAAAAATAAGGTCTTTCTCTTCCAGCAAAGAGGGGGCCAACAGAACCTCCCATGGGAGGGAGTTCCACACCCTGGGAGCAACCACTGAGAAAGGTTTCTCCTGTGCCCTCACCAGCTGTACCTGTGAGGGGCGGGGGTGGACCAAGAGAAAACCCTCTCCCCAAAAAACTAAAATTAAGGCAACCTCATATAGGGCTCACAGATAGATATATAGATATAGATATATAGATATACTGTATAGATATAGATGAGAAAGTGGAAAAAAATACCACTGTCACAATCATGCATCTGATAAATATGTAAGAGCCCATGAACGCAGTACAAAGGCACACTGGAAGAAAGTTGGGTGTCTGAGTGGAAATAGCAAAGGGGGAAGAGTGGGAGCAGTAGTGTGCCCATACAATGAATGGCTCATCTGACTGGCAGATTTCCTACTA
The DNA here is from genome assembly GCA_030847615.1 of Gambelia wislizenii. Lineage (NCBI taxonomy): Eukaryota > Metazoa > Chordata > Lepidosauria > Squamata > Crotaphytidae > Gambelia > Gambelia wislizenii. The sequence continues at coordinate 223,348,211 of JAUMIR010000005.1, read as the reverse complement.
TGGAAAACAGGGTGACAGCTGAGACCTTTGTAAATGGCCTCAGTTTGGAAGGTGATGGATGGAGAGGTGGATGGAGTGGATTGTGCCTGTTGGGGGCCACAGTATGATTGTCTTCAAGGTATCCTTTCCTTTTGCCTCATCTCCTAAGACCACTTTATACACAGTACCCAGATGTAATTCCGCATAGAACCATCATGTCTCATGTGAACTAATGCTTATATTGTTTATTTCATAATGAGCTTGTCACAGGTCAGCGTAAGAGGGGTGCTCCAAAAAAAGTGATACAAGGACTCCCTGAAACAACATCTCAGGCTCGGCCAAATTGATCACCAACAATGGTCTGCCATGGCCTCACATCGGGAGGCATGGAGACGCACTATCCACAATGCTGCAGCCTTATTTGAGAACTCATGCCAAACAAGTCTTGAAGAGAAACAACAACGCAGAAAGAATCACAACCCAGAAACATCATCCAAGGAGAGCTTCTGCTGTGCTTTCTGCAACTGGACTTGTTTATCTCGGATTGGCCTTTTCAGTCATCAGCGTGCTTGCAGAAAGCACGGGATGAGTCCTTCCTGAATCTTCATTTGCGAAGAAAAGCCAGAGAGAGAATGTGTATATTTACTGTGTCAGGCTTCTAGCTGCTACAGCAGTGGATTCTCTCTGGCTTTTCTTTGCAAACGAAGATTCAGGAAGGACTCATCCCGCGCTTTCTGCAAGCGTGCTGATGACTAAAAAGGCGAATCCGAGATAAACAAGTCCGGGGTATCATATTTGGGGTGTCACAAGTAGCCCGTTAAACATTGTTTTTGTGTGACTTCAAGTCATTTCCAACTTATGGCAACCCTTAGGTGATCCTATTATGGGATTTTCTGCAGCTGAGAGCATGTGACTTGCCCAAGGTCACCCAGTGGGTTTTCATGGCTGAGCGGGGATTACTCATTACTTCCAAAATACTGCTTTTGGGGAGGGGATTGAGCATCTTTATTTTTTAAAAGTCTTTCTTTTAAAAAAAGAATTAAAAAGGAATGGGTTAATAATGCATGACTAAGGCATTACTTGTAAAGTGACATGTAATGACTAAAAGAGAGACTGTGCTAACACTAATGTGTTAGCTTTTAATTTTAAAACAACACTCCCAGTTCTGTTTTTTATATGCTTATCTCTAAACAACACACAGTTCAGGGACCAATTGGCACTGACATGAATTCTTAAAGAGATGGACTTAAAAAAAAAAAAGATGCAGGGCTATACTACACACATCAAACGTAGGTATTTTATAGACAGGGAGAAGTTTTTAAAAAGTGTGTTTCCCTGAGTCTATGACAAAGGAAGGCTTTCAAGTGTAAGCACAACATCCAGTCTTCTGGACCATAATGTCAACAATCCATAAACCAAGCTGGTAGAAATTTGAAAATCAAAAAGGTTAAAACCAATTTTAGCTTATCCATGTGCTGCAGGACCTAATACTAATATAGTATGTGTATTCAAAATCCTTGTTCTACTTTTTTTGGTGGCTTGTACTCCATCTGGCGTGGACACAAGTCTTTTTAACTATTCCAGAAGCTATGGGTTTTATTGTAGTTGAAAGCCCAAAGCTCTGACACATATTTCAGAATAAATGGTGGCCTTATTAGAGTCACAGCTGGATCCCAGCCAATCAATAGCTGAGGAGAAAGGCAAGAGGCAATTGGCAATATTAATCGTTGCTAAAATGAAAAAGGAATTATAAATCTGGTTCACACCAGGTTCTTTCAGATGGAACCAACTGCAGTCACTTTTCACTGGAAGAAGAAGAAGAAGAAGAAGAAGAAGAAGAAGAAGAAGAAGAAGAAGAAAAATTAATGTCCTTTCTAGACCATCACTTCATTTGTTCATTTCCATAACATGGGGATAAGATATTGCAGTTCTAAAGCTGGAGTGGCAAAGAGCATGGGGTAGTTTAATCTTCTGGAAAGAAGAACCTCAGAAGACCTGGAAATAGAGTATAATGAGGACAGTCCATCTTTCATTCAAGATGACAAAATAGTTATAAAATAAGATGTATACTTTTTTTTTTTCTTGAGGACATAAAGTACTGCCTGACAGGAATTTAAGGAGAACCTTTCCCTCAGGGTGAGTGATTATGTAACTGTTTACAACAGGTTTCTTTGCACTTCCCTGTGAACCATCTGGTACATGGTACTATCAGAAACAAGGTGCTGATCAAAACAGACTGGCAGTCTGATCTTGTGTGACAAAATATCCTACATTCTTTTCTTCTTTTTTTAAAATCATATTTTCATAATGCCCACCAGAACTTGGAAAAGTTACAGTTAGACTACTGTGCCCAGAACCCTCCAGCCTACATGGATGATTAGTGGCTTTTGGGAGTTGTAATCCAAATGTAGCTTTTCCAAACTGAATCCCACCTACCATATGACATCCAGTTCTCTACTGAATGATCATACTCTCCTCTGTTCCTCTGGATGGATTCAAACTCTGCCTAACGACAGCCCAAGACAGGAAGAGGAGGGTGTTGAGGAGACAACAAAAGAGATTAGCTGCAGGAGAGGTGAAGTCTGAGTTGATGAGAACGAGAGAAAGAAAGTTCATTGCTAATTAGAAAATTTGAACTGAAGAAAGTTAATTAATTAAGAAACTTCTGTCTGAATAATGTGGAATTTGAATAACAGTTTTGTCAACAGTTGAAATTAATTGCACATGTGGATGTAGTGGAGGGGGGAGGAATGGAAAGTGTGTGTTGGGGAGGCAGCAGAGACAGTAGAAGGCAGGATTATAAACCACAGGTTCAGAGATAATCCCTGTTGCTGAAAATGGTATAATTAACTTTGGCTGCATTCTCTCCCAATTCCTAGTGGAGTGGTAGGTGTACAAAATCCCACTTTTTTGAGCTGAATTTTCATTTTTCAACTGTAGCATGGTGGCCTGTGGAAAGCTGTCAGACATGCTGAATTTGTTCATCATAGCATTTAAACCCGTGCCTGCTACAGCTTTCAGTCAGATTGTTTTTACTTTTACTTGCAGAATTTGCCATAAACTGAACAGAATATTTGCCATCCAACACACAGTGAACTGAGCCAGTGTCAGCTTTTCAGGTAGTGCTGCTTACAACCGCACACAAGAAATGACAGCTTCAATAGCATGCGAAACAGTAATAAATTTGAATTTGGCTCCCCTTGGCACATGTGTTTGGGTTTTCCCCCAGCCAACTCAACCTTTGGCAGCAGCAAATTGAGCAGCTGACTGCAGCTGTGTGCTTCAAACTGTCATGCAAATGGCCTCCGATATTTATTAGGGAACAAACTATGGCTGGATGGGAGGAGAAGTGACATGTTTAGCCCCTCTTGAGGATACCAGCACCTGCAAAGGCCCAATTGATGGATGCCTGGGAGAGAGCTTTCTGTTGTGTTTTCCCATATTTGTGCAATGCCCTCACCCTAGAGTCGCAATCGATTCCAACTCTTGCTGCTGCTAGCAAGGGTGTGAAGACATATCTATTCAGAATTGCCTTTTAACTAGTTTTAATGTTTATTGGGATGATTTTAATGATTACGATTACGTTGATGACTGTGATGATTTATTGCTTAGTTCAGTGTGTCTTAGCCTTTTTTTTTTAACCAGGGACCCCCTTTAAATATCTTTTGTTGCCATGGACCCCCAAGAATTAAAACAACAACAACAACAATAATAATACCTGATGATAATAACACCTGATGATGATGATAATAATAATAATAATAATAATAATACAATTACACCATCCATTAAACCTTCCCTCAGAGGCACTGGAGGGGGAGGGAACACTTTTCTCCTGCCTCTTCCTGCAAGTTTGTGGCTGAAGAGGATTGAATGGCAATGTGCAGGCCAAGCCAGCCAGCTGGCCAGCCTTTACCTTGGCTCCTGTCATGTGGCCTCTCCACTGTGTGGAGGAGGTGGGCTGAGCAACCTTCAAGCCTTTGCGGACCCCCTGTGAGGACTTTGCCGACCCCTGGGAGTCCACGGGCCTAAACCACTGTCTTAGTTTATTTTTGATTGACTTTCTTTTTGCTGTCTGGAGACCTACTTTTTTTTCTCCATGGAAAAACGAACACCTCATGATTCACCAGGACTGGGTTGTGTCATTCTCTTTCCACATATGTGTTGCTTGAATTTTCACCTAAAGTTAAAACCAAAGCAAGTTGGGGGAAGGGGCTTTTCTGCCAGCAAACTGTCTTGAGGAATTTTGAAGAAAGCCAAAAAAGATTTGACAAATTAGCAAATTTTCTTTGAAGAGTTTTGCACATCCCTAGGTTAGCCCTGGATTTCACCCAAAGTGAAGGTTGAAGCTAATTCTGAGGTCAAGATCCAGGCTGGATCTAACCAGAGGCCTGTGTAGCCCACCACCCTGTTTCCTAAAGCGGCCTATCAGATTAGATGTATATAGACACTTTTGGGAGGCCTAAAATCAGGATGAGTACAATACTACCCTCCAACTCTCTCCACCTCAGGAATTTCTCTCTACTTCTTAAGAAATTTCAAACACACCCAGATGTATGTCAGCACAAACTCTCAAGAAGGTTTCAAAGTTCCACCTGATCCATAAAGCTGATAATATCAACTACATACATAGTTACTAAGAAGATCCTGGGGATTTAACTCCTCTATGTTACATACAGGTGTAATATAGTAACTGCATTACATGCAGATGCAGCTATGTCTCAGTTAATGAAATGATGTGTTTCTAGGCATTATTTCTTTAATATGAAATTTGGTGCCAGAGGCAGAAACGACATGGGAAGAATAGGAATAGTTTCTTATACCCCCCTTCAAAATAAGGGGAGAGCAACATATATTAAACAAACGTTTTATTCAAAACAAACAATATATATATGTGATATGAAACAACCAGGTCCATTTTGATGGCCAGACTTACAGCTATATGCTTTTTTTTTTTTTAACATGTTGGGAAGAACTGGTGAAGCAAGCTTATTTGCTCTCCCCATCTCTCCCTGTTCTGCTGTTTACACATGTTTAGTAATGGATTAGGGAGGCAGCTGTTGTTTAGCTTGCCTGTTGTAGATAGGTACACACACCTACAGTAGGACTGGCTAGAACATAATCCTACTTTTTTCAGCACAAGCTTTTATTGCACGACTTACTGCAGACACACTGAGGGGGTTTACCTTTGCTTTCTTCTGAGGCTGAAAGAGTGTGACTTACCCAAGGTCACTCAGTAGGTTTCCATGGCTGAATGGAGATTCGACCCTTGGTCTCCAGAGTCATAGTCCAACACTGAAACCCCTACTGGCTCTCTGTTATTAAAACTATATATCCAATTACATCCAAGTAGAATCCAATGTAAACCATACATCCAATTAAAAATCAACTAGTTATAGAAATTATATATGTCCTGAGCATCAAAGATGTAGACTGCAATTGTATTCCCAATTATCTAAGAGAAATTCCCATTCAGTCCATTGGGACATACTTTTAAGTAGACCTGTTCTGGGTATTTATTTATATCCCTTCTTTCTCTCATCATGGCATTTAAGGCCTCAGTAGTGATGTGTGTGAAAATACATTCTATAAAGAGTACATGCCATCCCCAGTATCTGCGGAACCAATATCTGCGGTTTCAGTTGTCCACGGCTGAAAAAAATATACACACAATACCATAGAGTCATGCTGGAAAATGAATGGAGAGGTGTCCTCTCTAGGAATCGCTAGGTCCTCCAATGCAATTCTGTGGTATGTTTGTACCAGAAGTTGTTTATTTTAATAGGCTTTGCTGTTATAAGCGGTTTCACTTACAAATGATAAGTCCAGGAATGTACCCCTGTGGATATGGGAAGCGACCTATAGATTCATACTATTATAAAGTTATAATATTAATATGGTCAGAAGTACATCTCATTATTGAGGTCTCCTTTCCCCATCAATTAAAGACGTTCTGAGAAACTGACAAGCTTGTAAGGTGCATTCTGGCTACCCTTGAGCCATTCGGAGCTTGGAAAAATCATGTTTAGACTACAACTTCCATAATTCCCCAGCCATCATGGACATTGGCATGCAGTAGCTGAGTGGATTCTGGGAAATGTGGTCCCGAAAATGAACTTTCCCAGGCTCTAGATTTAACAGAGAATAGAGAACTATTTGTCAATTTAATCTGGGTCCTTGGTACCCGCTAGGGTTTGGTTCCAGGACTCCCCATGGATACCAAAATACGTGGATGCTCAAGTGCCATTATATACAATAGCATAGTAAAATAGCATCCCTTACATAAAATGGTGAACAGCAAGATTTGTTTTTTGATTTTTTAAAAAAAATATGGTTGGTTGAATCCATGGATACAGAGGGCCAACTGTACTACTGTATATATGCAGCAAGATTGCATGCTTGCCTTCCCTCAGCAAAACATTGGACAGACGGCTGTTCATTTTGGCTGCTGAAACATCTCTGCTGGAAAATTGAAGATGAGACAAATCAGAGTCTGCTACCAGCTTCTCTTTCAGAGGAAATGTATGCAAGTTTATTTCAAGTTTTCAGCCACTGGAAATTGAGGGTGTTCCAGCTTTGCAGCCCTCCCAGGCATTCAAGATGATGGGATAGTTCTGATTAAAAGAAGTCCCTTTTTAAAAGCTTTCTTGTTCTAAAATGTTACTTAATATTGCATATTCCTCATGTCAGATATCTGTAACTTCCAGTTATTCCAATAGAGGACAAGTGACTTATTGCACTGCCATTCCCTCTGGCCTTGTTGGCCATGGGATTTTGGGAATTCTATTTCAAAAAAAACATTTTCAAATTCTGCTCTGTAGTTTGATTGCAAGTTTCCTATTCCCTTTACATATACCAATAAAAGAGAAAGGGCCTACCTATTTCAAGGACTCTGGAAGAATTGTAGTGATTGAGTACTGCCATCTGCATACCCTCCAGCTGTCCAGGGCTGCTGACACACAGCACAAATAATCCACTTTGACTCCTCTTTAACTATCATGGCTCAATCCTTGTGGCACCAGAGCTCTCTGGCAGAGAAGGCTAAATATCTTACAAAACTACATGTTCCAGAATTCTATAGCACTGAGCCATGGCAGTTAAAGTGGTGTCAAACTGCATTATTTCTGCAGTGTGTCAGCAGTCCTAGTTTGCCAGGGCCAGCCCTGATTAATCCTCTGCCATCCCACTTTCTCAGCTGCTTTAAAAATGTCAATATACATCTCTCTCCTCCTCCCACATTACTACTATGTCATAGCTTACTTTAATTGCTGCAAACTGAATGCAAAGTGTAAAAGTAGCTTGGACTCCATCATCCATGGGGAGAGGAGAGGAGGGTCAGGGTCCCTTCTCTTCCATGATAGTGCACCCCTTTTACACTACACAATTAAAGCAGTATGCCATGTCAACATCCTGTGGATTCCTGGGGTTTGTAGATTGGTGAGGCACCGGAGCTCCCTGGCTGAAAATTCTAAATAACACTCTCTAAAACTGCAAATCCTAGGATTCCATTGGACATCATCACACTATACTCTTATAGTGCTATTATCCCACTTTAACTGCTCTGGCTGCCTCCTATGGAATCCTGAGAGGGACATTTAGCATTCTCAGCTAGAGCGCTCTTAGACCTCCCTAAACTACAAACCCCATATCCACAGGAGACAGATATAGCAGTTAAAGTGGAATAATAACACTATAGTAGTGTAGTGTGATAAAGTCCACATTGCTGTGGCAATTACAGTGGAATCATAGCACTAAAACTGTAGTGTGAAAGGGCCTTTAGTTTCTAAATTTAGCACTTTTTCACATGCATTGAATAGAACCAGTCATTTAAATGGGCAAAGTAATTTCATAAGCTCAGGATATCACTGGGGTGGGAACTTTGCTCCAGCATGCAATGTGCACACAACGAAGGACTAACACATATGTATCTTCTTCCTAGTGGGCTGCCACATATGTATCTTCTTTTTTAGATTATAACTCCCAGAATCCCCAACCATCCTGATCACTGCCCTGCAGGCTGAGGGGTTCTGGATTGTGGTCCAAAAGGTAACTGTTTTCCACATCCATAACATCTAGCTGAATCAGGGTGATTTTATGAAATTAAGTACTATCAAATTTCAGTAGAACTTCCATCCTTTATGGCTGCAGGATTAGACCGTAAGGCTGCAAACATGTTTGCTTGGAAGCAAGTCAGCCAATAGGCGTATTTATGAAAGAGGTGTCCCATTGCTCTCTGTCCACCCTTCTCACTGCATCTAGCTTGCCCTATTTACCATTCTCATTGAGCTGCAGACCCCAGGGTATCTTACATCTCTTCAATATTGCACATACTGCTAAAAGCCAGCCAGAGCATGTCCTTTAATCCATCTAAATGTTGCTGGTAATATTCATGGGTTTCCATAGTTCTTTATACAAGGTAGTAATAGAGGCTTTATTCTCATTTAAACTAAATTTAAATGTATAAGCTGCAAAACAAAAGGCATTAAAGCACTTTCATCCAATTTAGGGCAGCTTGCCTCTGCTGCAGCAATTTAGAGAACCCTTAGCATAAATGTAAATCTGGATTTAGGATGTGGCTCAATTTGGAAAGGGGAGAAAATCAGAGCAGAATAGCTAAACAGAAAGGAGTGTGAATAATTACTTGTGCCCTCTTGTGTTCACAAAGCCTTATTATGTATGAAGTGAAGTGGCATTTGGTGAAATATAGAAGGCAACAAATTAAAAATAAATACCAAGGACTTTTTTCTGTAACCTGTGAAGGAACAGAAAGATGAATTGACTCTTTGACTGTTGGCTATTAGGATTTACCTATGAACCTCAAAAACTGAAGGATTTACCATTTCCACTGATAAGCATCTGCAGGGATACTACACAGTAGCTAGGAAAACAATTACAAGGGTTATCAGTCCTCATGCTTTAGGATATTTACTGATCACCAGCTGGGATAAGGAAACAAATTTCCCCTCTAGTTAAAGTGTGGGATAATTAAGACCATCATGGAAGTAACATCCAGCATTGGTCACTGTTGGAAATAAAATAACAGTTTAGATGGACCAGTGATCTGTTCCTTCCAATACACCTCTTGGAAGAAATTATTATCCCTAATTTCTTGTGAAGGACACAGAGAGAAGGAATTGTAGGCAAAGGAGTCTTCACTGGCATCAACTGTAGGAGAGACAGTTCCCTCCAGTTTACCTACTATGTCTTTCCTATCTAATTGGCCTGATTTATTTGTTTTCTCTGGCTTTTCTTTTCTCAAACGAAGATTCAGGAAGGACTCATTCTGCACTTTCTGCAAGTACGCTGATGACTGAAAAGGCCAATCCGAGATAAACAAGTCCGATTGCAGAAAGCACAGTAGAGGATCTCCTTGGGTGATGTTTCCGGGTTGTGATTTTTTCTGCGTTGTCGTTTCTCTTCAAGACTTGTTCGGCATGAGTTCTCAAATAAGGAGGCAGCATTGTGGATAGTGCATCTCCATGCCTCCCAATGTGAGGCCAGGGCGGACCATTGTTGGTGATCAATTTGGCCAAGCCTGAGATGTTGTATCAGGGAATCCTTGTATCGCTTTTTTGGAGCGCCCCTCTTACGTTGACCCGTGGCAAGTTCACTGTAGAGTACTATTTTTGAGAGGTGATGGTCCTCCATCCTAGAAACGTGCCCGGTCCAGCACAGCTGTGTTCTCAATACCATGGCCTCAATGTTGGTGATCCCTGCTTGCTCAAGGACAGCAACATTCGTCACATAGTCAGTCCAGTGTATATTTAGGATTGTACATATACAACACTGATGAAAGCGTTCGAGGAGTCGTAAGTGTTGGTGATAGATGACCCATGTTTCAGACCCGTAAAGGTGAATAGACAGTACAATGGCTTTATACACACTGATTTTTGTGCTTCGCCTCAGGTGTTTATTACTCCAGACTCTTTTGTAAAGTCTTCCAAATGTGCTATATGCCTTTGCTAATCTGTGATCGATCTCTTCGTCAATCTTGGCAGTCTCTGGCAATCTCTGAGGAGATGATGCTTCCCAGGTAGGTGAACTGCTGAATGGACTTAAGCACAGTTTTGCATACGGCAATGTGGAGATGGTGGTGTTTGTCCTGTGGTGCAGGCTGGTAGAGAACTTCCATTTTCTTCAGTTGACTTCCAGCCCAAACAGCTCTGCAGCTGTTGCAAAGCAGGATGTTAGATGCTGCAGAGCTGCTTCTGTATGGGCAACAAGAAACTGTTTGTTTTAGTGAGGATACAAATGCATTTTTTTAAAAACCCACCTTATTGTTATTGGGGTTCTTTCGCTAATCATGGAATCACAGAGTTGGAAGATTATCAGACGCGGCAAAAACCGTGTCAGAAGAATGCGATAACAGAAACAGGCGACATTATTAGATGACTCATCCTTCAGCATTCTGGGGGCATAGTGTGGGCATGAATAAGGCCTCCCTTTTTATTGACAGCTTAGCCCCATCAGTAAAAAAAAGTGAAGCCTCGTTCACACCAGTGCTATGCCTCAGGAACAGCTGAGGACACAGGCATCAGATAATGTTGTCCTTTCTGTTATTGTCACGTTCTTCTGATGTGGTTTGGGACATAGTTTTTCGCTGCATTTCCCTGCATCTGATAAAGTTCTTGGAAGGTGTTCTCCAAGATCATGTAGTCCAACTCCAGTTCAATGTAACCTTGTGTATCACTATGGATGGCACTTAATTTACATTAGGTTGCATTCCTAGGTTCTTCCTAGGGAGACTAGTCTGGATTCCTCCTTGCTGTCCTATTATCAACACGTGAAGACCTTTCTATTCCAGCAGGTTTTGGGGAACTGATTTTTTTTAACAAGAAAAGGGCACTTCTTAGTACAGTGTACTTGTTCTTTGCCTTTAAATCAATGTTTTCAATTGTTTTAATACTATAAGCAGTTTAATACTGTTTTAATCATAATATTGTGTATGTTTTTAGCTACCTATATTTTTACTTATACAGGTATTTCTTTTAAATGTACAAGCTCCCTTGAGTCCCAGTTTTAGGGAAAGGAGGGGTGTAAACATAATAATTGAGTAGAATAAAATATGATTAAGAAGTAAATCATAGAACTCTAAATTCATGATGCTGAAACTGACAATCAAAATGATCAAGGGGCTGAACAACTTCCCTATGAAAAGTTAGTATGTTTGGAACTTTTTAGTTTAGGGGGAAAGTGTGTAATGGGGATTTGGCAGAGGTATACTGAATATTTATGCATCATGTGGATGAAGTGATAGGGAGATGTTTTTCTCCCCTCTTTCATACTTATAAAACGCAGCTCATCCAGTGAAGCTGAACGGTGTGAGATTCAGGGCAGACAAAAAGAAGTTCTTCTGGACACATTACACAATGCATAACTGAACAATGGAGTTCACAAACACAAGTTGTGTTGATGGCCATTAGCACAGATAACTTTAAAGGGGGACAGACACATTTGAGGAAGGTGGGGGCTGCAGTCCTACTTCAGGTGGACCTAGCTCTACCTACTTACCTCTCTCTCTGTTACCTGTCAGTCTCCAGGAGGGGCTGCTGTGGCTGCTCCTTACTGATGGGGAAGGGAGGCAATTCAAAGGAAGAAAATCAGTGATGTATTCACTCCTGCATGGCAGGGGGTTGGACTAGATGGCCCTTGTGGTCTCTTTCAGCTCTACGATGCTTTGATTCTAAGTCTTTTAGGCCAAGTCTCAAGTCAAGTCTCAAGTCTCTACCTTCAAGTCTCATGTCGAGTCTCAGGTCCTTGCAAGATACTTTCAAGTTGTGTCTCAAGTCGAGTCTCAAGTCTGGGAGCCAACTTTAACAGAAAAAAAGGAGGTGGTGTGGAATGCATGTGGGGTGGCTAAGGGGAGCAACATGTCAATTCAGAAAGCTGCTTGTATCTTGACGCCCAACCCCTCCATCAGGAGCAACATTGATCATTCACTTTAAGCAGTATTCAAGACTCCCCCCGCCAAGAGTGTGGGGCGTGTTTTTCAGAGGGGAACAGCAAATGTGTTAACTGTTACCACCTCTGTCATGTGACCGATAGGCAAAAAGCAGTGAGATCATGGAAACATTGTTCAAAGGAGGAAAACCATTTTCTGTTCCATAATGTTTCTGGATGAATGGCTTATGTTACTGAACCAAGGCTAGCAAGTCAGTCGTTAAAAATGTACAAGTCACATGTTGAGTCAAGTTAGTGCATCATTTATTGTCGAGTCATTGAAGCACCCTCAGTCCAACTTGAGTCTGAGTCAATCGACTGAGTTTGCATCACTGAGGAAGATATAGCTTCTCCAGGCTATTAGAGGGGAAGAAAAGAAAATGTGCTTCCAAAAGGAGTATACCATCCTTTTTCTTCCCCTTGGAACAAAGACCAGCCATGTCTTCCACACAGACAAGTGAAGAGGGGGATGGTTCTGTACAGGGTACAAAGGACAAAATACCCCCCCCCCCATGCACCTATGCAAAAAGAGAAATAAGCCACTAACCGGATTCTGACCAAGGTCATCTCTAGTTACTGATCTTGATGGTTATATACCACCTGTAGTATGATTATTTAGGACCCATCACTAGTTCAGGAGGAGGAACACCTCTCAGGCAGTACCAGTTGCTAGGGAGGACAACCATAGAGAGAGTGTTATTGTCATCATATCTTGATGTTCTCCTTTCTGGCTGGCCATGTGAAAAACAAAGATACTGGACTAGGTAGGCTTTTTTGCCTATGCAAAAAATGCTTTCTTCCAGAGCTGAGAAAAAGTAACTTTGGGAATACAAGTTCTAGAGTACCATGCTGGCTAGGGAATTCTGGGATACAGTCCCTAAAAGTAACATTTCTTATCTTTGGGTTTTTCTTATGTTATGTTAAATGAATCTTTAGAAATACCTGCAGAAATGGAACAGGTTAAAAATGGATTTATTAATATCAGATAAATAAATTCAAGAAGTTAGGAATCAGCAAGGGGAGATATGAATTCATTTGTTTTATGGGAGACTGGTGGCCAGTACTCACATAGTTGAAAACAGAACCTGTGAACTGGGACAGGCCATGTAAGCACCAAGCTATATGTTTGTATTAATTGGCTCAGAAGGCATTGCCATCTGTCTTTTATGCTAACTGAACCAAAATAAATGTGAGCAATTGGGGAGGGGGAGGGTGATTGTAAGCTGTAATTATAATAATTTTTGTTATCTGTGGAGAGAAAGAACAGGTCTGTTTATTGTTTTCTATATTGCCTGTTAGGAAAACTCAATAAACCCCAATGTTACAAAAATGAATTTTGCTTGTTTAATCCTACAGTGCTGGAGTCCTTTCCAGAGTAAGTACCGTATGCAAAATGTCATGGGTAATCTGTTTGTTACTTCTGATTTGAGAGGATTTTTCAGTAGATGTTTTCTTGTTGAATATTGCCTTTTGATTTGCCTTTTATGTATGACTGTGTTTTAAATTATGTATCCCACCAACCTTTCTTTCCACTCTGTGCTGCCTTGACTGGATTGTCCAAGAGTGACAGATGAAATAGTTCACAGAAACAATAGATAAGACAGTAAAACTGTTCCTAGGTTGCACCGCTTCAGCTCAGAGCTGGTCCAATATGTTCTGCTACCTTAGAGAAGATGGCAATGCCCATCCCACAATTCAACATTCAGAAACAAACTGGATTGGTATTTGAAATTTATGTTAATAATGCCAATGGGATATGTTCTCTACTGTTCTTGGAGGCAACCATCTATGGGGAGGGGGGAGTGGCCTCGTGACACACACAGCCTTGTGCTTCCATAGAGAGGAATGGCTAGAGAGATGAAGAGAAATGTTTATAGGGCTGCCACACTATTGCCTCCCAGCATCTGCCATCTCAAGTGGTTGCCTCACTCTGCCTAATAGTAAGCCTGGCCCTTCCTTTTTCCATAACTGAATGCTTCACTGTGAAAATTGCTCTTTTTGTGTATAAATTTGGATGAAGGACTTTTATTTGGGGAGGGCAAATAGTCCCTCTTCTACAGAAAAGCATTCAGTCTTACTTTTCCCCCAATCACAACCTGAACTGATACAGTCCAGGAACAAATTTATTGCTACATCTACAGTTTGTGTGAAATAAATCTTTATGATACAATGCCTTAGCTGTTGCACAGTCTGGAAGGTTGTCTTTTTTAAAGAAGAAATTGTTTATTCCACCAGATCTTGGCCTTGGTTGCATGGTTTGTAGCTGACTTTTTTCCTTGACTCAATTTTTCCTTCCACCTGGTTTGAGTGTGTTAGCATGATGGTGATCCTACTGAACTGCGTTACTCTTGGGATGTACCAGCCCTGTGATGACATGGATTGCCTTTCCAACAGATGTCAAATTCTGCAGGTAAGTAACTCCCTCTCCAGACTGGCCATAGGTGAGCCTCTGATGTGGTCCTGATCAGTATTCTCATTAGTCTTGTTGATGTCTTCTATGAAAGCACAGTTAGTCATCAGCTAAAGTACATAAAAACAAGCTCCATCACAAACTAGCATGTAAACATCTGATCTGACCTTGTGTTTATTCCCACATCTGTTTTGGTGTTCTCCTAGCAAGACTAGAATATGTTGCTGGTAAAAGAGACGTGTGCTGTCAGGCCAATACAGAAATCTACCAGAGAAGCAATACAAAGTAATCGTGATATTATGTTGCTACACATCACTTGCTTGTTTTCCAGAGTGGTGCAATTGTCAAACTGGTAATGAGTGCTTGTTAACATCCACTTAACTTTTTCTTATGGCCCTTTCAGGTATTCGATGACTTCATCTTCATTTTCTTTGCAATGGAGATGGTGCTGAAAATGGTGGCCTTGGGGATTTTTGGCAAGAAATGCTACCTTGGAGACACCTGGAACCGCCTAGATTTCTTTATTGTTATGGCTGGGTAAGTTCCTGCCTTCTCTTCCACCTGTTCCTCCTCCTCTTATCCTCCTTCCCTTCCCTGCTCCCCTCCTCCTCTTCACTTTCTTATAAGCATAAAACATGCCACTGGATCAGTGTTTCCAGGTATGGCAACTGGGTACTCCCCCTGCATGCTCTAAATACAGTACTGGGCCAGGTGAAAGAACACAATAATATGTAAAATGAACATCATTGTTCTTCATTAACACTAAGGAAGAGGAGAAATGGAGCCAAAATGTAACTCAGATTACTGATACTTATTCATTTTGTAGCCTCCCATATGTTGCAAAAGCAAGATGATTGCAAAGAAAATATTGGCAAACAAACAAACAAACAGAGGAGCTTGCTGAATTTCCATTGTTTTCCATGGGTTTTGCCTCTTTGTCAAGTGTGACAACAAATGGAATCCAGGGATATGCAGTGAGGCAAGGGCTGGCTCAGTTCTCCCTTGAGTATGGTGCAACTAAGGAAGGAAGGTGCATTTTGAGACACCACAGTCAAGGCAGGGGGGCTGCCCACAGGGAAAATACTTTATCAGACTACTCCACAAACTCCAGCCAACATGATTGCTTTTCCAAGTTCTTCCCCTGACATTGGGAGACCCAATCTCTCTGACCAGGGTTTGGAGGGAGGGTACCATATATCTCCAAAACCCATGCATCCTGGTCAGAAAGACTAGGTGTCCCAATGTGAGGGGGCAGGGTACCATTTAATACTTTAGAGTATAATATCCTAAAGGCACGAGATCCTGTCTGATCTTGGTTGCTAAGCAAGGTCAGCTCTGATTAGTACTTGAATGGGACACTGCCAACAAATATCAGGTGTTGTAGGCTATATTTCAGAAGAAGGAACTGGCAAAATCACCTCTGAGTTTGCATGGGGTCGCCATAAGTTGACAGGTGATTTGAAGGCACATACGAACACCATGTATGTATCTGTATAGAACAGATAGAAACATAGGGCACCTCTAGAGATGGCTGTGATATGTACAGTATGTGTCCCATCTAGGTTTAATTACTATACTTGCACTTAATAAAAAAAAAATAACTAGAGTAAAACAGGTAGGGACAAAGAGGAATCTTCATGATCAAATGAGTGCTATTTCCCTTTTCAGACTTTTGGCATTCAGAGTATCTTTGTTTAAGGACCAAAAAAGAAAAGAAAAGAAAAACCACTGTGATTCTGCCTTTACATCCTTTTGGCCCACCTAAGCACACCACAGGGACATGTTGACATTTGAGTGTTTTTAACAGTGAGGTTGCTATAGTACAGCTCTAGTTTCCACTTCACGTGTCTCACGGCACACCATTCGAGGTGCCTACAAGGATTTGCCAGTCAAATGTTTGGTGAGTTTTCACTGCCTGCTCTGGCAGACATAATTTTGCAGAATGGTTTCTTTTATCATTTAAATTATATGGGAGGCATAGTTTTCTCCCACAAAAGAGAACTATTAATTGTCATTCTTGAAACTAAGTGGATGAACTGGCAGAGGATTCAAGCTTCAGAATAAAACAGTGTCATAGCATGAAAAGCTGTAGCAGTTCTGTGCTTGTATTCAACCTAGCAGCCCAGCGCTAAATGGCTGGTTTATTTTAAATCAACGCAGATAATTTGTTGCCATCTCATAGATTTTGTTGCATTGATTGTTTAGTTCTTATTGATTAGCCCTGTCCAGCTTTACACTGTCCAGAAATAATGTGGAAGGGGGCAATTGGAAATTGCTTTTTACCATTTGACAGATGTGCTCACTTGTCCTAAGTGCAAATCTGCTCATTTGTGCATGTGACCACATCAGATGAAAGTTAATGCCTGGGTTGTAAAACCTTTATATCATGATCTGGGGCTTTTAAAGATAGTTTTAAATGAGAGTTTAAACACATTCAAGGAGGATAAGTCAAAGGTTTCTTTCATAGTTGCAGCACGTCAATAGCACTTGATTGGCCATATCTCCATCCTGTGGAGTCTTGGGATTTGTAGTTTCACGAGATACTTACAATTCACCGCTAGAGAACTCTAGTGCCTTACCAAACTATAAATACTAGGATTCCATGGAATACAGCTGTGGCAGTTAAAGTGATATCAAGGTGGTATAATGGTGTAGTATGAAAAAGATCTATCAGCAGCTCCTTGTAACTGCTATTGACAGTCTCTGGGCTCATTGGCAGCATACTTCCCGGGACCAACTGCTAAGGAACAATGACTGGGGAAGGGAGATGCCTTCTTGCCCTGTTTGTGTGCTTCTTGAAGGCATCCATTTGGCAATGGTGGGAAAGATGATGATGGACCCAGAGCTTGGAGAAATTACTTGCATCGGTTCGACAAATCTCAAAATCCTCAGGTAGCATGACCAGTGACCATATTAACTAGAGCAGTGGTTCTTAACCTGTGGTCTGCGGACCCCCAGGGGGTGACAGTGTCCTCACAGGGAGTCCACAAAGGCTTGAAGGCTGCTCAGCCCACCTCCTCCACACAGTGGAGAGGCCACATGACAGGAGCCAAGGCAAAGGCAAGCTGGCTTGGCCTGCGCATTGCCATTCAATCCACTCCAGCTGCCAACTAGCAGGAAGAAGCAGGAGAAAAGTACCCCCTTCTCCTCCAGTGTCTCTGAGGGAAGATTAGTGGATGGTGTACTGTAATTGTATCATCATCATCATCTATTATTATTGTTGTTGTTGTTGTTTTAAATCTTGAGTTAAGTCTTGGTGGGCTGTGGCAAGAAAAGATATTTAAAGAGGGTCCCTGATAAAGAAAAGGTTAAGAGCCACTGAACTAGAGGATTTGGGGAACTGTAGTCCAAACAAGTTATTTTCCAAACTCTGGACGGATCTTTGGTTCTTCTATTTTTTTTTAATTTTATTTATTTATTTATTTTTTGATCCACACCTACTCAGTTTTAGGCATTCATAGCTCTGATGCTAGCAGATAGTAAAGGGTAGCAGCAAAAGCCAGATCCATTTGGTACTCTACTTTCTGGTGAAATAGCTTTACAGTACAGCAATGCATAAGTCCTCGCAGTGAGGGAATCTACGCCTACCACTATTGGTTTTTTGAGACATTTTTTTTTAAAAAAAAGATCCAAATACAAGAACCAAAAAGTGTATTTCAGTTTAAACGTCATACCTTCCTGATGGTCTTAATTGCCAAACAATTCACAGGAAAGTTGTAGGTCAATGCTACTCAAAGTGGTGGTCCCGGACTTGAGCCATAGGCTGTGGGTTCCTGGCAAGTTTCCACTAAAAGAGAAGCACTGTTGTAGGTAAAATCAAGGCAAAGTCTTAGCCCAATGAAAAATCTGAACTCAATAAACTCTGGAAGGCAGGAGCAGCTAAATCTTGCTGTTCCCTCAAATGCCTACTTCATTCCCATACATCAGCACCTGAAAGAGATCCGCTGTAGGAGAATGGCATTTAATCAGACATTCTCTCTCAGCCAGTCAACTCTACTGAGTAGGTAGTTTGGCAGCCCTGTTCTAACACACAGCTCCAAGCCTAGCTGCCCAAACATCCTCTGAATGGAATACTTGCAAATGAATCTGGTGCTGCACAGTGGGTTCAGTGAGCACCACGTATGCAGGTGAGCCCCCTTAATGTTATGCCATCTTAAGGATACTGCAATGTATGTTGGGAAAAGTTCTCAAGCACGTATGGCATTCAATGCTTATGTATTAGCAAATATATTGGTAAGGCTGCATCAACTCAAATGCAGCTGCTCCAAAGCATTTCACACATTTTCCTTCATTTGAGAGACACTCATTTCACACGTTGTGTAATGAATGATATTTGAAAATATATAACCAAAACTGACACAGGACACAGAAAACTTCCCATTTTCCCAGTAATGTTAGCTGGAGGAGACTGGTTGGTATAGTTTTTTTTAAAAAGTACCGGTAACTGTGCCAAGCTATCAAAATGGTCATGTAGGGGGGAAGAAAGGGTACAGATGCCTGGCATTTAAATGCAAGAAGCCATCTGGATGAGCTGTGAGTAGATTCCTCACTTCTTCTCATGGCAGGTTATTCCTTCCTCCCTATTGCCAGCATTCATCCTGATATGTATTGGCCCATTTCTGGCATTTAATATTCCTAAACAATATAATTTTGTCAAGCATGGTGATTTATGCAACTTGTTTACAGAGGCACGCATAGGCAGAAGACAGATTCCTAGAATCACAGAACTGATTACAAACAATTGGTATGACAAGTCATGCCAGTTATAGTAATAGCAATTGATAATGACAAAGTCATTATTGTGCATAGTATCCATTGTTTTAAATATGCACAATCCACAGGAATAAATCCAGAAGCCATAACTTCTGAATAATACCATAGATCAGCCTATCCAAACCTGGAGTCGTTTTGATACATAGGTCTACAGCTCCCATCATCCACACTCAGCATGGCCAGTGGCCCTGCTGATTAAGGAAGATGAGAATCATGGTCCAGCATGTCTGAAGGGCATCAAGTTTGGGGAAGGCTGTCAAATATGATTGTTAACTGGACTTCTGTTGTTCATGATCCTTTGATTTAACCTTGTAGAAGTTTATAACTAGCAGGATTTAACTCAGAACTGCTCACATCTTAGTGGGCATCCTAAGAGGGGGTGGGGGGCACTTTGCCCTAGGCACAGCAAAATAAGGGGGTGCAATGGTGGCTCCTCACTTCCCTCCCTCACAGAGGCTCCAGAAAAGGCAAGAAGGGATCATCTGTGAGCAACATGAGCTGGCCAGGAGACATCCTGCATCTTGCCTGAAATCAAGCCAATCTCCTCTCCTCCCTCCCCACTTCCCTTGGAATTTCCAAATACTCTAAAGGCACCAGATCCAGTCTGATCTTGGAAGCTGAGCAGAGTCCCCCCTGGTTAGTACTTGGATGGGAGATGTTAATGAATACCAGGTGCTGGTATATTGATAATGATAAAGTGATTGTCATTAAACAATGGACTGGCAAAACCATATCTGAGTATTCCTTGCCTAAGGGCTTGTCTACACTGGCAGGAAACCCCATACCTACCTCATAACCCCGGTTGATTTCTTTGATCCACAGCAGCCCTGTAGACACCACACACACCAGGCTTCTCTGACTGTAGATCAGAGTATCCTGCCACACAATAATCCACATCAGAGTAAAAGCTGGTCCGACGTTGATCACATGTCCTATACATCGTATTATTTCTGGCCACAAGCCAGGGGCTGCTCAATTTCTTTTTTCTCCTCCGTTTGCTCATGCATGCAAATAAGCGAATATACATGGTCACAGAATACTGTATTACTGGATAAACAGAGATATGCTTATCCACATAATCAAAAAAATAAAATAAATAAAATACAATTTTAAAAAGTGTGCCAGAATAGAGTCCCATCCTCTGGAAGCCCCACCCTGGCTTTCCTCCTAGGCCAATCCTCAGCTAGCACATGGCCAAAACCCCAGGTTTCCCCCTCAAATGTGATGCAAACCAGATCCAGAGTTTCCTGCAGAAACCCCAGTGAAAATGTGCATTGTTGAAACGTGTGTCACCTGTGCTGTGAATATGGGGTGAGTACAGGTTGTTGTTGTTGTTTTACTGTGTAGACAAACTCTAAGAAAACCCTATGAAATTCATGGGGTCGCCACACGTCAACAGGCAATTTGAAGACACATACACAAACAAAGCAGAAAAAGAGGGAAGAAATGGGGGAGGGTAGGATGATGGTAGTGCTGCTTCCTTTTGAAAATGAAACTGTCCTCAAAGAGGTAGCTCTGCTGGTTGGTTGCCCCAGAAGGAAAAAGAGCAGGGCACAAAAAAAGGACTCTAGCAGCCTCTTTAAGACTAATTGGTTTATATTTTAGCATGCGCTTTTGTGGGTACCAGTCTACTTCCTTAAGTAGACTTCCTTAGCTTGTATTTCGAGAAATGGCACTAGGGCTGCCAGCAACCCTCTATTTAAAAAAAAAATAGTAAGAGAAATTCCTTCTTCTACATCAAAAAGAAGCAATGGAGGATACCTCAAGGGGTTCTTCAGATCTTAGCTCTTTCCAAGCAAGCTTGCCACACTTGCTGTGATTGTCTATAGTTTCTGGGGACAAATATAGCTGCCTTGATAAGTATTCCCTAAGGATCAGTCCTAGAAAATATGGCTTATAGTTCAACAAAACTATGTTAAAACCTGCTGGGTGATGCAGGGGAGGCATATTCTTATTTCTTGTCAAATATACATTCCCTTGGAAATAATCTACATGGAGCCACATAGGGGTCGTGATTTGTGGATTGCTATGTTGAAGGATTGTATAATGCACTCTTGCTGTCATTGCCACACTACCCCACCCCTCTGTCTCTGTTCCCCCTGCCATCTCTGAAGGATGCATCAAATTAGAGCCCTGCAAACTAGTCCAGTAGCCACATACCACCTTCCAATTAAATTGATTGATTTTTTAAATTTAAAAATTAATAAAAATTATTTAAAAAATTAAATTGATTGATTGATTGATTGATTAAATTAGAGGGCCACTGGAAGGAAGGATATTAGTTAATTAATCCTTCCTTTCCTCCGAGTGGGACCCAAGGTGGCCTACAATAAGGTTAAAACAAAATATAACTAAAAACCTGATGATGCAAAGGTTTTTTTAAAAAGCAACTAAATTAGCTAGCATGTTAAAAAACTGGCTCCCTCTTTGCTCTCCGTTTGCTAGGAAGCAAAATCTTTTAAAATTTAAGTAGGCATTTGGTGATTAATTAAGGGTTTCTACAATGAGGTATCTGTGCTGCATTTTTATAGTCATATTTTTAAAATGATTGCATATTGTTTTAAAATGCAGCACACATAACTCATTAATCACCAAATGCCTACTTAAATTTTAAAAAAGATCTTTGCCTGCTGGCAAATGGAGAGCAGAGATGGAGCCACACTAGCTTTCTGTGGGAGGGAATTCCTCAGCTTGGAAGCCAATGGTAGATCGTGGGAAAGCCTTCCTCCGAAGATCTGAAGACTCAGGCAGGCTCACACAGGGAGATATGATCTTTCAGATAGTCTGGACTTAAGACGTATAGCACTTTAGAGGTCATAACCAGCACTTTGAACTGACTCTTAAACCAAAGGTTCTCAACCCCGCTCTAAAATAATTATAATATAATATAATATTAATATAATATGAAGAAGCTTTAAATGGATCTCAGGCAGTCCTTGATCATATTTCTAACACTATGTTAATTATCCTAAAGTGGATTTGTCTGTGGTGATGGTATCACTGTCTCTTCAGATAACATCCAGTCTGTAAATGAAGCAAAAAGGAAATCCAGGAGTTGTCTAGATGGTGAAAATACTCCTAATAGAATCAACAGAGAATACCTTTTGTCCCAACGAGATCCATCAGAAATCCATGGTTTTTTGAAAGGGGGGGGGCAAAATTCCATTTACTGCACAGGAAAGGCCTTTGTGGCTTTTCCCAAGGTTTTTTGAATAATGTGTGGAAATGCATGTTACCACTCATTTGGACATCTGATTCGCATTGCAATGCATTCTTGGCAAGGGTGGGAGTGGAAAGCTGATTGGTCGGATGTATGCGGGGGGGGGGGGGCTTGCTGGCAAAGAAGTGGCTGGAAGTGCCATTTTGGAGTTTCACCTTATTGGTTGTGTGCTTTTTTGCTGCGCTGAGGTGACCAAACAGCTTTTTTAAGTGGAAGCTCACACTTGCACACATTTGATTTACAGTTTAAAAAAATACTGTGCAGCAGCAAAAACCTGTGGATAATAATAACGCAAGTAATTCACTCTTGGCCACCATCTTGATTCGCAGGTATGGCTGCACGTGCACTTCAAACACGGATAGCTTCGCATACCAGCAATTTTGCCAAAGGACTGTGGAAACAAATGAATGCTGCTGTGAATCTGCATTAATGCACAGCAGTCCACATTATATCTTCTCATCTGACAATCCCACAGTTATTTGTTGATACCATACTCTCCAACTGTTCCGATTTGGCAGGGACAGCCCTGTTTAATGCTCTGTTGTAATGCCACTGTTTCACCAGCTTTTAAATGTCCCAGTTTCACTGTCTTTCCCCTTTCCCCTTTTGTCCTCGTCTTACTTCAGTTGTTGCAGACTGAGTTCAAAGTGCAAAAATAGTTGCACTTGACTGAGCAGCAGGGAGAGGAAAGAAGGAAAGAATCTTATAGAATCATAGAGTTGGAAGAAACCACAAGGGCCATCTATTCCAACCCCCTGCCATGCAGGAATACACAATCAACGCATTCCCAACAGATGGCCATCCAGCCTCTGTTTAAAAACCTCCAAAGAAGGAGACTCCACCACACTCAGAGGCACGGCATTCCATTTCCAAACAGCTCTTACTGTCAGGAAGTTCTTCCTAATATTTAGGTGGAATCTCTTTTCCTGTAGTTTGAACCCATTGCTCCGTGCCCTTCTCATCAGACAAAAGGAAACTGCTGCAGCTTCTCCTAGCTTGTGTATTCTCATTAAAAATGTTTGCCATCTTGGTCAAATTCTGATACTGCTTGTCCACATGTGTCCCAGTTTACATCTTTGAAATGTCAGAGGGAAGATGATACCACCCCAAACACTGCCGTTACCTGCTTTGAGCCTGTAAGATAAAAAGTGGGCTATAAAATAAAATAACACTGTGACCTTATAAACATCATGCCTGATTTTTTTTTGTTTACTCAGTTATATTCTTTCCCTTCTTGCTCCCCCAGTTCCAAGAGTTACAGTTTTGCTTAAGTAAATGCTAACGTCTGCTCCCCACCTTTTCGTCCCCACTCCCCATGCAGTTTAGCAGCTTTAGGAGGAAGACTCTGCTATCACTAAAAATGTTCAGTTTCCATGGCAATGAGAAATGACATCACTAGAACTTTCTCTCCCCCTCCCCCACAACTCTGGCTTATGGACTGATTTTTAAACTAAAAGGCCCCAGATCAATATTTTCCTTGTTTGCCATTTCCCCCAAGAAATCAGACAGCTCCCTAAACAAAAACATCTCTCTTTCAATCTCTCTCTCTCTCTCTCTCTCTCTTTTTTTTTTTCTTTTTTCTTTTTCTGGGCTAAATAAAACATGCAAGTGCACGAAGAGATGATGAATCCTCTCTTGGATTCTGGTATGTGTGGCCTTCCTCCAGTCATTTGGTAAGACTCACTTGATAAGATTGCAGGTACCCAGCTTGTCTAAGATGGCCAGAGTTTGCTACTGTTGAAGGACAAATCTGTTCCCCCTTCCATTTGTTTGGGCATGTTCTGTGATGAATGGGTCTCTTTTTAAGGACTGAATGACCTGTGATTAATAATACTTGCTTAGCAATGTCCTATTTAAAGGAATTTGTTTTCCTCAAAATGGTTGAGAACTAAGTCTTACATCTAAGCATTCAAACTCACTGGTCAGCTTTGGAAAGGTGGGCCATTGTTTAAGTGGCTCTGCAGCTAGAGAGAGAGGCAACATACAAGTCAAGGGAGAAATCTTGAAATGTCAGGGTTATAATTCCCCCTTCCTTTGGCTTCCACTGGCTTTGTTGCTTGAACACATTAGACTTTGTTCTCCAGACCTAATCAGTGCTGCAATAAGGTAATTTTTAGACGAGAGCTTGGAAAAATTACTTTTGGGGACAACAGCTCCCTCTAATCCCCCAGCCAATAAGTGGCAGCTGGACTTATTGATCTTATTTCCCACCACCAGCTCTTTCCATGCTAATGTACATTACTTCACCAAATTCAAACTGTGACATCCTAGCCCTGCTGTGTCTGGGGTCCTCCTAATTATTCCGCTGAGTAGAACCCTGGGGCCCTTTCACATCACACAGCTATAACACTACGATTCCACTTTAACTGCTATGGGAGTTCGTGATGGAAGGTGCCGCACCACAGAGGTGCCGCACCACAGAGGAAGCCAGCAGGAGACCACATGTGCTGTTCAAATGCTGCTAGCATGCATTCCTGCTGTACTTTCCTATCCCTAGAAGGTCAAAGCCAAGAGATCAGGCAGTGGTCCCCACATAGATGTTCCAGGGCCCTTTCTCACTGCACAGTTACAGATAGCGCTGTGATTCCAGTTTAACTGCCGTGATTTTTGTTGTTTAGAGAGGGGTACTTAGAATTCTCAGCCATAGAGCTCTAGTGCCTCAACAAACTACCAATCCCAGGATTCCATAGGATGCTGTCAAGGCAGTTGAAGTGGTTCCCTTTGTGTTAATGTTCAAGGGCACCTGGATTTCTGTCCCAAAGTCCTGTCCTGATGGCATTACCTGTGTTAAAGTTTGGCATCCGAGGTTAATGTATTACTGCTAATGCAGAATGGGTGATTCATGCTACCAACACTGAGTCACCAACTAACTGAACTGTCAATTTGTCTAACCTGATTTCAGCTGAGAGTCACCTACATGTCAGCTTAAGATGCTTACCTTGCCGGTTTCGGTGGGGAGAGGGCATCATTGAGTATACAAGACAGAATACATTATCTCTATATTTTACCTGTTCTGGCATCTGTATTAAATGTGGCAGTCATGGAAAGTATCAGTGAACCCTTCTTTGTTACCCTGAAAACCTGCCTTGTAACCATTCCTATTATGTCACACACAAACAATAAAGATCAGAAAACAAGGGCAAATGTTTAAAGGTTTCCATGTATTCCAGCTGTATGCTAAAAGCAAGAGTTTTCAGGATGCTTCATTTGCCAAACTGTACAGCTAAACTGCAGGTGAAATGTTATTCTACTCCATCAGTTCTAATACAAAAATCTTCTGCCCTGCTGACAAACAAGAAAAGTTGCTAGTTGTCATGAAGAGCAGGTAAGGGGGCTAAGCCTGCTTCTGGATTGAAGCACTTCAAATCTCAGAACAGAGGTTGCATGATTTAATACTGTCTCGTGCAAAACAAAATCAAATCACTGCACATGAAAAACTAGATACCCAAAAGTAGGGTTCCAGCCTAGCTTCCTCCCTTGTATGCCAGTTTTAAAATACAAGGAATCTGAGAATGGAAGAACTTTCAATCATGTGAACCTACTCTACAACAACAGCAAGGAGTAGAATTAAGAAGCAGGCCCACCATTTGAACTGTTTAGATCTAACTAGGAAAGTATTGCAAGGACTGCTTTCAAGGAAGAGGTTAGGCCTGAGTTCCTTAGCTCCTCAGATGATGGACTTTTTCGGATGGCAATTTGTAGCACAAGAAGGCTCGTCCCTCTTGCGAGGCTGCTGTGCAGCGGGGGGGAGGGGTGTTTTGGATGATAGCGTCCCCCTGCCGATTCTGTTCCGGAAGAGCTAGGAGGCTGCAGCACCATATTTGGCCATTTCCTAATCACAGAAGTTGACCTTGTTTACTACTGTCTCCCACGGGATCGGAACAGAGGAACATCCGAAGTATGCTGACATCATGCAATAAGGCAAGGTGAGAGACGCTATTATCGGGCTTTACTGCCGCTTCCCTTCCCTCATGCGATGAGCTCCTGAGTCTTGGCCCATGACACTCAACCTGTACTGATGGCTTCTGAGCTAAGATGTTTTGTCTTCATGTATTGGATCCTGAACATCCCAGTCTCTTAAGTTCTAACTAGACCTTAGTGGCTACTATTGACTCCTCTCCTCTTAGGGCTGTCTACTTAAAAAAAGGGGGTACATTATGTTCAGCTTTTCCTAGCTCCCAGCAATAAACAACACATAAATGAGCTGAAAATGAAATGGCTGAGCACAATGATACATTTCCTGTGCACAATATAACTAGAGAGCCATGCTAGGAAGATACATTTTGGAAGCAGCCATCACTATCCCTCTAACATCTGATTAGGCCAGGGATGGGAAAGACATGGTTCTCTAGTTGCTGTTGGACTGTAGTTCCCACCATTCCTCACCATCAACTATACTAGCTAGGGGTGCTGGAATGTGCAGTCCAACAAGGTCTAGAGAGCCATATGATCCCCACTCTTGAATTAGGCCCTCAAACATAATGCCCAGTCAGTAACCTCAAGTGCACAGAGGTTCAGTTCAACAGTAGCACCAGCTCCTTTCAAATATTAGCTATATTGGCAGTGCTGAACTACAACAGGTGAATATGATAACCAATTTCCTATCAATCCCTATATTTTTGGTTAGGTAGGAATCTGCTTTTTAAACACAAAGCCATATTATAGTGTGTAGCATGCCCTACTTTCTTGAGTCATCTGAGTACACATTACTGAACCCCTTACTGTCAGTAAACAGGCACCTCTGACATTGGTCTGCCCTAGCCCTTCTTGATCTCTTCTTGTAATACACTATAATTTTGGATAATTGTAGGCTGTAATTTATTTAAGTTTGTACGTAATTGCATTCAGCCACATGTGTATTTAAAACATTGTCTTTATCAGCATTTCCTTTTTTGTTGCCCTTTGTTTTAAGTTGCAAGCTTTTATCCATGAACTCTGTTATTAAAAACTTTTAAAATGTGTTAATTCATGGTACAACATGAAGAAAAAGATGCAAACAAGTATGAGACAATGCTAATATAGGGAGCAAGCTTGCCAGAATTAAGTCCTTTATGACCACATTCTTGACTATCCCATTGCAATCAATGAGTTTTTAAAAGTACTGAAGTCTGGCTGAATAATGGGCAATGAGCAATTATTTACTTTCCTGGTTTGATTTTTAAAAAAAACAAACAGGGAATTTTTGGGACATGGATGTTTGCTCAGTGCAGAAAGTGCTTTTGGGGCAGGGGGACTTACATAAATTATCCTTAGATTCGCAGCTTGGGGGTGCTCCTTGACTTGTCTCTCCAACTGACAGCCCAGATAGATATGGTGGCCAGGAGTGCCTGTTAAGCATCGGCTGATGTGTCAGCTGCAACCCTTTCTGGAGCCGCGTGACCTAGAAACAGTAGTACACGTACTGGTAACCTCTCGGCTTGACTTCTGCAACGTGCTCTACATGGGACTACCCTCGTGCCAAGTTCGGAAACTTCAATTGGGACAAAACATGGCAGCCAGGCTGGTTGCGGGTACATCTAAAGCTGGCCACATAACACCTGTCTTAAAATCCCTTCATTGACTGCCAATTAGTTTCCGGGAAAGGTACAAGGTGTTGGTTATAACCTTTAAAGCCCTACATGGCCTGGGTCTAGGCTACTTGCGGGAGCGCCTTCCTCCATATAATCCACCCTGCACACTTAGGTCCTCTGGGAAGAACCTGGTGCACCAAAGAAGACCAGATTGGCTGCAGTGACCCAGAAGTCTGTTTCATCTGTTACTCCCAGGCTATGGAACGACCTGCCTGACAAGATTTGTCATATTACCACCCTAGAAGCCTTTAAAAAGGCCATTAAGACAGATCTCTTCAGGCAGGCCTTTCCAGATTAGCCTTCCAGATAAAACAAAAACAAACAAACAAACAAATCTACCCACATTTTTATTGAATTTGTATTTGTAAATTTTAATATATTCTGCTGTTTAATTTCTATTTTATTCGTTTTTGTTGTTTTTATGATTGGGGGGGAGGGATGGGATCTGGGATTGTTTTTTAACTTTGAGCTTTTATTGTTATAATATCTTATTGTTATAAATTCTGTTGTATTCCGGCTTGATCCCCTAGGGAAAAGGCAGAAAGCGGAATATAAATAAATTATATTATTATTATTATTATTATTATTATTCCTCATCTCTATCCAATCTCAGATTCCTTACATTTTGAGTCATACACTTTTCCTTATTTAATTCCAAAGTTTTCCCTATTATTTCATTTATTTCCTTAATTATTTCCTACCAAAATCTCTGCATCATACAACATTCCCAGCACATATGTATATATATGCCTTTCCTTCCACTTCCACATCTATGCCAACAATTCGATGGCATATCTTTCATTATATAGGATAACTGCTGTGGTGTTCTATATCATCTACTAATTAATTTTAACTGTTGCTTCCTTACTTTAATATTTTTAATCTTAATAATTTCATTCTGCCACTCTAGGATTTCTTTACTACTTATTTTGATATCTTTCCCCCATAATTCTAACAATTCATCTTCCTCTTTAAATTGGCTTTCTATTGAAATTCCATAAATCCTCCCCCCAAAAACCTTTTCTCTCTGCAAACCTTTTTCTCATACCCTGATTTTAAACCTAACAAAAACAAAAACAAGGGAAGCTTTCTTCCATACAGTTTTTCTTCTTGTGAATAAGTTATTTTTTTGTAAAAACAAATAAGTCCTGTGTCATCTTATACTTAACTAAGGAACTTCTCCTGGTTCAGCCCCCCCCCCCAAACCTGTTGGAAACACAAGATCCGAGCATGGTTGAATGGTGTTTCCATCAGGGTTTTTTTGGGGGGGGGGGAGTTGGGCCAGGGGAAGTTAGTTAAATGTTTAGATAAGTATAAGCTGTCACAGGATTCTGGCCAAAACCTCCAAAAACGTTTAACTCATATCGGAGGATTTGAGACCTTCAGCTTAATCTTATATGTGCTTGATCTGAAGCTCCATGAAGTTCACTAGGATGTACTTCCCAATTCCCCCTACATGCACAATTGAATGAGTAGAGCTTATCAAATGTGGCAAAACCCACATCTGAAGATCACGATGAGAACAGCAATGGGGGATATTATCAGACGATGACATCCTTCGGCATCCTGGGGGCGAAACGCGGGTGTGATTAAGGAATCTCTTTTTATTAGTGGCTTGTCCCTGTCAATACAATAGGGAAGCCTCATCCACAGCAGTGCTACATTCCTGGAATGGCTGAAGGACACGGGCTTCTGATAATGTCGCCCTTTCTGTTCTCATCTGTTCTTCTGTCACAGTTCTCCAGTGATTCAGAAGTGAACAGAGGATGGGTGCCAGGTGAAAGCGGGAGAGAGAGAGAGTTCATAAAGCTATTTTTCATGGAATGGCTCTGTTAATTCCATGAACTGTTGTTGGTGGAATCACTTTTTCTCGGCTGCAACCCAAAAGTGCCAAGTATAACTTTTGAAGGGATTCGAGTAACTGTCACGTTGTTTTCAGTGCCCCCTTCTGCTTTACAGACAGTCAACACAACTGGTAGGGGCTATCATAGATTGTGCAGTTGGTAAACTGGCTTCCCATAGTGAGCACGAGATGGGGAGGGAAATAAAAGGGACTATTTATTTATTTATTTATTACAAGAAGTACCCAGCTTTACATAGGTTAAAAAACTCTCAGTTCCCTCCCACCCAAGTGTTCTTGCCTCCCAGCTATATAGATGCTCTTTGTCTCCCCTCACCCAACCACTGATCCAGGTAGTTTCCCTCTTCCCACATTCACTCTCCTACCCAGATGCTTTTTCTCTCCCACAAGGCTAAGTGCTCTCCCCCCCCCCCTTACTCACCTGGGTGCTTTTTCTCTTCCATTCGCTATCAACCTAAATGATTTTTCTTGTTCTCATTTACCCAGGTTCTCTTTCTCTCCTGCCACCTCAGTCCTCCTTTTCTATCCCTCTGTGCTTTCACTTCTTCAACTGCCCCACACTATTTATGTTTTGCCAGAATTTCACTCTACCTTGCCCCCTGCTTACCCTCTTCTTAACTTTTTGAAGGGTTCAGAGCATCAGGAAGCAACAGCAACACCCAGAGTGCAATTTGTTAGGTGGTAGTGCACATTGGGAACCGCTTTTAAAAGTCCAGGCAGCAATAAATGGTAGCAGAGCAAATCTTCCTTCAGGAATCAGAACAAAGGCAAAGACACAGGCTTATATCTAAAACCTTCCTGTTCTTTAAAGAACATAATAAAGACTATTTACAACATATTACAGCATCCACAGAAGAAGAACCATCTTCACACTTCAAGATTCAAAACAGAACTGCTCAAAAGATGGTTAAGGGTTATTTGGTAGTCCTGTTTAAGTATTTGAAGGGGTGTCAAATTGAGGATGGAGCAAGCTTGTTTTCTGCTGCCCCAGAGACTAGAACACAGAGCAGTGGATGCAAGCTCCAGGAACAGAGATTCCACCTCAACATTAGGAGGAACTTTCTGACAGTAAGAGCTGTTCGGCAGTGTAACCCACTCCCTCGGAGCGTGGTGGGGTCTCCTTCCCTGGAGGTCTTTAAACAGAGGCTGAACGGCCATCGTTCAGGGATGCTTTGATCATGATTCCTGCGTGGCAGGGGTTGGACTGGATGGCCCTTGTGGTCTCTTCCAACTCTAC
Source organism: Gambelia wislizenii (assembly GCA_030847615.1). Taxonomy (NCBI): domain Eukaryota; kingdom Metazoa; phylum Chordata; class Lepidosauria; order Squamata; family Crotaphytidae; genus Gambelia; species Gambelia wislizenii. Next base: position 223,317,221 of record JAUMIR010000005.1, on the reverse strand, counting down.
AATTCTGTGTTTCTATGATATGGCAAACTAAAAACACCCATCTCTACAGAGTTTCTAGCACCTCCCCACCCAGTGAGCTCTGCACCATCTCAGAGCTCATCTATATTGATACATTTGCAAACTGCCAGCTAGCTCTGCAGATCTGTGCAGACTATTTGCTACATCACAGCTTCTTCACAGAATAAATCTAACTGCTGTATGTCCCAGTATCCTGACACAATTTCCCCTATCATATCTCTAGTCCAAAGCTTCTTAAACCGTGGGTCACAACCCATATAGGGTCAGGTAACAGAATGTGGGCGTTGCGAAAAATTTGGCAACAGTACAAGGTTTCTGATAAATCTATTTTATATACCTATATATCCAGGGTTGTATAAATATTTCTTGGGCAAAAAGGCATCACAAGTAGAAAAAGTTTTAAGAAGCCCTACTCTAGTCCTCATTGGCTTTCTCTGCTACTTATAGAAGTCTGCCACCTAATGACCAAAATTAGTAGTACAGGCTACACAGAGATTAAAATTAAATAAAAATAATTGAATAATTTTAAAAACGAAATTGACCCAAGGTTTACATCCCTATAGTCTCCAAATTGTGCATGCCAAGTTTCAGATTTCCAAGTATCATGGTTTTGGAGCTATGGCAAACACACACACACACAAATATACACACTCCGTTATTTCTATTGATTTTTAAAATTTTATTAGATTTCTTCTCCACATTTCTCCACAATAATGTCACTTAAAGTAGCTAATAACATCACATAAACTATTTAATATTATTGATATCATTAATATTAATATTAGCAATAATATTAGTAATAGTCTTAATGTTTTAAAAATGTACATTTAAAGAATAAAAGCAGATTAAAATCACAATTAAAAATAAGCAAGCCAACAGAATATACTTGTTTTTCCTTAGATAGTTTATGCAGTGCAGTACCTACTTGGCAGCCCCTCTATTGCTGTTTAAATAGGTCAAGCTGGGATAGCGGCAAGCTTCCAAAGGAAGGGAGACATATGCATTTGGTGTAAACAGAGAACAGTTTTCCCTTGTGTACTCCTGGTGCTCATTTTGTGACAAAAATACTGAGGCATCAAATGGTTTGAATACAGAAATAGTCATACCTAGACCATACCCATTGAAATCAATGAGATGTGGGTACTAACAAACTTTAATTCAGTGAGTCTATTCTTCTATGACTAAGTCTGGATCCAAGCAGATTCTTTAATTGACATCAGATATAGCTATTAAGTGACTCACAGCCAAATTCTATGCATATTATGCAGAGGTTCAACTCAGTTCAGTGGAACTTATTCCCAACTAAGCATTGGTAGGATAAGCAGCCTCAGCAGTTTTGAAAACCAGACTTTTCCAGATGCCAAAATAAAGATTTCAGATCAAAACTCCTGAGGATAGAATTTCAAAGACAGAAACAACAGCAATGCACAGTGTTAGTTCTTTTAACCTTCAAAACAAGTTACCAGTAGCTGCCTTTTTGCTTTTTAAAAAATCTGGCTCAGATCTAAATTCTCGGCCTCCCCCTGCTCTCAACTGGAGAGCTGTGTAGTCCACACTAACTAAGTCACCACTTGACTTGACTGCTTATGTCTCTACACATTAGCTTCAAAAGATGGCTTGAACTCTTAATGGAATCTGACATTCCCCCCCCACACACCTCCCTGGCTTTGGGAGAAAGCTGAACACAACAGTGGTGTGAAATAATCATGTTCTGTGCATCAGAGAATGGGTGTCATAGACTTGGGCAGCATTCAGAAAGCCTATGGTTAAAGAAAAATAAATATACTCCTGATTAAATCAAAATTTATTTACTCAATTACTTGGAGATGCTGAGCTTCTCCGTTCCAAAACAGTATACTAAAGTAACTATAAATAGTAATTAATTTTTCACTCCCTGAAGATACGTCTTGTTCAGCAGCAGAAGAAGAAATATGTAAAAAGCAACACCCTTCTGTTGCTGGAAAGCAAACTGGAAGGGCCAAAATTAAATCCTCCCTCACCACTCTGGTGCCTTCAGAAAGCTACAGTTGGTCCTCTGTATCCATGGATTCTTTATCCACGGATTCAACCATCCACAGCTTGAAAAAAAAATTCCCCCTCCCAAAATTCCAAAAGGTAAATCTTGTTGTTCACCATTTTATATAAGGGGTGTCATTTTACTATGCATTGTATATCATGGGACTTAAGCATTCTCAGATGTTGGTATCTATGGGGATACCATGGGTTTTCTGGAACCAAACCCCAGTGGATCCGTAGGGCCCACTGTATATTGAGATCAAAATTTGGAAAAGGGGTAGAAGGGATCTTCTACCCCTGAAAGCTGCTGCAAGCCCTGTGATTAGAGTATTCCAACTTCCAAAGGTATTTCTACAACTCTTGGCTGCAGAATAGAGCAGTTATGAGTGAGAATAGTGCTAGGCAGACTTTGTGGGTTTCCAAACTGGGTGAAGAAATGGGTGCATGGAACAGGGAAAGGCTGGTTCAGCAGAAATGTGCTGAGAAGGGTTGCCAGGGCGAAAACTGTAGAGGGCTCCTGTATAATTATTTCATTATATATAGATATTTTTATTTAAACATTCAAGTTTTGCAATCTAAAAAAAAAAAAAAGGGAAAAATCATAAACAACAAAAGACAAAAAACAAAACACACTAAAGAAAAACACTAAACAACAATCCCAACCCTCCTAATATATCCCCTCCCTTCTAAACTATAAAACTGTCCTCTTACCCCACACAACAAAAAAACTACCACACTAGACAGGTTCCAACTTGTTGCTAAAACAATGGTCCCCAAACTTTTCCGGGTTACCACCCCCTTTCCTCTTGGGTGACAACCCTAGGGCCCCCCAAACACCTATTAGGTCTACTGTTCTACTGCAAATTCAAAACAACCAATCTATCACTATAAAGTTAAACAAGCATCTGTATTATGCAAATAAAACTTAACTTTTAAAAACAATGTATTTAATGTTTTTATCAATTTAAAAATGATTATATTAAGCTGAAGCCAGCTAGAGAGAATGGGGCGAAGAGGAAAAGCGGGGAAGAATGAAACGTTTTATTATTGGAAATTACCCATGGAAAATTCCTCCTTGTAGCACTGAAAACCAGATGTTTAGTAATTTCTTATGTTGACAGTGTTAATATCCAGTCAGACCCCTGTATCCATGGGGATCTGGTTCGCAGACTTACCATGGATATCGGAAACCGTGGATAACAGCGAACCCTTTTAAAGTAAATGACATTCGGTAAAAAAACATACCATGGAGTTGCATTGGAGGACCTGGAATATGCATAGAGAGGCATCCTCTCTAGGCATAGAGAGGATGCCTCTCTATGCATTCACCAGTACAACTCTATGGTAAGTGTTCCCTACTTTGTGTCCCACGGAAAATTGAAACTGCAGGTATTGGTTCAGTGGATATGGGAGCCCGACTGTATAGAGGTGGCTAAAAGAAGATTTCTGTGTTACAAATAGGTAATATAGCTGCTAGTGTCCTTAGAGAAATCAGACATTATATTAATGTTAGACTTGATCTTCCCAAACCTTTATGTGGAAGCAGTCTTCCACAATTTTTGTTATGGTGTGCATTCCATGCCCAGCTGAGTCCCATCCCTCTTTATGGTGGTGCTAGCTAGAGTAGACAAAGAACTGGGGAATTGTTCTCAGAGTTGTGGTGCTTATCAGAAATGGTCTGGATCCCTCCAAAGCTCAAAATGACATCTGACAAATCCCTCTACTCCCTTGAGGAAGAGGAACACATTGTGGTGACCAAAATTCTTGGCTGGCTACAAGACCAATTAAAATGTGTGGATACATATAAATATCTGTATGGCTGGCCAGTTGTACAAGTCGGACAGCAAAATTTTGTGGCACGATTGGACTGAAGAAGGAGGGCTTTTTTTTCTGTAGCATTATTTGGGTCTATAAATGCCTGCCCTTCCAGTGCTATATTCTGTTCTGTAGATCAGTGGAGTGTAATCAAAACTAAACCACAAGGATTTGTGTCTTTAATGTAGCTCACAATATGGTGACACTTCTGGCACAGGAGGACCACCATGGACACAGCTTGTTTGCCTCTGCAGATGTGTGCAGAGATAATAGAAATGCTGTTTATTTCTTCATCCAAGTTGACCATTCTGAGATAAAATGGAGAATAAGAGGTACTCAGTTCTCAGATTGCTATGCCCAAACCAGCATACTTTTATTAGACCAAACAATCCATAATATTTTGCCTTGGATATTGGCATTGAAAGACACTGCCAACAGCAATCTTAAAATGGTTTTTCATGGTTTTTTTCTGGGTTGTGAGGCCATGTTCTGGAAGAATTTATGCCTAATGTTTTGCCTGCATCTGTGAAGATGCCAGCCACAGATGCAGGCGAAACTTCAGGAATAAACTCTTCCAGAACATGGCCTCACAGCCCAGAAAACCCCTCATGAAAAACCTATGGATGCCAGCCGTGAAAGCCTTCGACTTCACAATCTTAAAATATTTTCTTAGAATAGAATTTGTAAACTAGAAGGCAACATTATATAGAGAGAGTACCTATATGTAGAGAGTACCTAAAGTTAGAGTTCTCCCTCCACATTTGTGGGTTTCACTTTTGTTGATTTGCTTATTAGTGGATTATTTGCCCCGCCTCCACTGCTGCCTTATGCCATTTTCACCACGTTGATAACACCGGAGTCGCTGGGAAAAAAACCAAACTGGCAGGGTGGCTGAGCCAGCCACACACACATTCCCAAACTAGTGCACATGCTTGGGTGGGTGTGTGGATTGGATGGGATGGGATGGGATGGGATGGGATGGGATGGGATGGGAGCATCACAAATATGGAGGGTTGTTTGTGCATTTGCTCACTTACTCGTATGGGCTGGCAGGAAGGAGATGGGATGATGGGATTGTGAGTAGGGAGTGTGTGTGTGTGTGTTTGCTCAGTTGTGTGTGCAGGCAGGCAGGGGACAGGATCATGAGGAGGGTGAGTGTGTGGGTTTGCTCACTCAGGCACGCAGGGGAAGGGATGAGGGGATTGTTGCAGAAAGATTGCAGAAACAGCAACATCAAGCTTCAAGTTGTCCACATACACACACACACACACAAGCATTTTTTTTCTTTCAGTGCCTCTTCTCTTGGCCCATCCAATGAGGGGAAACAGGAGCACCAGTGCAGCTCCAGCCTGCCATCCAAGTCCTGGCAAAGCTCACAAATTTTAAGTGTGGTTCCAAGCTTGAAAGCACATTTCCCCACCACCGCCACCACCATCATTTCTCCCCTGCTGTCATGTACACTGTCTCCTGTTCCAGTCAGTTAGTCTGTCCCAAAATGGCACCACTCTTAGATGCAGAAGTGATGTTGTGCAACCAAGCCTCACGAGAGTTTACTAACTGCTGCCACTACTAGTGAAACATGGCTAAGGGAGTGAGCATGTGCAGACAAGTAAACGAAGTGCCTGGTGCAAAGAGCAGGAGACACCACCACACAAAGCAATCAGCAAGGCTGCGCGGCAGTTTTAAGAGACCCTGAAAAGATAAGTTTCATGGAACCCTCATCCCCACATCCCCTGCCACCCCCCTTTTCTTCACCACCACCCTGGAGCTTTCCACCACCCTTAGGGGGCAGTACCACCCACCTTGGGAATCACTGAGCTAAAAGGTTATAATCCAAATTCTAAATGTCCCCTTAAAATTCTAATCTTATCAAATTTTATGCTATTATACCACTTTTTCTATACCACAAATTAACTATTAAACTACTACCTATTAAAATAAATAACTATATATTGTCAAATTTAATGGTAAGTACAACCATCTTCAAAACCTGCTTCTTATCTCATTCAAATATTATCACATATATATCTCTCTGTTATTGTTACTTTTTCTCATGAAATCAGTTGTGGTTTTCCATATCGTTTAAAAATCATCAACAGTTTTGCTGTTCAATAATGTAGTTAACTTATCCCTCTCCATCATATCAAATAATTTTAGTGCCCATTCTTCAATTGCTGGGATGGTTTGTAATTCCCAGGCTCCTGTACCTTTAATAGTTGTGTAGAAGAGGGAATTTCAGCAGGCGTTGCTTGTTACACAACAACCCTCTTGTACACATTCTATTAAAGGTACAGGGGTTCTCTGCTGTTTTCACTCTGGCAAACCCTATGCTGAAAGTAGGGCAAGATATGCATGAACACGTGGATGAAGTTACAGAAGTTACACCTACTAACTGTGATATTAGTTCCCTATGCCAGTCTTTATGTAGCCAAAAATAGCACTATCCAAATGCAACTGGGCATCACAGTTCAAGAAGGATATTGACAAGCTGGAATGTGTCCAGAGGAGGGTGACCAAGACAGTAAAAGGTCTGGAAAACAAGTTCTACGAGGAACAGCTTAAGGGACTGGGTATGATTGAGAAGTGATGATAGCTATCTTTAAATATCTGAGAGATGTCATGTAGAAAATGGAGCAAGCTTGTTTTCTGCTGCTCTAGAGACAAGAACATCAACCAATGGATTGAAATTATTTTTTTAAAAAAAGATTCCACCTAAACATGAGGAAGAACTTGACTGTAAGAGCTAGCTTAGAGTGGAAATAGATTGCCTTGGAAGGTGGTGAACTCTCTTTCTTGGGAGATCTTTAAAGAGAGGCTAGATGGCCGTCTTTCAACTGTGCTTTAGTTGTATATTTCTGCATGGCATAGGGTTGGATTAGATGGTCCTTGCAGTCCGTTCCAACTCTTATGATTCTAACTAGAAACCCTGAGCTTTCTGTTCCTTGCTGTTTACAATTACAAAGTAGAGTTTTTGCTGAGTCTTTGACCTTTCCACTTTGTGCAAGAGTGATAATCATGTGGACCTCCAGATGTTGTTGGACTGCACCCCCCAGCAGCCCTAGCGAGCACAGCCAATGATGAGGGTTGATAGCAGTTGAAGTCCAGCAATGTCTGGAGAGCCATGAGTTGCCCACCCCTTCCTTAGCAGGAGGGATGTCACTTTCTTCACCCTCTGAGGGGTGCCTCATTTTCAAAATCAGAGGCATTCCAAACAAACCGTAAATGCGCCTTTCCCTCCCCCTGTCCTTCCCAGCATGGTTATTATGGGCTTCCAGCCACCTGTTCTCTGAGCAGTACCTCCACTCAGTGCCCCCATTGCTTCAAGAGACTTTTTAAAAATGCAAGCAGATGCTTAAATATGTTGTAACACCAAGCCACGGCATTAAGCCACCTCCACTGTAGTCCTGAAGGCATCCTTAAAAAGTGAAAGTGTGAATAAAGATTTGTCATTATGGAAAAAAAGTGGCCATGAGCTACAGAGAGGCACTTCTCATTGCAGGTACAGTATTTCATTTTTATGTTACTTTGTTTTAATGCAGAGATCCTTGTCTACTATGGTGGCTTGCTTGTGAATTGCCCTCCCCCAAGGGCCTGATTGAATCATAGGTTGGAAGGACTGCAACAGCTATCTAGTCCAGCCCCTGCCAGGCAGAATAACCATCAAAGTACTCCTGAGAGATAGTCATCCAACCTCTGTTTAAAGGTCTCCAAAGAAAGAGCACCCCCACCCCCACAGGCATCTATTCCTGGAACAGTTTTTACCATCAGGAAGTTCTTTCTAATGTTTAGGCAGCATCTCCTTTCTTGGAATTTGAATCCACTGGTTCGTGTTTTAGTCTCCAAAGTAGCTGAAAACAGGCTTGCTCCCTCTTCAACATGCCATCCCTTCAGATATTTTAAAAAAGCTTTCATATCACCTCTCAAACTTCTCTTCTCCAAGCTAAATATTCCCAGTTCCCTAAGCTGTTCCTCATAGGACTTGGTTTCCAGGCTCCTTACCATCCAGTCGCTCTGAACACATTTCAACTTGTCAACATCCTTTTTGAACTGCAGTGCCCAGAACTGGACACAGTACTCCAGGTGAGGTCTGATCAAAGCTAAGTAGAGCAGTACTATTACATCACTTGATCTGGACACTAAATTCCTGTTGATGCAGCCCAGAATTGTATTGGACTTTTTGACAGTTGCATCACATTGTTAACTCATGTTAAACTTATGGTTTACTAAGACCCCCTAGATCCTTTTTGCATGTACTGTTGTCAACCCAAATGTCACCCATTCTACATTTGCACATTTCATTTTTCCTGTCAAAGTCTAATATCTTACATTTATCACTGTGGAAATTCATTCTGTTAGTTTTTACCCAGCTCTCCAAGCTATTAAAGTCATTTGGAATTCTGATCCTGTCCTCTAGTAGGGCATTAGCCATTCCCCTCATTTGGTGTCAACTGCAAATTTAATAAGTACTCCCTATATTCCATCAGCCAAGTGATTAAAAAAATACGTTGAACAACAATAGGTCCAGGATCAAGCCCTATGACACCTCACTAGTTACTTCTCTCCAGGATGAAGAGGAGCCATTTTAGGGTTTGGTCCTTCAACTAATTACAAATCCACCTAAAAGTAGCACTGCCTAGCCTACATTTGACTAGCTTCTCTGTAGGAATATTATGGGGGACTTTGTCAAAAGCTTTACTGAAATCAAGATATACTAAAATCATAGCATTCCCATGATCAACCAAGCTTGTTCAAGCAAACACCAGAGAAAACTGCAAATTTCCTAAAACCTGGATTAAGGGTGTATTTTCTGAGCCGGGTGCAAATAGGGCTGTAAATTATGTGGCACTATCACGCTAGATTCAGGGGAAAGGCTGCATGTTGTGTGGCATTATTGGGCTGGATTTGGGTTTTTCCACTGGTATAGACAAGCCTTTAGTCTCAAAGGTGCTACAAGGTCCTTTTGCAAACTGATATTCCAGACTAACACGGCTCTTACGTCTTTGACTTCTACCTGCTCAATCAGGACAATTGAAGAGTATGGTGTGCGTGCATGTATTTGTGTTTTGTATGCCCGTTTGTTGTCTTTCTCTTGTTTCTCTTTCTCTTACACACATACACAAAAAATGTGACAAGAAGTGCTTCCAAGATTTGCTGACTAGCTGTGCACACTATAGCAAGACATGTATTGCAGTCCTGCTCACAACAATGGAGATTTTCAGACTACAATGTTATAGTGTTACTATTCCACTTTAACTGCTCTGGATTCCTCCTGTGGAATTCTGGTGTCTGTAGTTTAGTGAGGCCTAAGATCTCTCTGGCTGAGAGTTGTAAATGCCCCTCCCTATACTGCAAATCCCAGGATTCAACAGGAGGCAGCCATAGCAAATAAAGTGAAATAGTAACACTATAACAGTGTTGTCCGAAAATCTCCAAAGTCTCAGACCTTAATTTGCAGTAGGCCTAATCATTAGCTTCCATAGATGAAACCACTGGCTGTTAACCTACAATCCACACAAGAAAGAAATGTTGCTATTGTTAACAAACACAGTGGGTATTGAATGAGGAACTATTGCTTTGTGAGTATACCAGTGTTGACCAGCCACATTCCTCTCCCCACCTGTGAAAGGTCTAACTCACTTGGATGAAAAGATGGTCATTTAAGACTGAAACCCCTCCAACTGTCCTGGTTTGTCAGGGACAGCCTCAGTTACTCCTCTGCCATCTAACTTTCTCAGCTGATTTTAAAATGTCCTGGTTTCTTTCCCCTTTCACTTTCCTCTTCACTCCTGGCTTATTTCAATTGCTGCAGACTGAGTTTAAAATGCAGAAATAGTCAGTACTCAGTGAACTCAGCAGGAGGAGAGGAAAGTAGGGAGTGGACTTTTGCCTTTCCTAAACTCAGTATGTAAATTCTAGGGGTTCTCTCTTAAAATAGCAGTGTTGTGTATTCTTTCTTGTTAATAATGTTTTCTCTTGTTCCCTGGCCACACCTTTCTGACCACACTCTGATGTGGGTCAGCCACCCATATCCCAATTTTAATTTGTGAAATGTTGGAGGGTATGAGACTGACTGAGGCAAGTAGTATGCTTTATGTATTTAGGGAACAAGGTCCAGGTTGTTGCTATGTTTCTGGTGAGAAGTTTAACAATTCAGCATTTTAACTATATGTCAGAGTGCTTGGGAAAGTTACTTTTTGAACTATAACTCCCCAAATTCCCTTAACCATCATGGCCACTGGCCATGCTGCTGTGGAATTCTGGGAACTGTAATCTTAGAAAGTCACATCTAAGGAGATTATTAGACAGTCCTCTTGCTAGCATCCCTGCCCCAGTACATAACAAAGCCTGATGGGTGTCTTATGTGACACTCACCACCCACTTAAGCAATTTAGCTGCTTGTTTGCTCTCTTGCCCGCCCTTCTCTTGCTCCACTGTGTCATTGCCATTAGCACTAATGGGGCACACTCACCAGACAGTAATTGACTCTTAAATTGCTGGCAGGTTGGGAGGTTTAAGCTATTTCTTCTTCCCACTTCCCTTTCAGCAAAGCAAGTAGCCATCAGAAAAGTTTGCAGGCCTTCAACCTAGGATGATTATTTTCTTTCCCCAGGTAAACATTTTCCTGAACAAAAATAATAGGACTTGCTAAAACTAGAGACTCGGTGTTTCTTGATTTGTTGGTTTAAAGTGCCCTTAATACTAAAGGATAGGTGAAGTAAATGCTAGGAAGCAAAAGGAGCATGGCAGAGAGAAGAGAGCAGAGTGAAAACCAAAGGCAGTATATGCAGTTACTCTGTTTATAGCAAGTTTCCCTAGCTTGGTGGCCCTCCAGATGTTTTGGACTACAATTCCCTGTCTCCCCAAAGAACGTGGCCAATGGTGAGGGATGGTGAGAGTTATTGTTAGCTTTGTACTAGCAGAAACATTGTACCTTGTGCTTCTGACAAATGAAGCACATGAAAATACGATGTTCTCCTGGTCTACCTGCTTAATCTATCTGTTGTTATTGTCAGTTCTATGTAGAATTTATTTATTTATTTCAGTATTTCTGTATCACCTCCCAGTGAAACATTTTAAAAACACATCAAAATACTCTTTAAAAACTCATGAAGGTAGTCTAAAAACAACCCTAGAATCCAGTTTTGAAACTGTTAAAACAGCAGTTTCAAACATTGAATGCCATGCGGAACAACACTCTTTTGGTTGTCCTCTGGAAGCTTAACAGAAATGGGACCAGCCCAACTTTCTTGGGTAACAAGTTCCACAGCTGAGGCGCTGCTACACAGAAAGGCCTGTTACGTGTACCCAGGAACCTAACTTAGTGAGGTGTTGGAACATACAACAGTGACTCCTCTGAAGACCTCAAATTTCTGGCAGGCTCATATGGGAAGAGGCAGTCCTTCAGATATCTTAGCCCCAAGTTGTTTACAGCTTTGTAGATCAACACCTACACCTTGAATTGAGCTTGGAACCAAATTGGAAGCCAGTGTAGTTCTTCCAGGATCAGTATTATATGGTCTCCAAAATGGACACCTGGCTGCTACATTTTGCAATAGCTGCAGGTTCTGAACACTTTTCAAGGGCAGCTCCACGTAGAGCACATTACAGTACTCTAACAAAGAGGTAACTAAGGCATGAACCACTGTGGCCAGATATGCCTTCCCCAAGAAAGGGCACAGGTGGCATGCCAGCCAAAGCTGGGCAAGTGTACACCTGGTCACTGCAGCAACCTGACTTTCCAGGAGCAGTGCTGGGTCCAAGAGCATCCCCAAGCTGTGAACCTGGTTTTTCAGAGGGAGAGCAACTCCGCCCAGAACAGTCTGAAATCCCAATCCCAGGTTGGTTTTCTTACTGACCAACAGCACTTCCATCTTGTCTGGATTAAGCCTTGGTCTTATTCACCCATATCCAGTCCTTTACTGCATCCAGACAATGATTCAGTACTACCACAGCCTCCTTGGCATCACATGTAAAGGAGAGAGAAAGAGATTGCTGGGTACCATCAGCATACTGATGACACCCAACCACAAAGCACCAGATGACCTGATTACACCAGTTTCACAAGTTTCACTATTAGAGATCTCTCACTGTGGATGAGCAAGCCATCTCCCGTATGATGGTGGAGAAGGAGGAGGTGGTGAAGGAGGATGTTATATTTATTTATATCCCACCTTTTTTCCAATCAGAGGCTCAAGGCAGCTTACAAAAGTTAAAACAGATACAGCTAAAAAAAGTTGCATAATACAAAAGTTAATTAAACTGTCAATGGAATTAAAAGCAATTCAAAGCATGTCTTTTAAAACGACAGTAACTATAAACAATATAGCACATTATTAAAGGCCCTGCCCCGATGAGCAATCCATTTTGAAGTGTACCAGTCTAACCTCTCTAGAAAGGGAGTTCCAGAGCCTGGGAGCAGCCACTGGGAAGGCCCTCTCCCATGTTCCCACCAGAGCCTCCCCAGAAGAGCTCAAGAGACAGGTAGGCTCATATAGGGAGATAGTCCTTCGGATAACCTGGATCTGATCTATATAGCATCATAACCTGCACTTTGAATTGTGCAGGGAAACATACCAAATGTCCATTCCTATTCTCTGAAATGTTTCATTGTTTTTATTTTTGGCAATGGATTTAGATGCTAAATGCCTCTCTACAATAGTACTCCATCATGTGCATGTTAATCTGTTTCTGTCCTTGCACTCAGGTATACCATCTAAAAGACATAACACAAATGATAAAACAGATGGAAAAGGAAGAGGGTGGGGAATCTAGCATAACTTTCTTAAAGTAACAGTTCCTATTCTGACTAACTGGAATGGAAGAAGCCACATGATGGCATGGCTGCTGGTAGCTGGTAGTTGAGGAAGGCAAAGGGCAGCTGCTGGAGTAGTTCTGCTTTAAGAAAAATAGTAAATCTCCCTCCCCTGTGGCTACCATGGGCACATACCAGTAGTGTTGAACAATGTTGTAGAGCAGTTGCTCTCCAGGCTTGGAAATGTGACTTTTTAGGATTTTAACTCCCAGAATCCCCCCTGCCAGCATGGCCAGTAGCTGGCTGGAGGAATCCAGAAGTTACTGTATGGTCTAAAAAATTCTGGACCAGGCCAACTACTATCATGTCAGAATGCACAGAAAAGCTATTGAAATCCACAAACATTTGGACAACTTCAATAGGAAAAAAGAAACCCTTAAAGTAAACAAAGTTTGGCAGCCAGTCCTGAAAAATGCCAAAATAAAAACAACACATACAAATGAGCTCCACCCAGGGACAGGGGGATTTCCAGCAGACGATGGGCCATTAGCCAAACAGACACTAATCCTCTTTGCATATCTCCCCCCAGGAGGGAATTTCCAGCAGTTAATGGACCATTAGCCAAACAGACACTAATCCTCCTTGCATATTTATCCCCAGGAACTAGCCATTCAAATACACAAATTTACATATCCTCTCCAACAGGCACTCACAGTATATAACCCCCACACACACACTGCTACCCAACCATTCTCTGAAGATGCCAGCCACAGATGCAGGTGAACCGTCAGGAATAAGCTCTTCCAGAACACAGCCTCACAGCCCAAAAAACCCCTACAGAAAACCAAAAAAGTAAGTTTTCCAAGTTCTGGTTCAATCTGGTTCCAATCAAAATTATTCAGTATCCCTCTTTCTTTTTAAACTGTCAGCAACCTAAAGTTCCTCCCCCCACCCCGCTTTCTCCATTCTAAGCTATGGAGACAGGAAGCTACACTGCTGCCTCTGGAGTCAGACTAGCACATTTATAGAGCCCTCAGAAAAGTACAGGCTTTTTATCATGTTCAAAAGCCATCAAAGTTACAGTCCCGTCAGTCCTGTGCATTGCATTAGTATGAGTTGATGGCCCTGGGTGCTGGCATGCTGCTATCCCCAGTATGCTTGCTGTCTGCTCCTGTGTGATGAAGGAGCCAGAGGCCAAGCTCTCTCTATGCATGCTAGCCCAGGTCAGACTGTTAACAGATGGGTCAGCAAACGGTGCCAATGACCAGGACTTGTCCTTCTGCTAGCTCAAGGCTTCTGGAGTATTGAGCTAAACAGCATATCTAAGCAATGGATTGCCACTGAAGCAGAGTGGCTAGGAAGGGAGGGACAGAAAGTGCTGAAAATAAGAAGAAAAGCAGGATAAGATGGGAGGGGGGAACAGAATGGAACATGAATTAGAGGGAATGGATGCTGAAGGGGAACTAATGAAGAGAGGCAGATATTGAAATATGAAAAGAAAACTGGGATAGCAGGAGGGGCATATGAGCAGGATTGGAATAAGAGGGTGAGGGGACATTGTGGAGTGAAGAAGATAATATTGGAAGCCAGAGATAAATGTTAGTGTCAGAATTTTGGTGAGTGAATGCACTATTGATTTTGACAGTTATAACTCATAGGGTGAAAACCAAATAAAACCTAGCACTCTGTGTTCCTTAAATCTTATTCTTCTTTTCTGTTTTCACCCTTCATTGCCCTTCTTTGCATCTCAAAATGACTAACTGACCCCCTTTTTAGGCGTGTGGAGAGTAGGCAAAATTGAAGTAACTTTTCTTGACGAGAGCCGCTGGCCCTGCTTTAGAGATGTCATTGCAGATTCTTCTTGTGTTGTTTCAAGCACCCAATAATTAATGCTGCATGCCTGACAAGATGTGTCACTGTTCTGTGGACTGCAAACTTAAAACTGACCTCATTGTGTGGGGCAGGAAGGGGGGCCAAGGAGATTTCATTCTGTGGGCTGCCCATTCGATTCTTATTCTACCTGTAGCTGTGAATCACTAGGATCATCTTAAGAAGCTGATTTGAATGGCAGGGCTTCACTGTGGAAATATAAATTGATCATAAATGATAGTGCCTCTTAGCATCTATAGAGTACATGTTCACTGCTGCTAAGTAGTTTAAGGACTTTATCAGACAATCATCCTCAAAAGTTCTTTTGCCGGCATAAATTGTGGCATTTTTATGTCAGCAAAAGAACTCCCCGCTGCCAGATCTTACCTTTCTTCCATTAAAGAGGCTTCCAAGGCACTAAGGGGGAGTGAGTGGAACTCCGTTTGGTTCCTGGTTTAAAATCTCACCAAATCTTGCGAGAAGACATCGTGCAGGAAATTAAAAAACAAAACAAAGACACAAAAAGTACATCAAAGCACCAAAACACACTTTCAAAGTCCCAAGTAAATGGTGTGTGTGTGTGTCATAAAAAGAATGTCCCCTACCTGGATGTTGCAATCTCACCTGGAAGTGTTCTGTCCATTCATGCTGCATTCACGCAAGTACAATGGCATGTGGATTCAAAAGCCAGCAATGCCGACAACAAATTGCCACAGGGGATCAATAGCTGGCTTGGGCTGTCAATAAACAATACGGGTTTTAAACAATACATGATTGTGCAAGGGTGACGTCATCTGGGACATACACCCTTTTGCGATCATTAGGTGTCCTTATGATGCCGTATTTGACTCATCTGATAGTCCTAAAACTTCCTGACAGCAGAGTTCCCAGGCTGAATACAGGATAGGGCTCCTTTAGCTTTAATTGTTAACAGACCCTGGATCAGGAAGTTGTACCATTAACGGTTTGTCAGGCAAAATTACAGCATGTCTTCTCCCTTACCCCCCCCCCCATCCCACCTTTTCGAGCATTTCAAGCTCCCACAACATGCTGTTTACTGGCCGGTTGAGAGCAAGGGAGGCATGGAGAAGCATCCAGCTCTGTTCCTGTGGCTGGATGCAGGAGACATGGTGCAATTATTATGCCTGGCAGAGCTTTACGGTATCTCTTCCTGATACAGGAACTGATAATGATTAAAACTACAGGAAGAGTATTCAGCCTGACAACCCTACTGTAGGCATGTTAGCCTGTTGCAGCAAAAACAGCTGAGTTTTTTGGCACCTTCAATGGGCTAAAATCCACGTCATCTGAAGAAGGGCATTCTTATAAAGGTTGCAGATGACACCAAATTGGGAGGTGTAGCTGATACCCCAGAGGACAGAATCAGAATTAAAATGACCCAAACAGATTAGAAAGCTGGGCCAAAACTAACAAAATGAATTTCAACAAGGAGAACAATACCTCATAGTGTGGTGGAGTCTCCTTCTTTGGAGGTTTCTAAAAAGAGGATGGATGGCCATCTGTGGGGAATGCTTTGATTGTGTATTCCTGCATGGCAGGGAGTTGGACTGGATGGCCCTTGAGGTCTCTTCCAGCTCTATGATTCTATAAAATGTGGGATGCTACACTTGGGCAGTAAAAATGAAATGCACAGATATAGGATGGGTGAACCTGGCTTGATGGCAGTACAGTTGTCCCTCCATATTCACAGATTTGGCATTCACGGATTTAAGTATTCATGGCTTGAAAATATTCTTAAAAAAATAATAATCCAAAATGCAAACCTTGATTTTGCCATCTTATAAGGGACACCATTTTGCTATGCCATTGCATATAATGGAACTTGAGTATTCAAAGATTTGGGTATTTACGGAGAGTCCTGGAACCAAACCCCAGTGAATGTGAAGGGACAACTGTATATGCAAAAGGGATCTAAGAGTCTTAGTGGACCACAAACTGAACATGGGTCAGCAGTGTGATGTGGTAGCTAAAAAAGCCAATGTGATTCTAGGCTGCATCAATAGGAGTATAATGTCTAGATCAAGGGAAGTAATATGGGGGAGGGTGGGGGTGGGTGGTGTTTTTAGTCATTATTATAATGTTTTAATTGTTGGAAGCCACCCCAATTGTTTTTAGCAGAGGGGTGGGGTATAAATAAATTGTATTATTATTATTATTGTTGTTGTTGTTATTAATCGTGCCACTCTATTCTGCTTTAGTCAGATCTCACCTGGAATACTGTGTCCAGTTCTGGGCACCACGATCTCAGGAGGATATTGAGAAGCTGGAACATGTCCAGAGGGGGGTGACCAAAATGGTGGGAGGTCTGGAAATCATGCTCTATGAGGAGCTGGGTATGTTTAGCTTGGAGAAGAGAAGGTTAAGAGCTGATATGATAGCCATGTTTAAATATTTGAAGGGATGTCATACTGAGGATGGAGCAAACTTGTTTTCTGCAGTCCAGAGACTAGGACACAGAGCAATGAACTCAAACTACAGGAAAAGAGATTCCACCTAAACATTAGGAAGAACTTCCTGACAGTAAGAGCTGTTCGGAAGTGGAATACAGTGCCTTGGAGTCTGGTGGAGTCTTTCTTTGAAGGTTTCTAAACAGACTGGATGGCCATCTGTTGGGAATGCTTTGATTAGGTACTCCTGCATAGCAGAGGGTTGGGCTAGATGGCCCTTATGGTTTCTTCCAACTTTATGATTCTATGATTCTAAGTGGATCCTATTTCATAAAATGTTATGCCATAATAAAACTTTTCCATCTTTAAAGTGCTACATTGCTCCCTGATGTTTTTACTATAAACAGAAATTTCTCACCTCCATGTATCTAGGGTTTGAGAGCATATCTTCCAGATCAATCAGTTTGTCTTCTAGACAGGGCAGGTCCCTAACACTGTTGTCATTAACTAAGGATTGACATTACATGCTTTCATTTTCTATATCTATTCCTTACTTCCAAAGTAACACCATTATCCTTTTGTTCAGTGGCTACTTCAAAATTCACACTTCGAGCAAAATTCAGACTTCCTCTTTCACATACCTGTACATTTCATTTGTTTAGTTATTTAATTACTGCAGGTTAAAGTAGTTGATTCAGTTGGGCTAATTCCCTCCTGTGATAGATAGATAGATAGATATACAATCCTCCCTTCACATTTGCAGGGGTTAGGGGCTCAAGACCCCCGCGAATGTGAAAAAACATGAATAAAAATTTATGTAAAGATTAGTTGAAGGTGCGCGGATGGAACGTCCCGTAGGAAGAGAAAGAGAGAGAGAGAGAGGCTCATGGCTCAGGCCACCGCCACAACCCGGCCCACCTAGGCCTCCCAGGCCTCCTCCTCCTCCACTGCCGCCACCTCCTCCTCCATCACTCACCCTGTCACTGCCACCATGACGCTTCTGCTGCCACCACCCACAACCATGCCCCTGCCACTATACCTCTGGGGCCTCCGCGCTGCATCTGCCACGAAATCTTCACCATCTTTCCCCTTTACTCATGGCCCAATCCGCGGCACCACAGGGCCTTGGGGGAAGAGGAAGGGGATGGACAGGCAGAGCCTCTCCACCTGGTTTCCTCTTTGCTCAAGGCCCAATCCGCTGCAGTGCCCATCAGGTCTTGAGTGAAGGGGGAAGGGGTGAACAGGCAGAGCCTCTCCTCCCCATTTCTCCTTCGCTCAAGGCCCGATCTGCTTCGCTCAAGGCCTGATCTGCCATGGTGCCCATTGGGTCTTGAGCAAGGGGGAAAGGAGGAGACAGGCAGAGCCTCTCCACCCAGTTTCCCCTTCACTCAAGGCCCGATCTGCCACGGCACCCATCGGGTCTTGAGTGAGGGGGAAAGGGGTGGACAGGCAGAGTCTCTCCTCCCCATTTCCCCTTCGTTCAAGGCCTGATCTGCCACAGCGCCCATCAGGTGTTGAGCAAGGGGGAAAGGGGTGGACAGGAAGAACCTCTCCTCCCCATTTCCCATTCACTCAATGCCTGCTCCGCCGTGGCGCCCATTGGGTCTTGAGTGAGGGGGAAAGAGGCAGAGCCTCTTCACCAATTTCCCTTTCTCTCAAGGTCTGATCCGGTGCAGCGCCCATCAGGTCTTGAGCAAGGGGGAAAGGGGTGGGCAGGCAGAGCCTCTCCTCCCCGTTTCCCCTTCACTCAAGGCCTGATCTGCTGCAGTGCCCATCGGATCTTGAGCAAGGGGGAAAGGGGGTAGACAGGCCAAATCTCTTTGCCCTTCCCCATCCCCACTGCCTCTGCCCCCCCACCGCTGCTGAGCACTTGAAGGCTTCACTTTGCAGCTTTGTGTGGAAGGCAGCGGGGGTTTGCTCTTGTGTGTTGTCTTCTAAGCAAGTGACTCCGGTTTAAGCCCCCCACAGAGGGGACAGCAGCAGATGGCGTGGGCCTTCCTTGGGTGCCCCTCCACCTTGGGGGTGGCAAGGTGAGTGCCTTTAAAATGAGGCTTCTTGGCAGCAATATTGGTAGCTTTTGTGGGCTTCAGCTCCCCCCTCCTCCAGGGAATAGCCATGTGTTCCTGGGAGGGGGAGAAGGACATTCCACAAATAAACAGAACTGCAAAAATCAAAGCCATGAATGTGGAGGGGCAACTGTAATTTTTATTGAGATTTTTTCAAAATACAATAAAAATTGCAGATATTTAGAAAAAGGAAAAAGAAGGAATGAAAAGGAGAGGAAAGAAAAGTAGGATAAAAAAAGAAATAGGGGGAAAGAACAGTGTCTTCCAAATTCTTTTTATTAATTATACATACATATGATATATTCATACTTCTCTCTCTAAAACGGAATTGTACACTTCCATCCGATAGCTACATCTTACTAATTGTCAAAACCAAAAGTTATCAGATCATTTTCTTTTTTTCTGTAAAAAGTCTAAAAGGGGTTTCTGACCTTTTAGAAATGTCACCAGTGATTTCTCTCTAATAAAAGCAGATAATTTATCCATTTCAGCTAAGTCTATAAATTTCAACAACCATTCCTCTGTAGTAGGTAATATTGAGTTCTTCTATCTTTGTGCATACAACGATCTTGCCACTGTGGTCATATATTGAAGAAGTCTCCCATGACTCATTTCCAGCTGATCATCCACAAGTCCCAAAAGAAGTTTTGGGTTTAATTGAATGTTAACCATTAAAATCCTCTGCATCAAAGTATGTTTGAACCAACAATTTTTTAGCCTTTTCACATGTCCACCACATATGGTAAAACATCCCTTCATGTTATTCACATTGCCAACATATATTTGAAACACATTTGTACATTCTAGACAATTTCTCTGGTGTCATGTACCAATGATACACCATTTTATAAAAGTTCTCTTTAAGTTTATAACAAATTTCAACCCCTTTGACCACATCTTTTCTCATTGTTCCACCTGTATATTATATCCAAAATTCTTAGCCAGTTTTATCATAGAATCTTTCACTTGCTTTTCCCCAATGTCAAATGTTAACAAAAGTTTATACATTTTACCAATCACATGCTTATTATATGTACACAATTGCAATTCAAACTCTGATTTATTTTGTTCAAAACCATAACTCTTTTTATCAGTCTTAAATCTTTCAAATAACTGTAGATAGGAAAGTCATTGAAAACTATATTCCTCTGCAAGTAACTGCTCACTTGATTTAATTTTATATTCTCCTTGATAATTCTCCAGAAGATTTTTGGTTGTTGTTTCTTTGCCTGTTGTGTCTCTTCTACAATGAGCTTCTTGTGCTGTGACCCATAAAGGCATTTTCAGACACAATGTGGGCTTATATCTAATCCACATTCTTAATAAGGCACAACTCACAAAATGATTATTAAAATGTGTATTCACTTTTAACTTTATTGTACAATAAATATACATGCCATCCAAATCTCAAGTCATGTCCTTCCAATTCTAATAATCTTTTATTTCTCAGCACCATCTTTTAACCAAACCCAACAACAGGCTACAAAATGTAATTTCAAACTAAGTAGACCCAAACATCCTCTTTCCTTTGTATCTTGCAATATCTTACATTTAACTCCTGGTGTTTTGCCTTGCCATATGAACTTAAATAAGTCCTTCTTCATTGCTTAAATGGCGCATCTGTTGTCAAAACTGGTATTGTCTAGCATAAGAACAACATTCCAAGTAAAACCTTTTCACCACTGAGATTCTCCCCAACAATAACAAGTTTAATTTCTGCCATCCATACATCTGAGGAAGTAGACTGCAATCTATGGGCCTGTCTATAGTGCAGAAATACAGCAGTTTGACATCACTTTATCCACCATAGTTCTATCCTATGGAATTGTGGTATTTGTCATTTTGTGAGGTATTTAGCCTTTTCTGTGAGAGAACTCTCACCAAACTACAAATACCAGCAATCCATAGGATAGAACTATGGTGGATAAAGTGGTGTCAAACTGCTGTATTTCTGCAGTGTAGACAGGCCCTATGAAAGCTTGTTACAATTTCTTTCTCTCCATCTCAAAGGTACTGCAAGATCCCTTCACATATTGATGCTCCCATCCTTGCATATCCTTCTTAATTTCATTCCATATCTTAACATATTTATTTTGAAACAACATGCAATTCAAATTTGTCAACATACAATTCATATTTGGCTTTCTCAATTTTAAAACCAGTTTTATCTATCAATTCTATTTTATCTTCCATTTTCGTATTTTTAGTCAACATCTTTGGCTTTTGATTATTAAGCTTAAAATCTGCTAGCTAACAAAATTCTTCTCTCCCCACCCCCCCTTAACACTTCTGTACCCTTCAAAGAATTTTCTGAAGCTATTACCTGGTCATTGGCAAATGTCCTTAACTTATACATTTCTTATTTGAATCCATATATACCCAACATTCTCTCATCTTGTCTTATGTCTCTGCTCAAAACCAAGATAAACAAAAGTGGAGACAATAGACACCTTGTTTTGTTCCTTTTTTACTCTCACAAAGTTTTGTCAATTTTCCATTAACCATTATTTGTGCTTTCTATGAGGAATAAATTGATTTATCCCATTTAAGAAAAAATCCTCTAAAATTCATCTCTCAGACAAGTTCAAGTTCACGGAGACCCCTCCCCCTTTTATAATTTTGTTTCTAGGAGAAGGGAGAGTGTCAAGCGGGCACGCTTGGCCAGGGCTCTCCCCTACGTAAGTGGATGTCGGTTGCTACTGACCAAGGTTTATTGGCCAACACAGGATTGGGCAATGAAGGGATCCAGCCCCATGCAATTGATGGCAACCATTACCAAGTTGTGGCCTTTATTGCTAATGTTCGACGTACTAACTTCATTTACCTAACCATTATGTTACTCTTATATACTCAATATATTTTGTGAAGATATTTTAGTGTTGTGTATTCTTTCTTACAGGAGGGAGCAGGACTGTCCGGGCTGGGTCCACAAACTCTAAATAAGAAAAAGTCCAGTTCAGAGTGCCAAAAGCCTTTTCTGAATCTAGAAAAATTGGTGCAGCTTGCTTCTCATTATATTGTTCTAAGTATTCTGAAATATTTAACACATTTCTGATGTTATTTTGAGTAAAAATCCACATTGGTCCCCATGGACAAAATCCTGCAACATTATTTCTAGTCTTTCAGCTAAAATCATGGTAAACAAATGTATTTAATAATGATATTGGTCTGTAATTTTTTTGCTAATGTCAAGTTTTGGTCCTCTTTTGGTATTAGTGCTATATTCAGTTCTTTCCAACTGTCAGCAATCTTTCCAGTCAGCAAAATATTGTTCATGGTTTGTTGTAAAGGTGATAGAAGCTCATCCTCAAAACATTTATAGTAAAGGCCTGACAAACCGTCTGGCCTAGGTACCTTTCCTGTTTAAATCTTTTTAGTGGTGTCACAGATCTCCCTTACCTTTAGAACTCCCTCCTGTGTTCTAAGGCTTGAAGGAGGAAGACATATTTGTACTATAGGCCAGTGTCTTGTTTTTAAAGTAACCTAAAAGTGACTGCTTTGGTTATTTTTGAAAATCTGGGAAGTAAGTAAGCTGCTGGACTTACCGGCAGCCCCCCCTTTTGCGGCCGGAGGCGCTCCTCTTGGCCCCGGACCGCTGCCGCATGGCCAGCATGGTTGCCGCCATGCTGGCCTCTGGAGTCTCCCAGCGTACCTCGGCGCGCTGGGAGAGGGATACAGGATGGGCCAATCAGGGCTCGGCCTCTGAGCCCTGATTGGCCGGTCGCGCTTGCAGGCGACCAATCAGGACAGCCGCTCTGCGCGGCTCCTGATTGGTTGGGAGGCGGGGCCTGTCTTCAACAGGGTCCGGAGGCCGGGTATTTATTCCCGGCCAGCTCCCGGACCCTGCCAGTTGGCTCTGAGGAGCCGAAGCCCCAACCCACCCACCCTTTAGGTAGAACACCTGTGTATTAGTTAGTGCATGCTTTAATTCTTCTTTGTATTCCTGTCACAACTTTCTTGGCATGGGTTTGGGTATCACCCGGGGGAGGACTGGGGGAGGACTGGGGTCCCTCTGGTCAGCCCGGATAGCCAGTCAGGGCCTTGCTCTTCCAGAGAGACTCCACCCTTGGGTGAGGAACTGGTCACGTGCATGTGGCCACGTGATCGCTCACGTGTCCTGGCAGGCACCATTCCGGGAACGGTCATGTGATCCATCACGTGATTCAGTCATGCGGCTGATCATGTGATTGGTCACGTGCCTGGGTGGTCACGTGACCTGGCACCGGTTTCCGCCAGCCGGCGGGCTGACGGAACTGGCCTTTTGAGCAGCGGTCCGGCTGGCTCCTGCTCGTCCATAACCCATGCCCAGACCAACCTCTGCAACTATCACCAAATCGGAAAGTTGTGGCCTTTTTCTGCCATTATTATTCTCTCACAATATTCCCTTATTGTGTCTGGCGGGATCGGGGACCGGGGAGGAGGTCTGCCTCTCGGACCGCAAATAGTTACTTTTAAAATGAGAGTTGTAACTGTAATTAACTACCGTACTTGTGCATTGATGGAATTATAACTGTAACTAATTGCCTTTTAGAATCCTGCTTCTTTCCAGGCTCTGATTAAGAAGTATTTACTTTAAAATGATGAATCCTAGGGCTCTTGGACAGATAGTGTTTGAGGATATGATAGAATTATTTTCTGGATTAAACTTTCTCAAAATAATTTATCAGGCTCCAAACATTTCCATAGAAGAGGCAATGTTTGGCACATGGTTATTATCTTACAAAGATATTTATACCACGATTTTTAAAAAAAGTAGTCACAAGCGAGAAATGCTGCATGCATTAAATTATCTTACAGACTCTATGTTCAGATATTTTCACAGAGGGAAGTTCACCCTCCCTTTTAACAGTGTTTTAGTTTCCTAATGCCTTCATATATTTACTTACATAATAATTATTAATCACCAGGGAACTGGGGTTTTTTTTCTGAACAGAAAGAGAGAATTCTACTGACTTCCTAATACAGGTTGGGTGGTAGAGTGAAAAGGCTTTTCATTCCTTGGTAGTCAGTTTTAGGTACATTTCAGACTTGGCTAAGTGTTAACAGAGGAAGCTAAAACAATATTTTTAAAGTGTGACCTATAGCAAAATTAAGGTCTGATTATTTCTGTATCTTCCTGGGTTGTTGGCAGCTCAAAAGTTATTTATTTATTATCACAAATCTTAAAATATACATTTCACATTGTACTCCTAAAGCATATCAGAAGCACTTCAAATGCCATCAAGTTACAGAGGCATGGATTTGTTTGTTTCAGTAGTCAGTAAAGGGCCATGATTTCCGTGTTTGTTTTTCTTCATTAACTTATCAATAACCTGTTAACTTAAGTAGAAAATATTTTTTAAAAGTGCATGCCAGCTGAATTTGAAAAGCAGAATTGATTTTTTCAAAGTATCTGTTGATTAACTTGGTGGCCCCAAATGAGGAGTTTTACTTGTATCTTCCCTATTTCAGTTTGTATGTGAATTTGTGCTTCTACATGTGAATGGGCATTCCTATATATGTCTCTTTGTGCATGTATGTATGTGTGTGTTACTGCATATATTCCCTACCTCATGTTTACATGCCTAACCTCTGCCTGCTGTTTATGGTTTTAATGACCATCCATGCCTCTTGAGGTTAGTTTTGTTTAACAAGAATTCCAATATTTTTTATTAGCTGTGCAAAATTCCATCTGGCTCTCTCTCTCTGATCTCTGGTGAGTACAGTGATGGTGATTCCAGTACATCACTGTCACTGCATTTTAAGAAACAAATAATTTTGCTTAACTGCTCCAAATGTGACCAAAAGGTGGAGTTGTGGAAGAGTTGGGGATGGAGATAGGTGGGTGGGTGCAGAAAAAGGAGTGCAGAAGAAAAACAACACCTTTGCAAGTTTATCTCATTGCATTTGAAAATTTGTCCCTCTGACAAGCACTTCGGTGAAAGGTTTTGACATATGCTCTTTTTATTATTTTGGCCTGGAGCATGACTCAGTGACAGATCACAGAGAGCAGCATTTCGGTTAGATGCACAGAAGGATAAAGCTAGGGCCTAACTCTTAAGTAGGAAGAGCTGATTCAGCAGCTAGAACAAAGTTTGAAATTTAATAATGCATGAAGTAAATTAGATGCTGACAGCCCTCAAGCTCGGAATCTTCTGTATGTAATTATGTACTGTTGAACTTACAAAATGTCTTATTTTTGGAGACGACTTCAGGCACATTATAATTAAGCATTTCACGTTGCACGCTTAATCTTCACAATGTTTGATCCTCTTTGTCTTACTCATCTTCACAGTACTCCTGTGAAATGGGTCACTCCTGCTCCTATTTTACAGACATGGAATTTGAAGCTGAGGAAGAAATGACTTCCCCAAATGAATGCAGGCCTACCAGAGTTACATTTGAACTCTTTTTTTAGCAATAGAAACATTCTATAGCCCCATTTCTGTTCCCATTCATTAGTAACAAACACCAGAGGGTCAGCCATGCTAATCAGTTGCAACAAAAAGTCATCTAGCAAATTCCCCATGTTTTCATGGGCCAGAGCCTACTTTGTATGATGTAACAAATATACCCAGAGTATAAAAAGAAGCAGAAAATAAGAGGGAAATTGTTCTAGAAAGTGGGGATAAGTGAAATCAATACTAAAGATAGCTTTAGTTTTGTCATAGTAATATTCAGAGCACAAATTAAAACAGAAACCAGTCCAGCAAATTGTCACAGAAAGATCAATATTGTAAGCAAGGACAATTTCTTTTTCTAATGAGGCAGTTGGATGTGCTGAAACTGAATTCCATAGCATCACATTTGCTAAGGAATTCCAATTTGGCAGCCTCACATTGAAGAGAAACTTTTTAGTTAGAATATGGATTTGTCTACAGCAAGGTTAAAATGCATACTTACCCCAGATCCAGTGTGATTTGTACGTACAACAAAGAGAACAAATCCATTCCTTTTAACCATTAATCTGGCTTAAGATAAACCACACATTGCTCTGGAGTTTCCAGGAAACTCTGGAGTGGCCCCAGCATTTTAGATATGTGGACAGCTGGATCGGGCTGGATCTGGAGCAACCCAACTGTACACACATCTATACACTCACCACACTTGTGCCCACTGGCCCATCCCCCTCAGTACAGCTGCCACTGCCTCACCCATCAGCCAAGCAGCTCTCTGCAGAGCCTGGCCATTGCTGCCAATGCTGGTGAGGTCAGAATGGGGCACTGGCCATGTGATCAACAAGGAGGGATGCTCTACCAACAGGGGTGGGCCAGTGGGGCTAGAGATGTGCCAGCCCATTGGCCCATCTGGACTATGGCACAGATGCATAGAATCATAGAATCATAATGTTGGAAAAGACCACAAGGGCCATTCAGTCCAACCCCCTGCCATGCAGAAACACACAATCAACACACACACAAAACACAGACAATTCCACTTCCAAACAGCTATTACTGTCAGGAAGTTCTTCCTAATGTTTAGGTGGAATTTCTTTTCCTGTAGTTTGAACCCATTGCTCCATGTCCTAGTCTCTGGAGCAGCAGAAGACAAGCTTGCTCCAGCCTCAGTATGATATCCCTTCAAATATTTAAACATGGCTATCATGTCCCCTCTTAACTGTCTCTTCTCCAGACTAAACATACCCAGCTCCCTAAGCCACTCCTCATAGGGCAGTGCTTCCAGACCTCCCATCATCCTGGTCGCTCTTCTCTGGACACCTTCCAGCTTCTCAATATCCTTCCTGAATTGTGGTGCCTAGAACTGGACACAGTATTCCAGGTGAGGTCTGATCAAAGGAGAATAGAGTGGCATTATTACTTCCCTTGCTCTAGACACTATACTCCTATGAATGCAGCCTAGAATCGCATTGGCTTTTTTAGCTGCTGCATCATACTGCTGACTCATGTTCAGCTTGTGGTCCACTAAGACTCCAAGATCCCTTTCACATATACAGCCATCAAGCTAGATGTCATCCATCCTATATCTGTGCATTTCTGTTTACTGCCCAAGTGTAGTATCCTACATTTCTCCCTGTTGAAATTAATTTTGTTAGTTTTTGCCCAGCTTTCTAATCATTTTGGTTTCTGACCCTATCCTCTGGGGTATTCGCTACCCCTTCTAATTTGTCATCTGCAAACTTGACAAGCATACCTTCAAATCCTTCATCCAATTCATTAACAAAGATGTTGAATAGCACTGGGCCAAGGACAGAACCCTGTGGCACCCCACTAGTCACTTCTCTCCAGGATGAAGAAGAGCCATTGGTGACTACCTTTTGGGTTTGGTCAGTGAACCAATTACAAATCCACCTAACAGTTGCATTGTCTAGCCCACAGGTTACTAACTTTTTTGCAAGAATATCATGGGGCACCATGTCAAAAGCCTTACTGAAATCAAGATACACTGCATCCACTGCATTCCCTTCATCTATCAAGTTTGTAACTCTATAAAAAAAAAAAGAGATAAGATTAGTCTGGCATGACTTGTTTTTGAGAAACCCATGTTGACTTTTAGTGATTACAGCATTCCTTTTGTAAATGCTTACAGACTGTCTGTTTAATGATCTGCTCTAGAATCTTTCCTAGTATTGATGTCAGGCTGACTGGGCAGTAATTATTTGGGTCTTCTCCCCCCCTCTTTTTTTTCAAGATGGGGGCAACATTTGCCCTCTTCCAGTCTGCTAGGACCTCTTCTGTTCTCCAGGAATTCTCAAAAATTATTGACAGTGGTTCTGAGATTACTTCTTTTAATACTCTTGGATGAAGTTCATCTGGTCCTGGAGACTTGGATTCATTTATACTGGCCAGGTATTCCTGAAAACCTCTTTACCTGTTCTATGCTGCATTTCCCCTACTGCATCATCTGCTCCATTTTCTCCAGGTTGAGTATTGTTGTCCTTTCAGGAGGAGACCAAGGCAAAGAAGGTGTTGAATAGCTCTGCCTTTTCTCTGTCCCCTGTTAGCATTTTGCCACCTTCTCCCTGCAGTGGTCCTATCACTTCCTTGTTCTTTCATTTGCTATGAAAGCCCTTTTTATTGTTTTTAACCTCTCTAGCAAGCCTGATCTCCACCTGTGCTTTGGCTTTTCTGATTTCCCACCTACATGAGCTGGCTATTTGTTTGAATTCTTCTTTGGTGATTTCTCCCTTTTTCCATTTCTTGTACATTTTCCTTTTAAGTCTTAGCTCAGTTGAAAGTTCTTTAGACATCCATACTGTTTTATTTAGACGTCTGCCATTTTTCCTCCTCATTGGAACTGTCTGAAGTTGTGCCTTCAATAGCTTACTTTTTAGACACTCCCATCCTACATGTACTCCCTTCTCTTTTAGTATTCCTGACCATGGGATCACCCCTAGTAATTCCCTAAGTTTTCTGAAATTAGCTTTCTTAAAGTCTAGAAGGCGTGTCTGATTATGCTTGGCTTCTCCTTTCCTCTGTATAACATACTCCAGGAGAACATGGTCACTCTACTTCCACCCCATTAACCAAATCATCTCTGTTAGTTAGGATCAGATCTAAAATAGCTTTTCCCCTTGTTGCCTCTTCTACCTTCTGGACTATGAAATTGTCTGCAAGGCAATTGAGGAATTTGCTGGACCTTAAATTTTTGGCAGAGGTGGACTTCCAACAAACATCAGCATAGTTAAAAATCCCCTATTATTACTACATCTCTTCTGTCTGAATGTGCGGTCATCTCTTCTAGGAAGGCATCATCCAAGTCCTCAGTTTGGCTTGGAGGTCTGTAGTAGATCACCAGAACAGATCCACACCAATACATGTAGCCAGCATCATGTTGATCCAGGGCAGATCTGGAGCATAATGCTCCAGACTGGCCCCAGAATATGGCTCTGGTATAGATGAAGCCCTCTGGTAGGTTTAGAGAGCCTGTCTGCACTATATGACCTGTTGTTGGTTTTTATGAGTAGCTTTTTCAAACTCAGTGTTCCTAAGTTTAGACATGCATTGTTTCCAGACTTCACTAGTAGAATATCAACAGAGACTTTATGATTCTTAGATCTTATTAAGAAATCCTATTAAGGATCTTATTAAGATCCTGAAATTGTTACCTATGTGCTGTTGCCTTTTGCCAACCATTTTTATTGTAGGTACTCTGCAAACTCCAAAATGTTTCAATCCCAGTTCTTTTCCTGATTGCACATGGTCACTCATAGTCCACTGTATTTCCCAATACAATTGTGAACTCTACTCCCTGCTGCTGTTTTTCTTTATCTACAAATAAATAGCAAGATAAGAGCTTTTGATTCATTTCCAATTGATTTCCCTTGCTTAGCACTTGCCTTAAAATGTCCACTGGCCTGTAAACAGGTCTGAAAGCTGAAACATATTCTCCTCCCGCCTCTGCTGTTATCGTGGGATAAGATCATGGGCAAACAAAGCTTCTTTTATATTGGCCTCCTCCTAAGAATCAGAAACAGCAAGTGTTACATGTTCTGTGTCCGGCTTCACTTCACTTGCAATAGCTGGAAGTATTCAGGAGAGTGTGGTGGGTTCTTTGACACACTGTGAGGGCACAGTGTAAGAATAAGAAAGATTCGGCCATGATCCTTCATGTTGGTAGAGAGGATTGAGGCTAGAGACAGTATGGAAGCATACCCCATAGAAGTATAGTTCTTAAGTACAAGTTTACTACTTGATGAATGTAAAGTTAAGTAATGATTTCCATGTATGACTGAGCTGTCCAGATATGACCATTTGAGGAGCTACATGTACTCTCATAACCTTAAACCAAGTGGGACAAATTGCAGTCAATGGGCTGTATGTGGCCCCTAAACCTCCACACATTAATGATAGGAGAGGAGGGACAGGGCCAATTACACTTTCAAGGCAGCATTATTGGCCATGCAATCTCAATTAATCCTGTTTCCCAATTTTCCAGCTGATTTGAAATTGTCCTAGTTTCTCTTTCCCCTCCTCCGAATCTCTTCCTTTGTCCTCAGCTTACTTCAATTGCTGCAAACAGAATCCAAAGTGCAAAAGTGGTTTCCACTCAGTTAACTCAGAAGGGGAGAGCAGAGAGGAGGGTGCAGAGCCTGGCCCTTCCCAGTGGCACAGACAAAAGTTAACTGCTGCTGCCTCTCCTAGTTTGTGTGTTCTTCCTTATTAATAATTTTTGCTATCTTGACCACATTCAGATGTTGCTTGGTCACACATGTCCCAGTTTTCATTTGAGAAATGTAGGTGTGTATGCCCCCAACCTCTTTTAGGCCCTCAAGAGCATTTTTTTAAAAAAAAGCAGAATGAGCCATTGTTTATTTGATTGACTGGTTGCTTTAATTTACAACCTGCTTTTCTCCCAATACAATATGAGACTCAAAGTGGGAGTTAAACGTGTAAACAAAATGTAGCTAAAACCATATACAGTTCAAATGTTTGCAAACCATTAAACAAACAATTCAATTAAAACATTAATTTAAAACCATTAAAAACACATTTAAAATACCATACGAAGATAAAACGGAAGGCCTGCATAAATAAGAACTCAGCTTTGGCTGCCATCAGAAAGAGAGCAGACAGGGGGCCCAACAGAGCCATGTTTTGTAGTCGAGTCAGTCACACACGCAGCAGCCAATCATCAAGTGTAGAGGAAACAAGTGTTCATGTTCATGTGAGAATGAGGTCTGGATCTTCCCTAGGTAGAAAACAGAGAGTTCAGTGCTTTGTCCCAGTTGAACAGATCCATGCACTCATGAGAAGCATTCAAACATGCTAGGTCACTTATTGGTACTCATTGGTAATGGACATAAAGTACGTTCATGCCTTCACATGACAAATGTAGTTGTAACTTGACCTGAATGATAATCTGGGAGATAACTATGGACATTATCAGATGGGGACAAAAATAGCGTCCCCGTCTCGCTACATTCTATCGTGCTCCCATCCCAGTATGAGAACGAAATGTTTCAGACACCTACCTTTGCCACTTCTTTCCCTCCCCGCAGCCCAGACACCCCCGCAACTTCCAATGAAAATAATACACAACACCAGAATATCTTCACAAAATATACTGAGTACATAAGAGAAACACCAGAGATTAAGTATAGGTTAGTATATTAATATTGGCAATAAAAGGCCACAACTTGATAATGGCTGCAGATGGTTGGCATCAATTGCATGGGTCCGTATCCCTTCATTGCCCAACCCAGTGTTGGCCAATGGCACTGGTCGGTAGCAACCGACCCCCACATCTGGAGGGGAGAGCCCTGGCCAAGCCCATGCTTGGCGCTCTCCCCTCCCCTGTGAAACAAGGGTATGGGGTCTCTGTGAACTTGAACTTGAACTCGAACTTGATGGAGACCCCCCCACTCGCTTAAACAGGATCAGGGCCCATGCCATCTGCCCACCAAGTTGTGACAGAGGAAAAGCACACAATGAAACAATAAAGGGTGGGAGGGTGAGTCTTCGGCTCTGTAGAGCCAACTGAGCCTCTGACATCAGGAGCCTGCTTTTATAGCAGCCCCTGGTACAGAGGCTGCATCATCCAGCCACTCCATAAGCTGCAGCTGGATGTCCCACACCTTTCCAAGAATTGGCCAATCAGAGCCGGGGAGGCCCACTCCGATTGGCCAATGCCTTCGTGCCTTCCTCCCCGCCCCGGAGCAGGCTGGGAAGAAGACGTGGCCTAATGGCAGCCCCCTTGCCATGCCACGCGGCTTCGGGAGCCACTCCCAGGATCTAAGGGGTGCTGGACAAGCCGCAAACAGCCCACCAGAGCAAGTCCAGTAAGCCCCCTTCCTTGTTTGAAATACTGGGCTGTTCTCACAAGAAGATGAGAACGCGAGAAATTCAAAGTTAAAAAGAAAAATACACTTTAAAAAATGACAGCAAGCAGAAAAACACATTTTAAAAATACCAAATAACCCCGGGTGGGGGGGGGTGTCACCTGGATGTGCCGATCACACCTGGAAGTGTTCTGGAATGGACCTCCCACTGACGCTAGCATTGCTCCAGCATAATGGGGCATCTTTTCATCATGTGAAAATCAAGCTCTTTAGCGATCTCCTGGTGTTGTGATAACGCCATATTTAGGTCGTCTGATAATCTCCTTTATTTCAATATATTAGTATATGAAGCTGCCTTTAGACATTGGCTTCACTGTTGCCTACACCAGGGGTGGTCAACTAAAGAAGGCCCACCCCAATTTTTGGTCTCTGGAACTGTCTGCACTTCACAGTTTGACTGAAAATGCCAGTTTAAAAAAATATCCACTCTATTTCTAAATTAATTTTGAAAAATGGCTTGGGCTTTGAGAAAACAGTAATTTTCTTTACATAAATTTGAAGGGGCAATAAGGGCCTCCAGAGACATATGTGGGCTGCGAATAACAGTTTTGAAGATCACTGCAGCATGAGGGACACACCTTGCCTACCCCTGTGCTATAGTGCTCTATAGTGATTGGCAGCATCTCTCTAGGGTCTCATTCAGCCAGGTATTGTTCCCCCAAGCCCTACCTGGAGACATTAGCCACTAAATTTTGGACTCCTCCTGCAAAATGGTTTGGTTTTCATTCATCCTTTGATGGTGATCACCAGCAGTGCCCCTAGATGTTTAGGCATCCTAGGAAGGTGCTAAGGCCATTGCCTTCCTCTTAGGCTGAGAAAGTATGACTTTCTCAAGTTTATCCAGTGGGTTTTGATAGCTGAGTGGGGATTTGAACCTCGGTCTCCCAGAGTGTTAGTCCAACATTCAAAGTATACCATGTTAGCTTTCTACTAAAGGCTTGTCCAGACAAGAAAATATAATGCAGATTGCTGCTCATTCACACAAATTTCCAGCAGTGCTCATTTGTCTCCATGGTCCCTTGGCAAAATTGCTGGTATGTGAAACTATCCATGTTTGAAGTGTGCATGCAGCCATGTTATCTGAAGGCTGAGAGTGAATTACTCACGTTATTATTCTCCAGAAGTTGTTGCTGCTGCACAGAAGTTCTCCAGAAGTTGTCACTGCTACACAGTATTTTTTTAAACTGTAAATCAAAGGTATGCAAATGCAACCTTCCACTTTAAAAAAGCTGTTTGGTCACCTTAGCTCAGCAAAGAAAGTGCATGATCAATAACACGAAACTCCAAAATTGCACTGCTGGCCACTTCATTGATGGCAAGCCCATCCCTGTGCACGTCCAACCAATCAGCTTTCCACTTCCGTCCTCACTAAGAATGCACTGTAATGCAAATCAGATGTCCAAACGAGTGGCAATATGCATTTCCACACATTATTTTAAAAAAACTTGGGAAAGGCTGTGAAGGCTTTTCCCATGTAGTAAATAACCCCTGCCCCCTTTCCCCGCAAACCATGTATCTTGGTTGAATCTCGTTGGGACAAAGGTATTCTCTGTGTATTCTATTGGGATTATTTTCACCATCTAGACAACCCCATGTCAACTACTCTTGGAGAAAAAGAAAGCAAGCAATTGCTCTGAGCAGAAACAAACCTCCTTGAGAACCGTGGCAAGACAGGACTAAATAATTTACCAGCTGCCTAATGGATAGACATGCCCTGAATATCAGTTACAGGGAACATTGAAATGAGTTCTTACAGTGTGCCAAAGATAAACAAAGAAAGGAATTCTGTGTGAACAGAGTCTACTGTGTGCTACAAAAAAGAAAAACAAACATAATCTTTAAGTGGATCCAGGTTATGAACTGGTTGAAATATCCCTTGCGATATTTCAGACAATCCTTGTGGTATTTTGATGCCATTTAACATAAGGGAAAAGGTTTTGTTGTCTAGCCCTCACACTCAAACCATTTATTTTATTGTTTGCAAAAATCTGGTGAATGCTTCATCTGATTCAAAGGAGGAACTTAAATTGTTTATGACAGTGCCATCAGCTCTGAATTTTTTTTCCACAGGAGATTGGTTTGAATTTTAATATGATTCATGAATTAATCAATTAATTATACCAATTAATTCTATCAGCTGTAATCCCTTTTGCTATTAATGTTCAGGAACAGGGCTAGGGAGATTTGGGCTTTGCTTTTGATTCCCTTTTCTGCAATGCTATGCCTCATGTCTTGCTTTTCTGAGGAGGGGACAGCAACAGCCAACATGCCTACTATCAAGAAGCAAAGTAAGAGCAAGCAGAGTAACTGATCAGAAGCTTGCTATCCAGCTATAAGTCTAGCATTGAAGGCTGTCATCCTCTTCACTGTTGCCCCTCATCACTCTCACTGAATGCCTGTGGAAATTTGCTGCTCAGCTGTAGTTTGCTGATTTGTGGAGGAATAAATTTTAAAAACCCTGAAGCACAGGAAGGTGCTTTATACAATTGGACATTGGGCCCCTCTCACTCAGATTTTTTACACAAGCCGCCCCCAACCTGGTGGCATCCAGATGTGTGGGATTACAACTCTGATTGTTAACCAGGGCTGGCTGCAGGAAGCATACAGTTCCCTTGTTGGAACAGTTCCACATCTGTTTCCAGGCACAATTAAAATGCTGAATGTAATCTATGAAGAGCTATATGGCTCAGATCTATGTTATCTGAAGGACTCTGGTCTCCCATATGAGTCTGCCCATGTTTTGAAATCTTCTGAGGAGATCCATCTCTCTGTCTTTCTGTTCTACCACCCCACATATACACCTGGTGGGAACATGCGAGAAGGCCTTTTTGGTGGCTGCTCCCAGGCTCTTCCTTCCTAGAGAGGTTAGACTGGCACCTTCCTTACTATCCTTTCGTAGCCAGGTGTAGACCTTTGTAGGCCTTTGAGGGCTGGCTGCTCTGGCTGGCTGTGTTGTTTATATTAGTTGATGTTCTTTTTAATGGTCATATTTTTAACTGATTTAAATTCTATTGTTAGTTTAATTATGTTTTTAATTTCTGTATGATATGACTTATACAGCTGTACCTGCTTTAACCTTTGTAAACTTCTTTGAGTCCTGGGCTGCTGATACACTGCAGAAATAATGCCGTTTGACACCATTTTAACAATCATGGCTCTATCCTATGGAATCCAGGGTGCCAGTTAGACAGTAATTTTTGTCACGGGGCGTCCTGGGATTTCTTGATCCCGTATTCGTCCCTCCCTATTTACACAATTTTTGTCTCTGAACTGGAGATCCCGGGAGATCCCGGGATCATTGTTTACATGGCATCCCATCTTGTGATATGTACCTTCTCCCACTACATACTATCCCGGGTTGTTGTTTTGTTTTGTTTTGTTTTGTTTACACGAGTTTACGGTACCGGGATTTTTTTTTAACTGTCAATCAAGGATGCGATTACTCGTTTTTTCACAACCTCAGTGACGTACTTCCTTTAGAGTTCTGCCCTTTAGAAATGAAAGATCACCATTTAAAGCCAGCTAAACTGGGGGGGGGTGGAGCGATCAGTTGGTGCTGGGGAGTGTGAGAGAGATCAAAAGCAGAGCGGACTGGAGCCCATGCACGCACACACACAAGCCCAAGCCAGTACAAGCCGAGTGCAGGGGGCAGAGGCTTGCGGTTGCCATGTCTCTTTAAAATGTTAACCCTTTAAGCGAGGCAGCTGTGGAGTGAAGGTTTCAAGCCAGTGCAGGCAATCATAAGAGGAGGACACACAAGGCATTTTGAAAGACCTATTTTGGCGATTTTTACTCACGATCAACTTTCGTGAGTAAAAATCACCAAAATATTACACTCAGATCTCCCTGCGGTACCGCAACAGTACCAGCAGGGACGGGCGTCATCAGAAAGGGACGCCCTGCAGTGCAGCAGCCTTGCAATGTGGCGAGGCTGCTTCCGTTGCATTTTACTTGTCCGAAAAAGTCCCCAGACGCTGGCATTTTTTACTGTGCCTTGTGGAGGGGGATGAATGAATGTGTGATCATTCGCTCAGATGCTGGCATTTTTTACTGTGCCTTGTGGGGGGGAAGAATGAATGTGTGATCATTCGCTCAGACGCTAGCATTTTTACTGTGCCTTGGGGTGGGTGGGTGAATGTTTGATTATCCGTTCAGACCCAGGGAGGGGATCCAGGCAGGGAATGAATGGGCGATCCTCCACCCACGATCTCTTTATAATTTACTCTCGCTTTAAAATTTAAACCCAGCATGCAGTTGAGGAACAGGTTAAAGTTGAAGGGTTTGCAGTGTAGACATCCATTGAACAGGGTGATTTAGTACACACACACCTCTTCAGCACCAGCAGCTCTTCAGGGCATGAGGCATGAGGCAGGGGCGCCACCTCTATTTGGAGGTGATTGAGATCATAACTTAGGACATTTTGCCCTTCCCCAGTATTCTACCTAACTGCCCAGTAAGAAGTAAACCTACTCACACCTCCCAGTCTTTAGTCAAAGAATATAACATTACTGAGGTTATTGGTGGGCACTCAATTGCTTGACTATTTCAAAAATTAAATAGTTCACTATTAACCTTAATGATGTCCTGCATTGATTTATGAAGCTTCCTTCTCACATCTCAACTCAGGGAAACAAATGATTTTTTCTCCCTCTCATCATAAACATAAACTTGCTTGGCAAGTGATGTTGATTTCAAAGGAAAGTTCATCTCAGTATGAATGTTTTGGATCAACAGTGTTCTGAAAAGTAAAGCGGTTATTCATACTCACTTCTTAACTAATGTTGAAAAGGAAAGAAACAAAATATTTCCTTGCGACAGCTCTCAGATGGCCAAAGGTAAGAAGGCATGGCTAGGGCACTGCCACTGTTTGCCCTCAGCAGTGGCACGAACTCTGCCATTTCTCAGAACCGTCCTGCTTGAAAGGTTATTCAGGAAAAATCCCTGCTGCGTAGGCTGTAAGGTTTTGTAAAAACTCAGACAATCCATTTGTCTGTGTTTCCCCTTAATTGGGGTGCAACAGGGCAAACCTGCAATAGACACACAATTGTACCTGGAGTGAGACCTTGACCTCATTGAAGCCAGGAGAGATTTTGTTATTGACTTCCACTGAGGGAACACAGCACTGGAGTCAAATCTCCACTAGGGAGGTGCATGAGTCAGTCACTCAGCCTCTCATGGGGCTTCCTCATGACAGCTGAAATCGCTCTAAGGCTGCAATCCTAGGCACACACTTACTGGAGCTCCCTGACTGAGTACATACCATTACACTACATGGGCATTTATATACATGATGCCTAAAGTGACTTTTCCCTCATTCCATTGAGGATGTGAATGCAAAACAACAGAAATGAATGTTGTTCAACATCTTTATAAATTGCTCAGATAATGATGGAATAGAGGGCATACTTATCAAATTTACAGATAACACCAAATTAGGAGAGATAGCTAATACCTCACAGGATAGAATCAAGATTAGCAGATCAGAGAGCTGGGAAACAAGTAACAAAATGATTTTCAACAGGAAAAAACATAAGGTATTACATTTAGGCAGGAAAAATGAAATGTACAAATATAGGATAAGTGACACCTGGCTTGATAGCAGAACGTGCGAAAAGGATCTAGTAGACCACAAGTTAAATATGAATAAACAGTATGACATGGTGGCCAAAAAAAGCTGATGCAATTCTGTTCTACATCAGTAGAAGTATAGTGTACCATTCTGTTCTGCTTTGGCCAGAACTCAGCTGGAATACTGTGTTCAAATCTGGGAAGTACAGTTCTAGATGGTTATTGATAAGCTGGCATGTGTCCAGGGGAGGGTGATGAACATGGTAAAGGGTCTGGAAACCAGACTCTATGAGAAATGGCTTAGGGATCTAGGTATGTTTGATGGTAATAGCTGTTCAACAGTGGAATAGCCTGCTTCGGGAGTAGGGTGTGTGTGTGTTGTACCCTCCTTCTTTGGACATCTTTAAATAGTGGTTGGATGGCCATTTCTCAGGAAAGGTTTAGTTGTGTACTCCTGCATGGCAAGGGGTTGGACTAGATGGCTCTGGCAGTCCTTTCAGTCTCTGTGATTTTACGATTCTACATTGGCCTGAATATACATTTGGGCATTACATATGTTTTCATTCCACTGTCTCTTCTTCATTAACAAGGGTGATGTGAATAATGCACAGCAGGCTCAAATGCCTTTTAAGCTTCACATCTGAAAATGCACTATGCATCAGCCCTGCTGTTTCTCTTTGACTTAGAAGAAAACCATGGGCCAATCAACAGTACTACCAGAATCCCTCCAGCCAGTGTGGCCACTAGCCATACTAGCTAGGTGATTCTGGGGACTGTAGGCCCAAACAATAATGTTTCCAAGTTCCATTTCAGCACTACCACAAGAACGTATGCCCAGCCTTCCTGATCCAGCTAGATTCCTTCCCTTCTATCTCCATATCCTGGCTCCTTATTAGGGTTGGGATCTTTCTGGTGGATTCATACTTTGACTCTGCCAAAGAGCCTATCACTGTTCATGCTAGGCAGGAAAGAACCCTTTACAAGTATCTTAGTTGGTCTGGGCTGGAGGGAATCCTCACCTTATGAGTACACTAAAAACTTTATAGCAGTAGAGCTCTGCTTACATTTAGATAAAGTTCCTAATGAACATTTTATTTATAGAAAATATCCTTATGTCACATTGTAGGTTAAAAAAAACTCAAGGTGGCAGAAAAGATATAAAACAATGCAACAGTCAACACCAATTCCATATTTATGGAGTACCCTTCCTTGTTGAGTGTTTTCAAGTTGTTTTCAACTTATGGCAAACCTATCATAGGATTTTTTTTTGCAAGATTTGTTCAGAGAGGGTTTGCCCACCCTTCCTGTAGAGTCCAAAAGCCACCATTGTTGGCCTCACTGAGATGTCAAGTTAAAACACCTTATTGACTTAAACTTGGCGCCTAGGGTTCATAGCCTGACTAGCTCCCCCTTTTAAACCACTTAATTTTTTTAAAAAAATGTTTTGAATTGTTTTGTTCTCTGTAGGCCACCAAGATATTTTTTTTAATATAGGGCAAGACAAAAATATTTTGATACATTTAATAGATAAATAAAATTAATTGATAAAAAGATCAGTGACAGAAATAAATCAGCAATCCCATCCCAAAGATCTAACATGCAGTCAAAACTATGCTTATCCAATTTGCAGATGACACCATGGAGATTATCAGACGGAGCAAAAAACAAGTCAAAAGATTGCTAGAAGAGCAGGAAGGGGAGGATAATCAGACTTCACCCTCCAGTGTCCCGGGGGTGTAGCATGGCCATGAGTAAAGCGCCCCTTTCTATTAGTGGCTTGTCCCATCAATAGAAAAGGGAAGCCTCATCCACAGCAGTGCTATACCCCCTGAAGGACAGAAGGATGCAGGCATCTGGTAAGGTTCCCCTTTCTGTTCTTCTAGCGATCTTCTGGCATGGTTGGGAATGTGATTTTTGGAGCTTCCCCACATCTGATAATCTCCCATGTAAAGAGAGTTGTGCTGTTGTTTTTCTACAGAACTTCTGAGAGTGCTTTACAATCTCTTTCTGTTCCTACCACCCTAAATAATTTATTGCCATCAAATAGGACCACTTCACTATACACACTTAACTCCTGGTTTTGCATCTGGAGAGTCTCAGTGCTTCAAGTTTGGTAGATATACATGCTTTTCATTTTCCTTTGAGAGTATTATTCTTTTGAGAGTATTTCAGGGAGAAGAACTTCTCCCTGAAAGCCAATGTGGCTTCAGAGCCAATAGGAGTACTACAGACATGGTATTTGCCCTTAGACAATTGCAAGAAAAATGTAGGGAGCAGAACAAGGGTCTCTATGTAACATTTGTTGACCTCACCAAAGCCTTCGACACTGTGAGTAGAAAAGGTCTGTGGCAGATCCTGGAAAGACTAGGATGTCCCCCCAAATTCCTTAAAATGATTATCTTGCTACACGAGGGCTAGCTTGGTCAAGTCAGATATGGCGATGCTCTCTCAGAGCCCTTTCTAATAACGAATGGAGTGAAGCAAGGTTGTGCTCTTGCACCAACTTTATTTACAATCTTCTTTAGCATGATGCTCCAAAGGGCTATGGCAGAGCTTGAAGAAGACGACAGCATCTATATACATTACCGTGCTGATGGTAGCTTGTTTAACTTAAGCCGTCTGAGGGCTCACACTAAGACTCTAAACTATCTAGTCCGTGAGCTCCTCTTCGCTGATGCTGATGCTCTTGTTGCCCACACAGAAGCAGCTCTGCAGTGCCTAACATCCTGCTTTGCAATAGCTGCAGAGCTGTTTGGGCTGGAAGTCAACCTGAAGAAAACAGAAGTTCTTTACCAGCCTGCAC
The DNA here is from genome assembly GCA_030847615.1 of Gambelia wislizenii. Classification (NCBI taxonomy): domain Eukaryota; kingdom Metazoa; phylum Chordata; class Lepidosauria; order Squamata; family Crotaphytidae; genus Gambelia; species Gambelia wislizenii. The sequence goes on along the minus strand of JAUMIR010000005.1, from coordinate 223,277,128 downwards.
CACAGGACGAACACCACCATCCCCACATTGCCGTCGGCAAATCTGTGCTCAAGTCTGCTCAGCAGTTCACCTACCTGGGAAGCATCATCTCCTCAGATGCCAAGATTGACAAAGAGATCGATCACAGATTAGCAAAGGCATATACTGCATTTGGAAGACTTCACAAAAGAGTCTGGAGCAACAAACACCTGAGGCAAAGCACAAAAATCAGTGTGTATAGAGCCATTGTACTGTCTATCCTCCTTTATGGATCTGAAACATGGGTCACCTATCGGCACCACCTACAACTCCTCGAGCACTTTCATCAGCGCTGTCTATGCACAATCCTAAATATACACTGGACTGACTATGTGACGAATGTTGCTGTCCTTGAGCAAGCAGGGATCACCAGTATTGAGGCCATGATACTGAGAACGCAGCTGCGCTGGGCAGGGCACGTTTCTAGGATGGAGGACCATCGCCTCCCAAAAATACTACTCTACAGTGAACTCGCCATGGGTCAGCGTAAGAGGGGCGCTCCAAAAAAGTGATACAAAGACTCCCTGAAACAACATCTCAGGCTCTTGCCAAATTGATCACCAACATTGGTCCGCCCTGGCCTCACATCAGGAGGCATGGAGATGCACTATCCACAATGCTGCAGCCTTATTTGAGAACTCACGCCGAACAAGTCTTAAAGAGAAATGACAATGCAGAAAGAATCACAACCCAAAAACATCACCCAAGGAGACCTTCTGCTGTGCTTTCTGCAACCGGACTTGTTTATCTCGAATTGGCCTTTTTAGTCATCAGCGCACTGGTAGAAAGCACAGGATGAGTCCTTCCTGAATCTTCATTTGCGAAGAAAAGCCAGAGAGATTATATGTACGATCCTGTGTGTTCTCACATATCTCCACAGCTTTTGCTTCTAGAGCAGAAGGGGGTGATGCGCTGGGAAATGTTACAAGCACTTTTTCATTACTTAACAGGGCCTTTAATCTTTTTCTCTCTACTTGACAAATTAATTGTGTTTGTTTGTTTATTTATTTATTAAAAATACTCAAGTTTGTTAATTTCATTTATTACCTTGTCATTGCTTTTATGGTAGGCACATTGTTACTTGCTTCAGCTGGCTGTTGTTATTTCAATGCAATATCTTCTTTGTTTTTGTTGTTATGTAAAACATACCTGGTGCAAGTAGGTAAAATTACGAATGACCTGCCCACCAGTGTTGAGCTCTCCACTGGGCTCCCTGCTTCCAGGGAAAGAAATTGAATATGTAGCTCATACGCAACACAGGTGCCACAATCTCAGTCAGGGAACCTACTTGATGGCACTGCACTCAGTATCAGGCTCATTTTTCTCTGTTTTCTCCAAAACCACAATGCAGTTCAAAAGCTCACTTCAAACTCTGATTGGCCTCTTTGCTCTTTGTTTCTTTTCTTCCCTGGGGTGAGGAATGAAGTGTTCTATAACCACTGGCTATTTGGCTTATAGCAAAGCCCCTTATTCCTAGTGACAGACAAAAAAGGTAAATGCCAAGAGAGGAAGAGGGTTCAATGGTGTTTACAGGCTACTTCCTGAGAGCTTATTAGTGCTTTCCTTTCAGCTCATCTCTACTCTAGTGAGTACAGGTTGTGGAGGAGGAGCTGTATTTTTGTATTTTGCCATGAGATTATGTTGTCTGTTTTTGTAAAGCACATGGAGCATTCATACTCAGTTCAGAAGGTCCCTGAGGAAGATCCGCACTCTGATCAGCAGCCTCATACTGTCACCAGAAACTCTTCATAGAGATGGAGCCTAAGGTATGCATTGTCGAATGACAGTCATTTCCTTGGTCTCTCCAGCCTCAACAGTAGGGGCTGTGGGCAGCCTGACATATTATTAACATGCATGGAGTGATGTTTCCTTTCTAATACTTCCCTACCAGCAAAGTCTCAGGGTAGACTGGTGAGGAAGAAATGACAGACAGAAGGGATTTTGTGGCATTCTGCTGGTGTGAACTGCTTCAGCTCCTGAATCCCTCAATTCCCCTGTTGGTTTTAAACATCTCTCTCACTTTATGCATCTCTTTCTCTCTCTCTTCAGGATGGTGGAATATTCTCTTGATCTCCAAAATATCAACTTGTCTGCAATCCGCACTGTACGAGTCCTGAGGCCTCTCAAAGCCATCAACCGTGTACCTAGTAAGACTGTCTGCCTTCCTTCTTTCTTTCAGCTTCCTACACACACACACACACACACACACACACACACCATGCATGCTTTTCTGTTATTAGTTTTCTGAGGGCAGATTTACATTGGAATGCATCCATTTGCTGCCAGAAACATGGTACCCAAACCATCCTGATCTCTCTTGCCTATTTGGACTGCTGTCCAGGGAATTGATGATTTTTCCACAAATGATTTCCTCTATCTACATGAAGGGGGAAAAAATCTGTACCCACCTTGAATCTGGTGCTATAGGAACACACAACATAAGACCCTTTTCACAGTGAAAGGCCTTCAATGTGATTTTTTTTAAACTCACCTCTTGCTCCACAGTTTCCAGGAAAAAACAATTTTTACTGGGTTTTTGTACATGTGGCCATCTGGATCAGGGTGGGATCAGATTGTGGATGGAAAGCATCACCATTTTTTGTTAGATGTTCAGTGGTAGTTGCTGGGGTCATTCAGCAATAACAAACCAGGGCCGCTACCCACTCCCCAACCAAGCCCAGCCACAAAAAATAAATGTTCCCTTCTCCTCAGGGCTGCTGCCACTGCCTTCCCAACCAAGCAGCTCCACAGCATATCTCTGCTGGAGCGCAGTTGCTTGCCCTGAGGTCAGAATGAGGAGCCCAGCTGTGAGATCAACAGTGAGCCACCATTGATGTTATGGCTGGGCTCCTTGTTCTGACCTCAGTCTCTGCCACAGAGGTGCTTGGTCGGGAAGGCAGCCACAGCAGGAGCAGGTGGCGGCCCTGGATCGTTACTGTTGAACGATCCCAGCAACTACCACTGAACTTCTAACAAAAAAGGCAATGCTTGCCATAAAAAAAAAAAAACATCTGATGCCACCCTGATCCAGATGGCCACAAGTACAAAAACCAGGTAAAGATTATCCTAGAAACTGTGGAGCAAGTTTCTCATAATAGTGGGAAGTAAAATATGAGGACCCTAAGCATCTTTACCGGATAAGGGTGGTGCTTTTTATTTCCTCAGCAACATTTCATAGATAAAAACTGGGACACTTGTGGCTAAGCAACATCAGAGTGAGGCCAAGATCACAAACATAATATTTATTATTTATTTATTTAATGCCTGGACATTATCACACCGCCCTCATGTTTCATGGCAGTCACATTGTTAAAAAAAACAGGAACATACTGGGTGTAAAACATTTATTATTATGCCTCTAATCATTTGTGTGACTGTGCTCTTTTGGCAACCCCCTGGTGTGACAGGTCCCTTCACTTCAGTTCTGGGATGACTGAGGTTATGTGGCATGAGGGGACCTGATTCTCCTCCACTCCTACTCCCCCTCACTATTCCAAAGCAGGCTGACTCCATGTGCTTTGGAATAGCCAGGGGGAGGGGTGTAGAGGAGGAGAATCAGGCCCCTTAATGCCACATGACTGCAGTCATCCCAGAACTGAAGCAAAGGGACCTATTGCACCAGGAGCAGCAGTGGAACAATAATGATATTGGCAGGTATTGACGGATTTTCCTGTCAATTGAAAGGGATGAAACAGTAATGACTAGAATTCAAAACAGCAACAGGATAGTCATGACATCATCTGATAAGTACTGGCCAAATTAATTACTATCCCACTAAATTTCCAGTTTAGCAGCCTCATATGATAAAGTCCTGTATCTTGACTTTCTCCCAAATGGGACTTAAAGTTATAAATGAGGAAGAACACACAAGCAAGCAGAGGCTGCAGCAGTTTGCTTTTGCCAGAGTCTACAGGAAAGGGCAATATTCTGTCCTATTTCTCTCTCCCCACCATTAATTGAGTGCAAATTACTTCTGGACTTTGATCTCAGTTTGCAGCAATTGAAGTAAGCTGAGGACAAAGACAAAAGTGGGAGGAGGAGAAAGAAACTGGGACAATTTAAAAGCACCTGAAAAAGTGGGACAACAGATAATTAATCAGGTCTGTCCTGCCAAATTAGGACAGTTGGAGGGTATGTATGCTGCTTCTTCCTAGTAAGGCAGCTCCTTCAGACAGCTGATTTGGGGAAATATAAAAACACAGCAAATAGTTAGGTACCAATGTAATTTGTTACTGTTGTGTCTGTATTGTTAGGGATGGGGAGGAATGATTGGTGAATTTTTTGCCTCTTGTAACAAAATATCTTGAGCAGATTTGGAGTTCTATGTACCATTTGTGTTGGTAACAGAGAATTATCTTTTTATGGGGGAGGGTGGGGTGGGTGGGGCTTAGGGATTTTAGTCAGTATTGTTGTATTTTAACTGTTGTAAGCTGCCCCGATTGTTTTTAACAGAGGGGCGGGGTAAAAATAACAATTGGGACTGTCCCTGCCAAGTCAGAACAGTTAGAGAGTATGTGTGTAAAGCATTTATAAATGATTCCTGATTAGAAGTAGACTATTTTGAAACTAAAATTGGGGTTTCAGTAGAATATTGTCCTTTGGGCAGCTGTGAAGGAACTAGACAGGATCCTGAAGTGTAAAGATATATAATTGAAAGCTAAAGTTAGGATTGTCCATTTCCAATTTCTATGTATACTTGCAAAAGCTGCCCAGTGAAGAAAGCTGATAGGAAGAAAATCAACATGTGAAATGTGATGCTGGAGAGGAATTCTATGGATACCAAGGGCTGCTAAAAGACAAATCAATGGGTCCTAGAGTAAATCAAGTCTGAATACTCTCTAGAAGCCAAGGTGATTAAACTGAGACTGTTATAATTTGGCCATATCATGAGGAGACATAACTCACTAGAAAGACAATAATGCTTGGTATAGCAGAAGTCAGTAGGAAAGTGGGGAGACCACTGCATCTCCCCATATGAGCCCAGTAGAGCCTTAAGATAATCTGGGAAAGCCCTTCTCTCTGTTCCACCACCCTCTCAGGCTTGTTTGATGGGAACAAGGGAGAGGGCCTTCTCAGTGGTTGCTCCCAGACTTTGAAACTCCCTCCCCAGAGAGTCCAGGAGGGCCCCATCCTTGCTCTCCTGCCGGTGGCAGGTTAAGACATTTTTATGCCGCCAGGATTTTATGAACTAGCAAGGGCTGGGCTTGTAAGGCTGTGCAGTGCAGTTTTAAAAAAGATATAAAGTTTTTTTTAAAAGGTATTTTAATATTTTTAGTTTTTTTAACTTATAAATTGTTTAATTCTTTTTACATTTTTATATTTATAATGTAGTTTTAAGTTTGTACTATTTTTAGCTTGTATTTTTTTAATTGTTTTTCTCATTCATAAAATTATCATTCAATTTTACATCAATACATTTTTATATCATATAATAAAAAGTAACATTACATGTATTTTGTATTGTGTCCAAGTTGTATTACAGCATTTATATACCTGTATTTACAAATACATAACTATTTCACTTTAGTATTCCGTTATATTTGTATATGCTGCACCTTAATTATTTGGCTTCCTATTCTGACTTTTCTTAAATATCTTCTAATCTTATCTGTACATCCTTTTTTTGTATTTTGACTTTTGGTTTCTACGATCCTATAAAGAATTTCCACCTTTCAATACTGTAGATTATTTTGCTTTTAGTGTTGTAGTTCCAAACTCTAAGTTTAATTATTATTACCTTTTATTATTATTTTCATTTCTTAATTCAATCTGAGTGATTGCTGGCACCTTGCCCCATTTTTTTTACAAAATAATTTGATATAATCATCCAATCTTCTTTATACTTTTCCATCATTTTCCCTTTTATTTACATTGTTAATTTGTCCATAAATATTGTTTCATAAAATTTTTCTAGCCATTGATCTACTGATGGACATTTCTCATTTTTCCACATCCTGGCCAAAGTTATTATGGCTGTTACTAGCATGTAAAAAATGAATTTTCCATATTCCATTTCTGTTTTCTCCTCTACCATGCCTAACAGGTATACTTCTGGTTTCCACTGCATTTTAATGTTCAATATTTCTTCAATTGTCTGTTTAACTTGTTTCCAATATTTAGTTGACTTCTTGCAGTTCCACCATACATGGTAGAAAGTAGCATTTTCTTCTCCACATTACCAACATGAATTTTGCACACCTTTATACATCAGTGATAATTTGTGGGGAGACAAGTACCATTGGAAGTACATTTTATACACATTTTCTCTTATGTTTTGACATAGTGTTCTTTTTATTTGCATAGTCCATATTTTTTCCCAATTTGACAAGTCTATTGTATGGCCAATATTTTGTGCCCAAACTATCATGTTGTTTTTAATTGTTTCATCTTACGTATCCCATTTTAGGAGTAACTTGTAAAATCTCGATAACATATGTTTATGTTCTGATTCTATAATTATATCCCAATCAGTTTTTTCCGTTGTTATGCCTGTTAATTTGGTGTCCATTTTGTATCTTTCTTTCATTTGTGTGTATAAGTACCAATGGCAATCTAAGTTATGTTTTCTCATTTCTTCTTGAGTTTTGAAGACAGAACGGTCTCCGTCTATTCTTAATATATCATTATATTTTAACCATTGGCGTGTGGGAATTCCTTCTCTACCATAAAAACCCTCATGTGGTGAGGTCCATATTGGTATTTGAGTTAATAGTCTGTTTTTTATTCTTGTCCAGCTCCTTATTAGTGAATTCCTTATAATGTGGTTGTAAAAGTCTTTGTTAATCATGTCTTTTCCATGAACAAGATATGCGTGCCAACCATACCGGTTCCCATCACCTTCAATTGATACAAGTTTCTCATGTTCCAATGTAGCCCAGTCTTTAATCCAATTCAGACAACAGGCATCATGATACAGTCTCAAATTTGGCATATTTAAGCCTTCTCTCTCTTTAGCATCTTGAAGGATTTTCACTCTTACTCTTGGTTTTTTCCCCGACCATATAAACTTAGACATGTCAGAGTGCCAATCTGCAAAAATTTTCTGTGACTGTATTATTGGTATCATCTGGAATAAAAAAAATAATCCTTGGTAAAATGTTCATTTTAACTGCACTTACTTTGCCTAAGAAAGAGAGGTTTAGGTATTGCCAATTAGTTATGTCTTTTTTAATTTGTGACCATGTCTTTTTATAATTATTATTAAAAAGATCCAAATTTTTATTTGTTATGTTGATGCCAAGGTATTTCACTGTCTTCATCATTTTAAATTGTGCTTCTTTACTGAGCTCTGTCTTGTCTTTCTTTGACATGTTCTTTGTTAGCATCACTGTTTTTTCCTTGTTTATTTTGAGACCCGAAAAGGTTTCAAATTCTTCCAATATATTCAGTAAAGGTTTGATTTCTTCGTATAGATTACTGAATGAAATTATTAGGTCATCTGCATACATTTTTAATTTAAAATTGTGTTTCCCAATTTTAATCCCTTTTATCTTGTCCTCTTCATTTATTCTTTTACTCAACATTTCCATTACTAATAAAAATAGCAGTGGGGAGAGGGGACAGCCTTGTCACGTGCCTTTTTGTATCTGTATATCTTCAGTTTTTTACCATTAATTATTAATTTTGCTGTTTGTTCATGATATATGGCTTTAATCCAATTGATAAAATTTTATCCAACTTTAATTCGAGATAGAATTTCAAAAATTGTAGTCCAGTCTATGTTATTGAAAGTTTTTTCGATGTCTAAAAATATCAAAGATAAAAATTTTTATCTTTGTGATTCTCATGATATTCAATCAGGTTCAAAACATGTCTGATATTATCCTTCATATATCTCCCTGGTAGAAACCCTCTTTGATCTTCACTAATCCAATCCTTTAGAAATTTTTTAAATCTTTCAGCCAAAATTGATGTAAACATTTTATAATTGACATTAAACAGAGATATTGGATGGTAATTTTTGGGTTCAGATGGATCTCTATTTTCTTTATGTATTAACGTGATATTTGCTTCTTTCCAAGTTTGGGGATATCTATCTTTAATGATTCCTTCCAAAGTCTTTTTAAATGGCAGTAATATTTGATCTTCCATTAACTTATAGAATTTAGTTGTAAATCTGTCTGGCCCAGGTGCTTTCCCTGTTTTCAGCTTCTTAATCACCTCCAATATCTCAGTGACCATTATGGGTTGGTTTAGTATTTCTTTTTGTTGATTTGTGCATTCTAAGACTTTTTGTTTTATTAAAAAGATTGTTGATCATCTTGACTTACATTCCACCATTAGCTTGTATTGTTTTAAAGAGGTTGTTAGCCGCCTTCGGTCCCATTGCCAGGAGGATATATATGAATAATGTACAGTGAGCCCTTGGTATACCAAAATCTGTGGATGTTCAAGTCCCATTATTTACAATGGTATAGGAAAATTCTATAAAATGGCAAAATCAGTGTTTGCTTTTTGGATTATGTTTTAATATTTTCCAGCCATGGATGGTTAAATCTGTGGATGCAGAATCCATGGATACAGAGGGCCAACTGTAACAACAACAACAACAACATTTTCAGATGGATAGACTCAATCAAGGAAGCCACATCCCTGAGTCTGCAGTATCTAAGCAGGGCTGTTGATGACAAAGTGACTTGGAGGTTGTCCACACAGTGAAAATACTCCTCACAGCATTCACTCAGAAAATGAGCTGTCTTTACAGGATCCCACATTGTCTTGTCATATTGTGAAGGAGGGGGGCCAAAAAGAGGAAAAAATATGTGAGAAAAGCATTTGCGGCTTTTCCTGACTTTTTAAAAAAAACTCCAGTGATATTCACATTTTTGCTCGTTAAGACAAGCAATTCAGCATGAATTGCTTCCCCCATGCAAGACACAGTGCAAACCTGATTGGCTGGATGAGCACAAGGGGCAGGGTTGGGTTACAGGGTAAGCACCCACTACCGCCATGTCGGATTTTTTGCTTTAGCAAGTGATCACTAAGGTGATAAAAAAAAGGTTTGTACTACCTTTTTTTCTCTTTCTTTTTGGGAAAGGTGGAATATCCCTTGTGCGTACCATAAAAATTGTGATTTTTTAAAAAAAGTTCTGTGGCTGCAGATTTAAAAATGCAAGTAATTGCGGTTTCCGCTATAGGGATAATATGTTTATGGGAGCTGTAAAACCATTAAGACAGGTAGCAGCTGCTATGACTTGCTAATACTGTGGAACAGTGTTGCTTTTCTTCATGCAGACAAGCCCTTGGAGAGCTCTCATTCATAGGCTCACCATGTATTGAAGTCAGCTTGATTGCAGTTAACAACAAATAAGGGCCTAAATATCCTACGGTCACCAGATCCCATCTGATCTTCCAAGCTAAGCAGGGTCAGCCCTGGCTAGTACTTGGATGGCAGACAGATGACAAAAACCATGTCCTGTAGGCTATAGTTCAGAGGAAGGAACTGGCATATGTTCAGAAGAAGGAACTGGCAAAACTACCTTTGTATATGCCTTGCAGAAGAAAACGCTATGAAATTCATTGGGTCCCCATAAGTCTACAGGGATCTTGAAGGCACACACACACACACACACACACACCAAGCAGGCAACAAAAAAGATGTGAGGCTGAGGAGATTTTCACACGGGGGCTAAAAGCCCCAATTCTGTCCCACCACCTCCTCTCCCATTCCTGCAATGGAATGGAGGTAAATGTTCACACACTTACCTCCATTCCAGAACAGGAACGGTCCTCCTCCCTCCTTGCCCAGCCAGCCGTAAATGCAGCTGCCATAAAGCTGCTTTTACGACCAGCCAGGGGAACTCTCACTCGTTCTCGCGAGAGAATGAACGGGAGGGAAATTCAAATTAAAAAAAAACCCAGCTGTCAAAAGAAAGAATAAAAATTTTAATTTTTTTAAAAAAAATACAAGTAACCCAGGAAGGGGGGTGGGAAGGGTGGCACTTACCTGGCTGTCCAGATCGTGGCAGGAAGTGCCTGCCACGGAGCTCCTCCTCCGTCCTTGTCATTCCAGAACAGGTATGGGATCTGATTCACACACCCGTGATTCCGTACCAGTAACGGAACCGGGTGCCTATTAATGACTTCTCCCTGTGATTCACGGGGAGAAAACAGAACAGGCATAACATAGGAACGGAACAGGGTGGACGTCGTCCGAAAGGGAAAACCTTTCCCGACCCTGTTCTGTTCCAGACATGGGATATATAGCCCGTGTGAAAATCTCCTAAGACTCTGGAAAGCTGTTGCCAGCCCACCAGAGTTAGATCAGAGACTGGTCACACGTTGCCCCTCAGGCTGTTTTGTAACCTTCAACCCTTAACTCCCAGGACAATGTTTTTTCCCCTGGTACAAAAAAAAAAGGTGAATTACCTCCACTGGAAGCCTCCAGGAATTATCTTTTAAATAGACTATCAGAGGCAGGGAGGTCCTGTGCTCTTTAACATCAACACACATACCTCCTCCTCTTTTTTCAAAGATAGGAAGTAGATGTCTAGCTACTGATGGGTTTATTTATTTAGTGTTTGGGGCAATCCAGGGAAGAAAATTGCTCCCTAAAACCAGCAGGGTTGTCCAACTTTGAGATAGATGGACTATGGAACTGAGCTGATAAAAAGTAGTTTCCCATAGCGCTATGTTTCTTCCATTTCATGAGAGAAATAAACCTAGCTTTACAGGATAAACACAGAAAGGGTTAAAAAAAGGTATTGTCAATAGCAGTATGAAGTATGCACTGATTAATGGGAAAACAGATTTTAGAAGAAATTAGTATATTTTTCCATCCATCCAGAGGTGAGAGTGGGATGTTGGGGTAAGGCATAAATGCCAGAACATTAGAATGTCTTCTGTTTTCCATTTTAATGCCAATTCCTATAGTGTGGATTGATTCTTCTGGAGTTCTTTAAGGACAGTTTTTGGCCCAACCACCCTAAATAATTTGTGGTGACTACGGACATTTTCAGATGGCCCTTGCCGCGCAAGCAGCTTCCGGAATAGTAACGAGGCTGCTGCGCAGAAGGGGGTCCTTTTCGGACCCCGCCATCCCTCTTCCAGGATCATTCGTGGCACGCCCGTGAAGCTTTGGAAGCAGCCGTGCCATATTTCAATCACGGGAAACTTTCGTGATTGAAATATGGCACGGCCGCTTCCAAAGCTTCACGGGCATGCCACGAATGATCCCGGAAGAGGGACTGCGGCGTCCGGAAAGGACCCCCTGCCGCACAGCAGCCTCGTTACTATTCCGAAAGCTGCTTGCGTGGCAAGGACGTCTGAAAATGTCCTACCTCTCTACTCACTCTTAACTCCACATAATGTATAAAAACAGTTGTTGTTTTAGAAACACTGGTCCTAATACAGATAATTGCTTATCTTACTAATTGTGATGATAAAGTTGTTAAAGGCCATATAGGTTCTTGGGAGGGAGAGTGGAGCAAAAAGATAAAACAGGATTACAATGTAATTAGTCTCTTCTGGTGCAATGCATTCTTGCGACTTGAAAGGAATGGAGAAGGAAATCTTCACAATATTTTCCCAAGAACTCAATGTATTAAGAAAGTCAAAGCAAACATAATATGCCATCTTGTTGGCCCAGAGAAAACTGAGATTGCTGAAAAGGGTCTAGGAAAGTGTGAACCCCACTCTGTATGAGTTGATTACTTGACAATGTCTATGAATAAATCATAAAAGAATCAATTTGCAAGAGCTAAGATTGCAGTGGGTAATTACTAAAAACAAACATGAGTTTGTTTTTAAATGTTTGAAAAACCTTGTTTCCTCCTTTGATCAAGTACCAGTGTTAGCAGTCAAGTGAACTATTCATGCAGTATAGCTCATCTCCAGTAGAATGTTTGACATGACATAATTAGAAAGAAAATGATGGGAGAAAATTTGTTGCATTAGTGGGGACTTACCAGAGCTTGAAAACATTACTTTCTTAGGCTACAACTCCCAGAATCCCCAATGTCATTTCCAAGCTATGAGAGTTACCATACTAATGTGAGGCCTCAATTGAATGAAAAGCTGAATTCAGAACAACTAGCTATACCCAGCATAACATATATATATAAAGTGCTTTGGTATGTTTATGTTCCCACTGTGCTGATTGGAAACATGTCATGACTACGCATTAATATATAACCTTTCATATCAACTCTAATGGCGTATGTTATGCAAGGTACAGCTAGTTTCATACCGAGAGCCCCTCTGCTGCCACCATGCAACCATGCATATACACATACACAATGTTACACACACACACACACCATGCATGGCAGGATTCAAGAGTCCCTCTGCCACCACCATGCAACTACGCATACACACACACCACACTACACACAAAGACATGAACACACTCACCACTCACACCAGGATGCAAGAGCCCCTCTGCCACCTCCATGCAACCGTGCATACAGACACACACCACGCTACACACACACACACACCACACTACACACACATACACCATGTATGCCAGGACACAAGAGCCCCTCTGCTGCTGCCATACAACCATGCATACAGACACACACTATGCTACACACACACACGCACCACATGCGCCAGGGTGTGAGAAGCTCTGTGTCATCGCCATGCAACCGTGCATACAGACACCCACACCATGCCCCCCACACATACCACGCATGCCAGGACACAAGAGCCCCTCTGCCACCTCCATGCAACTGTGTGTACACACACCATGCTACACACACACCACACCCGCCATGACATGAAAGCCCCTCTGCCGCTGTCATGTTTAGAAAGGACTTGAAGCTTTCCATATGTTTCTGTCCCCATTGTGCTGATTGCCTGCCAATGGAGAGCTTTGATTGGTCAGGAAGTTTTCTAAGTGGCCAATCAGCACACTGGGAACAGCAGCATACTCAAGAGAATTTTATATCTAGAGATTATTTATGGAGCTTAGTCTGCTGAGAAAGAAGTATCCTGTCAGGCTTCATGGAGCCAGTATGACCATGACCTTTATGGATGGTAAGACCAGTATTCAAAATTAATTTGTTTAAATGAGTTCTATGCTAAATCCCATAAAATAGAATTAAGTAGAAACAAATGGATAGAGTTATACATAGAAAAGTATAGCCATTGTAGAACTATTAAAAATAATCCATCACCCCAACCACTGCCCACTTCCTTCTGGTCAATATCTGGGCACAACTCAGACTGCTGATTACTACCCATAAAGCACTTACAGCTTGGGGCCAGGGTATTTGAAAGACAGTATTGCATTATGTGAGCCTGGCCTCATTTTAAAATCATTAAGAGAAGCTCTTCTCTCTGCCCCACCATCACTGGAAGGGGATTTGATGAGAACACGAGAGGCTTTTCCTAGTGGCTGCTTACAGGCTCTGGAATTCTCTGCCAGGGGGACCTAGTTCCATCTTTGTTCTTCTGCCAGTAGGTGAAGAAATCCTAACTTGGGGTTTGTCTACACAGGCAGAAAACCCTATACCTTCCTTGTAGCCACGGTCGATTTATTTGATCTGTAGCTGCCATGTAAAAGCCACACACACTGGACTTGTCCGATTGTAGATCAGAATATCCTGCCACACAGGAATCCGCATTGGAGTAAAAGAACAGCCCTATGCTGATCACATGTCTTATATGTTGTATTATTTCTGGCCACATGGCTGGGGCTGCTTTGGGGGTTTTTTCCCCTTCTTTTTGCTCACGCATGTGAATAAATTAATATATGTGGTCTCAGAGTACTTATTACTGGATAAGTGGAGATACACTTATCTAGATATGCGCACAATTGGAAGGGAGATTGCCAGAATGGAGTCCTGTCTACTGGAAGTCCTGCCCTGGCTTTACTCTAAAGCCAATCCTTGGCCACCACATGACTAAAAATCCAGGTTTCCCCCTTAAAATGCAGAACAAACTGTGAATCTTACAGATCTGGAATTTTCTGCAGAAACCCTGTTGAAAATGTGCATTGTCAAAAACATTGTGCGTCAACTGTGCCATGAATACAGGGTGAGCATGTGTTTTATTGCCTGTGTAGACAAGCCCTCAGACAGGCTTTTGGCCTTTGAACTTGCTGAAATAAGTTTTAACTGATGGATGTTATTTAATTTTATGCATTTCAACTTATTTGTTTTCTATGTTTTGAGTTTAATTTTGTGCTTTATCTCAAATTTTGTTTTTAGCCATGCTTGAGCACCATTTGTTCTGAAGATGAGGAATACAAATGTAATACAATAGATAGGTGCATAAATAAATTCCCTCACCCAGCAAAAGCAAACTTACTCAGCCCAACTCCCTTCTATTACACAGGGGAATGAACATAGTGCCCAATGTAGTTGGCTATCCAGTCAGTGTTTCTGCATATAGAGAGAAAGAACTGTAGTTCATTGGTAGGTTATTTGATTTATATGTTAAAAACCCCAGGTTCAATCTGGTCAACAACCATCCAGCATAAATATCTTTGCCTGCTGGCAGAAGGACAAAAGAGATGGGGCTAACCTAACTTTACTTGGCAGGGAGTTCACAAGCCTGGGAGCAGCCACCAAGAAAGCCTTCTCCTGCACCCCCACCAAATGTGTGTCTGAGGGAGGGGCAGGACTGAAAGAAGGGATACCTCAAAAAGTTGTTAACACCAACAGTTTCTGTTTTCAAAAAGAAGCAGATGTTAAGTAAATATTGTCAGTTGCCAGCTGTGTCTCAACAATATAGTTTCTTCCATGATACAGCTGAGAAATTGAATTAATTACTTCAGAATAAAACCAGATGACACAGATTCTGTGGGGGTACAAGTCATTATAGTATGTACACATATGGGATTATGCACATGACGTCCATGCTTTTTCCAACACGGGAATGGCATAAATGTAGCAGAGGAATTAACAACTATGGCACTAGAATAGCCTTGCCACGGGGACAGAGGCAGGAGGTAGTAAATAAGGAATGAGGAGCATGACAGCCTCCTGTTTCATACATCGCTCCTTCGCTTTCTGAACTCTTAAAATACTCCAAATCTATTCTGCACTGGAGTGAGATAATAGTCATATTTTCCACATCTACACCCAGCTTCCCCTTTTGTCCTCAGTCTCACCTCTGCAGCTCTGTGTGTATGATATACAAATATGAGTCAGGCTCTACTGGGAATTGAACCATCAGGATCTTGTGGGCCACAGTGTGAATGTGGATACTCTTTATATAGAGTGGTCTCTCTGTATACACAAACAGTTCTATAGTGTTCTTAACGTGTCAAATGCAGGCCAGAGAAAAAGACTTTTTTTTTTTTTTTAAAGGTAGATAGGAAGGAATAAAGGAGACGGATATAGCAGAGGCAGGGTTTATTCTCTTAGCTCCTTTAAAACACTGCCTATCCTCTCTGCACCTTCAAGGCTATGCGGAACTATAGCTGCAGCACTGTCAGTATACCACTGTGCTTATTAACTCCAATCAAATAATGTTAGCAGTGTTTGTACAACTGTGCATCACTCAGCAGTGGGTAATGAACTAGTAATTATTGGTAACTATTCCTGTGCAGGGCCATGTAGAAAGGCAGGGCTCCTTTGCATGCCAAAGGAGGAAAATACAGATTTGCACCCCACACTGAACAAGAAAACCTACTTCCTCATTTTTTTTTCCAGTTGGTTAAATTTCATTTATTTTCATATTCAGTATATTTTTCTCTTTCCCTTCCTCGAAAGGGGTCCAGATGATACACACACTCTTGTCTGATCACTGTTTTATTCGTATAGCAACCCTGTCAACAGTGGTGGCACTAGGGGGGTGCAGAGAGGCTGAACTGCACCAGGTGACACCATCGGAGAGAGGGGTGACACTGGCCTTGGTAACGCCACAGCCCGTCAGGTGGGTTAGTTTGGAAGATGCTGATTGGCCTGAAGTCACACAGGGAACTTCATGGCTAATAGTGATTAGCTTGTATTGTTCCCAGAAATAGATATGCCTGCACTTATGTTGCAACACTTTTGAGGTTGGTTTTTTAAACATTATTACAGAAGTAACACAGCACTCTTTCAACTTAGAACCTTCTTCAGCACTTGTATATATTTTTATAGCCCCTCTCCCTGAATCGTTCGCAAGAATGGTATTTTATTCAGAGTACCTGTGGCTAGAATAGAATGCTATTTTTATATCATCTGCAATGTGTGCAACTCAACCTCGCAAGTCCCACTGAGTTTAGCAGGGCATTTGCCTCTGCTGGCTATGTTGGTGGGGAAAGGGAAATAAATAAGAAAGAGAGAAGCATCTTTGATAGAATAAAAATGGCTGCAACTTTATTGATTACAGGAGCTTTGGCACAGCACAGGGCAATGACGCCAGTTACTGAGTAATCCATCTGCCAGCTAATGTACCCACCCAGCCTGTGTGATGAGAAGCTACAGAGGTGGCAGAATGTGGGAGCCAGCCTATATGGGGGTCTCTCCAGCCACCAGAAGTAAGGCTGGCAAGATTGCCCCTTGAGCTGGTCATTTGTCCTGAAGCCATCTTGACCCACAGATTTCCTTATATGAACTTCCCTGTTTGGGAGTAGGAACACATATCTCAATCATTCCCAAAACATATTCAACCCAATGCCCTCAGTGATACACAACAACACCATTACAATAGCAATTAAAACAGAACATGAAAAACCACTTGGATTGATTTGCAGGAGGCACAGCCCAGTATGCTGGATTGTTCTATCCACAAATAGAATTCCTTCCAAGCCCTATGAACCAGTCACTGAATGAAATCCATAGCAATGACCCAAATGAACTATGGAAGGAGAGTTGGGGATTTCCATCTAGCACCAAGAGTGGGTCAGGCCTCATTATATATGAACTAGGTGACCAGAGAGAGAACAACTTGCCCTCCCTGTCCACCAGTGAAGCCCCCACAGAAAACAAACTGACTAGCTGGCACAAAGCAACCCATGCAAGTCATGCCAGCGACCAGAAATAGTAGCCCCAGAAGAAGATAGGGAACACCCTCCTCTTCTCCTTTGCCATTCTGGGCCAAAATGTCTCATCCCAGCCTTCTGTTGAGGACCCAGATTTATGTATGTTTAAGATTGTAGCTTGTGAAATGTGCCTGGAAGATACTCATACAACAACAATATTTTGGATAACAACTGGGTTTTGTTCCAGGTCAGCTGCATTCTAGGTTGCAGCCTATTGGCTTAGTCCTATCTAACTAAAGTCTAAAACATTGACAGTTAAAACCAGATCCTCTGTGCTACCTGTTTATCTACGTACCCCTTTCTTTGGGTTTACATTGTCTTAGGAGATTTTCACATGGGCTATATATCCCGTGGCAGGAACAGAACAGGGTCAGGAAAGGTTTTCCCTTTTGGACGACGTTGACCCCGCTCTGTCCTGCATCCATCCTTCTCCCATGACCGTTCCGGAACAATGTAATCACAATTTTTCATTGTGAATAGATCTCCTGTTCCATTGCTATCACACAATCATGGGTGTGCGAACAGGAGCCCCGTTCCTGTTCCGAAATGGCAGCCACAGAGGGGAGGTCCGTTCCGAGCACTTCCTGGTACGATCTGGACATCCAGGTAAGTGTCACCCTTTATTTTACCCTCCCTGTTTTGATGGTGTGATTTAAAGTGTGTTTTTGTGCTTGGTGAACTGGTTTTATGTTTGGGGGAGTTTTATTTTTTAAATTTACTGCCCGGCCATTATCATGTGATAACATGATAACGTTTCAGACGGCCGGTTGTAAAAGCAGCCTTATGATGGCTGCATTTACGGCCCGCCAGTGAGGGGAGGGGGAGCCCGTTCCTGCCACAGAATTAAGGTAAGTGTGTGAAAGATTTACATTATTCTGTGGCAGGAACAGGAGAGAAGGTGGCAGGGAAGTAACAGGGCATTTTTGCCCTGTGTGAAAATCTCCTTACTGTGATGCTAGGGAGTAACAGCATTTGGAATTATCTTGTACTGATAGAGAATTGCTGAATTACACCATGAACAATTTGTGGTGTTTTTATGGTACTGTTGCCTGTTTCAAAATCAAAGGCAATTTCCTTGTATGGCTTTGTGAGACACTTTCAGCCATTCATTACCCCCCTTTTTGACAACACCTCAAGATTTATAGCAGAGGTTTGCTTCCTCAGGGCTGCCTCACACGTTATTTTAAACACAGAGTTGTCCTCTTGGGAGACCATGCCTAAAGATGTGAGAAAATGTAATGTTGGAAAGGCAATAAATGTGTCCGTTTGGGGGAGAACTTTTAGACATGTTGGGAAACCTTCCAAAAGGAGTTCATGTAGCTCATACATCTTCATTCTGAAATAGGCATTCAGGACCTGATAAATCCCAGGTGCTCAATTCCCTAGATGCCTAATAATTGGATTCCAGTGGCATCTACAAATCTGAACACTTTCCCCAGCTCTGCACAAGGGCAGGCACTTCCATTTTCATGGTAACGCCTAAGCATGTTTTTCTAATCCTCTGTGTGTATATTGGTCTGCTGAAATTACATGCCTGCATGTCTTAAAAGTGCACTCACAGTTAGCAAAAACAAAAACAAACCCTAAAATTGTGAAGCCAAAGGCTTTCACGGCCGCCATCCACAGGTTTTCTGTGTGTTTTTTCCAGGCTGTGAGGCCGAGTTCTGGAAGAGTTTATTCCTGATGTTTTGCCTGCATCTGGGGCTGGCATCTTCAAAGAATGGTTGGGTAGGGGTGTGTGGGGTTTATATACTGTGAGTCCCTGTTGGTATGTAAATTTGTGCATTTCAATGGTTAGTTCCTGGGGGGAGATATGCAAGGAGGATTAGTGTCTGTTTGGCTAATGGTCCATTGTCTACTGGAAATCCCCCTGTCCCTGGGTGAAGTTCATTTGCATGTGTTGAGTTTTGATTTTGGTATTTTTCAGGACTGGTAGCCAAACTTTGTTTACTTTAAGGGTTTCTTCTTTCCTGTTGAAGTTGTCCAGGTGTTTGTGGATTTCAATAGCATCTCTGTGCTTTCCTAGTGTAGCTGGGAGAAACAATTCCACACCTATCTTTCTGATCTCTTCTCTCTCTCTGGCTTTTCTTCGCAAACGAAGATTCAGGAAGGACTCATCCCGCGCTTTCTGCAAGCGTGCTGATGACTAAAAAGGCCAATCCGAGATAAACAAGTCCGGTTGCAAAAAGCACAGCAGAAGGTCCCCTTGGGTGATGTTTTTGGTGTGTGATTCTTTCTGTGTTGTCGTTTCTCTTCAAGACTTGTTCGCCGTGAGTTCTCAAATAAGGCTGCAGCATTGTGAATAGTGCGTCTCCATGCCTCCCGATGTGAGGCCAGGGCGGACCACTGTTGGTGATCAATTTGGCTGAGCCTGAGATGTTGTTTCAGGGAGTCTTTGTATCGCTTTTTTGGAGCGCCCCTCTTACGCTGATCCGTGGCGAGTTCACCGTAGAGTAGTATTTTTGGGAGGCGATGGTCCTCCATCCTAGAAACGTGCCCTGCCCAGCGCAGCTGTGTTCTCAATATCATGGCCTCAATGCTGGTGATCCCTGCTTGCTCAAGGACAGCAACATTCGTCACATAGTCAGTCCAGTGTATATTTAGGATTGTGCGTATACAGCGGTGATGAAAGCGCTCGAGGAGTCGTAGGTGGTAGCGATAGGTGACCCATGTTTCAGATCCATAATACTTATTGTCCCCCAAATCCCCATAGCCACATCTCTGGCCACTATAGGCTACTTTCTTCATAACTGAATTGTTGCTGCTAGTAAACCTATATGTAAAAGAGGAGGTATTAATGAAAGAAGACAAAAAGAGGAAACATACCTCTATGGTCATGTATTTATCAAAAAGGCCTGCAGAAGTCCAGATGATCATGTGCAGGATTAGCATCTGAGCATTTTCTTTATATATTAAAGTTCTGCCTGCCTTTAAATGCCGTTTTCTGTACAAATGCTATGTCCCTTTTATTCTATACATCATCATTAGCAGTATCGTCATCATGTTCTGTTTCCAATCTTCAGAGGAGAGTGCCTGCAGTCATGTAGTCAAAATGACAGCAGCTGTGGGAGGCATCAGCAGATTTGGGTGAATGCAAGATTTGAGTATGATAACAAATACAACAGTGACTCCACAATGGGAATAACTTCCCCCAGACTGAACATTCACAGTGGCCATGGAATGCTCACTAGCCACTGAGAGGGAGAGAGCGGGAAACCAGACAAGAAGAAGAATAGAACGAGCTCTCTGGAAAAAGAAGAGGAAAAGAGATATAGATATTAAGAGGTAGAAAGAACCATCATCCTTTTTTGAGAGATAATTTCCTGGTTCATACTATAAAGCTGTTTTAAAATTTCCCCCCACAGATGTCCACAGCTGTGGGCTAAAGTTATACTTGTACACCAGGGATCCAGTGCAACATTTTTCTGTAAGGCTGCACTTGGTCTTTGTAAACAGCCAAAAATCTACCAAGTGATTTACTTAAAGTTAAACCGAAGTACATACAGCCTGTTAAAGCAAGATTAAATATCAGGCTAATAAATAAAACTAGCCATAAACATTCTCACTACTTTCTCCTCTTAGCCCCATCAGTATCCCTGTAGTACTATCCATTGTTCTGGGATTCATTTTGCTTTCATATGTCTCTGTCCCTGTACATAAATAAAGAACATTACTTGTTATATTTTCAATTCTTCCTATGAAAGAGGCACTTTGTTTAGCAACTGGAGAAATTATTCTGTTTCCTTCATTTTTGGAAGATCATTGTCACATCAGCTGGAAAATGGCAGGAGGATTGTGTTAGGAAAAGAAAAAAATAAAGGAAATAGTCTGTACTGGTAGCAGGTGTCTGGCTAGCTGTGACACAGATTAGTGACAGAACATTTGGGCCCTTCCCACAAACCTTATTTAATGTCTTCATTAATAATCTTCATGGAGGAGTCGAGCGTGTTAATGACATTCACAGATGATGCTAAAATTGGAAGACTCACCAATATTAGCAAAGAGAAAAGAATAATGGAAAAGGATGTAGAAAGAGTAAGGGGGAAATGGACAGAACTTAATGAACTAATAAGGGCTGCAGCAATAAAAAGTTCGACCTACCTAAAGCACCACAGATTATTGTACTGCATTAGCACTATGTTAGCATTTTATTCACATTTTGTAAACTACTGTGATAAATTTGTGAATAGTGTAAATAGATTTTTTTAAAAAACAAACAATCTAGTAAGCATGTGTCGCAAAAGTTGACAACTTTTCAAAAGATGCAGTACTGATAAAGTATTTGAGACAGGGTATTTTAAGAACCTTGATGTGGGGCGGGGCGGGGTGGATTGCTCCAAAGGAATATCATAAAAACAGCCCTCGTGTGCCCTGTTGGTCAGATTTTTACATTAGCGATTGTCTGGAGCAAGACTGCATCTGCTTTTGTTATTCAGTGTTTCTCATATTTTTCTTATATGGGAGGAAGAGGGGAGAGAAGATAAGGACACCCAAGTACTTCTAACACTGGAGTTGAGACTGCAAGGGCCACTACTCCAATAGCCATGTGGTAGGACAGAGAGTCAAGCCCAACACTTTTTAAAATTCTAATTCTAATTTTTGTGATAGACCAATGTCTAACCAAAATTATCTACATGTTTGCAACACAAAGATGGGCAACATGTGGGCCTCTAGACCTTGATGAAGGAGATTTTCAAACATGAACAAAAAAAGTGTTCTCATCTCGCAATCTCCTCTCCCCCTCCTCTCCCATCCCTTTAACACCCCAAAATAAAAAGTTTTCAAACATATCTTAATCGCACCTCCTTGCCTCTCCAGGGCAGCCCAGGAGTGAATGGAGCTCGAATGGAGCTCCTTCACTTTCTGGATTGAAATCTCAGCTGCTCTTGCGAGAAGACGAGAACGCGGGAAATTCAAAAATATAAACAAAAATACTACAGTAAAAGTAACACCAAACACAAAAACACACTTAAGTCATTACAAGTAACCTGAGGAGGATACAAAAAAGTGTGGCACTTACCTGAATGTCCTGATCTCACCCGGAAGTGTTCTGGCACGGACCTCCCACTGACTCTGACCAGCATAACAGGGCACAATTTCAGTCGCAGGTCATTACATTACAGAAACTGTCATTGAAGGATTAGCCTGTCAATAAAAAGAAATGTCAGTGTAACGACAGCCAAATGGGAGCATGACAACATGGAAATAATGTCGTCTGAAATGCAAGCTGTTTAGCGTTCACACCATATTTAGAGCATCTGATAATCTCCTTAAATTTAAAAGTCCTGAAAATGATTCTGAGAAGAGGAGAGGAGAGGAGAGGAGGCAAGTCCAAATGCAAGAAGGTATAGTGGAAAAAATGATTAAGGGTGCGGCTATATGATCATAAAACAATCCATATGGGGGGCAAAAAATACGAACAGCCTGTCATTCGTATGCATACGAACCAGCTATACGATTTTTAACCCCCCTAAACTCCATATGACTCCCTCTTCCCGAAGCTGGCTGGAGCAAACAAGCCAAGTGGCAGTTTTAAATCTCCCGCCACTTTTCTTTTTTTAAAAAAAAGGTTCCTGGTTTGCGGACAGTCGGTTTTCCGTATTTACAATATAAAATAAAAATAAATAAACATATAAATTCACGGACTTACCGGACACTCCCTAGCCGGGAAACCAACATGGCAGCCGCTCCCAAATCCCCTCTGTGCTAGCCCCACCCCCTCTACTCAGCCAGCCAATCAGATTACCCTGCCTGTTCGTATGTGTGCGAACGGACCATACAGACCCGTCAGCCATCTGGACAGCATACAGATTTCTCTTCACGATCCGCTTTCCCTCCCAAATGCCGCATGTGCGTATTTCAGGGTGGAAAACCGGGCTCGCCCTCTTTTGCATTCGTGTGCATCCGAACAGCCATTTGTACCGAAGTGCGAACTTCCGCACGCCGTACGTATTATTTAAATCGTGTAGACGGGACCTAAAAAGAGGATTGTGAGGGCGGCTTGGTTCTCGCTTTACTACCATAATCTCCTTAAATTTGTGCTTCAGCCCTACCTGCTACTAGCATATGGCTCCTCATAGTTTACATCTAAGAAAATGCAGCTCTCAGTAGAAACAAAGGGGGATGTCTACACTGCAGAACTACAGCAGTTTGACACCACTTTATCCACCGTAGTTCTATCCTATGGAATCCTAGTATTTGTAGTTTTGTCAGCATTTAGCCTTTTCTGTCGCTCCATTGGATTATTTTCATTCACACGACTGCTTCGGCTTCATTTCTTTATTCCTGGCATGCATGCCCACACCTATCAACCAAATAGCCTTTCTTGTTTTCTTGTCAATCTTACCACCCACTTTGCACTCTCATTGGATGGCTCACCCATCCAACCCCCTTCCCCACTTTGCACCCCAATGAATGATCATGAGTGAGCAAGGGAATTTTAAATCTCTGTCTCTGTCTCTGTCTCTGTCTCTGTCTCTGTCTCTGTCTCTCTCTCTCTCTCTCTCTCTCTCTCTCTCACACACACACACACACAGAGGCCTAAATCTAGGGAGGCACACAGGGAGAGAGAAAAAGCCAGAATGCAGGAGGACCATTTGTTCACTCCCCCCTGTCTCCCCCATCCAACCCCCTTACACCCCTCCTGACCCTGATTGATCAGTGGAGCATGGGTGCACTACCCTCTTTCTTCCCCCATCTGATCTTCTAATAAAATTTAACAAAATAATAAATATTCCCAAAAGAATTACACACATCCCCCAGCTGGAAATGAATGTAAACAAGTGGCAAGACCATGTTTGCAGGACCTAGGTAACCACCCACACACCTTTCCCCCCTCAATCCCAGCCTGATCCTGATTTGGCACAGGGCACAAGTGTAAAAAAGCCCTTTCCCCTAAAACTGCAAAGTAAAAAAGTGAGTTTTTAAAAATTGCAATAATGCCTAAAAGAAGTGCTTTCTCTGTGAAAATGGTCATATATTGTGTATTCTAAGAGCACTGGAATTGAGTTGGGTACGGAATTATTTTTTATTTTTTTGCTAGTGTGGATTCAGCCTAAGCATTATAAAACCCATCTTTCTCAGAGACAAACAGAGAGAACACTAGTTAGGAAGTACTCAGAAAACAGGTGTCTATTTTCCAGAGTTAAGGCACCTATGTGATCTATCTTGAGCTGAGGACACATTAGGATTGGAACAGCTCTGCTAACAAGGTTTTATATTAACCAGTATAAAGATACCCAAGTAGTTTCTTCATCAGAAGCAGCTAACTGCAGGCCTCTCTGGTTAAGCCTCGCTGTATGTCACCATCTCTGTTTTTCATTCTGTCCTTTTTGGTGGCAGAAGGACTTGTCTGTTCCACCGTCCTGTCTCTTGTAGTAGTCGACCAAATACTAATGGGAAGCCCCATAACAGAAAATGAAACCAATGTTTGTTGCTAGTAACTGCTGCCTCTGATTCTGGAAGCAGATTCTAGAGTTAGTATATAGCTATAAAATCTAGTTGCCATGGATAGCCTTATCTTCCATGACTTTGTCTAATCCTCTTTTTAGCTGTCTGCCACCTTTTTAGCTATTGCTTCACCCCTGAAGTTGTATGAAATTTCACCTCATCTTTCCTGCATGGCAAGTTTTTAATCATGTCTTTCCCTTATTCCATCATGGTTTTGACATTAGTGATGGTGGTGGTGGTGGGGCAACTCTACTTTTCATTATTTCTTCCATCGTATTAGGTACACTGTCAGTTCTGTCTCATTTTGTCCTCTGCTTTGTATGTCCATTATAGCTGGTAACCAGATGTGGCAACTGATTTGGTGAAAACTCAGCCCCTTCTCTTATGTGAGGAAGAGGGACATCCTATGAGAAGGAGAGGATTTTTTTTTTAAAAAAGATATGGTTGCTAAGAGGGCTCAGTGATATGCTGTCAGAAAACTAAGGGCTTGTCTATACGAAGCAATAAAATGTGGATTGGTGCACACTAACACCAATTTGCAGCAGCTTTCCTTTGTCTCCATGGGTTTTTTCAAGATTGCAGGCATGTGAAGCCATACGCATTTGTTGTTGAAACAGGCATGCCTGCAAATCAAGATGGTGGATGCAAGTGAATTACTTGTGTTTTTATTGTCACCAGTTAGCACTGCTGAACAGTATTTTTTTTTAAAAAAAGGAAATCCATGCAGAAGTATGATCTTCCGCTTAAATAAACAGAAGAGAAGAAGAAAAAAAGGCTGTTTTGTCACCTCAGCACACTGTCGCTATGGCGAAAATCCAACATGGCAGTTCCGGGTGCTTGCCTTGCCGCAAGCTTCACCCCCTACACATGTCCAACCAATCAGCTTTCCATTTCAGCTCTTACAATGCGGAGCAAAGCGAATTGGCTGTCCCAACAAGCGGAAATGCATATTTCCTTCAGAGTTTTTTAAAAACATCACCCAAGGAGACCTTCTGCTGTGCTTTCTGCAACTGGACTTGTTTATCTCAGATTGGCCTTTTTAGTCAGCAGCCCGCTTGCAGAAAGTGCGGGATGAGTCCTTCCTGAATCTTTGTTTGTGAAGAAAAGCCAGAGAGACATGGATAGTCAGGTGGATTTGTGGGATGGGCTTATCAGCACGTAGTACATGTTATAGCCAATGTATTATGGGGACAGTGGAGTGGAGTGGCAGATAGATACATTGTATAAGGCCAAAAATCTTTGCAAATTTCTCATCCATTGCAAATATCTACAAACCTGCTCCAGTGAACTGAAATGAAAAATATGTGTATAGATAACAAAAGTGGATTAGATTAACTTTATTAAAAATGCTAAGAATTGTCTTGCATATTCTAAATGTCACTAATATTAACAATGTTAGCATGCTATATTATTGTTGATTACTATTATTATTCTAATGCATGTATAAGATCCATCAGTCATGCTAAGTTTCATCTGCAAATTTCTCCAAGCTCCTGGAAGGTGTGTTTTTGCTATTATTAGCTTTGTGTTCTAGGTGGGGGTGACCGAGATCCAGTGAGTCACAAAGCCAGAAATAGCATCACCCGCTCCTGATGCTAAACTCTGTCCTGAACTCACTAAATTAAAGTAATACAATAAAATTGCTGTGAAACATCTAGACCTCAGGTTGGTCAGGGGCAAAGGTGATCTTCAGCATTTCACCTGCCAGTCTTTTACTGAATACTGTGTTTCTTGGTACCTAATAAATCCCTTGACAGATGATTCCATCTTTAAGCACAGAAGGAAGTAGATGGATTTTCTGTTACATTAACAGGATTGTGGTCGTCATTGTGCTTGAAGGTGTGTATATAAAATTACCTTATATGGCTATGGCAGCTTCTCCCACGTTGGTGCCCTTGAGGTGTATTGGACTACAACCCTCATGGTCCCTATCCAGCAGAGCCATGGGAATTTTAGTCCCAAAGACACATCTCAAGAACAACTGGTAGGGACATCTGTATTGCATAACCAAATATTTTTCCAAACAGTAATCAAAAGAGCAGCATTTTCATTACAAGATGGACTCTTGTATGGCCTCTGCAGCATTCCTGCTTTAACAGACTTTCCAACAACCCTTAATGATAAAGAAACAGAAGAAGGAAAGCAATCAGAATTAGATAAGAGGTATTGCTAGTGATCACAGGTAAAGAAGGAAAGGTAAAAAGGGGGAGAAAGGATTTCAAGGACATTTTCCCAGCCCTTGGGGGGGGGAATTGTATGTAGAAATAATTACTGGCGTTCTGAGGGCCTGACTAACCATAATCTTAGGCATATATAGCAATGACCCTTTTATTTTGACGTAAAAGGAGCCAATTGGGTAAGGACACAATAAACAGTAAATAGTAATCTCTCCTCCTTTTCCTTGATATTCCTACAGAAACTGAGAAAGAATAGGGAAGAGGGATTCCCCAAACACTAAGCTCAAGATTCCCCTTTCCCACAGTGGTGCCTCCATTGATCTACTTCTGGGGCAGATAGAAAAGCATACAAGCAAGAGAAAATAACAGCTACATTTACCTCTTGCTCACACTCTCTGAGCACCACAGTGGGGAAAGTTGTGTACACAGCACTGCCTAGAGAAACAGAATCCCTGCTTGCTCACCAGTAAAGTCCAACTGGACAGTATTGTCGGAAGTGCAACAACGCTTAGCACTGAAGAGGCAAGAATGCCTCAGACTGGGCAGTAGTATTATGGTTAGATAGTGTGAGTGACTCACAGTCCTCCCTGCTTGTCTACCTGTCCTGTCCCTCTGTGATGTAAACTGATACTCTTAGGGATGTTTCCACCTCTTCTTTTACCTGGACCTCTCTCAGCTCTCTATAGAGATGTAGCTAGCTTAGATTAGTACCCTGAGTAACTTTCCTATTTTAGAATGGAGTTTCTATAATAAAGCCTTAGTTTGTTTCCCTAAAGCCATTGGTGCCTTTGCTCCTTAAATCAGGATCTCTAACTGACTGCTGTACACATATACTCTCTATCAGGTGTAGTATAAAGGATGATCGTCAAAGAAATAGCCACTTCATTCCCCTCTTCTCTGGGCTGCACAGGAGTAAGAACCTCCCTCTAGGCTGCACAGGAGTAAGAACTCTGACCAGTGAACCAAACCTTTTCTGTTATGCCACCCAGAAGGAGAATGTGAGTGAGAGTGAGGTCTTTTTCAAATGGGGGGGAACCCCCCCCCCAAGGAGGTTGGGAGAAGAACAGCACTGTTCTGCTTACAGCACCCCGTTTAAGACGGTGCTGTCCTCCTCCCGACCTTTCCCCGTGCTTCCTCCACACTGCAGAAGCCGCTTTTTATTGACGGGGTTTTTCCATTAATAAAAGCAGCACGTTCCTCACACCCACAGCACAGAGGAAGCACAGGGGAAGGTCTTGAGGAGGATGGCATCATCTCAAATGGGGTGCTGTAAGCGGAACAATGCCGTTCTTCTCCCGACTTCCTCGGGGTTTTCCCCCCCATTTGAAAAAGTCCTGAGTAGCCTCAGCAACTCCTTGAAAAAGCAATGGCTGCCTCCATGCTTATGTCCTCTCTAAATGTCCCTTGTTGTTTTTCACTGTGTGAAATGGAGGATAGGGAGAGAGGGAAGGAGCAAGCAAAAGACTGATTGAACACAATGAATGCTGCAGAGAGGGGGAAAGTGAGCAGAAGCCTCTTCCTGCTCACTCGGGACTTGTCTACACCATCATAAAAAATAATGTGGACTCACCCTGAATCCAGTACTGGCAGTCCAGAAGATGTATGGCTACTTCTGGGGTGGAACCACATTTTTTTGCCCTTAACCCAACTTTGCTTCCAAACTAAGCAAAATTGGGGGGAAACTCTAGCATTTGCCAGAAACTCCAGAGTGAACTAGGGTTCTTTTGCTGTCTGGACAGCTGGATCAGGTTTGATTCAGCCCAATCCGGATGTCCACACATCTGTTTAAGGGAAACAATAGATATTGAGATAGTCCATGAGAAAAAGCTGAGACAAGACAAGAAGCAAGAGAGTTAAGCCTTTGTGGGTGTTGCAAAAAAAGGTGATGGAGAATATTTCAAAGGAGAGTGTAAAAATTGCTAGCAATTTTCTTTGACTGTACAATATTGCCTCTGTATTTCCACAAGATCTTGACTTTTAAAGGCTTTCTATTCAGCTCAATTATGCATTTGTGAGATATATTATAAGAAGAGAAAGATGAATCAGTTGGGACAAATTCAGTCAGTGGAAGACTGTGCTTGAAGTCATTGTGCTAATTGTATGAGCAAATCTCTCCCTCCCTCACCCAATCTCTCTCTCTCTCTCTGGCTTTTCTTCACAAACGAAGATTCAGGAAGAACTCATCCCGTGCTTTCTGCAAGCACGCTGATGACTAAAAAGACCAGTCCGAGATAAACAAGTCCGGTTGCAAAAAGCACAGCAGAAGGTCTCCTTAGGTGATGTTTCTGGGTTGTGATTCCTTCTGCATTGTCGTTTCTCTTCAAGACTTGTTTGGCGTGAGTTCTCAAATAAGGCTGCAGCATTGTGGATAGTGCGTCTCCATGCCTCCTGATGTGAGGCCATGGTGTGCATTGTTGGTGATCAGTTTGGCCGAGCCTGAGATGTTGCTTCAGGGAGGTCTCTGAAACAACATCTCTTTTTTGGAGCGCCCCTCTTACGCTGACCTGTGGTGAGTTCACCGTAGAGTACTGTTTTGGGGAGGCGATGGTCCTCCATCCTAGAAACGTGCCCTGCCCAGCGCAGCTGTGTTCTCAATATCATGTATGAGCAAATAAGGAGCGGGAAAGTGAGAGGTCTTATTCGCTTGAATATCAGAATTAGAAATGACAATAGAAAGATATCGGTTTTGCAGGACGCAGGAAGAAACAGCTTCCTGCAAAGCTGATAGTTTAGTTTCAGCCAGGGGTACAATCATGATTAAGCTTGGCAGAATATATTCTCTTCCACCAGCTTTGTTGGAGCAAGGAATGTAGAAGACTTTGATTCACGTTTTCCCAATAGACAAGCAGAACACCTGAGCCATCCTCAGCTGTATTTACTTACAAACATAAACATGAGAAGACCAATGTTTGATCCAAGCTCTGGACATGGAAACAGCAGGAAGCTGTTTCTCTGTTGAGGGTAGCACGTTTTTCAGCTGTTACATTTACTGGAATCTCTATTTCTGCAATCATATATTGATTTATGATGCCAGTTTCTTCATTGGAATTTGGGAGAAGGTAACAGAATGAACTGGCCCTTGGCTATATTGTTATGATCCTTCATATTTTACATGAAAGTACTTGGACATAATGATGATTAATGTTACCCAAGAAAAGAGTACTTCCCCAAAGAACAATGTGCCATGCACTTGACTTTGAGACAGTCTGGGCAATGAAGAGCAATGGATATGAGAAGATGACTGCTTTGGAAAAGGTGAAAAGAAAGAGGCATATTAAAAAAATTTAAGAGTGGAAACATGATTGCAAGATGTTAATCAAAGCTCATACCCACTGTTTTCTTCTTTCTCAATTGCTCGCTATACTTCCACTTTCCCAAGCATTGCCACATCCTGGTTGCTTCACCCAAAATGGTTTCAACTGTGACAGACAAGTTAATAGAGAATTGACCAGAGCTGTCTTGAGGGAGACATGGACTCTCTGAGGTTGTTATAAATGGCCCCAGGGTTCTACCAGAGCAAAGCAGTAGATTCATTCTGTCTAGATTCAAAAGAGACTTTAGACACTTTCCCAAGTACAAGGTCTGTCTATTAAATAACAAAATTGACACAATAACCATCTTTATTTATACGTATTACAATTCTAACGCTTGTCCCCTTCAATATACTCCCTGGTCACACTCACACACCAATGCAGTCTTGTTTTCCACTGGTCGAAGGTGTGGAGCAGATCAGTTTCTGTCAGCTGTTTCAACACATCTGCCATTTTCTTCTTTACTCTTATCAGTTGACTCAAACGTGTTCCTTTAAGCACCAAGTTCACTTTAGGGGAGAAAAAAGTCACATGGTGCCAAATCTGGTGAATATGGAGGATGTCCAAATGTAATGCGTTTATCGACCAAAAACCACTTCACAGAAAGTGCTGTGTGAGCAGGCACATTGTCTTGATGAAGAATGAAACCATTTTCCCACAGTTCTGGCCATTTTCCCCCGACTCTTCCACAAAGCTTTGTCAAAACTTCCTTATAATAATTCTGGTTCAC
Organism: Gambelia wislizenii; assembly: GCA_030847615.1. Lineage (NCBI taxonomy): Eukaryota > Metazoa > Chordata > Lepidosauria > Squamata > Crotaphytidae > Gambelia > Gambelia wislizenii. The sequence goes on along the minus strand of JAUMIR010000005.1, from coordinate 223,246,525 downwards.
TGCTCTGCCTTCTGGAACCCATTCTGCCAAAATTATACCCTTGATGTAAAAAAAACAAAAACAAAAAACAATGAGCATGGCTTTGAATGTGGACTTGCTTTGATGTGCTTTTTTCATTCTTGGTGATGATGGTGTTTTCCAGTGCATTGGCTGTTGTTTTGTCTCAGTATCATACTGGAAGATCCAGGTTTCATCACAAGTGATGATTTTTTTGAAAAAGGTTTGGGTCTCCCTCAAGTTGCTGCAGAATGTAATGTTGCTTGACTTTTAAACTTAGCATTTTTCCAGCACACAACAGAAAACACATGTGCTTTAAATGATGACTGACAATTAACTGAACAGCCAAGATTGTTGATGTTTGTCATGCAGGTTCAGACATGTTCAAGGTCACCACTCAAGCGTTCACAATCAGTTCTCTGTGATTTGTATGAAAGGTAGATACACAGTCTTGTTATTTAATAGACAGACCTTGTATTCTATTATTTGACTTCAGTGGTACTGAGAAGTTGCTTCTCTTCATCACTTCTGTCCACTGCTGTTGTTAGAGGTGCCATGTTTGAGTGCTACATTTCCATATACTGTTTTCTTACGCCTAGAATATGCTTGCTCCTGTCATTAACAGGCTGCATCTCTCCCATTCTGCATCTCTCCCATTCACCAGGCCAGTGATTCTCCTCCTAGAAGGGATGGCTGGTGGCTAAACTCCTCTAGGGTAGGGGTGATTAATCTACTCTGGGGGCTTGTCTAGATGAGAAGATATAATGTGGATTGCTGTGCATTAATGCAAATTCACAGCAGCATTCATTTGTCTCCATGGTCCTTTGGCAAAATTGCTGTATATGAAGCTATCCGTGTTTGAAGTTCACATGCAGCCATGCCTGTGAATCAAGATGGTGGCTGGGAGTGAATTGCTGGCATTATTATTCTCCATAAGTTGTCACTGCTGCACCGTAATTTTTTTTTAACTGTAAATCTAAGGTGCACAAGTGCGACCTTCTGCTTAAAAAAAGTTGTTTGGTCGCCTCAGCACAGCAAAAAATTGCAAACTTGATACCGTGAAACTCCAAAATGGCACTTCTGGCCACTTCATTGCTGGAAAGGCTGCCCCCCTTGCACATCCGACCAATCAGCTTTCCACTTCCACTCTTATCTGGGAATGTGCTGCTCTGTGAATCAATTGTCCAAATGAGTGGTAATGCACATTTCTGCATATTTTTTTAAAAAAAACCTTGGGAAAAATCATGAAGGCTTTTCCCCCACAGTTTTTGGAGTTTTTGGCCTCCCTCCTTCTTTCTTTATTTATTTTAGGTTTTACATGTAATCATATAATACAAACATAATATTGATTACAAACTGTTCCATTAGTTAATCTCCATTGATTTCCACCGTTATGTGTGCTCAATCTGGTTGTAATAAATCACTAAGCTACATTTATCCTTCTGTCCAACAATCTATCTTGTTATCATCATTCCAATTTTACTCGTTCTTATAATATTAACTTTTACTCCTACTCCCATTATTTTTACCATGTTCTTTTTCCTAAACTCGCATTTTACCACTTCCTATATTACTCTTTTTTTCTTGGTGATATGATGTGCCAAATTACTCACTAATCTAAGCATTCGTCATTTGAGTATTCCATCGTGTATTCAAATATTCTAGTATTGGGGTCCAGTCCAAATTAATTTTCTTATTCTTCTTCACCAGTGGGGCATATAATGCAATCAATGTTATTTTCTGATGTATCATTGTTATTTCTACACCGACGTATTGTCCATCATTATCTCTTAATACCTCTCTTGCTTCATACTTGCTATTCACATAGACTGCAACCCCCCTTTGCCTCTGATCTGCTGATGATGTAAATAATCGGCCCAATTTGTTATTAATTAAGTATCTTCTATCCTGCTCTCTAATTCTTGATTCTTGGATGGCAACTATATCAGATTTTAATTTTCCTAAATAGTGGAACACTTTTTTCCTTTTTTCCAGTGTGTTCAACCCTTTCACATTGCATGTCGTAATAGCTATTGCCATTTTTAAAAGAGATTAAGTAACCTATTCTTTAGATTGATCCTTATTAGTAGGGTTTTCCTCTTCCTCCTTATCCTCTTCTTCATCTTCTTCCTCAGACTTATCCACCTCTGAGCCTTCCTCCTCATCGTCTTGTCGTTCATTTTCATTCCCTTCATCCTCTTCGTCTTTTGACTCGGAATCTTTATTTAATTGAGTTTTCTCATCTGCCTCCTTGTTTGCCTCTTTTTTCTTTTGTCTCTTCATATCGTATTTCCTCTCCTCCCATAGTAGCTTTTCCAAAAACTCTTTCGCTTTTTCAATGGTATTAATTCTATGCCTTTTTTGATGATAGAGGAATGATACTCCTTCAATCCTTTCCCACCTGTAGCTTATACCACATTTTGAAAGCTTTTTAGTTAGAAATTTATAATCATTCCTCTTTCTAAGGATCTCAGGGGGAGTGTCTTTAAATATCTGAATTTCACCACCATCTATCTCCAGTCTCTTTTCAAAACTTCTTTGAATGGTACTATCTCTGGTTATTGTTTTAGTATAGGTCACTACCACATCCCGTGGTAATTTCTTCTCCTTTGCTATGATTGAATTTATTCTAAAGATCTTATCCATTTGAGACAACAGAGTCTCTTCCGACATTTCCAAGAATGATGCTAAAGGTGGGATTGTTTTGTCTTGCAAATTCTCTTTTATTTTTTCTGGAACTCCCCTAAGTTTGACATATCTTAGTTCTTGTATTAAATTAAGATTCTTTGCTCTTTCCTGCTCCCCCACGAACACTTCCGCTTTATTCTCCAGAGCTTGAGTTCTTTTCTTTACGTCATCCACATCTTTTTTCAAGCTAATCATCTCTGTCCCCAATTTATCTACCCTTTTCCCAATTTTTTCAATGTTAGCTTTCAGTTCCTTCCTCAAGTTTCGAAGATCGTCCTTCACTTCATGTTTGAGCTCACGTAGTTCTTGTAATATTTGCATATTAATATCTGTTTGCTTTGCTGGTGCGTCTATTGATCCCCTTCTAGTTAAGGTGGTTTGCGTAGTTGTATAAGTCTTAGATCTAACTCCAGATGCCATATTGCCACTTTTTAAGTATAATATCAAGGTGAGTTGTTTTATTTCTGTATCTTCACTCTATATATGTGTGCTTGTATGTATTTATACCTATATTTTTGTCTTATGCCGAAATATATCCCCATATTAACTTGTTATATTAGCTAAAACTGACTGATCTTCTTTTTACCATCTACAATCTACATTCAAATTTCAAAACCAGTTACCAATCCCAAACTTCTACTTTCAACCTTCAATATTCAGTCATCAATATTAAACAGTCAGTGTCTAATATTTAATTTCCGATATCCTATAACCTATATCCTATATCCTAGATTCAAGTTCAAATTCAAATTCAATTTTCAATATTCAAGGTTCAGATTTCAAATTTCAAATTGCAAGTTTCAAACCTTAAATTCTGAGTTTCAAATGTCAAGTTTCAGGTCAGATTTCAAGTCAATTTCCTCAAACAAAGAAATAGGGGAATAGCAAATAATACTAAAGCTTTTGTACAGTGCTGTTGTATGATAGTATCAATATATAAGATTATAAAGTATAGTTTTATCAATACTGACTCAATATATTTTTACCATCTATCTTAAAACTCTCTTGCTTGCTTTTTGCGATTAGCTCCTCAGCTTCACCTTCTAATTCTACAGTGCACATTTTCAATTTTCACCCCTCAATATTAATGTTCCCTACTCAGATTTTCAGTATTCACAATTTCATTATACACAATTTTAGATTTTACCCCTCAGTGTTTGCCATTCCACACTCAGTTCAATATTCCATACTCAGTTCTCCACTCTCAACATTCAATTTCAGTTTCAGATTCTGTGTCTCTTCCCCCTCCCCCACTTCCACTTAAATTAAGGGAGGGGGAGGAGGCAAAATGAGAGAGAGTTAGTAAATGGCAGAACAGTAGGGGCTTATGTCCACTCTTAGTTCCCTTCAACTCTCAATATCTCCAATTCTAAATTTCAAATATCCAGTATTCAATTTTTTGGTATGCAAATGAATTGTTATATCGCCTTATAACATCAGAAAGACTATGACATCAAATAAGCAAAATAGCAAATAAGCAAAAAATAAGCAGACAGTAATATCAACGTTATCTCTATTTCCACCGTTATCTCTGCTTTCCCAAAATAACCTTCCCTCTTTGTCCCCCCGTAGTTCCCCAGACCACTCCGCTCCTCAAGCTCCTTGAAGAACACTGAAGCTCTATCAGGACTTTCCCTCCTCTTTGTTCACCACCTCAACGTTGTGCTGCGCCTTTTAATTACTCCACTCCACTCTTGCTCCACTCTTGCGCCACCCTTATTCCCGTACCGAAGTCTTACTCTCTTCCTCTTCTCCGCACCTCCCTTCTTCCAGGTCACTTAGCCCCTCCTTCTTCAATCCACAAACTTCAACCTTCAATCGTATCTAAACAGTATGGTTCAGTAAATAGCAAAGGTCGACAGTTTGAAGTCCAAGAAGGTCCTCCAAAAGTATTATTCCAAGCTTAGACCCCACCAGCTCGTGCTCTCACACCAAAACAAGCAGAGTTGTGGCCAAAGCAGAGTTGCAGCCAAATAGAGAGAATCAGGATGGCAAAGAGAGCCTTCACTTTCTTTTCCCTAGGTGGGGGAGTTCTAACATGGTGTTCTGCAACCCCGGTAGTTAGGCTTCCTTCTACTTGAGGGGATCGTTTGTGGCTGATCGGACGGTTTCACGCTTAGTCCCAACCTTCGTCATTCCAGACCAGAGGCAAGGAGTAAGAGCAGGGAGGGACCCAACAGAATCCGCAAGTTACTGCAAATAGCCTGTTACTTCAGGCTTACCCGCTTGCCCTCTTACTCTAGAGACGGCTTGCTACTACAAGTTTGCCCGCTTACTCTAGAGAGGGTCGGCTCCAGGGATTCCCACGCCCAAGCTAAAGTTTTCTCCACGTCAATTTATATTATATATTAATACTGTCTACAACCAGACTGCAGTTCACATACTCATGAACACCTCAGCTCTCCAAACAAAATTTCACAACTCTCTCAATTGTTTTTAAACTACTGTGAGATTTGGGTTCTCAGGCAATTCCCGTAGCACTCCCCAAGCTGTTTCTCACTGGCAAAAAGAGTCCCCTTGTCGAAGGAATTCTTTACCCTCATCGAGCGCACATACTTCACCATGTAGCCATCTGTTACGTCGTCTCTGAGGCCGGGGGAGTTTGAGACTTGGGGCAAAAAGCCCCCGTCCTGAGGCAGCACCTGCCAATCTTCTCGCTGTCCTCTCTGGGGGTTCCTTCTCCCTTCTTCCTTCTCTTCAGCCCCCGTTGTGGGCTCCTGAGAATTTAAGAATGCTGGCCCTGTCTGTACTCTGTCTTCCCCTACAACGAGTACCCTGAAAGGCTATTCTGCCTCCCAAGTCACCTCGTTAGGAGATCAGACCCACCCAGAGCTCCATGTCCGGTCGACCGACATCTCCACCCCTGGAACCAGAAGTCAGCCTCCCTCCTTCTGAATACAGTGAATCACTGAGGGATCTCATTGGGGCAAAAGGTACTCTCCTCAAATTCTATGAGGAGTATTTTCACCGTTTAGACAACCACTAGGTTTCAGCCCAGACTTTCAAGGAGGCATCCAAGGTGCTGAACCCATCCCCAGTATAGATTCAACACTTTGGATAGCCTCTTTAAAATCTGGAGTGAAATTTAAGTCACCACCCCACTGATGCATAAGCCGCCAAGCTACACCCATACTTCATCAGCCATGATGAAGTGTTATATTTAGCAGTATCTTTCGCAAGCTGTGTCTTCTGTGGGAACTCTGGCAGCTACAAACTTCATCTAGATCCCCTTGATAGCCTTATCACAACAAACCTGTCCACAGGGGTAGTGAGCGAAATGCAATATTTTCCCCCAGAACCCACACCTGCTGTTCATACATATTTAATTATTTGTGCTTTTCTTCACCATAAAGAACAAATCTTTTCATATTTGATGCCCTAGAAGCCTGTTTCATGTGCCAGACATTGTTTCATCAGTGTTCTTCTCTCTTCTCTTCGGACAGCCCAGGCCCTCCTCTTTTCACATGGAATGGCTGTTTTTACTCAGGAGAGACTGCCTTAGAAAAGGTCATTGTCCCTTTCATATTGGCTGGTCCTGCTGTGAGCCAGTGTGGCTTCTGCTCTGGCAATGGAAAAGAATAAACAGGGAGGAGGGAAGGATGGAGACTTCCAAACAACGGCTTGCAAGGGGAAGAAGAGAATAACAAGAGAAACAGGCACACTGAGAGGATGTTAAGAATAAAAAAAAGCAAATGGGGAGTCTGACAGTTAAAAAAATATATGAAGGATATGGAAGCAGTAGGAGAGGAAGACAGCAAAGAATCTGTTTTCCAAGCCCTTTCAGAAGCCATTATTCAAGAAACCCCTGTTGGGTCCCAAGCTAAATTGTTCACCTTCTTAATCTTGCAGTTTCTTCCACACTTCATACTAGAGAAAAATGCCTCAGTGTAAAGGTAGCATGCAAATATACTCAGAGACATCTAGGAGGGCCATAAAATGCCACATTGGGTGCAAGCTCTGCTAAACATACAAGATGGGCACTGTTGTCATTGTGACACTGGTTACAAAGGCATCAATAAGTGACCACTGTTTCCTTCTAAACAAATCTGTGCACATGAGCACATTAGGCTACATGGATCTGTGTGGAGGTGACATCACAACAGGCAGCATATTCCATTGAGAATCCTCTTCTTCTTCACTTTCCCTTGTTCCCTGCCTGTCTTTTAATTGTTTGAAATATTGGGGGTCCTGCAGAAGGAAGCATCATATGGAACATTCTAGAAGCTCTCTGAAGAAAAGATTATCCCCAGCTGGGCTACATTGTCTCTACAGAACGTTAGGGAAGCCTGTCTCTTAGGGGATTATCAGACATGTTAAAAGTGGCATTAGACAAACGCCTGGAGATTGCAAAAGGGCTCCCTTTTCAGATGACGTTGTTTCCCCCTCATTATGCACCCGTTCTGCCGGCGCTGCTAAGCCATCAGTAAATCCCTCATTCCGTTTCTGTCATGGATGTTCCTGTGAGTGAAAAGGTGCCCCGTTATGCTGGCGTGATCCCAGCATCAATGGGAGGTCCCTGCCAGAACACTTCCGGGTGAGATAGGGACATCCAGGTAAGCTACCTTCTTTTTTGTATCCTCCTCAGGTTATTTGTAATGTTTTTAGTGTGTTTAGATGGTTGGTGTCCCTTTTTTTGTTTTTATTTTTATTTTTATTTTTGAATTTCCCGCACTTGTGCCTTCTTGCGAGAATCTGCAGAATTTCGACCCACAAAGTCCAGGGAGCTCCATTAGAGCTCTGTTCACTCCTGGGCTCCTGGAATGAAGGGAGAGGAGGTATGTGTGATGGGAAGGGTGATCAGGGATGGGACAGGGAAGGGAGTAGAGACTGTGGGACAGGACCACTTTTTTTGTTCATGTCTGATAATCTCCTTAGTGACTGAAGATGCTATAGAAGGACAGAGACAAATTAAAAATATAATTAAGTAATCCTTTTAAAACTCCACATAACTCTGAGCTATAGACTTTTAGAGTCTACTTGGTATTTTTGTCTTTTGCTTCATAGCCTTGTGGCTGTGGAAAAGCCAAATATATAGAGTAACTCATCCTCTTCTATTATTATAGATAGACTGTGTAGGTTTCACATGCTAAAACCACATTTTCCTTTGGAGAAAATAATGCGTAATTCCTTCGGTGAAAGAATTCTGCATGTCACTCGCTGCATGACATATACTTCTGTAAGAAAGGAAGTGAATATAATCACACTATGAAACAAATTATAGAATTTTCAGAGGTGCAGCAGACAAAATTAATGATGCAACCTTGACATCTGCCTGAGACTTTAGGCTACCTGTGATGTTTAGATTGTTTCACTGGCTCTTTATAATGAGCACCAGCTGATCAAGAGTCAGGACCTTTTGTATCTCATATAAATGGCACCGCTATGTGCACAGTACTACACTGTTATAGAATTAACTGAAATTGCCTCCTGAATTACCAGTGGAGTGATCTCAGATGCACGGGTCTTCCTCAGTGGTCTTCTGTGGATGTTTCTGTGGCAGTGTATTCATGTGTTTATGCTTTTGTGATATAACCCTTGGATCAACTATTCTACAGGTGACCATTCCTGGCAGGTGGCTCAATTTGCCATGGCAGAGTAGAGAGAAGTAACGAGGGGCTTACCTTTTCTTGTTTTTAAAGGCAAGATTTATGGAAGTTAACTGATTGACCCTGTTATCAGGAGACGGGTCATGCTTATGAAAAGGTTTGTAACAGAGCAGGAAGAGACAGTCTGGATACCTCATGCAAGTTTTCTAATGGCTTGTTTAAACAATGAAAATACTCCTCATAGAATTCACAGAGATTATGATCTGTTCAGAGAATCAGATCTGAAGGGGATTCATTTGGAGGGGGGGCTAAAAACTCCATAAACCACACAGTAAAAAAAAATCACGGTTTTCCCTGAAGTGTCCTGAAAAATGCACGTAGATGCACATATTCGGACATTTGGCTGTCTGAATTCACATCACTGTGTATTTTGGTTCAATTGCCATTTATGAGCGCATATACCTGCTCAATTCAAATGAATAGGCAAAAGAAATGGTGGAGACAAATCAACTTTGCTGAGAATGGGTGAAAATGCTCACTGTAAACCATCATGTCTAAACGAGCCCTAAATTAAATGAGGCAAGGGAATAAAAAAGCAGTGGAACTGTTTGCTAAGTCATTGGGACTCTGGGCATGTTGGCCGGGTCTCTCCCATGGCATGGTTCTGGAGAGGAAATCTCAGAGACAAGTAGATTGCTTGGGACCATACTATAAGATATTGTTAACTGGAAATGTCATTGGAAATTAATGTTAGAAAGAAAATTGTCACAGCTGATTTGTGTGTTTTCTTTTCTACACAGCTAGGATAATTTGCTTGAGATCTGTAGCAAAGACTAAGCCATAGGTTGTCAGCAGATTCTACTTTTAGTGTCAAACTAGGAATAACATAGCAGGAGACGTGCATGTCTTCACACTCTATGTGGCACTGAGGTTCCACCAGTGAGAAAGCATTGAAAGTATGAACCATAAAAGGTATGAAAGGGAGTCTTGCATCCCCCATTACTTTGGGGATGTGGACATGGGCAGCCTCAGGCATTCTGACATTTCCCAGTGTGTGTTTCCAAGTGACTAAGGATAAATTTCTTCCTTTTATGTTTTATTGTTTGTCTCAGGAAGCACCAGAGAGGTTGAGCTGTTGAGTAAACAGCAAAGGGGTCATTCTTGAATATTTGGGAAGATCATAGTTATAGTCTCAGCTTACCTTTAAGGTTTAGTAATGGGAAAATTATTTTAAAGGTATATAAACAGCAAAATGCAGAGGAAACTTTCATGAAAGAGTTCCTGAAATTCTCTCAAGGATAATTAATGCAGGAGCAGCTATGTTTGACTGTTAAACAAAAACAGAATCCAGAATACACATAGGTGATACTTTTATTAGACCAACTAGAAGGTACAAAAATGCCATTACACTAGCTTTCAAAGCTCACTGGCTTCTCCATCAGGAAAAGATGATGGGGTGGGGAAGGAAAATTATGCAGAGGAAAGCAACATTGTTGAAGTCATAAGCCTGTAGGTCTACGGAAATTATCAGACACCACAAAAATCATGGGATTACGATGTCAGGGTAGTGTGAATGGGCCCCGCTATCGCATGACATCTTCACATTATTATTACTCTGTGCTCCAGCTGCAAAAAGTCATTCTTATTCATGGGAGAAGCTGTCAATAGATCATCAATAGAGCTCTTTTCGTGCTATTGACCATGTGAAACCATGGGCTGGTTTACACGGCAGGTTTTATTGCGTTAAGTTGCGCTTTAGCGCTTTCCCGCATCAGTGGTGGGTAGTTTACACAGGATATGTTTACACAGTTATATTTTGTGGCTCTTTGATTTTTTCCGCTTTGAGGTTCACATAGCCAAAAGTGCTGGGGGCATGGCCAAGCATTGGAGAGGGAAAGGAATGCCATAGGAATGTCTGCCCTGGCCTGAACTCCATGCTTAACAGCTTAGAGGCAGTCCCCCTCCTCCCCACTCCCTTCCCACAAATCAAATGGAAGGTTTTCCTCCTTGCTTAACAGCATTTTCTGCCAAAGAGAGAGAGGGGGGGAATAGCAGCGCAGCTCTGATACAGCCCTTTGTGAAATGGTTTCTCTCCCTCCCCCATGCACAGGATCACAGCTGATGAACTGAGCTTTTACATACTTGCAAAACAGCAGAGAGGATGAGAAGGAGTGCTCCCTGAATGAAAATTGTTGGGAATCCTTTTTGTTTGCAAACTGGCTTGCAAAATAGCAGAGAGGATTTTTCAAAGTTTCCACTAATTGCTACTGTCTTTCCCTCCCTCCCTCCCCCTCTTTACAGCCCACCCCTGCCTCATCAACCAATCACAATGCAGCTCTACTGTATCCCTTAGCGGAATGGTTGTTTACACTGCCAATAATGCGCTACATTGCAAATATACCTGCAAAAGTAGCAACATCCCTTGCCACGCTATATTTGGGTGTTTTACCTTCCCCCCTTCTGAATGAGGCGATGCTGTGCTGCGATCCGTGGGAACTATGAGCTATCTTAGCAGTATATTTAGAGGAATATTTGCCCATGTAAACGACCCCTATGTCTCATTGTAATTGTGAGATTACAGCATGAATGGATGGTCCTCAGTGAGAAAACTTCTGGATGAGGATGCAAAAATGAAGCACAGGATGCTCTTTTTATGAACTGTCCCCTTTAGTTTGCACATTTTTTAGGTTGTTTCAGTGCTTGTGTGTTCATTTACTTTGTTAATTAAGGCGTTTAGGGAGTTTTAAGTGCGCTCGCGTCTTCTTGCGAAAACCACCAAAATCTCACCCATGCCAAATTGTGGAAGTAAACTCCCATTCTTGAAACGCTACTGGTTTTCATGCAATAATTCCATGGCATTTCTTTCACGTGATTACAGCTATGTGTGATAATAAGTGTTATAATGCCATGATGTTCCCTCTATCTTCATTCACGGAATTACAGCATTTTTAGATGCTAGTCTGATAATGTCCTAAATCTTGTGATCTGGGATGTTACAGTGAGAGTGTGTTCATGCAGGCAGAAAACTCAGCCATCATTTCCCCTCCACCCCCAAAAGAATCATAGAGCTGTAGAGTTGGAAAATATCACAAGGGCCACCTAGCCCAACCCTCTGCCATGCACAATGAAAACATTCTTGAGAGATGGCCATCCAATCCCTGTTTAAATACTCTGGATGGCTGTCTCTCTGGAGTACTTTTGCTGTGTATTGTCCCTACGAGGACAATGGGGACAAAGGTTGAAAAGAAGGCCATAAAAGTTCAGTTCTCTGTTGCAGCCATTAAGCCACTTCCCTTGAGATCTGTACTGTGTCGCTAGTTTCATGCCTTCACATTCTGGAGATTATCAGATGCAGCAAATGTGGTGTGATAGTGATGCCAAAGGAACGCAAAAGGCCACTAATATCAGACAATGTCCTCCTTTTGCATTCCGCTGGCATCACCATGGCGTTTCTTTTCATTGATGGGCCGAGCCATCAATAGATTTCTCCGTTCCATTTTGATGCTGGCATTGCCAGCATCTGAAACCTCGCATCACTGTCCCCTGTGAATACAGCATAAATGGGCGGTCCTGCCGGAACACTTCGGGTGAGATTGCAAAAACCAGATAGGCTATATGAACCTCCTCAGGTTATTTGTACTGTGTAAAGTGTGTTTCTGTGCTTGTGTGTACTTTTTTGTTTTTGTTTGTTTTTTAAATTTGCTGTGCTCGTGTCTTCTCATGAGAACCAGCAAGATTTCAAACCAGGAAGTGAATGGAGCTCCATTAGAGCTCCGTTCATGCCTAGGCTGCCTGTTGACGTTACTCAAGGTAGGTCTGATGATTTTGGTTATTGTGCCTTGACAGGGATGGTGTTTTGTTTTTGTTTTTTGTAGTGGGACAGGAACATTTGTGTGTTCCTGTCTGATAATCTCCTTTGTCCTGTATTAGCCTCATAGGGACTGGGAAAAGAAGGTGGTACCACCTTGCCAAATTTGTGAAAACTCAAGAATTGTGGTTCTTAACGTTTAGGGGGCCATGGTTCCCCTTGAGTGTCTCACAAAAGGCATGGACCCCCTCCATAGAAAAATGCATTTAACACATAATATTCCAAGTAAGAGAAAAGAAACTGAAGGGGGAAATTGCACCTAGTTCACAGACCTCCATGCAACACAGGTTAAGAACCCCTTAACCTAGCATATGTATAAGACCTGCTGTTGTCATGTTTTCAGGCTTTTAAAAAATATTGGTGAAACCTATAATAAGCTCTTTTTAATAATTGGAAGCTAAGGTGTCTAGAATTCTGATACAAATTCTCTGGGCTTTTGATGAGCAACAGTATAGTTGGAAGCAGTACTATTATTGGTAATTATATGTATTTTATTCAACTGTATCTATTAATGGAAGCATACTACCTGCTTTCTCATTGTGTGTAGTTGGTTAAAGGGATCTCATCCATACATAATATATTATTAACTGTTATCTTCATCAACAGCACCCTATAAATAATGAAGCCTGTCTTCCAAGCGGACTCATTTAGCTGGCAGAATAATATCCTTCTTGCCTTTGCTTTTTCCTAGTTGTAATGAATTGTGACATTCTGAACACTGTGGTTTACAGGAGCTGGATTTTCATGACAGGGTGAACAAAAATGGATTTGTGGTGACCAGATTTGTTTTTTAAAAAACTGTTGTCTGTATAATTGTGGGAATGTACAACATGGCATTATTTTTCTACACTTATTTAGCAGGGCATGTCAGGTCTCAAAGCCCATGCAGTTGGTATGCTCATGTGGGTTTTCTTTGCCTTACTGGGAGGTGCTGACTTTTTCACATCTTCTAAAAAGTCTACCTTTCCCCCCAAGCTTTAGCCTGTCCTGAACTCACAGAGGTAAGTGCCTGAGGGGCAACAGGGGAGGAATGCAGGAACAACAGGGTAAGGGGTGCAGTTCTAGCCTGTTGCCAATTGTCCACAATACAAATAGGAGAAGTCGAGTCAGTCCAGAAGTCAGTCACCAATAGTCCATACAGTATACAACAGTAGTCGAAAGCCAGTCCAGAGTTCGATTACCAGTTGTCCATATCAGATGCCAGGGAAGTCAAAAGCCAGTCCAGATTTCAGTAGATTCAGGTCCTTGGTCCAAGTCCATTGTCAGCAAAGGATTAAAGCAGCAGTCCAGAAGACTATTGGAAGTCAAATCAAGCAAGAATCCAAGAGGGGTGCAACAGCTCAAGAGAAGCAGTTGTCAGCACTGGCTTGAAGGAAGAACTGCTTCCAGATTTATAGCTAGAGTTCCAAGGTCAGGTGGAGCTGATTAGCAGGCAATAGGCCAGCATTTGGTGTTTAAACACAGCTGGGCCTGGTGTTTGTCTCTTCAGTGTACAGAGAAGGGAGTCTGTATCATCTATCACCGGCTGGCAGACTGTTTGTTCTTCAGAGGGAGGTTTATTTGTTTTTCTCTGGTTCAGCTGGCTTCTTGGAGGGAGCTGGCCCAATCTCTGCTTCTTCAGACTCAGCTATACTTCCCCCCGCTGCCCCCTCTGCTTTCTCTGCTGAGAAACTGACAGAATCTGCTACATGCCATTGATCTCTTGTTGTTGTTGTTGTTGTTGTTGTTGTTGGTAGTAGCATGTATATGAAAGTTGGGAATGAGTAGTGATATGTGCCATATTCCCCAGTCATAATGCCCAGATTCTCCTAGTGAATAATTGATGTTCCAGAAGCAAACCAACTGGTGCCTGATAGTCAGGGGAATGAGCCATTGAATTATCCCCAAGGGTTGAATTTAAGATTAGGCATTACTGTTTAATGATTAGATTCAAATCATTTCTCCCCAGATTGCATTCACATCTACCCTCCCACAAATATTGAATAATTTGATGTCTGCGAAACAATCCAGGTGCTGGCTGATTCTGGTAGTAAAGAACTTATGTTTTGAATTGAGCCCAGGAGTTGGGTATAAGGTGGAGACTGGCTATTTAGTCTACCGTTCCTCTTTTGAGAACATTACAAAATTGGAATTCCTACTTCATATAAATACATATCATCGTTTCAAAACAACAACAACAGAGCACATGGTTGTAGATGATTGTTTTTATTGTACAGCTTTCCTAACATGGGTGCACAGCTAATAACTAAAGCCTAGATAGAGTTGCTGATCCAACTAGAATCTTCCTATTAAACTATTGGCTTGTGTCCTTGTTGGGTCTGTTCTAGTGCGGACTAATAATTGTACTGAGGCTTAAAACATAAGTCACTGAAGAAAATAGGGTTGTAAATGTTGGAGTGGAGCCAGCATGTTGTAGTGATTTGAGCATTGGACTATGGCTCTGGGGGCCAGGGTACAAATTCCCGCTTAGCCATGAAAACCCACTGGGTGACCTTGAGCAAGTCACACACTCTCAGCCTCATAAAATCCTGTGATAGGTTTGCCTTAGGGTCGCTATACATCAGAAACTACTTGGAGGCACACAACAACAACAAATCTTGGACTGTTTCATGCTCACATGCTAGGAGGAATAATTTCCACAGTTTTCTCCCCACTATGAGAGAAAATAAACATTTCTGTGTGGTTTTTGCATATTTCAGGAAATAATTCTGCACAAAAATATATGTGGCTTTTGTTTTTGTGTTTAAAAAATGTGTTGGTTTCGTACACATAAGCAATGTGCAAAAACAGAAGAATTCTGCAAAAATTATGTTTTTGTACAACACCCCCCCCCATAATTTTGCACAAAATGTCTCTTGTTGGTCTTTTGTGCAAAAAAATGTGGATTTTGTTCAGAAAAAAAAATTGTACAGAACTATGTCCTCAAACATTTTGGGATATGTAAATACTGGGCAAAAACTGCAAAATTCATCCTTCTCTGTTATGCTTCCCTTCCCTGTTTTTGGGGTGGAAAATTAATAGCAGTAAAGATTCTTTCCATCTTTGGTAGAAAGAAAGCAAAACTTCTCTGGATCATAAACTGACATTTTAAGATAGCAATAGCAATAACTATTTTATAACAGTACTGGAGCCCTGCTGATGCAGTGGTTAAATGCCAGTACTTCAGCCACAACATTATGAGTTAAATACCAGAGGGCTCCAAGGTTGACCCAGCCTTCCATCCTTCTGTAGGTCAATAAAACTAGTACCCAGCTTGTTGGGGGCAATTAACTAACACATTGTAAACCGCTTAGGGAGTGCTTTGACACTGATAAGTGGTATAGAAATAGAAGTGCTGTTTTAAGATCCCCTTAATTATTAATCTAGAAAGTATATTCCCTTATTTCATAATTAGCATGATCTTCATCTGACTCTTCTTGGTTCTCTTCTATCACTGTCTCATTTACTTTTGATGTACAGGTGTTCCCCTCTGTATCCATGGAACCAATATCTGTGGTTTCAGTTATTCATGGTTTTAAAAACAGGGACATGTGCTATAGAGTTGTGCTGGAAAATGCCTAGAGACGGATCCTCTCTAGGAATCACTATGTCCTCCAAGGCAACTCTATGGTATGTTTGTATTGGAAGTCCTTTATTTTAATAGGGTTCACTGTTAGTTTAATTTATAAATGGTACGCCTGAGAACATATCCCCTGAAGATACAGGAGAGGGGGAGACCTGTATAAAACTGAAGAGGAAACATGGTGCTCCCGCAATTACTTTTTGAATTACTCCCATGAATGTTTACGAGCAGGAAAGTTATTTTGGAATAGGTAAGTGATATACTTTTATTGGAAGTGATTTCTTGAGTAAGCCTGCTGAATCTTATATATGAGATTGTATCTAGAAATTTTAAGTGGCAATCCATTTGGTTGTATCATTCCAAAGAAAAATTTGCTCATGAAAACATTGAAGAAAGCAATTGCACAAGACATGAAACATTCTGTATAGAATCACCCTAGTGATGTTTCAAAAATCAGTTTTATTACCAGTGCGAGCCTATCTATGTTAATGCAGAAGTATGTCCCACTACATCCAAAGGGGTTTGCTTCCTGGTAATTGGGTATAGGGTTGCAGCCTTACTGTAAATTTCCCCCATGAATCTGCTTCATGTGAAACTTCTTGCAGATTCCCTAGGACAGCCATTCTCAACATAATGCCTTGAGATGTGCTTGTCTTAAAAATGTGAAAAATCTCAGTCTCAGTTCTGTTGCATTTCTCTAAATTCCACCTTCATTTTTTTTCTTGCCCTTGACGTACTGGATTTTCAGGATGGGCAACTGTGTGGAGGTCAGGGGTCAGTTTCCTCTCCCAGACTCCCTCTCAGGCCACACTCCCCAGAATGCCCAAATGCCTCCATTTTCCTCTGCAGCCCCTCCCAAAATAGCAATAGGAAGTGACATCACGTCCTTTTGGCATTTTGAGAGGGACTACAGAGGGAAATGGAGCTGTTTGGGGATAGTGCATTGTTCTGGGCAGGGCCGGTTTAACCTGTCTGCCAGATCCGCATTGGCGGGGGGCCTCGGGGGTGAAGGGGGCCCCCTGGTGAGTGTTGCCCTTATCTGATGAAGGAGACAGCCAGGAGACAGCAGCCGGCTCCTCCGCTCCTTTGGAGCCCCTTCCCCCTCCCTCCTCAGGCAGGGCATGGCAATAGCACTGAGCTAGTGCGGGAGATAGAGAAAGGGTTTGCTCTTGGGAAGTTGAAATTTGGAGACAGTCCCTGGCTGCATTGCTGCAAAGGAGGAAAGGCAGAGCAGCTGGTCGTGTGAGTGAGGGACTGTCTTCAGGGGGCCGCGGGGATCTTGGGGGGGGGCTGCCATGCACAATGGGGTGGTTATTTTACTTTTTAACTTGTTGCTGGAGTCAAGACAGATGGCTATCCAGCCTCTGTTTAAAAACCTCTAAAGAAGGAGACTCCACCACATTCCCGCCCTCCTCCAAAAAAATGTCTCCAAAACTAAAGAGAAAGTGAAAGAAACAGCAGCCCTCTGTGGCAGAAGCTGGAGGGAGTTTGCTGCTACCGCGGAGACGGTGAGTGTGTGTTTATGAGAGAGACAGGGAATTTGAGGGTTGTCTCGGAAAGGGCTCCTTTCTTTCTTTCTTTCCCTTCCCTTCCCTTCCCTTGCCAACTGAGTTCAGCCTGCATTTGTGTGTGTTTGCCTATGTGCCTTCAAGTCATTTCTGGCTAAGGCAAACCTACCATGGGGTTTTCTAGGCAAGGTTTGTTCAAAGGGTGTGTGCCTTTGCCTTCCTTTGAGGCTGAGAGAGTGTGACTTGCCCAAGGTCAGCCAGTGGGGTATTCATGGCTGAGTAAGGATTCAAACCCTGGTCTCCATAGTCATAGTGCAATGCTGAAACTTTTACAACACTCTTAACTCTTTTAACAGAAGAATACTGTATAAAGAATATAAATTAAAATTTGGAGTAATATTACTGGGAACAATGGTTTTATTGTTGTCACTAAAACACCAATATCCAGTAGTGTTATGTGAGAGGCATTGGCCTAGAGCAGTGGATCTTAACCTTTTCTTTACCAGGGACCCCCTTTAAATATCTTTTGTTGCCCCAAGACTTAACTCAAGATTTAAAACCCTAATAATAATAGCTAACAACAACAACAATACAATTACATCATCCATTAAACTTTCCCTCAGAGACACTCTTGCTTCTTCCTGCAAGTTTGTGGCTGGAGTGGATTGAATGGCAATGTGCAGGCCAAGCCAGCCAGACTTTGCCTTGGTTCCTGTCACATGGCTACTCCACTACAGGGAGGAGGTGGGCCAAGCAGTCTTCAAGCCTTTGTGGACCCCCTGTGAGGACATTGCGGACCCCAAGTTAAGAACCACTGGGCTAGAGAATGCTGGAAAAGGAACAATGCAACCAGATCTTGAGAAGGGTGCTGGCAGGGGGATTCTGGGAGGTGTAATCCAAGAGTAACTTTCCCAGGCTCTGAATGCAGCCTAGAATCATAGGGCTGGAAGGGACCCCAACAGCCATCCCATCCGATTGGCTTCTGCCCTGCAGGAACACACAATCCAAGCATTCCTGACAAATGCCCATCCAGCCTCTCCTTAAAAACCTCCAAAGAAGGTGAGTGCACCACACTCCCAGGCAGCAGAGTATTCCACTGCCTTACAGCTCTTACTGTCAGGAACTTCTTCCTAATGTTTAGGTAGAATCTCTTTTCCTATAGTTTGAGTCCATTGCTCCGTGTCCTAGTCTCTGGAGCAGCAGAAAACAAGCTTGCTCCTTCCTCAGTATGACACCCCTTCAAATATTTAAACATGGCTATCATGTCCCCTCCTAACTTTCTCTTCTCTGGGCTAAACATGCCCAGCTCCCTAAGCCGTTCCTCATAGGGCATAATGGCTTCCAGACCTCCCAACATCCTTCTCGGTATCTTTCTTGAATTGTTGTGCTCAGAACTGGAAACAATATTCCAGGTGAGGTCTGACCAAAGCAGAATGGAGTGATACTATTACTTCCCTTGATCTAGACACTATTAATGCAGCCTAGAATTGCATTGGCATTTTTTGCTGCTGCATCACACTGCTAACTCATGTTTAGCTTGTAGTCCACTCTTTCTTTTCTTTGAGGAAATCTGCATCATTACATTAATTGCTAATAAACTAAAAATATTATGTTAGTGCCTATAATATAGTTTTTAAACTAAATTATTGGTGTCAAATTATGTAATACAGTAGGCCCCTCTTATCCACTGGGGATTGGTTCGGGGGGGTGGATTCTGAAAACCATGAATAATAGTGAACACCATTGAAAAAAATGGTACTTCTGGTTTAAAATACCATAGAGTTGCCTTGGAGGGCCTAGAAAACCACTAGGGAGGACACATTTACTAGGAAGACTCTAAGGTAGGTGTGCTGTTCTGTGTCCCATGGATAATGAATCCATGGATACGGGGGCCCTACTGTGATCTGAACATCCTGTACGGTGAATAGGTTAGGTTACATTGACCTGAGATAAACATATGGGGGCCCCAAAATAAAGCACTGCAGGGGGCCCCAAAATTCCTTAAACCGGCCCTGGTTCTGGGATTCTTGTGGGGTGGGGTTTTTGTATGCTTTCATGCATTTGGGACATTCTGCATGGTTTGGGGGCAGAAATTGCCCCCAAATCATGCCAATTTTCTTTTTTAAAAATGGGACCTGGTGGGGGGGGGGGAATCCAGGGCTGCATGTACAGCGCCCAACCTTGTTGTACACATTTGTATGGATTCTGACCAATGTACTGTCAGGGAAAATAGATTTTGTGATCAGGAGTCTGTCTCCCCCTCCCTGAGTAATTTTTTCACCAGACACTATTAGGCGCCAGTTTGGTTATCAAAGGTTCATAAATCTGTCTGTTTTGTTATTCTGTTCTTTGGGGGTTGCAGATAAGGAATCGAAACTTGAAACTATTTCTTACTTTCGTTTCTCCCAAAGACTCGGTGTTTAGGGACTATATAACTGGGAGGGTTATATTGGTTTTAGTCCTGAGATAGAAAAGAGCTTCAAGTTTGTGTGTACCTCTCTTGCTTAGAGAGAACTTAGAAAACATGGCTAAATGTTTTCTGTTATTGTTTTTCCTTTTATCCAATTGTTATTAATAAAAGCCTTAAAGAATTTTGGCATGGACTTACTTTTGCACCAAAGGAGTATTTGTTTGCTCACAAAGCGCACACTTTTGTTGCATGTGTTCCTGTTCGGATGAACAGGGAGTGACTGCGCTCTGCATATTCCTGCGACATGTACATGTTTTCTGCATTGACTAAAGTGTGTTTATGTGGATTTCTTCAACTGTACATATTTTTAGCCCTGTACATTTTTTAAAATTGAGAATTGTTTGTGTATGCTATATTTCTCCAAAATTCCCTGTAGCCTCACAAAGTTCTGTGGTGAGGGGCATTTCTTCTTGGAATGAAACTTCTGTCAAGACTGTCAAATCCAATTATTGTGGCCTGCCATCAGTGACTTAGGTATACTTACATTATCCTACAGAAGCAGTTGGACATTTTTATCCAGTGTGGAAGTCCACGTTCAGTTGAAGTTTTCAGAATCAGAGTTGCACATGCAGTGCCATAGTGCTAGTGGTGCCATTTCACACTGCACATACAAATCTTATTGTGGATTGCAATTGTACATTTCACATTTGTTTGCACATCCACTTGCATAGTGTGACAGTTCACTAACGCATAATTGTCATGTAAATTGTCATGTATGTGTAAAGTGACACGCTGTCTCTTGATGCAGGATCTCAACCAATCTTGGCTCCTGCTTTTTAATGTGGCATATAAATTACCAAAAGTGATCAGTGATGGAAACACTGTGTTTTTTAAAATCATTAGTCATGCATCTTTCTGCAAATAACTAAATTAGGGGACTTTTAATTCCATGTAGCACACTGTAGTAAAAATATTATAAATCAATTTATACTGTTAGGAAAATCAAGTCCCTTGAGTTAAATGCAGGTAATTAATTGAGTATATAAATACACAATTGCCACTAGTATTACGTGAGCAATTTTGGACATGTATTCATTTTGGTCATCTCATGGGTTTCACGGATCTTAAAGAAATGAAGGTGGCTGGAAAGAAATCATTCATCCAAAAACTCCAGATGTTTTCTTGAGAAATAACATCCATACCTGTGCAGATACACCTGTCTGTGCAAATGCCCTAATCTTTCATTGTACCCAATTCAATATACTCTTCTGAGCTCACACACTCCTTTATTCCCAGGTGCAGGAGTAGAATAACACAGGAAAATGAGAGGAAGTGTAAAGAGTATCTTGATGTGGCTAATTACTTGACAGTGGGCATAAAAAGGGGATTAACTGGTGCCTCCAGGGATTGCCACTGAAAACTAATCTTATCTTTCTCTCTCCCTTCCCCAGCCATCTGAAGTAATGAACTAGTTATAAATAGCTAATTAGTCAATTATATGGTGGCCTACATGCAGCGTCTTGTAACTTGAAATTCCCTGGACCTGTGCAATAGGGATTCTCGGTGGAGACATGGAAGCAGGTGGGGTAGCAGTAGTGGGATTAGTAATGCTATTGATGCTTAGAAAGATGTACAGAATGCACATGTCCATGGAAAACATAAGGAGTATCATTAATTTAATACAGGATGCTATCTGTCCTGATACCTATTAGTGAATACCTTGGCTTGACAAAGAGGATCAAAGGAAGAAAAATCAATGCACAAGAAGAGGATAGTACTAAATTAATCAATGTCCAAGGGAAATAAACAATTGCATTTAATGACAAAATTCAATGCATTTTCAACCTAAAATCCTCTCTTCATCATGGAACATTTACATTTTAAGTAAAGCCACTCTAGAATATAACCATGTATTTCCTACAAAATGTCTATGTGAACATAAGCTTTCTTTGAACTATACCCTTGATGAAGAATGAATTTTAGCTAAAAAGTGTCAATTTTGTCTAGAAATTCAGTTTTCACATTATTCCTTTTGTTTCATTTGGGATGTGTTTGCATCTTTGAATTTTGACATTTTAAAATTAAGAAAATTTTGGACAGTGACAGTCCAAGAACCTGAGTTCCTTGTATGCACAAAAAGTGAGTTTTGGAAAGTGGCTCATAGATCTTAGGAGATTTTCACACGGGGGCTAAAAGCCCCAGTTCTGTCCCGCCACCTCCTCTCCTGTTCCTGCAATGGAATGGAGGTAAAATTTCGCATACTTACCTCCATTCCAGAACAGAAACGGTCCTCCTCCCTCCTTGCCTAGTCGGCCGTAAATGCAGCTGTCGTAACGCTGCTTTTACGACCGGCCGGGGGAACTCCCGCTCGTTCTTGCAAGAGAACAAACGGGAGGGAAATTCAAATTAACCCCCCCCCCAGCTGTCAAAAGAAAGAATAAAAATTAAAAAAAAATAATACAAGTAACTTGGGAAGGGGGGTGGGAAGGGTGGCACTTACCTGGATGTCCCGATCATGGCAGGAAGTGCCTGCCATGGAGCTCCTCCGCCATCCCTGTCATTCCAGAACAGGGATGGGATCCAATTCGCACACCCATGATTCCATAACAGAAATGGAACCAGGTGCCTATTAACGACTTCTCCCCGTGATTACTATATCACGGGGAGAAAACAGAACAGGCACAACATAGGAACGGAACAGGGTGGATGTCGTCCAAAAGGGAAAACCTTTCCCGACCCTGTTCCGTTCCAGACACAGGATATATAGCCAGTGTGAAAATCTCCTTAGACACTATATAAATAATACACATAAGAATAAGAAGTAAGTACTGTGGGTGATAAATCAAGGCTGAATTCATCATTAGCCTATGTGTATTATTGTACCTCTGGAGCAAAGCCACAAACCTGTAAAGAGCTTTAAGCTTTGGCTGCCTCCACTTTTTTTTCCCATCCAGGATTTCTTCCTGTAGTGTCTTCTTAGTTTTCTCATTCCTTATCATTACTAACTCCTTTCCCTTTAACTTTCCCCATCCAATTCTCTTACATTGTAATCTATCCCTAATTCCTTCCTTCTTGGCCCTGATCCATCTTTCAGGCATGCGTATCCTGGTGAATCTGCTCTTGGACACTCTTCCCATGCTGGGGAATGTTCTGCTTCTCTGTTTCTTCGTCTTCTTCATCTTTGGCATCATTGGAGTGCAGTTATGGGCTGGTCTACTGAGAAACCGCTGTTTCATGGAGGAGAACCTGACCATGTGAGTGACAGGGAGGTGATTCTTTCACCACCTCCCCTTTTCTGCTTCCCTATTACTTTTATGTTACTGAGTTATACCAAGACCCTGCCATTTCATTCAGTCTTTTCCCTCAACTCTCACTTCCTTTTGCAGAATTCTGAAAAATATTGCCTGCCTCTGGAAAAGACCTGGGAGAATATGGCAACCACTCTGTGGTATTATATATAATGCCAATAAGAAAATCCAAAAAGCTCCCAAAGTTGCTACAGGGTTCATTTATACCTTTTAAAAAAAATTATAATGGTAGGTTAGACTTTGCCTGGATTGCATAAGAAAGGGAATGAGAAGGATAACACAGGTCCCCAACTAGCATGAGACCACCAGTTTAACATTTTCCAGGAGTTTCTTTTCCCAGCAACAGGGAGAAATCCTTTATCTCAAAGTCAACAAATTAGTTCTGACAGTTTTCATTTACATGAAGAACAGGACCTTTGTAAAGCTAATGGGTTTTAATGGCCCATTCAAGAACAAGCTACCCTCAAATCCATTGCACCAACTTTCCTTCAAATACTAGCTCACAACAACATATTATGGGGGTGGGGAGAATACTCCCCCCACCTATTACTGAGGACTGCAACTACACTCAGAGAGAACAGGGAAGTCTGAGGAGGTGGTTGATAATGTCATTGCTTCTTTTAATTACAAAATCCCAGTGCTTTGACCATTGCCAAGCTTTTCATATCTGTAATCCTCCTGCTCTGGAATTTCAAACAGTATGAGTATTGCTTAGGCCACGGTAAGGATATGTAGTTTAACAGTTACTGCTCAGCCTCAGGGCCATTTCACACATTACACTATAGGTGCTGCAGCTGATCTTGACTCCCTAATAAGGATACTTTTATGATGAATGGTTTTTTTAAACAAACATATATATGTATATATGTTTCAGGTAAAGCCCTCCCAAGGCAGTTCACATATGTAATTAATGAACATATGTTTGTTGCATTCACGTTGCCACTTGCATTCATATTTTCAGGTGCTTGCTTGATACATCTTCCAAGTACATCTGAAAAATATAGTGAGTGAAGCAGCCCATGATCCTGTACTTGTGGTACTGCGGGTGAACCTGTGGTTTGAAATTGTGCTGTAATACCTAATGCCATTAATCCAGTTAGTGTGGTATGCCAGCGCAAGCAGTGGCATTGGGAGGAAAAAGGCTTTGGCCCTGGAGGAAAGAAAAAATTTATCATTGGACAAATAAACTGCTCAGAGCCAGCAGATTTTGTATGCCTATTCCTGCCACCCCTGTGTGATGCTGGAAAAAGTGAAATTACTAGAAGTCTGACTTCAGTTTATTCATTCAGGGTTTTTTTAAACCAATCTTGATTTCTCTGGGCTTACTTCTTCAGTTTTAAATTTGGATTCAATATTATGGGAAGTAGTACTATCAGATGTTAGGAAATAAGTACATTAAATAATTCTGTATATTGGCACAGCATCAGATTCCCCATTTGCTCCACAAGGCAGGCATCTGCTGTCTGCTTTAGTTCGAACTGTGTGGAAAGTATATGGCTTGAAGGAGAAAAATTGATCAAAACTATTCTTACTGGGGCTTTTTCCCTATGATCTCTTCCCACTGTGTGTGTGTATGTGTGGGATTTTGCTTGGGGCTGTGCTGCAGTTCAGATCATCTTCCAAATTATATTTTGGGTCATCTTGGATGAGCCACAGACCTGCTCACTCCCGCCACCTCCTTACTGTCTCTTGCTGTCTCCCCCTCTGTTTCCTGTTTGACAATTATTGTAGTGTGCTATAACACCTGGTTTTGCAAACCATTTGCCCTCCAAACCAAATTAGAAACAAGAGATCTATTAAGGAATTCATACGGAGGGGAGGAACAAAGCTGGACATGCTGACCCTGCCCTCAGCATCCCCACAGGTATCAGCTGTACCACCTGTACTTCCTACACTGAGCATGAAGGTCTGAAGGGGGCGGGATTCTTCAGTTAATCAGCTCAATGTCACATTCAGAGCTACCGGTCACAGAAAAGATACTAAATGCATGCAGCAGAAAGCATGAAGAATTTCTCTTCACACCTTCCTGCTCAACATGGAAGATCAAAGAAGAACTTGTCAGGAAGGAGATTTAGAAGCAAGCCCACTGGTATAGAGCTTTGCTCCACATCCACCTGTTCTTTGAGTGGGGCAATAAAGTCTCAATTCTGTTGTTCTACTGTTTTCTAATCCTGGTCTGAAGGGCAACCCCAATCATAATTTGCTGAGTTGGCTATGACGGCAAGCTGTGATTGCTGCTAAATGGGGGATATTGAGTGGGGTGCGGGGCGGGGAGGCATGTAAACCTTAGTTTATATTCTCTGAAACTGGGTCTTGAACAGGATCCTGAAAATGGTCTCTGTTGTTGTAATAAATGGTTAGGAAGCTATTGTGCTCAAGTGGTTCTCCTACTCTCCACAGATACTATTAACTCTGATGTTTGCCATAGCCATTTCATTAGAGTGTTCTTTCTGTCCTCTCAGACAAGGTAACATCACCCTTCCTCCCTATTATCAACCTGAGGAGGATGACGAAATGCCCTTCATCTGTTCGCTATCAGGAGATAATGGCATCATGGGTTGTCATGAGATTCCCCCATTGAAAGAACGAGGCCATGAATGCTGTTTGGACAAAGATGACTATTACTACTATACCTCTGTCAGACAGGAGTTCAATGTCAGTGGCATGTGTGTCAACTGGAATCAGTATTACAGTGAATGTCGCACAGGCAACTCCAATCCACATAAAGGGGCTATCAACTTCGACAATATCGGCTATGCATGGATTGTTATATTTCAGGTAATCTGAGCTGGAATGTCTGAGACTCAGTCCTAATTCTATACAGCAGGCTTGCCCAACATCTTCTCAGTGGTGATTTACTGCTTCTTTGCTGAAACATCATGATATGTTCTTGCATATGTTGTGTTACTGATGGGATGATGCCACAGCTGTCATGCTTGCAAGAAAGCTTTGTGGCAGGTGCTGCTCAGGCCTGATTCTGAAAAAGGTAAGTGGGGATTTTCTGATGTAGAAAACATGGTGGTTATAGACAAGTTGGAGGCCAGATATCAGATCAGGCAAACCAAGGCTGAAGGCAGCAATATCATCAAAAAATGGGCCAGTGCTCTTGAATACTGGGTTGAGCAGCAAATATCCAGAAGACCAAAAACAGGATGATAATCACAGATGGGCTAGCAGTTAGGTACCAGATAAGGCAATGTGAGGAGATCTGTGCTTTTACTCCCTTTGATGAGTTGCTTGAACCAAGCATACAGCTTGAAGCAGAATTTAGGTAGAGCCTGCCAAATCACTATGGTTTCCTCGATGGACCAAACAGCAGCAGTTCCAGTTCTGCACACCAAAGGAATGGAACTACAGCAGAGCAGAAATCTGGCTGATAATTTCCTCAGTAAATTGAGAGTTGTCCCAGTGATGCAGGAACTAATGTGCCTTGTCTCACCTTCGTGTCTGTGGGTGAGGTTTTCTGGCACCTTACCAGAATATTCCACATTCTCTGAGTGGATGAGAGAGGAATCCACACAAAACAGGGTTGTGTTCCTCACCACACAGAGAGAGGCAGAGAAAATAGCTTCTTCACACCAGTTGATGGTATAGGAGTTCTCTGCTCTCCACATCAGTTTCTTTCTCTTAGCTCACTTGTAATCTAACCTTGTTAAATCTGGGTCTTCTGACTTTTTCAAACGGGGGGGGGGGGACCAAGGAGGTCAGGAGAAGGACAGCACTGTTCCGATTACAGTGCCCCGTTTCAGACAGCACTATCCTTCTCCCAACCTTCCCCTGCGCTTCCTCCATGCTGCAGGTGTCTTGCTTCTGTGTTTTTCTGTGTTATTCTTCATTTTAAAAAAATATAAAATCCCACTCTAGCACCCTTCTTGCATCTTTTACACCATTCTTTTGCTGCTCTAAGGACAGACCTGAGGTTCCTGACAAGGAGAAAAAAAAGGAAAACAGATTCAATTATGATCGAGCAACCCAAGCACACAAGGCAACCTTCTGACCTAGAGCACTTTCTGTTGACACTGAAACATAGTCAGCAAGTGGCAAGAGAAGAAGCTGCCTATTTGACACCACTAGCAGCTTCTTCTGTGCCCATAGTGGAGCTGTTAGGAAAGGAGGTGCTTCCTGTTATTTTAAATTTGCTGGGCAGTAGAAGAGATGATGATGACTTGGCTTTCATGCTAGAAGAGCTTCCAGCACTAGTCAGACAGGAGCCAGTGTTAACACTTGAATGGGAGACTTTAAAAAGTGAGTGGTCTGGGAGGAAAGCATGGGATGTAAGGCAGTTTCCCTATTTATCTGTCTCTCTATCTCTCTGATTTATAGCCCACCCTTCTCCCAAGATGGGAGTCAAGGTGCTTATAATAATTTTTAAAAGATTAAGATTTTTTTAAAAAGATTAAGATTTAAATAGAGTGCATAGAGAGGTTACTGATTTGCCGGCCATTTTTGAACAGTTGGCTTCCTTTTGGCTGCCATTTTGAGGCTGAGTTAAATGGATCACTTTTCTATTTTGAAGTGTTGCTTCTCAAACATTCTCATCCTATACAGCTGCAGTCCCACTCTGATTTAGGGACAGCAATGGCAGCAGATCTGACACTGTTGTGGACAAACAGGGCAGCTCAGCTAATCCCATCATCTTGCTAGTGACTGACTAACCTACTCGGGTTATCATAAGCTATCATTTATCACAGCCATGTCTACGTCAACCAAAAGAGCAGTTTGTACAGCTTCAGCAACAGTATCTGCAGTTTCATCTCATTGTGGTTTCACCTCAGAGGTTTGTTGATTTCTTTAGTGCAACACTAACTTACATACACCATCACTGCCAGTTCAGGGTAATGTCTTTTGGTTTACCATCTGCAGCTCTGGCTCTTAAAGACTAATGATGGCATTAGTTTCCCACACAAAGCTGCAGTGGACACCCCTATATCCCTTTCTTAATGATACTCTCTTCAGGGTCCCTTCCTATTGGCAGGGCTATGCAGCCCTTCAAACTACAGTTCCTTTTCACACCCTACAGTCCTTCAACCTGGCTACAGCTTCACATAGACATTGCCAACAAGAGACATCTGCTAAGTCAGATCCCATTAGAGCTGAGGTCTCTCTTCTAAGGGGCTTACTGCACTCCAAAGAAGAGTGGCAGTGCAGCAGGAAGGTTCCGTCTTCTGTGCTGCCATACCACATGATGGTCTTCTTCTTCTGGTGTTCTTTCATTCCAGTCCTATGGGAGACCAAGGTAAAATCACGTCTTTTTGCAAATGGGTTTTTCAGGTTAGCAAAAAGACACAGTTTTATCTCAGTCTCCCACAGGACCAGAACAAAAGAATGACAACATCATGCAGTAAGGCAGCACGGAAGAAGGAACCTTCCTGCTGCACTGCTGCTTTAATTCAGAGTGCGGTAAATCCGCTAAGTGTGGTCAAGCTGCTGCACTTTGGGAAAATAATTTACCTTTATGGCTCTGCCATGGATCATAGTTGCAACAGATGCCAGCCTTCAATGCTAGGGAACACCTTGCCTGATCCAGATGGTGCAGGGATCATTGGACTAGTTCTATAGCACTTCTTGCACCAGGAGAGCATGTCATGGGTAACATGGTGATGACCAACAGCATCACTGCATAAGATTGCATCTCCAAGCAGGGAAATTTTTGATCAAGATTTCTTGCTCAGAGAGGCAGTCCTTCTCTTTGAATGCGTGAAGAAATTTGTCCTGCTACTCTCAGCCAGCATATTTGGGACTTAGCCATAAAGCAGGCTTCCTAAGCAGAAATCTGTTGCACCCAGTGAATGAAGCCTGTGTGCCAGTGTATACCATAAAGTTTGACAGAGATTTGGCTACTTGCCAATGTACTGAACACAAGGTAGACTACCTCAACGTAGTTTTTGTGCCCATATAGGTGGAAGGCACAAATGCATCCCTATCTTCATGGTCTACTGTATCTGTTTTTACCCTGTCCTTTCCAGAATACTTTGGAAAATTAGAGATGAAGAGGCCTAGGTTGTCTTTGTAGCTCCACCTTGGCCAAGTAGAGCTTTCTTCCCCCAAGTAACTCAACAGACACTTGGTGATCTGTGGTTCCTGCTAATTATACCAGATTAGGGATGTAATTCTTTGTTAATTACATTGCCTCTGGAGAGAACAAATTATTAATTCACTTTTCTCTTTGCTGCAAGTACATCTTGGAAAACTGCAATTTTTGAAGACATCACAGTTTGGGACTTACCAGCCACCTCCACCTTACCACTACTGCTGCTCTCACCTCTCCAGTTACTTGCTGCCTTGCTCCTCTTCTGTCTTCTCCATATTCTCTTCTTTGCCATCTTTCCATTTCTCGTCTCTCCACATAACACAATTACTTAAACTGGTATAACCCCATCTTCTGGAATTCTGGGATTTGTAATTTGGTGAGGTAGATAGCTCTAGCACTTTACTTCAGGGGAGCATACAAACACTCTAGCAAAGAACTTGAGCTGAGAATTTTAACCAAACAACAATATCTGAGGATTCTGCCTTCCATTCCCACCCAGAAGTACCCATCTCTCCCATGCACTAGCCAAGCACTGAAGTGACACAATCTCCCCCAAAGCCTGCAGGCTTTGGGGGAGGAGACTGATGCATGGAGAGAAAATATGGAGTCCCATTGCCAGACCTGCATAACTGGCCATTCAGTAAGTCAGAATTTGGCTTTTTTGTAAGGGCCAGGGCTTTCACCAGGGTTCTCCTTGTCAGAGTTTCCCAGTGTCGAAGAAGCCACCTTTTCATTTTTTATTCTTGTGTCTTTGATTATTCTCTCCATCCCTACACCAGATCTCTTCAAAGGACCAATTCTGCATCCAGTGAGCAGTATGAAAGTTAAGTGGGAAGCCTTGGTATCCTTGGGCTATTCAAATAAAGTGGTTAACACCCTTCTAGACAGTGTTCAGTAACAAGAATATATAGTGCCACTGGGAAGACTTTAGCAAACAGTATAAGTTTAGTACAGTATATTACCATGGGACATCTCCTTTGCTTCAACTCTCTTTCTCAAATGTTAATTCATGCCTAATACTTTAATGCCAGGGTGCAGCTGAGTCATTGGTCCTATGTCAGCTTGACCACTACTTTTGGGTCTCTCATACCTGAAGAGATTTTGGGGGTGGGGGCATAATTAATTAATATCTCCACCTATAGCCTACTATTTCCCTGTGTGGAACCTGCTTCTGGTTTTGAAAGTGCTAAGTCACCTTTTGAGCTGCTCTAGAAAAATCCCACTGCACATGTTGTCTTTGAAAGGATTATTTTTATTTTATTTTATTTTATTTTATTTTATTTTATTTTATTTTATTTTATTTTATTTTATTTTTGCTAGTATACTTTCTTCAAGACAAATTTCAGAGCTGTCAGTAGTTTCAGGAAGAAAACTGCACTTTTCACCATAATTATCTCTCTTTGCAACCAAATCCTCCCTTTCTTCAAAATGTTCTCTCCTGTTTCTTTGTCTCCCAAGAGCTAATCCTACCCTCATTCTGTCTTAATCCATTTTGTCCATCAGCAAAGCGCTGGCATAATCTGCAAAGCTCTGTCAGAAGAACCCTATTGAGAGAGAGAATCTCTTGTCAGATGAGCCCTATTGAGAGAGAGAGAAAATATCTGATCTCATTGGAAGTCAGGCTTCCAAGACCACTTTAGTGAGGTAGATTAGTGCAGTATTTTTCAGTGTGGTGGTCTGTGGACAACTGCTGGCCTGCAAGTCATTGGCTGACAGTCCACAGCAAGTTTCCAGGAAAGTAAAAATAGATTTAAAAAAAACATTGTAACCAATGGGCAGAAATAATGGTACCAGTCCCTAGCATGTTTGGGGGGAAATTGCCAGTCCCCCGCAATAGGTTGCCTGAAAAGCACCAGCACATGGCATGTATTTTAACAGTTTATGACATTGCTAAGGCACTAATTATCTTCACATCACAGCCTACCACACAAGAACTACATTTTCCATTTGCTACTTTTACCTTTAATGCCTCACTTCCTGAGATTTGCAGGGCAGCAACCTGGGGCACCCCTTTTACATGCATCAGACGTTATAAAATTGATAGATTCAAGTCAGCAAAGGCTGCTTTCAGTGGAAGGGTACTCCAGCAAGTGAAGAGCAGCAAGTCCTGTTCTTGTGGCATTTGGAAATTTGAGTGTAACCCACTTTGCGATGGTGTTGATTCTTCCTCTCGCCAACCCAGAAAATGAGATGCTGGGTACCTGCATGAAAGTCAATTCTGGGCTGGCACAGAAGAAGAAACCCCAAGTCACTGCCTTATAGACAACATTGGTTCTCTGATGGACTAGATGGTGCTATTGTGGCCTTGTTATTTTCCAGATATGTCTTTGTTAGCTCTTTCTCAGCTTGGAACTGGCTGCAGTGCTAGGCCTGGTACCACAAACTGACATCCACTGCTACTATAGTGTATGGCTGAACATAATGTGAAGGAATGGAGATGTGGAATACCCCCTTGCACCAGAGTGAGTTTGCCAGGGGAAAATGTGTGGCTGGTTATGTGTGGCTGGTTATCACCTTGATGTGTGTGCTGTATATGGCATAACAGAGTCACTGCAGACCAAGAAACTGCGATGCAAAGCAGGATTTTTTTTTCATCAGTGTAGACAAACCCTAAGTCAGCATTTATCCTCTGTACCAACCCCAAATGAACCATCACTATAACTATCTAATGTCTATTTTGGAAGCTCCCAACAGAATTCCATTCCCCCCCTTTTTTGGCATGATAGGGTTAAGACAATAGGAGTGTGGGGCTTCAGCATCTTTCTTGTTGCAACTGTTTTTGTCTAATTTTAAGCTACTGTTTTTAAAGCTGTTGTTACTCAGCATGCCTTTAGGGGACAGTGAAACATTCAGTTTAATTGCAGCCACAACTGGATACCTTGAATATGTGAATTGTCAGCCATTGCAAACTGTTATGCGTTATCACCTTGAATATTTACTCAGCAGAAAGTTGCACATAAGCCTATTGGGGAATATAAACTGTTGTGGTTATCATCCATGTATACAATCCAGCACAGCTATCACTTAAACTGAATGTGTGAATTCATCCATTTCAGCTCCAAATATGAGGCTATTGATGTATATTTTGTGACATTTTTATGATTAAGTGGCTGTAATTCTTAACTGTTTTACAGTTAAAGGATCTGAACTGTGTTGGAAAGAACTACTACTATGTAATATTTATTTGGCTTTCTGTCTCCTTAGTTTGTGTGTGGGTATGTGCTTCAAGTTGTCTGTTGACTTATGCCAATCCCACGAATTTCATAGGATTTTCTTAGGCAAGGGATACTTAGAGGTGTATTTTGCCAGTTCCCTCCTCTGAAATACAGACTACAGCACCTGGTATTCATTGATAGTTTCCCATCTGAGTACTTGACCCTATTTAGCTTCCAAGATCAGATGGGCTCTGGTCCTTCATTTATGTATCTACTTGTATTTAAAACATTTCCCCCTTCACTTTCAGTATATAGTAAGATAGACTTGGGAATGTACCCTAAATCTTTAATTACCCCCTTTCATGTCTAAAGAAATGAAGCACAGTTGGCCTAACTTTAAGCATCCCCCATTGATTTCACTGGAGAAGAGAATGACACACTTAAATATCACCCACTGAAATCAGTTGGCCTTTCCACACAAGTCTTAATGTTGATTGGAATCCAGCTATTTCCCACATCAGCAAGACTAACCACCCTTCAATTCATGCCAAAGTGAAAAGATAGTGCATTGCTAGACCCAACTCAGACCAGTGTAACTTTAGTGATCTATCAGAACTAAACAGGTTGGTTGGTTTTTCACCTTTGTGAAGGATTGCTTGTTGACAAAAAAACCCCCACCTTAGAATAGATTTGGACATTCTACCTCATTGTCTTTCTTTAGTTACTGATACATTCCCTCTTTTCTTATTCTTTCCTTGTAGGTGATCACGCTGGAAGGATGGGTAGAGATTATGTACTATGTGATGGATGCTCATTCATTCTACAACTTCATCTACTTCATCTTGCTGATCATTGTAAGTACAATTGCCCTTTCACTTAAGTGAATCAGATCCAACTCCCAGACAAACTGGGAGCCCGACAGGTGGCACATATTCTTCCATGCTAGAAAGCAAAAGATGTTATTGTAGGTTATTCTAGATGACACATAATTCTATTACTGGCTCTTCCTCTCTTCTGAATAGAAAAGCCATTCTAGCAAAGTTCAAAGATAAAATTTGATTTTCCAATTCTAGAATTAGATTCTTCAGATTTGCAGAAATCAGTTTCCATAATTTGTCATCCTATTTTCTTTACTTAAATGGTAATTCATGGTTGAGTATATTTGACAAGTAGTATACTCCCGTTGTTATGTGCCTTCACATCAGTGTCAGCTTACAGTAACTCTATTATAGGGTATTCTCAGCAAGATTTGCTCAGAGGAGGCTTGCCATTGCCTTTCTCTGAGGTTAAGTGTGACTTGTTCAAGGTCACCCAATGGATTTCCATGGCTGGGTGGGTTTTGAACTCTGATCTTCCAAAGTCCTAGTCCAGAACCGCTACACCCTGCTGGCTCTTCACACCACACTGGCTTTTTCTATCTACTTTGCATACTCTCCCTACCCACAAAGTACCATGTACATGACTTAAAGAATTTACAATCTAAGTCAATCATCATCAACATTTCACCTGCATCTGTGGCTGACATCTTCAGAGAAATGTCAGAAATAAACTCTTCCAGAACACGGCCTCACAGCCCAGAAAAAACCCACAGAAAACCTAAAGATTCATGTTCCTGGAAGTGTCCAGGAAGCAGAGGGTAGCATGCTGTTAGTGACATATGGGGGTATAAGTTCACCTCATGCCTGTGTATGCCTTTTTTTTTTGGTCATTGTGAGGTAGGCGTTCTCTTCTATCCACCACAACAACCAAAGCCTCCCGCAGGAGTCACTGTTGCTGTGCATGTGTCCCCTGCCACAGCTGTTCCATTGCTAGTGGAGAGTGTGGGGGAATGTGAGAAGCATCTGGTAATGCCCTCATAGCCAAACACAGACTGATAGCATCATCCATTGAAACTTCTGGAAAAGCTTGGCAGCTCTTGGCCTGCATCCGTCTATGGGAATATAGCCAGCTATTTCTCCAACCCTCTCCCACACACTCTCCACCAGCTACAAAATGGCCATGGGGGGTTGCTATCACAGTGCAATGGCAACTGCAAGAAGTGGTGACAGGGGAGCTGTAGTGAAGTCCCGCATGCAGAACTCTCACACTGCACTCTGCTGTGTAGGATCTAGGTTAGAGTCCACATTCAGAGTGAAGAAAAAATAAAGTTTAAAAAAACCCAGAAGTGAACCTCTGGTCCCTATGGGTTTCAGCAGCATTGGGTGGTACAGTCTGCAGCAGGCCTGGAATGAGGGAAATTAGCTCCTGGACCTTCCAGAGTTGTGCACCAGTGCTTTAGACTGCTTCTTGTTCCTCTCTTTCCACTCACCCACCAACGTGGAGACCAAACAGAAGTCCACAAAGAGATACAGCTAAGAACACTTACCATTTCTGTTCAGTCAGACTTTCTGTTGACAAGAGAACAATTCTGACAACAGGAATGGGCTACGGCATGCTTTTGGAGGAGGCAGGGACTCTCAAAGCCTTGGCAACAAGAAAAAAAGGAGAGCATGTATTCAACAAAATTCTCACAGGTCATAGGAATTACCTGGAACAGCACTTTCTCCACCAGCAGCCCTCCTCATCTTCAAAGCCACATCCAAGTTTCTAAAGCACCCTTTTGAAAACCTGGCACCCCTTCAGTTGGACTACAGTGACTACAATCCACATCCAGCATTGCTGTCTGGGTATATTAGCACTGCAGTTCAATACATCTGAAAGAACCACTTTGTGGAAGGTTGTTCTAAAGAGTGGAGGAGCTTGAAATAGGAGGAGAAGGGCAGGTGGATAAAAGTGAAAATATTTTAAAACAGCTTTGAAAGCCTTTTTTTAAAAACACCTTTCTATTTTGTTTTGAAACAGTGTATTATCCTAATACTGAAGCTGGCCAGACTGGCTCAGTTTTTCAAAGGCTTAGTAAAGCATTTTCGTTTACTGTGTTTGTCACCCATATCCTACATTCAGTTTAGGCTGTTTGATGGTGTAAATAACCTTTTTTGTATCTGATAGTACACAAAAGGCTGACTAGGCAAATTCACTGAATAGGGTTTTTGCTATTGATTGGAAATGTAGTAGCTGTTTCCCCTTCACTGCCAACAGTTTTACAGGCAAGCCACAGCAAGAACCTGAATAACATTGTTGAAGTCATATTGGTAACAAATGTTTCTTGCCATTTAAATTAAAATTGGGAACATAGATATTCCTGGGCCAATAACAGAGTGAGAATGGTTTTTCTGAATATTTTCAACTTCATCATCATTTCTTACACATTTTTTTTTAAATCGAGGGGCTGAACTATATGAGGATATGAGAAATAAAAATATCAAAAAATAAAACCCACCAAATCTTGTCCACAGGCTTACAACCTGAATGAACAAACAGACAAAAAAGGAGAAGGAGGAAGAAGACAACCATTAAGGAAGAGAGACACTGAATTAAAACACCTCAGTTAATTGAACAGCTAATTTATAACTGGTATCAATGTTTACAATCATGGCATTATTGCCATGATTGCAAATGCTCGCCAAAACTACCTTATCAGCCAGTAGCGGCACTGAGTGACAGAGGTCTGCTCTGATGGTGATCAGGGTGTAGCAGGGGGATGAAAATGTCATCCTGTTGCAGCCCGATCACCAGCAGAACAGACATCTGTCACTCAGTGCCGCTACTGGCTGCTAAAGTAGATTTGGAGAGTTGAATCAGGAGATAATACATAGTTATGCAATTTGTAACTATGTCTGTGATGCAGGATCTTGGCCCATACCTCAGAGCACTTCTTAAAGAGCAAGGAGGGACTGGAAGAGCAAGTGGAGAACAGCAAGGGAGCTATATTCAATCAAATACCCATCCTCACCCCCAAAGTGCCTTACTCAAGGCTGCATAATAGTGGAGGTAAAAATAAACATCCAGTATTCTCCTTCCTGCCTGCCCCTGCCATGGAAAGCTGTTGAAAATCTTATCAAGGCGCTTGTTTCCAAAGTAAGTTTGGGCTTTATCAGACGTGGCAAATATGGTGTCATAATGACGCCTAATAAACGCAAAAGGTTGCCAATACCAGACGATGTCGTGCTTTCACAATTATGTGTTGAAATAAGGTGTTATTTTTAATTGATGGGCCAAGCAGTCAATAGATTGGCCGTGGTGTGTTTTTTTTTTTTATGGTATTGAGAGCATTTGAAACCGCGTGCCATTTTCCTTTCATGATTACAGCGTCAATGGGCAGAACACTTCTAGTTGATAATGAGAAAGACAGGAATAGGGTGCCCTTTTTTATGAACCTTCCCGGTTTACTTGGGAGTTTGTGAGTGTGCTTCTGTGCTTGTGTGTACGTTTTCTGTTTTGATTTTGCTGTTTTTTAAATTTTTACCACTCTCGCAACTTCTCGCGAGAACCGGCAAGATTACAGACACGGAAGTAAACATCGCTGGCGCACGTGCTCCCTTAATGCTGGGGCTGCTTTTAACGCTATTATAGGTAGGTCTGATAAAAAGGTTTATGTTGCCAGGATAACGGTGCTGAAAAATATGGTGCTAAAGATGCATTTCTGGAGGCTGATCTGATAAAGTCCTTTATTCGTACAGCCATGTATCAGTGACATCAAAGGCATGGGGAACATCCATTTTTTAAAAAAAAAATTAAATTATTATTATCAGTGTATTTGGAGACTGCTTGTCAGGCAGTAGGGAGGGCTCCAGACAGCCCAAATAAATAAGAACTAGGTATAATACTCTACTTGAAGTGGTGTTTCATCAATACCTTTTATTTTGTTTTCTAATGTCTTCCCCTTATACTTTTTTTAAAAACATTTTGCTCTGTGCATCTCTTCTCCACTGGTTCCTAGGTGGGCTCATTCTTCATGATCAACCTGTGCCTAGTGGTCATTGCTACACAGTTTTCAGAAACCAAACAGCGAGAACACCAGCTGATGCAAGAGCAGCGAGCAAGGTACCTGTCCTCCAGTACTGTGGCAAGCTATATGGAACCAGGAGACTGCTATGAAGAGATCTTTCAATATGTCTGCCACATTGTCCGCAAAGCCAAGCGCCGCACCCTTGGCTTCTACAATAGCCTGCAGGATCGACGTCTAGGACGAACAGAGCCAAGCACTGCCAAGCGGAACATAAATGGGAAAGATCAAAGACAATACAGTAAGACTTGTGATGCTAAGCCTGTAAAATAAGGGTAGCAGGGATGAATAATACAGTGAGTGGTAATTTCCAAAGAGGTAGCCATGTTAGTCTCTCACAGCATAAAAAGGAAAATGGGGTGGTGGTGGAAAAAAGGAGCCAAGTAGCATTTTGAGACTTATTTATTTCAGCATTTATTTATTTTCATGGGTATTAATCCACTTCTTCAAATGCATTAATGGAATACAATATTACAGCCCAGTCTCTCTCTCACACACATATAGTCTCTCTCACTCACACACATGTACGTATCCATGGGTTCAAAGAACCACGAGCTAGAGCATCAATTGGCACCTCCCTCCAAGTGAAGATACATAGTACCAAAGGGCAGGAAGCTTATTTTAGTATTTAAGGTACTAAATCCTATGAGAACCTACCTCTGCCACCCCTTCTGGCAGTAAAAAAATACCATATCAGTGAATTAAATAACTAACACTTTACTGGCCTCAGAGCTTAGAACTTTCTGAACTATAACTCCTCAAATTCTAGTTCTGGAAGCTATAATCCAAAAAAGTTGTGTTTCTAGCTTTTCCCTGTTTTGACATCAGCTGCCTAAAGGTCAATATCTCTCTGCCTAACATTAGATCCAGCCTTGAATGAAATGTTGTAATGCAGCCTACTCATTAATGCAGCCCAGGATCCTTAAGTTCTTGGGCTTGGGTCCATTTACATTACATAGTTACAGTGCTACGATCCCACTTTAACTGTCTTGGTTCCATCCTGTGGAATCCTGAGGTTTATAGTTTGGTGAGGCACTGGACCACTCTGTCTGAGAATTCTAAATGCCTCATCCTAAACTGCAAATTCCAGGATTCCATATGATGTTGCCATGACAGTAAAAGTGGAATACAGCACTTTAACTGTGGACTTGTCTACACTGGCCAAGTAAAATGTCCTCCCCCCCAACCCCATGGCAATCAGTCTAGATGATGCAGGGGCCAACCCCCAATTCTGGTGCAAACTGCCTTCACAATGTTTGGCCAGGTTAACACCAACCCTGCACTAAACCATCCTTTATCGAAGCCGCCTTGGTTTTATGGAAGCCACCTTGCGTCCCATTTTCGGAGAAAGCGGCATACAAATGAAATAAATAAATAAATAGTTTTTTTTAAACCCTTACCATTTGCTCTGGATATGACAGGAAAACGTGGTGCACTCTGGGATAACACTGGGCAGATGTCTTCACAGGCATCCCCATTGTGCTGCCTGCTACCTCTGAAACACATCCTCTGAGGTCACAACAAGGCACCTAGCCATGTGATCAATGGTGGGCACCTCATTTCTGGCCTCAGAGGATGTGACTCGCACCAATGGTGGTGGCACTGGGCAACACAGCATGACGCGTGTGAAGACATCCACCTGATGTCACCGTGGAGTACACTGGTAATGTGGGGGGGGGGGGATCCCAGGCAGCTTCGGGGCCAGAATACTCCATGCTGCTCCCAGATTATCTTGGCTGGTGTAAATGTGCCCTGTGTAATGTGAATGGGCACTTTGATTTTCCTTCCTTAGCCTTCCCAGCTGTCCTGGGTCTTCTCTGTCCCCAGAAAGTTTTCCTTTCCTTCCTGTGACCACCCAAACCTGTCCAACTACTGTTTACTGTGATTCTTGATTTTTCTTTTTCTATTCTATACCTCTTAACAAGCTGTGATCTTTGAACCCCAGTGAACAACATGTTCCACTTCTGCTTCCTGCCATTTTAAGGACCCCTTTTCTATGGCCTGTCATATAGGCTGAGAGGTTCTGGGAGATGCACTCCAAAACAAGTGGCATTTCCAAGCCCTAGTTGTTTCTTGTTTGTCCATTGAGTTGAACCTCCTGCCTTACAAAAATGACGTGCTCCAAGGTGGCATTGCAAGAGAAAAGCTTTTTCCAGGGCTGGTTTAAGGAATTTTGGGACCCCCTGCAATGCTTTATTTTGGGGGGGGGCATATGTTTATCTCAGGTGAATGTAACCTAACCTATTTACAGTACAGGATGTTCAGATTACAGTAGGACCCCCGTATCCACGGATTCATTATCCATGGGACATAAAACAGCACACCTACCATAGAGTCTTCTTAGGAAATGTGTCCTCTCTAGCCATTTTCTAGGTCCTCCAAGGCAACTCTATGGTATTTTAAACCAGAAGTCCCATTATCTTCCATTGCGTTCACTATTATCCACAGTTTTCAGTGTCCATGCCTCCCCAGAACCAATCCCCAGTGGATAAGTGGGGGCTATTGTATTACATAATTTGCCACAAATAATTTAGTTTAGCAGTTAACGTAATGGTATAGATTTCCTCAAAGAAAAGAAAGAGTGGACTACAAGCTGAACATGACTTAGCAGTGTGATGCAGCAGTAAGAAAAGCCAATGTGATTCTAGGCTGTATTATAGGAGTATAGTGTCTAGATCAAGGGAAGTAATAGTACCACTCCATTCTGCTTTGGTCAGACCTCACCTGGAATACTGTTTCCAGTTCTAGGCACGACAATTCAAGAACGATATGGACAAGCTGGAACGTGTCCAGAGAAGGGTGACCAGCATGGTGGGAGGTCTGGAAGCCATGCCCTATGAAAAGTGGCTTAGGGAGCTGGGTATACAGTTGTTCCTCCACATTCGCAGGGTTAGGGCTGTAAGACCCCTGCGAATGTGAAAAAAACACAAATAAAAAATAGGTCATGCCACGCCCTCCCGGAAAGAGCCCTCCAGCTTTCCAGAAGCAGCAGTGGGGGCTTCTGAGGGCCCTGTCACTGCTCCTCTCCACCACCACCCCGCCCTCCCAGAAGCAGCGTCGGGGGCTTCTGAGGCCCCCGTTGCTGCTCCTCTCCACCACCACCCGCCCTCCCAAAAACCACGACTAATCAAAACCGCGAATGTTAAAGCCACAAATGTGGAGGGGCAACTGTATTTAGCCTGGAGAAGAGAAGGTTGAGAGGTGACATGATAGCCATGTTTAAATCTTTGAAAGGATGTCATACTGAGGATCGAGCAAGCTTCTTTTTTGCTGCTTCAGAGACTAGGACACGGAACAATGGGTTTAAACTGCAGGAAAAGAGATTCCACCTAAACATTAGGAAGAACTTCCTGACAGTAAGAGCTATTTGGCAGTGGAATACACTGCATCGGAGTGTGATGGAGTCTCCTTCTTTGGAAGTTTTTAAGCAGAGCTGGATGGCCATCTGTCATGAGGACTTTGATTGTGTGTTCCTGCAGGACAGAAGCTGATTGGATGGGATGGCTGTTGGGGTCCATTCCAGGCCTATGGTTCTATGATTCTAGGCTGCATTCAGAGCCCAGGAAAGTTACTTTTGGATTACACCTCCCAGAATCCCCCTGCCGGCACCTGTCTCAAGGTCTGGTTGCATTGTTCCTTTCCCAGCATTCTCTAGCCCAGTGGTTCTTAACCTGGGGTCCACGATGTCCTCACAGGGGGTCCTCAAAGGCTTGAAGGCTGCTTGGCCCACCTCCTCCCTGTAGTGAAGCAGCCACATGACAGGAACCAAGGCAAAGGCTGGCTGGCTGGCTTGGCCTTCACATTGCCATTCAGTCCACTCCAGCCACAAACTTGCAGGAAGAAGCAAGAGTGCCTCTGAGGGAAAGTTTAATGGATGGTGTAATTGTATTGTTGTTAGCTATTATTATTAGCTATTATTGTTAATATTATTAGGGTTTTAAATCTTGAGTTAAGCCTTGGGACAACAAAAGATATTTAAAGGGGGTCCCTGGTAAAGAAAAGGTTAAGAACCACTGCTCTACCCAAAGGCTCTCACATAACACTAATGGGATACTGTTGTGTTTTAGTGACAACAATAAAACCATTGTTCCCAGTAACATTACTCCAAATTTGTATTTATATTCTTTATATTCTTCTGTTAAAAGAGCTAGAGTGTTGTAGAAGTTTCAGCACTGCACTATGACTGTGGAGACCAGGGTTTGAATCCTTACTCAGCCATGAATACCCACTGGGTGACCTTGGGCAAGTCACACTCTCTCAGCCTCAAAAGAAGGCAAAGGCACACCCTCTTTGAACAAACCTTGCCTAGAAAACCCCATGGTAGGTTCGCCTTAGTCAGAAATGACTTGAAGGCACATAGGCAAATACACACAAATTCCTTTTGGAGGTTGAACTCAGTTGGCAGCAAGGGGAGGAAGCTGAGGAGAAAGGGGGAAAGGGAGGGAGGGGAGAGAAACCAAGACATGTTAAGAGCAGCTGGAAAGATGGGGTGGAGGGGATCTATGTAGAAGGAAGGAAAGGAAAGGAAAGGAAAGGAAAGGAAAGGAAAGGAAAGGAGCCCTTTCTGAGGGAAAGAGATGACCCTCACACTTCCCTCCCCCCATCCCTCTCCGACACACACTTGGATGGCTTGCCTTTTGACAATGATCCTGGGAGGAGGGGGTGAGGGAGCAGCAAACTCCCTCCAGCTTCAGCGACAGAGAGGGCAGCTCCTTCTTTCTCTTTCTAGTTTGGGAGACTGTGTTTTTATTTTAAAAGGAAGAGGGCGGGGGGGGCTGGCTATGTGAGGCCCCCCGTAGGTATGGTTAAGCTGGCCCTGGCTTTTGCCACTCTTGTAAACCCATCTGCAGATATGGGGATGGATAAAATCAAGTCCTCTTCATAGGAGAAGTAAGCCTGCAGACACACACTATGTTTGTACATGAAGTTCTAGTACAAGAACAGTGACATTCAAAACTACCTTTTAGTGCTTAACTTTCCGTCAGGATGAATTCAGCAAGGGCAGAGGGGGAGGGAGAAGAGAGAAAAAGAAATAGCCTTTTCTCTCAAGCCTGCAATCTCAGCCCCTTAATGATAAGAGCATTTTTACCATCTGTAGGTGATGATTTCTTTCAGCATGACTGCTCTTGTTGTAATGTTCTGTCCTCATTCTAAAAGAAAATTCACTCACTTTCACTTTGATATGCTGGAATTAATTATGGTACTGTGAGGCATGTACAGGGATAGTGTCCAGATGACAGACTCAATGTTTTGTCTTCCTAGGACCTTTATGAATTAAGTCTACACCCTATCAGAGTTTAGGCTTAGTTTGTAATGTACTCATTGTGCTATTAGCCGTCCCGTAGGGATGGAAAGAATATTTGACAATATTTAGAAACTTTTTTAAAAAGTGTTTCTCAAGTATTGGGAAACTGTGATGAAAAGAATCCTGAACTGACAAGAATCTTCAAACTTTGGGACTTACTTTGCACAAAATTAACATATGGGGAGTTTGTGCAGAAAACAGCATTTTCTGTGTAAGAAACAATATTTTAGAAATATTATTTCTTTGCAGAAAATACTGGGATTTTTGTACAGAAAAGTTCAAAGTCAGTCACCAACTACACCATTTTCTGTTTTCTGTGCAAAAATACCAGGTGTGGATTTTGCCCAGAATAAATCCTACACTGTGAATAGTCTTTGAAAACCATGCAGCTTTTGAAGACTTTCTCACAGCAGGAAGAAAATTGTTTAAATTACTCATTGCTTCTCTGGAGAACAAAATGAGTGATGAATTACATCTCTGCCCTCCTCACAAACACTACAGTTCCTCCCCTTCCCTTTCCCACCCAAAAGTACCTGGTAACAGCTGAGCCCTCTCCTTGAGGTCTGTTCATCACCACCTCCACATAGGTCCTGGGGACAGGGAAGAGAAATATGTTCCATGGAAGCAGGGGATCCATGTGCGGTTTGGGCCTGTAAGCACCACTATGTTCCTGATGGCATCATCTGTAGTGTGAGGAGGCACAAACTTTGAAATAAGCTGGGGATGGAGAATAATTTCTCTGATTGGAGATAAAGACCTAAAACCACTCCCAACTCAGGGAAAAGTGCAGTGGCTGCTGCCTGGTAAGTCAGCACTGGGGAACTTTTGTGATCCCTATGTATTCCCTACACTATTGAATATGTAGGGATCATGAATACAAATCAGTTATGAATCCAAAACTCTACATTATGCACTTGTAACTGCAGTTGTGAATTCCATCCATAATATTTTTCATTCCAATTTTCATTCCCAGTGGTCCCATATGCAAGAAAACCATTCTTAGAAATGGCAGTTTTTACTTTTTTTTTAATCCTCCACAGATACAAATAGCCTCCACTGGAGAGTTGATTATTTTCAGGACCATAGCAGTGGAAAGGGAGGTTTCCTCCCCCACTGCAGTCCTA
Source organism: Gambelia wislizenii (assembly GCA_030847615.1). NCBI lineage: Eukaryota > Metazoa > Chordata > Lepidosauria > Squamata > Crotaphytidae > Gambelia > Gambelia wislizenii. Next base: position 223,203,138 of record JAUMIR010000005.1, on the reverse strand, counting down.
AAGAAAATCCCTCCTCTGAAGCTGCTGTTTTCATTGAGAGGAAATCTTCCATTAGTGCCGGTGGAAGATTTTCTTTCCAATGCAAATAGCAGCTTTAGAGGAATAAATTTAATTTAGTATTGCAGCAGGAGAGATACATGGCAAACTCCTATTCTTCACTTTCACTTGTTGTGATAGTTGTCACATCCCCAGTGGAGGCTGTTTGCATGTTTTTTGAAATATGCACATCAAATGCTAAGGTAGAAACTGGGGTAGTTGGTTTTTCTGCACGCAAAGCATGTATCCTACCTCTGGGCTACGTCCTCCAAAATCACTTTGTTTTAGAAACAACACAAGTATCATGGCAGTTAAAGAAGTATCATATGGTTGTCAAGACAGATAAAGCTGCCCAGTTGTGCTCTCTTTAACAAGAAAGAGTCCTTTGGGTGATTTCATGCATTAGGCAGCAAGCAACCTGAATTTGCCACATCCTAGATGCTCAGCAGGAAGCTACAGTCAACCTCTGCAGACTGATGAATAAAGTGGCGTCACTTTGGGGTGCAGAGAGGCCAAACCACACCAGTGGAGGGAGAGGTGACACTGTCCTTAGTAGTGCCACAGTATGAGTGCATCTGATGATTGATATGTATTTGGTGCACTCAGACTTTGCATATTTATATATATAAACTGTCTTAGATCTATGTCTGGAATAAAATGTGTGAAAGGGCCCCTTGTGCCACAAAGGAGCATAAGGTGATGTCTTCTCATCAGTCTCTGTTACAGGGAGTAGTAGAGAGAGCATTGAAACTGTGAACCTAACCCTGTTGCTTTTTCTCTTCATAGCTTTATCAGCACTGCAGACCTAGCGGGAATGTCATATATGTGTATGTGTGTGTGTGTGTTTTGTGTGTACACACACACACACACACACATACCCAGAGTCGATCTGATTAATATAAGCAAAGGATGTATGTATATATACACACATACATACCCAGAGTAGGTCTGATGAATATATGCGAAGTATAGTGTCTGCAGTATCTTTTCTACTGTTTTAAAAAGCATTTTTGAACTTTTTTTTTATGTCAGCCTTCCATAACCTGGCACGTTCTAGATATATTTTACTGTAATACTCATTATCTTCAGCCAGCATGGCCAATAGGAATTGTATTCTAACACATTTAGAGGGCTCCAGGTTACAGAAGTCTACTTTATGAGAGCAATAAGGTTTCATAGATTATAAAGACAGAAGTTGTTTTAAACATTCTTCTGCCCCCTCCACACACACACTACCCCCTTTTTGTTTGACCTCCAGGAAAATACAAGCCATGGCCTCTTGTTTAATGATTCCTACAGCCTGGAGAATTATTCCACTCCTGTTACCTAGCTGAACATAATCAAATGAAATCTATTGTGGCTGAACTAGACCGTGTCTCTGAGAGACAAGCAATCTTCATTTAAAGACTCTGCGATGATGAGCTTAACACTTCCCTTGGCAGGCAGTTCCAGTGCTTAATTTTCTTCACTGTTGAGATGGCTAGCAACCTAGTTTAGGAGTTGCTTATGCTTAATTACATACTGAGAAGGAACACTGTCACACTGTTCTGCAAAATGAACCATTAACCCTTAAATTTGATATCTTTATGTGTTATAATCCAGGGCGTTGCCAAAAGCATAACTCTACTGATCACATGCCACAAGGCCTTGGCCAGCCTATTGCTGTGACTTCGACCTCTGACCCTAGCAACTGTCCAAGGTGTCACAAGGCCCAGCGGGAAGCAGCCCGGAGACTTTCCGTCCTTGAAAGTGCTGATTCGGAACAGGAAGATGGAGGGGGAGCCACAGAGGAGGAGGGAGATGGCAGGAAAGGCAGCGTGGGAGCAGCAGACCTGGAGAAAGAAGAAGAAGAGGAGGAGGAAGGTGGCCAGTTGACACTCTGCAATGACATGTGGCAAGAAGTGAGGGTCAAACTGAGAGGAATTGTAGAGAGCAAATACTTCAATCGTGGTATCATGATTGCCATCCTTGTGAACACCATCAGCATGGGCATTGAACATCATGAGCAGGTAACTAAAGGGGTGAAACTGAGGTCAACCAATTATTTCAGTGGCTTGAGGGGACACTGTGCAACTCATAATGGGTGAACATTCTCCGCATGTAGTGATTATTGGGATACCTCTGTGAATAAGAACCTGATAATGTTCAGTTGGTTTACCTTTCGTTTTGACACTCCCTGGGGCTGGTAAGTAATGAGGCCAAGGACAATCTAGCACCACCTTCTAGGAAGCAATTGTATTTGTGCTGAAAGTCCGTGAAAAGAGGCCTTGAATCTGCTGCATTTTCCCCAGAGCATGGGGTGGACAGCTTCTGGTCCTTCATATACTGTATGATAAGAATTTATGATTGCCATCATCTTTCATCATTAACTGTGCTTTCTAGGACTTATGCGGACTGCAGTTCAATGTCTAGAAAGCCAAGATCCTTCCCCTTGCCTCAAAGCTATCACCATTTTCCTCTTCTGTGATTATTTCTTGTTCATAAAGTCTGTACAAAGTTTCCCATCCTATCCCCAGTGATCATTTGAGAAGTAAATTTCATTGGAGGCTTCAAGGTAGCAATAGTGCTAGATGGGCTGAGACCAAAATCTTGGCACCTATGAAAATAACATGGACAGGGGGTAATTCCAATAGGATTGAGCTGGATGCAGTCTATACAAATCACAAGGAGTTGTGCTGGTGCATTAGAAAGCCTGAAAGCCACAGTAGGATGATATTATTGTTATCAATATTGTTTCAATCCATTGCACATATTTTTCTAAAAAAGACTTCAGACGTCTTACATTATTACAATACATAAGAGTCAGAAACAGCGAAAGAACAACAAAAGCAAGAATGGCGAACAACAAAAACAATACATGTGTAACAGTCCTTGTTTCTATGGCATTACTAAGGCCGATGTCACCCCTCCCTCCAACAGTGCCACCTGGTGCAGTTCGGCCTCTCCGCTTCCCCCTAATGCTGCCACTGCCTTGTTTTAACAAATAATCAAACCAAAATGTCACAATGCCACCAGTGAATTCTTGAATTCTGTTCTTCAGGCTAGATGTTAAACATACAAGGGTATTGAAGTAGGGTATTGCATAATAGCCCCCAAAGGGTTGAATTAAGGTATTGTATAACAGTCCCAAAATCTGCAACTTATAACAGTCTTAAAATGAAATGCAGGAAGAATTGTACAGGCTTAGATTAGTTGCTGCACAGTACTACATAGGTTTTAGGCTTCACCAAAGCCTGCTGGGACAAAGAAGCAATAATGGCTGTTGAATAGTTTTTTAAAATAATAATAAAATAAAATCTAGAAAGTGCTTGTTCTTTATCAGTTCTGGAAATGATGTGACTGATTGGTCTCAGGGAAAGTATTATTATTACCCTCCTGTGGTTTTTGGATAGAAGTAGCTTGTAGGCTTGCCATGGCAACAAGTGTTATTAGCATCCCATATTAAGCCAGCATGGCATAGTGGTTTGAGTGTTGGACTACAACTCTGGAGACCAGGGTTCGAATTACTGCTCAGCCATGGAAACCCATTGGGTGACCTTGGGCAAGTCACACATTTTCACAGAAAACCCTGTGATAGGTTCTCCTTAGGGTCACCATAAGTCGGAAATGACTTGAAAGCACACAACAACAACAAATTGACTAAACAAAGGTTACCTACTATAAAATTAGGAATAAGAGGTAACAGTCCTGCAGTCTGTCTTTGTGACTCTATACACAGTCATTTTTACGCACTATATTTTCCCTTCAGTTTCTGCCTTACCTTTTCCTCCCTTCTATTTCTGTCCCTTTCTGCTGGATTCACTCAATACACTCAACTGATTGCTTCCTGTCTGTTTTCATATTTGCTACTTCTCACCATCTTCCCCTCTTTCTGTCTCATTTCTCCCTTCATTAGCTAACAGAATCCTTGGTCTATTTGGCTTAGTTTAACACACCCTCTGGGGAGAGCACAGGCATTTCACCAGCAGCTCAAATCTAATCCATCAGTTTGCCAGTCTTTCCAAATTAATTGAGAGACACACACACACATAGCCTGTCGTGAACAGAGGTAGGAAAGGACCAGAAGAGTCCTATATGAACCAAACTCAAGGAAGCCTTTTATCCTCTCAAGGGGCAGTAATGTGCCTTCTAATTGGTTACTATATGCTAAAGACCAGATTCAGAGTGCATCTACAGTTATAGCAGGTTTATCCCACTTTAATTGCCATTGCTCCATCCTGCAAAATTCTGGGAACTGTAGTTTGGTGAAGTACTTCAGCTTCTCTTTTAGATTGCTCTGGAACTTTAATTCAGGGGAGTGGGCTACAGCTCTCTAGCACAGAAATGTAAGTACTTCACAAACTATGAATCCCAGGATTCTGTAGGATTCAGCCATGACAGGTACAGTGGGATGAAATTGCTTTAACTATGGAGAATAGATATGCTCCAAGGCTGGGAATGGGGGGAAGAGGAAAGAATGCAAATGTGATTCTGGGTCTCACTGTGACCCTAAACTTCAAATCCCTGGATTCCCAGGCAGTTAGGCAGTTAAAGTGAAATCACAGTATTATACAGACATACCTGAGTTAATAAAATATATGTTTTCCTGAGCATGACTTCTTTAACAGGAAATCTTGTACCAGTAGCAGAAATAACATGGGGAAAAATAGGATAGGTTCCAGAAAAATACAGCTCAACCTGTTTCAGCAAATTATTTATTCAAAATTAACAATATGTACATCTGAAAAGAAAAAAAAAGCAGGCCAGGTAAGCCTTGCATAAGTAAACAAAAACAGTTTGAACATTCTAGAGACCACATGAAGGCTTCTTCCGAGACATCCAGGAATGACTTTTTCTTTCACCAGTCTCTACTTTTCATATGATTTTCATCTTGGTGACCAACCTTATAGATATTTTTAACACGCTGAGGGGTTGCTGGTAAGGCACGCTTCTCTTTTTACCCCTTTTCTCTCTGCTTTGCTGCTCACACATGACCAGTAAAGGATTCTGGAGGCAAATGCTGTTTACCTTGCCTCTTGTAGGAAGGCACATACAGCTATAGTAGGATTGGCTAAAATGGAATCCTGCTCTTCCCCAGCTCAAGCTTGGTTTATTGCATTGTTTTCTGCAGATGTGCTGCTGAAAACTGACACCAAAAATCTGTGTTTCTCCCACTCTTCTTTATCTTCCTCTTCCCAATGTCAATGTTGCTGGGGGCAAAAATACAAAACCAGAACCAAAAAAACTTGCGGGTAGACAGAGGAAGAGGAGGAAAGGGGGAACTGGGCAGCTTGATACTTCTGTTAAATTTGGGATAAAACAAATATAGTTTTCCAGCAACTTGAGGTGTGCTCTCTCTTTACTGGTGACTGCTTAGTATACTGTCCTGTATAGACCAGGAATAGGGAGTGTATGTGCTATTTTCAAGGTACATATATATGAGGCTCAGACATTTGTGCAGAATTCTGATGCTTTAAGCAGTCATTTGTTGTTTAAGAGAACACTTACAGGCCTTGTTGTTGCTAAGATTACTTGGAAAATTAACAACCAAGGTACTAAGGGATGGTAAGGATAGGAATTATTATTGTAGTTATTTTTATTTATAAAGTGCCTCAGCAGTGGGGTGCAGTACAATAACTGAATTAAAAAGAACAAACACTGCCCACAGGCTTACAATCTCTAAACTGTGAAGACAGTGAAAAGATTTCCTAATCCATTGCCTTTGATCTCTCCGAATTTCTAGTCCATGTCTTTCAAGGACTGATTCAGCATGTTCACAGTAAATATCCTTAGTTTGGCCTCAAATAAGTTCATGAAAACAATTTGCAACTTATGTTAATCGCAGGCAATTAATTCATGCAAATTAGTTGTATTCTTCTGCATGATATATTCCCAAAGTAGCTGCGCCCTGACGTAGGATGTCTGCAGAAAGTTAATAATCTGGCTATTTTAATGAACATTATACATTTTCACTGTGCAAAATAATTATATTTCTATGCTTGCAGGTCCAATTCATGAAGCAAGGAATCTGCAATAAGAGTGCAATTGCTGATAGTAAGACATATTCCCTTTCACATAAAGCATTCAATAGTGCATAAAAGTTCACCAGACTTAAGTGAACCATATCTGCTAGTACAGGTTCACATTTTGATCAGCACACAGTAATGTGCTGATCAAAAGAAATGAATAGAGCATACACAGAGTAACACACTTTCTAGAATATTTGATCTGAAGTGTTCTTTTAAAATATGTTTCAGGGAAGCATGGCCATGTGGGGACTAGGGACAAAGGGCAATAAAGACAGGCAATAAAATTTCAATTCCATTAGCAACAAAAAAGTAAGTAAAAGTTATTTTTTGTTGCTGAAATTTTATTACCTATTTTTCTTTGCTCTTTATCCCTAGTCCCCACATGGCCAAGAAGGGGAGTGGCCTCTGCCTCCACTGAGATCCCTCTGGGCCCTCTTAACTGACAAGGGAAGTAACATCTGAAGGCTGTCTACATGGACAATAAAAGCCATACTCACCCTGTATTTGTGGCACAGTTAACACTTGACATTTTGAACAATGCACATTTTCGCTGGGGTTTCTGCAGAAAACCCCAGATCTGTAAGATTTGCAGTTTGCTCCAGATTTGAGGAGGAAACAGAAGTCAACAATTGGCTTCAGAGCAAAGCTGGGATGGGATTTCTAGTAGATGGGCCTCCGTTTTGTGCTTCTTTTAAACTTTTTAAAAATATTTTTCAATTGTGCTCATATTTGGATAATTGTATCTCTGCTTACCCAGTAATACAGTACTCTGGGACCACATATATTTGTTTATTTGCATGCATGAGCAAATGGGAAGAGAACAGAGCAGACCCAGCTGAGTAGCTGGAAATAGTACAACGTATAGGACACGTGATCAGCATAGGCCAGCCCTTTTACTCCAATGCAACTAACAGTGTGGTGGGATACTCCAATCTACAATAGGAGAAGCCTGGTGACTGTGACATTTACAGGGCTGCTGTGCATCAGAAACATCCATCGCAGCTACGAGGTAGGTGCAGGGTTTCCTGCCTGTGTAGTCAAGCCCTGAGACAAAATGTAGGCCTCTGATTCTCACATTGTCAGTTTTATTCTCCTGTATGATTTTAACATCTTAGAAGCCAGTGAACCTTCCTAAGCTTGCTTGATGTAGTTTGTGCACATTGGTTGGCCAATAAAGGTATCAATGTTTTATGAATTTTGGATTTTGCTGCATGGCCAACACAGCTACCTCTGATTATAATAGTGTAGAAACTCTCAGCTCTACTAGGGTTTGGAAATATTACTTTTTAAACTACAGTTCCAGAATCCCCCAAGCATGACCACAGAAGATTCTGGGAGTTGTAACCCAAAATGTCAGTTTTTCAAGCTCTGATTACCAACCTATATTAAAAAGAACCAATACTGTACGACCAAGGGCTTATCTACACAGGTCAAATACCGCAGCCAAATACCCCCATTCCAGATCCATGCAGTCCAAACAACTCAGGGCATTTACAGATGATCCTCTTGGCAGATACAAGGTCTGTCTATTAAATAACAAGACTGAGAAATAACACATCTTTATTTATATGTATTACAATTCTAATGCTTGTCCCCTTCAATATACTCCCCATTCACACTCACACAGCAATGCAATCTTGTTTTCAACTGGTCAAAGGCGTGGAGCCGATCAGTTTCTATCAGCTGTTTCAACACATCTGCCATTTTCTTCTTTACTGCATCATTTGACTCAAAACATGTTCCTTTAAGCACCGATTTCACTTTAGGGAAAAGAGAAAGGTCACATGGTGCAAAATCTGGCAAATATGGAGGATGTTCAAGTGTAGTAATGTGTTTATCAGCCAAAGACTGCTTCATAGAAAGTGCTGTATAAGCAGGCTCATTGTCTTGATGAACAATGAAACCATTATTCCACAGTTCTGGCCTTTTTTTTCCTGACTTTTTCTCTCAGCCTTGTGAAAACTTCCTTATAATAATGCTGGTTCATTGTTCTGCCTTCTGGAACCCATTCTTCCAAAATTACGCCCTTGATGTAAAAAAAAAAAGAGAGAGAGCATGGTTTTGAATGCGGGTTTGCTTTGACGTGCTTTTTTCATTCTTGGTGATGATGGTGTTTTCCAGTGCATTGACTGTCATTTTGTCCTAGGATCATACTGTAAGATCCAGTATTTCATCACAAATGATAATTTTTTGAAAAAGGTTTGGGTCCACCTCAAGTTGCTGCAGAATGTCATGTTGCTCAACTTTTAAAATTAGCATTTTTCCAGCAAACAAAAGACAACACAGCTGTTTTATATGATGACTAAAAATTAACTGAACAGCTGAGAGTGTTGATGTTTGTCATGCAGGTTCAGACATGTTCAAGGTCACCACTCAAGCATTCACAATCAGTTCTCTGTGATTTGTCTGAAAGGCAGAAACACAGTCTTATTTAACGTCGTACAGGGCTGGAACAGGGGCAAGCCGGGATAGGGCCCTTTACAGTGATGTAAGATAGTACCCGATTTAATCCAGTACTGCCAGATCAGGCCCTGCATGTTTGCAGGAGCCCATCCCAGAACACTGTTACTTGATGCCGCCACCAGCTCCCTGGCTCTTCCGGAAGCCAGGCAGGGGTCCATCAGCATGTGACCGAGGTTGGCCACATGCAAGCGGCCTGCAGTCACATGTTGTGGGGCCCTTTCCAAGCTTCTGCATCAGCAGAGAAAATGGCAATGATGGTTGCAGTGACGGGGTGGTATCCTGTTTGGATGCTGACCCATTTTCTCCAGGTAACAGGGGGCGGGGGAGGAAATGGGCCAAATATCGAGCCAGGATACACCGGCAAAGAGCCAGCATATCCTGGCTAGTGTAGGTAAGCCCCAAGACACTTGTCAATGGTAACACTCTAATTAAGCCAGGACTGATGTCTTGGATGTTCTAGTCATAAGAGACAGGGTCTGGCAGTATCATTGCAGACTGATGGGTGTATGGGAATCTTGCAGTTGGACCCTCTGGAGTAGGTTAAGTGATCTGGAGCAATCCATTCTATGGATAGTAAAAACTGGAAGTGCTAACAACCCTGGGGCAAAAGTGGTTGACAGTACAGGGGGACAAAGGGCTGAAAATCAGTGAGGTATAAAACAGACCTGAGGGCAAAGATCAGGAGAAAGTCTCCACCCCCACATTTGGTAAATGAGGCAATCTGATATGAACTGCAGGCAACAAAGCTAAGGGGGTCAGTGCCTTCTACCTAAGACCTGCTGGGGATTTGGGGCTTATCCCACCATTAGGCTGTGGCAGGCAGCTATTTTTAGTGTTCCCCAAAGACATGATGTTAGTGATTTGGTTATTGTATTTTTATAGCCAGGAGCAGGATTTGGTGAGATTCTCTTCCCCAACTGTCAAAATAAGTCAGCTGGCTGTGGGTAGTGTACACCTTGAATTAAACAAGCATGCAATGTTTGCTGTTCTGCCTCAGGCAACAGAATGTCTAGGGTCACCCTTCTCCATTTTGAACCCCAGACATCCACACAGCCAACAACAGACCCGCTGGCTTCTATTCTTTGTTTTCAGTAGATGGTAAAATAGCACTTGAGCGTGGAAAATCCCACTCCATATTTTTGTGGTATGTATGACGGTAACCTACATTTGCTGACTAACTTGCCCACAGTCTTGTTGAATGTTTATGGAATATTCATAGCAGACAATCTGCTATGAATCAGACAGTGTGGGCATAGCCTTTAAAGAAGGCTTAGGTTGATTAGAACCTCTGCTTAATGTAATAAACACCATTGTAGCCACCTCCGTTTAAAAAAATAAAACAAAATGAAGTCCAACTCAGACGACAGCAATAAGAAAACATTAATCATTCTTTTATTAAAAATAAAAGTGAAGATCTGATACAAAAGAAAGATGAAAGACTTTGAATAGGTATGCCTTTGATTAGTAATGACTAAGGGCAGAGGACAATCAGGATAATCAACTAGAAGTCTTCAAAAGTGATAAACGTAAGATTTGTATGAGGGAATGGCTCTCCAAAAGCCATGTAACTCAAGGGAGATTTAGGAAAAGATAAAACCATTATACAGTTGTCCCTCTGTATCCACGGATTTGGTATCCATGAATTTAAGTATTCACGGGTTGAAAATATTCTTTAAAAAAAAAATAATCCAAAAAGCAAACCTTGATTTTACCATTTTATATAAGAGGCACCATTTTGCTGTGCCATCGCATATAATGGGATTTGAGTATTCACTGATTTTGGTATCCACGGGGGATCCTGGAACCAAACCCCAGCGAATATGAAGGGACAACTGTAGAATCATAGAATCATAGAGTTGGAAGAGACTACAAAGGCCATCCAGTCCAACCCCCACCATGCAGGTATACACAATCAAATCGTTGTGTTTATTTCAAATTCATAAAGCTGGGAATAATGTCATGTTCAGAACTATTTGTAGAGTACATAGCACAACAAAATAACAGAGCAGATTAGGACCTCTGGGAAGAGTTTAATTTGATCCAGTGCAGCTTGGCCCCAGAATGCTGTTGTTGTTATTATTTTAAACCAACACTAAGGCTTAGCCCTGAGAGATATGAAGTCATCAGAAAGATGAGAATGGCTCTGACCTACTGCAGCATGGCTTTCCTTTCTGCCTAAGGAACTACAGGCAGGTCTGATCACTCACACCAAGGGTCAGAAGTTGCTATGGTCCATACAGGGCGTGGTGATAGCCACAGGCATATACAGCTTTAAAAGGGCATAGGACAGATGAATGGAGATAGAACTATTAGGTGTGGTAGCTGAGCAGGCTTTTTTTCTTACATTTTTATCCAGCCCTTCCTCGGAAGAGCTCAGGACAGTGTGCATGATTCTCCTGCTGCCCATTTGATCCACACAGTAGCCTTGTAAGACAGGTTAGGTTGAAAAATAGTGACTGGCCCAATACCACTAAGTGAGCTTCAAGGCTGAGAGGGGATTTAAAAACGGGCTTTCCCAATCCTACTTAAACTTCTTCTATGCACTACTCTACTCGGGGGGCAGTTGTCTTCACAGCCCATTTGTTACCCTAAATCAGCCTTTCTCAACCTTTTTATCCTGGAGGAACCCTTGAAATAATTTTCAGGTCTCAGGGAACCCCTGCATAAACATTCTATATACTACTATTGCTTTCCCCCCCCACACACAATCACAATCTCTTGAGGAACCCCTAGCAACCTCTTGGGGAAACCCAGTGTTCCAGGGAATCCTGGTTGAGAAACACTGCCCTAAATACTCGAGGATCTTAAGGACCTTCAAAATATTGATATTAATTTTGGGGAATTAATATACTCAGCTTGGTTATGTGCAAAGAGGCAACAGATAGCAGGATCTTTTAACCTATGTTTACCAGTACTAAGGAGGAGACATTAAGCTAGATAGTACAATAATTGATCTTTATTTGGGGAAACAATAATAACAACATTCACACACACACTCAGGCTTCAAGCATTCATGCATGACTACCGAATAAAGTAGGAAATATTGGGATAGAAGAATAGAGAAAGGAGTTGTTTTGGGGTGATACTGTACCGATCTGAGAAGATGAGGTCATGGAAGGAGCCAACAGAGTGCAGATCCGTAACAGAAATGGCTGCACAGACAGCTGTAGTGTCAATAGGAAGGGGATCCATGAGCCCAGCTACACAGTCTGACATGGAGCCGAGAGGACGATGGACTGTGCACACTTGAGTGAGCTTTTGGAGGGGTGTATATAGTCAATATTTGCCTTCCGGTGTTGGGATTTAGAGTGAAAGACAATGCTTCTTGGAGTTGCTCAGGATGAAACAATAGACACTCCGGATATGTTAATGGCATCTTAATGTGTGGATACTTTGTGATTGAATAGAGGAAGCAACCTTCTTTGTTTGTAGAAGGGTAAAGGTATGGGGATTGTTGCAGGTTTGAGTATCTCAGCTTTGCCTGATGGGATTAGCCAGATGTTCAGCCACGTAGTTGCCTTGCAAATTAACATTTCTTTGGAATTTGGGCTGGCCCCTCCTTAAGTGCATACCTGACTGCGTTTGAATGCTAGTCTTTGGGATTTCTTGGAATTTTCCAGCTTTAATGGCTGAACTGCGTGGAAGGCCACATTTGACCTAATTATTAAATATTGCCAATTTATTATTGATATGGGGCTGAGGGTTTCAGGGTGGGTAACACATTTGTGAAAGAAACTAGCTGTTCACTGTGGCAAACAGGGTGTTGGACTGGCAATTGAATTTTTCTTGAACATTCAGAGCTGGCTCACTTCCATGGAGGACAAAATGGCATATAAACCCAGTCCATGTAGAAAAGCAGAGTGGACTGGCAATTGACTCTTACTTCAACATTAGGGAGATTTTCACACGGGGAAAATAACCTCCATGGAGATTGGGAGAGAAATGGGGCTGTTCCGCTGCCAGCGCTCCATTTAGTACACCCCCTTCCTTCTCCCGATCTCCCGTCGTCCTCCCTCTGTCCTGCTTCCATTTTCCTTCTGATATTTTCCACTATTTTTTACTAATGAAGAACTTTCATTAGCAAAAAATATCGGAAGTAAAATGGACAGGAGATTGGGAGAAGGAAGGGGGTGTGCAAAACGGATCGCTGGCAGTGGAACAGTCCCGTTTCTCGCACGATCTCCGTGGGGGTTATTTCCCCTGTGGGAAAATCTCCTAGTAATAGCATAACATTCTCCACCATGCACAACAGATGCCGCAAATTAGGGCTTGTCCAGATGGGCTATTTACCCCATCTTGCACCCATCTTGATGCCCTACAGTTCATATAACACAGGGCTTTTGCCCCAGGCAGTCCTAACAACCCCAGGGGCAAAGACAGGGGGGAGATGGGGGAAAGCCATTTTATTAAAATACCTGGGAAAACCCGCTTCATGCAGGAAAACCTGGATCAGGCCCTACAAGAATGCAGGAGTCCACACATGCATGCCGGCCTGTATCTGCAGCTGTCGCAGCTGCTGGTGTCTTTTTGAAGCCAGGAAGTAGGCAGTCAGTTTGTGATCAAGGCCCCCTGCATGTGACCAGCCTTGATCACATGCTGAGGGCCTCCTTCCTGGCTTCAGAGAGACACCAGTGGCAGCGGCTGCGGCTGCAGATATTGGCCAGTGTGCAGATATGGCCTGTAGATAATGAGGGGGAAACCGGCCTGATCCAGAGCCAGAATACACTAAGGGGAAGCTGGTGTGTTCTGGCAGTTCTAGACAAGCCCTCAGTTTAGTGGCAAAAGAAGGGTGCATGACATACAGAGCTCAGTTTTCCAGCTGAGGTTAACAGCTACATGAAGAATAGCTGGGATGCTGCCCACACAGATCGCAGCATATGCTACCTAAGGCAATTGCCTCACTTTACCTAGGGCCGATTTAAGGAATTTTGGGGGGCCCTGAAACACTTTGGTTTTGGGGCCCATATGTTTATCTCAGGTCAATGTAATCTAACCTAACCTATTCGCAGTACAGGATATTCAGATTATTACTAATAATGTTTTTGCAGGAGGAGGGTTACGACAGGCCCCCCACAATGACAGCCCCCCTGCAGCTGCAGATGCTGCAGGACCCTTAAACCGGCCCTGACTTTACCTAATGGTAGGAATGGCCCTGTCAACATTGGCACAGCTTCCTCCACTATCCCTGAAGGCAGCAGTGTAGCTGAGGGCATGTGGCAAGACTGCACAGAACACAGTTCTCTCCTTCAACATCTTGTTGCTACCTCTAAGTATCAGCTGTGTCAGCTCACCACCTTACTCTGCCTGGTGGTAGGACTGGCCCTGAGCATTACAATAAGCACCACCACTTCTCTTGTTGACATATAAATTTATTTAAAAACATAATGTGTCAAAGTGAATAAGTTATAGGTCATATCAATGGAACTAACATTATAATTTCAAATTAGTGACATGATAGATTTTCATTTCAATTGGTGTCTGGCGTCTTTGAATTATGTTGTCTGTTCCTTCCCCACCCCCCACCCCTTTCTTTCTTTTTTATCTCTTGTTTCTGTTTTGCTTTTTCCTCTTTGTCATGGAATTGTTAAAGGTTTTCTTCTTCTCCTCCACCCCTCACCCACCGCCTAATCCCAGGTCTTGTCTCCCACTCTGATGTTTTTCTCTTCTTACCTAACTCCCTGAGTAAAAGATTCCCTGGGGTGATTGATGGCCCATTAGAAAAAGATTAACAGGTGTGCACTTGACTAGAGAAACAGATGTCAGGCTAAAAAGGAGAGTAAGGGAGAACAGGCGACCTATTCCATAAGAGAGAAAGACAAGCGTGACTTTTAAAATATCCATTGCTTGCTAATGCAGAGAGAGCGAGAGAGCAGATGCATCATCTGGAGCAAGGAGGACATTCCAGCATTATATTCTAATGGTACCCTACATTTCTCATTATTATTACCATAATTTTTTAGTTTGGCCCAAAATTGGTATCTTCACATTTTCTCATTTCTGCTGAAGTTCTCTAAGGGTGGATTTGCATGAGGACTTGTAAACTTATTTTTGTCTCTCAGCATGGTGTAGTGGTTTGAGCATTGGACTACAGCTCTGGAGACCAGGGTCCGATTCCCCGCTCAGGCATGGAAACCCACTGGGTGGCCTTGGACGAGTCTCACACTGTCAGCCCCAGAAACCCCCATGATAGGTTTTCCTTCGGGTCACCATAAGTTGGAAATGACTTGAAGGCTCACAGCAAGAAAGTACTCACTACCGCACAGTCACGTACGCATCCAAAGAGGTCAAGTGTGGTATCTGAAGAAGTGGTACCAAAAAATAAGTGCATTTTCCCCATTTGAATATGTGCCGGTCTGTGTGCTGGGGAGATTCATGGAGATGAAAATGAGCACTAAACTAGAAAAAAAACCACCTTTACAGTCTTTTTATGCAATCCATTTTAAGTAAAGTGAATAAACAACCCACACATCTTTCACCAAATATCTCTTCTGGTGTAAGTATTGCATTTTTAAAGTCTTGGGCCCTTTCACACTACATAACCATAATACTATATTCCACTTCTATAGCCATGGCAGTATTCCTGTGGCATTCTGGGGTTTATAGGACTTTATCAGATTACCCCCTATTAACGTTCTTTTGTCAGCATATTTTGTGGCATTTTTATGCCAGCAAAAGAAATGCCCCCCTACCAGTCCTAGCTTTAGCAGTGTCAAAAAGGCAGCCCCAAAAGTAACGGAGAACAAACAGGGGTCCATTTACTTCCAGGGTTGAAATCTTGCTGATTCTCGTGAGAAGATGCGAGCGCAGCAAATTTTAAAAATTAAGCAAAATACAGGCACAGAATGTAGACACAAGTACAGAAACACACTTTTAAAATTACAAGTAAACCAGGGAGGTTAATAAAAAGAGCATCCCCTACCTGGTTGTCATGATCTCACCTGGAAGTGTTCTCTCATTGACGCTATATTCACGTGAGCACAATGGTGTGAAGTTTCAAATGCCGGCAATGCCAGCAACAAAGCGCCACGACAGATCTATTGATGGCTTGGGCCAACAATAAAATAGAACATTTTTTTCACAATACATGATTGTGAAAGGACAACGTCATCTGATATGTGCACCCTTTCACATTCATTAGGTGTCGTTATGACACTGTATTTGCCTGGTCTGATAAAAGTCCATAGTTTGGTGAAGTACCAAAGCTCTCTGGTTGAGAATTCTCCATACCCCTCTCTAAACTGCAAATCCCAGGATTCACTAGGATGGAACCATGGAAGCTAAAGTGGATATATGCCACTTTAATTGTGTAGTGTGAAAGCGGCCCTTGCCTGTCCTATATTTTGATAGTCTTCTAACATTTCACAGATGAAAATTGGGACACATGTGGCCAAACAAATTCAAAATGTGGTCAAGAAGGCAAAATTAATGAAAATTGGTTGAGGGTTCTCATTAATAATAATAAACTAATTAATGACAAAGGAAGAACACACAAGCAAGGAGAGGCTGCAGCAGTTAGCTTTTGCTCGAGCCTATTGGGAAGTGTAAGACATCTCCCTCCTCTTCTCTTCTTTTCTCTCCCCACTGCTAAATTGAATGTAAACTACTTTTGCAGTTTGAATTCAATTTGCATCAATTGAAGTAAGCTGAGGACAAAGAGGGAAAGCAGAAGTGAGAGAAACTGGGACATTTTAAATGCAGCTGAAAAAGTAGGATGGCAGAGGATTAATTGGGATTATCCCTGCCAAATTGGGAAAGTTAAAGGGTATGTTTTGAGTTTGCTATGACTTCTTAGCATGTTCATTGTGATTGCAGTTGCCACATGGAATATAGTTGCATTAGTGTCTGTGCATCTTTGGCTTCAGTAGTAAATTTGGATTCTTTTTAATTTGCTGAGTAACTGTGTGCAGAAATCCCACAATTCAGCACTGCTGCATTGATCACCCACCCTGTGGCATCAAGTAAGGCTGATGTCACCCCTCCCCACAACAGTGTCACCTGGTACAGTTCAGCCTCTGCACAACCCCCTAGTGCTGCCACTGGAGCCAGCCCTAATTTTGTACTATACTTGTTAATTTGGACTTGTTTATACGAGGGGGGAAATGTGGATTGATGCGCACTAATGCCAATTCGAAGCAGCTTCTATTTGTCTTAATTTTTTGGCAAAATCACAGGCATGCGAAGCTATCCACTTTTGCTGTTCCAATGGCATGCCTGTGAATCAAGATGGTGGGCGCGAGTGAATTACTTATCTTTTTGTTCTCACCAGTTGCCACCGCTGAACAGTATTTTTTTAAAAAAATAAGCATAACTAAAGTGCGAAAGTGCGATATTCCACTTAAATAAATAGAAAAGTGGGGGAAGGCTGTTTTGTCACCTCAGCACACGATCATTACGGTGAAAATCCAATATGGCAGTTCCTGATGAATGCCTTGTTAGCAAACTCCATTCCATGCACACGTCCAGCCAATCAGCTTTCTACTTCCGCTCTTATTGGGAATGCAAATGACTGCAAATCAGTTGTCCCAATGGGTGAGAATGTGCATTCCCTGCAGAACTTTTTTTAAAATATGGGGAAAGTGGCCAAGGCTTTCCCTGTGGAGTTATTGGTGGATTTGGGGGCCCTCCTTCCAAATATGGTGGATTGATGTTGGATGGCATATAGACAAATCATATTCTCCTCAAATTCTATGAGGAGTATTTTCTCCATTTAGACAACCCTTTGTTTGATTTACATCATCCTTTTCTTCTCACAAACCCAGGGCAGCTAGCAGCTAGCAGCATACACACCTGAAACCAAAATTGAAACGGCAAATTTCAAATATCTAAACTCTTAGATTACAAATATCACAATCTGGCCCTGTGCATATTTACTCAAATGTAATTACCACTGAGTATAACAGGGATTATTCCTGGATGCTGCTGTAGACTACAATCCTGTGAACATGTATGCAGAAGCTAGATTCAGCAAGCCCCACTGAATCCCATGGGACTTACTTATGAGTGAGAACTCATAGAATCACACTGTTAGTTTTTCTGTTCCATCAAATATAATTGATGGGCCTTCTCTGCTGCCACTCCCAGATTATGGAATGGCCTGCCGGACGTGATCCGTCTTATTACCACCTTAGACAGCTTTAAAAAAGCTGTCAAGACAGATCTTTTCCGGCAGGCCTTTCCTGAATAACTATCCCGGCCCAAGACTCGGCTGTCCTTTCTGAGCTGCAATCTGATTTTTTTAAACTATTGCATGTTTTAATTTTTTTTCTAATTTATATATTTTTAATTATTGTATGTTTTTAATCTTTTATAATTTAATATTATTTTAAGGGGTGGGTGGGCTAGGGCACTGTGACTATGGAGTTTTTATATTGTAAGACGCCCCAATTGCGTTGCAGAGGGGCGGGATAGAAATAAATTATTATTATTATTATTATTATTACAGTGGAAACTAGGGGGTCTTCCAGATTGATCTAAAGAATTCTCTCTGACTTCTCATGATATAGGTTTTTGTTGGTTTTTGCTTCTGTGTCCACTTGTTCTATTCTTTTTGACTGCTTTTAGCATTTCCTTGGATGTCTTCCAAAGATTTTTTAAAACCAGGGCAGGATTTGCTGAGGTGATCCTATGACTTGAGGGGCAAACTTTATCTTCTCAGAATTTTTTAAAACAATCTTCAAATTATAATGCAAAAATATTTTTTTCACTGTAACTATAAAAAAAAAATAAAAGAGCAAGAGAAGAGAAGAATACCTTTTTGTTCCAATACATCTTGGAATTAAGAAGAAATCTACTTTGAGTGGGGGAGGTGTTGCAGATGTTGCCAGGAATTACCAGAAAATAATCCAGGACAACAGAAACATTGTTTAGATATTTTTAAAACACCTGAGAACTATGTACTCAGCAAATAGCACAAGCTCCTGACACATTTGCCCTTTCTCGAGGAGCCCTGAGTCTTCATTTCTCTTTCACACACATCCCACCCAGTTTTACTTTTGCAATTTAGGCCCTAAATTTTAGGGGAACTGGCAGTTTTCATAACATTCTCCCAATCACAGTGAAGTATGAGAATGAATTAGGAAGCTCTGGAGGGAAAAGGATTTTGTTTTGTCAGAACATAGGAGGGGGGGTTTTTTTGGGCAGCAGTTGTCAAAACTGTTTGGCACAAATGAACAGATGATTGTATGGGACAAAGTACTCAGGAACTGCAATGGGGACTCAAGAGAAAGTGTTGGAGGGCAGGTGGCTGGGGAGCAGGCCAGTCTATTTATTAAGTTACTTATTTAATAATTCAAAAAAAAAAAAACCCAAGCAGAACTGTATTTTTCTGCCTCAGTGAGATGCTTCCCCCCCCCCCAATCTTCGGGAAGACTATGAGGCAGCCCTCCCCACCCTGCACTCCTTGATGTGTTGTACTACAACTCCCATCGTTCCAAGCTAGCATGCATCAGGCTGATGGGGATTGTGGTGGGCTGCTATGAAGTATCTAAGTTTAACCCTGATGTTACATGCATCCAAATATGTGATTTGATTCAAGCATCCTTCTTACCTCTAAATGAAAAAAAACTGTTTTAAAAATTGGGGTGAAAAACACCCCAAAATGAACCTAAATATTGCCAGGAGCAGTGTTTTATCTTGAAATGCCCCAAACCTCTACCTCTACATCTATGTGTGTGCGTGTGTGTGCGCGCGCCTTTAAAGCACTTATCAACCCCATGAATTTCATAGGGTTTTCTTAGGCAAGGAATACTCAGAGGTAGTTTTGCCAGTTCCTTCCTCTGTAATAAAGCCTGCAGCACCTGGTATTAATTAGTAATCTCCTGTCCAAATACTAACCAGAGCTCACCCTGCTTAGCTTCCGAGATCAGATGGGATCTGCTCCCTTTAGGGCAGCCTTTCTCAACCTTTTTATCCTGGAGGAACCCTTGAAATAATTTCAGGTCTCAGGGAACCCCTGCATAAACATTATTCTATATACTGCTATTGTCTTCCCCCACAATCACAATCTCTTGAGGAACCCTTTAGGGTATTTCGGCCTGGATCTACCTAACTTGCCAAAAATCAGACAAAAGGGAGGGGGTCTGGGACCAAAAAAACAGGAAGTGAGAACCAGAAATGACTTCAGGCCACTCGTGCAGCGGGGGCGGGGGGAGGTGTTGGCCAGGGAGAAAATGGGTCTCTTCTTCCTCCATGGTTGCCCACTCCTGCTCTGTAGATAGGGAAGGGTGTACAAGAAAAGTCAAAAAGGTCAAAACTCTTCCTGCATATCACAGGGCAGAAAGAGAAGTGTGAAATCAAAGAGGTTATCAGCACAACTAATGAGCAAAGTGAAGGAAGCTATTAAAAATACAAAAGGGGGGGAGATTTTGAAGAGCATATCACAAATAGTACCAAGACCAGCGATAAATATATTTTTAAAAAACTGAAAGTTAGCTAGGGAAGCAATCAAATTAATGAAGATTCATAATGAAGTTATGAAGATTCTAAAAAGTCTGGGGAAACAAACACCCATGCCTAAACTAGAGTTTCCAGAAGGGGAAAGTGAGGACCAGAGGCAAATAGTAGTGATCAAAGCAGCTCAAGAGAACTTTAAAATGACATTCTTGATGGATAATGTTCTTAAAGATAAAGTTGTCAAGTGTATTGAAGGGCAAGCTTTAATTAAAAAAGAATCAATATAGCCATAGCCTGTCCTGATTTGACAGAGACAGTCCCAATTAATCCCACTTTGTCAGCTGCTTTTAAAATGTCCCAGTTTTTCTGCCCTCCTCTCCCCACTTTTCCCCTTTGTCTGCAGCTTACTTCAATCACTGCAAATTTATTCAAAGTGCGCAAAAGTAGTTTTCTACTTATAGTTAAGAGGAGAGACAAGGCGGGGTGGGATTTTACCCTTCCCAGTAGCCTTAGGCAAAGTTAAACTGCTGCAGCTATCCTAGCTTGTATATACTTCCTCATTTATAACTTTTGCCATCTTCACCACACTGCAATGTTGGAGATTATCACACAGGTCCCTAAAACTGTGCCTGTCCCTCTATCCCCACCCCACCCGCCCCACTCCCGTCCCTATAACATTTAAAAAAAACTTTTCAAACTCTTACCTTAAAGCGGGAGAGAAACAGCTCCCCCTCCTCTCAGCTTCCCTGCGGTAAATGCAGCTGTCGTAAAGCTGCTTTTACGACAGTGAAGCCAAATCCCACAAGTTCTCACAAGAGAACGATCACATGGGAAATTTAAAAATAAAATCCCAACCAAATGTTAAAAAAAAAACACCCAAGCCCCAAAACAGAAACAAAAACACTAATCAAGTAACCTGGGGAGGGTGGGAGGGTGTCATTTACCTGGATGTCCTGATCGAACCTGGAAGTCTTCGGGCACAGACCTCCTGCTGACGTCACGTTCGGATGCCATCTCACAAGCAGAACGGGGCATCTGTTCACTCCCCTGTCATTCCATTATTATAACGGAATGGGCTTCTTATTCACAGATTTTCCCAATGAACAAGAGGAAGCCGGGGTGGGGGGACAGGAGCAGAATGGGAGCATCATAGGAGAGGGACGACATCATATGAAAGGTAAGCCTTTTAGCGGTCTCCTGTCGTCCCTGTCCTTGGATGTTTTCCTCATCTGATAATCTCCATTGTCTGGCCACATGGGTCCTGGCTTTCATCTGTGAAATGTCAGAGAGTAGGCATAGCTTCTACAAACATCATTCTTACTAGCTACAGTTCTTTGAAAATTGCAATAAACACAGGAATGAGCCATTAAATATTGTTTACTTGAAATTTGAAGAAGTGCCACAGCCAAGACTTATAACAAAAATTACCAGTCATGGGATAAGAGCGGAAGTTCTCTTACAGACTGAAAACCTTTGAAGGAACAAGCAGCAGAAAGTAGGTATCAATGGTCAGTTCTTGTCATGGAGGGGTGAAAACAGTGGCACCACAAGGGACACATAGTGGGACTGGTGCTGTTAAACTTGATCATAAATAAGTTAACAGTAGATAGTGAGACAGGTACATTTGCTGATGACACTAAATTGTTTAGGGGCTTGAGACCAAAAGCAGATTGCTGAAAAGCATCAAAAAGATCTTGCCAAACTAGAAAAAAGGAAAGTAAAATGGCAGATGAGATTCTGTGTAAGCAAGTATTGGAGCAAAACATCCCAACTTCACATACCCTGATAGGATCAGAGCTGGCACTGACTGACAAAGAAAGGCACCTTGGGGTTGTAAACGGCTTGATTAAAATGTCAGTGCATTGTATGGCTATGTAAAAAATGGTGAATTCCACGTTGGACATAATTAAAAAGAGAATTGAAAAGAAAACTGCCAATACTATATAGCTCTTATACAAATCCATGGTGTGTCCTCTTCTGAAATATTGTGTGTAGTTTTGGTGACCACATTTAAAAGAAGGCTATTTTGGAGCTAGAAATATACAGCATGGGCAAACAAAACATTATAGGAAGTAGAGCAATTTTGTTATGAAGAAAGATCACAATGTCTAGTGTTGTTTTACTTAAAGAAAATGTGTGTAAGGAGAGACATGACAGAGATTTTTTTAAAAAATACACATATTGTGGATAAAGTAAATAGCGAGACATTTTTCGCCCTCTCTCAAACTACAGTTGTCCCTCCACATTCACGGATTTGACATTCACGGATTTGAGTATTCACGGCTTGAAAAATATTCTTAAAAAAATAACAATCCTAATAGCAAACCTTGATTTTGCCATCTTATATAAGGGATACCATTTTGCTCTGCCATTGCATATAATGGGACTTGAGTATTCACGGATTTGGGTATTCACGGGGGGTCCTGGAACCAAACCCCAGCGAATGTGAAGGGACAACTGTACTACAATCTGGGATCAGGCACTGAAGCTAAATTGAGGGTGGGGGATTCTGGACAGATAAAAGGTTACACTGTGAGTTAAACTGTGGAATTTTTGCTATAAGATATAGTTATGGTTGTCAATTAATGAAGTAGATGTGTTCCTGGACATTATTTCTTTAACAGAAATTTGATACCAGAGGCAGAAATAACGTGGAAAGAATAGCGATAGGTTCCTATACCACAAAAAAGAAGAGCGTGCATGTTCCAGCAAACTTTTTATCCAAAACTAACAATATGCACATGTGAAATAAAATAACCAGATCTGGTAAGTATTGTGTAACTAAATAAACTTGCATAATTAAATAAAAACATTGCAAACCTTTTGGAGACTGCTTGAAAGCTTCTTCCAAAATGCATTCAGGGTTGATTTTTTTTCTTTCTTTCTTTCACCAGCCTCTATTTTTCTTATGATTTCCAGCCAAAGTGATAGATCTATGCTTTTTTAACATGCTAGGAGGATCATGTTGGTGAGGCAGGCTGATCTGATTTCCCCTTCTCTCTGTTTTGCTGTTTCTGCATGGTCAGGAAGGGATTCTCAAGGTAGCTGCTATTTACCTTGCCTGTGGTAAACTGGCACACATATCTACAGTAGAATTGATAAAGTAAAATTCCATTGTCTCCCACTTTGAGCCTTGTTGCATTGTTTTACTGCAGACACACTGCTACAAACCAACACCAAAAGTATCTGTTTCTTCAGCCCTTCTTTGCCATCTTCCCAATGTCAATGCTGCTAAGAAAATGTCATACGACAAATAGCTAACCCCAGTCTGGTGTTCGTTATTTGTTGTATGGTTATCTACTCCAGTGGATTTTTTTGTCTTTGCTGCTAAGAAAATGCCAGCTAGTCAGAGGTTAAGAAGGAAGAGGGGGCAAGGCTGGGGGGGCGCATAAAGAAGCTTCTTTGTCAGAGGCTTTGTTAACCGAAGCTGCTGTTGTGTGCCTTCATGTTGTTTCTGATGTATGTTGACCTCACAGGGTTTTCTTGGCAAGATTTGTTCAGAGGGTTTTTTTTTTTTTGCCATTGTCTTCCTCTGAGGCTGAGAGAATGTGACTTGACAAGGTCACCCAGTGGGTCTCCATAGCCAAGTGGGGATTCAAACCCTGCTTTCTAGGGTCCTACTTCAACACCCAAACCACTACACCACAATGGCTCGATATGTCTGGTGTATGCCTATATATGTGTGTGTATATATGTGCCTTCAAGTCACCTGTCGACTTACGGTGACCCCAAGAATTTCACAGGTTTTTCTTAGGACTTTATCAGATTTTCTCTTTAAAGTGTTCATTTGCTGGCATAAAAAAATCCATTTTTATGCCAGCAAAAGAATGCTCCGCCCTGCACTTACCTTTAATCCCAGCAAAGGCAGCTCCAGCAATGAAAGAGGAAGTGAATGGAGCTCCATTCACTTCCTCCTTTGAAATCCCACAAAATATCACAGGACTTCATTGCGTGGGAAATTAAAAAAAACTATTAACACTAAAAAAAAGCTTTTAAAAGCACAAAAATACACTTAAAAACTTACAAGTAACCTGGAGGGGGTCATAAAAAGTGTGTCACTTACCTAGATGTTGCGATCTCACCCAGAAGTGTTTGCGCTGGACTGGCCACTGACGGGGTAAGTACGGGGGAAAGAGGACGTGAGATTTCACACGCTGGTTATACCAGCAAAAAAAAAAAAAAAAAGCAGGGGGGGGGGAAGCAGGGCTTAAGCCGTCGGTTAGAAAGTACGGGTTTTGGCAGGGACATGACCGCGAAAGGACAACATCGTCTGATATGCACACTCTTTTGCAGTTATGTGGCATCTTTATGATGCCACATTTGATGTGCCTGATAAAGTCAAGGAATACTCACAGGTGGTTTTGCCAGTTCCTCCTTCTGAAATATGTCACCTTCATTAACAAAAGCAATACTTGTGCTCCTGTGTGAGGAACACAGGATACAGGGGGCAGTTACACTCATGTCCTGCTGGTGGATGTCCCATACTCCACAGAGTAGCCACTGTATGAAACAGAAAGATGGACTAAATTGACCTGTGACTTGATCCAGCATGGCTCTTTTTATGTTCTTGTGTTCTTAATAACATAATATACCGTAACTCTTAAAAGATACCAACAGGTCTCATAGCCCAAATTAATCGAGGCACTGCCTTCCTAGTCTCTCACTTTCTCTATTTCTTACCCTCTCCCTGGTGTTTCCTATTCCTTCTTACCACTCTTTAATAAGCTCTTCTTTGCTGCTGCCTAATTCATGCACACTGACACTCCCCAAGCTAAATACTTAGACTACCGTCAAGTCACAGCTATGAGAAAAGATTACCAGAACAGGACCTAG
This sequence comes from Gambelia wislizenii, assembly GCA_030847615.1. Classification (NCBI taxonomy): domain Eukaryota; kingdom Metazoa; phylum Chordata; class Lepidosauria; order Squamata; family Crotaphytidae; genus Gambelia; species Gambelia wislizenii. The sequence continues at coordinate 223,178,407 of JAUMIR010000005.1, read as the reverse complement.
CAAATTACTACTAGAGGAAAGCAGGTAGAAAGAGTGGCCAGGGCAGGAAGATAGCTAAGGGATAATTCAAAAGGAAAGGAAAATAGAAGGAAATTGCTTATTTGTAAGTAGAGAGGAAGACTCAAAATAATACCAGGGGAAGATGTTTTTCATGCCCCACAATTGAGTTAGTGTGTGCGTGTACTAGTATTATTTTTCACTACAGGAAATAGGAAGCTTTTATACAATGAAATAAAATTCTTTAAACCCTTCTATATTACAACAAGGTCCAGTCTGCGGCTAAAATCACAGTATTCTATCCATGCGCTATGAATGGTGGAAGTGATGAGGATATCTTCTTGGTGATTAAAAAAAGAAAGAAAAAGAATTTTAAAAGTAGTGGTTCAATAGTAACTCACAAACACTGACTGTACAAGAAAAGAAAATTCCATTACTCTAAGCAGTTTCAAATTTTTGATGCAAAACACTATTCTTTGTAAAAAAAAAAGGGGTGGGTGGGTGTGTAGGGTCAATAAAATAATCACAAAGGTTTGACAATCTAACAATGAATGTATGTAAAAGAGTGCATACAGACAAGACTTTTAGTGTGCAATCATCCTGCCTCATTCACAGAATTTTATGGTGGGGGAAGTCAATATGGCATCTTCCATCTGTCATATTCCTTTCTCTGTTTTCTCAGTTCTTCTCCTTTTTTTTTTTAAATCAATTTCTCCTCTACTGACAAGGAAAAAAACAGACTAACTTCACATTGCTTTTCTATTTATAGGCAGGAGCCATCCACTGGAAGCTCCTAAGATCATAACTGTAGTTCTATAAATCAGGTATTGTAGCTGCATAGCAGGCAAAGTCTCCAATATACATTCAAATTATAATAAGAAATTTGGATGGTTAACGTCTATGCTCTCAGTTCTCTTTTAGTTGTTAGATGCAGATCACACAGACATAGAAGTATCTCAGTGACTATACTCTAGATCTTCAAAGCAGTTTCAGGTTTCCAACTGAATGAGAATCACTTGTTGTCTCAAATGTCTTTATAAGCACCCAATGTTCAATACAATAGACAAAGGACACTTCCATGGAATATCATAGTAATCCTCATTCATTCATCTGCTTTTTCACAATACCAAATTGTGTTATTGGAGAGGGTGATGTTATGCTCACTCTAAAGCAGCTACTATTAAAAATAAAGCAGGCATGTATGCACAAGGGAGGGGGAGACGACACAAAATGCACAAGAGTTTATGTAAAAACATTGAGGTATCTTGAGGAGCTGATGAGCTTGCAGATACACATTTACTGTGCAATAAAAGAAGACAGTGGAAAGACCCTGAGAGTCCATTCTGCAGTCCTCTGTTTTTCATCTCTTGGATACCATACAGAACAGAACAGTGTGTCTCTAATGTGAAGTTTTCTAAATGTCTTCTAATTCTTTGGTGTTCTCCTTTCTCTCTCCTACAGCCAGAAGAGCTAACCAACATTTTAGAAATTTGCAACGTTGTGTTTACCAGCATGTTTGCCCTAGAGATGATCTTGAAACTTGCTGCCTTTGGTCTCTTTGATTACCTTCGCAACCCTTATAACATTTTCGACAGCATCATTGTCATTATCAGGTAATGGCTGTCAAATATACACACAGAGCTTGGAAAATCAGTTTTTACAGGTAAAAAGTAACTCTTTACTTTCTCTTTGATCCAAAGCAACTAAAATATATACTTTTTGTTACTTTTTGAAGAATTAAAATAGTATATACTGCTGGCCTTTGGTACAAAACACACACAAATAGGCCACACCTCTGCAACTATAAAGGTAACTACAGTAGGGCCCCCTGTATCCACTGAGGATTGGTTCGGGGGGGGGGAGGGTGTGGTTACCGAAAACCATGGATAATAGTGAACACCATTGAAAATAATGGGACTTCCAATTTAAAATACCATAGAGTTGCCTTGGAGGGCGTAGAAAATGACTAGAGATGACACATTTTCTAGGAAGACTCTATGATAGGTGTGCTGTTTTGTGTCCGTGGATAATTGAATCAGTGGATAATGAATCAGTGGATACAGGTGTCCTACTGTACAATATTATAGTTATGCTGCAGAAGGAGTACAGTTATTCTTCATTCTGTTACCTTTATAATGTAATTTCGTTATGCCTTGGCTGGTACAGAAAGAAAATAACATTTTTTTGCAGCTACTTATTTCCATGCTCTGTGAATCTAGATTTTAGATGCAACATACAAAGACTGCTAACAACCAGCCTTCAACCTTTAATTGAACTGTTTTATTCTTTTAATTGATCTTATGTGTTTTAATGGGTGTATTTTAACCAATATGTATTTTAATTGATATTAGTTTTCTATAAATCTGTTGTTTCCTGTCTCAATCCATGGGGAGAGGCAGGTAAGAAATAACAACAACAACAACAAGTTATTATTATTTATTATTATTCAGATTGGTAAGAGAAATAAATTTTAGGTAGCACATCTTTAGTCATTATAAACTTTAGCAAAGTTACTATTTTGTAATAGTGTTTTCAGCCAACAAAACGTTAGCATAACACCTCAAGAGTTATTCTTGAGTTAGTAGTCGGGTTCAATGAACCTGGAAATTTGGATTATATTACCAGACCTGCTATCAGCTTCACTGTACATTGAAGACAAGTCATTATTAGTTCTATAAATACTAGCTTCTCCTATCCTTTTTAAAAAAATAAGAATATTGAGATTGGAACTACATAAATCTTTTCGCTCTTTTTCCTTACACTGCAGGGTCACCATAACGAATGGTTTCTGACAAAATAACTACATCTAGTCCTGAATTCTATGCCTCGATGTGCCCTTAGGTGCTAATGTTTGCCAGTTCCACCTCCCTTCACCCCTTTCAGTGTGCTTGCTCTATAGAAAGTCTGTGTAACCTGTGTTTGGAAGAGAGACAGTCATAGTTTGTGTGATGCATATTTGTATGTGTGTGAGTAGAGGTGGTAAAATCTCAGGGGTCCCACCTCTTCCTTCTCTCCACACACCCATACACATATATGCACATATATACAAACCCAAACATTCCATACATTCATCTCATGCATTGTCTCTCAAACACACACACACACACACACACTCACATATCCCCTTTTTTCTTTCTTGCCATCTCACTGCACCACACAAAAACGCATGTACAAACAGGCCCTCATTACTCCTTGATAATGTTTTATTTTTCCTTCTAGGAAACAAGAAGTGACTACTTTAGCCCATCTTATTTTTAGTTATTTTGTGGGTTTCCCCTCAATAAGGGAGATAATAAATAAATTGAAAGATTCATCATATACCAGACATACCTCCCATGCTCCACAGACATATTTTACAGTGTATACAACACTGTCCTCTGCTCATCACTTTCCCTTGTTTTGTCATTACTTCTTCCATCTTTTTTTCTTACTGAGGGAAATCTGTCAAGGCGGAAAAGATGCAATGCCTTCCAGTTGTTTGTGTGAGGAACCCTCCATCTTTAAACCAACAAGTGTGTACACACTCAGGGTTCAGTCAGACTTTGTGCTGCTTTGATATATAGGAAATTGATTCATAGACCCCAGTACAAATGATATGGAAATTCATTTTCCTACTTATTTCTCTTCCACTCTCTTTTCTCCCTCTCTCTCAAACACATGTGCACATTGGCAACCCCAACTGTAATTAAATATAATTCAAATAAATATTTGTTCAATTTACAATTGTCCCTCTGCTTTTCATCTTCTTTATGGATTCCTTTTCATTATGTTTCTCAAGGTTTCACTCTGATCCTAGCTGCCTTTCTCTCTTTCTCTTGTTCTGTTTGTTCCTGGTCTATAGCATCTGGGAGATCATAGGCCAGGCTGATGGAGGCCTGTCAGTGTTGAGGACATTTCGGCTCCTGAGGGTATTGAAGCTGGTGAGGTTCATGCCTGCTTTGCGGCGTCAGCTGGTGGTGCTAATGAAGACTATGGACAATGTGGCTACCTTCTGCATGCTTCTTATGCTGTTTATCTTTATATTCAGGTGAGAAGAGGGATTCCTTTCTGAAGGCTGGGAAAATGCCTTTTAAAACTATGTAAAAGCAGAATGTGAATCAGTAGGAGATCTGTTTGGCTTGAATTTGATTGATCTCTGTGCCTTTTATTCAGGAATTATGAGCAATTGAACCAAGCTTCTCTGCCATTAAAAGGGAATCAGTGTGCAATAATGCTAAGAGCTGAACAAAAGAACAATTCAGGAAAAAAAACAATTGAAATGACAATTAAGAAAACCGAAGTAAATTTAAAATAACAAATCAGGAAATCCTGCTGTCACAGATTTACTGTGTTAACAGTACTGTGTAGGTGTAGGTATTGGGGTACATGTTCAAATTCTTTAAGCTCTAGTTTCACTGAAAACAGGGTTAAGAAAAGATAGACTGTTTGTTGGGGAAACAAAGAAAACAAACTTACAGGAGACCAGAGCCTAGGAGGAAAGGAATTTGGGCAAATAATCCCCTGAAACCTTTCTCGCATAGCAAATCTCTTCTGCCTTCCTTCTATTTTTCTAAGTGTCTTCATTCAAACTGTCTTGCCATGTTGCTTTTACTTCTCCCTCCTATATAACTTTTATATCCCATACCCCAAGCCATCTTTTCCCCACCCTCCCCTCTAAATGCACACTACAAACAGGTTAATTATGCCAGGGCTGAGGAGAAGATAGGTCAGGATCAACTGGTAGATCTCTGGGTGATTTGCAGAAGGATGTGTTATTCTGATCCCTGAATCTAACCAGGACCAGGTCGAATGGTTTTAAGTTACAGGAGAATAGATTTCAATTGAACGTTAGAAGGAACTTCTTGACAGTAAGAGCTGATCGACAATGGAAGCGATCTCTTAGAGAGGTGGTGGTGTCTCTCTCTGGACATCTTCAGAAAGAGGCTGGACAGCTGCCTGCTAGGGATGCTTTAGCTGGATTTCCTGCATTGAGTGGGGAGGGGTTGGACTCGGTGGCCTATGGGTCCCGTTCCAATTCTAAGATTCTGTGAGTGATTACCATAATGCTTCCCCTGCTCTAAATGGAGCTGCTGAAATGGGGAGAGATCGGGTGGATTTTTGCGTAAAAGCACTACAAGCTCACTGCTGAAATGGGAAACATGTTCATGAATATTGTTGTTGTTGTTTATTTATATAGCACCATCAATGTACGTAGTGCTTTACAAGTAAAACATCCAAAACAGTGAGTCCTGCCAAAGTTGTACAATCTAAAATACAGTATATGTGCATACATACAGAGAGAGAGAAAGGGAGGGAAGGAGGGAATAATAACATATAAAACTATACAGTACAATTGTAAAACAAATTATCCAGATAAAATACAAAAAAATACAATATAATATAAAGCAAATTGACAAATACAGTCGGACTCCCGTATCCATGGAGGTTTGGTTCCTAGACTTACCACGGATACCATAAACTGTGGATAGTAGCAAATGCCATTGAAAATAATGGAATTTCCAGTTACCAATACCATAGAGTTGCCTTGGAGAACCTAGAAAATGTTTAGAGAGGATGACTTTCTGGGCATTTTCTAGGAAGACTCTATGGTATGTGTTCCTCTTTTTGTGTCCCATGGATAACTGAAACCACAACCATTGTGTCCATGGATACGGGGGTCCAACTCTACATGTAATCAAAATATATAGATTATAAAATGGCATTAAACTAAAATGATCTGAGCCTTCTGCTGAGAGGCACTCAGGAGATTTTCACACGGGGCCAAAATGCCCCGTTACTGCCCCGCTACCTCCTCTCCCGTTCCTGCCACGGAATAACATAAATCTTTCATACACTCACCTTAATTTCGCAGCAGGAACGGGCTCCCCCTCCCCTTGCTGGCTGGCCGTAAATGCAGCCGTCGTAAGGCTGCTTTTACGACCGGCCGTCTGAAACGTTATCACGTTATCACGTGATAACGCCGGACGGTAAATTTAAAAAATAAAACTCCCCCAAACATAAAATCAGTTCACCAAGCACAAAAACACTCTTTAAATCACATAATCAAAACAGGGAGGGTAAAATAAAGGGTGCCACTTACCTGGATGTCCAGATCGTACCAGGAAGTGCTCGGAACGGACCTCCCCTCCGTGGCTGTCATTTCGGAACAGGAACGGGGCTCCTGTTCGCACACCTGTGATTGCGTTATAGCAACGGAACGGGAGGTCTATTCACGAAGAAAAATCGTGATTACATTGTTCTGGAACAGTCACGTGAGTAGGATGGATGCAGGACAGAACGGGGTCAACGTCGTCCGAAAGGGAAAACCTTTCCCGACCCTGTTCTGTTCCTGCCATGGGATATATAGCCCATGTGAAAATCTCCTCAGTTTCTTAGTTCCAGAAGGTGTAAATCTTCCCTGAACCACTGTGCTGTACCAACCTCCAGCTGGTGGATTCTATAGTTCTAGTTCAGCAGTGAGCAACCATGGCTCTCTAGATATCACTGTATTCCAGCTACCACCAACTGTAGCCAGAATAACCAATAGTGAGGAGTTATCAGAGCTGCAGTTCAAAAACATTGGGGGAGTACAGTTGCCCACCTCTGTTCTAATTAAAAGAAGCCTGCAGCGTTCCAGCCCCTACATTACACTACCATGACCAAAATTGCTTATCTGCTTTTGGCTGATGAGTGTCCAGAATATAATGTCTTGTTTTGGTGATACAGGTGACATCCATGGAAACAATAGAAAGGTTTTGCACGTTCCTAGGGGAAACACTGTCAGATCAGTTCTACTGCTATTCCACAGAGAGCACAGTGTAGTCTCTATTTTCTCTCTCTTTCTCTTCCTAAATTTGTTTTGGAAAGGAGAAGGAGAGTGAGGAGAAAGACGGATCTTGGAAGCAGAGGAAATAGGCAACCACACTTGCACAAGTAAACAATGTTCCTACAGGGAGCAATAAAAAAGCCAATGTGATTCTAGGCTGCATTAATAGGAGTATAGTGTCTAGATTAAGGGAAGTAATAGTGCCACCCTATTCTGCTTTGGTCAGACCTCACCTGCAATACTGTGTCCAGTTCTGAGCACCACAATTCAAGAAGGATATTGACAAGCTGGAACATGTCCAGAGGAGAGCAACCAAAATGGTGGGAGGTCTGGAAGCCATGCCCTATGAGGAGCAGCCTGGGGAGCTGGGTATGTTTAGCCTGGAGAAGAGAAGATTAAGAGGTGACATGATAGCCATGTTTAAATATTCGAAGGGATCATACTGAGGATGAAGCAAGTTTGTTTTCTGCTTCTGCAGAGACTAGGACATGGAGCAATGGACTCAAACTACAGAAGAAGAGATTCTGCCTAAATATTAGGAAGAACTTCCTGACAGTAAGAGCTGTTTGGAAGTGGAATGCACTGCCTCGGAGTGCTGTGGAGTCTCCTTCTTTGGACGTTTTTAAACAGAGGGTGAATGGCTATCTGTCAGGAGTGCTTTGATTGGATATTTGTGCATGGCAGGGGTTGGACTGGATGGCCCTTGTGGTATCTTCCAACTCTATGATTCTATGATTCTAAGTAGAGACAAGTAGTTAAGATCCCTTGGTGTATAACTTCTTTGTACTGTCTGCACTGTTGCCTCCTCACCTGTAGAATGATGCTCTCAGGCTTGGAATTCATTCATCCCACAGACCTCTTCTTCCTTGTCCTTTTCATGTAGCCAGTGGTAGCAGATATCATTTTTGCTTTCTCTGAAATATGTGATTCTCTTATAAAGCTTTCTCTTTGATGAAGATGGGTTTTTATTGATGATTCAGTAGCAGCATCCAGATAAGCTAATCAAACAATGGGGAGGGCAAATAATATTAGACATGTTGGAGAGGTGGAGGAGGACCAAATCAGAACAGCAGGCCACTGAGGTCTTGAGTGCGAGACTGAGATGACATGGTGTGAACTGGTCTACTAACAATTAGATTGAAAGATTTTAATGAGCTAAATCATCTTAATGAGCCCATGTAGCAAACTAATATTGACTCTTGTTCTTAAAACCAGTACCAGAGGCTTCCGCTCTTGCATGTACCTGAACACCGGAATCCTGAACACCAGAAGCAAACAGCTTCTTCTTAGCCACAACCGGTGGTCTTATCACTGTGGGGTTAAGGCACTCCATGGGCTGAGTATAAACTCTCTCTAATACCTTGCTCCATCCTTAGCATAACACTGTCACTCCCAAGTCTTCCTGCCCATTGCCTGTAGGGAGAAGACAGACAGAAGCAGTAATGGCAGCTGTTCCTTGCTGTCACTGCTCACTCACTTGCTGAGTAGGCAAATGGAACAGTGGCACAAAGTAGCAACCACCTCTTCTACCGTACTTCTACTTCTATGGTCTTCTACTCTGTGATAGACTGGGAGGAAAAAGAATAGCCTAGCAGCAGGCCCATCAGGGGTCATTTTTGATGAGAATCCTCTCTTCAAACTGTGGCTGATGCTATTGATCACAGGTCCACTAGTGATTTCCAGGAACATGGCAGAAGGTGGCGATCTGTCATCAGGGTGTTCTGTGTGCATTTGACGTGTATGGGTTGTTGTTTTTTTAAAGTTAATTAACATGATAGCATGGCTGTTTTGAAGGTCAGCAAAGTATCACTGAAGAAGAAGCAGTAAACCTAGGGTGGGCAACTTGTAGTAGGGTGGGGAACTTTCCATCATCCCCTAACATTGGCTATTCTGGCTCGAGCTGATGGAAGTTGCCTGTCAACATCTGGAGGGCCATAGATTGCCCACCTTTTATTTAACCTTTGCCTCCTGCACCATTCCTCAGCCTAAATTACCCCTTTTTAAAAGTGGTTCCACAGGAGAAAACATGATCTTATATTCTCACTGCTCTGGGTTCAATATGTACAAATTCTACACTGATAAAGAATAATTTTCATTATCATATTCAATCTCTTCTTGTTTTGCCTTGTTTGTCTCATTTGAGTTATCATAGTCATTTGTCTTTATTCATATGTGGCTTTGTGAACCTCCATAAATTCTCATATATTATTTTTTGGTGTAAAGATAATGTTCCTTTCATCATCATTATGACCTTGCAAGTACCTAAGCTTTACTTTGATTCTGGCTATCTGTTTTTTGGTTAAAAAGAAAGTGCCGAGTTGAGAAATTGGGCCAACGGGGTGATTGGGGGCACACACTAGATTCTAGAAAGTGTGGAGCCTGGCAAAGGCCTCATCAGCAATCAGACATGAAGGTAACCTTGGGAGTTCTACTTCACAAATTTGTTGGGAAAGTACAGTGGGACAACTCATATACACTGCCATGAACACTTAAATAGATAAATAAGTATGTAATGATTAAAAACACTGCAGAAATGTATTGATAATTAACAACAGAACACATGTTGCTCCCCACAGCATCCTGGGAATGCACATCTTTGGCTGTAAATTCAGCCTCAGGACTGACACAGGAGATACAGTCCCTGACCGGAAGAATTTTGACTCCCTGCTTTGGGCTATTGTCACTGTATTCCAGGTGAGTCCAGAACAGGGCAAGAGGAAGAAAGATAAGGGAGAGAGATGATCTACAAAGCAAGAAGTGATGAGAGAATGGGTTTTTATCTGTCATTTAGCATAGTGCTGTGTTTAACAATTAAAAATAAATCCATGTTGGGATAATACCTTTTTCAGGCCAACTGGCCAAGGGTCAGCAAATGGGATGCATGATCTTTATTTTTATTTTTTGAGATCTCCATGTTACAGGTTGGACAGGTTTCAGTTGGCAAATTCTTGGCCTGTGTTTATGTAACATTAAAACATTTACTAAAAAGGACATATAATCTGGTAAAACCTTTAGATGGTAGAATATAGAGCATAAGATCTGTGATAGTGTCTGCCTATTTTCTGCCTTAGAATAAAAGAAAGAAAAAATCTTGTTTAGTGTTCAAATCTGGGAAGACTGCCAGCTGTTCCCTTAAAATATGTAAACATAAACCATAAAAAATGAGCAGAGGTAATCCTGTGAGTTGGTGCATTAGATGACACTTGATGAACAGGTAGTATGGAATATTCTAAAAGCATGGTGTGCACTGGAAAAAGACCTCTAGGATACTGGACACAAAGATAAGACACAGAGTTTTGATTGGCTAACCAATACTAGGGCTTCAGTTACACGACAGTTTTTATTGCGGTAATTTGCGCTTTATCACTGTTTCGCAGCTGTAGTGCATCGTTCAGATGATATATGGCTTAATTGATCTATCAGTTTAGTTTTCAGCTGTGTCCTGCTTTGATATTCACACACAGACTGAGACGGGGGCGTGGCCTCCCAAGCACATCCTCTGATTACCACAGGAATGCCTGAGATGAACATTTACACACACACACACACAAGAGAGACTGGAAAAGGCTTGCTTAATTCTTCAGATCGTAGCAGCTGGGCACAAGATAGCAAGGAGGGAGGGAGAGAAGGAAAGACGCACACACACAAGGCTAGCACTCCAGTCTTTTTCATGGCTAAGCACAAGACAGGGAGAAGGGAAGGGACGCGATCGCAGTAGGGAAGATTAGATCATTCACACGCAGAGAGACTGAAAGTAGCAAGGCGGGAGGGAGAGAAGGAAAGACACACACACACAAGGCTAGCACTCACAGTCTTTTTCGTGGCTAAGCACAAGATAGGGAGAAGGGAAGGGACGCGATCGCAGGAGGGGAGACTAGATCATTCACACACAGAGAGACTGAAAGTAGCAAGGCGGGAGGGAGAGAAGGAAAGACACACACACACAAGGCTAGCACTCACAGTCTTTTTCGTGGCTAAGCACAAGATAGGGAGAAGGGAAGGGACGCGATCGCAGGAGGGGAGACTAGATCATTCACACACAGAGAGACTGAAAGTAGCAAGGCGGGAGGGAGAGAAGGAAAGACACACACACAAGGCTAACACTCACAGTCTTTTTTGTGGCTGGAAACAACATGGATCTTTCCTCCATCCCCTCCTTGTCCAAATCCCTCCCTGGTGAGTTCAGCCAATCATGGCAAAGCTCTGTTGTGAATGTATCCGAAAGATTGCTGGTAATTCACACAGCACGTAGTGTAAGGCTTGTTCAGACTATCGAAAATGCGCTACTTTTCAAAAAAGTCAGGAAAAGTCCCGAAATCCTTTCTTGCGTTACTAATGGGTTTTTGTGCCCCCCCTCCTTCGGAAAGAGGCGACTTTGTGCCGCAATGCATGTAAACAATTAGGAATCTTGGCGAATTCTTCACGGGTTTTTTTCACCGTGTAACCATGCCCATGGAGTTGGTGTCAGGAGAGAATAAAAGATGTAAGAGCCAGAAATTAGGCTGCTGTTCAGCATGTTCAGAAAAGAAGGCAAGAACTTAGCCTTAGCGATATGCTTATGCCTGAGAACCTGAAAGCCCTGCTATGTTGCTTTAAATGCTGGTACTGGTAAGAATATGCTCAAGATAGATATATGCCTATATACTGTTAATATAGTGAGAATTGTTCAAGAATTGCTTAAGGAGATTAATCCATGAAAGTAACAGATAAGATTGTATTCTGTCATGGATAATTGTTTGAATATTAAGATGAAAGTCCAGATGAACATGATGGCTATATGACAAAATAAGGTAAAATAAGATGCTTTCCACATAGTGGCATAGACTCTAATGAAGCTGAAGTGCCTAGACATTGCTATGTCTGTTTCTTCCTTGTGGGAATGTATGTGTGTGTGTGTGTGTGTGTGTGTGTGTGTAGATAGATAGATAGATATAATAAATTGCCTAAAATAATACCAAAAGAGTCTGTTCATTCCCATGTAAATATCCTAGAACGTCAAGACTTTAATTATTTAAGTGGAGTGTGCAGTTGTCCCTTCATATTCGCTGGGGTTTAGTTCCTGGACACCCCTCCCCCGCCATGGATACCAAAATCCGTGAATACTCAAGTCCCATTATATGCAATGGCATAGCAAAATGGTGTCCCTTATATAAGATGTCAAAATCAAGGTTTGCTTTTTGGATTATTATTTTTTAAAGAATATTTTCAAGCCATGAATACTTAAATCTGTGGATACCAAATATGTGGATACGGAGGGACAACTGTAGATGTTAACCTGGCCTGTCTGGTTTAACCCCTATCATAAGTTGGGTGACCAGAAGTTGATAACAGTGACCCCAGACAGAATTCAGAATTAGCTGACACAGGGCAAGGACCCTCAATTCCTCAGTATGAGATACATAAAGCAGGTTGAGGACCGGAAAGGGGAGATGAAAAGTGAAAACAACTTGATTTTGAAGTCTTTAAGCCAGCATGGATTGGATCCCTATTTCTGAAAGTAGAAAATCCAGCTGTTACTTGTGGATGTCTCCATACAACAAAACATTGTGTGTCCTTGGTAATGGAAAATGGAACTTGTTCATGTATTTGGACATCTGCAGTTTTCTTCTACATTTCACTGACCATGCAGTCTTCCGGGCTTCAGTATTAAATCAGCCTATTCCTCTCCCCTGCTCTGCCACCCCAGCTTCCATTCACACACCTGCTTTTGCTACCACTTTGCAGATCTGGATATCTCAAAAGCTTTCCCATTGTTGGTGACTTTTGAGCTGGCCTAATAAAGGTACAGCTCTCAGTATCTGCTAGAGTTTGGTTCCAGGACTCCCCGCCAAAATCCGTGGATGCTCAAGTCCCGTTATATACAATGGCATAGTAAAATGGCATCCCTTATATAAAATGGTGAACAGCAAGGTTTGCTTTTTGGATTTTTTGAATAAATATTTTCAAGCTGTGGTTAGTTGAATCAGTGGATAAAAAAATCCATGGATACAGAGGGCTGACTGTACTGCTTTAAGAATGGATTTTGGAACCTTTTTTTTACGCACAACACAGCTGCCTCTTAACAGTGTCTTTATAAGACCAAACTGCACACAGGCCCACTGTGCCATCAGTTGCACTCTGCTATTGTTTGTAAGCACAGTTTTGCTTCTCATAACAGACCTGCACTGTATCTGCTACTCTCTAGTGAACTGTGAATGACAACTGGTTGGATTTCAGAGAGTGCCTGTGGCATTGACACAGTATGACACAGTGTGGTGCATTGCTTCATAAAAATCATCTCATGACAAGAAAAAGTTCATGCATATGAACGTACTCTCAAAGATAGAAACAATTAGAGATCCCACCCCCCATTGGTAAACATTTATTTTTTATTTTTTATTTTAGAAAACCTTGCATTCTCTTTGTTTTGACCTGACTTTACAAGCTTGGGTCATGTTTTTCATATATCTCATGACAGAGGTGTATAAAATTATGCATGATGTGGAGAAAGTAGATAGGCTAGCTTGTCTGTTTGTCGCACAATAATACAAGAAGCCAGGGTCATCAACTGAAACTGAATGATGGAAGATTAAGATCAGATAAAAGAAAATACAAGAAAACACTTCTTTGTACACAAACACATAATTAAACTGTGGGATTTAAATGATAGCTGCCAAGGTGGATGGTTTTAGATGGGGATTGGTCAAATTCATGGAAGATGGAGCCATCAGTGACTACCGGTTGGATGGTCATACCGACAATATCAGAGGTATATGAGATTGGAGATTTTCAGATGATCCTTGCCGCGCAAGGATCGTCCGGGACAGTTTCATCACAGCAGCGCGGCAAGGGGTCGATTTCGGTTCTCCGTGAATAAAATCTTGGTGAATATAGTTCAGCAGGCTCCAAGCCTTAGCGCGAGAGGGAACGACGATCTTGCATCAGCGATGGCGTCGTCCAAAATCGACCCCCTGCTGCGCTGCTGCAACGAAACTGTCCCGGACAATCCTTGCACGGCAAGGATCGTCTGAAAATCTCCAGAGTGTGCAACTGCACTCAGGGCTTCCCATCAGCAACTAATTGGCCACTGTATGAAGGTTGGACTAGGTGGCCTTATCCAACATGGTTCTTATTATTATTATTATTGTTTATGTGTTTCAGATCTTAACTCAGGAGGACTGGAATGTTGTGCTGTATAATGGCATGGCTTCCACTTCCCCATGGGCATCCCTGTACTTTGTGGCTCTCATGACATTTGGCAACTACGTTCTCTTCAATCTGCTTGTGGCCATCCTAGTGGAGGGATTCCAGGCTGAGGTGAGTTGCTATAGTAACTGCTTCCACGAAGAAGGGAATAAGCCTATGGCAGATTAGAAAGAAAGCCTAAGAAGAATGGTGAAGCATCAGATGTGATTCTTCTTCTATGTCATCCTTCCCTAACCTTATGCTCTCTGGCAGCGTTAGACTGCCACTCCATTGTTCCTATGCCAATCAAACATAGTTGTAGTACATCAGGTTGAGGAAGGCTTTTTTGAGTCACATGTCCATGGAGGGTGGTCTTTAAAATAACTATAAAAATAGATGCATTCAATGCCCAGAAGAGTGAGTCAGGCTCATCTTTTCCAGGCAGTGACATATCATCCTAGCATTTCTATGATGTAGTTTGCCCTGCCTTAAGAATTCCCTACAAAATACTGGGATCACAGGGAAACATCTCCTTTGCTCTCGGGATGCTCACAATTCCCAGGTCTTTGCATTTATTTTCCCAATGCAGGGTGATGCTAACCGGTCCTTTTCAGATGAGGATCAGAGTTCATCAAATATTGAAGAGTTTGACAAGTTTCAGGATGCCTCAGGTAAGAATATGAGATATATTCATTCTGTATGACTATGACTGCAGGGCATATTCCAGCCATTTGTCTGTTTGTTGCTTCATCTGTGGCCCCTTCCAATGCTTGAGGATATCAGTTTGTATGGGCAAATTGAATGGGCAAATTCAGTGTATCAGTTAAGAGGTGCTTAAGAAACATTTCCCCCCATTTTCATTTGCTTATGGTGTTTAGCTTCTCAGTTCAGTCATCCCACATGTGTTTTTTAAAGTCTTCAACACTATATCCAGTCTGCGAGTAAGCCCCACTGATCTCATTGGGACTAACACTTGAGTAGATATTTATAGGATTCTCTTCTTGATTTTAAAATCCTATAGAAGAGCTATTCTTTCTGTCCCTCCGGAAGGAAAACATACTTGACAGGAGTGTAAGGAAGGGGTGGCCTTCTTAGTGGCTGCTCCTAGGTTCTAGGTTCAAGTGAGGCCAAGCTAGCGCCATCTCTGTTGTCTTTCTGCCAGCAAGGTTTTTTAAAAAAATTAATGTATTACTACTACTACTACTACTAGAATAGCTGTACCCAGCATAACATATGTGATTATAGGAGACTGTAAAGGTTATAAATTAATAAATCATTTACTATATTTATTCATATATTTCATAAATAGTTTTATGTGTTTTTCTCAGAATCCTTTCGCACGGTTCCACTACATGGTATTATTTTAGGGGAAAATCTCTGGCTTTTCTTCGCAAACGAAGATTCAGGAAGGACTCATCCCGCATTTTCTGCAAGCACGCGGATGACTAAAAAGGCTAATCTGAGATAGACAAGTCCGGTTGCAGAAAGCACAGCAGAAGGTCTCCTTGGGTGATGTTTCCAGGTTGTGATTCTTTCTGCGTTGTCGTTTCTCTTCAAGACTTGTTCGGCGTGAGTTCTCAAATAAGGCTGCCGCATTGTGGATAGTGTGTCTCCATGCCTCCCAATGTGAGGCCAGGGCGGATCATTGTTGGTGATCAATTTGGCCGAGCCTGAGGTGTTGTTTCAGGGAGTCCTTGTATCGCTTTTTTGGAGCACCCCTCTTACGCTGACCCATGGCGAGTTCACCGTAGAGTAGTATTTTTGGGAGGTGATGGTCCTCCATCATAGAAACATGCCCTGCCCAGCACAGCTGTGTTCTCAATATCATGGCCTCAATGCTGGTGATTCCTGCTTGCTCAAGGACAGCAACATTCGTCACATAGTCAGTCCAGTGTATATTTAGGATTGTGCATAAACAGCGCTGATGAAAGCGCTCGAGGAGTCATAGGTGGTGGCGATAGGTGATCCATGTTTCAGACCCATAAAGGCGAATAGACAGTACAATGGCTCTATACACACTGATTTTTGTGTTTTGCCTCAGGTGTTTATTACTCCAGACTCTTTTGTAAAGTCTTCCAAATGCACTATGTGCCTTTGTTAATCTGTGATCGATCTCTTTGTCAATCTTGGCATCTGAGGAGATGATGCTTCCCAGTTAGGTGAACTGCTGAACGGACTTAAGCACAGAATTGCCGACGGCAATGTGGGGATGGTGGTGTTCGTCCAGTGGTGCAGGCTGGTAAAGAGCTGTTGGCAAAGGTTTTCTTCAGGTTGACTTCCAGCCCAAACAGCTCTGCAGCTGTTGCAAAGCAGGAAGTTAGGCGCTGCAGAGCTGCTTTTGTGTGGGCAACAAGGGCAGCATCATCAGCGAAGAGCAGCTCACGGACTAGATAGTTTAGAGTCTTAGTGTGAGCCCTCAGACGGCTTAAGTTAAACAAGCTGCCATCAGTACGGTAACATATATAGATGCCGTCGTCTTCTTCGAGCTCTGCCGTAGCCGTTTGGAGCATCATGCTGAAGAAGATTGTAAATAAAGTTGGTGCAAGAACACAACCTTGCTTCACTCCATTAGTTATTAGAAAGGGCTCTGAAGGAGCATTGCCATATCTGACTTGACCGTGCTGGCCCTCGTGTAGCAAAATAATCATTTTAAGGAATTTGGGGGGACATCCTAGTCTTTCCAGGATCTGCCACAGACCTTTCCTGCTCATGGTGTCGAAGGCTTTGGTGAGGTCAACAAATGTTACATAGAGACCCTTGTTCTGCTCTCTACATTTCTCTTGCAGTTGTCTAAGGGCAAATACCATATCTGTAGTACTCTTATTGGCTCTGAAGCCACATTGGCTTTCAGGAAGAAGTTCTTCTGCAATGGCAGGAACTAATCTGTTCAGGAGTATCCTTGCAAGGATTTTTCCAGCAATAGAGAGCAGTGTTATGCCTCGGGAGTTTGAGCAATCGGATTTTGCTCCTTTTTTCTTGTACAGGGTGATGATGACTGCATCTTGGAGATCTGATGGCAGTTCCCCCTTTTCCCAGCAATTCACAAGGAGTTCGTGGAATTTATCATGGAGTACATGACCTCCGTGTTTCCAGACTTCAAGTGGGATTCCATCAATCCCAGCTGCCTTGCCGTTTTCATCTGCTGTATGGCCTTAAGGATCTCTTCCAAAGTGGGAGCTATGTCCAATTCATTTTTCACCAGTTTTTGTATCATATGTTGGATAGCTGAGCCTTGGACTACTCGGTTGGCACTGAAGAGACTTTGAAAGTGTTCAGCCCATCAACTCAGAATGGAGGCTTTATCAGTAATTAATGTTTGACCATCTGTACTGTATAAGGAGCTTTGGACCTGATAAGCAGGTCCAAACACTGCCTTAAGAGCTTCATAAAATCCTCTAGAATCACCCAGATCTGCACAGCGTTGTGCCTTTTCTGCTATATTGATCCACCACTTGTTCTGTATGTCTCAGAGTTTTTGTTGAAGTTTACTACATGTGAGACGGAAAGCTGCTTTTCTTACATGGCAACTTGGCTGTGCAAGGTATGCCTGGTGAGCAGTTCTCTTCTTTGCCAACAGCTCTTGGATCTCTTGGTTGTTTTCATCAAAGCAGTCTTGATTTTTCTTGTGGGAGAACCCGAGGGATTCTTCTGCAGACTGGAGGATACTGTTTTTGATATGTTGCCAAAGCACTGTAGGAGAAGGATTTGTAGGATGGTCTTCAAGTTTTGTTTGCAGGTTTGCCTGGAATTTGTCTCTTGTGGTAGCTTGTTGAAGATTGTTGACTTGGAGTCTCCTCTTTAAGATGCCACCCCTCTTAGGTTTGAACTTAAGATGAAGGTTTAGTTTACATCTGACGAGGCGATGATCTGTCTGGCATTCTGCACTGGGGATCACTCGAGTATGACGGAAATCGCGAATGTTTCTCTGGCAGACTAGAACATAGTCAATGAGGTGCCACTGTTTGGATCGGGGATGCATCCAGGTTGTCTTCAAGCTGTCTTTCTGCTGAAAGATAGTGTTTGTAATTGTCAGCTGTTGTTCTGCACAGAACTCTAGCAGGAGGCGTCCGTTATCATTGCAGTTTCCAACACCATGCCTAAGACACCTTTCCAGGCTTTGGAGTTCTTTCCTACTCTGGGATTGAAGTCACCAAGGATAATAATTTTATCTTCTACAGGGCCTTTTTGTATCAGTTGGCGTAGGTCTGTGTAGAATTTGTCTTTCTCTACAGGGTCTGCTTGCATAGTTGGGGCATATATACTAAAGAGAACAACATGTGGAAGGCGTAAGGAAATAATGCGATCAGAGTGTCCTGTTGGCAAGGTTTCAAGTTTGGAGGCAATGGAGTTTTTAATCATGAAGCCTACTCCTGAAAGATGTTTTTCGGTTTTGGGTTTGCCAGAACAGTAAAGTGTGTAGCCGGTGCCATGTTCTTTAAGGCTGCCTTCCTCATGGAGACGAACTTCACTACGAGCAGCGATGCTGATATTAAGTCATGATAGTTCATGGGCTATTAGAGCAGAGTGACTCTCAGGCCGTCCACTATCTGCAGAGTCTCGCATGGTTCTGATGTTCCAGCATGCAAGTGTCAGTTTATTTACACCTTTGGAGGCCGGTGTGTGCCTTTGTTTCTTTGCCTTGGTTTGACCGCATCAGAAGATTCCCGTTGGCCACGGCTAGCCAACCCGGTAGTTGGGGATGAGCTTTCGTTAGGCCACCTTTTCTAGGCCCCTCTCCATATGGAACAAGCAGTGCTCTCCTTAAAAAAGGCTGCTTGGTTGTTCAGGATGCTGTCATCTCCCAGGTCAGCCTCAAGCGACCAAAGTCCTGAACCGCCTGCATGCAGGGTTGGGTCTGTGGCTTCCAGTGCATCTTTACACCTGCCATTTCGTCCCTCACCTATCGCTACAGGGCTTTTTTGGAATTGGATTTGTCCTTCGAGCCTGTGCAATGGATTTTTCTGGTGGAGCGCAGCGTGCACAGAACTGGCCTCACCCTTTAAACCAAAGGTTCATCTGCTGGCCTTGCAAGCATGGACAGTAGCAGCGAGGTCCTCGGGTCATAGGTTTGATTAGAGTTTCCTTCTCTTAGATGGTTGACCTTACAGGGTTGGACGAGCACCATCTGCCAGGGTTTGGGATTAGTTTTCCTTCTCCTAGGACAGTTGCCATAAGGCTAGAGAGTCCATCCTGCCCTTTGACACTCTTTGTCAGACCCTTCGGTTATGACCTGTCTGGCATGGGAGACCCTACCAGTGGCTATTTTGCCACCGCCAGAATAGCTCAAAACATCATTAGGGTACGCAAGCCTCTCTCTCACGACAAGGGGGTGTCAATGGAGAGAAAGGGAAAAATATTGCATTGTTTAACATGTGGGTGGTGAGTGGCTCAGGGAGTGAGAGGAGGGAGGGGCCCTTGTGAGGCTGGGTGTGTGGATGCAGACTGAGTGGCAGGAGTGGATTGTAAGATGGAGAGGGAATTTGCATGTGGGTGGTGATTGGCCGAGGGAGTGAGAGGGATCATTTGGGTATGTTTCCTACGTGGCCAATCAGCATACTGGGAAAGGAAACATACCCAAGAGTTTTATAGAGAGAGATTTTGTTTTATTTTATTATTTATTATTTATTTGTTGCATTTTTTTTAATTCAGCCCTTTGACTTTCAAACTATCATGTTTGCTGAAGCAGGTTTAAACTAATGGGTGCTGTTAATCTCTTTTTTATTGGTGAGTTTAGCTGTGTTTTTATGTGATCTATTTTTTATCTTTTAATTCTAATTCTGAATGTTATTATTGTTACCCACCTTGCATGTGGTTTTAAGTAGAAAGATGAAATATAAATTAACTGTATGAATCATTTAGCGGAAAAATCTTGGGTCACATTTAGAATTTTGACTCTCTCTCTCTTTAAATAAGTGAAAGCTTATATCATTTTGAAAAATTCTTCCTTTGCCCAGCAGATGTTCTGGGTTCACAAAAGAGGGATCCCTTAATGCATTTGCATTTCTAATTGCAAAAGGCAAAAATGTGGCAACACTTCAACAGAGGATGTTTGGTATCTTTTGGCCCTGCTGTGGCTGAGATCTTGTTTCTTTTCTCTGAAGGGCACATGTCTTGGTTTAGAATGCAACAGTGATTTTCTAGACATGCCTGGCAACAGGAGGACAGTTGGCTTTTCCACATAGTTTCACAGCAACTGGAATAATTATGATAAAGATGCTCAAACCGTTGATGGAGCTGGGCCCCCACACCGTGTTTCAATCAAACCCCTAGTGTTCAAATTGCACAAGCAGGTTGAAGAGAAATGAAAAATCGGTGTAAAATATCCAATGGCTACTGATATAAAATGATAAAACTTTGGATTCAAACATGAGTAAAACCAGCTTATATTCAAAGGCAAAATGGAAGAAGGTATATGATAACCAGTGTTTCCTCAATATAAATTGCCCACTTTGTTGCCAGTTCAGGTCTGTAAAGAGAAAAAAAAAGATTTCCAGGTTAGCACAAACAGTCAGTAAGGCCACCTAGAAGCCTTGAATATTCTAGCTGACTGAGAGAGAGAGAGAGAGAGAGACTGAAAGACCCAGTCTACATCTGCAGTGGCAGCTAGTGGCTTCTACATTAGCAGGGCAGTGTGTCTGCTATATGTTTTACAGCCTTACCGCACTCTGAAGAAAAGCACCAAAGCATGACACCAGTGTTCTTTTGTTCCGGTCCTGTGGGGGACCAAGGAAAAACCACATCTTTTTGCTAACCAGAAAAATCCATTTGCAAAAAGATGTATTTTTACCTAGGCTCCTCATGAGACTGGAACAAAAGGACGCTGGAAGAACACCGACACCATGTGGTAAGGTGTCAGGAAAGATGGAACATTCCTGCTACTTTGCCACTTTTCTTCAGAGTGTGGTAAGGCTCTGAGTCTGAACTTTGAAGGAGCTATCCAAGTGCTGAAGCTATCTAGCAGATAAAATTACAAACCTTGGATAGCTCATATGAAGGTCTAACTAAAATTTGGAGTGGTTTCACTGCCCCAGTGACATGGGAGCCACTATCTGCCATGGTATAGATAGCAAAGCCTGCTGGGGAGGAATGACAGGAGTTGTAGTCTGAATGGGAATGTTCGATGTGGTAAGCTGACCTGTTGCTGTTCCATTGATTGTATTTATTTATTTGCGATCCTGCCTTTTTCTCAACATGGGATCCAAGGTGATTTACAACAAATTTTTAAAAGTACAGCTAAAATCTTATTAAATGTTAACCAAAAGTTTGAAAACTACTAAATAAACAATTCTATTGAAAGCACAAAGTTAAAACAATTTAAAACACATTTTTAAAACAACACAAAAGATAAAAGCACAGGACACCACATTAAAACATCCTCTTGCCACAATGAGCTAAGAGCCAAAGGCCTCCCTAAATAAATAAATAAAAAAGCCTTCAGGAGGAAAGTGATCAGAGAGGAAGCCAACTGAGAGAGAGATTGAGAGACCTAGTCTACATACTATATGCAGAGGCAGTTGATGGCTTCTGTATTAGTGTATCTGCTGTAGGAAGGGAGTTCTTCAGCCACCAAGAAGCTTCTCTCCCATATCCTCACTTTTCATAGAATCATAGAAACATGGAATCATAGAGTTGGAAGAGACCACAGGGGTCATCCAGTCCAACCCCCTGCCATGCAGGAATACACAATCAAAGCACTCCCGACAGGTGGCCATCCAGCCTCTGTTTAAAAACCTCCAAAGAAGGAGACTCCACCACACTCCCCAGCAGTGCATTCCACTGTTGAACAGCTCTTACCATCAGGAAGTTCTTCCTAATGTTTAGGTGGAATCACTTTTCCTGTTTGAATCTATTGTTCCATGTCCTAGTCTCTGAAGCAGCAGAAAACAGTGGAAAATCAGTGTTACGGTGGAATATCTACTATAGACATGAGAATAGTGGAGCTTTCCAGGTGTTGCTGGAATCTGTAACCAGGGTGATGTGGGGTTAGGGAACTCACCCACCATGGCAAGGGACCCACCCGGGAAGTAGTTGGGAGCTGAAGGCTAATAACAGGCCAGAGGAGGCAGCAGCAGCTGGAGCAGATTTGCCCAGCAAATGCTGCACATCTCCAGCCCTGGCTATTACATGAGAGATGGAGGAGATGAAAGAAGGAGGGCAGAATGAAGGAGAGGAAGAGTAAGGCGGAAGGCTTAAAAGAGAAGGGGGGAGGTGTGGCTGGGGAGAGAAAGGACAGCTGGACAGAAATAACAATGGTGGAGCAGGGAAGAGAAAAATGGAGAGAAATTGGAAAGAAAGAGAGGAAAGGGTGAGGCCTGGAAGAGGGGAGGCAAGAATGAAAGTTGGGGGGTAAGAGGAGGAGGAGGACAGGAAAGAGGAGGTGGGCAATGGAGGTACTGGAAAGGAGGAAAGACAAAGGGGCCAAGACTAACCTGACTGCCTAGGAGGCAGAGAAGCCAGGGGAAGAAGGATCAGTGTTGCCCAGAGCCAAGCACTCCCCCTGGCTGACTGGTAAGGTCTTGGCAGCCTTTGTGCAGGCTGGAGAGGGGAAGAGCAGACTGCTTGCCCCTGTTTGAGGTAATATCCCTCAGAAAATGAGAATGTGGCCCTGAGCAGACTATTCCAGAGAAGCATGAGGAGGGAACCAGCTGAAAAAGCCAACAAAAGGGCTGTAGGGAGGGGAAGAAGGCTCCTCTCATTGGACTGGCACTGACAGGCTGCTAGAAAGCCAGATTCATGCCAATTACCCAACACAGCTGTTTCACTCTGGGAGGGGGAGACTATACTGTGTACGTGAAGGATTTAGGCACAGCAGAATCCATGAGCATATAACAAGTCCCAAAAATAAACAATGGTTATATGGAGCATCTGAGACTAGTTTGCTTCTCTCTCCTTGGAAGCAGGTGAGGTTGGTATGCACCCACTGAGAAGTGGTGTGCCTTTGTCAAAGACTGCAACATTTACCAGCCACAGGCAGAATAGCCAGTGGTGAGGAATGCTGGGTGTTGTAATCCAACAGCATCTCAGGAGCATACGATTTCCATTGTTGACCTACTATAAGAATCCTACAATGTTAAAAGAAGATTAAAAGCCAAGCAACCATACCCCCACCAATATTTCACAAATGAAAACCAGGACACTTATGGCCAGGCAACATCAGAGTGTGGTCAAGATGACAAACATTCATGAGGAAGAACAGACAAGCTAGGAGAGGCTGCAGCAATTCGTTTTTGCCTGAGCCTACTGAGAAGCCCCTGCCCCGCCTCCCAGGACCGGTTTAAGGGATTTGGGGGCCCCTGCAATGCTTTATTTTGGGGGGTCCATATGTTTCTCTCAGGTTAGTGTAACCTAACTCAACCTAAGCTATTCACAGTACAGGATATTCAGATTATTACTAAATAAGGTTTTTGCAGGAGGAGGGTTACTACAGCGACCCCCACAATGATGGGGCCCCCTACGGATGCTGACGCCGGCGGTGCCTTAAACCGTCCCTTCCGGCTTCCGGCCAAGTTAACGGAGTGGAAACTACTTTTTCACTTTGGGCTTAATTTGCTGAAGTGAGCTGAAGACAAAGGGGGGAAGTGGTCAGAAGAGAGAAAAACTGGGACATACTAAAACCAACTGAAAAAGTGGGACAATAGTGGGCTAATTGGGAGTGTCCCTGCCAAATTAGGACAATTGGATAGTATGAAGCCACTATTCATTAAAGCCTTTGTCCAAAGGAGAAGAAAGACCTTAGCCATTTCCAGGCTTCACCGGGAGAAGTATGAAGCACTGTTAGCAGAAGCGTTTCAGTGACTGGAAGAAAAGCTTTCTTGTTTCCTTCCTTCTAGATTGCTTCCTGTGCTCTAGAGACTTGACTATGGAGATAGCACTGAAGCCTATAGGAAAATCTATGAATCTGGCAAAGGAATATATTTTGCTCTCCCTGTGTCTTTTGTGGTTTTCTAATCAGATCCAAAGCTTTGTGCAATCCCCATGACCCCGAATGGACATCTTGATCCCAACCTGCCTTGTCTCAACCAGCCTGGGGCAGCTGCTGGAATTGCTAATCCTTCATGCAACACGTTACAGCCAGACAAAGTCCTTGTGGCCCTTGAATCCAGGAAAAGCAGTGTGATGTCTTTGGTGAGTAGATTTAAATTTAGTGTGCTTTCACCAAAGGCAATGTACTGATCCCAGTTCCCTAGTCTTTATACCAGAACATTTGATTCTAGTACACAGGATGGTACATGGGAGTATGTTCAAAGTATGTGCTCTGTTACTGAGTGATTGCTTCCAAGCTTGCAACTGGCTTCTTCTTCCAAATCTTCCAGACACCCGCCCATATCTGCTGCTGCTACAGTATTTCTACTGGCCCCACCCATCTTGGGGTCCTCCTCTTTCACTATGCATGATCAATGCTGCAGTGATCAATGGGTTGTTGCAAGAAGGGTTTCTGGTGGATGGTAGCCAATGTAAGCTTTCATTGTGATAAGAATGAGACAAAGATGATCAAACTGACATTTCTTGCCAGTCTTTCTTTTTCTCACTTTAAACATTTCTGGTATTGAAAGACTATACAGTGATGTAGGCAAGGGTGGACAACCTGTGACCTGCAGATATTGTCAAACTACAACTCTCATCTTCCCTGATTATTGGCCATGGTGGTTGGGGCTTATAGGAGCTGTAGTCCAGTGAAATCAGGAGGGCCACAGAATGTCCACTTCTGGTATAATGGATAGGATCTTGGGCTTGGAGAAGAACAACTGAGTTCAAGTACTAACTTGGTCAAAAGCTCAGTACATGCCCTGAACATTTGCATTCTCAGAGGCTTATTGCATGCCAAATTAAAGCAGCAGAAATGTGCTGCTTCTGTGCTGCCTTTCTGCATGTTGTCATTCTGTTCTGGTCCCGTGGGAGACCAATGTAAAACTGCATCTGTATCAGGACTAGGAATCATGTGGCCCTCCAAGTATTGTTAGACAGCAGATCATAGCAGCCCTGGCCAGTATAGCCAGTGGTGAGCAATCCTGGAAGTTACAGTTCAACAACCACAACTGAATGGCTGTGTGATTCCCATCCAGATCTACATCAAGAAATTAATTCTAGCAGTTTTTATCTCCACCAAGAGCAGGCCTTTCATAAAGCTGATGGGTCTGAACTTCCCATTCAGGACTAAACCACTACAAAATACTTCACATTAAAACAGGAACAGCATACAGAAATAGGTTATTGCTAGGTAAATCCATCACTGCCTTCCAGCTTCTGTGAGATGACCAGCTAAGCTCAGAGGTAACAGAGGCATTTGAAGGGTGTGGATGGGAGGTGATATCATCATCTCTGCTAATCAAATATTCCTGTCACTTTGACCCTGAAAACACTGGCTCCACTACACCACTGAATAAGATACAAAGCATCTACAAATCTTGCTTCCAAACTTGCATTATTACATTTTTCCAAAATGTGAAATTGGGGTTGGGGTAGGGAGATCCTTAGACGTGACTCAATGGGTAAAACTACAGATTCATCCAAGCTTCCTGCTTGGATGAAGATGCTAATCCTATCTTGGATCTCTTACAGTCTAGCTCTCGCAGTTCTCACTATGGAGCATGGGGTCGGAGCGGGGGCTGGGGAAGCCGACGCTCCAGCTGGAACAATCTTGCACGGGGACACAGCCTCAAATACAAGCCTCCTTCAGCTGAGCATGAGTCACTCTTGTCTGGTGAGAGACACAGGACATTAGAGGGAGAACGAGAAGTACCAGTAAGAGTTCATCACCATCGACGGACACTCTCCTTGGATACCAAAGACTCTTCTGAACTAGTGGAGTTGATGCCATCAGGACCATCCTGTCACAGGCCATCGCGGAAAACTGGTGTGACTACAGGGCCTACTGAGCACCAGGACTGCAATGGTAAAATGCCCAATATGGCTAAGGACATCTTTCCAGAAATGAACAACCGCAAGGACCATGGAGAAGATGAGGAGGAGATAGACTATGTAAGTACTTCATTAATGCAATGTTAAAATCTGGCCAAGTTGGGAACAAGTATAGTAGATAAGAGAGTGAGCTGGACCAAACCAGAACTGCTGCATAGCACTATGCAGGAGGGAATCACAGCTCAAAGTTCAAGTGAAATCACTTCCAAATAATCTGCTTTCATGGAATCCTTTTCATGCAGTATTCTCTGCAAAGAAACCTATATGCTGGGGTAGACAACTTGGTGCCCTTCAGAGGTTTGGGACTAATAACCTTATCGCCCTACACTATTACAGTGCTATATCCCACTTTAATTGCCATGGCAACATTCTGTGGAATTCTGGGATTTGCAGTTTAGGGAGGCATTTACAGTTCTCATCCAGAGAGCTCTTGGGTCTCACAAAACTACAAACAGTGCAGTATGATAAGGATTTAAATCTAGGTCTTCATGCCATCATGACCAATAGTCATGGATTATGGAAGATGTAATCTCAAACATCTGGGAAAGAGAGCAGATTGCCTACCTCTGGCATAAGATTTGCAGAATGTCATGCAGACTATTCCAGAACACTATATATAGTTTACTGTTGACCACACTTGTTGTCTCCTGAAAAGAGCTGTTGTAAAAATGCCTAGTATTACCATACAGTCTCCCATTGCAGGGAAAAATCATAACTGCAAGGCAAGCTAACTCCTTGGGAAGTCCCCTCCCAACCCCCACTTACTGATCTTCTCTTTGAAGATTCAGTTATGAGCTTTTGAAGGGCCTCATGTTTTCTCAAAATACCCAGGCCCTCAGCTCAACATGACTCCTGATTGCACTGAAATCCAACTTAAAGAAGGGATAATAGGGGTTTTATTGGACAAACCCCTCTTACACTACCTGTCAGACTATTCTTGGCAACCAGTAAGAATGAGAAACCTTTGGAATGCCTACTGTTGGAAGATTTGCAATGCAATTCCATGCACCATTACTCAGAAATATGTCCTGCTGAGTCACTGCCAAGCAAGAATGCAATCTTTAATAAGCCAGTGACGGCTCATGAATAGAGTAGGGCATGCCCTCACTGAAATGGTCCATGCATATTCAGTCCACACATCATCAGTGCTTTCTGCCAAATAAGCTGAGTTTTTCCAAGTTTTCATAGTCCTCCTTGGGGTTTGAGTGTTGGATTAGGACTCCAGAAGACCAAGGTTCGATTCCCTGATCATCCATGGAAACCCACTGGGTGATGCTGAGCAAGTCACATTCTCAGCCTGACAGGAAGGCATTCTGAACAAATCTTCCCAAGAAAACCCTATGGTAGGTTTGCCAGATGAGGTGGAAATTATTTGAAGGCACAGAACAACATAGCTTGTTTATAACTCTGAAAGCTCATGGCACACAGGGTTCTAGTAGACTTGACCGGATATGAAATGCCTGTAGCAATGAGGGGCAGTTGGGAAAGTTCATCTTTGGTAGACAATGCTTTGGGCTGTTTTAGTAGATGATGCCTGTTAGTCATGCTAACTGTGGCACAATCAGTAACGTTTTCAATCTAAGTCAGAATAGCAGTGCTGATTCTCTACTTTCTAGGAGGTAAATTAGCTCATTACTCCAGCCGTGATGTATGTGGTTGACTTTGATGACCTTGGAGTTTTTGTTCAGC
This sequence comes from Gambelia wislizenii, assembly GCA_030847615.1. Taxonomy (NCBI): domain Eukaryota; kingdom Metazoa; phylum Chordata; class Lepidosauria; order Squamata; family Crotaphytidae; genus Gambelia; species Gambelia wislizenii. The sequence goes on along the minus strand of JAUMIR010000005.1, from coordinate 223,150,833 downwards.
CTTACAGATCAGAATAAAACTGAGCCCTCATCACTCTACAGTTGCAATTCATGACATTTTGTTATCTTGCAAGGGGTATGGTGGGTAGATAGTGAATGATCTGTAAAGAAACAGTAATGGAAAAGATCCCCAGTTATTAGTATGCTAGCCATAAAGGAGGTGAAAACAAGTCCTGCTCAAGTACAGAAGTGAAGAAGATGGCTGTTCTGATTTTCTGCTTCTGTTTTTTCAGAGCCTGTGTTTCCGTATCAGAAAGATGATAGAAGCCTACAGGCCAGACTGGTGTGAGTTGCGGGATGACTGGTCCATCTACCTCTTCTCACCTCAAAACAAGTAAGGTTAATTTACTTTTGGTTTGTTGGTGGCTGGGTGGATATAGGAGTGTGGTGTTACCATGGTGCTTTCAAATTCCAAGATAAGGATCATTTAGCTACTTTTAATCATACATGCCCATCTTTTAAAGTGCACAACTGGCTTCTCCATTACATGTTCAGATAAAAACACAATGTGAAATTAATAATAAGAATGTAATCTTTTCAATGGTGTTATCTCTCCTTCCTGTTCTTTCCTTCTTTCCTGCTCCCCCCATAGCCTTACTTCAAGGTAGTTTTCCACATCTACCATTTTGTGCAACAACAGAAAGTCTAAAGACAGAGGAGTTTGTCCTAGGTGTTGGAAAATAAGAAATGTTTCCTGTCTCCAAAGTGGACAATTCTAAAATGTTGTCATGAACCAGGACTGATTAAACTACTTGTACTACCTTTAAATAGAATCCCAAGAACTTCGGAGACAGGACATTTAATAGACAACACAGGCAGTAATTTGTTTCATCCCCAGTCTCTCAAAACCTTGTAAGCATTCTTGTAGCTTACCAGAAACATGTGTAGTGTAAAAACTAACCATCTGTCTTGCAGGTTTCGCATCCTCTGTCAAACTATCATTGCCCATAAGCTGTTTGATTATATTGTCCTGTCCTTCATTTTCCTGAACTGCATCACCATTGCCCTGGAGAGACCTCAGATTGAACATGGGAGCACTGTGAGTAATCTTATACCATGGCCTGTTCCAATGTAACATAAAACCCTTGGAGAGGGTTCTGGGGAGGCAGCTGCATGTGAACTGTACACACAGCCTGTGGATAGGGATGTGCATAAAAACTGTGTCTAAGATGCCACCATCAAAATAATCACATTCACTGTGCACTGTGTGTTTCATAACAATTTTTCACGTGATGATAGAGATGATGGACTTCCCGCCCTTCAATTATCTTTTTAAATCTTATTTGTTATCATAATGTATGGTTTACCAAAGGTTCGTGAGAATGCTCCATATAAGGTGAATTTGAAAGGGCCTGAGAGAATTCATTCTTTTTGGAGGGATTTCATGTTGTTTGAGTGGATGTCCGCTCACATGATGGGAAATTGTCTTCTTGCCCACTCCCCTCAGCTGGCTCTTCCACCTTGCTACAAGCTGTTCTGTAAGGGTCCTGACCTTCCAGAGAAGATATTAAGCACATAGAGGGAGTCAGAGTCAGGAAGGGGAACTGAAATAGTTCTGCAGGAGGAAGGATAGCACTTAATTAGATTCCACTCTTTTTCCATATTTGCTTTGTGTGGCCTGAGTGGATATAATATGTTACAGATTCATTAGCTGACTTTCAGAAAGAATACTTCTGAATATCAGTGGTTAGAATTATGGTGCTTCTAATCTCAATTAGCAATTTATTTCAGATTAATTTGTATGAAATAGAAGAGGACACATTTGTTAAAATAGCTCAAACTCATGTAAATGTAATCTTTGACAATATATCTAATCTACATGAAGAAAAGGCTTCCCACCCAAAGCATCAAAATGCTAGATTCTTCCCTTGCTGAATTAACTACCAATTGGTGGTGGTAGGGGGAATTATATTGCTTTCTCATGTATTGGGAATCCATATAGATGCAGAGCACCAGATTGTTCATAGTAACCCTGCCTAGTACATGACAGTGTTGAAGAAGGCATGAGGTATTACTATTTGTTTATGCTATTCCTGGAATTGGCTTTTAAATGTTTCATTGGGAGAATGCATACCAAAACCTGTTTTCTCCTTCCCAGGACAAGGCTTCTGAACTTCTTCCACACATGAACCTTGACCATGTAACAGTGACAAGAGAGCCGCTGCTATAAATATTAGAGTGCCATACTTGCCAGCATGTGGCAAACTATTTGTTTAAAGCAGGGTGACATACACAGAATCCAGTTTTTGTGCATGTACAAACCTACCAATTTAAGTGAGTTGCATGGCTAGAAGACTGTTCAGTATGGTATAGGGCGACAGTTTCATACAAAAGGGAAGGAACTATGTCTCAATAGTAGAGCACACGCTTTGCACACAGAAAGTCCCATGAACAGTCCCTGTTCAAACAGGAAGTGATTGCAACATCTCTGCTTGAGACCCAAGAAAACTACTTTTGGTCAAGGTAGACCAAAAGATGGATATATTCATATGTTGCTATGAACAATGTTCCTTAACCTTGTTTTAGCCTTGCTGCAAGCTGTCTTAGGTCCCATGTTGGGAGAAGGTCAGCATAGAAATAAATAAATAAACATGGGAGAGCTTGAAGCAGCTGTGACCTCCATGTATCTGGAGTTTCTGTGTATCTGTCCAGTGGTTTCACAGATCACTATTATGACTTCCAAGCCATATCTTTTTTTTTTAAAGGACACCAGGCTGTATATGAGAAGAAAATCTCAGTCACTTAAATGGCTTTGCTCCATCTATATCCATTAGAAATGGATTAGGTCACAAGATTAGACTAGGAGAGAAGACAACCAATTAGACTTTTTAAGACAATGGACTGACTGATACTTCTTGGCAAGTGCCTCTAAAGTAATCCAGATTGTTGCTCACCCAGTTCTTAACATAAAAGTTGGTAGCATTTGTCAGGCTTATAGCATTAATTTAAATAATTTAAATTGTAAAATACTTGCCAGATATATTTTGAGGCTGCCTTTGATTGTTCCAGGAGAGAATCTTCCTCACGGTATCCAATTACATCTTCACAGCAATCTTTGTTGCTGAGATGACACTAAAGGTAAGTCATCCACTAATAAAGCCAAGTTATCCCTAACTAGCCCCTTTCCTACTTTCAGCCTGCCAGAGAGGCAAAAGTACCATTTGTCTTTTCTTGATGAAGATGAGGTAAAAAGAGATGCAATTTTCACAATTTTTTTCATTGAATTATGCCTCTCTTTTACTGAATAGTCCCTCTGTCAAGAAAAGTGATAGAAGCTTTTGTCTATTTAGAAGACATTCACATCACATTGAACATGCTTTGGTTGCTCTCTATATAGCCAACTATAGCCAGATCTGATTAGCCATGTAATAATTGTGACATCATCAAGGTCATGATGTGATCCCTGACTGGCTAGAGTCCCTTTAGGGTTTCTTACCCTAAAAGGGCCGGAGAGAGATGGCACCCAGACACACCAATGAAGAGAAATAAGTGGAACTCTCGGAAGGGGAAAGGGGGAAATTGGCATATTTCCAGGATGGTTTCAAGGAAATATTTATAACCTCACCTTGCAATTAAAAAAAAAAAATCTGTTTTCCCAGTCAAAAAAAAAATGGCAAATAATACAGCATTGGCCTACTTCAAGTTTTTGGTAGCTATGTTTTTTACATTTTCCTCCCACAAGCTGGCATTATTAAGAGTAGTGAAAATTAAAAAAGTTTCATTTTCAAATCTTAGTAATGCAAAGCTCATAATTATCTCTGTGACGATAAAGGAATATATCACATCACATGAATATACAGTCGTCCCTTCACATTTGTGGGGGTTACGTTCCACGTACCCCCGCGAATGTGAAAAATCCGCAAATAAAAACTGCCCTCCGCCTCCCCCACCATAGCAACCATGGGGCCTCCGGAGGCCCCATAGTCGCTTTCCCCAGCCTCCCCACTCCCTTCCTAGGCCTTCCCGGGGCCTCCAGAGACCCTCCCGAGGCCCCGTGGATGCCTCCCCAGCCCTCCCCCTCCCACCCAAGCCCTCAACGGGGCCTCCGGAGAGTCTCCGGAGGCCCCGCGGAGGCCTCCCCGGCCCTCCCCACTAACCCCCAAGGCCTTTGCGGGGCACCGCGGAGGCCTCTCCCGGCCCTCCCCCCTCCCTCCCCGGGCCTTCGTGGGGCCTACAAGGCCCCATGGAGGCTTCTCCCAGCCCTCCCCGTCCCTCCCCCGGCCTTCGTGGGGCCTCCGGAGCGTCTCCAGAGGCCCCATGGAGGCCTCCCCGGCCCTCCCCGCTCCCTCCCAGGCCTTCATGTGGCCTCCGGAGCATCTCTGGAGGCCCCATGGAGGCCTCCGGCCCTCCCCACTCCCTCCCAGGCCTTCATGGGGCCTCCAGAGTGTCTCCGGTGGCCCCATGTTTGCCTCCCCAGCCCTTCCCACCCCCTCCCCGGGCCTTCATGGGGCCTCCAGAGCGTCTCTGGGGGCCCCGTGAAGGCCTCCCCGGCCCTCCCCTCTCCTTCCCAAGGGGCCTCCCCAGCCCTCCCTTCCAAGGCCTTCGCGGGGGCCTCCGGAGGGTCTCCGAAGGCCCCGTGGAGGTCTCCCACCCCCTCCCCGGCCCTCCCCGCTCCCTCCCAGGGCTTTCACGGGGCCTCCGGAGGCCCCTTGTTGCAGTTCTGGGGGGGCCTGGGGGGCCCTCCCAAAACTGCAAATAATCAAAACCGCGAATGTCAGGTTCGCGAATGTGGAGTGGAGACTTTATCACATCACATCAACAGGGAGTCCTGGTGGCGCAGTAGTTAAATGCCAGTACTGCAAGTCACCACATTGCAAGTTCAATCCCAGCAGGCTCCAGGGTTCACTCAGCCTTCCATCCTTTCATAGGTCGGTAAAATGAGTATCCGACTTGTGGGAACAATTAGCTAACACACATTGGAAACTGCTTAATGCAGTGTAGATGTGTAAATTGCTATTGCTTAAAACAATTTGTAAGCCGCTCTGGTAGCCTTGTGGCTGAAGAACAGGGTATAAGTAACTACTAATAAATAAATAATAATAAATGAAGAGTGGGTACAAGAACACATCACCAGGGCCTTGATGGGTACTGGCAACTTTCTAAAACTTCCTTGTTAAAGGAGGTGGAGACAATGCCTCCAATATTTCATCTTTTATTCCCCAAAATTGATTTTGAGAGAAGAGGTAAATACTGTGATGACTGTGTGAATGATCTGTTTTTCATCAGTCTCTTACCAATTGCTACCAAGGATTCAATGCCAAAGTGCAAACTGACAATCTTTGCATTGTGCTTCTGTAATGTAGCGTTGCTCTTCCTCTTTGACTGTCTAAGTCTCCATGCCGATTTATTCTCTCGTCTCCTCTAGGTAGTCTCCCTTGGCCTATATTTTGGGGAACAGGCCTATCTCCGCAGCAGCTGGAATATCCTTGATGGCTTCCTGGTGTTTGTATCCATCATTGATATTGTGGTTTCAGTTGCGTCTGCTGGGGGAGCCAAGATTCTAGGGGTGCTACGCGTTCTCCGACTGCTGCGCACTTTGCGCCCCCTCAGGTGAGATCCAAGGGCTAATGTACCTCCTCCTCTTCTGCATTGTTGTTGTGTCCCTTCAAGTTGTTTCTGACTTACGGTGACCCTAAGGCAAATCTATCACAGGGGTTTCTTGGCAAGATTTGTTCAGAAGGGGTTTTCCTTTGCCTTCCTCTGGGTCTAAGAGAGCATGAAACCCAGCAGGTTTCCATGACTGAGGGGGAATTCAAACCATGGTCTCCAGAGTTGTCGTCCAATGTTGAAACCACTACACCACTCTGCCCCCCTCTCCTGCGTAACAACCCTAATTCTGAATTCTGACAGCTTCTCATTTATGTACATTTCCACATATTAATATTTAGGTAAGGACAATGAAAAGATCAAATATAGTCAGGAGCTTAGGTTACAAATGAGCTCTTCCATGATTGGACCCATTGAACTGGAAAAGAACAAAGAAGGAGGGAGTGTGCAAATGAGCATGAAAATAAAAATGTTGTGGCAAGTTTGAGATTCAATGAGTGGCTAGGATATCATTTGAGAAGGGCAGCTATAAAGGAATTAGATAAGATCCCTGGGTGTAAAGATGTAACATTGAATCCCAAAGTCAGGATCACCCATGCCATAGTATTTCCAGTTACTGTCTATGGATTTGCAAGCTGGACAGGAAGAGAATCATCTCATTTCAAATGTAATGCTAGAGTTCTGCCAATACTGTGGACTGCCAAAAAGACAAATACTGCAAATACTGAGTGTAAATCACACCTAAACTCTCACTAGAAGCCAAAGTGACTAAACTGAGGATATTGTACTTTGGACATATCATGAGACCGCGTAACTGATTGGAAAAGACAATAATGCTTTCAATTGGTAATGAATGAAAAGAAGAGGAAAAAAACAGATTAAATGACTCAGTCAAGGAAGCCATGACCCTGAGTTTTCAAGACTTGAGCAGGGTTGTTGATGACCAGGCTCTTGGAGGTCTCTTCTTCACAGAGTTGCTATAAGTCAAAGGTGACTTGATGGCCAATAACGTAGAATCATAGAGTTGGAAGAGACCACAAGGGCCATCCAGTCTATTCACCTGCCATGCAGGAATACATAATCAAAGCACTCCCACCAGATGGCCATCCAGCCTCTGTTTAAAAACCTCCAAGGAAGGAGACTCCACCACACTACAAGGCAGTGTATTCCACTGTTGAAAAGCTCTTACTGTCAGGAAGTTCTTCCTAATGTTTAAGTAGAATCTCTTTTCCTGTAGTTTGTATCCATTGCTCTGTGTCCTAGTCTCTGGAGCAGCACAAAACAAGTTTGTTCCTTCTTAAATGTGACATCCTTTCAAATATTTAAACATGACTATCATGTCACCTCCTAATCTTCTCTTCTCCAGGGTAAAAATACCCAGCTCCCTAAGCCAGTCCTCATAGGGCATGGTTTCCATACCTTTCACCATTTTGGTTGTGTTCCTCTGGACATGTTCCAGCTTGTCAATATCCTTCTTGAATTGTCATATTCAAGGTGAGGTCTGACCAAAGCAAAATAGAGTGGTACTATTACTTCCCTTAATCTAGACACTATATTTCTTTTGATGCAGCCTAAAATTGCATTGACCTTTTTTAGATGCCACATCACACTGTTCATGCATGTTCAGCTTGTGGTCCACTAAGACTTCTAGATCCTTTGCATATGTACTGCTGTCGAGGCAAGTGTTGCCCATTCTGTATCTGTGCATTTCATTTTTTCGACCTAAGTGTAGTACATTACATTTCTCCCTGTTGAAATTCATTTTGTTAGTTTTGGCCCAGCTCTCCAAGGTCATTTTGATCCTGTCCTTTGGAATATTTGCTACCCCTCCTAATTTGGTGTAATCTGCAAATCTGATAAGCATGCCCTCTATTCCATCATCCAAGTCATTGATTGAATAGCACTGGGCCCAGAGCAAAACCCTGTGGCACCCCACTAGTCACTTCACTCCAGGATGAAGTGGAGCTATTGGTGAGCACCCTATGAGTTTGGTCTGTCAGCCAATTACAAATCCACCTAACAGTTGCATTGTCTAGCCCACATTTTACTAGCTTGTTTGCAAGAATATCATGGGGGACCTTGTCAAAGGCCTTAATGAAATCAAGATATGCTACATCCACAGAATTCCCTTCATCTACCAAGTTTGTAACTCTATATTAAAAAAAGAGATAATATTAGTCTGGCATGACTTGTTTTTGATAAACCCATGTTGACTTTTAGTGATCATAGTATTCCTTTCTAAGTGCTTACAGACTGTCTATTTAATGATCTGCTCTAGAATCTTTCCTGGTGTTGATGTTAGGCTAATTGTTTGGGTCCTCTTTTTTTCCCTTTTTAAAGATGAGGACAACATTTGCCCTCTTCCAGTCTGCTGGGACCTCTCCTGTTCTCCAGGAATTCTCAAAGATTATTGCCAGTGGTTCTGAGATTACTTCTGCCGGTTCTTTTAATACCCTTGGATGTAGTTCATCTGGCCCTGGAGACCTGAATTCATTTAGAGTAGCCAGGTATTCATGTACTACCTCTTTACCTATTCTATGCTGCATTTCCCCTACTGCATCATCTGCTCCATTTTCCCCAGTTTGAGCACTGTTTTCCTTTTGGGAGAAGACTGAGGTAAAGAGGGTTGTTGAATAGTTCTGCCTTTTCTCTGCCCCTTGTTAGCAGTTCACCATCTTCTCCACACAGTGGCCCCTACCATTTCCTTGTTCTTCCTTTTGCTATGGACGTAACCAAAAAAGCCCTTTTATTCTTTTAACCTCTCTAGCAAGTCTGAGCTCATTCTGCCCTTTAGCTTTTCTGACCTTCTCCCTAAACATGCTGTCAATTCATGTACATTCCTCTTTTGTAATTTCCCCGCTTTTCCATTTTTGTACTTTTAAATCTTAGCCCAGTTGAAAGTTTTTTAGTAATCCATCCTGGTATCTGTAGACACCTCCCATTTTTCTTCCTCATTGGAACTGTTTGAAGTTGTGTCTGCAATATCTTACTTTTAAGAAACTCCGATCCATCATGAACTCCCTTCTCTTTTAGTATTCCTGACCATGGGATTTCCCTAAGTTTACTGAAATCAGCTTTCTTAAAGTTTAGAATGCATGTCTGACTACACTTGGTTTCCCCTTTCCACTGTATCACAAACTCCAGGAAAACATGGTCACTCCCACCTAAGGATCCTGCCACTTTAACCAGGTCATCGCTGTTGGTTATGGTCAGCTCTAAAATAGCTGATTCCCTTGTTTCCTCTTCTACCTTCTGGACAATAAAATTGTCTGCAAGGCAATTACAGAATTTGTTGGACCTTATATCCTTGGCAGAGTTTGACTTCCAACAAATATCAGGATAATTGAAATTTCCAATTACTACTACATCTCTTTTCTGAAAGCTTGATCATCTTTTCCAGGAAGGCATCATCCAAGTCAGTCTAGCTTAGGGGTCTATAAGTAGAACCCCCCCCCACATCACTGTTGTTTCTCCCCCCTTAATGTTTATCCAGAGGCTCTCAACATAGCTTCCAGGATTAAAATCATGGATCACTTCACAGGTGTAAACATATCTCTCTATTACTACATTCCAATAATGAGACTCATCCTACCGGGTTTGAGTGATGCCTATTCTATCATATTTTCTTTGCTGTGTTAAGAGTTCAAGTTCATCTTGTTTATTTCCCATGCTCTCTGAGCTAGTGTGGAGACACAAGACCATGGATCATTCTCCCTAGCTGCTTATTTAAGGCTTTTTCCTCCTACTTTTAGGTCTTGTAGTACCATGACATGTCTCTTCTGAGGATTGGCAGGGGCCATTTCATGTGCTGAATTTTCCAAGGTCACCTGCACATTATCTGAGGACTGACACTGTTGCTCTTATTCCTGTTCTTCATCATCACTGATAAGGGAGAGAGCTTCGAATTGATTCTGTAGCTCCAAACTCACAGAACGATCTCTGGTCCTTCTATTTCTAAGTGTCACATTCCTCCAAATTTCTACTTCCTATGTTGTGAACTGACCTCCTCCTCAGAGACATCTCCTGTGTATTCCTCATCCAGGACAGTTTGTTCCACTTTGCAACAACAACACATTTGAGATGCAGGCAAGCAAGCTGATCAGTTATTTGAGGAGCTAACCAATGAATCAGATTTGCCAGAAGGTTGCTGAACAACAGTTTCAAGCATTCCTCAACATTGGCTATGCTGCTATGAATACTGAGAGTTGCAGTCCAGCAACATCTGGATGATTGCACGACACACACACACACACACACACACTGTCCTGACTCATGAGAGACTAGACCTGAAACAATGGAAGTTCCCTGAATTGTGCAACAGTGTTGAGTTGTTTCACACATTATCATTTTCCTACTTGAATATAATTGCAAATTGGACATAACCTTAATGAATTTAGATATTTCCATTTTACCACATGTACACCTGCCGCCAGACAACACTTCCTAAATAGATGTGGCAAAACAAACAAGTGTGTGTTCATCTGGTTGTACAGATGGAACATAGGTTTCTGCACAGGTATTATATCCTTGTAGGAAATGTGACAAGTTGCAGTGGCTTTGAGCAGCAGCTTCCTCAGAATTACCTGAGCAGTTTTTAGTACATAGAGACAAACATTAGGGTCTCCCTTCTGATTGCCCCTCACAGTCCTGTTTTTTCAGGGTCATCAGTCGTGCCCCAGGCCTGAAGCTGGTGGTTGAGACACTCATTTCGTCACTCAAGCCCATTGGAAACATCGTTCTCATTTGCTGTGCTTTCTTCATCATCTTTGGCATTCTTGGGGTGCAGGTACTGTCATTACTATGTCTTAATTTATACATAAGAGCAGTTGAGAAAAAACATCCTCTTGCTCAAAGCAAAGTCCTTTTTCCTGTTGTTATCACAGACCAAAGTAAATCATGGGAGATATGTCAAGAGAAGTGAAGTGCAGCAGGTGTTGCCTCCTACAAACGTATCTCCTTGGCATCGACCCAGGGTTGCCTTGATTCTGAAGCAAGTCTGTTGCTCTTGTCTGACATAGGGGTTGCCAGGCTGTATGCATAGTATGAGGTATTATGTTCTTCCAGACAAACTGATGCAACATCTCCTCCCTCACCACACCCCAAACTTACCTTTTAGCTGTGCATCCCCCTGCAGCAGACAATTTACTAGCCAGTGGAAAGTCAGGGGGGAAGGATAATGACAGAGAAGCACCCAGATATGTTCCTGTAGCTGGACACACCGCACTCAAGAATGATGTCACTGCTGTGCATCCATCTGTAAGAACATGGTTGGATGCTTCACCGCTGCCCCAACTCTCCATCAGTGGGTGAGATGTCAGGAAGGTGATGCTATAGTAAGTGGTTCTGCCAGGCAGAATTTTATGCTACATCTTTCTGCTGCAGGATCTGTTAACTATTAAAAATACAGGATCCCTTTCCCATATTTAGTTTGGCAACCCTGAGATTACATGCACAGAGAAAGTGAGAGAGAATAAAATCTCTTTGAACAAACTGTGTACATTGTTCTCATGTGTTTCTTGGGCCATTTCCCAAGTGCTAGAAGGAGTTCTAAATAACAAAAGAGGAAGGTTTGCAATTGAAACTACAGAAAGATTCAGCTGTATCATAAAACCCAGTGCTGGAATAATAGGCTGATTGCTGGTCAGAACTAGAATGCCTGAAACCACAGATCATTTACCTGCTTTTAGCAATATTTAATCTTATTAGTTTCTGACTTTCCCCCACATTCAAAGCACCAAATCCACCCACAACTATTTGAAGAAGACAAAAGAGAAGTTTTATTCTCTTAATTGCTTTATTTTAGGCTCCTGCTGCAAAAGTGGGTAGTGCTTCTGTAGTGGTGAGGAATGTGCTATACTAGTCTATAGATGGCCTGTTTCAGGGATGGCAGCTTCACAATTTACAGGAAGTGGTGCAAAGCAGATGTGCTTCCTGTAACATATGAAGTCACCCTGAGCCTTTACAAATGCACAATCCCGTCCTTGCCATATGGGAAAAGGAACAATGAAAGAAGAGCCATTTTTTAAATAAATAAATAAATCCTGCAGAATAAATGTATTTTGAAATACCTGAACAATTGCAAATATTTTGCTGGTGCTTTGCTCTTCAAAGTAATATATCTGCCTTTAGAAAAACAGTAACATTTGGGTACACAGTAAATCTGGACTGGCTTAGGGAACAGAAATAATATAACGGATACTCATGTATTTCAAAATAGATGTCAGAGTCCTCAGTCACAATGGGCCCAAGTCAAGATTGATATCAGTGACCCAAAGGCAAACCCAAAGTCATCTAATAGAGATGCAATTCTTTGCTAATTTTATTTTCAAAACAAGCAATGGGTAATTTTAGTAATTTTCTACCCATTGCCAGAAAATCTTCAAAAACTGTTTTTAAGAATGTAATTTGGGACTTAATTTGCACATTTTTGTTTTGCACAGAAAATAATATTTCTGCACAAAAGTATTATTTTCTTCACAGAAAATGATATTTCTGCTTAAAATTTTTTTTTCTGCGTAGAAAATTATATTTCCTATGTAGAAAATGCTGTTTTCCATGGGGAAAAGTGAACATACTGCACATATTAAGTCCCAAACTGCTAAGTTTCTTGTCAGGCCAGGTGTCTCCTTGTCATGGCTTCGTAGCACTTGAGAAAAATGATTCTTGACCATTTTACAAATATTTTCAATTATTCTTTCCATCTCTGCCCCATAACCAAACACATGGGTGCCGTCCTCACATCCATCCATACTGACGAACTCACAAGGTTGCTTCCGTTTGCAGCTTTTCAAGGGGAAGTTCTACCATTGCCTGGGAGTAGACATCCGAAACATCACCAACAGGTCTGACTGCATGGCTGCCAATTACAAATGGGTCCATCACAAATACAACTTTGACAATCTGGGCCAGGTAAATGTGGAACCTTCAGAGTTACTGTGGACTTGACTTCCCTTTGACAGTGTACACCTTCAGTCCAAGAGGAAGACCCATACCTTCACATATCTAGGGTTAAGTTCACCAGATCTTCAGACTGATAATGGTACTACTGTGGTTAGGGTAAATCTCATTAGTTTTAGTAAATGAGATTATTTATCTCTTTGTCTGTGGTACTTAAGTATATGCAGTGCATTGCCTACAGATACACATGCATTCATACATAGAGCAAGAGAGAGCAGTAATTTATATACTCCCTTATGCCATGTCTACTATAGCAATATACAAACAGGAGTAAAACCAATACAGGGCTCCTTCAGAAGGGGCAAATGTGTTGAGAGGATGTGGCATTTGTTGCTCCGAATAGTGTGTGTGTGTGTGTGTGTTAAAATATCCAAACAACATCTCTGTTGTCCTGGACTATTTTCTGGCCATTCTCAGCACTAGCTGTAGCATTTTATTCCCACCATCAGGTGGGTTTCTTTTTAATTCCCAGACATGTCCAATGTGTTCTCTTCTCTTCTTCTTCCTTCTTTTTAAATTTATTTTTAGAATTATAAAACTATAGTGTACCAGTAAAATGGCAATTTTGTACCAAAACATAACTCTAAAAAATAAATAAATTCAGAGGTGGGAACATTTGACCTTCAGATCATAGTCCACTTCAGCAAACTATACTCCATTAAAAAAAACAAAAAACAAAAAAACCAATTTTGGAAGAGCTGTAGTGCAGAGCCAAGAAATTACTATATAGAGTATGCAGCCCCCAGGAGAACAGAATGTGTGGATGTTGGTGCAAGAACCACTGGCAAAACCTATGAGAACTCACTATTCCTTAGACCAACCTGGAAGAGCCCATGGTAAAACTGGGGTGAAACCAATCATACTTAAAAGACCACAAGTAAAGCAGCAGTTAAAACTGTAAAAACAACAACGACAACAACAACAACAACAACAACAACAACACATGTTAAACATGTGTGTGCATGTGTGTCTTGTTGTATATAGTGGAACATAAAGCATTTTACTTTAGCTCATATCATACCTAAATGTTCTAGGTCACATGTCATGTTCAGTAAGAACAAAGAGGTATGTGTAATGTGCCATTAAGATGTATTAACAGCATATTAAAAAGTCTATAACTGATTCTGATGATATATCTAAAAAGGCTACAGTAGGCCCTCCACATTTGCAGGTTTAACTTTTGCAGATTTGATTATTCACAGATTATTTGCTGCTGCCTCTGCTGCTGCTCTATGCCGTTTTCAATGCCATTGAAACCTCGCAAGGTTTCAATAGGGATTGTAAACCTTGCGAGACTGAGAGAGACGGTGAACATGCAGTGAGGCTTGTAAGTCCCTATTAAAATGTCATAGGGCAGCAGCAGTGGCAGTAGCAAGCCCGGCCAGCTGCCCAATTTTGCCTTGCAAAGGAACCCCGCCACCTCAAAGGCATCCACAGTGTGTTGAATCTGCAGATCATATTTGTGTGTGTGTGTGTGTGTGTGTGTGTTAAATATGGGTTTGGGGAGGCTAGAGACATTTGTGGTTTTCCCACTTTTGCGGGGGTCCTGCACCCCTAACCCCAAAAAATGTGGAAGGCCAACTGTATATTGAACATGAAAGATAAGGAAGCAGACCTCTGGTAACATATATTCCTCCCATGGCCTCAGTGCTATTCATTAGCAGCTACAGCAGCCTTCCTCAACCTGACATCCTTACAACTCCCATCATCCCCACCTACCATGGCTAAGCTGCTCAGAGATGATGGGAGGTGAAATACAGCATACTAAGAGGGGCACCAACTTGAGGACAGCTGGTCTAAAGGTTTGTGTAGAAGTGCCAGTGAATGTGTGGACGTCTACAGCAGAGCCTGTCTCCCTGAACCAGCTTTGTGGCTCCACAGGTTCACTAAATGTTGTTCAGTTACATGAAGAAGGCAACAACTTTTATATTGCATGTTGTATGCTATTTTGAGAGCACTGGTGGAAGGATGAAATCAATCACTTTAAGTGGAAAATAACTTTATCATGAACAAATAAAGAAGGACCAAAAATTGAGTTTTGAAGCTGCAGTAAAAGTTGTGTGGTTAGACAGGACATTAGGAAACACCCTTTTACCAAAATAACTGTTAAGAAATGAAAATGGTTGCCCAGGGAAACGGCCAAGTCTCAATCTCTAGGGGCTTTTAAGAGAGTAAACTCAATGAATGTTCATGTGGGATGCTTTACATTTCTGATTAAATTATTCTAACTTATTCCCTTGTTTGCATCCATGGGAAAATCAGTTGAAATTCACCATCTACTCTGTATGTATACTTAATGGATTCTGCTCAGTTCTCCCAGGTTCTTTCCCCACAATTGATAGAGTTTGTTGTTGTTGTTGTTGTTGTTGTTGTGTGCCTTCAAGTCATTTCCAACTTATGGCGACCCACAGGGTTTACTTGGCAAGATTCGTTCGGGGGGGGTGTCCTTGCCATCCTCTGAGGCTTATGAAATTAGCAGACGCAGCAAAAAGTACAAGAAGAGGGAGGACAAGAGGACGACATTACTGTACTGCAAATGGGTCCCAGTTTCAAATGACATTGTTATGATTGTGTGCTAACTCTACTGCAGCAGTGAATAAGGCATCACTTTTCATTGATGGGCGTCTCCTGTCAATGAAAAAACAACACCTTTTTCACCACTGCAGCAGAGTCCACATACAAGGACAACAAAGTCATGTGAAACCGGAACCCACAAGCGGTATAGTAACGTCATCCTCTTGTGCTGCTCTTGTGCTTTTTGCCCACAACTGATAATCTCTTTAGAGCTTGCCCAATGTCACCCAGGAGATTTTCAGACGCGTTTTTCAACGTCTTGCTGCGCAAGCAGCCTCCGGAGCAGTAACAAGGCTGCCGCACGGCAAGGGGTCCATTTTGGACGACGCCGTTTCTCTCTCAGCGTCGTCCGTGACTCTTGTGGCTAGTATTGGAGGCAGCCGCACTGTTTTTTACTCACGGAAGTTGTCCGTGAGTAAAAAACAGCGTGGCCGCCTCCAATGCTAGCCGCAAGAGTCATGGACGACACCAAGAGAAAAACAGCGTCATCCAAAATGGACCCCTTGCCGCGCGGCAGCCTCGTTACTGCTCCGGAGGCTGCTTGCACAGCAAGATGCTGAAAAACGCGTCTGTGAGTTTCCATGGCTGAGTAGCAATTCAAACCCTGGTCTTGAGAGTCATAGTCCAATGCTCAAATCATTACACCGCACTGGATCCCCACAGTTGGTGGGGTGGGGCTTTCTAAAGCCTTTGTGAATCTTCTTCAGATGATTAACTTTTGCACAGAGTAGGAGGTGGGAGAACAAGAACTGGCAAAGAAATATTCAGAAGCAGTAATGAAAGGAGGTAGTTTTTAAAAGATATCAATCAGGTGCAGTCCTTTGGATATGGTAGATTTGTAGCATTTTAGCAAACCATGATAGTGTATATGACAATGGATTGTTTTAGAATTCAGTAGCCTGACTGAGAATGATCTTATGTCTCCCTGGGGAAAAACTTCTCAGAGGTCAGCTGTCTGGCAGTTCTTCCTCCAGCTCTCTCAATCTCTCTTGCACACCTTTCACAGGCAAATTCTTTACCCTATTCTACCATCCCTTTCTGGTCAGCTTTAGCAAGGTGTTGAGAGAGTGGGGGGGATGCTTTTTCTTTTTAAAAAATTGTGTACTTCAAATGTTAACCCTTTATCGGTTAAAAACCTAACTAAAATGATCCAATGCATCTTCATGTGTTCCAGGCTTTGATGTCACTCTTTGTTTTGGCTTCCAAAGATGGCTGGGTCAACATTATGTACAACGGTCTGGATGCTGTGGCTGTTGACCAGCAGGTATAGAAGCTCCTCAACTTGATCATTCTTGTAGCTTTGAAGTGGATTAATAACTAGACTGGAGA
This sequence comes from Gambelia wislizenii, assembly GCA_030847615.1. NCBI lineage: Eukaryota > Metazoa > Chordata > Lepidosauria > Squamata > Crotaphytidae > Gambelia > Gambelia wislizenii. The sequence goes on along the minus strand of JAUMIR010000005.1, from coordinate 223,134,427 downwards.
AGTCAACTCTGATGGCTGATGTTTATTTTGTTAAGCACTTTCCCAAGTGGTGATAAATTACAGTCATTACATTACATGGTTTGGATTGGTTGTTTTTCTGACTGCTGTTACATCTGACCTGGGAAATACAGTATATGGTGTGTGTGTGTGTGTGTGTGTGTTTGTATGTGCTTTAAAGTCACCAGTGAACTTATCTCAACCTCATTAATTTTTCTTAGGGTTTTCTTAGGAAAGAAATACTCAGAGGTGGTTTTGCCATTTCCTTCCTCTGAAATATAGCCTCCAGCACATGTTATTCATTGGTGCTTTCCCCTGCAAGTACTAACCAGGGCTGACCCTGCTTAGCTTCCAAGAGCAGATAGGAGCTGGTGCTTTTACGGTATTTAAGCAGGTGAAATATGTGGTACCAAGACAGAAAATGCTAGACTGCCCTTTGCTTCCTTGGACAGATGTAGTTCTTTACTAATTCTTGAATGAAGTAATTTTAGCAATTTTCCCCGCTATGATAAAAGTCTTTGAAAACTGTCCAGTTTTTAAAAAACTATTTGCCGTTTGGCACTCATTCTATGCAAAATAAACATGTGGGATTTTTTGTGCAGAAAAAAGTAGGAAATATTTTTTGTACAGAAAACATTGTTTCCTGTGCAGAATATATTGTTTTCTGGACAATTTGTGTGTGTGTGTGTGCGCGCGCGCGTGCAGAATAGGTCCTGATTCATGAAGATTCTTGTCAGTTGAAGATTCTCCTTGTCAGTTTCCCAGCCACTGAAAAACACATTTTTTCAACCATTTTTCAAATATTTAAATTCTTTAAATCCCTCCTGTCCTGTACACATCAAGTCCTGAATATATGCATTATTTCAACATCCCTCCCTTCCTTTTTTCTTTCTTCTTACTTTATTATACTTTTATCTCACCTTTCTCTCTTCATGGGACCCAAGGTAGCTTTCCTCTCTTCATCAAAACCTGCCCTTTATAACAACAACAATAGCAGCACCATCTGTTTCAGCCAAAAGCAAACAGCATCCACTGGGAGGTTCTGAAGACTCTTTCTCAAAACTCAGATTTTTTTCTCCCTTATTGGCTACACTGCATCTCTGCAATCTGTTTGGCTGCTACCACTACACATCAGTACAGCAGAATGCCAGGACATGATGCTAAAAATATGATACATATCATACACATGCACATATAAACAAGAGTAATGAGAGGTCTTGATCAAGATCAGAGCCATAGGGAGGGAAGGTTTAACTCTTTCTATGCTGCTATAATCCTGGCAACTCCCACCTTCACTTCCGTCAGCTGCTTCAGGCTTGGAGGGAATCACCAATGGAGCCTACCTCCACAGGTTAATACAGGTTGAGAATGTCCCTTATCTGAAATGCTTGGGAACAAAAGTGTTTTGGATTTTGGAATATTTGCATATACATAATGAGATATTTTGGAGATGGGACCTAAGGCTAAACACTAAGTTCATTTATTTTTCATATACACTTTATACACCTCAAGGTAATTTTATTTATTTTAATATTTAATATTTTAATTTTATTTTCTATTATAATATTTTAATATTTTGGAGTATTTCAGATTTCCAGATAAGGGATGCTCAACCTGTAGTTGCTTTAGTGGTGAATTACTTTCATTGGGTCTGGAAGCCATGCCCTTTGAGAAGTGGCTTAGGGAGCTGGATATGTCTAGCTAGAGAAGAGAAAGTTAAGAGGTAACATGATAAGCAATATTTAAATACTTGAAAGGATGTCATACTGAAGAGGCAGCAAACTTGTTTTCTGCTGCTTCAGTGACTAGGACACAGAGCAATGGACTCAAACTATAGGCAAAGAGATTCCACCTAAACATTAGCAATAATATCCTGACAGTAACTGCTGTTCGACAGTGAAATACACTGCCTTGGTGTGTAGTAGAGTCTCCTTCTTTGGAAGTTTTTAAACAGAGGCTGGATGGCCATCTGTCAGAGGGGTGGGGGGATTGTATATTTGTTGGGGTGTATGAGTGTAAAAATTAAAAATTTATTAAAGATTCCAGGGAGCAAGCCCTTTGGGAACAGCTTGAGAAAAGTTTGCTGTAAAGCAGAGTTAAGCAAAGACACAAAGCAGACCAGACTCAATTTGCATTTGTAAGTATTCTGAATCAGCCAGTCATTAAAGCCATTCAGACAAATTAAAGACAATAAATAGGTTTGCTTAAAAATGCATATCAAAGCGTTTACTGAAGGTATGGCAATCTACATATTCAAAGCAAGGCTAAGTCCTTAACTAACTAAAAGGATTTCAGGGTAGTAAACTCACCCAATCCTGGGAGTTTCAGGTTAGGATAGGATAAACAAATCAGAATTTTCTAAGTATTACAGCAGTAATGTCCATATTTCTTTATTCTTCAGGAAAAGGGTGAATGTGGGTAAGGGAGAGCTCATCTCTCTTCTTCGTGCATGGGGGTCAGATGAGTGGAAGTAAAGGAAAGAGGAGAAAAAATGGAGAACCTCATGGTCAAGGCTTCTCTCCACAAGGGAGTGAACAAAGATTCATAAAGTATTTAAATCATGAGGTCATGTGATGAATGGAGATTTTCACACAGGCAATTTGTCCCGTTACTGGCACGGAACAGGGTCACTGAAAGATTTTCCTTTCAGACACGTTTACCCTGTTCCATGCCCAAATTGTCATTATTCAGTTTTTCCCCCATGATATATTGTTCACGAGGAGAAGTTGTTATTAGGCACCCGGTTCCATTTCTGAAACGGAATGCGGGTGTATGAATAGGACCCCCATCCCTGTTCTGGAATGACAGGGATGGGGGAAGAGCTCCGTGGCAGGCACTTCCTGCCATGATCAGGATATCCAGGTAAGTGCCACCCTTCCCCCCCCCTCCCCAGGTACCTTGTATTTTTATTATTTTTTCATTTTTATTTTTATTTTTACTTTGACAGCTGGGGGGGGGGTTAAAGTTTAAATTTCTCTCACGCTCGTTCTCTTGTGAGAACGAGCGGGATTTCCTCCAGCCGGTCGTAAAAGCAGCCTTACAATGGCTGCATTTAAGGCCAGCTGGAAAGGAGGCAGGGAGCCCATTCCTGCAGCAGAATGGAGGTAAGTGTGCGAACATTTACCTCCATTCCATTGCAGGAACGGGAGAGGAGGTGGCGGGACAGAACCGGGGCTTTTAGCTCCTGTATGAAAAATCTCCAATGACTCAACAGTCACCCCATAGCTACAAGTGGCTGAGAAGGTTTGAGGAGAAGGGGGTAGGAACTTAAGCATGAAAGGAGTTTCCCTAAACTTACTAAGTGGGACGTGCATGAAGAATGCTACGTTTCCCATAATATTCCTGCAAGGCAGGGGGTTGGACTGGATGGCCCTCATGATCTCTTCCAAATCTAGGATTCTATGGACCATGGCAGGAAGGAAAGGGTTGAAAACCCTTCCCTGTACACCTTAATTCCAGTCCTGATCCCTCCCCTGCCCATCCTGCTGCTATTTAAACTAAGCAACAAACAGGTTTCCAGTGACACATATTAACACTGTGTGTACTTTGGTCCTGTGAATGTAACTTTGGCTCACTCATGCATTCAGACTAGCCAATTTGAAGACAAATTGATCTAAACCCAATTGCTATTCCCAATTAAAGTAAATCCATTAAATTCATTGCTGAATGGTAAATTTATTATTGTGTAATACCAATTAGCATTAGCATTAGCATTGATATTTCTGTACCGCTTATCAGTGCTAAGCACTCCCTAAGTGGTTTACAATGGGTCAGCTAATTACCCCCAACAAGCTGGATATTCATTTTACCCATCTATGGAAGGATAGAAGGCTGAGTGAACCTTGAAGCCCTATAGGACTAAACTCAAATGTTGTGTCTGCAGTACTGGCTTTTAACCACTGTCCCACCAGGGTTCCATATTCAATGGGTCTGCTTTACTTGGACTACCAATTGGATTTACGCTATTATAAAGCCATTAGGACCCACCAAGAAAACAACTGCTGATCTTCACTATAGCAAGCAATTTCAATATACAATACTGGTTATTAAGAGCAGTTACAAATGTTTAAATCTTTTTCTATGGTGGCCCTTCATGTCTTCCCTGCATTTTCTTGTCACCTTTCTAATTTTGTGTAGATTCAATTGTTATCTTCCCTTTTGTGTGCAAAAGTGGGATATCTTTCAGGAAACCAGCATGGATGAACTGGTTTGGGTACTTTCATGTTTCCTTGTTTTGCAAAGAATATTTAAAAAAATACTGATTATCATAGCCTTCTTATTTGTCCCATAATACCTTTGCAGTAGTACTGTATGTCCTTCAGGCACAATGGCATGCTTCTCAGATTCATAATCACTTGCTGTAATTTCCCCCATCAGCAGGGTTTTTCATTGCTGGCAGCTAAAATCTGCTGCTGTTCCTGTTCACTTTAATAATGCAAGATCACTTCCTAATGCAGATGGCAATCACACAGGACCAAACAGCACTGATGATGTATTACACCCACACTGTGATCTCTGCTTGTTCTCTTGATAATGCAGAATGGCTTCATCTGGTCTTGTCAGTCCTTTGGAAAGAGCCATTTCTAGTGAGTCCTTACAATAGCATTAGCAATAGCCATAGCATTGATATTTATATACCGCTTATCAATGCCAAAACGCTCCCTAAACGGTTTACATTGTTTTTTAGCTAATTGCCCCCAACAAGCTGGGTACTCATTTTACTGACCTACAGAAGAATGAAAGGCTGAGTCAACCTTGGAGCCCTCTGGGATCGAACATATAACCTTGTGGCTTGCAGACTGGCATTTGTCCACTGTGCCACCAGGGCTCCCAAGGATGTCCAGAATATGTGAACGGTTATTTTTTTAATTAGCAGGAATAATTGGGCAGCATGAAGACACATTGTAAACTTGGGGAACTACGAGTGTGACTAAAGAGGGATGCCTATTTGTTTACAAAACATCCCATTCTGAAGACTTTATGCTGTACAATATATACACAATTGTGTTCTCAGTTGTTGTGAGGGATGAAGCTTTGGGGCATCATTGCTCAAGGCATTGATGTATCTGTGGACATGTTTGTCCATCAATCAGTCTGTAATATTTTGAACCTGGAAAAGGACAACCCTACCACATCCCAACAGCACATGCACTGTAATTAGAAATGCATGGATGCTCCATGGCTTTATCTGGAAAGGTTCAGCTTTTGTGAGCACCTCTGTTCAAGTGTTCCCATAATCTCTAAATGTGAATAGAATAGAATAGAATAGAATATAGTTTTATTTATTAGCCAATTGACCATATCAAAACAGTTAATATTGGACATTATAAGAATGAAATAAAATAAATAAAATACAATATAGTAAACTAGTTAAACTGAACTAGAATAAAATATATCAAGATTCAGTGGGATGAGATAAGATAAAATTAAAATTGAGGTTAAGAATAAAATAGAAATTTTATAAGGTAATACCAAAACATACAATAATAAATCATTGTCTTATAGTTAAATAGAAGATAGCAAAATACAAAGGCAATAAGGGATTTAAATAAGTTCATCAGCTTTGCATGCAACCCCAATATGTTCAATAAAACAAGTTCTCAATTGTATAGCCCAAACTATAAACTTAGCCAGTCTAATGACTACATTTGTATTTGTACCCTGGAGGAAGTAAGATAACCGTTTGTTACAGTTCGAATGTATAGTTCTATCCAGTAGTGTGTGCAAGTACTGACCCCTTGCTTGGTCATATAATTGGCAGTCAAATAGAACATGCGCAAGGTCTTCTGTTTCAGGTGCTCCACAAACACATATTCTCTCCATCTATGGCAATCGTCGATATTTAACCATGGATTCAAGCAGCTCAAATCTTGCTCTTGTTAGAGCTATCTTATGGTATTGAGTCAGGCCCATTTTCAAATATTTTCCTGTTTGAAAAGATAATTTATTTTGGGTCAACCATTTCAACAACTTTGTTTGCAAGTGTCTCAATTTGGGCATTCACATCCAAAACTCTTTGTTCAAATATTTCGGTGGCCAAATTGCCAGCTGAGAATAGATATTGTATTGAAAAACCACTTTGTGAAATGATTTGAAGAAGCTGTTTAATCCATGAGGTATGTTGGAATTGAAGTGTGCTCATTTGTTCTTCTGGGCACATTTTTATCAGTCTATCAGCTTCCATTTGAAGGATCTTCCATCAGTAGTTGAAGACTTTGATTGCTGCTAGACAGTGAATGGAATGTATGCCTGTTTCAGCTCTTGCTGCTGCTGTGAGAGTATTCCTGTCTGTCCTCAGAATAGTCCTTAAAAAGTATGCTTGATTTTGTTCAAGTAGTGGGACCTTTGATAGGCCCACAATTCAGCACCATATGTTAAATGTGGTACAATTTTTGCCTTATGGACCTTTAAGATAGGGAGAAGAAATTTTGGGTGGTTGTAACTGAGTAATTTGGTTAGCATTTTAGAGCTTACTGTGGCATTTGTAGAACCCTGTTTGAAATGATTGGTCCAAGTCCCTATATCCAAAAAAACAACCCCTAAATATGAGAAGAAGTCTATTTGTTTTACAGGTTCCCCATCCAAATACCAGTTGTGTTTGGTCTGTCTTTTCCCCCAAACCACCCTTTGGATTTGGACTTACTGATATTCAAAAAGTTTGTGGCACAATAAGTATCAAATTTCCTCAGCAATCTTTTCAAGCCTACTTGAGAATGTGCCATTAGAACCATGTCATCTGAATATAGGAGGATGTTGATATGTCTGTTAAACATCTTTGGCATGTGGACATCCATAGAATGGAGGAATCCTGGAATGTCATTAACATAGAGATTGAATACTATTGGGGCCAGGATACATCCTTGTCTAATACCTTTGTGGGTGGGTATTTTCTGTGTAAGGAAGCCGTTGACTATGTACGGACTTTCAAACATGTATTTGTATAGAGGGCGTTTACCAGGTGTAAAAGTCTAGGCTCCACATTTAACATAGTCAGCTTCCTCCATAAGATGTTTCTATTTATGGAGTCAAATGGTACACTGAGATCTATAAAGCATGTGAACATATATTTGCCATGTGTTGTGTATTTAGTAATAAGATGGTGTACGACAAAGCAGTTTTCAATTGTGGAATACCCAGGTCTGAACCCTGCCTGTTCTTCTACTAAAATATTCTTCTCAATTGCCCAGTCCTCTATTTTTCTCAGGAGGTGTTTTGCATACATCTTAGCTATTATATCATTAAGATTTATGGGTCAGTAGTTTCTAGGGTCTTCCTTGTCTCTTTTATGTATGGCGGACTTTAATGAAAAGTTCCCATCCTGCTGGAATATAACCAGTATCATCTATATATGTGAACAGCCCTGCTAACAGTGGAGCCCACCAGTCAATATGTTTCCTGAAGAGTTCTGGGAGAGGAAGTCTTCACCAGGTGCCTTATTAGGTTTTAGTGACTGAAATATGTGTTTAATTTCTGACACTGACACTGGTTGCCGAGAAGGAATGTTAGCAAAGGACATAATTCTAGTTGTCTTCTTACCTGAAGAATCCTGCTTAAGGTTGGCAAACAAAGTAGTATAAAGTTCTCCCAGACTAAAGCTGAGTTAGGGATATCAAGTAGTAGCTTACACTCTTTCAGCATGCTGGATACAATATTTTTTTTAAAAAAGGCTGAGTTTTAACTCTTTTGCTGATTTTTCTAGCTTAGACCAAACTGCAGCTGTGTACTGATCCTTCTTGATGGCTGTTGGCTTTTTATAATTGCGTCTAAGCTCTAGCAACTTCACATGACTGACTGGTGCAGGGTTTCTTTGACTTAGGTGCATAGCTGCTTTTAAGGTCTTTTTTGAGCGAGAGCAATCGAGGTCAAACCAATTAGATCATGCACTGATATTTTCTAGCTGGAAGTTTGTCTATTAGAATTTTTGTTAATGTGGAACACAAATTGGCATGCCCAGTAAGAATACCATCTGGGTTTTGAGTAGATATATCAACCATTTTCACCCAAGACTGGGCCCTTTCAGAGTTCATAAAACTAGAAATTGCCTTGGTGTCCACCTTGGACCATTTGAGCCTCTTTTTTTGCCTAACTTCAAAATTACCTAGAAGTCTCTTATCTTGTGGTACGGATAATGATCTTAATAATAATCTTAAATCTGAGCTACTATAAAAGTTGACTGCAACTAAATGAGCCACTATAAAGACTGCTCTAAATGTGGTTGCTATGTGGGCAGCAGTTCAGAGATATCACAGGTATCTGTTGATGGTGCCTGTGGCATCTTAATCCACTTCTTCCCAATAGCAATGCCTCTACATGTGGGGTTTTAATATAGTTTAGTTTAGTTTAGGTCCATAGAGAGGACAAGTCCCCCTGCTGTTAATGTGCAGGAATGCTCTTGTAGGCTTTTTAAAAAATTAAGAAAAAACCCTTATTCTGCAACAATCCCTCATAGTTGTAACCTTATGTTGGTCTCCTTTTTGCAGGCTCTACATGTTCCCCTTACAATTGGAATATACATCTCCATGAAGTTTCTTAGAAGTTCTAGCTAAAGTATGGCTTCTCCTTCCCTTTTCCCAGCAAGCATTCTTCCTTTTTCTAGTACATAGAATAAGGTTTCGGGCTAGTGGCAGAGTATTAATTCTACCGTGAATGTGGCACAAAAAGAACTTTTCAGGATTTTGCTGTTTTAAAAAATAATAATAATCTGGAAGATCCTTAAGAGTTATGTATGTTTGTACATACATATTGAATTTATACCCCTCCTCCTCTCTCTCCTAGGATGGGAGCTGTAGCTTTATTTACTATGCAGAAACAATTTTTGGCCTCTCGGATAGGAAATTTGCCATGTACAGAATCTCAAAATTCTTCCTCTTTGTTCTGTACCTGTATTATCCCTGTACTGATTTCTGATATTTAATTGTCCTTTGCTAGACAATGCCTGATAATGGTGATTGGATATTAATTCTTTGTGTGTACATTGCTAAATGAGTTCTTTAGAGAATTATTGTAATTATTCTTCACTTCTCTGATACTGTAATTATTATTCCTGTATCCCAGCTACCAAGATTAGCATTCCTAGCGATCTAAATTTTAATGCCACCCCTCCCACACACACAGAGAGAGACACAGACTGAACATCTTGATTAGACTCTATGTTGAGGAGTTTAGTAAGCTCAGACCCTAGATTCCTATGTTTTTCAAAAACTGAGCTTATAATTCAGGAGAAAAATAACCAATTTTAGAATCCTTACGAGATTAACATGTGAATCAGTCTCATAGATCTGATAGCTTTTGAAATTTTGACTGGGGCAAAGCGAGACAAGACTAGCTGGACTAATTATTTTTATTTTTCAAAGTATTTTGCATAAATTGTTCATAAACCATACAATAATCCTTCACAATGTGCCAGTATTGTTATCCCTATGTTACAGATGGCTGTGAGGGTTGAAAATAAGGTAAAGTGGCTTGCCTGTAGCCACCTGTTGAACCAGGAAGTTCTCTCAGCTCAGTATTTACACATGCTTTTAATCATTACCCTGTTCTGGCTCTTGAATTGCTTTTGTATTAATTAAAAGGATGTGACAAAAAAGATACATGTTACTAATTAAGGTACTTTTTTGTTTGAAAAAAAGAGAAGTTGTAACCTGGGAAGGACCCTCCCCAGTGAGTCATCAATATGGTTCTCTGGTACTAGACTGGAGGGAACTTTCCCTATTTCTATGAAATTTCACAGGTCTTCATTTATCATAAGCAGAAGAAAAAGGTATAATCCAATGAACCTGATGTGAAAGAGAGACAAGGGTTGCTGACACACTGAGGAAATAATCCAGTTTGGCACCACTTTAACAATCATGGCTCCATCCTATGGATGCCTGGGATTTGTAGTTTGATGTGGCACCAGAGCTCTCTGACAGAGAAGGTTAAATATCTCACAAAACTACAAATCCCAGAATTCCAAAGCACTGAGCCATGACAGTTAAGGCGGTGTCAAACTGCATTATACCTGTGTCTCAGGATGTATAAATCAATGTTTTACTCCACAAATTTGTAAAATGAAGCCTTTTTGTTTATTTCCTGAAACTCAGTCTCTCACATCAGTTCCATTTATCATGTAAATCACAAATTCTGGGTTAGTTTGTGAAATAAAATCTTTAAAAATATATCCTGGGACTAATTTTCTCCTCTACAGAAGCTCTATTTATCACCACAATCATAAATCTAGATTATCTTCCTTCTTTTCAAAATCTCTGATGTCCAACAGTAAAGCCATCATCTTGGTCTTTACCTTGCCACAATCCCATCTGTAATATCCTACATGCTAGTAACCTTTTTTTTTCTTTTTCCAAAAAAAAAAATCCAGCCAGTGACCAACAACAACCCTTGGATGCTCCTTTACTTCATTTCTTTCTTGCTCATCGTCAGCTTCTTCGTGCTCAACATGTTTGTAGGGGTGGTGGTAGAGAATTTCCACAAATGTCGCCAGCACCAAGAGGCAGAGGAGGCCCGGCGGCGTGAGGAGAAGCGCCTCAGGCGCCTGGAGAAAAAGCGCAGGAGTAAGGGAACAGCCTAAATGTTTGGTTGGTTCATAGGTTGAGGTTTAACTGAGAAAAACTTCCTCCTCTTCTGTCTTCCCCTCCCCACAAAAAACCCTGATCAACACAATGCATAGGTGGGCATCAGAACTCTCAGGGCTGTTCAGCTTTGGGTAGAATAATCATGAAGGAAATGCAAGCAAAGGCTTTGTTCAGTTTATAGCTCTTCTTCAACCCTGAACTCCAAACAATGTGCTGGTTGGTCCCTTTTCAAATCTGTACAGGAGCTTTTCAAAATAATAATATTAGCAACTGTCATGTTTCCTCCTAATTAAGGACTTTATTAGATGAGCCCCTTAAAATGTTCTTTTGCTGGCATAAAAAAATCAGTTTTTATGCCAGCAAAAGAATGCCCCTCACCACACTTACCTTCTCTCCCCATAAAGGCTTCCCCAAGAATGAAGGAGGAAATGAATGAAGCCCCATTCACTTCCTCATTTGAAATACTGCGAGACTTCATCGCTCAGGAAATTCAAACATAAAACAAAAAATCAAACACAAAAAGTTACACAAAGCTCAAAAACACGCTTTAAAACTTCCAAGTAAACCAGGGGAAGTTTAAAAAGTGTGTCACCTACCTGGATGTCGCAATCACACCCGGAAGTGTTCTGGTCGCTCTGGCCATTCACGAGGTAAGTATGTGAGGAAAAAGACACGAGGTTACACACACTGGCTATGCCAGCAAAAAAATGGCACAGCCAATCTATTGATGGCTTGGGCTATCAATAAAGGACAAGACATAAATGCAAAAGGGTGACGTTGTCTGATATGCACGCCCTTTCACGTTTATGTGGTATTGTTATGACGCTGTATTTAGTGCATCTGATAAAGTCCTAAAAGGGACCCAAAAAAGGAAGAAACAAAGAAAGAAGGAAAGAACTTCCAATCTTCCAACAAGCCTTGGTGTTTCTTTAACTGCTATAGGATGCCTGTTCAAAGGAAAGCATGATGTACCCCGTGTGTGTGTGTGTGTGTGTTAACAATGAGAGAAATGCCAAGGATGCATTCACATTGCACGATTATAATAGTTTGACGCCTCTTTAACTGCCATGTCTCCAACCTATGGAATCCTGGGATTTGTGGTTTGACAGGGCAGTTTGAATTCCACAACCAAACTACATATCCTAGATTCCATAAGGCGGAGCCATAGCAGTTATGCTGGTATCAAACTGGTATTAATAATTGTGCAGTGCAGAAACTCTCTAAACATAACTGAGCAAATTGTTCTGTCACATTACTTTCCTTCCATTTTCTCCTTAAAGCCTCTTTTGAATGCACTTCCTTCCTGATACCATGGGGCTCTCTTCTCTTCTTCCTTCAGATTTTCCAGTTCTAGTCAGGCTTGCTTCCTATTATAATTTTAAAAAGTTCAATTTGTTGGTGCATGAAATGCTGGTTTAGTATCATTTGCATAAACAGGAGACTAATGGATGTTTTCTCTCACTCTCACCCTCTCCTATTTTCTCCTTTTACTCCCTTTCATATCTGTATTTTCTTTCTTTTTCCTTTTTGCTTTGTCTTAACATTTGTTTGCTTTTTCCTCCCTTGCTCCATCCTTCCCCTGACCCATTCTTTTTCCTTTCCTTTCCTTTCCTTTCCTTCCCTTTCCTTCCCTTTCCCTTCCCTGCATTCCCACTGAAGAGGCACAGCGCTTGCCCTATTATGCCACCTATTGCTCTGTCCGCCTTCTCATCCATTCAGTTTGCACCAGCCACTACTTGGATATCTTCATCACCTTCATCATTTGCCTCAACGTTGTGACCATGTCATTGGAGCACTACAACCAACCAATGGTAAGTGAGTCAAGGGACTTAATCCTTCTCCTTTGCCTTCTTTCTTTTCCAATGTAAAGTAAAGAGTTTCCTCTGGCAACACAAACAAACAAACTACTGATAATTAAAAGGTGTGAGGAGCCAGGTGGTTTGTAGGTGCCAGCATGGTATAGTGGTTTGAGTGTTGGACTAAGGGAGAGCAGAGTTTGAATCCCTGCTCAGGTATAGAAACCCACTGGGTGACCTTGGACAAGTCACATTTTCTCAGCCTTAGAGGAAGGCAGTGGCAGACCCCCCTCTCAATAAATATTGCCAAGAAAACCCTAGGATAGGGTCGCTGTAAGTTGGAGTCAACTCAAAGGCACATAACAGCAACACAACAAAATTAAAAAGCATCAGAATGCAGGCTAGCAACAGAGGTTCTGAGGAAGGCTGGTCATGAAGCAAAGGACAACTCTTCCTTTTTCTATTCTTTCCTGCCCACAGACTTGTTTTCTCCCATTTAATACTTAACACTACAGTCATGCTAGGAATTGTGTGGTACTTGGCTACATGTAGCCAGGGGTGAGTTGTGCGTCTGTTTCCAGCCTTCCTTCCCAAAATTTCTGACTTTGTTTAAAACAGATAATCAGATCTCCAAGAGACACCATTGTCAATTATTCACTGTTTTGTTCCCCAAAAATGAGAAATGCCAAAACCAGCAAATTTTGGCGGGCGGGAGGGAATGGAAGTGACTGAAAATCATCACTTCCAGTTTTGGGGAAACTTGGGGAGAGAGCTGCAGCCCACAGAGATCTGGAACTGGAAAAATGAAGCAGGCATGACCTCTCAAGTTTCCACAGCTACCCGACTCTGTACTAGATAGTCTATGCAGCTAGTGTAGTCTATGGAAGGGGATTAAATGTCTGTGGTTTGTGTTTTAATGCCAACTTGTCTGAGACCACAATATAAATTGAAACACAATTATAATTGAATATTTTTACTTCCCCAAATTTGGCAATGTAGTTATAAAAAAAAACTCAATACAAAAATGTGTATACAGTATTAGCAGAAAGAGTGTAGTAAATGTTTATATCAGGCAAAATAATGTACAAAAAGGCATTACAAAATATGTTTGCCAGGAATGCCTATGAAAATGTTTATATTAGTAGGAACACACATATAGAAAAACAGACAATTTTTTATGTAGTCTTTTTAAAAAATGGCATACTGGTGCAGAAATGGGATGAAGCAGACTCATGGCAACATGAGAAACCAAGCAAAACAAAAACGGACAGGTTCATCTGTCCTTAATCTGAGCATTATATTGTTCACTAGAGACACCTCCATTATTTTTTCGCCCTGTCTGTTGAAAAATAGTGTATGTTGCTGGTGGGGGTGGGGAGATTCTAAAGGGAGCTGACCAGAAGGATGACTATAAGAGACAAGATGAAACTGTTTGACAATCCTTTAAAAATCCATCTCTATTTTATTCGCTAGAAATGCAGAGACTTGCTAACACAATGCAGTATTGCTTTAGCAGTTTGCTACAAATGGATGAGACTTACATGCCTTGATCCAACATGTCTGCTACTGGTTATCTACCATTTTTATGTAGGCTTATGAAAGTGCCTCTCCACGTGTGGATATGGGGAATGGTGTGAGAGATCTGCATCAAGTCTGTCTAATTTTCCTAAACTAGGAAGATACTGTTACCAAACTGATGTAAATATATTTAAGGGGTTTAGTTCAGCTACTAGACTTTGGGCTCCCTGGAATAAATATATATAACATGAAATAAAAGCCCCTCCCACCTCTGGGAATGAAGAGAGATAATAAAGAAGATCACACTCTTTCTTTGTGTTCACACATACAGTATGTCAGGAAACCCTGCCTCCAGAATCTGCTGCCTTCAAGGGGGCATTTAAGACAAAGTCTTTAATTTCCAGTATCTGACGTAGCTGGGACTACGTTCACTGACTCAGCTTCTTTCTATTGAATTTCAAAAGCAAATTTGCTTGGTACTCCTACAGTTTATACTTTGTATTAAAGTACTGCTACTTAGATGAGCATGCTGTACGCCTGTGCTCCAGCCATCTTTAGTTAGCGTTGCCCAGGTGATTATTTCATCTCCCTGTTACGCCACTACATCCTATGGAAATGTTAGTTCTCAGCTTCTTCAGCAAAGATCAACAAAGCTACCAGCAACAGATGATTTGCTGTGGAGAACCCTGCTTCATTTATTTCCTGATCTGTTGTTAAGGTGAAAGCTGCCCTACATTGCTAACTGAAGTCAGGCGTGCTGCAAAATGATGTTTTCATCCCCTTCATACCACCCACACTCATTCAGAGATGCAGAGAATAATGCTCAGAGCAGAAGAATAACTTGATAATGCTGTGGCAAGGAATGCAGTATGACTCATTTTCAGCTATATAGGATGAAGCTTCATGGTTGGCCAATTTTTGTATAATTTGTTATAGTAACAGAGGTCATCTGTGTTTAATACCATATCCTCTCCTGAATTACATTCTGTTTCAGGGTTTTCTTTTATTATTAGTTTTTGTTTTGTTTTACACTAAAAGAATACATTGGAAATAAGGTCCGCAATGTTGCTTAGGGCTAGCCATTCCCCTTTGGATTCATATTAAATATCTCCTTCTGCAGTGGTTATAATCATGCCTCTCCTTTTCTTTCATGTTTAGTGCTTTGTTGAGGCTACAATGGTGTAGACATTTACCTGAGACTAAAGCTGCTGACTAGAGATGTGAAGGCCTGGAAAAAAAAACAGGAAAATTCAGGGAAAAAGTGTTGTTTTTTTCTGTTTTTTTCCTGAAGCCTTTTTTGTTTTTTTTCCAAAACAATTGAAAAAAGAAAGAAAATCGATTGTGGAATGTTTTATTTTAGCATGTTGAATAAAATCTTTAAGACAAAGGTATTTATATATTCTCCAAATCATTTCTAAAAACTATGTACAGTATCAGATTATTCTAATTTCTGTGCACTGAGGACAAGTACACTTTCCTGCCCCTCAATTCTTTTTATGGGAATGGGTGCTTGATTATTATTATTATTATTATTATTATTACATTTATTTATATAGTGCCATAGGCTTTACATAGCACTTTACAGAGGAGAAAAACAAAAATCCAAAATAAACACAAAAACCTGCCTATGGCACAAAATCTAAAAATCTAAAAATCACAAACAAGATTATAAAATTAATAAAATATTACTATAACAGAATTAAAACAGTACTATAAAAGTGTAAATTAATACAAATAATAATGGACATAAAATCAAGATGAAAGTTGGAAGGCGTCCCTGAATAGAATAGTCTTTAATTTAGACTTAAAGTAGCCTAGAGAGGTGGGGGTCCGCAAATTCATGGGAAGGAGATTCCAAAAATAGGGGGCAGTGTGGGAGAAGGGCCGTATCTGAGTAGGGGCAGAGGAAATGCCTATTTGATGCCTATTTGATACAGTAGAGAGGAAATATAAATAATTTTCTTTGTTACTAATGTTGATGGTTTCTTCTAGTTTTCTAAAAATTGTGGGGGAGGGGTTTGTCTGTTCCACGTAAACTAGCAAAACCAAAGCAGTTCCGTACAGCTCAGGAGACTGTTGCTCCATTTGTTAAAAATAAAAAATAAAAATTAAATAAAAGTAAATTCCATTTGTAATAATTGTTTAAATAACACTGAATTTTTAATATACCAATTGTTATACTTTTATACCAAATCAAATTGTACATAGTCATATTTTATGTTCCTAAAGTAACAGAGTGACTTTCAATCTGTAAAAAGTGCTAATGTTGCATTTTTTTCCATTTTTCTGAAAATTTCCAGTTTTCCTGGAAAAAAAACAGAAAAAATGTGTTTTTTTCATGACTTCAAAATTTCAAAAAATTTTACATCTCTACTGCTGACACTCTACAGAAACAATCCAGTTTGACACCACTTTAACTGTTGTGGCTCAATGCTATGGATTCTGGGATTTGTGGTTTTATGAGATATTTAGCCTTCTCCATCAGAGCTCTGGTGCCACAACAAACTACAAATCCCAGGATTTCATACAATGGAGCCATGATAGTTAAAGCAGTGTCAAGCTGCATTTTTCTGCATTGTGTCAGCAGCCTCAGACATATAACTGAAGGGAACTGACTTTAGGCCAGCATGTATAGGCTACACTGTAAAATAATTATACTCAATATATATGCAAGTGCATCTATTCACATTAGTCTTTGAAAACTGAAGCATCTTCACTTCTTATATATTCAAGATTTCTTTCAGCACCTATCAATTTCTTTATTTTTTCATATACCACCAAAGCTAGCAACAAAAACTTAATGTACTTAATGTAATGTCCATCACTACAGACTACGGTAACATCTTTGATGTTAATATTTGGTATTCCAAGATTTAATTAGTATGCAGATTTTGCTGGAAAGAAGAGTAGGTATGAGAATTTTCTGTTCATTTTCACTCCCACGCTCAACACCAACATGTGGTATACTAAGGCAAATACTGGGGCCCAGTGGTCCTGGCAGCCACTACCACCTGGTGCCATCAACTCACTTATGCAAGCTGCAGCCCTAGTATTGGTAGAGACAGAATTAAGTTGGTTGGATTGGTGAGTACATGTGTATGACTTACAGCTGCACTCACCAGTACCACTATCGTCATCTTGGGCATCATCAGTGGGCCCACTGATCTGGGTAGTTCTAGCCAAGACCCTCCAGAGACCTAGACCCTGGCCTGTTCTCTCTTTTTACCCACGCATCTTCCAAATCAGATGCTGAATGTGTCTTTTCATCAACTCATGCATCAGGTAAGACGTCCTATTTGCCATTGGAATTGTTTGTCTCAAGCACTTTGCACATTCATCTGTTCAGAGATATTTCAGTATTTTGCTTTGTGTTTTAAGTGGGAGAGACTCCTCTTAGAAAACTGCTTGGAGAAGTGGAAAGGAGCCCTGGTGGCGCAGTGGTTAAATGCCAGTACTGCAAGCCACCACATCGCAAGTTTGATTCCAGCCGGCTCCAAGGTTCACTCAGCCTTCCATCCTTCCGTAGGTCGGTAAAATGAGTACCCAGCTTGTGGGGGCAATTAGCTAACACACATTGGAGACTGTTTAATGCAGTGTAGATGTGTAAATAGCTATTGCTTAAAAAACAATTTGTAAGCCACTCTGATAGCCTTGTGGCTGAAGAGCGGGGTAAAAATAAATAAATAAATAAATAAATAAATTGTTGACACAAAGACTAGCCAATCAGTGTTGTTCAGCAACCATGCTCCAACTTGAAGCTGGGGATGCTTTGGGATTGCCGATCAGAGCTGTGCTCATTTGGCATCTGCTGCAAAATATTAAAATGAGTTTCCCCTCAACTCGGTGCAGGGAATAAGGTTATACAGTCAGTCCTCTGTATCCACAGATTCTGCATCTAAATTCCCCCATCCACAGCTTGATAATATTCACACCAAAAAAGTCCAAAAAGCAAAACTTGATTTTGCCATTTTATATAAGGGACACCATTTTACCTACACCATTGTATATAAAGGGACTTGAGCATCTGTGGATTTTGGTATTCACGGGGTGGGGGGTCCTGGAACCAAATCCCTGTGAATACCAAGGGCCCATTGTACTATACATGTGCTTTTTAAAAAAGGTAATAAATGAGCTTCCACAGATTCATCCTCTTGATTCTTAGTTAATCATAGGCCAGGCAGGGAGATTGATGTTATTAATGTTCCCTTTTCCTTCTATTCATAGTCTCTGGAGACTGCCCTCAAATACTGCAACTACATGTTCACTACAGTCTTTGTGCTGGAGGCAGTTCTGAAGCTTGTGGCATTTGGGCTTAGACGCTTCTTCAAAGACAGGTAAGCAGGAAGGATTGTGGGTCATATTCTGTGGGGCACAGAGGATCATACGTGATACATCCTGTGTTAGGAATAGCACTCCATATGCTAACGAAGCGATTATTGTATTCTAAAGAACAATTAAAATCTAAGGGATTAGTTCCCATTATCCTTTGCAGTTAACATTGGAGAACTGTTCTTTACTGTTGTTGGTGAAACAAACAAGTGGTTAGATGGGAAAGCTAAGTAAACAATGTAGTGTAAACATTCCAATAGTTTGAGAATTGCTTCTGAATGCAGAATCCTGAATGCAAGGAATAGAAACAGAAATGTCTAACTCTTGACTTTGACTTTGCTGGGAAAAAAGACAGAGACACGATTACCTCCAAAGTTTGTACAATACAATGCTTAGGCTAGAGGCTAAAAGAGGTATAGATGAGCATTCAGAGGCAACTTCACTCAACAGATCTCTAGGATCATAGAATCATAGAGTTGGATGGCCACCTCACAGGCCATCGAGTACAACCCCTGCTCAATGGAGGAACTCTAGCTAGAGCATCCACAGCAGATACCTATCTATCTCTGTAGGTAATTGGTTCAATTTGTTCTACAGTTGTTCCTCCTTACCTGTCTGTTTGTCCTTATGAAGTGGTTATCCCCACTGCTGTATACATCTCCCCCAAGTCACCATAGCTCAAGCGTGTAGCACAAAGTCCTTGATTCAATCTCTTCAGTTAAGGAATCTGAAACAGCAGGACTGGAATTGCTGGGAGAGCTGCTGCAATTCAAAGCGGACAATGCTAGGCTAGAGAAGGCCATTGATCTGTCATCAATGTATCATTTATTAATATATATTTTTAAATCAAATTTACTCAAAACAAAATCTCATTAAAATTAAGCAGCCAAAATGATGGATGCCAAGTTAGTAAATTAATATAGATTTGCATGTTTTTCCCAACTAAAACGATGGAACACTTGATAAGTACAAAATTCCAAATAACCTGATCATACGGTAAGGTATATGTTGTCTATGTTGTTGTTTGTTTTTAAATAGAGGAATAATTTTAGCTCCATTTTTCAGTGAGGAAGAAAAGGTAGGATATTTATTTGTTTGTTTGTTTATTGTCTTCTTCATTTCTTAAAGGTGGAACCAACTGGACCTGGCCATTGTTCTCCTCTCAGTCATGGGCATCACGCTTGAGGAGATTGAAATCAATGCTGCCCTTCCTATCAACCCCACCATTATCCGTATCATGAGAGTGCTGCGCATTGCTCGAGGTGAGCAAGGAGGCTATAGGGCACAGGATCAACATGTGTGTTTAGGGGAAGAATTAATTAGTAGGAGAAGACTAAGAACCTTGAAGCCTCTTATGCTAACCTGCAGTTGGGAACCCCTTTTGACTCTGATGTTCATGTCGCTGATAATCTTCTGTGTGCAAGGACTATACAATCGCAATCACGCTGGCACCATTCTCTTACTGTGTTTATTCATGCCAGTTGTTCTGTTTTTAATGGTGTGCAGACGGTCAGTTTTCTAAAATTTCCCCAAAGGAATTTACTTGGGACAATTTTCCTTTATCAAGCAATGATGAGTAAAGAACCACCCTCGAGTGACACACCTAACTCATTTCTAGCATAGCCAGTTTGGGATGTTGTCAGACAGCTTAGTTCTCATGTAGTTTCACAAGCAATGCAGTCATCCCTGATCAGTCATGGAAACCTTGGTCTAGTCACCCTCTGAGCCTCAGTGAAAGGCAATGGCAAACCACCTATGAACAAATCTTGCCAAGAAAACCCTATCATAGGATTGCCTTAGGATCACCATAATTCAGAAATGATTTGAAGACACTCAACAACAACATAATTAGTCCTTTACCACTGACACTTACTTAGTGATAATGGGAGCAATAAGAAGGCCCTAATCTTCATTATTTATTTTTATTTTATTTAGTTAGTTATTTATGCCCCACTCTTCAGCCACAAGGCTATCAAAGCGGCTTACAAATTGTTTTAAGCAATAGCAATTTATACATCTACACTGCATTAAGCAGTTTCCAATGTTTGTTAGCTAATTGCCCCCACAAGCCGGGTACTCATTTTACCGACCTACAAAAGGATGGAAGGCTGAGTGAACCTTGGAGCCCTCTGGAATCGAACTTGCAACATGGTGACTTGCAGTACTGGCATTTAACCACTGCGTCACCAGGGCTCCCTGAAGCATTAGACCCTGAAGCAGCATTGTGGGTGTTGAGATCACTTGTATTACAATTTCAATCCTTAATAAGTGCCCAAGAGATCTGACAAGCTAAAATTTCTTTGGTTTCAGATCCCCCAATAGTATGTTAATATGTGTTGCAAGCACCATGGTTGTTTGGAGATATTATTTCACAAAATGGAGAGAAATGGTTTCCATGTTTCCATGATATTACAAGTCAACACAGCCTGAACCTCAGAATTTGAGCCCCTTTCCTACTGAACCCCAATCAGCTCATCTTAGATAAGCCAGTTCCAGACTGAGCCTAAGTCCTTTCAGTGTAGTTTTTGTTTGTATGGTATGTCCCAGCATGTAGACAGGTAGTGCACATACAAAGAGTTTATAGCCAATAGTAAGAGTTACTGATGCTTCATCCCCAAAAAGTAACATGACAATATTTATCAAATTTGTGCCTGCAAAGTACAGTATATTAAAAATGTATTGAACTTGAGGTAGAGGGAGATTGTTAATGGAGTGAAAATTGAATGAGAGAAAACCTCACGTGCAGAGAGAAATAGAAGACAGTTAAGTGAAGACTAAGGGCCCTCTCACACTACAGACTTTTTCGGACGTCTTAAATGTAACGGAAGCAGCCTCACCATGTTGCGAGGCTGCTGCGCTGCAGGGCGTCCCTTTCACATGACGCCCGTCCCTGCCGGTACTGTTGCGGTACCGCAGGGACATTTGAGTGTTACATTTCAGTGATTTTTACTCATGAAAGTTGATCGTGAGTAAAAATCGCTGAAATATAACACTCAAATGTCCCTGTGGTACTGCAACAGTACCGGCAGGGACGGGCGTCATGCGAAAGGGACGCCCTGCAGTGCAGCAGCCTCGCAACGTGGCGAGGCTGCTTCCGTTACATTTAAGACGTCCTAAAAAGTCCTACATGTTACAGTGCTATTATTCCACTTTAACTGCCATGGCAACATCCTATGGAATCCTGAGATTTGCCGTTTAGGGAGGGGGATTTAGAATTCTCAGCCAGAGAGCTCTTGGGCCTCACTGAACTACAAACCCCAGAATTCTACAAATTGCCTCCATGGCAGTTAAAGTGGAATAATAGTGCTATAACTGTGCAGTGTGATAGGGCCCTTAAGAGCAGAATAATGGAACCATAGAGTTAAAAGAGATCTCAACACTTGCATGTGCAGGCATCCACAGCTAAAGCATCTCTGAGAGGGGCCATGTAACTTTTGTTTAGAAACTACCAACAAATGAGAGTCTGCCACCTTCTGAAGTAGTCTATTTCACTGTCAAATGGCCTTTACCCACAGAAAGTTCTTTCTAGTGTTTAGTAGCTGGGTTGATATTTGGGAGTGAAAGGTAATGGGTACTAACGTGAAAAGGATGAGATGCTGGTGGAGGTATTCTCAATTTACTTAGGGAGCTAAACCAGCATTTGCTATGTTTGCCCTATATGAAAACGAAAGCACTGTGTACAGTCTGAGCCCTGAATGTACCCTTGGCTTTTCTTCTCATGACAGTTTTGAAGCTCTTGAAGATGGCAACTGGGATGCGAGCTTTACTGGACACAGTGGTGCAAGCGCTGCCCCAGGTAAGGGAAACCATCTCTTTTTATGTATGAGTCTGTGCATGTCTTTTTTGACCCTGGGGGGAAGGGAGCACTGTGACATTTTCAGCCAAACATTGACCAGAAATCGCAACTAGAAACCAGTTCCAATAGTAACGTTTGGGTTCCATGGCTGATTTGAGGTGGGTGGGAGTTTAAAATCAATGTGCTGGTTGACCATTTGGATGCAAAAATTCCCCCAATTAAGAATTTTTGGAGGGTTCAGGGGCTTCTGGGGAAAAACTGGGGGGTATGTCATTGGGGCCACATGGATCCAGCAGGCCAAACAATTCCCACTTCTGCTTTAGTTTAAGAGTGTAGTGTTTAATCTGGAGATGGGCTGAGGCTGCAGTGCTTGAATGTAGAGATGGGGAGAATTTTATTTGGTCCAAAATGTTTAATGAATTTACCTAGCTTGGACTAAGATTGAGAGGTGACATGATAGCCCTGTTTAAATATTTGAAGGGATGTCATACTGAGGATGGAGCAGGCTTGTTTTCTGCTGCTCCAGAGACTGGAACATGGAGCAATGGATGCAAGCTCCAGGAACAGAGATTCCACCTCAACATTAGGAGGAACTTTTTGACAGTAAGAGCTGTTCGGCAGTGGAACACACTCCCTTGGAGCATGGTGGGGTCTCCTTCCTTGGAGGTTTTTAAACAAAGGCTGGATGGCCATCTGTTGGGTGTGTTTTGATTGGGTATTCTTGCATTGCAGGGGTTGGACTAGATGGCCCTTGTGGTCTCTTCCAACTCTGTGATTCTGTGTTTCTGTGAATATGTAGATTGGAGGTTCTGTTGTCTACAGATTGTATGACACAGTTATTTTCTCCAAAATTGTGTACAATTGTATACATAATTAGGGAATGTTATCATACTCTCCCAACTGTCCAAGTTTGGCAGGAACAGTCTCAGTTAATCTGTTGTCCTTCATTTTCAGATGCTTTTAAAATGCCAATTTCTCTCTCCTCCTCCTTCTTCTCCCGTTTGTTCTCAGCTTTCTTCAATTCTTGGAAACTGAGTTCAAAGTACAAAAGTAGTTTGTACTTAATTAAACTCAGCAGGATGAGAGCTGAAGAGGGGGCAGAATCTTGCCCTTCCCAGTAGACTTAAGATTTGTTTAGATGGGCAATATACCCCATCTTTCCCTTGTCTCAGAGCTTGCAGTCCTGACAATGCAGGGCGTTTGCCCTGTTGCGCACCGGGGCAGTCCTCACCATCCCCTGGGGGCAGATATGGGGCTGAGACGGGGGGGCAGGGTAGGGACCAATACAACATTTAAAAATAATACCTAGTTTACTCCATTACTGCTGGCAAAAAAACAGATCGGGCCCCACATGTCCTCAGGAGTCCGTCCTGGCAGGCTGGCCCTCGCTGCTGGCCAGAAGGCAGGAAGGAGTCCTGCACCGTGTGGCCGAGGCTGGTCATATGCAGGGGGGCTTGGTCACATGTTGCAGCCAGCTTCCTTGATGCTGGGAGAGCACGGAAGATGGTGGTGGCAGCTGCAGCAACAGGGCCAGCACGCCCATCATGACGTCTTGCTTCATACAGATAACGGTGGAATAACGGGCCTGATCTGTGACCAGGAAAAGCTGCTGGGGAACCAGCATATCCTGGCTCCTGTAGATGAGCCCTCAGACCAAACCAAACTGCTTCATCCTCTCCTAGCTGGTGTTATTCTTCCTCATTTATAACTTTTGCAATCTTGACCACACTCTGGTGTTACTTAACCAGACATGTCCTGGTTTTCATCTGTGAAATATTGGAGGGAATGCATTATATAGAAAAATAAATTCAAATGTGCATGCAGGGTTGTTTTTTTAAAACTGCAAATTGAAATGGAATTAGCTGGAATAGACAGACAATTCACTGCATGTGAAATTGGCACTATTCAGAAATAGACAGAATTATCCATTACTGCCTGTGGGGAAAGGAAAGTCAGACTAAATTACAGTACTTCCAGCCCTGTAAGCCCAATGCTATACATATTTATTCAAAAATAAATCCCAATAGTTTTAAGAGGACTTGCTGTCAAATACTTAAAGGTAGAAGTGTAACTTAACACTGGCATTGTAAACACACTAACTAGAAAGTAAGGCCCATTTTACAAAGTGGGATTTACTTATAAGTTGACATACAAAGGATTGCATTGCACCTGTGACATTCTGACATGAACACTGCTCTTTTGTCCTTTTTTTAAAAAAATCACATTCCACAAAACCTTTTCTCTTTTAAAATTCCCTAGAGTCATTATGCTCTGTGCTTATTATTAAAAAAAATTGAAAAATACAATATAGATAAAGTTACATATTTTCCTGGGCCAACGAAGTTGGGTCATGTGTGTTTCCATGCCTGTGTGTGAATATGTAAGTTTCAAATTTACTGATTAAAAACTTAAGAATTAATATTTATTTAATTTATTTATTTAAAATATTTATTTTTTATTTTCTATGGCAAATCTGAGGCTTTCATAGAACTCTTGATTAGCAAACCAAGTCTGATATGAATTTTCAATTTGTACTTTATCCCACACTCCCCGCTGTCATTTTCTCCAGAGCTCACAATGCTTTGTGAGAAACAGGGATATGAAGGTCTCTCAATCTTGGTCTCAGTTTTGTTGCATTTCTTCAAATCCCACATTCATTTTTCCCCATCTGGTGTTGTTTCGTATTGGAATGTAAGACATTTTCCTCCTCACATAGAAATGCATGCATAGTTTGGTACACCCTTTTCTGAACCCTGATACAAAACAAGAATTGTAAGAAAATGATGGATTCTGAGCAACTCTGCAAAATCAAGACGGAGATTTTCACATCTCTAGTTCCAATTCTGTGTGGATTGCAATTATCAATCACGCTGATTCAGCATGCCTGCCACTTGCAAAAACAGTACAATTGCTCAACTAAGCTAACATCTATTAGCTCCACTCACTTTCATTTCACAGCTCAGGAAGAGAAACACTATTCAGGTAATTAGCTCTTTATCCTGTAGATGCTTTGATCCATTTGAGCCTCATTTAACACAGTACTTTTACACTGTATTAAATGATTCTACTGCTACTTTTGCTTATCTCACCAAGCCCTGGCCAGGATATTCTCTGTGTTAATTGTGAATTTGCTTTTCAAAATGAGGGCTGCAATAAAACAAAATAGTATTTAATTTGCCACTTTTTTTGTTTCAGGATGCTCATTATGTGACATGTCTTTGGCATGGACCAGCATAGCAAAGAAGGAAGAAATTCTGTCAAAGGCTGTCCTTTTTCCCAGCTCTGTCCCAGTACCTTTGACAATATTTGCTCCCACTAGGACTAGGACTTTGGGAGACCAGGGTTCAAGTCCCTGCTCAGGCATGGAAACCCATTGAGTGACCTAGGGCATGTCAAACTATCTCAGCTTTAGAGGACGGTAATGGCAACCCCCCTTTGAATAAATTTTGCTAAGAAAACCCTGCTATAGGGTTACTGTAAGTCAGAGTCATCTTGAAGGCAAGTAACAACAACTTATGTAGGTGTTCTCAGAAATAAGATCTTTTAAGTTCAATTGACTTACTTCCAGATAGATGTGCAGAGGATTGTAACCTAAATGTGGCAAAACACCCACTTAATCCCTCCAGGGGGAAAAGATAGTGAGCTGGCAGCATTTCCATTGAATATTTGTCCAGTCCCTATTGTTTCTCTTTGGGAATTATTTTTCTGCTTTCAAAAAAAAAAAAAAAAAAAAGTGATGTCAGAGTGATTTTACACATAGAACAATATAAAATAGTATAACAGCTATTTAGCCCTCTGTAGCTACTCTCACTATTAAATGTGTTTTCGGTACTATGGAGATTATCAGATGGGGACAAATATAGTGTCCCCGTCTCACCTTCTAATTCCCGTCCCTGTAACTGAATTTTTTTTAAAAAAAAAAAATCAGACTCCTACCGTAATTGCACAACAGAAACTGCTCCCCTCCGGCAGTCCAGGAAGTGAATGGAGATCTCCCTGAGGCCACTGGAAGTGTTCTTTACCAATCTTCCAGGATCTTACAGGGAGCCCTGCATCATGTGGGGAATTTTTTAAAAAAGCCTCAAAAAATTAAACCAAGCACCGAAACACATTTTTTAAAAAAACAAATAACCAAGTAAACAGGGGAGGGTACAAAAAAGGCTGTCACTTACCTGGATGTCCCGATAGCCACTGGAAGTGTTGTTTATAGACCTTCCAGGACCTACAGGGAGCCCTGCTTCGCAGGGGGAATTTAAAAATTACAACAAAAAAACCCCCAAGACTCAAAAAATAAAACCAAGCACCTAAACACCCTTAAAAAACCCCAAGTAACCAGGGTAGGGTACAAAAAAGGTTGTCATTTACCTGGATGTCCTGATAGTACTTGGAAGTGTTCGGCACGGACCTCCCAGATCGCGCTAGCTTAACGGGGCACCAGCTTGCACACCCATGATTCCATTACAGAAACGGAATAGGTGATCTATTAATGACTTTTCCCCGAGAATAAAAAAGGGGGAACTGAACGGAGGCAGCACGGGGGCAGAGCGGGACAGGGACAACATCGTCTGAAAGGGAATCCCTTTCTCAATCCTGTTGCGTCCCTGTTCTGGAGTATTAAACCCATCTGATAATCTCCTATATGTGTAATGCATTAATGACATACAGAAGTGCCCCTGTTCTTCTCCAAATGCCACGCAGCTGAATCAGGATAAAGGTAAATCAAAATAGGACAAAAATGATGTGGTAGAATGCAGCAAGTATAAACAAGCTGCAAGTAACACAGGAAATATAAAGCCCTAATGGCTAATTAAATGTTTTGTGCAAACATACATGCAGAGAGAGTCCCAATGTAACATCAAAAGGACGTTGGTCCCAATTTAGAATCTAATATTTAACACAGGGAAGAGAATAGTGACTAGACAGGCAATAAATCTTGGCTCTTCCAACTGATTTTGGTCTGTTATGAGCAGAGCTTGAAAAGTTATTTTTAAGTAGAATGAATAAGGTAACTGCAAAGTTGGAGCCCCAGATGCAAACAACTCTTTTCTTTTGAAAGAAAGAAAGAAAGAAAGAACAGACCTGATTACCTCTACCTCCCTATGTTCCTCTTCTTATTCTTGGTTCCCCCAGTCTGTCTAATCAGTTATAAAGCCTTCTGTCCCATGAGAAGTACCGGTAATACCTCCTCTATCTAGGCATTGCTTTGTATGTCGTGAAATGTCACCTGAAAGCCAGCAGCTGTATGAGGAGATCTGCATGGCTTGAAATCAGCATCACTCATGAGAAATATTAGCTATTGATGTTCCCACTCACACCCACCCACCCATGCATATCAAGCCAAGCCAGGCTGACAGAATTCCCCTTGATGGATGAGTGGCTTTTGGAAAATCAGTGTGCCTCCCCCTCCTTTTGCTTCTTTGGAGAGTTGTTAAGGAAGGAATAATGGCACCAAAGTCGTCTATTGATCATAGATCATCAGATCACCCCAAAAAGCCTCAATGAGGCAGCTTATCTTCTATCCATCTTTGTCTAAAAAAATTGTTTTAAAGCCCATTGATTTGTCAAGTACCTTTTCTCTGTGTATGAATGAGGTGAAACTGAGACTTCAGACTTTTTCAAATGGGAGAAAAAAAACCCGAGGAGTTCGGGAGAAAAATGGCGCTGTTTTGCTTACAGCACCCCGTTTCAGATGCCGCCATCATCCTACAAACCTCCCCCTGTGCTTCCTCTGTGCTGTGGGTGTGAGAAATGTGCCACTTTTATTGATGGAAAAAACCCATCAATAAAAAGCGGCGCCTGCAGCACAGAGGAAGTACAAGGAAAGGTCGGGAGGAGGACACCGCTGTCTGAAACGGGGCGCTGTAAGCAGAACAGTGCTGTTCTTCTCCCGACCTCCTCAGGGTTTTTTTTTTTCCTTTGTTTGAAAAAGTCCTTCATCTTGAATAGTTACACATGAGAGTAGTACAATGATCTCACATTCCTGTCTCCAATGCACCACCATGTTGTATAAGTTAATTGAACTCCAGATCAAACAAAAAGAAGGGGAGGAGAAGTCTTGTGACATCTTTAAGACCAACATATATTTTAGTATGGGTTTTTATGGATTTCAGTCCACTTTTTCAGATGCATTAATAGTGTATAGATTTCAGTCCATAGGT
Source organism: Gambelia wislizenii (assembly GCA_030847615.1). Taxonomy (NCBI): domain Eukaryota; kingdom Metazoa; phylum Chordata; class Lepidosauria; order Squamata; family Crotaphytidae; genus Gambelia; species Gambelia wislizenii. The sequence continues at coordinate 223,106,262 of JAUMIR010000005.1, read as the reverse complement.
ATTTAAGTATAGTTATATAGTTTGTGGTGGTAGTGTGGATTGGGATACAGAGAGACACTACTGTGATGCTGTTCACAAACCTTCAAAAGGATGTGTTGTTACCCAAGCTACTAGTGACATGGAAATTCCACACAAGATCAAGTTCTTAATAATGTGGGGAATTAGCAGCAACTTGACTTAACAATGCAATAGGGGGCAACAAGGGGACCTTTAAGCCTATGTTTACCCATACTGGTTCTGAACACACACACACACACACGATGAATAGTTAACAATGATCTTTTATTAAAGGTTCAAAAATGACACCAATCATGCATGCATTCATACAAGAAACATTCACACGAGGCTAGCGAGAATGAAATGAGAAGGATTTTGATCAGGGGATAATATTAGGTAGTTTTGAGGTAATACAACCTGTCCTGTATCCAAAGTCACAAAGCAGACTGGCAGCATGGATGGATGAAGCAGGAATGGCTACAGTTTGACATGGAGTTGAGAGGAAGATGGACTGTGCATGGTGAGGTGTGGTTTTGGGCTACTAATTATACCCCCAAACGTGGCTTGAGGGGATGGGATGTTGAGTAGCAAGATAATGGGTTCCAGGAGAGTTCTGTGATAAAACAATGACTCTCCAGACATGTTAAGTACCCTTAATGTGGACATGTTAAGTACCCTTAATGTGTGGCTTGATAGAATTTGTAAAGCCTCCTTGACGGCTAGGTCTGGGATACAGGAAAGATGTTGTTCACAGACAAAAGATTACTCCAGCTAATTAATCCTGATAGGATTAATGTCTGACACTAGGTGTGTTCAGGCAACATTTCCTTAGGTCTGGCTTGACCTTTGAATCACCTCAGGATTTGGAATTTTCCATTGCTGACCCCTCTGTTGGGCTTGACATGACTTGGTATTTTCAGCATATGTCTTCCAGGGGGCTCCCTGTTTACATACTGTCTGTCCACGTGGAAAGTCATATTGAATGCCAAAGTATTAAATATTGTTAATTTTGGGGGTTCTTGGGGCAGGGCATGCCAGGGGCGCTAATCGTGTAAGACACAGGTAAAATACACAAGTCTACCAGGTAGCTGGCCTACCTGTTGTTTCTGAGATGTCAAAGCAATACATTTTGCTTATCTGAAAGTTAGCTCTCTTGAATATATGTTTTGCAATACCTGCAACTGTGATGAGAACCAGCAGTATTAATACACATAGGACTTTTTCGGATGAGTCTTTTACAGCGCAAGCAGCCTCGTCGCGTTGCGAGGCTGCTGAGCTGCAGAGCGTCCCTTTCAGATGATGCTCTCCCCTGCTGGTACTGTTGTATTACCGCGGGGACACTGCAGCGTTATATTCAGCTGTTTTCTAATCACGAAAGTTGATCGTGATTAGAAAACCGCCAAATATAATGCTGCAGTGTCCCCGCAGTAACGCAACAGTACCAGCAGGGGAGAGCATCATCCGAAAGGGACACTCTGCTGCGCAGCAGCCTTGCAATGCAACGAGGCTGCTTGCGCTGTAAAAGACTCATCCAAAAAAGTCCATAATAGTGTGTCAAGAAACCATTGTCTCTTCTTTGACCTCTGCTCATACACTGGAATTCAGTTCTGCTGTCTCTTTCCAATCTTCTCTTGAAATTCCTTCCCTTGAAATCCTTATTCAGAGGTCAGTGGTTTTGTGTATTGGCAGACTTCTAAAATGGGCAATGCCCACAGAACCCTGACAATCCATAGTTTTCTGTAATTACACTGAAACAAAAAACTTTTAGATCCTGTGAAAAGATACCAAGTAATTAAACCACTGTGTGAAAGTGCCTGTTCAAAAACATTAATGATGATTCCTTAGCATATTATGCTAGGCAAAACTTCTGTGTATAAAGCTTCTTTCTGTTAGAAGTGCAATGCTTAGCACTGAAGAGTCAAGAATGCCTCTGAGTGGGCAGTAGTATTAGGGTGTAGACAGTTTGAGTGACCCACAGTCCTCCCTGCTTATCTACCTGTCCTGCTCCCTCTGTGATGTAAACTGATATTCTTAGGGATGTTTCCACCTCTTCTCCCAGAACTCTCTCAGCTCTCCCTAGAAATGCAGCTAGCTTAGGATAGCACCCTGAGGAACTTTCCTATTTTAGAATGGTGTTCCTACAATAAAGCCTTAGTTTCTGTAAAGCCATTGGTGTCTTTGCTCCTTAAGTCAGGATCTCTAATTAACTGCTACATGCACAAATTGTCTGTCACTTTCTCCTGGGACTTATGTTGGACTAGGACTTTTTTTTTAGATCCCTATGTATGAGAATGTAGATGTTTGCTCAAATTTATAATCCCTTCCCCAGTATGCTTTTTTTTTTTCCCCTTTGAGTTGGGCTCCAAAGAACAGGACAGAAGGGAAATGACTGGTTGAAGAGAGTAACTGATTTGGGACAGATCTAGATAGGTTTGCAAGAAATAGATCTGTAAGAGTTTTGTGGGTTACTGGGTGGGATGTTAATTTGGAGAAATAAATTAATTCAAGATGGCTTATTATATTCAGTATGACATGATTTCTGATTTGTGGCTTGATTTGCTTATGCTTGAGTCTTTTGATGTGCATGTAGGTGAGTTGCTTCTAGTAAAGGCTGCTATGCTGTATTTATGCATCTTCTTCCCCCACCCCAACCTATCCCTCACTTTGAAAAAAAGTTGGAAGTTCATTGTGATTCTTGTGTGAAACTTGAATATAGCACTCTTCTGTATTGGCACTGTCAAGTATGTACTTCGAGGGATTTTCTGGCATCCTGTATAGATTTCTAAATGTCATGGATTGTAACATTTGTGCACACACAAAGAAAATGCATAGGTGTGTTGTAGGGGCAGATTTTGCATATGCATTGCTATCACATAAAAACAACAACAATCTGTCTCACTGAAGGAGAAACTGTCTGGATTTTCCCACATGCCCCATTCCTAACAAAAGTTCAGGTAGCAGTGTACAAAACTGCATCTTTTTTTCTTCTTCTGGTGAACAATTCAGTCAATTCATTTGCTACAAGCATTATGTATTCTTTGTGGGAACAGAAGCATTCTGCCACCCATAAAGTATGTGATCACATGAACTGAACTAGTTAATAAAATCTTTCCATGCTTTTGTTCATTCATAGTTTCTTCTAATATTGAAATTCTACACTACTAGTCCAATGTGTTCAATAAATCTTATTTTAAATAGTGCACGTTGCAAAAAGTTTAGGTGGTGCCAACCTATATAATATCACTTTAGAGAAAAAGAGATACAGTAATTTCTTTCCAAAATTTCCAAAAGGTAGAAGAGGCAACAAGGGGGTCAGCTATTTTAGATCTGATCCTAACCAACAGGGATGACCTGGTTAATGGAGTACAAGTGGTGGGATCCTTAGGTGAGAGTGATCATGTTCTCCTGGAGTTTGTTATACAATGGAAAGGAGAAGCCAGGCACAGTCAGACACGCATTCTTGACTTTAGGAGAGCTGATTTCAATAAACTCAGGGAAATACTGGGGGTGATCCCATGGTCAGGAATACTAAAAGAGAAGAGACCTCAAGATGGATGGGACTTTCTCAAAAGGGAGATACTGAAGGCATAATTTCAAACAGTACCATTGAGGAAGAAAAATGGGAGGTGTCTCAAGAAACCAGGATGGATGACTAAAGAACTTTCAACAGAGCTAAGTTTTAAATGGAACATGTATAGGAAATGGAAAAAGGGGGAAATCTCCAAAGAAGAATTCAAACAGATAGCGAACACATGTAGGAGTAAAGTCAGAAAAGCTAAAGCACAGAAAGAGCTCAGGCTTGCTAGGGAGGTTAAGAACAATAAAAAAGGTTTTTTTTAGTATGTCTGCAGCAAAAGGAGGAAGAAGGAAATGATAGGGCCACTACGTGGAGAAGATGGCAAAATGTTAACAGGGGACAGGGAAAAGGCAGAATTACTCAACACCTTCTTTGCCTCAGTGTTTTCAGAAAAGGAAAAGGGGGACCAACCTGAGGATAAAGGAACAGAGGACACAATAGGGGAAATCCAGCACAGAATAAGCGAAGAGGTAGTACAGGAATACCTTCTTAATCTAAATGAATTTAAATCTCCAGGACCAGATGAACTACATCCAAGAGTATTGAAAGAGCTGGCAAATGTGATCTCAGAGCCATTGGCAATAACCTTTGAGAACTCTTGGAGAACAGGCGAAGTCCCAGCAGACTGGAGGAGGGCAAACATTGTCCCCATCTTCAAAAAGGGGAAAAAAGAGGATCCCAACAATTTTATCGTCCAGTTAGTCTGACATCAATACCAGGGAAGATTCTAGAGCAGATCATTAAACAGAGAGTCTGTGAACATTTAGAAGGCAATGCCATAATCACAAAAAGTCAACATGGGTTTCAGATAAACAAGTCATGCCAAACTAATCTGATCTCTTTTTTTGATAAAGTTACCAGCTTGGTAGATGAAGGGAACGCTGTGGATATCGCATACCTTGATTTCAGTAAGGCCTTTGACAAGGTTCCCCATGACATTCTTGCAAACAAGCTTGTAAAATGTGGGCTAGACAAGTTAACTGTTCAATGGATTGGTAATTGGTTGACTGGCCAAACCCAAAGGGTGCTCAGCAGTGGCTCCTCTTTGTCTTGGAAAGATGTGACCAGTAGGGAGCCACAGGGTTCTGTTCTGGGCCCAGTGCTATTCAACATCTTTATCAATGCTTGGATGAGGGAATTAGGGGCATACTTATCAAATTTGCAGATGACACCACATTAGGAGAAATAGCTAATACCCTAGAGGACAGGATCAAAATTCAGAATGACCTGGACAGACTGGACAGCTGGGCCAAAGCTAACAAAATGAAATTCAATACGGAGAAATCTAAGGTACTGCACTTAGGGCGGAAAAATGAAATGCATAGATATAGGATGGGAGAGACCTGGCTGAATGAGACAACATGCAAAAGGGATCTAGGAGTGCTAGTAGACCACAAGTTGAACATGAGTCAACAGTGTGATGCGGCAGCTAGAAAGGCCAATGCGATTTTGGGCTGTATCAATAGAAGTATAGTGTCTAGATCAAGGGAAGTCATAGTGCCGCTCTATTCTGCCCTGGTCAGACCTCACCTAGAATACTGTGTCCAGTTCTGGGCACCACAATTCAAAAAGGATATTGACAAATTGGAGCATGTCCAGAGAAGGGCAACTAAAATGGTGAAAGGTCTGGAAACCATGCCTTATGAGGAGAGACTTAGGGAGCTGGGTATGTTTAGCCTGGAAAAAAGACGGTTAAGAGGTGATATGATAGCCCTGTTTAAGTATTTGAAGGGGTGTCACATTGAGGATGGAGCAGGCTTGTTTTCTGCTGCTCTAGAGACTGGAACACGGAGCAATGGATGCAAGCTCCAGGAACAGAGATTCCACCTCAACATTAGGAGGAACTTTTTGACAGTAAGAGCTGTTTGGCAGCAGAACACACTCCCTCGGAGTGTGGTGGGGTCTCCTTCCTTGGAGGTCTTTAAACAGAGGCTGGATTGCCATCTGTTGGTAATGCTTTGATCAAGATTTCCTGCGTGGCAGGGGGTTGGACTGGATGGCCCTCGTGGTCTCTTCCAACTCTACAATTCTATGATTCTATGATTTTATGATTCTAATTTGAGGCTTTCAAGTCAGGCATGCGAAATGAGATTGTACAGATGCAGATGCCTCCTTCTCTATGTTTTTAATTCACCCAACTATTGTCCCTGTGGCCAAGTGTTTGTGTGCTTCCCTGTCCCAGTTGTACCATTAAGAACTATTTGTCTCCATCATTTATAAGGAGCACTAATTGAAAGGCCGTGGTGGTTGCTGTTGTCATTTTGTTTTGTTTCTTTTCTCCTGGATTGAGTGGTGACCAGTTGGGCCACCTATTTGGCTCCATTGTTCATGAGCCTCTGAAGACTCTAGTTCTCTTTGTGTCTGTTGAGTGATCTTATCTCATGACACTTAAGTTTGGCTTGTGCATCTGATTTACTTCTAGGTTGGAAATCTTGGGCTGCTGTTCATGCTCCTTTTTTTCATCTATGCCGCTTTAGGAGTGGAGCTCTTCGGGAAACTTGGTAAGTTTTCTAGCACTGAGGTGAGTCATAAAACTACTTGATAAGTAAGATTCTCATAGTGTACCAGATTTCACATTGGTTGAAAATTAGAATTGAATTTCTGATTATTTTCATCATTTCTAAGACTCTAATATGACAGTAGATTTCTCTTGCATTTCTCATTGACCAGTTCTGATTCCAGAAATAACAGGTAGAAAGGTAGGTAGAGCAAACTGACATATATCTAGTAACTTAATAATATATGTTTCAACAATACATTTTGGAATTATTAGGTCAAAGTATGCTGTTTCTCTTAATGGATTTTCACAGAGGTATTAAATAGACCTAACTGTAGTGCTTGAACAAATGTTAATTGAAGTTGTTGCTGAGAATTGCTTGTCCTTAAGTGGATTAGAAGTTCAGTCACTTACTTTGTCACTCTTGCTGGCTCTAGCATCTGGCTCCAATGTACTTGCTGACTATAGCCTATGGATGCTAATAGTCCATTGGTTTTAATGAGAAATGTAAAGGTAGCATTTTTGCAGGGTATGATCTAATGGAAATGGAGAAATGTATTTTGATCCTTCCAAATGTAATAATAGAATGCTGACTTCTGGAAGGCAGTTTATATTTAGTAATTCAGAAATATACAGTTGTCCCTTCACATATGCATATATCACATTCATGGTTTTGTGTATTCACAGTTTGTAGCTGCTGCTCAACTAGCTCAAAATCCAAGACCCCACCCTCCTCCTCCTCCTCCTCTTCTCACCAACAGGTATCGGCAGTCCTGTTGGCGGGAGAGGAGTCTACAATACTGTAGTGTAGTACATATGTTGGGGCGGGGCTTAATTTATTCACAGTTTTTTCACTTTCATGGTGGTGCTCAACCCCTAACCCCAGAGAATGTGAAGGGACAACTATAAGGGTTTTTTTTTTCCCAACCCAATAATTATTATAACTAATCAGCTGTTTCTCATTTTGCCAATTCCAGTTTTCTGGCAAATAACAGAATTGGCAAAACGTATGACTAGAACTTTAGAATACTGCTGCCAGCAAGCCCAGTGCCCATGTTTATTGGGGGCAGGGGGAGATTCTTGGAACTATAGTCCAAAAAAGTAACCTTCCCAAGCTCTGAGAAAGAGTATTACAAAGAGCTACCTTTTCAGCTCTTGCCCTTCACTGGAATGTGGCCACTTATTCAGTTTTTCATCTCTAAATCCCTTCTTTTCCAGTGTGCAATGATGAGAATCCCTGTGAGGGTATGAGCCGTCATGCCACCTTTGAGAACTTTGGGATGGCTTTCCTCACACTTTTCCAAGTCTCCACTGGTGACAACTGGAATGGAATCATGAAGGTAACTTGGGCTACTGATTTGTTACATAACAGAAGAATGGTCTGCAGCAATGTAGACTTTGTCCATGCAAAAAGAGGTGATTCTGTTACAATGCTAAAGCTTTTAAAAAGTTTCACTTGGGTAGAAGGTGGATTCAGGATATACAAATGTGGAATTAGATCACAACATCTGGAGGAAAATCTTTGGAACTTGGTTCATGAGCTCCAGCTCCTCCCACAAACGCTCAGTCAGTTTACATAATTGCCTTCTCTGCCCTTCATCTGTCCTCGTTTTGGCTTTCATTCTCATATTACAACAGTTAGACCGGCAGAAACATACAAGCATCCTCCCTCCCTTTGCATAAACTAGCCTGTCCCATCAATCCCCTGGCCATTGGCCAAGCAGATTGGAGATGATGACTGTAATCCACCAACACCTTGGATGGCATTTGTGGAAAGGCTAGTATAGACTCTAGTCATTAAATGGATAGCATTCCATGCTAAATCCTCAGTCCTATGAAATATATTTGTTAAAGGGCAGTTCTCAAATACAGCCAGCCCTCCTTATCCACAGATTCTGCATCCACGGATTCAACCAACCATGGTTTGAAAATATATTTTTTTAAATCCAAAAAGCAACCTGTGATTTTGCCATTTTATGTAAAGAACACCATTTTAACATGGCATTGCATATAATGGGGCTTGAGCATCTACAATTTGTTGTATCCACGGGGGATCCTGGAACCCAGCCCCAGTGGATACTGAGAGCCCACTGTAGTCTTTTGTGTTGTTCTTGTTATTATATGCTGTCAAGTCGACTTTGGCCTATGGCAACCCTATGAATGAGAGACCTCCAACAACCATGGGCATCAACTGCTCAGCTCAGGTCTTGTAAACTCACAGCTAATACTTCCTTTAGGGGGTCAATCCATCTGTAATGCAGTCTTCCTCTTTTCCTGCTGCCTTCCACTTTGACAAGCATTATTATCTTTTTCCAGTGAATCACATTGTCTCATATGTTTTAATTTTTTAAAAAATCTTAGCAGCAGTGCTTCCCACTTTATGTGCTGGGGTAAAGAGGTGGTCCATTTCAGAGTTGAGACTGGTTTTCAGTTGGTTTTCTGAAAAATTCCCATCACCCTGACATAGTTAGTATGGTTCCAGGAAACACGTTGGAGTTCCATTTACAGAAACATTTAACCATTAAGAGTCCCATGTCTTATGTACCATCTTTGTCTATGTATTTTATCTGAGGGAGCAGCCTCTATTTGCATTCGTTACTTCAGCTTTTTCTCTCTTCCTCTTTCTCTATGTATGTGCATATGTGCTCGGGGTGTGTTTTCTGTTTGCTTTTCTTTCTTTCTTTGTTTTGTCCCTTTTTGGTCTAAATTATTCCTCAAGGACACACTACGCGACTGCACCCATGATGACCGGAGCTGCCTCAGCAACCTACAGTTCATCTCGCCACTGTACTTTGTCAGCTTTGTGCTCACTGCCCAGTTTGTCCTAATCAATGTAGTAGTAGCTGTACTCATGAAACATCTAGATGACAGCAACAAGGAAGCACAAGAAGATGCAGAAATGGATGCTGAGATTGAGCTTGAGATGGCACATGGGCTGTATCCACATAGCTCACTGAATCCTGGACCAGATGGAGGAAGAATGGACCCTGAAGGACATCTGTGCATGGCATGCTTCTCTCCTGCACAGGTAGGTGGAACTTCTTTTGCTTGTACTAAAAACGTTAGTACAGTACATTGTTCTGAAGAGAATAAGAGCAGCGTAGGTGACTGTAGGGACTGCTGATAGAAATCAGTGTGCATTAACCCCACATGATTGGCTTGTATTCATCTCTAGGCTGAATATTCTGGTATACTGACAGAGCCTCGTGGTGCCAGAACTTAGAACATCAGGGCTGCTGCAGAAGAATAAGGTCAGAACTATGTAAGAAGTCTGAAGAAAATGAGAAGGGGTGCTGCCAGGCAGGGTTATTCATGTAGGTACCTTAGGAAAATACAGGGGGTTCTGCAGGACATGGTCGAGGAACACTTACACACTCAAATAAGAGGCTTCAGTGGTGCCTTTCTTCACATTGTCAATTAGCCATAATAGCCCCAACATTTTGCATCATCATGCAGGGTTGCATTCTGCCTCCTTTACTCCTATTTCATAAGACCATAATTCTCTAACAGTCTTCTGGATTTAAATATGGCTATTTGCCCTATGCAGAGATCACCCATATGAGTGGAGGCGGCAGAAGACGACACCTAAATTCACACACACTGAAACAAACAAAGCCTTGAGTTCTTAAAATGATTTCTCCCATCCTCCCCCCTTTCTTGTCCCCTAGGAGAACTTATGGCTGGACAGTGTCTCTTTAATTATTAAGGACTCCTTCGACGGGGAGTTAATGATCATCGATAACCTATCGGGCTCCGTCTTCCATCATTACTCCTCGCCGGCCATGTGCGAGAAGTGTAACCATGACAAGCAAGAGGTAACCTGCGTGCGAGGATATGGGAGGGGGACCCCCCACGCGTGTGAAAACACACCCGCACACTTATAGGCACACTGAGATCTCCTTGGGATGGTCTCTTGGTTGTAGATGACTTAGTTTTGTTACCAGAGTGCATTTGTGAAGTGATAGCCTCAGGAGTAGAGTAAAGTGCTGGCAGAAGGATGAGTAGAAAGACAGATGGACTAACAAGAACGGCTGAAAAGAGTATGACTGTATAGAGAGGAAGGGAGAATCATTATCAGAGGCACAGTGCTAGCTCCTTAGGGAAGGCAATGTTTAGCTTTGTTCTTTGAAGAGAGAGCTTTGTGGGAGGAATGCAGTGTACTGTCCCACAGTTTTCAAGGTTCAGTTATCCGTTTAGCAAGGCTTTGGAATTACCAATGTAGCTTTAAGCATAGCACAGTTTAATTCCTAATTCAACTGATAGGCGTTGGGCATTTTGTTCAGCATATGTTTGCTGGTATTGCTGCAGCACAGTTTCTGGAGGGAAAGAACCGTCTGGGTTAGAATCCATCACACACTTGAGGTTTAAAGAAGCTGGCTACCATCTCAATTTGTTTGTCTATCTAGCTATGAATGTTTCAGGCCTTCTCTAGGATTAAAATGCTAATGGAAGGCATGGGAAGTGGCTGCAATGGGAAAAACTGGATTACTAATCTAGGTGTTAGTGACTGTTGAGTGTAACTATAGGTCAGGGAGATGTCATCTCATTCTTGCACAGTCATTCGTTGTCATTTCTCTCCAATTAATCTGAATAGTTTAGTTACATGAATTTCAAAGATCCAGAGATGCCCAAGAAAATGTTCACAAGTCAAGAGGCCCATTGATAGATTACAGCTATGTCTATCCAGGTAGAGCACCACATTGGCTCCTGGAATGAGGGTACTAGATTCTGTTTATGTACAAGGACATTGTAATACTGTAGTAACTTTTTAAAGCTGTAAAACAGAATGTAAAGTAAATAATTAGGCCCACAGAGTCTGGATTCAGCAAACCCTTAATCTCTGTGTTAGCATTTGTTATTGTATATATGCATATGGTAGGTATATGCTCCAATAATTACTTTGGATTTTATGATCAGTACAGTAGTGCTGGAGAGAAAGAAATCATTCACATCCATTGGCTTTAATATATGTGCTCATGATTCACTGATTACAACAACAGTATAGCAGTCTAGAGAAAGTTGTGTCAAGTTTTGAGCCAATAAAATCTTCAGCTACGTACTTCATTTGACTTCATAGTAACACTGCTGTGCTCAACATGGAGACAATCTTTAAGTGGTAAAATAAGGGTGCACTACAATATTTGGCAGATAGCAAGATGTCTTTTCATTATGGATATGCAACTAAAGTGAACCAAAGACATGAGGATCAAATCATTAGACTTGTGGCTCCAAAAATATGCATGACACTTCAGAGACTTACCACTATTTTTTCTACATAAAGATCATCTCCATGTAAGAAGAAGGGAGCCTGGTCTAACTTTATCTGGTTTCTGCTCATAAATTAGTCAGTTATTTGAAACTGAAAGCTGACCTGGGTTGCACATTCCAAGCAGTTACCTGGGATGCAATATTTTTATAGCTTGGTTGCAACAAAGAATAAGAACCCCTTCTACAGCATCCATGAATATCCCTAATACACTTCATATCTGCCAATAAACAATAACTGGTGTATAAAAATATTTATTTAAAAGCAGTTATACATCAGTCTGATAAACTATCTCACCAAAGCAACTATCTCTGGTGAGCCAATCACAGTCTTTGGTCATTACTTCTTTCCTACCTATGATTCACCCATACAGATGACTAGCTAGAAGTCGAACAGAGTTCTTAATTTCTTAACTCTCAACTAGAAGGCTTTAATCCAAAGATGCATTAGGGTGGCTCAGACGTTTATAATAAACAAATAGCACCATTAGGGCTTTTGGGCTTGATTAGGTTTTCTGTTGCTGTCTGGATCACCCATCTAAAAAATGATACTTTAATACCAGAACTAGGAAAGTTTGTGTGCTCTGTTCCAAAAATTAATATCCCAACATGAGTAGCACATATATGTGAGTGTCAAGAAAATCACAGACATGAGACTTTATAGGTAGAATTCAAAGACATATTAGTCTGGAATATCAGTAAGCAAAGGGATCTTGTAGCACTTTTGAGACAGAGAGAGAAAATTGTGGCATTATTATTATTATTATTATTATTATTATTTGTATCCCGCCCCTCTACAAAATGTAATCGGGGCGGCTTACAGCATTAAAATATACATACCAACCCCTCCATCCCACCCACTCCTTAAAATACAATTAAATAATTAAACATTTAAAAGCTTTCATAGACTTAGTCTACTTCCTCATCTGAGCATCTGAGGAAGTAGACTAAGTCTACGAGTGCTTATGCTACAATTTTCTCTCTCTCAGTCTCGAAGGTGCTGCGAGTCTTTATGGTGGGGTGGCTAACAGGCAGCCTTTAAGGTGCATACTGCTCCTTCTCCCAAGCTATTTCTGAGGTCTTCATTTGCTACCATTACCTATTGCCATGGCTAAAACAGGTCCACTGAAATTGGCAATCTGTCACAGCTGCTGACAGAAGTGTACCAGTGAAATTCAGTGATGGCAGCACTGCAATTAAAATAGTATTTTTCTCTTTCCCCTTCCTTCCAAAGTTAAAGAAAATGCTGGGCACCCTCCATAGTTGTGTTCAAATTTTGATGGCACCTCTAATGATGCCAGGAAGCTGAGCAGCAAAATGGTAGTGCTTAGGAATCTTAGCAGCACTTTGGCTGTTCCAGGGGTTCAATATGTCCCCAATCCAGGGATGTTGCCCAGCTTGGCTTTATTGCGTTGGGAAGTTCGATGTGAACCCTAGGCAAGTGGCTGACAACATTCACAGGACCTTTGGGGCCATTTCAGACATTCATTTGATCAGTCCCTCAGAAGTGTACAGTATGTCTCCAGACTCTTCATTGTAGGCATTTTCAAAACAGTAGTATGAAAATGTAATGTCAGGAGAGGCTCTAACCAATTAGAAGGGAGTCCTGCTCAAAAGTCCAATTAGCTGTGAAGCTATTTTGGGCAAGACACACTGAAATGATTTCAAAACTCCAGAAGAGCTTGCACCAGTTCCATTCATTTCAATGAGACTTGCAGGGTGCCCACAATTCTCCCCTTTTTGTTCCGGAAACTCCTGAAAACTGAGTAAGACCTTTGCCAGGTGAATCTGCTACTTGGATAATCGTGGCTATATTATTTTTTATTTTATTTTACTATGCTCAAAGGGCTGAGCATCTTGCAGGATCAATGCATAAGTCTTTATGTTAAATAAAAAGCTGTTCAGGCTATTTAATAGTTCAATTGTTTTTTTTTTTCTTGTTTTACATTTTGATCCAAAACAATTTAAAGATGACAAATACGTAGTTATTAGTTGCCCTTATGTAGGTCATTAGCTGCTCTGGGCTTCTGTGAGAAAGGGGGGAATATAAATACAAACAGATAAACAAACAGTAATTATATTACATGAGCAGAAGTTGAAGAAAATATGAGGGGATATTTTTGCTATTTAAAATCAAATTAATATTTTCATTCTCCATGCACTAATACTATTTTTACTGTTCAAAATATAACTGGGGATGGAAAGCTTTAGGCAAACCTGGTGTTACATTTTCAAGCCTGACATAATCTCACCATACTAACCTATTTGCTCTTTTCGTGGCATTACTCTAACTTCATTATCAGTCTTTATGTAGTTTGCATATACGCTAGCAATTTGGATTGGTGCCAAATGGAATGGTTAATTAGTATCACATGGTATAGTCTGTCAATGCATAATGGAGAATTGTAGCTTTTAGCATAATATTTTTCTCTTTATAATTGGTGAGGGGTTTCTTTTGTACTAAACTTCAAATGAAAAAGGTGCCACTTCTTGCAACGCAACAGTACAACAAAGTGCAATGTCTAGCATATGTAGGCTTTTTAAAAAGTTACAGGTCAGGAAAGGTTATCTTGAAGTTTTTTGCAGAGGGCCAGAGTTAAGGGCGTTTTGATATGTCCTTCAGTTATGAATGTGATAGCTGACAAAACTCATTAGATGAGTGGTTCATGCAAAGATTGTGTTTTCTTTATGTGTGTAGATATTGTGATCTAGTTGTGTTGTGTATTGGTGTGGTGTAATTGTGGTTTTCCTTCCCTTCCCTTTTTTTTAAATGTTTAGATGATTGGTGGCAGTTGTACTTGGAAATCATTTACATTTTAGAAAACATAGGCCACAATCCAGCACACTAATAAGCATGCTTAAATCCCATTGATCTCAAAGGGATTTAACCACCCATAATTATGCACTGGATTGTGCTCTAACCAGAGTAGTTCATGGAATTACCTCCATGGAAGTACTATGGTGTTAGTGCTATGAAGACTACGTCACTGTGTCCTTGTGCTGGATTATATCCTGATGGTAAATTGCCCCTTTTGGAAATCTGCTTCAGGCACATTTGTCATTCATTCCAATTGAACTATCAGTCTGAAGGAGTCCTAACATATGGCACTGCCACTGATTCTGTTATACTTCCTGTCCAAAGCCATCAGCTCTCCATACCATCTTTTGTCACTATTTTACATGCAACACATGCATACTCAGCTCTGCACAAACACAGAAAAGTAAGGACCTTGCCTGAGGAGCCCTGCAAGCTAGGTCAAAAGAATGCAGCTAAAATATAACCAGAAAAGATCAAATGCCAGAACAGATTAGGAGAATTTCTCTAAAGACCAGCGCTATCTTTTGAAGTGGAGGATAGGTAGGTTGGATCACAAGACAAATAAGAGGAAAAAATCATCCAAGGAAGGAAGAGGAAAAACTCATCCAAGGAATGAGGTAGGAGAAGATAAGGGGGGATGGTATTATAGTTTTTGGTGGGAAGGGAAACATCAAAATAAGAAGGATTACCTTGTTAAATGGAATGAAGAGATCAACAAAAGAAGAAGAAAACTGAAGAGGGAAGCAAAATGACAGCAAAGTACAGGACACTTCTTTAGTTTTATCCTCAAATGTTCTGGAATTAGGGAGTGGGGAGACGCAAGATGCCTACAAGGAAATACACTGAGACAGGAGCTGGTCAGCTGCATGATTTTCATCTGGACTAAACTTGGTTTCCCACTGCTTGAATGAAGGCATCACCATCATCATCTTATTTGATTGGAACAGGCTCTGTTATCCACAAAGACATTCTTTCTTCGCTGAGCTCCAAGGTAGACTCCATTATCATCAGTCTGGGGTATCCCTCTCTCTCTCTACCACCAATGCAAATTCAGACCCAGTTACACTGAGAATCATGGAGTCAGAATCTTTAAGGTTGAATGAAGGGCCTTCCTTCCTACTCAATGGGTTGATAATGAGTGCTTCAACTGAAAAAGTGTATAAGAAATGCCCAGGTCTCTTTTGTTCTTGCTCTCTCCCACCACCCAAAAACAATTCCATTGTATGCAGAATTGGGTTAGGACTCTTTAAAGCTCATGTGTGGTCTTTTTCTTGTCTTCAAACCCTTTCCTAAAGCAATGTGACTGGTTGAGAGGCAGAATCAAGTTGTGTTGTGTGACAGCTTAATATTTCCCTTTCTACTTACTGCAGGTCCAGCTGGCTGAAATGGAAGGCTTATCCCTCAACTCTGATAAGTCTTCTGTCCTCCTAGGGGATGATGAAGATAACCGGAGCGGTGATCTGCCAAGCCCCAAGGAAACTAAGGTAAAGCATTCTGAGTGTTTATGTGTATATGTATTCATAACCTTCCTTTAAAAAAAAGGCATCAGCTTTCCTGGAAGCAGAGATAAACTGGGGGTTTTCCCTGGGAGGGAAATTCTGTTGGGTGGCAACGGAGAATGGAAAAAAGTCTACTTTTGCCTACCATTGCTTGAGCAGCAGGAATTGGCTATCTCTGTAGGTCATCATGCTATCTGATCTAATTTCTGATATGAAAGACAAAATTCAGGTGTGCATCCACAGTACCTTGTTTTCTTTTTCTGCCACAATTATTCCAGTGAGAGAAACCCAATGCAGGGCAATGTGAAAACCAAATTGCCCCAAGCCAGAGTTTCACTGTTCATTTCATGCACATAGAGCAAACACCCTACCCCACTCTCATTCCCCACCTAACAATCAATAACCACTATCAGAGCACCTCATTTGACTCAAAATTCTCCTCTACCATTATGTTACTGCAACAGGGAAAACCTCCAAATCTCTTCAGGCTAAAATACTTTGACAGTGTTTTTTTTATTGTCTTAGATTTTCTGTTTCAGAACTGAGAGAGAAAGTGATGCAAACTTCCCCTCCAAACACCTTCTCGATGCACTTATGGTCTAAGGCCCTCCAGATGTTGTTGGACTGCAAATTTCAGGAACTCTTGACAACATAAACAAAATTGTAAATCATGCTGGGAGTGGCAGTCCAACAATTTCTGTAGGCCCATGTGATTTCTATGTGTGGTCTAAGAGGAACTCTCAGAATTAGAATTTTCTATCTGTTGCCTCCCTTCCTGGCGATGGATGCAGCAACAGCACTCAGAGAAGTGAATGAGAGAGAGAAGATGGTATGAATAGGATGTCACTATATGAAACAATTTTTAAATTTTATTTATTTATTTATTTATTTATTGGAAGGAAGGAAGGAAGGAAGAGTAAGTGATATTGGTGTTTGTGAACAGAAAGTGGATAAAAAGGGTATTACAATAATCATCTGAAAATTCTCACACACATGCATATTGTTTGAAGAAACAGCAGCTTCTGCCCTTGTTCTTGTTTCTGTCTTGTCTATTAGGGGATGAGATGGCTTAGGCAGAGAGGGATTAGGATCTGTTGTCATCCTTTCCTGCTTGCTTTTCCTTCCTGTGTCAACAAACTATCCCAAAAGCATTTAAGGCAGATAACATTGCCTGGTTCAACCAGGGTTAATTTCTGTTGTAAAAGAAAAAGAACTGGTCCAAACTGAACCCCTCCCCACTCTTCCTGTTGCAACAGGTCTCCCTCACATCCTTTTCTCTTTTAGATTAGTTTAGAAAGGACCATGCTATTTCTATCCAAGAATGTAATTCTTTAATAAATGTTAATCCTGTTGAAGAGTCTAAACTTATTTTTCTGCCAGCAATTTCTTTCCAACTCATCATCCTAAGATGGGCACCTCTGCTGTGACAGGAGTAAAGGCTCTAACAGACCTTTCATTCCAATAATAATGTCTCACAACCCATTCCCTCTAACACATATACCTATAATATATTATAATAATATGATCTGTCTGAGTGCAGAGCATGCCATAGGGGCTATGCCAGTTAGTTCTGATTGTTGTAGATTGGTGCTTCCTGATGAGGTTTTTAATGGGCAATCTCTCTCTGAAGACTTCCACTAATCTCACCCACTGCCACCAAATATGAGCACTTTCCCTTATCCCCACCTCTGTCACCAATGTAAGGACCTCTTCCTGTCCCACTGCCATAGCCACCAACTGTGGGGGCCTCCTAAACACCCTCATGATTCCCAGGTGAGATAGTATTTATCTCCTATACCCACCAGACACCACCTCTCTTTATTAGCTGCTGCCACCACGGACACCATGTCTGAACATAAGCTTTCTAATAATATACAGCATTCCCAGAGACCCAAATGTACATGATACAAAATAATACTTTAACAGAATTTGAACACAACATAACCAATTAATTGTTTAATACATTTAAAACACATCTCTCTCACACTCACTTTCATCTCCAAGCTAACTCAAACCCTTTCTAACTCCCCTAACCACTCACATTCTTACACCCTAACTAACTAACTCACCTAACTAAACCTGACAGACTAGCTACTCTCAACTCACTAGCCCTAACAGACTACTATTTTCATTACGCTTCACCAAGTCATACACCAGCCTTATTCAAATATCTTCAGACATGCCACCGCTCACCGCTCACTCCCAGCATTATATCCTCTCACCTCTCCTGACAGATCCTTACCTTATTATTTCTAATAAATGAATCACATTTTCCCCTGAACAATCCATGACATCACAGTTGTCCACTGCTTCCTTCACTTTTTTTTAACCAGAAAAGAACAGTTCAAGAGGAAAATATGTAAAAGCTCAGGAGTAAGCAACTTTGTGGTCCTGGGGTACCACATTCCCCCCTAAACATTTGGGGGGGGCATATCTTTCCCCCACCACTATTGCTGTGGCCACCATAGTTGTCACTAAAATTCAGCAGCAACTATAGTGGTTCAATGATACAAGATGGTGCTAGGATATTTTGCATCATAGAACCCTGAAAGACCACAGAAGTAGTACTGTATCTTCTTTTGTAAAAGGAAGTAATAAAAAGCCAAGAAGGCAGGGGAAAGCTGGCATGAGTCTCTGGAACATTTTGGTGGTAGAGCTGATGGCAGCTAATTTGACAGGGAGAGCCACAAAAACAGGGTTCAGGGGTTGCATTTGACCTATGAGCCATGTGTTTCTCCCCTGTGGCTAGATGTTAAGGGCAGGCGAATTTCTAAGGTTAGAGCAAAACTGATAAAATATTGGTTGTGAGCAGAAGCGAGATTATCTCTTTTATTATCCTCTGATCCCAACATTATCATCATCTGCTCCAAGCGATGCATCACTGTACATAGGCCTTTGACAATTTAGCCTTTGTAATTTATCCCTTTCTTTCTTTCTCTTTTCTTTCTTTCTTTCTTTCATTGCAAAACTTAGAATGGTTCTGAGAAGGTTCCCAAATGGATGTACCTCCTGATGTTGCTGACCAGACCCAGACTTGCTTAGTTTCAGCTCTAGGTGGCTAAATCATCAGGTCTCAGACAGGCATATCCTCCAGATATTTGAAAGCAATAGTCCAATCTTGCCAAATTATGGATTATTTAAATAATGAACTGGGCCCTGACTTACACTTTCCTTCTCTTTCTTAGTGTGTATATTTGAAATTTCACATAGCAAACATCTTTGTTCCAACTAGGATGGTGAGGACAGCTCTAACTCCATGGGGATTGCACCTTTGGAGGAATGTTTCTTCCCTTTAACAAGTACAGATGCTTCTCCTGCTCCAGAAAGCTACCTATGTGAAATGGAGAAAACCCCTTTCAGCCCAGTACAGTCTTGGCTAACAAATGAGAGCAACCAAGGTAAACAATATCTCATATTTCAATGGAAGAACAGCAGAAGTTGGAATGCTATTTTTTTAAAAAAAATTAATTTGTTTTTTATATTAGATAAATGTCATTTGTCATTTGTAGTGTAGCAGTATCTCAGGGGCTTACCGCATTCCAAAGAAAAGCGGCAGTGCAGCAGGAACGATCCATCTACCATACTGCCTGACCACATGATTTCATCATTTTTCTGGCATTCCGGCATTCCTTCATTCCGGTCCTGTGGGAAACCAAGGTAAAACCATGTCTTTTTGCTAACAGGTTTTTCCAGTTAGCAAAAAGATGCGGTTTTACCTTGATCCCCCATGGTACCAGACTGAAAGGACAATGACATCATGCAGTAAGGCAGCACAGAAGACAGAACATTCCTGCTGCTTTGCCATTTTTCTTTGGAATGCAGTAAGCCCCCCAGTAATACATAGTTTTATTACTTTAAAATATGCTCTGTTTATTAATTCAATTTATGTATTTATCACTCTGCTGCCAGTATCCTCAGGGCAGAATGTGTGGTCCTCATCTGCTTTAAATCTTTCCCAAAACTCTGTGAAGTAGAGTTCGCCAATGATAGTAAGAAAGACAGTGACTGGGCCAAGGTTACCCATTGAGCTTCATAGCAGAGCAGGCATGACAGTCACAAGAGAATGACCTTTGAAATCCTCTTGTCTATAAAACACCAAAGGATATGGCAAAGGAACGCCCTACTGAAAATGATGACAGGTCCTGTACTGTTGCCTCAGCCCCTTTTTGGGAGTGGGGGATGGAGGTGCTCATCCACATTGCCAACTGTGTTTTCACTGGAGTTGTCTGATCTTCCCTGGGTGAGTTTCCCTCTTTTGGGACTTTTTCAGACCACGATTTGTAATGCAAGCAGGCTCGTCCCTGTTGCGAGGCTGCTGAGCGGCAGGGGGGCCGTTTCGGATGACACTGTCCCCCTGCCGATACTATTCCGGAAGAGCTGGGAGGCTGCAGCGCCATATCTGGCCATTTCCTAATCACGGAAGTTGACCGTGGTTAGAAAATGGCCAAATATGGCACTGCAGCCTCCCAGCTCTTCCGGAACAGTATCGGCAGGGGAACAGCATCATCTGAAACGGCCCCCCTGTGGCGCAGCAGCCTCACAACAGGGACGAGCCTGCTTGCGTTACAAATCGAGGTCCAAAAAAGTCCCTAGACTACTAAAGGAAGACTAGACAACAAAGAAGACAAATAGCTGCTGTAGCAAAGAGAGATAGTTAAGGAAGTGTGCTTCTCCTGATCTCTCTCCTTGCAAAGTACTATGCCAGAAAAGAATGAATGAATGCTTTCTGTATTGCTTCCAGGGGATACCACTAGGGCAGGGGTGGATAACTGTGGGAGGGTAGGGAGCTGTATTAGCCTTCCCCCTCCCCAGAGACTTTGAAAGGCCACACTGTTTTTTTGCCCCCAGATGCCCCCTAGGGGACAAGAGTGCCATTTTCACCATGTTTTGGTGCCTTCCTGGGCCATTTTAGACCCAGGAGAGGACTTTTTTTAGCAACAGAAAGTTAGAAGAAGTCATTTCCTGTTTGTTTGTTTGTTTGTTTGTTTTAAAAGGCCTCTCTTGGGCCTAAATTGGCTCAAGGTGGGCCCAAAACATGATGAAAATGTCCCCATACCCCCTAGAGGACATTTGAGGGCAGAAAAATGGGGGGGGGTAAAAATGTTTTGTTTGACCACTGGGGGTATGGGGGCCTCCAAACATGGTGGAAATGCCCTCCATACCCCTTAGAAGGTTTTTGAAGGGCATTTTGAACCTCCTAAAAAAACTCTTGCTCAAAAATATTTTTTCAAAAATAATTCTTCCCCCCCTCCCAGTAGACCCTGGGGCACATGCTGACCACTGACCGCATTTTGTCTAAACTTGCACTAGAGGCAGGGAAAGAGAGGGGAAGGCTGTGGGAGAAGGTATGCAAAATACAGCATTATTCCCTCATCAGGAGGGTAATGTGAATGGGCTCTGTAAAAACAAATTTGAAAGAAAGAGTCTTTGATTTTTTCCCCCTTTTTCTGTGTTAATTTCTCTCTGCCTCCACCACACCACCCTGCCAGGCCCTCCCAGCCCCTTCTCTCCAGATGCATCTAATCCTCCGTTACCAGTACAAGCAGAGTTTTTCCTTCCAGCTGCTTCTGCCAGTCAGCCAAGTCAGGAGGAAGCTTCTTGTCCAGAGAATCTCCCTAAAATCTCTCTGCAGGCTTCTTGGGCTTCACTGCAATCTCAAAGTGTGAACTGTTCTCTTATCCATCAGGTAAGGGCACCTAGCCTACTATGCTTCCATCTGTCTATAGCCAGATGTTTTAGCCTCACGTTTACATGAAAAAAGCATGCTATGTGATGGAAAAGAGGAAAGAGATGATCCTCATTTTTAGGATGATTCTACACAGGACTCTTAACATATAATTACCCCACCTTGTACATGGAAATTTATGGGGGTGGGGGGAAGGACGCTGTTGTTTTCCGCTTGTAATACTCACTGCTTCTTACATTTCCCCCCCTTTGGTGGCAAATTATGCCTTACTGCAGGGTTTTTTTGAGAACATGCCCTTCATCCTTTGGCAAATCCAGGCTGAGGGGTTAACTTAGCGTGTCACTCCTGGACAGATGATATCATCTGCCAGAGTACAGTTCAATTATGATATTAGTGAATTACAATGGTGTGAGTCAGACTTATGCCACAGCAGCCCACTTATAACCCAAATCCCTTGAATTCCCAGCCCTTGTACTTTACCTCATCTTCAGATATATTCAACAAAGAGAGGTCCCACCTTGCTGCCCAGCTGAGGAAGTGCTAATTCAGCAACACTTTCCACATCAAAGAAAAGAAAGAAAGAAAGAAAGAAAAAATAAAATAGTCCATAGTGTTTTCTGACTGGTAGCATCTCTCCTATAAAAAAATGCTACACATATGCTAACTTATGTCCAAACTGGCCTCATCCAAAATGGGCCTGCAAACCTGGATGTATCCATGCATCAGTAAGTGTCTAAGAACTACATCGAAGGACTGGAAAAACAGATAAGCTAAGAATTAATATTTTTCACTCACTTGGCCACAGAGTGTTTAGAGCACTTTTATTTTATATAATTGCTTTGACTCCAGCTATTGAAGGGTTGTAAATGGAACACAAGTCTGGGAAGAAAGCAGTTAGTAGTGGGCAGTTCTGGAGAAAATAAACAGATGAGGGGGGAAAGTTATTTCCTTACTTAATTTATACCTTGTCTTTCACCAAAAATCTGGCCCTCAAGATTGCTGTAATGACAAGATGGCTGGAATCCATTTGCTAGTTCTGACTAGAATAGACTCATTGAATCAATGGGATCTACCTACATAGAATCAGTAATTGATTCAACAGGTCTGGATTTGTTAGAGGTAACAACAGGATTCAACCCAACTTTTTCTGTTGCAAATTGGATTTCTCACTCTAACTTAAGGACACAAGACTGGCTAGACACATCGATGTGCCCTGTTGACATTGCTTTCATTGACCCATAAGGAACCCTGTTATCAAGGTATCTAAGAGCTTATCTGCACTAAGGAAATAGACCAAACTTACCCCTGACCTGCTGCAATCTGTCCAAATGACACATGCAGTGAATCCGCTTCATTAAGCCATTAACCTGGCTTAAGAGAAACTCCAGGAAACCCCAGAATGCCTCTGGTTCTCTTGCTATTTGGACAGCTGAATCAGGTTCAGTTTGGACCAATCCAGTTGTCCACATGCAATCATGGTGCCATCTCCCTCACTCTGTGTTAAACAGTGTACGAAGGGGACATATTAGATCTTCAGAGCCACCACCACTGCCTTGCCAGCCAAGCAGCTTCCTGCGAGAGCCTGGCCAGTGCGATCATTTCTGCTGAGGTCAGAATGGGGCACCTGTGTGATAAACAAGGACAGGGTAGAGCAACGGGAAGGCCGCTTCGGGAAGGCCGGGGAAGGAGGCAGCCAGGCTGGCAGGAGGGTGGCCAGCCACCCCCCATGCTTCCCGAAGAGACTATGGGGCTTTGAAGCCCCGTAGCCTCTTCGGGAAGGCCGGGGAGGATGGCAGCAAGGCGGGCTGGGGTTGGCCAGCCACCCCCGCGCTTCCTGAAGTGGCTGTGGGACTCTGAAGTCCTGTAGCCACTAAAGGAAGGCCGTGGAGGATGGCAGCCGGGTGGGCGGGGGGTTGGCCAGCCACCCTCTGCACTTCCTGAAGTGGCTGTGGGGCTTTGAAGCCCCACAGCCACTTTGGGAAGGCCGGAGGGTTCTGGAGGGAGGGTGGCCGAGAGGCTTTTGAGCCGCCTCCCACCCTCCCAAAGCCGCGACAAGGCTTGAAAAGCCCCACTGCTGCTTTGGGAAGGGCGGGGGTGGCTGAAAAGTGTCTTTGCCCCAAACTCCCCACTCTCCCGGGGCTTGGCTCTCCACCCCAAACAGAGCCAAGTCCCAGGAGAGCAGGAAGTTGGGCATGCGGTTTGCTCAGGGAGCACTCCATTTAAATTGGCTCATCTCTTTTGTGTGCAAGGGAGAGAAGCTGATTGAAATGAGGTGCTTCCTGAGCAAGCTGTGAATAGTCAAAACTGCAAAAGTGAAAGCCACGAATGTGGAGGGGCAACTGTAATTTGGGAGGAGGCAAAAAGATGTGATAAGGAAAGGGGTCATCACCTTTTTCTAAGCCACTATTCCTCCTTCCCAGGCCATTCTACTTTCCAGCCATTTTGCTATAGTCAACATTTTAAGGCTAGTCTTAGATGCTAAATGCATAGGTCTATCCATTATACTCTGTCTTATAATGATGCTTGAGAAACTCTTCAACAAGAAAAGGTTACAATGTTTCTGGCTTACCTGTCAGTCCCCAGGAGAGGCTGCTCTGGCTGCTCCTTACTGATGGGGAAGGGAGGGGGAGGGAGGGAGGCAATTCAAAGGAAAATGGAAAATCAGAGGAAAATCAGTGATGTATTCCCTTCTGCATGCAGGGGGTTGGACTAGATGGCCCTTGTGGTCTCTTCCAGCTCTATGATGCTATGCTATTAGAGACATGACAGAGGAGGATAAAGTTATGCATGATGTAATTAAAATGGATAGTGAGAAATATTTTTCTTCCTCTCACTAGTGATCTAATGAAGCTGAATGGTGGGAGATCTAATGGTGGGCGATCTTGGGTGATCTAATGAAGCTGAATGGTGGGAGAAGCTGGAGAGATAAAAGAAAGTAGTCATTCCCAGACAGCATACTTAAGCTATGGGATTCACTACCACATGATCAGAGCTTAGAAATGTAAATTAAAATAGCTAACATGTAACATATTCTTTGACATTTTTTAAGCCATCAAAACAGAAAAAATATGGAACACTAAAATAATCTTACATTTTTGAAATAAACAATAAACATTGCTCATTATACCAAATCCACAATGCTTTAAGACAAAAAAAGGGAAGAATCAAGATGTCCACATACCACAAATAGTAATATGTTACAGATAGCATAGTTACTTATAATGTGTTATTTCCAGGTTCTGCATGTGATATAGTGATGGCTGCCAATTAAGAAGATTATCACACTAGGCTAGTATCTCAGGGTAATTGCATTATGAAAGGAACCAGGAACATACAACTCTGAAAACATTTCTTATCACACCTCTCTTCTTTTGCGTGACTGCGCTGCTTTGATACCTTGTCTGGTGTGATATGTCTGTTCACTGATGCTCCATCATTACAACAGTCAGTCCATGAGGGGGCCTGAATCTCCTCCTCTCCTGCCCTCTCCCCCTCCCATTCAGTATTTCAAAGCAGGCTAACTGCGTGTCTGTCAGTTTTTAAAAAAAATTAATCTTTGATGTGTTTGCGTACTTACAGCGAGATGATAAAATAAAAATAGTTTATAATCATTTTTGCCGTAATTATGCAAACACAGCTAAGATTTAAAAAAATAAAACTTGACAGGCATGGAGTTAGCCTGCCTTTGAATAGTAAGTGGGAGGAGGAGAGGAGGAGAATCAGGCATCCTCATGGCATTAACTGCTGTAATGCTGGAACTGAAGCAAAGGGACCTATCACACCAGGACCAGCAGTGGAACAATAGCAACATTTAGAGCTATTCATGGGCTTTTCCGATCAATTAAAAGGGACACCACAGTAACAGTTTGAATATACACCACCTACAGGGCAGTCACAATGTTGTGTGATAAGGTTCAGCCATAGGTGCTACTATCCTGCTTTAATTCCATTTTTCTAGCCTTGTGTGATTATCTCCCAAGACTGCTTCACAAGATGATTAAGCAAATTAGATTAAACAAATTAATGGTGGATAAGGTTATTAATATCTACTTGTCATAATAGCTGTATATTAATTACCTCCTGTATCAGAGGTGGTATGCTTCCTGAATACTAGTTGCTAGGGAACATGGACAGGGAGGAGCTTATTACACTTGATATCCTGTCTGTGGGCTTTCCATTCCTAGAAGCATCTGTTCACCCACTGTGTGAAGAGAATGCTGGACTAGATAGGCCTTTGGTTTGAGGCAGCATGGTTCCTCTTATGCAACAGTGAAATGTGAATAGACTGATAAAAAAGATTATGATTAAGCAGGTTGCCTAGAAGAGATGTATAAAGTAATGAACAGTGTGGAGACACTCCACAGAGAGAAATTTCTTTGTCTGTTATAATACTAGAACCACAGGAGACTCAACAATATTGATTGATACAAGATTAATGAGAGTCAAAATGAAATATTTCTCCACACAGTGCATAATTAACTTACCTAATTCATTAACACAGCATGTAATGATGACCACTAATTTGGATGACCTTTTAAAAGAATAGATCAAAGTAACTGAAAATAGATTTATCAGTGTCTCAAACATGAGAGTTACTGTTTGGACTATAATTTCCAGTTTCTTCCAGCCAACATGGCCATTGGCAATGCTGGAGATAGGTCTGGGGGCTGTAGTCCTAGAAGTAACTTTTCCATGCTCTAGGCATGAACAAAAACAATCCCTTCATCTTATCTTTGTCAGATGATGGGGACAGGCTATCATTTAACTACCTATAGTTAGCGACAGAGTGATGGAATTGATAGCATTTGGTCTGCTCCATCAAGGCAGTCTTTATTTTCACAAGGGAATTGTCTGCCAACAGCATTCCTTGTTGATGGTGCTGCATCCTGCTGTTCTCAGCTTATATTGCTGAGTGGCAGTAAACGCCTGAAATAGTGCCCATGTACACATTACATACCCTCCAGCTCTCCTGATTTGGCAGTTACAGCCCCAATTAATCCTCTGTTGTCCCACTTTTTCAGCTGCTTTTAAAATGTTACAGCTTATCTCCCCTCTTCTCACTTTCCTCCTTTGTTCTCAGCTTATTTCAATTGCTGCAAACTGAGTTCAAAGTGGAAAAGAAGTTCACACTCAATTAACTCAGCAGGGGGGGGGAGGAAGAGAGAAGGTGAGGAACAGAATCTTGCCCTTCCCCCTGCACTCAAACAAAAGTAAACCATGCAACCACTCCTAGCTTGCCTGTTCTTGCTCATTAATATTTTTGCCATCTTGACTATATTCTGATGTTGGTTCCCATTTTCCATCTGTGAAATGTTGGAAGGTATGGAATTGGTTGACATTGCCAAATGGCATATGGTGAGTTGGGGACATCCTACAGTAGGTTCCTTCAGTGTTAACCTTCTTTCAGCGTTATAGGTAATTAACCCTTTTCCTCACCCAGTATATACATAAATAAGTATGATAACGACTGAGCAATCAGCAATTTTGCTTCTCTTGTTGCTGCTTGGTCCTGCAGACCACAGAGAGCGACACCTCCTTAGATGACAGCAGGAGCAACAGCTCAGAAGGAAGCTTGCAGACCACACTGGAGGACAGCTTAAACCTCAGTGACTCACCTCAATGTGCACTGGATCTCCCAGTAGCACTGTGCCCAGTGCCAGCAGCAGCCACCCAAAGAGCCTTGGTGGCACCACTTTCCCCTGCTTCTCGGAGGCAGAGCTTAAGGGGACGTGGGATCTTCACTCTTCGGAACATCAGGCGGCACCAGCGGAGCCACAGCAGTGGAGGAAGCACTAGTCCAGGGTGCCCTTACCATGACTCCATGGACCCTTCTGATGAGGAGGGCACTGGAAGCAGCCTAAGGGGTGGAGGCAACAATAGTGAGCAGTCAGAGACCCTTAGCAGCCTCTCTCTGACTTCTCTCTTCTCACCACCCCCTCCACCCCAAGGTCTGGCACTGATGAAGAAGTGCAACAGCACCAGCAGTCTCCATGCCAATTCTTCTACGCGGGGTTCTGCAGCAACAGAAACCAAGCAGTTCTACTCAGTTGATCCAAGGGGCTTTTTATCCATGCCGTCATGGATGACGGACTTCTGCAAGAATAGCCCTTCTCCAAGGGAGGGTGGTGCACCAGAGGGCTCAGGCAGGATTGGGTCTGCAGACCACAGCTCCCCAATTCCTTCTGAGTTGCAACTGGGGAGTGGAGTCAGCAAGAGGAATAGATGAGTCTCCTTGGGGCAGGAAAGAAGAATGAAACATGAACAAGGAGCGTGTTTTGGCTACCATTTCCTACTAGCAGTTCCAAATAGCAGAACTGTGGAAAAGGAAACAAGCAACCACGCAAAATATAAATATGTATGTCCGTTTGTGTATGTGTGCGCGTGTGTGCGTGAGTATGTGTGGAAAACAAAGACTTTTGTACCATACCTCAGAGACACAAGAGAGTGAAAGCAATATGTGAACACCCCACCCATGCATGGGACCACCGCCTCTGCATAGGCAACAGTGGAGCAAGGGAATCAAAAGATGAGAGTGCTGGGTTAAGAGGGTGGAGAGTCTCCAGCCAAATGATTGGCTGAAGGCAGCCGTTTACTCCTCTACATATACAAATATATATGTACAGACATATAGAATGATTTATTTATTTTTTTTACAGAGAGCTTAGGACTTGCAGAAGTGCTAAGTGTGAAAAGGGCCGGGTCTTGGGGAAAATATTTCAAAATGAAATGAGGAACCAAGCTGGATTTTACGGCTTGGGTTTTTTGAGGAAAATTGTATTGTTCCTGCTTTCATTTGGGGGGTGGGGGTGGGATGCCTATTACCAGATCAGGGTGGGTTGGGTGAGTCAAGTATGTGAAGATGCTCCATGGTCAGCTATTGGGGTGGGGTACAACAAGATCTGGAATTGAGGTTTGCTGTCTCTGTTTTATTAAGCTTTTCAGGCAATGTCAGTGAAACTCCATTCCTTATATGTTAACTCTGTGGAGCCTACTCATCCAGCTGAAAAGTGCAGGTGAGCTTTCGAGCACTAAAAGAAGGAAGTGTCAATGTGGCAAAAAGGGGAAGATGTAGCCACACAGTCATTAACTGAATACTCCGTTTCACATTGATTTTGCTTTTTTACAAAATTGCAGAGAGAAAGCTGCTCGGGGGAAACTTCTCTGTATTGGTAAGGGTGTGGGGTTTATATTTTATTTTCCTTACCATTCAGTACTTGTGAAGAATCTATTTTAGAAACCCAGAGGTGCAAAAACCATCTCTAGAGAAAGGTATACTATTTTTACAAATATATTAAAAGATGAAGAAAACAACCTCAAGAGAATGAGCAAGAGGAACAGAATGAACCTGATATATAAAATGTGACTAGCTCTGTAGTTACCTGGAACTCTTATGGTGTCCCACAGAAATGTATTCTGAGTGATCTTTAGAAATGACTGTGAGCCATTTCACCCCAATGCTCTTTTATGGTTTTGTGATTGAAATCCAATGTGGTGACTCTTGGACAGCATCAGATGAGGTTCCTCCAGCCATTCTAAGAATTCAAAGCAATTAGCACTTTTTTGGCCCTGACACCAGAAGTTGATAGTGAGGGCCAAACTTTGAAACATAGTTTAGCACTGTGTGTATGTTTTTAAAAGCTATAAATAACTGCTGCTAGGGGGAGGGGAGAAGGATTGGAAATAGTGTGCTGGAAAAGAGGTTCTTACTGCACCAAAGTCCTGAATGAATATCTACTACACCCACGGGCTGTTATTTGGCACAGGATGAAGCCTCACTTCATGTCAATGAGTACTTCCCTCCTATGCCAAGTGTCAACTTCAGGGCACAAAAGGAAATGGTTGAACTGCCTCTCTAGTTGTTGTACTACTCATCAAAATCAGGCCTCACAGCAGCTATTTACAGCTTTTACATATGATGACACCAAACTACATGTTAAATGTCACATGCAGTTTGGCCTTGTGAGAATGAGAAAGCGAATACATGTATGTGTATATGCAATACGATGGGTTATTTGTTTACTAGTGATTGTTTGGAAGGGTTGCTCCTTACCTTTTCAGTGCTTTGTATATGAAGAGTGGATTGATCACCCGGGAGGTTCATGGGAGTTAGTAAATGATTAGACGAGGGAATCGTTCTCAAAACAAAAAGGCCAGCTTCTCTCTCCCTGTTATATAACACATTCCCAGTGATTCAGTTCTCCTTTCAGGGTGCCTTTGTGTCTGGTCTTACTTTTTTCAACACTAGCCAAGTTCTCTGCCAAGGCTGGTTTTGGTAAAGTATGTATAATCAATTTTTAAGGCAGGGTCAGGACATTCAAAGATATAACTTGAAGACAGAGTTGCCAACTGACCAGAAAAAAAGCAGCATGGCAGACTCCTATGCCTTTGACAGAAGCATGATCTACAGAAAGTTGCAGGTGAAATTCCCCATAACATGGAGATTTTTCACATACTTATTGCTGGAGATTAAAGCTCTGTTAAAGGCACATCTACAGAGGGTCTTTGAAAAGTTGGTAACCAACTTAAAGGGCTTTGGAAAAACAACAGGAGGATTTTAAATACCCTTTCCTTTGAAGATGTTCCTCTCTACTGAGAGTCACATACCCAGGAGTAGGGGAGTGCTTGTCTTCAGAATGAGACATTTTCTTTCTCCCACTAGGTGCAGTGGGCCATACCTGCCTCTGTGGGCCCTTCTATATACTTGGGCCCAGGGTCACAGCCTTTTTAACAGCCATGACTGCAGCATAGTGGTTTTAAGAAGACAGAACATTGCTGATTTATATGTCGAAACAGCTGGTTTGTTCTGTATGTAAATGATTTGGAGTAAATACCAAATGTGTCATGATGGACAGGAGATGGAATTTTAACAGTGAACATATCTCTTGGATAGTCATACATCTTTCTTAGAGAATATAAAAGCAGAACTGAGCAGTATCTAAGACTCTGGTGGACAAGAAACCAGGAGAATCCACTGCTTCAGAGAAGTCACTGGTCCGCGTTAATAAAGCAATAACAGTGGTCTTAATTTTCATTGTTTGTTTTTGTTCTGATTTATGGCATGCTTCCTGCCAGTTCTCAAAGATGGGAGAGTATGGTGGGCAGAGAAAAGGCAACCCCATTCCTGTCTGCTCCAAAACATATACTTCTATCTGAATGAATCAAGGAAGAATTCTACAAGCAGAGACTGACATTGATCAAATCTTCTTCGTCTCCACCATCCTGAGCTGTGGTTATGCTGGCCCCAATTCATTGTGTATATCATAGATTCTCCAGTCATTATGATGAAGCAGTCAAATGACATCTTCTGCTCCAATGCAAAAACCAACCCAGGTAGCAGAGCTTTCACACTACCTACCGAAAGAGCTGTGTGAATACTGTATATTTATTTAGTAGGGGTCTTACATTTCCTGGTAGATCCTGCTTGTACAAATCCATTGGGAAACCTCATGAGTAACTCAGTCCAATGTAACTTTTCCACATGTATGCCCTTCTAAAACATCTGATACTGAACAGTTTGATGTTGAAATCATATTTCTTTGTACTTGAAAAACAGACCAAAATCAATCAAACAAAACAGGTTACTCACATTGACAAGCAGCATATAAACAGTTTGTAACTTTGACACTGTTTATTTCAAAAGTAGCCTTAAATGGTGGGAAGGTGAATATGAAAAGTAGTTGGAAATCTATGTGGCCTTGGAAATGGCCATGAAATCTGAGGATGCTAAACTTTTTCCATGGGATGCTTAACCCTTCCCATGCCTGTGTGTAAGTCCCTGCAAGATACTAGGAACTTACTTTTCCACTATAATGTGTAGTTCTATCTCCAAAATGACCTGCCATCAAGGAGCATGGTAGGTTCAAACCTACATTAATTAGAACTCAGTCTTATGCATGTTTAATCAGAAGTAAGTCCCATTCTCCAGTGATGCTGTAGTGAGTCTCCACCATACATGTTTGAGAAAGCACCAACTCACAGTCACATATAAAGGCTGGTCTGTAATGATACCAAGTGGAGGAACGTCCTCCAGAACTTCCAGACTGGCCCTACATGGTTACCATTGGGCGGGGTCTATTCAGAGCTCAGCAATCCCCTTCCTCCTCCTCCTTCAAATTGTTCTTTCTCTGTTCATTTCCAGTCAGAACTGGGCTAGAAGGGGAAATTATTATATCACTTTTTTATTTTTATTACACTTACATTCTAACATATCTAAATACATATATAGCACAACTAACAAATACTACAAAAAGCAAAAGAAAAATCATGCATACATAAAAAAGAAAAAAGACAAACACAAAGAATACTGCAAAAACTATGAAAACTACAATCTAGCTACAGTACTACTGTGGCTTTCTATCCCCCTTTAATTTTCACCCCTTCAAATTCTTTTTCTGGTCTTATTATCTCAGCACCTCCAATACCAACAAAAATAACAAAGGTGATAAAGGGCAACTTTGTTGAGTTCCTTTGGACAGATCACCATTTACTATTACTCAGGCACATTATTTATCATAAATCAGTTTTATCCAGTCTATGAAGTTCTCTCCAAAATCCCTCTTGTCAAAAATGCAAATAAAAAAGATCAGTTAACATTATCAAAAGCCTTTTCAGCATCCAAAAAAAAATCATTGCTATCTGTCTTTCATTATACTTTTCATAATGCTCAAGAACATCAAGTATTTTCCCTTAAATGTTTTTTGGGGGAAAACACATTTTTAAAAACCCTACTTAATCTTCATGTATTGAGTCTTGTAAAACCCTTTTCAACATCTCTGCTAAAATAGTTACAAAGATCTTATAATCATTGTTCAGCCGAGAGACTGGTCTATAGTTTGTTGGATCTGTTGTATCACATCCTTATTTTGGTATCAAAGTTATATTTGCTTCATTCCAAGAGTCCAGTAGTTTCCCAGTTAAGGATGAGTTCATGACTTTTTTGTAATTAATTGGTTCATTAAGCCTTTTTATATATTCTTAATTTATAACTGTTAATTGGCATCTATTCAAATACTCTTCAATTTTCTGCTGGGGAAGCCCGCTGTGAGTTGTACAAAGCTGTGTAATACTTAAATATCTTTTTAATTTTTTCCTATGCGGTCACTTCTTTTCCCTATTTAATTTTCAGAATTAATTTACTTTCTCTATCCTTCCTTAATTTGTAAGCTATTCATTTCCCTGGCTTGTGTGCAGATTCAAAATATTTCTGTTTACCAGATCTCATTTTCTTCTCAATTTCTTCCACAGTTATCACTGCTAATTGGTTTTGAAGAGTCTTAATCACTTGGCTCAGTTCTTTTCTTTTTCAGTTCTCCTTCTTTCTCTTTGATTGCATCCAAAACCATTTACAGTTTCTTCTGCCTTTTCTTTTTCAATTCAGTACCTAAGCCTCTCATCACTGCTTTGTTTGCATCCCAAACTATACTGATATCCATTCCTTTATCTAAATTTTCCTTGAAAAAAAAATTAATTCTTTCTTTGCTTTATCACAACTTGTGCCTCATTCAGTCACCAGTTGAAGTTATTTCTCTTGTCAAGTGATGGCAATGTAACAGGGTTTTGATAAAAGAAAGCCCTTGAGACTTTGTAAATATGTTGACATAAAGACCTGGATAATAAAATCATAGCAATCCCTGAAAAGGATTTATCTCTATCAGAGAAAAAAGTAAAGCCCTTAGAAATTCCGTATTTGTATCTCCATACATCTTGTAATGAGAAATTGTCCATCAATTCGATAAAAGATTTAGGTAGTTTACCTTGATCTTCTTTTATTTTCTTTGTAGATGTAGAAGATCGTCCAATTTGGGTGAAACAACTGCATTCCAACCTCCAAGAAAAATAAAAATTTCATATGGGGTATCCATTATGTGATTCATTAATTCTTGATAAAGATCTAATTTTGCTCCAGCTGGCACATATACACTGACTACCAAAGTTAAATTCCTTTCAATTGTACTTCAAGACCTATACAGTATTCTGTCCATTTGAATTTTGAAAGATTTTTCTGCTGAGTGCCTTTTGTTCACATGAATTACTATTCCTTTTTTCCTTTTTGTTGATCATGAAATAAAGTAATTGCCTAGTTTTATGTTGATCAAAAATCTTTCATCCTTTTGCCTTATATGGGCTTCTTGTAGGCATATTAGATATAATTTCATTTTCCCTAAATAATGAAAATTTTGCTTTCTTTTCCGAGGCTTGTTAATGCTTCTGATATTCCAGGCAAGAAAATTTAGACCCATCATGGTTTATCTGTGTCAGAGTCCATATCTATATCAAGTTGTTCTGATGTCTTCTTATCCTCATCTTTCTTCTCCCAATCATCCTCCTCTGCTGGAAATTTCTCATCTGTTTGTGATTCAATCTCCTTTGTTGGTTCATCAGTAGGCCTACTTAATTTCTTCAGGAAGTCTTCAGCCTTTTGAAGAGTATTTAGTCTATATCTTCATTGCTGATATCTAAAGGTCACACCTTCTAATTTTTCCCAATGAAATGGGATATCCAATCTCTTCAGTTTACTGGTTAAAAATATAATCCTTTCTCTTCTTCAGAATTCTTGGAGGGATGTCCTTGAGCAAAATCAATTCCTTTTCATCAGCTTTAATATATATATATATATATATATATATAGTTGCTGCAAGGCCAGATCCCTCATCTGTCTTCTGACGAAGTATAGAATCACATCCCTTGCTAATTTCTTCTCTTTGGCAAATCTTGACTCTACTCTAAATGCCTTGTCAACATCCCAATTAATATCTACCACAGATCTTTCTAAAATTATTGCCAGAATCGCAGCTACTCTTCCACGTAAGTCTTCATCTTGTAATTCAGATAAACCACCTATTTTTATACACCTCTCCCATTATCTAAGATCCAGAAGAGCAATCATATCCAAATCTTTTTCTCTGTCATAGTCAATTTTCCAGTAATATCTTCTAGATTTTGAGTCTTAGAGTCCAAATTCTCTAATTTCTGCGTAACTTGATTCATGTCAGACAATATCTTCTCTGAAGATTATCTAATATCTCTGACTTCAATTTGAAACTCTATTCTCATTGGTTTTATTTCCTCCATATTCAATAAATTTGGATCTGTTGCTTTAATATATCAATAGATGGTCTGCTCTGAACTGAAGCCTTTGCTTGAGCAGCCACTCTTTTATATTGCATCCCAATTTAAAGCCACGTTAATTTGACAGTTGTCAACAGCTTAATTTAGAAAAGGAGCTTTTAAAACTGCAATTTTACTTCACACCACAAGGTATCAATGTAGCAAACCAATAAAGTTCATTAGCTTCTTTAACTCCTCCTGAATTTCTTATAGCTGGGTATTAAAGACTCTTTATGACTCCACTTCCTTCAGTTAACTTCCTTTCCGTACAGCATAGGTCAGGCAGTCTGCATTCTTTATAAGGTAAACAATATTATTTTTACTCTTAATTACCCAGAACTCTATCTTTATCATTTATTCTTTGATATGTTGCAGGAAAAAAATCAAAGTCACTTCAGTTAAATGTTAGTGTTGATAGCTAGTATCTCTGTTGGTAAATTTGCTCAGAATATTATTCAAGGACTGAGTTAGATCAAGATCCCTCCAAAAGGCTTGGATAAGTTTTAAAGGAGAACAAAAATTACACTTTACTCACTCAAGTCCATGAGCAGATATTTGCATGGCAGTAGTTAGTTGAGGTTCCAGCAGTAGGGTTCAATAAATGGTGGTAAATTTAAAGTTTTTTAAAAATCACTTTAAATGTTGAAGGCAACGTTTCTGCTTAATGGCAGCCAGACACAGTGGGTTCCTGGTCCCCTCTGTCCTGTCGCAATGACCCCCCAAAAAATGAGGGGGGGAAGTGCCCAGGTGGGACTCTGGACCTCCGCAAGCCTCCTCTGGGTCCCCTGTGCCCAGGAGACAATTTTCACCAGACCCTAATGCCTCTGGGTCAGCACGTTCCATGGCTGGCAATCACAGACTTGTTGGGGACACAACCATCATGTCGCCACTTTCAACCAGAAACCTGGAAAATTATCATATCTCTTGAAAGCTTTCAATTTTGGTTCAACAACTTCCTTACCACAATTGATCTTTTGGAGGCATAACTTCAAATTCCCATGCATCCTCTTCATTATAAATTCCTGTGCATTGTCTATCTGAACAATATTTCTGGCATTGGGAGTCCCTATTTATCATTTAACCTAACCCAAGAATATTTTATGTGCATTGTCTGTCCTGAACTGTATTTCTGGTACTGGGACTTTCTATTTAGCATTTAATATGACCCAAGACAATTCAGAAAGGTCCTGGTAGCTCAGGTTTCTGCCTTGTGCAGCAGTGTTTCCATGGCTCTTCCATTCAAGGCTCTTCATCCAGTACAACAGATTTCTGCCAAATTAAAACAAACTCAACCTCACTGTGAAGCACAGGTTAAATTATGTGTGGTTGATCATCAATGTACAAAGAAGCAGAGTATCCTTCTCAACTGGAAAGTGGAAAATTCAAGTGTTGACTCATCACCTCTTGCTGCAGATATGTTAGATCTGATGAAATTAATCCAGTAGACTGGCTATGCTAGTATCCTTGAGAAGTTATTATTAGTATTATTTGAGCAAGGTTTATGCAAGATCTCTTAGACCTTCTTCCTACTTTTTCAAGGTCAGATCACCCAGCAACTTCATCTTCCAGTTACGTCTACATTAGAAATTAAACAAGCACTTCAGTGGGGACTAGAAGTCCCTGTCTTCAGAGATACTGCTCAAATACCAAGCTGATATCTTGATGATAACAGTGCAAGCCTCTCAAATTAGTGAGTTTGCTTTAAGGTCAAAGGATATGGTCAGTGCTGGAAGTAAACTGGGTGAAGCAGATGTTCAGACCACAATGGAGCAAAATAACACAGAAGCAGCTTCAAGAATACTGCAGAGAAAGGACTGATTCTAGCTGATGACAATCAATCACGCACACGCATACACCACATGTACCTGGAGGCAGGCTTCCCTAGCAGATATTAAATCATGGCAGGGATTGTAAGGGAGAAGTTCATTCCTGAAATATGTGTTACTATGGGATTAGATAGGTTTAGTATATATCTTTTTTCTCTTGAGGCAGATGTCCAGAAACATTGAAAGATCCAAGTACACAATGGGTGAAAGTGATTAGCAAAATATCATGGCTTTCAGACATACCTGAAGTGAATCTGTAACGTCCTTGGCAAATGCCTAACCAATTGGATCATCTGATCCAGGAACAGTGTCCCACCCTCCATTTTAACTTCATAGACACAAGAGCACTAAATTACTCTGTGTGCCATCTCTATGATCCTGGCTTGCTGTTTAAAGTATTTGTAATGCTTACTGCGAGATAGTCATTTATTGGTGTTCACCTTGATATATTGGATCTAGGAAGATAAACGTCAACATAATGTTGGACTTCCTGCATGAGAGTCCCATGCAGGGCTTCAGTACTTGTATCTGAAAAAGCATTCTGGTCTGCAATATGGTAGGAGGGAGTGGAACCTTCCTCCATGCCATAGTCAATGATCATTATTCTTATCCCAGCCAGATACACATGTAGCTAGTTTTCTGGGTTTCAGACTACAACAGTAGTACTCAAAGTGATGGTTTATGGGCAAGTGCCAATCAGAGAGGCATCAGCTTGCCAGTCCACAGCAAGTTTCCAGAAAAGAAAAACAGTTGTACCCACTGGGCACAAATATGGCAACAGTCCTTGATGCGTTAAGGAAAAACATTGCCTGTCCCCCACATTAATGGGGAGGCTACAGTGTCTGAGTGAGTCCTGAGAATGGTTTTCTGGCCAGTCACTTTTCTCTTCCATACATTTCTTGCTTTGAAAATAATTTCTCTCTTAGATGTCCCTAACATTTTTGAAGCTTGGTTCTTGCTCACAATTTTTTTTAAATGTGCATTAGGAGGAGGTACTGGCCAGGCGCTTAGCTCAGTCTGGAATTTCTGAGGCAAGGCTTTGGTGTTCTTATAAGGTGATCC
Organism: Gambelia wislizenii; assembly: GCA_030847615.1. Classification (NCBI taxonomy): domain Eukaryota; kingdom Metazoa; phylum Chordata; class Lepidosauria; order Squamata; family Crotaphytidae; genus Gambelia; species Gambelia wislizenii. The sequence goes on along the minus strand of JAUMIR010000005.1, from coordinate 223,068,928 downwards.
TGCCTGTGTGACCTCTGTGAGGAGACTGTCCCATACTGTGAGGATAGATTTTCACATATACAACCAAATTTCACTTATTCCCAAGTAAGTCTACACAGGAGTGCCCCCTTAGAGTGTGACAGTTTGGCAACTGATCCATATCACCAAAAATGTTGTTTAAATCACAGATACAAGAAGATACAACTGTGGAAAAAACTTACCTTTCATCTCAGCTGTGAATATGCAGTCTCCATACTGGCCTTCATTGCAGGGATATGCAGTGTCTCTTTTTTGAAAGTGCTACTGTGGATTTGTGACTTTAGAGATCCCAGCCTGCTTCTGTTATGTAATGCTCTGGTCTGGTGTTTAACTTTAATTTCTAACAGCACAGCCATCCTTGTTATCAACCAAATTGCATTCTTCTTTTTTAAAAAATGGATTCCTGTTGCCTGTACTGTATTTTCATTTCACTCTACAAGTAAAGCAAAAGGCTTCTGGCCTAGGAAAACAGTTACCATGGCAACTGAGGACTAACTTATCTTTGGAGAATATTTTGCCTTTCCCTTTTAATTATTTGCTAATGGTTTTCAGGACATATATGTTCTTCCCAGAGCAATTTGTTTTTTTAAAAATAGTATATTAGCTGACAGAGAGGTTTATGTTCCACATTTGAGCTGCGGGGGTAGGGGGGCTCAGTTTATGTCTGGTTAGTTTTGCTTTCCATGGGGTCTCTCTTCACTCCCTTTAATGGAGAGTCACAGGAAGATGTAGGCTCTCCTTGTTTCTGTGTTCATGTGGGAATTTTTTCCATCTCAAAAACTGCACAGAGAGAAAATATTGTCTCATTGGAACTTCTCCCCAGGTGTGAAGTTAGACAAAGCAAAACACAAATGCACTTTGTGTAGAAAGTTTTGAACATTAAAGTACTGCCTTTTGACAAGACCTGCTGTGGTGTGATGTTGTTTATCCTACCCTTCATAGAAAAGAGTTTATTGCTTTTACTCCAGTGGTCACAAATAAATGATTGCTCTGCCTCACTATTAAACTATGGTCGTGGGTCATGTAGTTTTGCCAGCTGATTATCAAGACTAGGAACTAGAATTGCATTGCCTGCAGATGGAGCTTTCTGGAACAGGTTAGAGCCAAAGCAGATCAAAGAGGGTGGAGCCCAGTGGAAAGGTTTTTTTTTTTTTAATTAAAATATATATATTACACTCAAAAACAAAAAAACAAACTTTATATAAAGAAAAAAACAACAAGGGTGATTTTTTGGCAACTGATCCAAAACGAAAAAAGAAAAGCAAACCAAGGTCATGTTTTGTGGGCTCAGCAGCAAAATTAACGGGCTTAACTTGGCCAGATTGAAAACACCTACCCTTTTTTGTAGGAACTGACAACAGGTCACAACTGTATTGATCACAGCTGAAGAAGTTTGATGGGACTAGATTCATCAATGGAAAGAGACTGATCAACCCAGCCCACTTGCTGGGTATGCCTGGAATTGAAGATGTGGGATTCCACATGGGTGGAAGTCACTGCGTGGTTCCTCTGCCACCTAGGAATGAGTCAGAGCAAAATGCGTTCAAGCTAGGCATGATTCTGGTTGTCTCTATTTTCAAGGTCCTTAAGGAAACCCTCCAAACTGGGTATGATGGGCACAAAGTTCTCATCTCCACCAACCCAGATCAACTCTAGTGTCACCATACTCCCAGTTTGGCTGAGTTTTACCCAGATTCTAGGTATGTCACCTGGTGCCCACTTGGACCATCATCTTGTTCAGATTCCAAGCTTTCATTTTTTTAAAAAACGTAAGTCTCTAGCCTTTGTAAATGCCAAGATATGGGTCAAAATTTGGAGGCACTCTTCTGTGAACAACGTCAATCCTGTCTAGCAGGCATGAGGAAAGGGAGAGTGAGTTATGCATTTGGTTGGGGTTGCCATTACAAGGGCATGATGTGAAGCAATGGAGGAAGGGTGAGCAGAGTGAGTGGCAGTGCCAGAAGCAAGGAAGGAGAACATTGCAAGGCCACAAGCTGAGGTGAGGGATGGAGTAGGAGGAAAGGAGAGTGAGTGGTACATCTGGCAGTGTGTAATAAGCAAGGGGAGAGGCATTGTGAGAATGCAGGATGAGGCATGGGAGGGAATAGGAAGGAATGTAGAATGAGCAGTACAAGTTGCAAAGCACAAGATGAGAAGAGAGCACTGAGAGGTATGAAGTGAGGCAAAGGACTAGGAGGGAAGGTAGGATGCAGTATGGGAGGAAGGGGAAAGGAGGGAAGAGTGGGTGAGAGGTGCAGGGGCATGGTGCAAGGAGCAAGGGTGGGATACTTTGCAAGGGTGTGAAGTGGGGCAAAGGCAAACAATGTTGCTACTGCTATCATGCAACAAAGAAGTAATGTATGTTTGTTATCCGATTCTTTATCCACAATACCTGGCAAAAATATTTCTGGTGACATCACAAAATTTACCTTTACATTTTTTTTTATTAACATATAAATCTTAAACCATTAACTTCTCACCTTCTTACCAGTCCAGCACATATGGAAAAAGAAGCCCTCCTTATCTTGACATCCCCAACATTGGGTTGAAACATTCTTAGACACAGTTAGCAGTTGTTTGGCCATTTTCTTTGGAGTTCAGTCTCTAACTCCTGACACAAGAGTCTCTCATCTCTAAGCAATATCCATTCCTTCAACCATACAAAACAACAGGCCTTATAATACAATTTAATACAGTCAGCCATCCATAGCCATGGACTTTTTTTATCCATGGATTCAACCATGCACAGCTTAAAAATATTCAAACAAAACAAAATTCCAAGAAGCACACCTTGATTTTGCCATCTTATCTAAGGGACACCATTGTACTATACCATTGTATATAATGGGAGTTGAGCATCCATAGATTTTGGTATCCATAGGGGGTCCTGGAACCAAACCCCAGCAGATACCAAGCACCCACTGTATTGTGAATTTCCACACAACCCTTTTCTTTAGCATCATACAATGTTTTAAATCAGCAGTTCTTAACCTGTGGTCTGCAAACCCCCAGGTGATCACAGTGTCCTCACAGGGGGTCCATGATGGCTTAAAGAAATGTTATGAGTTTTTAACAGTTAAAATACAAAGAAAGAATGAATAAATGAATGGAAGAAAGACAGAAAGACATTGATCTCAAAGAACAGGAGTCTTTTGCTGGTGATAGACATTATTTGTATAAAGTTTCATTACAGTGTTTCAAACCATTCAAAAATTATGAAAATAACTGTTTGATAGCAAAAAAAAAAATGTATTCAGCACTTGCTACTTCTGCACAGTGAGAACATACAAATGAAAGACACTGAATGGCTGAGAGAAAGCACATGACAGATCTTGGTAACAAGCATACAGCCAGAAGCCACCTTTGTAGCTGCACCAAACTCAAGTTTTGTCTACATTGTGCCACCACATTGTCAGAAGTTTATTGCTTCCGAGGATTCTGTAGCTGTTTCCAGAATGTTCTCGAAGAAATTCATGTATAAAAGGAAGAGCCTGTTCATGGCAAGAGAGAGTCAGAATCAGTCAATGTGAGTGTCCAGATGGATTTCAGAATTATAACTGTGGGTTATTAAAAATGATTGTGTTGCTTCTTCGATTGCTGCAACTAAAAGGGTTTGGTTATTGTCAGGCAAAGTGACTTTTCGATGTTATTGTGATTAATTTTGTAACAATACATTTTGGTTGAGCCTCAGGATAGATCACTGGCTGATTCTGAAGTGTAAAAGTACTAATGATGTTGATGAGAGTGCATCCTGTTCAAAGGAAGATGAACGTTCTTCCAGTAATCTTAAAAACTGCCGCCATTATGGCAAGGAATATCTGTCAATTGGCTTCATGTGTACAGGCCCAGAAGACAAACAACTACCTTGCTGTGTGTTATGTTATGATGTATTGTCCAAACGAGGCCATGAAACTGTCAAAATTGTAAAAATATCTCAATACTGAACATAATGAACATGCCACAAAGAGCATTGATTTTTCTCAAAAGTAAGGAGAAGGAGCTTTGGGAAAGTAAGAAAATGTTTTTTTAAAAAGAGTGCAATTGTTTGTAACAATGAAAATGCTGTGAGGACCTCATTTGAAGTTTTTCAACTAATAGCAGAAACCAGAAAACCACACACAATAGCAGAAGAACCTACATAACCTGCTGCAAAAATAATGGTTTCTGCACTGATTAACGAGAAAGCTTCTGAGGACCTTTCTTTAATACCTTTGTCAAATGACACAGTTACAAGCAAACCAATGATTTGTCAGCCAATATCAAGGGACGGTTATTAGAAAGAATTTGCATATCGCCCTGTTTTGCTCTGCAATTGGATGAAAGCACAGACAAAACAAACAAAGCAGCATTACTGTACTACAGTAGTATGAGCACAAGAGAAATATTTACTGTTCATCTCCTTGTTGGTACACACTACACTAAAGAAGTATTTAATAGCTTAAAAACATTTATAACCTCTCATGACATGAATTGGTTGAAATGCATTGGGATTAGCACAGACAGGGCATGAGCAATGTCTGGAAAGGTTACTGCACTTGTAGCACAGATTAAGGAAATCATACCATTGGTGACTTGGTACCATTGCTGCATACAAAGGGAAGCTCTAGTCGTTAAGAAGATACCAGAAAAACTAAAACAGACCTTAAATGAATCAGTCAAAATTTTATAAAAAGCAAATAATTGAATCCAATATTTTTTGAGCAGCTTTGCAAAGATATGGACAGTGAACACCATCAACTTATGCTAGACTGTGAAGTTCATTGGCTATCAGGAGGTAAAGTTTTGTCTCATTTTGGGGAATTTAGACATGACTCCTCATTGAGCAGCAATTTCACTTCAGTGATCGTTTGGCAGATTTTTCCTGGTTAGTAAAATTGGCAAATCTGTCAGATATCTTCACCCATTTAAATATGCTCTCAACTTAAATCTTCAAGGAGAAAACCTACAGTTTTCCAAGGGGCCGTTTACACGGCAAAATAAATCCTCTAAGAATTTGCAGAATCCTAATAGTTCCCACATCTTTTGGATCAAAGTTGCCATATTCAGAAGGAGGGAGGCAAAAACAAACAAACCCATAGATCACACAGTATCAGCTTTCGGTATATCCCCTGACATTTTTTGAAAAGTAGCACAAGTTAGCGCATTATCGATTGTGTGAATTAACATTTCGCTTACAGCCGTGGAAACTACTAGCACTCTTCCCGAAACTGCCACAGCAGAGCTGAGTCGTGATTGGTTGGAGTGGAGGAGGAGTGTACTTGCAAGAGATGAGCCTAAAAGGAAAACTCCAGCCAGCTGGCTTGCTTTTAGCATAATTACTGTTTTAGCATAATTACTGTTCCTCCTTCTCTCTCTCTCTTTCTCTCTCTCTCTCTCTCTCTGTGTGTGTGTGTATGAGAGAGAGAAAGAGAGATGTCGATCATTCTTTAGTGTGTTTATGTGTGCTCGCACGTGAGAGAGAGGGGAAAGCACAGCTGACAGGGATTGCAGAGTGAAAGGAATCTCATCTCCTCCTCCATGGTCTCCCTCTCCATGGTCTCCTTTTTTGTTGATTTATATACAGACAAAGGTACCAACTTATGGCCTCCTTTCCCCTCGCACTGCCCCCTCCTTCCTTCCTCTCCATCTTCTGCCTGGCTTTAATGATAATGATAGAGCTGCCTGGCCACGCCACCCCCACCTTTGTCTGTGTAAACTAGAAAGCCGAAACTCACCCGCATCATGCAGATTAGCCATAAATCGTATGAACTATTCACCCCTGTTCCGAAAGGACGGAAATCCGGAATTTCACTCACTTTATTCTGTTGTGTAACTAGCCCCCAAGTTGAAGACAAGATCAAAGCAATGATGAAAAAGTTGGAATTGTGGAACCATCACCTATCAAACCAAAACTATGAGGCATTTCCAAACCTCACCAAAAAAAAAATGGTTCCACTTTCTAGGAGAGTCTGGGAAAAACTGGGATACCAATAGCAAAAAATAAAGTTGCTAAATTAGAGGGCAAAGAGCAGTTTGCTTCTCTCCTTTCCTTGAGGCCTTGGAAGAGCACCCTAAATGTTTCTAATGACCCAGGATAGTGTCAAATTGACAGAGAAGCAAAAAATGGAATGTGAAATGGACTGAGAATGAGAAGCTATAAGGCTTCATGGAAGGAAGGATAGATAAGAGATGCCCAGGAGTGGAAGATGCCTTGCACCAGTTGACAGCCCTCCCTCCCCAACTGTTACAGAAAATATCTGAACTTTCTGTGTCGTATTGATATTACAGAGACAAAAACACACCTCTCTGGTTAAAGGTACATGCCGCTTTTGCTATGCTAATGAAGAAGTGACTGGTTATTATGGGTTATCTGTACATGATCTGCCAAGTACACATGCTCTAGAAATGTGTCCTACTCATTAGTGACATATCTGCAACATATAGATAGAGTGCTTTGTGTCTCCTTCTGGGGCCTCCTCCTTCAACTGTTTGAATAAATCTCTTACTCCCTCCATAGAATTTATCGTATATTCATTACCTGCATAAGTGGTTATCAAAATCTCTGGGACTATCCAATGAAAAGCTATGTCTTTTTTTTCTGAGCACTTCTACCAAAAACCTATATTCTCTACTTTTCTTCAGCATTCTTTCTGGAATTTCTTAAACATAACTATTTCATTCTCATGTATTTTAAGCCTTTTCTTAAAATGTGCTCTCAATATTTCATCTCCGATGTTTTTCTGTGTGAAATGAACTATCTTATCGCTTTGAATTTTTTTCTCTGTGCACAAGCAGAACTTTGTCTGTACATTGCTTCAATCTCATCAGGCTGTTCAGAGAGCTGCTTGTAAGAATCACCATAGCTTTTAAAATTGCCAGTTTTATTTATTTATTTATTTATTTATTTATTTATTTAGGGTCAGATGTCCTGAGAATGAGCCTTTTGTGTTGGTGTGGTGGCCTCTTTGGAAAAAATGTTCATGCGCTCTACCTGTGTAACTATGGAAGTGACAAGTGGCTCCTCGCACCCTCCCACTGTTTTAAATCAATTAGCTCTTCTGGCTCAGCTCTAATTTGTGTTTTCTTATACTTTAAATTGATCTTCATAATTTTGTCTTGTGCCTTTCCCAAATCCTGCTATAAAATAGTCATTCCCTTTGAAGGATCAGAAATCTCCTGTTCATGTTTATGTGTGGTAGCCATGAGGTTGTGAACCAAGGCAGTGATTTCTTCAAACTATTTTTCAGAAAACACTTTAAAGCTCTTTACTTTTCCTGTAATGTCTAATCTTATCAAGTCCAATTTCTCTTATAAATTCCCATTACTTTCTGTCACACATTTATTCAAATCAAAAATCTGGTTAGACATCACAGATATTGAGAATGTATTTTTGTGAGCACATGTTCATTTTCATCTAACGCAGCTCTGGACACTTTTCCAGTGGCCATTTTTATGCTACCTTTTATGATGTGTTATAAATCACTTTCTGCTTGAGTTCTGGCATCGGAGACAATGGTTCCCCCCTTTTCCCCCCTTAAATTGTGGCTTTCTTATAAGCCTTTTTAACTGTTTAAGTCTTAGAGCTGCTGGAAATATTTCTTATTTCCAGTCCAAATTGCCACTTAATTTGGTCTTTTTTTTTCTTTTCTTTTTTTTCTTTTTTTTTTTTTAGCTCTGTGTAGTCCGTATCTCTCAGCACTAGTTTTGGTTTACAAGTACTTTAAAAATGGAGACTGGACTTCGGATATTTATGATGCAAATTTTCTGTATTCACTTGAACATAATAAATCAGCAACTGAGCAGGGGGTTTCTCCTTCCTTGTTCAGCATGGGACATCCAGGGTCCTTTCATCATATTGTAAATCCTTATTTGGAGAAGCTTCTGTCTAGCCGGCCTTGATTACTCTTTTACTATTCTTCAGCTTTGTGGTGGGGAACATTGTAATTTCCAGAGCATGTGCTCAACCAGACGTGTCCCAGCCCACTCCTGAGTCAAGGAGTTATCCAGGAGACTGTGATTCTGCCCTTGTGGAATCCTTCCATATCTTTATAAGCTTAAAGATAATAATAAATCATGTAAAGCTAGAGCAGCTCGTGAATCATGCTGCTAAAAATCAGCCATCTTGGCCAGAGTTGAGACAATTGCATGCCTAAATTTGAGGAAGCAGAATATGGCAAACTTAATCTAGTCCTATGTCCAAAGGGCTAAATCTGTAACAAATCAAGATTAAAATGTGTAACTCACACATAAGAGCATAACTTTTAGAAACTACAGCCAACTCAACTTTTTATTAAAGAAAGTGGAGCCCAGGATATAATTTTTTCTGGCAACTGATCCACACACACACACACACAAACTAAGTCACATTTTTTAGTTAGTTAATAAGCCAAGAACACAAAGAAAACAAAGAAACTATAGATGACTGAGACTGTACAGCTGCATCCCAAACATCCCAAAAACAAAGTTGATGGATTAAGAAGGATCAGGATATGTTTGGGATAAGCATGGATCACAGAGACCCTTGATGACCAACTACAGAATAACAATACCAGACACAGAAAATTGAGTTAAATAAAGACCACTTTATTTGGCCTATATTCTGTTTAAGGTGGGATGGAACCTGGAAAGGAGCAAGAGAGGGGAGCAACCTGATGTTGGTTCAGCTGAGGCCAGATGTCTACCCTAGACTACCTCCACAGCCTTCCCTTGGGTGAAACACCTAAGCCCAAGAGCAATCCAATAGTTGGATTGCTCCTCGGCTGGCCATTTAGTGGAAAGCAAACCCAGGACACTCTGCCCAAGTCCCAGGACTTTATAAGTGAGAGTAAATCCTTAGGTCAGCCTCAAGGGTAGACTCCCTCTCCACCCCATCCCACCCTGGGTCCCAGGACCTGATGATGCCATTCCAGAGCCCTATCCTTTACCATAAGTGTGCCAAGGTGTACCACCGAACTCTTAAATTCTCCTCCCACTTCCTCCCCTTGACAAGGGACAAGCATCTGCATAGCTCCTTTACCCCACCAGGCCAGCCAATAAGATGCTCACCCCCTATTGCAAGTCTCCCAAGAAGATCAAATTTCCTTCTTGTGACAAAGGAATGCCATCAGCCCTGTAGAGCTTTGGCCAATGAAAGACTATATTGGAATGTACAAGAAAGGAGCCCAGCCCTCTGTGTAAAGCATTATGCATTCTCTGTTAAACCCTCTTCCAGGCTCTGTCCAAACATTGAGAACTCTGCCTGAAACATCCCCCTTGGCTGATACAACCAATGTATTCACCCACAAGGCCCCAAAGAATGCAGTTAACACTGCAGCATGAATAAAGTCTTTATATCTAGAGATTAAATGACAGGCCACACATTTCCTAAACCCATAAGAACCTCAGGGGATGAAGGTTCCCACCTATCAACCACTCTGCCCTTTTCACAGACCCACCCTTCCAAGGCCTTGCACACCCTAAAATCACTAGTGGTATCCTTATACCCCTGAGCCCTTGTAGCAAATGCCAATGCTGACAGCCTAGTCCTGATGGACTGCAGAGCCATCCCCCTACCCATTAAAAGAAAGACAATACAGTAGAATATAGGTTTTCCATGGTTTTTTTTTTTCCAGACTATGAGGCCATGTTCTGGAAGAGCCTCACAGCCCGAGGGGGAAAAAAACTACAGAAAATCTATGGATGCTGGCCATGAAAGCCTTTGACTTCCCACTGTAGAATATGTTCAAACAGGCAAAGTTTCCAACCTAAAATGCTCAAACTCCCAACCAGCCTTCCTGTAACTATTCCTAGTGCTAAAAGATAATGAAAGGCCCATCGCTCAAGCAATCTCACCCCTCCAAGACTCCATGGGTCTACAAGCATCAGGACCAGATAGGCATTTGCTTCCAGAGCCATTTCTCTGAAGTGTTCCATCTCTTGGCAGGAAAGAGCACCATCAGCTAGCCCATTATCCACACCAGCCCCATGGAAAGCCATAAACAAAATATAACAGAGACACTGCAAGACAAAAGCCCTAACCAAACTCATGCCCTTTGTGGACGTGAAAGACATAGAATTGACAACCTGAACAGCAGCCATGTTATCACACCAGAAATGGACAGAGGAATTAGCCAACTCCTCTGCCCAAATCTGGACAGCCACTACAATTGGAAAAAACTCCAAAAACATTAAATCCATCACCCAACCTTCCTTAGCCCACTCCTCAGGCCATACCTGGGTACACCAATGCACACAAAAGTAAGCCCCAAACCCTATGGATTGTGCTGCAGCAAAGACATTTTCAATGCATCCTATTGGCACAAATCATTTCTCCAAAAAAAGAAATCCCTTTGAAGAAGGCAAAAAACCCTGCCAAACCTTCAAATCCTCCCTAATTCCCTGAGTAAGACTAATCTTATCATGGGGTGTATGCACACCAGCAATAACGTCACAGAGACACTGCAAAAAGTCTCTGTCAGGAGCCACAACCCTACAAGCAAAATTCAAATGACCAATGAGTTCCTGGAACTCCTTAAGAGTGGCTTTACTATGCTCCAAAAATTAAGATACCCTGCTACTTAATTCACCAGTTTTTTCTGCAGGAAGTTCACAATTGGCCATCTGCCGGGAATGATTTGATTGTGTATTCCTGCATGGCAGGGGGTTGGACTGGATGGCCCTTGAGGTCTCTTCCAACTCTACGATTCTATAATTCTATAATTTTGCTCAAAATCCCCAGGATGAACAGGAAGAAGGTGAAATGCTGACTTAGAGCTTGTCTAGATGGGCAATTTACCCCATCTTTCCCCCATCTTAGAGCCCTGCAGTCCTGATGACACAAGGCTTTTGCCTCACTTTGAAGCTGGGCAATCCTACCGACCCTTAGGGCAAAGATGGGGCTAAGACGGGGAAAAGTCCAATAAAACATTTTCTTAAACACCTACCAAAAACAGCTTCTTTCAAGAAAAACCAGATCACAGGAATCCTTACCACTGCAGCTGCCACATATAATTGCATTCTCTGAACCCAGGAAGGAATCCCACAACATGTGGCTAAGAATGGTCACATGCCGAGGGGTCTTGGTCATGTGCTGCGGGATGGTTTCCTGGCTACAGAGAGTGGGACACAGGCTGTGGCAGCTGCAGAGACTGGCTGGCATGCTGGTCTGGACTTCCTCCCATTTTGTGCCTGCAACAGGGGAGGAATGGGCCTGATCCACAGAAAGAATACGCTGATGAGGAGCCAGCATATTCTAGCCTGTGTAGATGAGCCCTTAATGTCACATTTTGCCTGCTCTGACCCAACCCCATTCCTGCCTACCTCATTAATTGCCGCATCAAAGGATGTTCTCGTAGTGCACTGTGCAAAGTTCCACAGGAATGTCTTCATTAACCAATTATCCTTTAGTGTAAGACAAATAATGAATAAGCCTGTATTCACCAGGTACCTTCTTGGGAACAACACCTAGAGGCAACACCCTCAAATTTGGCATGGGGACACAGCAAAGGGACCAACTGCTCTCCCTTCTCCCACCTCCTTACAAACCTTGTCCCTGATAACCTGCTCTAAGCCAATCACTGAACAAAGATTCTTAGACAAATAAGGTTTCCAGATTCCCTGAAATGGGATCCAAAAACCATCCATAAACCCTTCCTTCAAATAAATTACTGCCTCCCAGACAGCGTAAAAGTGCAAAAGCACCTTAATCCTGTCCAGCTTAATTGGACTAGACCCCTTTTGAAGGTTCAGGGGAACTCCTGAATCCCCATTTACCAGACTGCTGGTCCTTAAATCCACCTGCACCCTTTCTTTTTGAACAGTTCTGAAAGGAATGTACTACAGATTGAACATTCATGCTGGAATTTGCAGGGGTGGGATGTGCAAGCACCCTGTACTCCAAATTTCTAGCACAACAAATTCTGCCCACTGGCAACAGCCTGGCTTTTTACATTCACTCCCACCTGGGCCCTCTGGACTAAATGACCAATGTGGGACCGCTCTCCTTAAGTCAGTTTTTCAGGTGTCATAAGCTGCATCTACAATTGCAAATTCATCTGATCCAGTCTCATGGCAGGATTCATCATGATATGCATCCTAAAGGCCTCATCTTACAACAGCCACACAGGCCCTGAGAAATTGACAAGTCAACGGATAAAGCGCAATGGAGCCTAATTAAACTCATTGGCCTATTCATGCCCAACCAGTGGATCAGTCCCAATGAAGCCTACTAAGTCAGAGTGGGCCTAAACGGGTCCAATCACAAGCCATGCTGTGGTCCAATGGGCCAACACACTTGGTTCAGATGTATTCATATGGGCTGATCCCTAAGTCACGCTGTGCCCTATATGCGTGGCCTATATGTGTGGCCTATCTCTCTCTCTCTCTCTCTCTCTCTCTATATATATATATATAGGCCCTATATGTGTGGCCTAGCCAGACCCAACCGCAAATCACATGATGCTCCAGCAAACCTAACAGCCAGTCATAGGATACTCAGACCTACACAGGTGATTCGGGCCTAGCCAGGTTCAACCACAAGTTATGTGATGCTCCAGACCAATAACAGGAAGGGGGATCAAGCCCAATGCAGCCTAGCCACCCAAGGAATCCAACAGGGATCTATGATCGGGCCTAATAAGAAGAAGGAGAATTGGGCCCTGCACAGCATAGCCACACAGAAGAACCAACAGGGACCTATGATCTATTCACCTTGGGCCTATTGACTACACACACACACCCAGAGCCTGACCAAACAGCCAATTAGAGGCCAGGCAAATCTCTGGAAGTCCACCTATGCACAAAGGACACATGGTCTAATCAGGGCCAAACTGGTAGCCAAAAGCACCTCACTGTTCTGTATCCCCCAAACCAAAGACAAATCCCCGCCCACTCCCCAGGCCCAATCGGGCTGAATCACACAAATCACAAAAATAAATCCAAAGTAAAACTAATTACATTAAAATGTGATGAAAACAAGTAAAATTACTAAGAAGGAAGGCCAGGTGGATGAAATCATGCTGCAGCACCAGTCAATCTGACGCTGTTGTGCAACCAGGTCCAACCACTAACCATTCTGTTTGATGCTCACTGCTTGTCACTCGCTGTTTGGTTCTGTACTGCAAAGATCTAAAGAGACACATGAGAGGGCAGCCAGGCCTTAAACAGCCTCCAGCTCTGCCCCCATCATGTGCTGTGTCTTGGCGCTCTGCACCACATGCGACAACCCCTGGCCTCTAGCCATAAAGGGCATCAAAAGTGCACCCTCTTGTATGGCACTGTTCATGGCACAGGTCCTGGTATTTACTTTTCCAGAGAAGAGATCCCTTTCTGCAGACTTTTGACAGCAGTAGGATTTCAACAGAGGGGTTCAAAGTGGGGACAGGCAGGCCTTGGTCTCTGAGACAAACTAGAAATGTGGATGTCCAAACTGTGTTCTGTCTAATGAGCCATGTCCTTGAGTTGCCGTGTACCGTTATGGCCCATTTAGGTCAATGAGTATTGAACATTTTCTGCATTGTGTGAAGAAACACTTAGCACCTTGGAATGTCAAATTTCTACAGTTCTCACTTCAGGCATTGGTCCACATCTAGGTCTTCAAATGAAAACATAAGTTTTATTCATATAAAATGTTTAAAAATATAGACACTAGCTGGCACATTCTGTATTTGTGCTCTAAAGAGAACTTCTATTTGCCACTCTTTAAAATGTTTTCCTCTATTTTCTGGGAAAGAGGAAAACTCCTTTATATTCTGTAGCACTTAAAGAAAATATGTGCCAGATCTTATTCATAATACCATATGTGGATATACTAAATATCTACAACCTCACAAGTTTAGCCAAAAAAAAAAGATATGTTTTCACCCCAAAACAGAAATCTGTTTGAGATCTACCTCAAGACTACCAGCTGCACAGCAGAGAGTGATACAAAGGATCAAGACCTATCCAACTACAGACTTGATGACTGAAATCCTAAATATATTTATTATGGGGAAAGGAACTGGCAAAACCATGTCTTGCTTAAGAAAACCCTGTGAAGTTCATGGGGCCGCCATAAGCTGACAAGCGACTTGAAGACACATACACACACCCAAGCCCCACTGAATAAAGTTGGACTTCATAGTAAACATACATAGTACTGCACTGTAAGAGAAGTCTAATCATAACATTGTCAACACGATTGGTTTAAACCTTGCTCTGGGTAGGGGTTCATATTTCTCAAATACTATGAGGAAATCTGAGCCCATCCCACAGCTATTGATAACCTGCCCTTAGGCTTTCACAAAGTGTGTTGTTGTCGTTGTTGTTGTTGTGTTCCTTAGCTCAACCTGGACTTCAGTTCTTCCTTCCATGCCCCACCAGTCAAGGATTTTCAAACTGCACATGTTTATGAAAAATCTACAAGGTCCACTAAATTATTATTTTTTCTCTAGGCAGCAAAACAGAATTTCATGTGAGTATATTTGTTGCATTTGTGTTGAATTCAGCCCACAAGTCATTTTCATTTGGCTTCCAGCATCCTACCAAATTGTCTTTCAAGTGAGGGAAACACATTGCCCGCAGTTTCACTTTAGAAAGTAAATGAACTTGACTGCAAAATTGTTGCGGGGAGGGAGAGACTTTGCCCTTCGTCATTAGACTTTAGATTTTAGTCACCAGCCCTTCCCTAACTGGGAAGTTCTTACTTCTTGGCAATCCTGGCTTTATTTCAGGGGCAGATTGCTACCAACAGGATGATGTGTCATAGCAAAATACAGAGGTGGCCCCTGAACCACTCTTGGCAGGGACAATCCCAACAAATCCTCTGTTGTCCCATTTTTTTAGCTGCTTTTAGAATATCTCAGTTTGTCTCTCCATGTCCCACTTTCACTCTTTGTCCTCAGCTTTCTTCAATTTCTGCAAACTGAGTTCAAAGTGAAAAAGTACACTTTGAACTCAGTACAACTCAGTACAAAAAATACAACTCAGGAAGGGGAGGAGAGAGAAGTGGGCAGAATTTTGCCCTTCCTAGTAGGCTCAGGCAAAAGCAATTTGCTGCAGCCTCTCCTAGCTTGTGTGTTCTTCCTCATTAATAACTTTTTCCATTTTAACCACACTCTGATGTTGCTGTGCCTCACTTGTCTCGGTTTTCATCTGTGAAATACTGGAGGGTATGAAAACTTCCTTTGCTGACTGTTCTCATGTTAAAAGTACACAGAGGTATGTTCAAGAGTGCACTAGCATGCACACTTTAATCATGGATGTTCATTAAGTCCACAATACAACAAAATCCAAAATCCACAACCAGTGATACATTTATTGGGCTAACTCAAAGGCATAAAATACATTATGCAAGCTTTCAAAGCTTCATTGGCTTCCTCATGGGGCAAAGATGTTAAAAATCATACAGGAGAAAAGTGGTGATGGTGTTAGAGTCATAGGCCTACATTCTGTCTGAGATGTTGTCAGTTAGGATGGTATTGGGGGATTTCAATGCAAGTAGAGACCACTACCCTTATTGGCCATGTGAGGACTAGCGACAAAGTATAATACGGGGTCCGTCTATACGATTAAAAAAAAATCCATTTGGGGGGTAAAAAATACGAATAGGAAGCCGTTCGTATGCATACGATCTGCCTATACAATTTTTTATCCCCCTAAACTCCGTATGAGCCCCCTTCCCCAGCTGGCTGGAGCAAGTAAGCCAAGTGGCAGTTTTAAATCTCCCACCACTTTTTTTTTTAATTTAAAAAGGTACCTGCTTTGCGGACATTCGGTTTTCCCTATTTACAAAGTAAAATAAAAATAAATATATATAAAATTCATGGACTTACCGGACTCTCGCTTAGCCAGGAATCCAACATGGCAGCTGCTCCCAATTCCCCTCCTTGCTAGCCCCGCCTCCTCTACTTGGCCAGCCAATCAGATTACACTGATGTGCGAACGGGGTGTGCAGACCATCAGCCATTCGAACGGCTGTATGTATTTTATGCCGAGATCCACTAATCCTCCCGAACGCTGAATCCACATAGTTTACGGGGGATTCACTAGCCCCCCTTCTGAATGTATTAATCTGAACAGCTATGTGTACGGAAGAGCGATCTTCCGAACGGCGTACATATTTTTTTTTACCGTGTAGACGGGACCTCAAAGACAAGTAATAAAATTTCAACTGCATGGGCAACAGAAAAGTAACTTATCTTCTTGTTAAGTCCACTATTTATGTCACATGATAAAGTAATATATTGTTGTTGATTAGTATCACTGTTATATTCCATCCAGGTATAGAAAGAAAGTAGGGTAAAAAGAAAGAAAATAGCCAGCTGCATATATACATGGAATTAAAAAGTATAGCTGAGTATCATCAACTCTTCAACAGCTTGCATCTATTTCACTTTTTATTGGAATTGTTCAAGCAGGATAAGTGGTTCTTATTCTGTGGTCTGCAGACCCACAGGGAGCTGCAATGTCCTCACTGGGGTCTGCAAAGATTTGAAGTCTGCTCAACCCAAATCCTCCCCACAGTGGAGCAGACACATGACAGGAGCCAAGGCAAAGGCTGCAGATTGCCATTCAATCCACTTCAGCCCCAAATGTGCAGAAAGAAACAGGAGAAAATTCTTCCCTCACCCTCCATTGCCTCTGAGGGAAAACTTAATGGATGGTGTAATTGTGTTGTTGTTGTGTTTTAAATCTTGAGTTAAGTCTTGGGGGTCCGAGCAACAAAAGATATGTAAAGGGGGTCCCTGGTAAAGAAAAGGTTAAGAGCCACTGTTCTAGCATATTCTTTTTTCTTTTCAAATTGGAAAAGACTGAAGCACATGATCTCAAGAATTAAACTTATATATTGGAAATGAAAAACATTTATTTATCTTTGGTTGACTGGAAATCAAGTGTCAATGGGATTTAAGAAAGCTCAATTTGCTTAGTTTATCACAAAGCTGAAGAGGTGACTTGATTTCAGTGTGTAAGTACACTCACGAAGTACCTGAGAAAGTGATAGGTATTAAATAGCTCCTTAATCGAGCAGAAGATGGCATAAGAAAAAGCTGAGAAGAAACCAACATCTGACAGCTAAGGCTCAACCAATCCAAGTGAGAACTAAAATATGTTTCCAAATAATTCAAGTAATTAACCACTAAAGCATAAAAAGCATGGGTGGGATCTATACAACATTTTAGAAAACTGGTATATAGTACTGATTATAGGAGTGAAATCCTGAAGTTCAGAAGCTCCACATTCGTACTATAAGTGGTGATTGTCCCAATAGCCTAAATTTGTTAGTCCCAATTAGATTAGACATACTGAACATTACATAAGTGTTGGTGACCTTACCAAATACCCACGTCCTTCAGCCATTCTGGGGGCATAGTGCTGCCGAGGACAAGGTTTCCCTTTTGTTAAGGACAAGGACAAGCTGCTAATAGAAAGGGATGCCTTACTCGTGGCTCTGCTATGACCCAGGGATGCTAGAGGACAACATCATCTGATAATCTTGCCCCTTCCTGTTTTTCTTGCAATTTTCTGATGCAGTTTTTGTTGTGTCTGATCATCTCCAATCTCACTGTAAATCCACAAAATGTAGCAGCATTTAACTTTGTGACCACTTTTGTTTTGATTAAATATAGCTGTATGCAGCCAACTCAATTTTAAAAAACTAAATTTAATTTAAATTTAGTTTTTAAAATGTAATTGCCTGCATACAACTGTATTTAAGCAAATATATATGAAGCAGAATGCTTGCATGACAAAAGCCTCTTCTGGAAGCACCCTGCTCTCTCAAGGTACATAATCATAGCCTCTTCCATCACTGAGTCATTGGCTTAAGCCAATGAATTCTATGTATACCCTGGACTGCTAAAAAGATAAATATATGGGTCCTAGAACTAATCAAGCCTCCCTAGAAGCCATATAACATTCCCTAGAAGCCATATGACTAAACTGAGACTGACATACTTTGGACATCTCATGAGAAGACACTGTTCACTAGAAAAGACAATAATATTTGTCAAGATGGAAGGCAGTAGGAAAGGAGAAGACTGCATTGTAGATGGAAAAATTCAATAAAGGATGCCACATCCCTAGGTCTGCAAGACCTGAGCAGGGCTGTTGATGATAGGGTGACTTAGAGATCTCTCATTCATAAGTTTGCTATAAGTTGAAGGCAACTTGATAGCAGTTAACAACAAAACCCAGAAATTTATATATACAGTATAAATTGATGGTCTGGATACTTGATTAGCCTCAATCAATGTCTCTATGATATTAAGGGAACCTTGGATGTATTTAAAGCTTCACGGCCAAATCTGGATTGTAACAAATGTTTCAGTTGTAAACATTGCCACTTAGCTGATAGAGGTAGTTTAAACTGCTCTCGCAAAATTGAAAAAGGCAAAAACTCATAATCAACACAAAGTATCTGATTTAAGGTAACAATCCCATTATCAGCCCACACCTTCCACAAAAATGGTTCCTTATCAATTTTCAAATCTGGATTCTCCCATAAAGTCAATTTGGCATGAGCATATGGGTCAAAGTGCAATTGACTAAACATAGTTCTAACTGCTGCAAAACACCGCCCCTTTTTATAAAATGGGAACCAAATACTATCCATTTGAATAGAGGTGCCAGAAATGAAGATATCAAGGCTGATCGTGATGGATAACTTACAAGTTGACATGTCCAAAAATTAATACAAGATACCAGATATGTCTGGTGGTATATACGAAGCCAAACCTCCTCTCTCTCCCTTTGATTGGATCTGCATCCTCTTCATTGAAATTCTAGGATGTGGCCCTCCCCACAAACATCTCCCGAACAATACATTTAGTTTTTGAAAATACTTGCAAGGTATAAGTAGAGAAATTCCATGAAAATCATTAACAATTCTAGGTATAACATTCATTTTTATCATGTATACTTTACCCCACAGACTCATCTTTAAAACTGCCCTTCTCTCTAAATCTTCTGGAATATATTTTATCATCTTACATATATTAAGATTAATCATCTGAGGCAAATCCCCAGGGATAATTATACCCCCAAAAATACAGTAATAGCATTTGGGCAATATCAAAACTGTCATGGTTTAAATATGCTAGTCCATTTTGCCTCCCATTGGCAGTATTTCTGACTTGGACCAGTTAATTGAATACCCAGATATTTTACCAAAATTATTAGTCAACTGCATCAAAACAGGAATTGACTTCTGGGGCTTTGAAATGAACAACGAAAGAACATCTGCAAAAAGAATATTTTTAAACCATTGATCCTCAAATGTTGTTTAATAGCACATGTTAATGGTTCCAAACACAAATTGAATATTGAAGGAGACAATAGACATCTGTACTGTATCCCATGGTGCTGAATATAATTTTTGTATCCATTTAAAAAATTAGGAAACCCAAAATAGTCAATATTGTGAAAAATAAACAGTTGGTAAATGTTATAAACTCAACTGAAGATGATCAGTTCCCATATTTTATTTCCCTTACTTAGATATAGCAGTCTGAAATGTAGGGCTTAATTGGCCAATGTAATTTTTCCTCTGTTCTTGCAGGTTCATTGGAGAGGATAGTGCCCCTGACCATGCAAAAATATGCCTTTCTTTCACCACAATACTCACAACCAGTGTCCACTTGTTTAGAACATGTGGTAGAGTTTCCATGCCATACCACTACAATTCTGGGCCTCAGTAACCTCTCTCTCTCTCTCTCTCTCTCTCAATATATATATATATATGACGTTTAATTGCTGTTGGGATATTTTATTATAGAATAATAAATGGGAAAAGTGTTACCTGCCCTTTCAATAATTCATCAATATATTTCATAATTTGGCTTATTGTTTGGCCTTCCATGTGATTGGTAGTAAACCAGGGCCTCCCAAATGCAAGGACTCAAGGTGTGCTCAAAAAACCTAAGGAAAGGGCCATCCCAAATTCCTTGAATACACACCTGGTTAGTAATTATGTGGTTCCCCCTTGGACTGTTAGGGTGGAAATGGGCTAATTTTCCTAGACGTACATGGAAGGGAGTCATTCACTAATTCAATCAAAGTGGCCAGATACTTTGCCTTGCAAAACTGGTTTTCCCTCACACCTCTCCTAGGACAATAGAAGGTTGTCTGACGCCCATCAGTTTTAATGCTTCAGCCATTAGCGATTGTTAACACAATCGGAGCTTCCACCGTTTTAACTATGGGAAACTCCAGTAGACATTGTATTCCACTCATAACACCCCTTCATGGGGAATATCAAGTATAAATATCACCCCAAACACAGTAAACGTGTGCACAGCTTCTGTCATCTCATCACTCTGTCAGTCTGTGTCACCGCGTTCACAGCGTCCTACATATTGCCACTCTGACTGCTGTGTGACCTTCAGAACGCCATCTGAGTGTCTTCTGCTACACAAACCTCTGCTCCTCAGATACCCATCATCCCAAACTCTGTTCCTCTATCACAATACTTCCTACTTTCTTTGATAGCTTGGTGTGAGTGCTTGAAGCCTGAGTGTTGGTGTGAATGCTTCCAACATTATTTTTCAATAAAAACTATTTTTTTATTTTATTTCCTGGCTGTGAGTCTCATCAGTTAGTAGGTCAAAAGAGCCTGTCATTACTCAGCCTCTTGCTGCCATATTGAGCTAATTAAAATTCCCCATATTAATATCTGGACATGCATGGCATTAATATCTGGACATGCATGGGGTTTTCATGAATGGTTAACAAAAGGTATGCCAGGACAGAAAACTTGTGTTTGCAGGCAACAGCAGAACAATATCTGTGAACAGGATGAGGAATTTATACTGGATCCTGCTAGTAAATCTGTCCTGAACATTCTAGGAAATTCATTTTTATTATGCAATCAGGTCCATATGCATCCCTTTACATTATTAATTCCAAAACATATCCGTGGAAGGAAAACTAGGACCAGTCTTCACTTTGGAAGTGCTGCCTGCAGGTTTTAACTGTACCTTGCTGGCAATTGTAAATCATTACAGCTCACATATTTGAGAAGAGAAATTGGATGCTATAGTATCTTGCTCTGTGTGTGTTTTGCATTTAAGATGATGCAATGGTGTCATTTTCATACTAATGCTAATTTTATGCTTTGTTGACTCCCAAGTCTCTTTCATTTATAACACTCATCTTGGCATTTAAAGGACTAGACTTCTGTATTAAAGAGTCTGCATCAATGCTTGTGCATCTACAGCATGTATCAGTGTATCCATGCGAATGAACAGGAAAGGGAATGAATGTGTACTTGCCAATTAGTCTCAGCAATAATGGATAGTGATTATGTGAAAATATACACAGGCACTGGTGGAGATACTTAAAATCTGCTTTGTATTGAAGCTTTTCTCCAAAAGGAGAGCAATAAACCAGCTGATCAATCTTTACCAAAGACTGATCAGCAAATCTACCAATCATGTGATGAGATGGTCTCATATGGAGACTAGTAACTGAAAGCAGACAGTAGGAATAAATGGCCAGTTTTTATAATGGGAAGATTGTAGGGTCTGCCAAGATTTTGTATTGGGAATGGTCCTTGTTAATTTGTTCACAAGTAAATGGAATTCAGTAACAAGATGGCCATGTTTTCTGGCAACACCAAATTATTTAGGATAAATGAAATAAAAACAGATTCCAAAAAACTCCAGAAGGATCCCTCCAAACTGGCAGAATGAATATTAAAATGGTAAATGAACCTCAGTATAAACAAGTACAGAGGACATTATCAGACTAGCATTTTAAAATGATCTAATAACGCAAGTAAGGAAAGCAGAACCATAGTGGCATAATCACAGTAATTTTCTCATGTATCATGGGATTAAAGCTCGCACCACTTGTCTTTGCATTGCCTTCTATTAACACAGTACTAACAATCTGTAGTGGCCTGTGCGTGCTCCTTTAAGAGAAAATGTTTACTTACTTCCATTATTTCCCATGGGTGCGATCCCAGCAGGTTTCACGTGACTTCACTGAAAGACTCCTAAAACCTCTTAATTCACAACGTTAAGAAAGACAGTACCACTGAACAAGCCTAAAAATGTGCCAACAAATTGGGACAGTTCATTTAAAAAGTGTCCTGTGGTTTGTTTTCCTGTTGTCACCGGGAAGTTTTCTCACTGGCAACAGGAAGGCATGGAAGAGGACTGCCCATTCCTGTGTTTTTGCACCATCTTCAATACTGCAAAAACAGCGGTATTGAAGAGCTATTGATGGCTTGTCCCGTGAATTGAAAGTGACGCCTTATTTGTGGCTGGAGCACACAATGAGCATGTGAACACTTTTTGCTGCATCTGATAAAGTCCTAAGTGCCACATGTTAGGGTAAAATTGTCCAGATTCATATATCTATCACAGTCCTATGCATTTCATATCAGTTTTCATCAGCTCGGATCCCATTAGTATATAATTCAATAAAAATGTTGAAGTGTCCCATATTTCTAATTATTACATATTTCAGGAGAGGGTAGTAGGGCATGGTAACACACAGGGCTTTCCTTTTCCTCTACCCAACCTGTAAAGAAGTTTAAAAATTGCAGGAACTTCCCCTCTCCACTTTTTTTGTTCATAAGCAGTATTTTTACACTTCCAAAAGTAGCCTCCTGACTACTATTGCGGTGGTGGCCTGTGGTGAGTCCAGAGGGAACTGGAGCAGGGGCCAACAATATATACAGAAGCTGAGGAGGCAGGGAGCTTGCTTTACAAGGAATTGGGGTAAATCCTCCTTTTCTCCCTCTCTCTTGGCAATTCTGTAATAGCCTCATGGAGTGGGAGAGGTGGATTCTAATTGGGAAGATGGCACGGGACAAAAGATAGAACATCTCTTTCCCTCACATCATTGAGCTAATCCAGATTGCTCTATCCAGCAGTGTTTAAACTTTTTTTTAAACAAAGGTACCCATTGGGATACCTAATTATAGATTTCCAACATCCTATCCCTTGTAACTTTATGTATAAGGGAAATACTTAAATAAACCTGTGAGCATTCTGGAGGTATGACAATCTGGATATGGTCAGGCTTGGTTAAATACCACGTTAAGAAAACTATAAAATAATCCCTCTCCCCGCACCTCCCAACAAATTTGAGCCTCCCTGTTCCCTCTACCCATATCTTAAAGGCCAAATAGCTAAATGGCAAAGTGTGAGTCTGAGTGCCTGACACACATAATTTAATTGATTGACTTTTAAGGTCTGCAAATTCTGTGTGTCAGGTGCTGCCAAATTGTTCAGACATTATAAAGATGCCAAGTGTCTGGGCTTTTATTTTTTCTTATAATCCCCTGAATGCTCAAATCTTTAAAAATTCAAGTCAGGAGAGGTGAAGTAAACCTCGAAGCAGCACTGCTAAAGTCCACTGCCATCGGCTTATTTAACATTCTGCACAGCTCAGAACACAGGGCATAGTGGGTAAGGGGGACTCTAAATACATGACTTGACAGTAGTCTCTAGTGTCTGCAAAGCACCTTTCATGTTACAAAACAAAAACAGTGAGAAACTGGATTTAGACTTTCCTTCAAGTGATCAAGTGGGACCACAAGTAGAGTGTTTCTCTGGCTTTTCTTCGCAAACGAAGATTCAGGAAGGACTCATCCCACGCTTTCTGCAAGTGCGCTGATGACTGAAAAGGCCAATCCGAGACAAACAAGTCCGGTTGCAGAAAGCACAGCAGAAGGTCTCGTTCAAGATGCTGCTGAACAAGACTGTCATCTCCCGGGTCAGCCTCGAGCGACCAAAGTCCTGAGCCGCCTGAATGCAGAGTTGGGTCTGTGGCTTCCAGTGCATCTTTACACCTGCTGTTTCGTCCCTCACCTACTGCTAGAGGGCTTTTTCGGAATTGGATTTATCCTTCGAGCCTGTACAATGGATTTTTCTGGTGGAGCGCAGCGTGCACAGAACTGGCTTCACCCTTTAAACCAAAGGTTCATCTGCTGTGGCCTTGCAAGCATGGACAGTAGCAATGAGGTCCTCGGGTCATAGGTTTGATTAGAGTTTCCTTCTCTTAGATGGTTGACCTTACAGGGTGGACGAGCACCATCTGCCTGGGTTTGGGATTAGAGTTTTCCTTCTCCTAGGATGGTTGCCATAAGGCTAGAGAGCCCATCCTGCCCTTTGACGCTCTTTGTCAGACCCTTCGGTTTTGACCTGTCTGGCATGGAAGGCCCTACCGGAGGCTATTATGTCACCACCAGCATGGCTCAAAACTTCATTAGGGTACGCAAGCCTCTCTCCCACAATAAGGGAGCGTCAATGGAGAAGTACAAGTAGAGTGTAAGGGTGAAACAATATGATACAATTAGCATGTACCTGTATTTATAAGAGGTGCTCCCTCAAGTGGTGAAAAATATCTGTTTGTTATAGCACGTGCTTTTTTCCAGCCGCATTTAGGGTCTTTGTTTTGTGACTGATAATTCAGGATAACTTCAGCTTAATTTGTAAGAATGATTTCTGAGATACATATCTCCCTTTACTGGAAGGAAACTATGTTAATCACAAGGAATACCTATTTCCTTAACATCAAACTTTAACCTCAGCTACTTTTCTGGATGCCACAGCTTGCCCTCCTGCTCTTCTCCTGACAGTAACTAAGGCAAGGGGAAGAATATCTGTTTCTCTCTATTTTATATCAGGGCTGGCAACTTCAGAGGGTGCAGAGACCTATTTTTGCTCTGACCCCCAATCCAAACACCCAGCCAAAAACCAACTGAAAATGAAACTTTTTGCCATTTTTCTTCAATTTGAGTGTTACAGAATGTTTTCAAGGTATTAATCACTTCTGCAGTGGATATTTACCAGTTCTGGGTGATTCTTGATCTAATTTCTTGGGGAGAGACTGTGAGGGCTCAAGGAAGAGCTGAGGAGCACAGCTAAACTTCCTGGGGCTCCATGTGGCTCACAAGACAATTTTCCTTTCTCATGGCCTATATTGTCCCACTGTAGTCAGATCCCATATGGTTACATATATGGTCCATAATGTGAGGGCTGAGCCTGGAGGTGTTCCTTCTTTGGACAACAACTCCCAGAATCTCCTAGCAAACATGCTACATATCACCAAACTCCAGTGATATCATCTGAATAAATGCCACAACTCCTTGCTCATGCAGGATCCAGTCTGTGCTCCCTAGTGAGTATCCGGTAGGCTTAAACGGCCCTCCTAAATGGGAACAGGAGACCCGTCACTCAAGTTCTCAGTGCTATAATTTAACTTTCTGTGATTTAATGCCTCTATTTACATGGAAGAGGGACTGTTCAGAGCTTTCACTTCATCCCAACTGGGCTATGATTCTTCCTGCCTGTCATTCACTCCCTTAAGAGACTCCAGGGTGGCTGATGTTCCACAGCAGTGGCAGGCAAGATGAATCAGACATGTCCCTCCCAAAGCAAAAAAAAAAAAAAAAAAAAAAAAGATGGGGCACAAGATGGATGCAGGAGGAGGAGGAGGAGGAGTAGAAATAGTCCTTCTCTCTTTTCTCCTACAGTCCCTGAGGAACAGGGCAGACAGTCAAGTAAGTGCATTTTTATTCACAGAATTTTAGGAACCAAAGGCAAAAAGATTTACCTCTGGATTGGAAAGCCTACCTACTTTATCAGTTACTATTCACTGGAATTTATTTTTCATAGAATCATAGAATTGTAGATTTTAATAGTCTATAGCTCTCTTTAGCAGGATCCTCTCTCCTTGAGAATCAAGGTGCTTCTCAAATTCTTTTAAAAACTATACAGTATTATCATTTCAGGCTTGTTCTCACCTTTTCTTTGCTGCTCTTAAATCCCACTTGCTTCAGATTTTGACTTTCAAAAATGATGATCATGCCCTGATGTTTTCCTTACCCATTCCCCCCAAATGTACACACACATACACCATTCACTTTTTGAGCACACCAATAACAAGGAGTGGATGGTTGCCAAAAATGACAACTAGTACTGGCAAATCCCAGTGTCAGAATTTTCTATTCCAGTGCACTTAGGAAAATGTTAACAACCCCTCTGTATTAGGACCTATGCCTTTTAACTTGCTCATAAATGGCCTGGAGTTTTGAGGCAGCGGGGGGGTGGGGGAGGCTGAATGGTGAGGTGGCAGAGTTTGCTGATCACACCCAAATCTTTAAGATGAGATCAAGAACTGATTGTGGAGAACTCCAAAAGGATCTCTCCCAACTGGGGGAGTGGGCATTAAAATGACAAATTAAATTCACCATAGACCACTGCTGAGCAATGCATATGGAGCCATAAAATCCTAATGTAACATAATACGAACTAAACTGGCCCTGACTGACCATGAAAGGGAAGATTGGGTTGAGGTGGATAGCTCATTGAAAACCACAACCTAGTCATTGCTATAAAAAGGCAAAATCTATGTTTGACATAAACAGAAAAGGAATCAAATGTAAACCTGTGAATATTATGTTGTATACCCTACAACATGTCAGATTTAAAATGGGATACATTTGACCAAGCAACATCAAATTGTGGTTAAGATGACAAAAGTTATAAATGAGGGGGGGGACAAACTAAGAGAAGCTGCAACAGTTTGCTTTTGCCTTAACCTACTGGGAAGGGCAAGATACTGACTCCTCTTTTCCTCTCCCTCCTGCTGAGTTAATTAAGTGCAGACTGCTTTTTGAATTCAGTTTTCAGCAACTAAAGTAAGCTAGGACAAAGAGGAAAGTGGGATGAGGGATAAACTGGAACATATTAAAGGCATCTCAAAAATGGATGACAGAGGACGCCTTGGGGCTTTCCACACCAGGTCAGGACAAATGGAGGGTATGGTACTGTCCTTATGCAAATTCATAGTACAACCACATAGGGAATACTGTGTACATTTCTGGTCAGCACAACTAAGAAAAGGATATTGTAGAGCTAGAGAAGGTGCAGCAGCAAAAGGTCTGCCAACAGGATCAAGGGGTTGGAAACTGTGAGGAAAGATTTCAGTGTTTGGGGCTACATGGCTTAGAATAAACTTTGGTAAGAGATTATAGAAGAGTACATTATTTAACATATGGAGAAAGCGTATAAGGGAAGTTTTTCTCACTCACTCAAAGGACTAGAATACAGAATCATTCACTGAATTCTGAGTGGAAGGATGTTCAAGATAGATCAAAGGAAATCTCCTCACAGAGCATTAACTGTAGAATTTGTGACCCTAGGATGTACAGTAGTGATGGCTGCCAATATGGATGGCTATAAAAGGGCTGTAGAGGAATTCATGGAGGACTGGGCTATCGGTGGCTTCTAGTCACAATGTATATGTAGCTCCACCAGTAAGTACCAGAGGCAGTATGCCTCTATCAATTGCTGATAGAGCAACTGAAACTTCCCTTTCATGGGCAGGAGGGTGCTGTTGTACTCATGCCCTGCCTGTGAGCTTCCCATAGGTAACTGCCTAACTTCTGGGTGAATGTGCACAGAATGTTGAACTAGATAGGCCTTTGGTATGATCCAGCACGGCTCTTCTTATGTTCTTAATCCTCTGACTTATAATGAAAAGCTCTGTTGAGCTAAAAATACCCACATCTCTTACTATGCTTGACCAAAAAAAAGTGTAGTGGGGAAAAGGTTTTTGTTTTGTTCTTGTTCTTGCTCAGGAGCAAAAAATCTTGCAGTAGTTGACCGGAAATCTCTGGCTGACATCATGTTAGGGACATATGTATATGCCCTTTTGGGGGCATTCTGGGGATTCCTACTTCTGCAGTGCCCAAAGCCCCCTCTCCCAACTTATTGAACAGCTTCTGAAGGAGCCCTGATGACGCAGTGGTTAAATGCCAATACTGCAAGCCACAAGGTTATGACTTTGATCCCAGAGGGCTCCAAGGTTGATTCAGCCTTCCATCCTTCTGTAGGTTGGTAAAATGAGTACCCAGATTGTTTGGGGCATTTAGCTAAAAATCACTGTAAACCGCTTAGGGAGTGCTTCAGCTCTGATAAGTGGTATATAAATATCAATGCTATTGCTGAAGCCCCCCGCACGGCCAGTCTGTGCTTCATGGGGAGACGGCAAGATCGCAGAATTGTCTGGCTACATCCCTATAGCCAGATGCAAATGAAGACTTCAGTGCTGAGATCCTCCATGATCTTTCAGAGGCCTCAGTTCTTCTATGATTCTGTTTGCTCCCTACAAAGCACAGAACAGCCATGCGGGGAGTTTCAGACGCTGCTCAGAAAGTTGGGGGTGGTACATGGTCCAGCCTATGGTCAACATGCGGTCCACATGCGGACCTACTACATTACACTGAGCCATACAAGAGCCTTGTGTTGAACCACCCTATCTCACCAGAAACAAGACAGTTATTGCATATTATTTACATTCTTGCTCAGAATATATCAGAAAACAATTCTGAATAAGATTTTAAAGCATAGGATTTGTGGGAATTTCCTTTCTGTTTATCATGGCTATCACTTATTCAAACCCCATAGCTATTTTACTCTAAATGCTTGGATTCTATACTGCATTGAATACAGGACTTAAGTGTAGAAGAACAGTCAACAGTGAGCATGGTACAAAACTATGTAATAGGTAAGGAGCATGTGCAAATGAAAACATTACAGCTAACAGCTTTTTCTTATCATCGGTTTGTACCTTAGTACCTAAGCAGAGGGGAGCCAGCATAGTGTAATGGTTTGAGCATTGGACTACGACTCTAGAGACCAGAGTTCAAATCCTCACTTCGCCATGGAAACCCACTGGGCAACCTTAGGCAAGTAACATTCTCTCAGCTTTAGAGGAAACCAAAGGCAAACCCCCTCTGAACAAATCTTGCCAAGAAAACCCCACAATAGGGTCATCTTAGGGTCACCATAAGTTAAAAACAACTTGAAGGCACACAACAACAACCTAAGGAGATTTTCAGATGGGGACAAAAATAGTGTCCCCATCTTGTTATCTCCTCTATCGCCACCCTCCCGTCCCCATCCCAGCACACGAACAAACATTTTCAGACCTATCTTATAGTGCATGCTCCCCTCCCCTCGGCAGCTTAGGAGTGAATGCAGCTTTCATGGAGCTGCATTCACTTCCTTATTTGAAATCCCGGGCCGTTCTTGCAAGAGGACAAGCACATGGGTGTCATGTCTCGTGAGCCTGATGAGGCTGTAGAGTCAGAGGAGGAGGAGGACATGGCAGGGAATGGCCCTAGGGACCCTGGCACAGGTTTATCTACACCAGTGCCAGCAGGGAACCCTGTCAACCTAGAGACTTGAGTAGAGGAAGAGCCTGGTCCAAGTGGGTTGGCATCAGTTCCAGCAGAGACTCCTACCCTCTCAGATAAGGAAGAAGAGAAGAGGGACTTACCTCCACCATCGTATACCCAGCAACAAGCTCAAAAGGAGGCTCAAAGGAGGTCTCTGAGAATTTATGAGAAGAACTTACTCATTAAGAAACACCTGGCAAAGCCTTAATTGCTTTATGTAGGCTGGAAGAGACAATGGAGGCTTTGTCAGAGATCAACTGATCTCCCTAGAGAAAGCTTCCTGATGACTTTGGTGCCTGAATCCTTGCTGCCTTGACTCGTACCTTGACCTTGGACTGTTCTTGACCACCCTGTTGCCTGATCCATGGACCGACCTCTGAACAATGCTGCCTTCTGTAAGCCTTGACCTCTGGGCTGTATTCTGGACTCCTCTCTCTGTGCCCTCTTGCCTGTATTGCTGCTTCTCCAAGAAATGGAACCTTGCTTGTTCTGAACTTTATCTGGCTCTCCCTAATTAACTATTGCTGGGGCTTGGCTGCTTTCCCAGCCCTTGTTTATCCTGCTAGCATTTTGAGCTGCTTTCCTGAACAGTGGGAAATTCAAAGTTAAAAAGAAAAATACACACACAAAAGTCAAACCAAGCATCTAAACACACTTTAAAAATACAAAGTAACCTGGGGAGGGTGCAAAAAAGTATGTCACTTACCTGGATCTCCCAATCGCACCCAGAAGTGTTCAGCACAGATCTCCCACTGATGCTGGCATCGCACCAGCATAACGGGGCACCTTTTCACTCGCCCATCATTCTGTCATAGAAACAGAACGGGCAATCTATTCACAGCTTAGCCTGTGAATAGAAAGAACCAATGGCGGAACGGAAGCAGCACAGGAACATGACGACAAGGGGATGACATTGTCTGAAAATCAAACCCTTTAGCGATCTCCTGGCATTGGTATCATGCCATATTTAGTGCGTCTGATAATATCCTAAGCAGAGGTTCAATAAATTTACAGTTAACAACACAAACCATCTCTAAGGTTTGATACCATACAGAAGACACCAGGGGGGCTACTACATGTATGTCAACCACTGCCTACTCTCACCCTCATGTCATCTCCATCCATCCTGCACAAGTGCAGAAGATCAGTGTTCAGCTGAGGGCACATAGCTTGGGAAAGTTACTTTTGAAATACAACTCCCAAAATTTCTTGAGAAAATGGGCTGAGATTCTCTGCATAGGATTAGATTGCAAATTTCCCACATATCATCGTACCTTATGGCATCTGTGCAATCACATCGAGTGAAAATTAGCCATTACTTTGTTGCATTAGAAACCTCACATTGTTGCATCTGGATTTTGCATCTTCCCCATTTAATAGCGAGATTATTAGAAGAAGCCTGCTTAAATGTGAATTCCAGCCTTACAATATTTTTTTTAAAGGAAAGAAATAAGCTCCTGGCCATTATCCTTTATTTTAGAGCAGAACTCATGAATTTTAACTAAATATTGTTAGGCTGAGTATTAATATACAATTATGCAAAACCACTGTAATGTCTCTGATGAAAATTAGATTTTGTCGCCACTGTTATAATCAGTGATGGCATAGTGTTGTTATTTTAAAGGCTTGTGACCTACGATTTCTGTTGCTATGACGATAAGACAGTTGAGCAGGAAGGAGCAAAAGGTAAGTGTGAGTATGTGTGTGTATCAAAGGGAGTGGGGTGATATTGGGCTGCCTGTCATGATTCCCTAATGCAATTTTCTCTTTCTCTCTCTCTCTCTCTCTCTCTCCTGCCTATTAGCATATAATATGAACCACCACCACCCAGGACTGAAACAATCCATGTTTACCTCCAGGTTGTTGGTTTTTTTTTTGTATTTCCTGTGTAAATGTAGACTGCTGCTGGGAGGTGCCTTCTCTCTCTCTCTCTCTCTCTCTCACACACACACACACACACACCAACCCAAAGCTGCTGCAAACCACTGCCATGTAGGAACAACATGAAAACTGAAAAATGTGGCAGTTGTCAAATGGAGTGATTGCATACTTATCTGTTTCAGGATGTAAAGAGGTAAATGTGGTCACCTTTGCTCAACTATACATATGCTTTCATGCTTTTCCCAATACGGTCATTTCCATATGCAAAACCAGCCACTTTTACTTGTTGCCATATCCTGGCCACCCTCACTTTATTCACAGGGCCAGGTTTTCTGTCTTACCTTGACAGGACCAAAACCAGCTTGAGGGAGGGAGCTTTGGAGATTCAAACTGGGATGAAAGGAAAGGATTAAGATGGTCCTCCCTTACCATATTTGCTTGAGAGATTGTGACCTTGGCATCAGTTTGAGTTAAAAGGAATATATGAGGCTGGGGTTGTAACACATGACTAACTTATACAGTTTGAGAGTTAGCGCCCCTGTAGGTGTTCCTTGGATATTTGTCTTTCATACTCTCTAACTGTTCCAGTTTGGCACTGACAGTCCTAGAGTGAATCCACACCAGCGAAATAATTCAGCTCCAGTGCACAGTATTCTGCCCTAGTTTTCACCCTGTTAATGCTATATCTACTCGTTTAAAAAAAAAAAAAAACCCAGACTCAAATTGTATTGATAGCCACACATTTCCCTGGCCCAAATTCAAATTGGTACAAAAGGATATTTCTTCCCATGTCTGAACTGGAGTAGTTTTGGTTGCATTAGGGCAGAGGCTGTGCTTTTTTTCTTCCCAGCATGCATCAACCTATCAAGCAATAGCCTTTCTTGTTTTCCTGTCAATCTTACCATCCACCTCACACTCATTGGATGACTCCCCCATCCAATCCTCTTCCCTTTTTCATGCCCCAGTGACTGATCATGAGTAAGCAGGGGGACTTTAAATGTCTCCTACAAACACACACACACACACACACAGGGTAGAGGACACGTGGTGCATGGGTCTCCAGTATGGACAGAGGGAGCAGGACTGGGGAGGGGATGAGGTAATTCTCTGTAAGACCAGAAGCTTGTGCTTGTCTGCTGAAGTACCTAGGGCGGTTGCTCTTCTGGTAACTATTCCATCTTTCCTTTATAGAGCATAGATATAATAGAATGGTTAAACAAAGAGAAGCTCCGTTTGAGCCCCCATCCACCCCCAACCCTCTAGCTGCTGCAGTGCCATTTCCCCAATTATATTCTCCAGTTCTTTGAACAGCCTACAGAACTCAAGCTATGTGGATTTCCATAATTCCCCTTGAGGACTATTCTCTCACATTAGCAAATGCTTCCTGAGCTCTCCAGCCATATTTCTCTTTGATTAATTTTGCCCAAACCTCCCTTTTGCCCACTACATCCCAAAGGATGCTTTCTCTTGAGGGTTTTTTCCTAATTGTTGGTTTTTAGTTTTTTTTGCCGTATTTCTGGCTTTTATGCACTGCACAAAGGTTTGGATTCTGTCGGCTCTGGTGCAGTGTGGTACCCTATATCTGACAATTGTTTTGACTTGATTTTTGAAAGTGTACAGAGAAAGGAGTATTGGCCAGGAATGCCATTGGGAACACTGCTGCAATGGTTCTGTTCCCCCCCTCTAGCATTGACATGTTTGCTTCTTAAACCTATTGATTTACTTTGTTAGATTTTAACCCCTTCCTTCCTCCAAGTAACTCCAGGCTTTATATTTTGGTCTGTCCCTTGAGACTTCAGTGCAGTTGTTGTTGTTATTTGCTGTCAAGTCAACTTCAGCTTATGAGGACCCCATGAATGAGAAACTACTGAGAGCCCCGGTCATGAATAGCTCTGTTCAGGTCCTGTGAACTCAGGTCCATAGTCAAGTCAATCCACCTGTAGTGTGGTCTTCCTCTTTTCCTGCTGTCTTCCATTTACCAAGCATTATCGTCTTATCCAACGAGTCATGTCATTACATGTTATACCCAAAGTACAACAGCTGCATTTTAGGACTTTATCACACAAAGCTTCTACAGAGCTGCAATTGCATTTTTGAAGCAAAGGAAAAACTGAAGCAACATTTATCACACATCTGCTTCAATACCAGTATGGTGCTGCATGTTCCTTTGGCACTGCCCAACTTCCTCCCCATTATTGCCCTACATAGGGCATGTAGATTGGTCTGCTGGGAGTGGGGGGAGAGCTCAGTCTGGCAGAGAGGGGAAGAGATTGAGCCAGTGGAGGGGGTAGGAAGAGAGGTCAGGCCAGCAGAAGTAGTGGGAAGAGAGACTGGTCTGGCAGATGGTGGGGAGAGAGATTGGGCCAGCAGATCATAGAAGACGGGGTGGGGGGAGGACATGGCTCAGACTGCTTAAGAATAGTGTGGGGGAGGAGGGAGAAAGGGGAAGAGGAGGAGACTCCCACCCCCTCATGCCACATGACTTCTGTCTCTTCCATTTCTGAAGCAGAAGAGATTATCGAACAAGGGGAACTACCAGGACAGCAGTGCTATTGGGAGTCATTGGTGGGTTTTCTCAGTCCATGACAAGGTGAACTTCAGAAACGATTGAAGTGCACACCAGCAATTGCTCTAACCCACCCACCAACCCAGCTAAATGGCACCGCTCTTTGAGATGCCTGTGTGGAACTGCAAAGCAGCTGATACTCTACCACTGAGCTGGGCAACATGGTGGGTCATATGCAACCCCTGATACATTTTGAGGGCAACCCAAGACCCTGGTGTCACCGTTAAAATTTGGTTCATTGGTTCACATTTGTTTAAGAACATGTCTGCTTTCATGAATAAAGTCAGGTTTTTACAGCAAGAAAAACTCTCTCTCTCTCCCACGGCCTTACCTCATTACATTCTGTCACTTCACATTTTTCTCTCTGCCCTGGCTTGTTTCTGGAGCTGGCACTGGAGCTGAGCTGAGAGAAGGATGGCTGCAGGAGGAAACTGTAAGGAAAGAGGGGAGCTTGAAAAGGTTACTGGAGGGGGGGGATATCTGGGAGTTGTAGCCCAAAGAATCTACTTTTTCCAAGCAGTGCAGAAGCAAGAATGGTTCTTTTCTCCTCACCCCCAATAGATCTTATCCTATAAACTCCCTTTTTACCTTAGAGAACAACAAATGTTAGACCTGTCATGCCAAGTTTGGCCCAGGCTGTCTGACAGAAAAGAGAGGGGGAGTTTTGAAATTGTTTTATCACAAATGACATCTTCTCACCGTAGATTTCTTGTTAGATTGTGAGGAAAACATGCCCTTGGCAATGCTCATCCTCTACTGCAGGAAAGATAGCAAGAGTTCAGCTTTCTCAAATGAACTGTCCTTTGAGTCCCCCTGACTGTGGCTGTTGAGATGTACTGTGGAGGAAAAGGCTTTATTTTATTTTATTATTTTTTTAGAAACCCAGTCTATAAGTCTTCTTTACAATGAATGTTGCCATGGCCCATGGGGACATCTCCACCCCTAGAATTAGTGTGAAGTATACTGTGAGAAAGGAGGATATTATCAGGATTGTTGCTACTGTAGGTTTGTACTGGGAACAGCTGGCAGGCTATGAATTCAGGTCTGTCATTTTTGTTTGTACAGTACTCTCTTTGTGTAGTTCTTCACCTTAGGTTTGCTTACTAATGCATGGCACACTGTTGCTAACACAGATCCCAAGGGTCTTTCCAGATATTTCATAAAGGATTCAGTCCTGCAGATCCAACATGGTGTAATGGTTCGAACATTGGACTATGATTCTGGAGAGCAGGGTTCAAATCCCCATTCAGCCAAGGAAACCCAATGGGTGACCTTGGGCAAGTCACACTCTCTCAGCCTCAGACGAATGCAATGGCAACCCCCCTCTGAACATATCTTGCCAAGGATATCCCATGACAAGGTTGTCACAAGCTGGAAAGGTCTTGTAGGCACACAAAAACTGTAACAAACTCTATTGTTAAGTACTGAAAAGTCCAACATCAGCATGTGCTGAGTGAGAATCAAAGCTGGTGTTACAGAAGACATGTCCATGGAGTAGCCTATGTTTCACACTGGATACTGCGCCCTGATTAGAACCAGCAAGGTGTAGTAATTTGAGTGTTGGACTAAGGACGTTATCACACAGGGCTGAAATTGCATGATTACAATGGGATAGTAGCACAAACAGGTTCTCATTATCGCATGACGTCATCATCCTCCCATGGTCTGTGTGTGCTCCACTTGTTAATTAAGCCCAACTTTTCATTCATGGCCAAAACCCATCAATAGCCCTCAACATCGCTCTTTTCGCACTTTTGATGAGTGTGCAAAATCACATCCCGCTGTAATCACCCAATTACAGCATGAATGGGTGGTCCTCTTTTCCCCCTCCCCTTTCTCAATGAGAACACATAGTTAAACCTCCAAGGGAGAACATGAAGGGGACCTAGAGGACACTGTTTTAATCAACGGTCACTTTTTTTTGTACCTTTTTATGTTTGTGTAAGTGTTTATTTGTGAATTTCTTTGGTTATTTATTTGTTTTTGGTGTGTTTAAATGAAATCACATCTTCTTGCGAGAACAGCCAAAATCTTGCTCATGGAAAATCCAGGAAGTAAGAGAAATTTTTTCTTAAAGGCACGTGTGCAGGCCAGCACAAAGCGTTAATACTCTGTCATTAGAAGGCAATGTGAAGAGGAGTGTTACGATAGCGTAAGCTGAAATCCTGTTTTTAAACTGCTACTGGTGATTGTGCGATAATTCTGTGGTGGTAGTATCACACGATTACAGCAGTGCACGATAATTACTGTGATCATGCCACTATGTTTCCACTTTTCTCAATAGCAGAATTACAGAGTTTTTAGACACTCGTCTGATTAAATTCTAAGATTCTGGGAGACCCAGGTTTGACTCCCCACTCATCCATGGAAACCCACTGGGTACCCTTGGGCAAGTCACATTCTCTCAAGCTTAAAGAAAGGCAATAGCACACCTCCTTTCAATAAATCTTGCCAAAAGAAACCCATGACCAGTTTACCATAAACTGAAGTTGATTTGAAGGCACATAACAAACTATAGCCTGGGGAAACAGATACATCTTTGCCCATCAGACATTCAGACACACTTATTACAGACAGCAACAGGCTTTCCAGATTATATTGCCCCTGCTGGTCCAGGGCTTGGCCACTGGATAGTCAACATAGCCTGGAACATCCCACAGAATGGGACTGTGAGGAATTAGATTAAACCGCTGACACAGCACCCCAGCTCTCAAAATTAGAACAATCTGTATGTGAACTTTGAAGGGCGGCAGACTCAAGTTATTCACACATTCCTTGAGTTAGTCTAAGTTTACATCATACTGGTTCCTTGAATCTTTATGTCTGTGGGAAGGTTTTAGTGGTCCCAGTTGGCAAGGTGGGTTTAGCAAGCTGTGCTCTCTAGCCTAACATACTGATTGTCCTGGAACTCTTTTGATATGCTTTTAATTTTTTTTCTTATATAGTGAATGATTATCTATGAAGCCCTTTGGGTTGGATCCAGGAACTATCCTTCTCCAGCAAAAATACAACTTATTTTCCTCTTGGGCGGTGTCATCTGTTGTGATCCAGCATATCAGGTTTCTCAAGTGCTGAGCTCTGTTGCTGAACTGTGCTGCCACTGCAGCACTTCTGTAAGTGTATAACTGGATCTAACCCCTTGTCTCCTGACATCTAAGATTTGTAATGCACTGGCCTGATTAGGGTTTTCTTAATTGAACACTGTTTGCCTATTGAACACGGCTTGCTTAACTGAACACTGCTTGCTTTCATCTTCCTAACAGCGTGTGGGTGTAGCCACACCATGTCCAGAATAGCCAATGAGCTCACACCACTAGTGACTGTTTAAAAAAAAACTTTTAAAAACCCTATAAATGCATTTCCCCTGGAGAGACAGGTGCCCATGCCATGTCATACTGTGAGAAGTGAATGTTATTATAATGTGTTCTGTGCCTTTTAAACTTTCTTTCTCGCTCCATACTTGAAAGCGAGGTCAGAATTAAGAATAACCCTTATGCATTGGGGTGGGGGGAGTTTTCAAGTGTAAATAAGATCTTACTGGCGGCAGGAAAGAAAGGAAAAAAATGTATTATCTGTTTCCAAGAAGAGCTCTGGTTGTTCTGCAATTAGGTTCTAGTGACCCCTAATGGACAACTTAAAATAGTAAGGCAAGTCTTTATGAGAAGGAGTATGCCCTACCAGTGCCTCTGCTGTCAACTAGGTTTTGCATTATGATGTAATTTTGTATGGTGATATCAGCATATGTTTGAGTTTAAACATTGTGTCTATGCATGTGTGCCCTTGTGTGCACCTGGCTTTTTGTCCTCAGTGTAGAATAAACAAGGTTGAGCTGAGTCACATTCCATCCCATTGTCTTCTAGAAACTGGGGCATGAATAGTACAAAGCTCACACAGAGCCTCAGTCTAAGGCATAATAATGCTAGCCGATGGGAAATGATGAACCTCAGGCTGGAGTCATATTGTCAGATTAAATGTACTGCAAACATTCTCCTTCAATATATGGGGGAGCACCCAGAGTCTGGAAAAGCTATTTTTTTTAAATACAACTCCCAGAATCCCTAGCCATGCTTGCTGGAGATTTTGGGAACTGTAGTCCAAAAAAATCTCCCCCCCCCAACCTCTAGGAGAACCATTATACCTTCCTGAGACTCGTTTTGCCAAACATTAGGGCATTTGCCAACCCTACCACCCATTTTCCAGTGGGATGGACATCTAGAGCCTCTTCCACATCAAGGATCTACAGAGTTATACATTATTTTAAAAAGAAAGGAGGGGGGGTGAACTGTGGAATCAGAGGCCCCTTATTTGGCATTATGGGGGTGATGTTTTCTCTCTCCCTCCTTCATCTTTCTGCCTCCCTCCCTCGCTGTCTTATTTGTCTCCTCCACATAGATTTACCATGTAGATTACCTTATCTTCAGAGCTGGGAAGTAATGAGTTACGTATAACACGGCTACCTGTCATTACAGCTTTTTGGGGTAATGGAACATAATGAACTCTCATTTCAAAAGCAGTACAAGTGGGGATGAAATGACTTTAATAGTATTAACCAATAATGACTGAAATCCCGTTGGTTAGTCTCAACTAGAGTAGATCCATTAAATGGAGTATTGACTAATTAGTCAACACATAAGTAAATCCCATTGATTCAATGGGTCTACTTTGGGTAGGACTAGCAATGGAATTCAAGCCAGTGGTTTTAATTTACTCTTATAAGTTACTTTTTAAGACTAGTTTAGGTATTTTTGAAAGGGATTTTTCAGATTTTTTTGCTATTCGCATAAACCACAAGGTATTATTTCAAAAAAAAAAAAAGAAAAAAGAAAAAAGAAACAAACAGCAATGGAACTTAACAAGTGTTACTTCTTAAACCCTGTAACAAAGAATTTGTTTGTACATTTGACTGATATTGATCAAATACAAAAATAACAGGAATAAGTTACTTTTTAAAAATAATTTTCAAAGTTTTGCTAATTTAATAATAGATTAAAATTGCAGATCCCTACATGACACTACCTTTCCATGGTGGTGGGACTGCATGTTCTAGTGAGGTGAGAGGCTATGCCTGGTAATGCTGCTGCTGCTGCTATGGTCACCCAAGTCAGATGGACTTTTGCTGAGGAGCCAGACTAAATGTGTAAAACACTCCAGTACAGTGAGGGGAAGCTATTAGGTGGTGGCAGCAGTTTGTGTGCATTGGAGGGGGGGTTGACACTGGCAGAAGATCTCTTAGAGACAACACCATAGCTAACTCTTGCTAGTATTGCACAGAAGGAGTCAGTGTGTCATGCCCTGCCTTTCAGAGGACAGTGAAGATGAATTTGAGAAACAGGAACAGAGTGACCAGCAGCAGGAGGAACAAAGTGTTCAACAGGCACAAACCATTCGGGAACAGAGCACCCAACAGGCTCACTCATCTGAGCAACAGGATATTCCACAGCCACAAACACCAGGGTGCCAGTTACATTGCAGAAATTGTCACGTTGCCTACCGGGACAAAGTGATCACGAATCCGCCCCTCGCTGTTTATACGATTTATGTCTCTGATATGGATATCCCGTGTGGTCCCGTGACTGATATTTACATGTCCATAGTTCCGGTTTTGTTTAGGTTTTAATTTTATTTTTTTTTTTGGCTGTCAATCAAAGATGCAATTACTCGTGTTTTCACAACCTCGGTGAAGCACTTCCCTTAGAGTTCCGTGCCACGAGCGATGCTATTGGCTGGATGGGGGTGGGTGGAGAGAGGGGGGCAGAGGTTTGTTATTCCCCCTTTGCTTCTTGAACATTTTAACCCCTTCAGAAGAGACAGAAAGCATTTTGAAAGATCCTGATAGATCTTTCGCTCAGGGCTTTCCTTTTGAAATCAAGCAGAGTGCTTTTAAAGCCAGCTGAGTGCTTTCCTTTTGAAATCAAGCACTTGGTTTTCCTCTTGGCTTTTTAAAATATTAACCCCTACAGCAGGCTGCAGAGATTTCAAGAGGCTATAGGCAGGCGTTTTGAAAGACACAAACACAGAGATGGGGAATTAAAGAGTGCTAATTCGCTCAGAGGCTTGAATATTTTAATGTGCCAGGGAGGTGACCAAGCTACTACGATCTCTCTGTAACAGGCAGTTGAGGAAGAGGTTAAAGCTGAAGAGTTTGCAGTGTAGAAATCCATTTAAAAAGGTACTTGAGTACACGCACGCACACACACACACATCAACCTTCGTGCAGCTGGAAGGGATGCCTTTGTTTTCGGCTGGTGAGGCTGGATCTGTTGAACGGGTGACTGACCCCTCCTTTTCTGGTCCCTGAGCTCTAAGCCCGCCCCCAGTCACCATTTCCGGTCATCCCCTAGTACCGAGACTTTTTGTCCCACGCTGTTTACATTTCCGATTTTCCGAATCCTCCAGTGACTTTTTTTAAAACCAGCACAAACCAGGGGACTGGAAGTCCCGCAGGTTGAGGGATAAAAGGTGGCCCCCCTTCCGAAAATCACGTACCCGACCCGATGTACGTGTAAACTGCCAGGGATCGACACGAATTCTTCCCAGGACATTTTCATCGTGTAAACGGCCCCCAGAAGAACAGAATACAAACTTACCTAATGTCATACAGCACCAACAAGAAAAGGAAAGGTGTAGAAGATCAGAGAGAATAAATAGGAAGCAGGAAGCAATCAGGCAACACCTGAGGTACGCTGCTGGCTCATACACAGACGACGCAGTCCTCTTCCGTCCTCCTCCCGACCTTCCTCCGTGCTGTCAATATAAAGCGCCGCCCACAGCATGGGGGAATGTTGGGAGGAGGTTGGGAAGAGGACAGAGGATGTGTCATCTGAAATGGGGCTCTGTAAGTGCAATAGCCCCGTTCTTCTCCTGACCTCCTTGGTTTCCCCCCCCCCATCTGAAAAAGTTCATAAATTAGGAAGCACTGCCTCTGGTACAGCATGGCTAACAATTGACCTGCTTGGGTGTAAGTCATGCCAGACTCTGACTCTTGACTGACTGCCCATGATCTTGAACCTTGCCTTTGCCTTCATGACCTTGTCTTTGGATTTCCCTGTTGGACTATTGATTTGGCTTGTTGTTTCTCAGTGTTTGATTCTTAAGATTGAACTGCCTTTATTCTTTGTGTCTGGCTCCTAGACAGACTTTGTGTACTAGTAGGCTGACTAGAACCCAGCTACTCCATTTGAACTGTGAAAACTGGTTTATTGGTCCTCGGCAGCCGGCTCTGAGCAATACAAGACACAATAAGTAAACTACTTTTGGATGTCTTTTACCATGAAAACCCTATGATGAGAGAATGCAGAATGAAGCAAGAGATAGTGTTGGGAGAGGAAAAACCCCTCCCCAGGTCAGAAGGCACTCGGCCATCTACTGGGGAAGAATGAAGGACAAGTACAAACAGTGCTGTGTCTATTGTGGGCTCAATGGGGAATGCAGTTCCACATGTTATAAATAAACACATACATACACCACATTACACTGTAACAGGAAAAGTCCACAACTTTTTTTGTTACAGCTGAAGAGGCTTGGCCCCAGCATGGGTCCAGATCCAAGTATCAGGCAACCTTTCTGCTAACCAAGGAAACCAACCACCTCAACCAAGCCAGATGGACAGATGTGTAAATCCGTCTTGACAGATGCCACTGCATGGTTCCCCTCGCACCTGGATGTGGGGCAGAACACCTGATCCCAAGCTGAGCCTGCCTGCATTCCCCAGCCCCAAAGTCTCTTAAGGGCCCCCTCAGCTGGGTCTGATGAGTCCACAGGCAGTGAATCTGGCATGTAAATATAGTCTTACTCCATCAGACCTTTTAGAAACTGACTGTGAGGGGCTTTCAATGTTGTGCTGCTTTGTTGATTTTTTTTAAATGGTATTTTAATTCATTTTAAATGGTTTTAACTCTACAATTAAAACATTTTTATATCTATACATTTTTACTGTCTTTTTATAGTTTTTGATCTGTACTGTTTTTAATAAGTTGTAAACTTCCTTGAGTCCCATTTTGGGAGAAAAGGTGGGACATAAATGGATAAAATAATAATAATGGCCAAGATTGTAGCTATCATTTTACTTCTCATCTGACCACTGTAACCCACCCTAAAATCCAGCCAGGCATCTGGAGTGCTAGAGGTCTGTTCTGCTGGTGAGTGGGCTGCTGCAGGATGACAAAACAGGCCCCTTCCCCCGCTCCCAGGAAGTGAGGCTGTGATGATCCCTGCTTCTGCTCCTTGCAGCCTTGCTCCCTAGTGGGAAGGGGCTGGTCACATTTATCCCGCAGTGCTCCACTCACCAGCAGAACAGACCTCCATCGTCCTGGATGGCTGGATGGATTTTAAGGTGGGTTTCAGGGTCATTTGCGGTCATGGCGATAGTGTTATGATTGCAAACAAGAATACAAAGCAACATACAACATCATAACTGACGAAGAGGATATCAACCAACAATGCAGTTGTCCTTCCACATTTGCAGATTAAGCATTCACAGATTTGATTAATTGAAATCATGCTGGAGGACCTACAAATGCCAAGAGTAGTGTTCTCTCAAGTAAAAATAAAATAAAATAAATAGCAGGCCTATATTTGCATTTTTCCACATTTGCAGGTCTGCTGTACCCCTAACCCCGCAAAAGTTAAAAGCCTGCTGTAATAACAGTAGTAATAGTAGTAGTAACAGCAACAATAAACCCTATTAAAGTGGCTCTGGATCCATGCTAAACCTGCCCAAAGGTCTGACAAGAGTACAGCAGTTAAAAGAGAAAATTGAAAGAAACCAAAGAAGGGTGGGTAGGTTTGATATCCAATCATGAACTAAGGCCTGGACCCTCAAGCTCTAGCTTATATAGCCAGTTGCTCAATTCCCCGCCCACCCCCCACACACCTGCTCCACTTTTCCCCACTCCTACTCCAGCATTCTAATAACTGTGTTATACTTGCTGTCAGTTGTCTTTACCAGCCAAAGCATATTAGGAAAACTCACATTCTGCAGTCTTCTGTGTTACTATGGGCTGAACAGAACAGCCCAGTTCTATTGGAGAGATATAGATGGCTGTACTGGAAAAGCTGCTAATGATTAGCTTTTCCTTGTGGGCCTTAATGGGCCTTTCACCAATGATCCACAATTCCTTGTGGAATTGCATACTGATCCAAATATCAGGGAGTATGCAGTTGACATCTCATGTGACCTCTTAACTTCAGCTTGCTTTCCATCTTTAAAACCAAATTTTGCTGTTTCCCAGTGTAATGCAGCTACTCATTTTTCCTTCTTTCCTAATATTGTCAGTGGCTGTCTACAGGAAGATTAAGTGAAATGGACAGTCGATTGATCCATGGAACAATTTAAGACTTCCCTGTTCCAGAAGAATAACCTGCTGACAGGATAAACAGAGCCTGTTGTGTTCTAACTGGG
Source organism: Gambelia wislizenii (assembly GCA_030847615.1). NCBI lineage: Eukaryota > Metazoa > Chordata > Lepidosauria > Squamata > Crotaphytidae > Gambelia > Gambelia wislizenii. The sequence continues at coordinate 223,025,932 of JAUMIR010000005.1, read as the reverse complement.
AACTCCTGTTTGCTCATTTGTCTGCTCCTGTATGCTGAGTGCAGTAAGGAGATGGGGTGGGGTGGGAGCTTTGCCTGCCTGGCTGGGCAGGTGTTATTGTTTGTTTGGGTTTTTTGTTTTGTTTTGCTTTGTTTCATGCTCACTCACTGCTGATGTATGGGGGCCTTCTGAGAATTTGATATGTAATCATGCAAGGTATAGGTTCTATATCTGGCATGTTAAGGCTATATCCTGAAATTAAAGGCAAACCCCGGAAAATTTTATACCCTCCAACTGTCCTGATTTTTTCACAAACCGTCCCAATTAATCCTCTGTTGTTCCACTTTGTCAGCTGCTTTTAAAATGTCAGTTTCTCTCTCCCCCTACTACTTTCCCCCTTTGTCCTTGGCTTACTTCAATTGCTGCAAGCTGAGTTCACAGTACAAAAGTAGTTTGTATTCAGTTAACTCATAGAATGATAGAGTTGGAAGAGACCACAAGGGCCATCCAGTCCAACCCCCTGCCCTGCAGGAATACACAATCAAATCATTCCAACATATGGCCATCCAGCCTCTGTTTAAAAACCTCCAAAGAAGGAGACTCCACCACACTCTGAGGCAGTGTATTCCACTTCTGAACAGCTCTTACTGTCAGGAAGTTCTTCCTAATGTTTCGGTGGAATCTCTTTTCCTATAGTTTGAACCCAGTGCTCCATGTTCTAGCTTCTGGAGCCTCTGAAAACACGCTTGCTCCATCCTCAGTATGACATCCCTTCAAATATGTAAACATGGCTATCATGTCACCTCTTAACCTTCTCTTCTCCAGACTAAACATGCCCAGCTCCCTAATCCGCTCCTCATAGGGCATAATGGCTTCCAGACCTCCCACCATCCTGGTCGCCTGCCTCTGGACACGTTCCAGCTGCTCAATATCCTTCCTGAATTGGGGTGCCCAGAACTGGACACAGTATTCCAGGTGAGATCTGACCAAAGCAGAACTGAGTGGCACCATTACTTCCCTTGATCTAGACACTATACTTCGATTAACTCAGCAGGTCAGAGAGGAGAAGAGATGGCAAAGTGTTTCCCTTCCAAGTAAACTGAGGGAAAAGCAACCTGCTATTGCTTGTCCTAACTTGTGTGCTCTTCCTCATTCATATCTTTTGCTCTCTTGACCACACTTGGATGTTGCTTGGCCACATGGGTCCTAATTTTCATCTGTGAGATCTTGGAGAGTATGAAATTTACTTTTTTGGACTACAGCTCCCTGAATCTACCATCTACTTCAGAATACAAGGAAAACATTTCCGATCAAGGCCACTACTTATTTTTCAAGCAGTATGTTGCATACCCCCCAACTGTCTCAATTTGGCAGGGAGACTACAAATTAAGCCTCTGGCTGTTAGTATGCCCTACTACCCCCTTTCCACAGTATCTCATAAGTGAACATGTTGGACACTTTTTGGGGTCAGGTTGGCTGTGGCAAACCAAAAAGCTCAGTTGGAGGTCACAAGGACCCGGGATGTGTCTTAGAAATATTATAGCAAGAAATATTATGGCAAGAAAGTCTGTATTAGGATTGTGTGGAAGCCCCTTAGTAAACACAATCATTAAGGAGGCATGTGCTAATCCTTTTCTTCCAGCCCTGGGCACCTCAGCAGTGATTCATTCAATCAAACAATTAAGTGACCATTCCCATATCTATTCCTATGAAAATATCTCCTATACTCTCTCCTATCCAACCCTGCAAGGTTGTTGTAAACCCATCAATTTCTGTCTCCCAGCCATTAACACAGTTAGTTGAATTTTGGTTTCCTTTGGACTTTATCAGACCACCCTCCTCAAAAATTCTTTTGCTGACATAAATTGTGGTGTTTTTATGCCGCCAAAGGAACTCCCCCCCACCAGACCTTACCTTGCTTGTGTTAAAGAGTCTACCCAGACACTAACGGGGAGTGAACAGAGCTCCATTCCCTTCCTGGTTTCAAATCTCACTGATTCTTGCGAGAAGATGCTAATGCAGGAATTAAAAAAAAAAAAAAACCAAAACAAAATAAAGACACAAAACATTCAGAAAAGCACCAAAACATACTTTAAAAGTCCCAATAAAATGGGGGGGGCATAAAAAGAGCATCCTTTACCTGGCTGTCAGGATATCACCTGGATGCGTTTGCCCGTTGATTCTGCATTCATGTGAGTACAATGGTGCGTGGATTCAAATGCGGGCAACACTGGCAGAAAGTTGCCACAGGAATCAACTGATGGCTTGGGCCATCAACAAAATAGGATGGTTTTTAAACAATATATGATCACAAAAGGGCGATCATCAGGTGTCCTTATGATGCCATATTTGACTGGTCTGATAAAGTCCTTTGTCTTTTCTGTGGGAAAGCCATCTAGGCTTTGTCATAACCAGAGTACTCCTTTAGGATTTGAAACGGGGCAGTGGCTCTTAAACTTTTCTTTACCAGGGACCCCCCCCCTTAAATATCATCAGTTGCTGTGGACCCCCAAGACTTAACTCAAATTTTAAAACCCTAATAATACTAATAACAATAATACCTGATAATACTAATATTATCCATTAAACCTTCTCTAAGAGACACTAGGGGAGAGGGAAGACTTTTCTTCTGCTTCTTCCTTCAAGTTTGTGGCTGGAGCAGATTGAATGGCAATGCACAGGCCAAGCCAGCCAGCCCTTGCCATGGCTCCTGTCATGTGGCCACTTCACTGCAGGGACAAAGTGAGCCAAGCAGCCTTCAAGCCTTTGTGGACCCCCTGTGAGGACATCGTGGCCCTCTGGTTAAGAACCACTGAAATAGGGTACAGTAGGACCCCCGCATCCACTGATTCATTATCCACTAGTTCAATTATCCATGGGACACAAAACAGCACACCTACCATAGAGTCTTCCTAGAAAATGTGTCCTCTCTAGCCATTTTCTAGGTCCACCAAGGCAACTCTATTGTATTTTAAACCAGAAGTACCATTATTTTCAATGGTGTTCACTATTATGCATGGTTTTCAGCATCCACGGGGCCTCCCAGAACCAATCCCCAGTGGATACGGAGGCCCTACTGTATAAATATTAGTCCCCTGACAATAGAAAAGTGTGCCATGGTGGACAAACCCAGCCACTCTCTATCTCGGTGCGCCCCAGATTGGTACCTCCTGTGCCATCCTCAGATGCTTGTCTGAGTATCTTCACTACATGAAACTCTGCTTTCAAAGACTGGTAACTCTTGCCCTATATTTCTGCATCTCTTCCTCTATCCAATCTTTATGCCTTACTACTCTATAGCCTTGTATGGTCCTTAGGAATATGTGTTGTGTGTTGTGTGTGTGTGAGTTCACTTTGTGTTATTTCCAGTAAAAATACAATTGTCCTCCATATCCATGGATTGGTATTCACGGATTTAAGTATTCACGGCTTGAAAATATTCTTTAAAAAATAATAATCCAAAAAGCAAACCTTGATTTTGCCATCTTATATAAGGGAGTATTGATGGATTTTGGTATCCACAGGGCATCCTGGAACCAAACCCCAGCGAATATGAAGGGACAACTTCATATTTGACTTTAGGCTGGAGCGCTCTCTACAGTTAGTACTAGAACACATAGGTGAAAAGATCCCTGAAGTTACCCTCCTCTTAGAATAATAGAATTGCAGAGTTGGAAGAGACCACTAGGGCCATCCAGTCCAACCCCCTGCCATGCAGGAAATCACGATCAAAGCATCCCCGACAGATGGCCATCCAGCCTCTGTTTAAAGACCTCCAAGGAAGGAGACCCCACCACAGTCCGAGGGAGTGCATTCCACTGCCGAACAGCTCTTACTGTCAAAAAGTTCCTCCTAATGTCGAGGTGGAATCTCTGTTCCTGGAGCTTGCACCCATTGCTCCGTGTTCCAGTCTCTGGAGCAGCAGAAAACAAGCCTGCTCCATCCTCAGAGTGACATCCCTTCAAATACTTAAACAGGGCTATCATATCGCCTCTTAACCGTCTTTTTTCCAGGCTAAACATACCCAGCTCCCTAAGTCTCTCCTCATAAGGCATCATTTCCAGACCTTTCACCATTTTAGTTGCCCTTCTCTGGACACGCTCCAATTTGTCAATATCCTTTTTGAATTGTGGTGCCCAGAACTGGACACAGTATTCTAAGTGAGGCCTGACCAAGGCAGAATAGAGTGGCACTATTACTTCCCTTGATCTAGACACTATACTTCTATTGATACAGCCCAAAATCGCATTGGCCTTTTTAGCTGCTGCATTGCAGTTGGCTCATGTTCAACTTGTGGTCTACTAGCACTCCTAGATCCCTTTCACACGTGGTCTCATTCAGCTAGGTCTCTCCCATCCTATATTTATGCATTTCATTTTTCCGCCCTAAATGCAGTACCTTACATTTCTCCGTATTGAATTTCATTTTGTTAGCTTTGGCCCAGCTCTCCAGTCTATCCAGGTCATTCTGAATTTTGATCTTGTCCTATAGGGTATTAGCTACTCCTCCTAATTTGGTGTCATCTGCAAATTTGATAAGTATGCTCCTAATTCCCTCATCCAAGTCATTGATAAAGATGTTGAATAGCACTGGGCCCAGGACAGAACCCTGTGGCACCCCACTGGTCACATCTTTCCAAGACGAAGTGGAGTCACTGCTGAGCACCCTTTGGGTTCGGCCGGTCAACCAATTACAAATCCATTGAACAGTTAACTTGTCTAGCCCACATTTTACAAGCTTGTTTGCAAGAATGTCATGGGGAACCTTGTCAAAGGTCTTACTGAAACCAAGGTATGCGATGTCCACAGCATTCCCTTCATCTACCAAGCTGGTAACTTTATCAAAAAAAAAGATCAGATTAGTCTGGCATGACTTGTTTCTCTGAAACCCATGTTGACTTTTTGTGATTATGGCATTGCCTTCTAAATGTTCACAGACTCTCTGTTTAATGATCTGCTCTAGAATCTTCCCTGGTATTGATGTCAGACTAACTGGACGATAATTGTTGGGATCCTCTTTTTTACCCTTTTTGAAGATGGGAACAACGTTTGCCCTCCTCCAGTCTTCTGGGACTTCTCCTGTTCTCCAGGAGTTCTCAAAGATTATTGCCAATGGCTCTGAGATTATATTTGTCAGCTCTTTTAATACTCTTGGATGTAGTTCATCTGGTCCTGGAGATTTAAATTCATTTAGATTAAGAAGGTATTCCTGTACTACCTCTTTACTTATTTTGAGCTGGATTTCCCCTATTGTGTCCTCTGTTCCATTCTCCTCAGGTTGGTCCTCCTTTTCCTTTTCTGAAAACACTGAGGCAAAGAAGGTGTTGAGTAATTCTGCCTTTTCTCTGTCCCCTGTTAGCATTTTGCTATCTTCTCCACGTAGTGGCCCTATCATTTCCTTCTTCCTCCTTTTGCTGCGGACATACCCAAAAAAACCCTTTTTATTGTTCTTAACCTCCCTAGCAAGCCTGAGCTCATTCTGCGCTTTAGCTTTTCTGACTTTACTCCTACACGTGTTCGCTATCTGTTTGAATTCTTCTTTGGTGATTTCCCCCCTTTTCCATTTCCTATACATGTTCCATTTAAAACTTAGCTCCATTGAAAGTTCATTAGTCATCCATCCTGGTTTCTTGAGACACCTCCCATTTTTCTTCCTCAATGGTACTGTTTGAAATTGTGCCTTCAGTATCTCCCTTTTGAGAAAGTCCCATCCGTCTTGAGGTCTCTTCTCTTTTAGTATTCCTGACCATGGGATCACCCCCAGTATTTCCCTGAGTTTATTGAAATCAGCTCTCCTAAAGTCAAGAATGCGTGTCTGACTATGCCTGGCTTCTACTTTCCATTGTATAACAAACTCCAGGAGAACATGATCACTCTCACCTAAGGATCCCACCACTTGCACCCCATTAACAAGGTCGTCTCTGTTGGTTAGGATCAGATCTAAAATAGCTGACCCCCTTGTTGCCTCTTCCACCTTTTGGACCATGAAATTGTCTTCCAGGCATGTAAGGAATTTGCTAGACCTTGAAGTTTTGGCTGAGTTAGATTGCCAGCAAATATCAGGATAGTTGAAGTCACCCATCACTACTACATCTCTCCTTTCTGCATGTGTGTTCATCTGTTCTAGAAAGGCATCATCCAATCCCTCCGTCTGATTTGGGGGTCTGTAGTAGAGTCCCACAATAACATCCCTGTTGTTTCCCTCCCCTTTAATTTTTATCCAGATGCTCTCCACCTGGCTTCCAGTATTGATGTCATGGATCACTTCACTGGTGTAAATATCCCTGACATATAATGCTATTCCTCCTCCTTTCCTGTTTGGCCTGTTTCTCCTATAAAAGTTATACCCCTCTATTCCTACATTCCAATCATGAGACTCATCCCACCAGGTTTCAGTAATGCATATTATATCATATTTGTTTTGTAGTGCGAGGAGTTCAAGTTCATCTTGCTTATTTCCCATGCTCTGTGCATTAGTGTAGAGACATCTAAGACCATGTGTTCCCTTTGCTTGCTGCCTGTGCAAGTTTTTTTGCCTCCCACTGTTGGGTCCTTGCGCTGTTTGCCTTGTTCCCTCTGTGACAGTTTGACTCTTTTCTCCAGCCCTTTTGCCTTCCAGAATACTGTCTCCCTCCCCCATTTGACTCAGTTTAAAGCCCTCCTGATCAAATTCTTGAAACTGTTGGCAAAAATGTTTCTTCCAACTGTTGTAAGATGCACCCCATCTCTTGCCAGAAGTCCCCCCTCATGGAAGCACAGTCCATGATCCAAGAATCCAATTTGTTCTCGGCGACACCATCTACGGAGCCAGTTGTTTACGTCAGCTATTTTCCTCTCCCTTCTTGGACCATGCCCTTCAACTGGCAGAAGAGACGAGATGACAACCTGTGCGTCCATTTCTTTCAGCTTCCTCCCCAGGGCCTCATAATCTCTTCTGATCTTGGGAAAGCTGTGCCTTGCAGTATCGTTTGTTCCCACATGGACCAAAAGGAAGGGGTAATGATCCGTAGGCTTGACGGGTCTTGTTAGCCGCTCCATCACATCACGGATCTTTGCCCCAGGGAGACAACACACTTCCCGTGTCATCTTGTCAGGCCCACATACCACTGCTTCTGTACCCCGCAGCAAGGAGTCCCCCACCACTACCACACGCCTCCGCCGAGGCTTCGCAGCTGCTGTTCCTTGCAGTGGTCCTCTCAAGGTCCCCTGCTCTACCCCTGAAGTCTGTCCATGCTGTTCTTCCTCGTTGTCCTTGATAAGGGAAAGGGCTTCGAATCGATTCTGTAGCTGCAAGCTGCTCGAAGAATCCCTGGATTTTCTTGTTCTGTGTGTGACATTCCTCCAGCTGTCTACTTCCTGTGTCTGTGAAGTGACCCTCTCCTCCACAGTCACTTCTGTGTGGTCTCCATCCAAGACTGTTCGTTCTGTTCTGTCCAGGAAAACCTCTTGCTAGTGAATCTGTTGAAGTGTAGCTACCCTTGTCTCCAGCTGGTGTACTTTCTCCTCCAAGAGGGCTACCAGCTTGCACTTGGTGCATGTGAAGTTCTCCACGTCTGTAGACAAGAAGACAAACATCGCACAAGTGTTGCAAGTGACTGCTGCAGTCCCCTCAGTGTCCATGGTGAGAGCTTTTAGGTAATCTAAGAACACTTAGTTAATGCTGAGAATGCTAAGCTATACTTTTAGGTATGTTGTATTTTTGTTTGGTTACTGAGTTACAGGTGTGACTCACAGGTGTGACTCACAGGAGGCTCTTGAGGGTAAAAGGGCAAGGTCAGAAGTTCGAGCCCCTCAGCAACAAGCAGCCTCTCCCAACAGTTTTTAAAAAATTCAATCTCCCCAGTAAGAATGGCTGTCCAGAAGCTGCTCTCCTTCTTCTCCCTGGCAGGAAACTCGCCTGGAAACTGGCAGGAAACTTGCTGTCCAGAAGCTGCTCTCCTTCTCTCTGGCAGGAAACTGGCCTGGAAAGCCTCTGCAAGGAGTTATATAGAGCTAGGCTCCCAGCTCTACCCCCTAGTGACTCACAGGTGTGACTCACAGGAAGGCTCTTGAGGGTAAAAGGGCAAGGTCAGAAGTTCAAGCCCCTCAGCAACAAGCAGCCTCTCCCCACAGTTTTAAAAAAAATTCAATCTCCCCAGTAAGAATGGCTGTCCAGAAGCTGCTCTCCTTCTTCTCCCTGGCAGGAAACTCGCCTGGAAACTGGCAGGAAACTTGCTGTCCAGAAGCTGCTCTCCTTCTCTCTGGCAGGAAAGCTGCTCTCCTTCTCTCTTGCAGGCTTCCGTTTGAACTAATAATTCCCCCAAATGATAATAGAGATTTTGGCATCATGGGTGGGTCTCTAAAGCACATCCTACCTCTTAGGGTAACATGTCATACCACCTTTTCAGCTGCTTTTAAAATGCCTCAGTTTCTCTCTCCTCTTCCAATTTTCTTCCTTTATCCTCGCTTACTTCAGTTGCTGCAAACTGAATTCAAAGTGAAAGAGTAGTTTGCACTCAACTTGGCAAGGGGAGAAGAAAAGAGGAGGGGGTAGACTCAGGCAAAAGCAAACTGCTGCAGCCTCTCCTATCTTGTGTGTTCTTCCTCATTAATACTTTTTGCCATTTTAACCACACTCTGATGTTGCTTGGCCACACATGTGCAGGTCTTCATCTGTAAAATGTTGGAATGTATATGCTTTCTCATCATGGAGATCACCCCACCCCACCCTTGTTAATGAAGTATAAGCTGACTGCTCCTGAGGATCTCACACAGCAGTGTAGTTTAGGAACATTACTTATTGGTCTATAATTCCCCAAATCCCCAGAACATGAAAAGGTTTGGACTGCAAATTTTAATATCTATTTGGTACGGTCACTTGAACTATAACCCAAAAAGTAAATTTCTCAAACTCTGGAGCAGTGGCATAATAAAATATAGACTGAGTTGTGAGTGGGGCATAGGTTAATGTCTTATGTTAACCTTTTTAACAACTTTAAGTTCATACCTTTTAAATTTCCTTACTTATTCCATAAAAATAAATTCAAGACAACCTCCTCACCCTGGGTCAAATCATAGCAAATGTAAAAATATAATAAGAAAAACACCCAAAAAAATGGACCAAAGGGCAAAACAATATCCAGTGATTACATGTATCAGACCAAGCCATATAGCTTGCTCCAAACTATATATACATTACACAGTTTAATTGTCATGGCTATATCCTATAGAATCATGGGAGCTGTACTTTAGGGAAGTACTGTACATAGAATTTCTTACAGCCCTATCACACTACACTGTTATAGCGCTATATTCCATTTTAACAGTGATGGCAACATTCTGTGGAATTCTGGGGTTTGTAGTTTAATGGGGTCTAAGTGCTCTTTGGCTGAGAGTTCTAACTGCCCCTCCCTAAACTGCATATCCCAGGATTCCATACCATGTTGCCATGGAAGTTAAAGAGGAATATAGTGTTATAACAGTGTAGTGTGATAGGGCCGTAAGAAATTCTATTTGATAGGGCACTAAGTAAAGAGCTCTAGTGTTGTCGCTCAGGAGAGAACACTAAAGCTCTGTAGCAGAGAATTTTAAGTACCTCACTAAGCACCTAGTACAAATTCCAAAATTCCACAGGATGGAGCCATGACAATTAAAGTGGAATCAAAATGCTATAATTGTGAGGTAGAGATGTGCTCTTTGTGAATTGTTCTTTTAGGACTGAGACATAAGTCCTAGGGTCAGACTACAGTGTTCTTCTGATGCATCCTCTAGCTGTGTCCTCTGACTTTTTCAACAGAAGGTAAACATGGTGTACTAATTCTGCAGATTTAAAAAAAAAACAGATAGGAAAGTTAATGGTACAGAGCACTGACAATATAAAGGACTCTTACTAGCTGCTTTAATATCTTTTTCCTTCCTTTAATTGGCAAGGATTTGTTCTCCCTAGTTCAGTTCTGTCAGACAGTGATTGGGCATTTCTAGTCTTTGATCAAATTGCTTTGATTTGCAACACCTTTTAACTTTCCATATTTATTCCATTTAAGTCAACTTCCTCACCCTGGGTTAAATCACAGCAAATGCGAAGATATGCTAAGAAAGAAAGAAACCAAATAATGGACAATAATAGGTGAAAGATAGTACTGTTGAGATGTATAAGTGAGGGTGAGATAGATTATTATCCATTGTAAACTAGGCACATCTTGCATAAGCTAATGAATCTTGCAATTTGCAGCATAGCAAAATGATGACATTAATGTTTTAGGATGATAATTCAGTAAGTGACATTTCTGTACTATGTACTATGTACCTGTGCTCCAGCATGATGTTCAGAGCTTCTGGGAATTAATAGTCTATGTTTTGGATGAAATGTAGACATGAATTTCTTATAGTTTCTGACCATTATCATATAGAGCTTTGCCTGGACTTCAGTTTTTAATGACAAACTGAAGAAGAGTTCTGTAAGGCTCAGCAATATCGCTCAGCACATCCCTGCCAAGAAGTACCCTCTCCCCAGCCCTGCAACGATCATGAACAGTTCCAGGTACAGATTTTAGCACACCATCACCCTGTCTCATTCATTAAGTTCCCAGGGCTATAGTAGAGGATGATGGTGTCTGAAACGAAATCTATCATTAGCTCCATCTGGTTCTGCCCTGAGATATTGTATAGCTCAGGATGATGGGCCCTTTTGGAAGGACAGTATCCATTGAGCTTATCCAGTCCCCTCAGGGCTTCACACACTGAGCCTAAGCTACTCCTCTTTCCATCTAAGGTTGGCAACTCTAAGAACTGGGGTTCTCTGTGTTATTTACAACAGCATAAGAGACACAGAAAATCAACCAGTGGGTAAAACTTTCCCCATTATTGCCTCTCCAGTACTATTGTCCTGTGACTTATAACAGCTGTTACATCCTAATATAGGAACCATACTATCTGAAGGTTAGTTCACACAATCCTTGTATATCATTTCATTTTGGAGAGCACAATTGTGTGAAAACTCAGGCTCATCCTTCCTCAAATAGACTGAGCAATGCAATGAGTGCAACACTAAACTCAGATAACCCATGCATTTTCTTATCAAGAGAGCAATTTTGAATTTAGAGAAGAATGTGCCAACAGCGCTTTCTGGATATATTATGCTACAATTTCAAATTATTTGCCAATCATGCTACCTTGAGATTGTGTGTCAGGATCGGTCTCTTTTGCTCCTACTCCTGCCATATTCATTCATTTCCCTGGGGCTCTGATGTAGTGTGCATAGCAGTTTGTGTAAGGGTGAAATGATATATGTGTGACTGTCTGGGCTTTGCTTGGGAGGGGAGATAGCAAGGCAGCTGCAATTAACTAAGGAATGCCTGTGTCAGTGGACTGATGGACAACCAATAGGTAGGCAGCCCACCAGATTTTGTTGATTGTAAAATGCTTTTAACTTAGAGTTAGGTTCTCAGTCTCAGCAAGAACTTTGTATTGTATGCTTCCTAGATTTCTGGCAGTAAAGCTTTCTGATGAAACCTGAAGCTTGTGCTCTATGGATTTGGGAATGCTGATACCTGACATTGTGTGAGCTTTAGCCCAACACACAAGGGGGTGGGCAGGTGGGGGGAAACTGGTTTAGACTGAAAACAGACCATCTTCATGTGGGCTTGATTAGTACATAGTAACAATGTGAACTCAACTGTCACATCATCTGCCAAAACATGGATTACAGTTCCTCAAGAAAAGTCATGATATTGCCCCTTGCTGTCATCACAAAATATACTGTATTGTGTTATTGAATTCCTGGGTGCCAGTTACACGACAGAAATTGTCACGGTGCTTACCGTGATTTTGTGATCACGAATCTGTCCCTCGCTGTTTATACGATTTATGTCACTGATCTGGATATCCCAGGTGGTCCCATGACTGATATTTACACATCCAAAGTTCCGGGGGTTTTTTAGGTTGTAGTTTTTTTGTTTGGGTTTTTTTTTTTTTTTTTTTTTGCTGTCAATCAAGTATGCGATTACTCGTGTTTTCACAACCTCGGTGATGCACTTCCTTTAAAGTTCCGTGCCACGAGCGATGCTATTGGCTGGCTGGGGGGGGAGACAGGGGGGCAGAGGTTTGGTATTCCCCTTGCTTCTTTAAAATGTTAACCCTTGAAGCAGAGGCAGAAGGCACTTTCCAAAGACCTCAGATGGAGGAAAAATTAAACCATCTCCTTTCCTTTTGAAAGCAAGCCGAGTAGAGGCTTGAATTTCTTTCACTTTAAGCAGAGGCAGCGTGAGAGGCTTGGTATTTATTCCCTTTGCCTCTTTAAAATGTTAAGCCTTACTTCAGAGATTCAGCAGAGATTTCAAGGCATTTTGAAAGGCACAGACACAGAGGGGGAATTAAAGGGTGTTCATTCGCTCAGAGGCTGGAATACCAGGGAGGTGATCAAGGCAGGGGATGAATGGGCAACGCTCTGCCCACTGCGATCTCTCTAACATGCAGTTGAGGAAGAGGTTAAAGCTGAAGGGTTTGCAGTGTAGAAATCCATTTAAAAAGGTTATTGAGTACACACGTGCATGCGCACACACACCAACCTACGTGCAGCTGGAAGGGATGCCTTTGTTTTCGGCTGGTGAGGCTGGATCTGTTGAACGGGTGACTGACCCCTCCTTTTCTGGTCCCTGAACTCTAAGCCCGCCCCCAGTCACCATTTCCGGTCATCTCCTAGTACCGAGACATTTTGTCCCAGGCTGTTTACATTTCCAATTTTCCGAATCCTCCAGTGACATTTTAAAAAAACGGCACAAACCACAGGACTGGAAGTCCCACAGGTTGAGTGATAAAAGGTGGCCCCCCCTTCCGAAAATCACGTACCTGGCCCGAGGTACGTGTAAAATGCCAGGGATCGACACGAATTCTTCCCAGGACATTTTCATCGTGTAAACGGCACCCTGGTCTTTGTCAAATGCTATTTAAGAGCAGCTTATTGGCTTTATATCAACAACTGCTTGAATCAGGAATTTAGAAGGCAGATTTGGAGTGGCTGGCTTTTTCTTGTTAATTGCATTTTATATTTTATTACTCCCTTCTGGAATGTTGCACATCTCAGATGCCAAGAGCAAGGAAGCATATTAAGGAAAAGGTCAAAGAACTGCATTTGTAACAGAACAAAAACCCAACAAAACGTTCGGCCATTTTCCATGACACACTTTAATGCTGACATGACTCCAGGGGATTGTAGATGTACATCTCTGTGATTTAAAAGAACTTTTTTTGTTCATAAAAAAATACAACAAATATACTTCACAGTGTTTCAGAGACTCAAAACAAGAAATATAATATCTGATGGAATCCCAGGGAGAAGGTTAGGTTTTTTAAAAAAGAGGTTATTTTAAAAAGGCAGTTATCTGTTTTAAAATAATTGTTTAAAGTTGGTTGGACTCACTTTTGCAGAAGAAAGGTTTGAAGATTTCCAGCTGATATATCATATATGATATAGAAACAACCACGATTGCTTTGAAAGGAACAGTTCTGAAGCTCCCTGCCAAGGGAGGTCAGTGTCTCTTTTGCACTACACAGTTACAGCACTATGATTCTATTTTAATTATCATGGCAATATTCTATGGAATCCTGAGTTTGTAGTTCAGTGAGGCACCAGAGTTCTCTGGCTGAGAGTTCTAAATACCTCCCTAAACTGCAAATCCCGAGATTCCATAGGATGTTGCTATGACAGTTGAAATGGAATCATAGCACTATAATTCTGTTGTGTGAAAGTGCCCAAAGTTAACTCCATCTTTGTTGTCATTCCACCAGAAAACAAAGATATTTTCATCAGAAAAGCTTTGGGTTTAAGTTGGTTCTTAAATGAAGTGTATTGTAATTGTTGGGTTCTGTTTATTCTTTACTATGGATGTAGCTTTGATGGATTTGTTTGTATGGTTTAATTATAATTTGATATTTTAACTTGCATTTTATTACTCTGAGATGCTGTGAACACTACAGTATTTGTAGAGCAAAAGGGGGGATATAAATGAAATAAATCAATAATAAAGGAAATAAACAGTTAAGGGAGCAAAAGGAAAGGCATATGAAACTAGAAACAAAACAAGTAGTGACAGAGCTCAGATTCATTATCTTTTGAACTACAACTCACAGAATCCTTTAAGTAGCATGTTGTAGCCCTCAAAATAACTTTTCTAAGCTTTGCCAATGAGACACAAAATTAGATTTAGACCTTTGCTTGGACTCACTTATTTGGGTTTCCTTGGGAGTCATTTGTCTCATGAGAACTAGAGGATTATCCCAGATAATAGCAGGGAGCTAAGTGAACTTGATATTTTGAACCGGGCTTTAAACAAGCCTTCTCAACATAATATTTGAGCTGTTATCTGTTATGGCCTGCTGCTAGAGACATATGGAACCAACTGCTTTTCAAAAGAATGTAGAACTGGGGTCTCCTGGTCCAAAGTGTATATGTGTGTTCTTCAGCCCACTGCTGCAAGATGAGGTGCTTCACCTGCTTAGGCCATGTGCAGAAGAGATAAATTTATTGACAGTTCAACTGTAAAGCTGCAGATTGATTCTGTCCATCAACACTGTGGGTTCTGTTGCATCCCCTGCTACATTACAAACATGTGAATTAATCCTGAGCATTTCTTGGGCCTTCCTTAAACCCTGCCCACTTTCCCCCTTTTGTCCTTCTTTTCAGTTGCTGCAAACTGAGTTCAAAGTGCAGGAGTAGTTTACACTCATTTAACTCAGCATCGGCTTAGTGGGAGAGGAGGAAGTAGAATTTTGCCCTTATCAGTAGGCTCAGGCAAAAGCACACTGCTGCACTCTTTCCTAGCTTGTGTGTTCCTCCTCATTAATAATCTCCCCCCCCCCATTTTGACCACACTCTGATGCACACTCTGATGTTGCTTGGCCACATGTCTCCTGGTTTTCCTCTGTGAAGGGTGTGTGCTTCCTCTACGTTGGAGGCTTCTTTCATAAAAGGTATTTGTCACTTTCTATTCTGTTCCAGGGTGTTGGCATTGTTAATTTGTGTCCCTAATAATGTAAGAATGTTTCCCAAGGTCTGGCCAATCTAGATATTGTGCTGCTCACTCAAAAAAAAAAAATCATCCGAATCCTTCAGAGAAGAGCTGTCAAACCATTTGAATGGAATGCTTTAATAAGTCAATTAACCATATAAGATGTGCTTCATGTGTACACAGAAACAGAGGGAGGGAACAAGTGAGGGGAAGTGCCATGATGAGTCAAATTGCCAGGTATAAACTGGGAGTAGATTTAGGGATTCAAAACAGAGTGGAAAATACAGGGTGTGCTTCTATGACAGCATTCTCTGGTACTCAAGTTTCGGAGTCAAGCCTTCAATCCTAAGCTTCTCAGGAAGATTTTTCTAATGCTTCAATCGCCATATATAACCATTTTGGGTATTATGTTATTGGTCTGTCAGTGGTACAGTGCTGACTGGAACATCATGCCTTTAGTCCTAAAAGGCCTGGACCTCACCTTTTTTTTTTTAGTACAATGCAAAGAAGCAGAGTCTCCCTGGTTGGCCTACTCTAGATTGGTGTTTAGCATGCACATTGTGCCAAGATGGTCAACTGCAGAGTAGCCAAGCTATAAAGCTTTAAAAACACACATCCTGTATCATCTTTGAAGTACTTCCTTTCATATCACCAGTGCAGAAGGCTGAATCTGCTGTGAGTGAGGGAACCATAATTTCCACAAAAAAATGTCAAAGTATTTCTCTCCTTTTAGTAGCAACCCATAATTACCATTAGCCTAACACCTGATCATGAAGGCTTTGTTTTCTACTGCCTATCCCTCTTAGAGCATATGTTTCTGTTACTTGGAATAGCATGAAAGCCAGGCAGCCACTCTGATTTTACAAACATGGTGTCCCATTTTAAACATGTCCTACTGGTTGTACAAACTGTAAAAAAACTCCTCCCGGAATGCGAGGGGAGAATCCTACCTGTCTTAATGGCATTCCACGTGGTTTTGCCATATTGTGAAGGAGGTGGGCCAAAACCAGCAAAATCTTCGCCAGAAAAGCCTTCTTGGTTTTCCTGTCTTTAAAAAAAAAAAAATGAGAGAGGGGAGATTTCTGCTTGTTAGGACAAGTGAGTCAATCTGATTCGCTTACCCAAACAAGAGGAAGCATAAATTCAATTGGCCAGACAAGTGCAGGGGCAAGTGCCAGCTGCCACCATTTTCACCCTAGCAGGCAAGCGCTAAGGCAAGAAAATGGGGGGGGGTGTTTTTTCTGCTTTTGTGTTAAAGTGAAAAATCACTCAATTGCACCTTGGATAGTGTTGTGTTTTTTAAAAGGTCAGTGGCGACAAATTCAGATAAGTGCAAATGCAAGTAAATCATTCATGGCTGCCATGTTTCCTAGTGGGCATGTGGAGCTTAAGGGGGCAGAAAAACCATTAGGACAGGTCGCAGCTGCTGCAAAATGTCTTTACTATGAGGGAATCAGTTTTTTATGGGCTCGTATAGACAAGCTCCTAGACTTTGAAACTACGTCAGGATAACCTTGCAAGTCATTATTGCTTTCTGAAAAGTGTGATTTGGACAGTACAACTGATAATAAACAGGATGTTTGTTGTTGTACGCCTTCAAGCTGTTTTGAACTTATGTTGACCCTAAAGGAAACCTAACATAGGGTTTTCTTAGCAAGATTTGTTCAGAGGAGGTTTGCCATTGCCTTCTTTTCCAGCTGAGAGAATGTGGTTTACTCAAGGTCATCCAGTGGGCTTCCATTGCCAAGTGGGGATTTGAACCCTAGTCTCCCAGAGTCCTAGTCCAAGACTTAAACTACCATACCATGCTTGCTCTCTAAACAGGATGTTACTCCACAACATGACCTTTAGTTACAGGGGCAGATATTATTTCACAGATTTTCTATAACTATCTGGAAAACACCACAGTTGTTACATTAACAGCATATCACATTTATAATATAAAACTTTTGAATATGATTTCTTCTGAATTTGTTGTACACATACCACCCATACAGAATCCTAGAATCAGAAGGGGCCACAAGGCCCATCTAGTTCAATCCTCTGCCATACAGAAATACATAACTGAAGTACTCCTGAAAGATGCCCATCCAACCTCTGTTTAAAGATCTTCAAAGATGGAAAATCCACCACACTCTGAGGCACTCCATTACACTGTTGAACAGTTCTTACACTAGAGAAGTTCCTCGTAAATGTTTAGGTGGAATCTTTCTTCTTGTACAGTTGTCCCTTCATATTCGCTGGGGTTTGGTTGCAGGACACCCCGTGGATACCACAAAATCTGTGAATACTCAGGTCCCCTTATCTGCAATGGCATAGCAAAATGGTTTCCCATATCTCTCTGGCTTTTCTTCGCAAACAAAGATTCAGGAAGGACTCATCCCATGCTTTCTGCAAGCGCGCTGATGACTAAAAAGGCCAATCCGAGATAAACAAGTCCAGTTGCAGAAAGCACAGCAGAAGGTCTCCTAGGGTGATGTTTCTGGGTTGTGATTCTTTCTGCGTTGTCGTTTCTCTTCAAGATTTGTTCACCGTGAGTTCTCAAATAAGGCTGAAGCATTGTGGATAGTGTGTCTCCATGCCTCCCGATGTGAGGCCAGGGCGGACCATTGTTGGTGATCAATTTGGCCGAGCCTGAGATGTTGTTTCAGGGAGTCCTTGTATCTTTTTTTTTTTTTTTTTTTGGAGCACCCCTTTTACGCTGACCTGTGGCGAGGTCACTGTAGAGTACTATTTTTCGGAGGCGATGGTCCTTCATCCTAGAAACATGCCCTGCCCAGCACAGCTGTGTTCTCAATATCATGGCCTCAATGCTGGTGATTCCTGCTTGCTCAAGGACAGCAACATTCATCACATAGTCAGTCCAGTGTATATTTAGGATTGTGCGGAGACAGCACTGATGAAAGCGTTCGAGGAGTCATAGATGGTGGCGATAGGTGACCCATGTTTCAGACCCATAAAGGAGGATAGACAGTACAATGGCTCTATACACACTGATTTTTGTGCTTCGCCTCAGGTGTTTATTACTCCAGACTCTTTTGTGAAGTCTTCCAAATGCGCTATATGCCTTTGCTAGTCTGTGATCGATCTCTTTGTCAATCTTGGCATCTGAGAGATGATGCTTCCCAGGTAGGTGAACTGCTGAGCAGACTTGAGCACAGATTTGCCGACGACAATGTGGGGATGGTGGTGTTCGTCCTATGGTGCAGACTGGTAAAGAACTTCTGTTTTCTTCAGGTTGACTTCCAGCCCAAACAGCTCTGAAACTGTTGTGAAGCAGGATGTTAGGTGCTGCAGAGCTGCTTCTTTGTGGGCAACAAGGGCAGCATCATCAGCAAGGAGCAGCTCACGGACTAGATAGTTTAGAGTCTTAGTGTGAGCCCTCAGACGGCTTAAGTTAAACAAGCTACCATCAGTACGGTAACATATATAGATGCCATCTTCTTCTTTGAGCTCTACCGTAGCCCTTTGGAGCATCATGCTGAAGAATATTGTAAATAAAGTTGGCGCAAGAACACAACCTTGCTTCACTCCATTAGTTATTAGATAGGGCTCTGAAAGAGCATCACCGTATCTGACTTGACCGTGCTGACCCTCGTGTAGCAAGATAATCATTTTAAGGAATTTGGGGGGACATCCTAGTCTTACCAGGATCTGCCACAGACCTTTTCTACTCACAGTGTCAAAGGCTTTGGTGAGGTCGACAAATGTTACATAGAGACCCTTGTTCTGCTCCCTACATTTTTCTTGCAGTTGTCTAAGGGCAAATACCATATCTGTAGTACTCCTATTGGCTCTGAAGCCACATTGGCTTTCAGGGAGAAGTTCTTCTGCAATAGCAGGAACTAATCTGTTCAGGAGTATCCTTGCAAGGATTTTTCCAGCAATAGAGAGCAGTGTTATGCCTCGATAGTTTGAGCAGTCGGATTTTGCTCCTTTTTTCTTGTACAGGGTGATGATGACTGCATCTCAGAGATCTGATGGCAGTTCCCCTTTTCCCCAGCAAGTCACAAGGAGTTGCTTGTTGAAGATTGTTGACTTGGAGTCTCTTCTTTAAGATGCCACCCCTCTTAGGTTTGAACTTAAGACAAAGGTTTAGTTTACATCTGACGAGGCGATGATCTGTTTGGCATTCTGCACTGGGGATCACTTGGGTATGACGGACATCGCGAATGTTTCTCTGGTGGACTAGAACATAGTCAATGAGGGGCCAATGTTTGGATCAGGGATGCATCCAGGTTGTCTTCAAGCTATCTTTCTGCTGAAAGATTGTGTTTGTAATAGTCAGCTGTTGTTCTGCACAGAATTCTAGCAGGAGGCGTCCCTTATCATTGCAATTTCCAACACCATGCTTGCCTAAGACACCTTTCCAGGCTTCAGAGTTCTTTCCTACTCTGGCATTGAAGTCACCAAGGATAATAATTTTATCTTCTACAGGGACTTTTTGTATGAGTTGGTGTAGGTCTGTGTAGAATTTGTCTTTCTCTACAGGGTCGGCTTGCATAGTTGGGGCATATATACTGAAGAGAACAACATGTGGGAGGCGTAAGGAAATAACGCGATCAGAGTGTCCTGTTGGCAAGGTTTCAAGTTTGGAGGCAATGGAGGCTTTAATCATAAAGCCTACTCCTGAAAGATGTTTTTCGGTTTTGGGTTTGCCAGACCAGTAAAGTGTGTAGCCGGCGCCGTCTTCTTTAAGGCTGCCTTCCTCATGGAGACGAACTTCACTACGAGCAGCGATGTCAATATTAAGTCGTGATAGTTCATGGGCTATTAGGGCAGAACGACGCTCAGGCCGTCCACTATCTGCAGAGTCTCGCATGGTTCTGATGTTCCAGCATGCAAGTGTCAGTTTATTTACACCTTTGGAGGCTGGTGTGTGCCTTTGTTTCTTTGCCTTGGTTTGACCGCATCAGAAGATGCCCGTTGGCCATGGATAGCCAACCAGGTAGTTGGGGATTAGCTTTCGTTAGGCCACCTTTTCTAGGCCCCTCTGCATATGGAGCAAGTAGTGGTCTCCTTAAAAAAGGCTGCTTGGTTGCTCAGGATGCTGCTGAACAAGACTGTCATCTCCCGGGTCAGCCTCGAGCGACCAAAGTCCTGAACCGCCTGCATGCAGGGTTGGGTCTGTGGCTTCCAGTGCATCTTTACACCTGCCATTTCGTCCCTCACCTATCGCTACAGGGCTTTTTTGGAACTGGATTTGTCCTTCAAGCCTGTGCAATGGATTTTTCTGGTGGAGCGCAGCGTGCACAGAACTGGCCTCACCCTTTAAACCAAAGGTTCATCTGCCGTGGCCTTGCAAGCATGGATGTAGCAGCGAGGTCCTCGGGTCGTAGGTTTGATTAGAGTTTCCTTCTCTTAGATGGTTGACCTTACAGGGTTGGATGAACACCATCTGCCCGGGTTTGGGATTAGAGTTTTCCTTCTCCTAGGACGGTTGCCATAAGGCTAGAGAGCCCATCCTGCCCTTTGACGCTCTTTGTCAGACCCTTCGGTTTTGACCTGTCTGGCATGGGAGGCCCTACTGGTGGCTATTATGCCACCGCCAGCATAGCTCAAAACATCATTAGAGTACGCAAGCCTCTCTCCCACGACAAGGGGGTGTCAATGGAGAGGGTGTCCCTTATATAAGATGGCAAAATCAAGGTTTGCTTTTTGGATTATTATTTTTTAAAGAATATTTTCAAGTCGTGAACACTTAAATCTGTGGATACCAAATCCGTGGATATGGAGGGACAACTGTAATTTGAATCTACGGTTGTGTGTTCCTAGTATCTGGAGCAGCAGAAAGCAAGCTTCTTTGGTCTTCTTCATGACATCCCTTCAGATATTTAAAGATAGCTATCATGCATCCTCGCACTCTTCCAGGTTAACCATACCCAGCTCCCTCAGTTGTCCCTCATAAGGATTGGTTTTCAGACCTTTGAACATCTTTGGACGCCATATGGGAGAAAAGCAAGATGTTAAATAAACTAACTAACTAACTCTTGGTTGCCCTTCTATGGACATATTCCAGAGTGCTGATATTCTTCTTGAACTGTGGTGCCTGTAACTGTACACGGTATTCCAGGTGAGGGCTAACAAAGGCAGAACAGAGTGGCATTATTGCTACCTTTGATCTGGACACTATACTCCTGTTGATGCAGTTCAGAATTGCATTTGGCATTTCTGGCTACTGCATCACACTGTTTAGCTCATGGTCTACTAAGATTCCTAAATCCTTTTGACATGCACTACTTTCAAGCCAGTTATCACCCATCCTATCTTTGTGAATTTCATTTTTCCTGACTATGGAGATTATCAAACGGGCTAAATATGGCATTACACAAATGCCAGGAGATCACTAAAGGGCTTTCCTTTTATATCATTCCCCTCTCATTATGCTCCCGTGCTGCTTCTGTTCCACCAGCGCTCCTTTTTATTCACGGGCTAAGCCGTGAATAGATCCCCATTCCATTTCTACAACGGAATGATGTGCCCCTGAAAAGGTGCCCCATTATGTTGGCGCAATGCCAGCATCAGTGGGAAGTCCGTGCCAGAACCCTTCTGGATACGATTGGGACATCGAGGTAAGTGACACACTTTTTTGTACCCTCCCTGGGTTACATGGTATTTTTTAAGTCTGCTTTTGTGCTTGCTGACACTTTTTAAACTGTATTTTTCTTTTCCTTTTTGAATTTCCCGCACACTCGTCCTCTTGCAAGAACGGCCAGGATTTCCATTCCAGGAAGTGAATGGGGCTCCATTCAAGCTCCATTCATTCCTGGGCTGCCAAGCAAGGTAGGTCTGAAACTGTTAGTTCTTGTGCCAGGACGGGGGTGGGAGAGGAGATTGCGAGACACTTTTTTTGTCCCTGTCTGAAAATCTCCTATATGTAATACTTTATATTTATCCCTGTTGAGATTAATTTTGTTAGTTTTTGCCTAGCTCTCCAATCTCTCAAGATCATTTTGAATTTTGATCCTTCCTCTGGGGTATTTGCTATCCCTCCCCGCAATTTGGTGTCATCTGCAAATTTGATAAGTATGCCTACTGTTCCATCATCTAAGTCATTTAGTTTTTATTATGACTATTTTTTCATACGACCAAAAAACTAATTCCCAAACTCCATTCAGAATATAAAGGATCTCAGCAGGCTTCACCTTTAAAGAAAACACAATTTTGATGTGTAGACAAAATCAGCAAACTCTTTTCAAGCCCTTCTATGAAATCTAAAGAGGTTCTCAGCATGCTGCTATACCCAATATTGATGCCACAAAGCACAGTCTTTTTAGGTGAAGAGGCAGAGATTAATGAGCCATACAGAAGCCTAGTATGTGTATGTTGGCAGAGATTAATTATAGTAATTGACTATGCAAAATTCAGTGTAAAATTTTTATTCAGTGTTACAAGCTTTATTTTTTTAAAAAATAAAGCATTCAATACTGTATTGCATTTCATTTATAATGTGTAAACGGTGTCTACTGCTATACTTAAGTATGTGCATGCAGAGGATCTTAACAGATACAGTACTGACATTTTAATAACTGTAGTATAAGAAATCTCACCAATGGAACTACCTTTTCCTGGTGGTGGTGGGATTGTGTGCTCCTGTGAGGCAAGAGGCTATGCTAATGACAGCAGTGCTGCTGGTAGGTCTCTCATGTCAGACAGGCTTTTGCTGTGACAATATGACAAACTAGTATAGCTGTACCTGGCGTAACATACACCATTATGTGCCCTGCTGGGGTTTCAAACAGTGGTTGCAGTGTGGAGCTTGAAGTGGCAGCGGTCCTTTCACACGGTTCAGCTACGTAGTATTATTTTAAGAAAAAATGCTGCATTGTTTTACATGTGGGTGATGAGTGGCTGAGGAAGTGAGAGGAGGGAGAGGCCCTCATGAGGTTGGGGGTGGCAGGAGTGGATTGTGAAGTGAAGAGGGAATTTGCATGTGGGTGGTAATTGGCTGAGGGAGTGAGACAAGGGAGGGGATTGGTTGGGTAAGTTTCCTAAGTTGCCAATCAGCACACTGGGAAAAGAAACATACCCAAGCATAGAAGATGACTACTGGGCATCAGCGCCGGGGGTGTGTGTGTTGACACTGGCAGAGGATCTCTCAGAGACTACAGCAGTGGCACCATAGCCAACACTTGTTAGTAGTGCGCAGGAGGAGGCACGGTAAAACCTTTTGAATGTCTTTTACCAAGAAAATCCTACTATGAGAAAATCCAAAATGAAACCAGGGAGAGTACCTGAAGATAAAATTCCTAGGTCTGCACCCTCTTCCGCTGCCCCCAGAACAATTTTGCAGGGATTTGGGGGAATTTTGCCACTTTTTGTGTTGGCCCTGGATCATTTTAGGTTTAGGAAAGCCATTTTTTTCAGCAGGAAGTGAGTAGAAGGTCAATTTCCCAGTCAATTTGGGAACTCCACTTTCCCCTCCTCTGCTTTATAGGAACAAATGCGTAAGAAATTATGCCATGAAATAAATAAATTTCATCCTTTGGTGGATGAGCACTGCAACATTATGGAGTGTCATACATTCAAAACCAGTAAAACAGGAGAGGCTTATTTCCCTCTATTTCTCCGCATGCCCCCAACATATTTTTTGTCACTGTGGCAAGAGTTTAGTCAAGATCACCCCACCCACATTGGGAGGACACTGCACAGCATCATTCCAGTGGTATGGCTGGAAAGATTCAAATCATGGGATAGTTGGGGGGGCAGTTAGTATTTCTTCCTGAATCCCCTAGGCAGTATAGTCAGTGGTGAGCAGAACTTCATAAAAGTAACTTTCTCAAGCAGTGGGGGAGATTTCCTGCCTTGTAAAAGTTTGTATGCTGGTTGCATCAACATTCTTAAATATTTAAAAAGAAAACAAGTTATTGCAAAATCATTGCATAGTTCCAGAGCCTCTTCTCCAATGAAAACCGAAAGCTAAGTAGCACTGCTCTAGGAACTTCTCACCACTTGGGGAAGTAAGGGATCTGCAACTGTCTCTATCAATCCCCAGACAGGGTTGTTGAGATTAGCCATAGCTGTGTTTTCCATTAGCATGTGACATTTCCATCTACACTTTTTAAAACCACACATACTTTCCTAAGCAACCCTCACAAGTCTCTCCTTTTTCCCTAAGTTCTTTATCAGATAGTGTTTAAACTGTCACTTAAAATCAAGGAGTATAGTTATCCTACTGGCATTTCCACTATTGCTCCCCACTGTAGAGACTCCAAAATCAATGAACCAAGGTTATCATTTTGTCTACTGTGTTTCCATGACTTCAGAGCTGCCAGGTAGCTTTCCTGTACAACTATTTGTCTCAAAGGAACACTGCACACAGCTTTATTTCAGGTCCATTAGTACTAACTGCAAGTAGTCACTGCCGTACAAAATTCTACCCCTCCCTAATAGTTTCATGGATTGTTTGGAGTTTTAAGCCATGTGGAAACATCCAAGAAGAAGATTAAATAGGGGCTATATTTGCTGAAAGCTATTTAATTGCTCTTTGATACTTCTGGGACTAATGCTTTATTTTTTTAGTTTAGCTCAGAGATGCAGGTTTCAAATATTGACTACATCAAATCAAAATCAACTATTTTCTTTTTTAAAAAAACATTAAGCACATTAGAAGATATAAACAACTATTTATTTTCCATAACAAGAATATAACATGTGTGTGTATGTATATGTATGTTTATGTACATTTGTGTGTGTATACACATACATATATGCATTTCTAGATCTGTTCATTTCAACTCTAAACTAGGAGATGTGATGAGCAATGTAAAGCTGATTACTGAAGCACAATACACAAACCATTTATGGCAGTTTAATTAAGTGGCCCATGGGATAACTATAGTTGAACAGAGTCATATTTGTCAGTCTGGAGAGCTACAATGAATTGGTTCATATTTTGAACAGAGGCCACCATATTTGTTAACTCATTACTAATAATATGCAGCTCCTGTGCTGCATTGCAGAAATCCCCTCTTAGTTCGTAAACTGCATTTTTAATCTCTTCCAAAATGGCTATGCATTTTGGTTTGGCACTCATACAAAGAAGGTCTCCCTCAAGAAGATTCATAGCAGGAGGTGTATCAGGAGCCAGTGCAGAAGGTGTATCATGCACTACGTTGTTTCCCCAGCTTTCACATGGAGCACGAAATGTTCTGCTGCTGAAACCTTCAAAAAATTTTGAGTTATCAAGATGTAGACTTAAGATACTAGCACTATCATCTACATCACATGTTGGGCAAGGAGAAAAAGAATGTGCAATTCTTTCCTCGCGATCTTTAAAGAAAAGAGGAGATAGTCCTTGTGGTGAAGACAAATAAGGTGATCCATGGGGAAGACCACACTGGGGCTGTGGGGTGTTGTTTGGAACAGCTGATTCAGGGGAGAAAGTAGAAAAGGAGGATGTTGTTCCAACTGAGCTGGTGGAGTCTAAAATTTATAGAAAAGAAAATACAGAATGTTATATGCTATTTATGAAAACTTATATTCATTTTAAATTGTCCTGGACCCTTTAATGAAAATAAATGTAAATATCTTAATTTATGATTAATTTATTATTTGCTGTGTTCAACTAAAATCAGATCTATTTGTTTATTTCCATCTGTACTGGATGTTGTTCCAGATGGAGATTGCCATTTAGCTTATTGGATATGCAAGTTCAAGAAAAAGGCATTGGAAACTAGCCTTGAAACAGCAGGACACTCAGGCCTGGAGTGATCAGACCTTGTTTTCCTATCTAAGCCCTAGCTCAGTTTTTTTTTTCTTCTAACCACTGCACTTGTCAAGGCTGGTCCTGCTCACTCAGAGGGGAAAGCAATTGTATGATCCAACCTTGTTGTATAAGAAGTAGAAAAGAGGAGACTTACAGTAAACCCACCTACTGGTAGAAATAGTATTAAATAATATCATAATTGATTTCAGCTTTTAGCAAAAATATCAGCTCTTCTATTGATTTAAAATTAAAATGTAAAAGGAAGATTTTTTTTTAGATGTTTTAGAGGGATTTGGTTTTGTAAATTTTAACAATCCTTAAGAAGTACAACAAACTGATCAGCTTGGGACAAAGGTGCAATTTCTGAAGGAAATCAAATTTGGCTTTTTTGATGCTAACAGTACAGCAAATAAGTCATGCTCCTCATGGAAAACAGTGGTCAGAAATCTAAAGAATTCACTGATTCATCCATATCAATATGTATGTGAAATTCAGCTCCCACTCCCCTCTCTAACTAGGCAACCTTGTGTGAATCTTGAGACCAGTGGTGGCATCAGAGCGGGACTTTGGCGAAGAGGCTATGACTGCATGCAGTAAAACAAGCAGGAAGCAAGGCTGTGGGGAAAACAGTTTTAAACAAAGCGCCACCACCCTTTTTGTTTAATCTATGGTAGATTTTTTTGGTTCAAACCAGTGTGTGGGGGGAGGGGTTTGCATTAAAACCAATATAGGACTAAATCAGAAAATTAAGTAGCAAAATGCAGTTCAGATGTTATGGCCACTAGCTTACTTAATAATTGTTCTAAAAAGTGCTCTTTTAAAACAAGTTGTTTCAGTTGAATGTACGTTAATTGAAGGATTTGTTTCTGAACAGCATTTCTTGCACTATAAAATAAAGTGATTTAAAAGAAGCGGCTGACACTGGATACTGGTCTAACAATGAACAACTGCCATTAAACTGCCATTTAACACAATTAAAATGTTTAAATTCAGTCATTGTTGTTCCAGTAGGAGGGTTGGAAAATACGGTAGTCATAATAGCCAGACTTTGTTAAAAAAATGAATAAATCAATTTTTAAAAATCAGAAATGTTTTTTAAAGTCATTTGGTTTAAACCATGCTTTAAACCAGCCTGGCAGGAAGCCCTCCAATGCAGCAGGTCTGACTTCAGTATTTTGTTGTAAGGACAGGTTTCATACCTGTAACTGTAGTTTTTCGAGTGGTCATCTGTGAACTCACACAAATGGGTTATCTGTGCCGACAGACTGCATCATTCAGAACCTTCTAGAGATATTACATATTTTTGGCAGTAAACCCACTCACACCTGAGTGCCTTATCCTTTTGGTTCTCACCTTTTGGTTCTCACCTCAGTTCCATGGCACCAAAACAGCAGCATCCGAGTATCTAAGGAAAGCAAGACATGATGAAGGGAAGATGGGTGGGGTTGTGTGAGTTCACAGATGATCATTTGAAGAACTATAGTTACAGGTATGCAACCTGTCCTTCTTTGTGGTCTCTGTGATTCACACAAATGGGAGACTAGCAAGCTATTAACCATGGGAGGAGCAAGTGTCATACTAAGCAAGAAAACAGTACTGCTGTTCCAAAAGTGGCATCAGCCCTGGAACTTGCATCTTATCTGGAGTGAGAGAGGAAGGTTGAAGGCCACAACCATGAAGCCACTCTACAAATGTCTTCCAAGGGTAAGACAGTTAGAAAGGCAGATGATGTGACCATGGCTCTTATGAAATGGCTACACATTCGAACTGCAGGATCCTTCTGGGGCAGTTCATAAGTGAGATCAATGGTAGAAGCCACCCATTTTGAGAAACATTGTGAGGAAATAGGCAGTCACTTCCTCTTGGAGGAGTAGCAGACAAAGAGTCTTTGAGAATTACGGAAGCTCCTGTCCACGTAAAAGGCAAGGACCCACCTGACATCAAGGCAATGGAGGACTTTTCTAGGTTTGAAGTCAGGTTTTGCATCAATGTAGGTGATACAATGTCCTGGTTGATATGAAAGGATGAAACCACCTGGGGCAAAAAATAAATGTATGGTATAAGCATGACTTTGTCCTGATGACAGTGTGTGAAAGTTCTGGGAGAAAGGCAGCATATAAATCAAATAGATAAATGGTTGATCCACTCTGAGAGGACATAACTCTCCCTCTGTTCTGGCAGAAGTAAATGTGACCAAGAAAGCCTTTTTCCAGGTGAGTAAGTGAACATTGCAGGGAGCCATTGGTTCAAAGAGCCCCCTGAAGAGCTGAGATAATACTATTTCCAAATTTCACTGAGGTGTTGGTCTGGAGGGTAAAGACTGTTGTAACCTCTGAGGAACTTTTCCATCAACAGAGGCTGAAATGACTACTAGGGACTTTATCAGACTAGCCTCTGAAAATGTTTTTTTGCCAGAATTAAAAAAAAACACTTTTATGCCGGCAAAAGAACGTCCCTCCCGCTGCACTTACCTCCTCTGTCAGCAAAGGCAGCTCCAGCAATAAAGAGGAAGTAAATGGAGCTCCCTTCACTTCCTCTTTTGAAATTCTACACAGTCTCATCGTGCGGGAAATTAAAAAATGAAACTAAAATTGTAAAATTCACACCAAGCACATACACATACTAAAAAACTTCCAAGTAACCCAGGGAGGGTCACAAAAAGTTTGTCACTGACCTAGATGTTGTGATCTCACCCAGAGGTCTTCTGCCCGGTTGGGCCATTGACTCTACATTGATGAGAGTTAAATGGCCTGAGGCTTCACACACCGGCAATGCCGGCAAAAAAAATGGCAGGGGGATCTATTGACGGCTTAAGCCATCAATTAAAAGGTATGGGATTTTGACTATACATAAAGGTGAAAAGGCAATATTGTCTGATCTGCGCGCCCTTTCACATTTATGTGGCATCGTTATGATGCCATATTTAGTGCGTCTGATAAAGTCCTAAGTAACATTTGAGAGAGGAGAGACTTCTATTTGAAAGGAAAAGCAGGAATTCGAGCATGTGGTGGATTTGTACTTGAACTAGAGAGATCCCATAAGGTGACAAGAAAGACAGGAATTTCCTTCATTTGTACACATAGGAACATTGAGTGGAAAGCCTATGCACAGCAGCAATTATTTGCTGGGTGGCACCACAAAGAGAGGTTAAAGGAAGACCTTCCAGGCAGTCAGCCTGAGAGCATCCAAGTCCAAATAACTCACTTGCCCATTGTGAATCATGAGGTCTGGACGGTATGGAAGCTTAAGATGGTTGCCTTGATACAGATGTAGCAGTGGGGCAAACCATGGTTGCCTGGGCAACCACAGAGTGATTAGAATGCACATTGCCTTGTCTCTGAATTTTGGCTATCACCCTTGTGATGAAGGGAAATGGGGGGGGGGAAGCATACACAACACTCTCCAATGAAACAGGAAGGCATCACCATGCAAGTTCTTCCCCTGACGAGCCCTTGAGCAGAAGATCTGACACTGGGGGCTCAGCAAGATAGGAGAAATAATTGTGGAAAATAACTCATTTACTTACTATTGCAGCAGTGTCCATTTGTCCCCATAATCCATTCACAAGATCACTGGCATGGAAAGCTATCCAAGTTTGAAGTTCACACAGAGCATGCCCTCAAGAAAAGATGGTGGCCACGAGTGAATTACCTGCATTATTATTCCCCCAAAGCTCCCTCCACCCACCCCCTTTTTTGCCTTGTTAAATGGGAGATGTGGAAGAGTGATCTTATGCTTAAAGAAACTTTTCTTTTTTGCTCTGCCACTCAAAAATAGCACACAATCGCTTCTGTGAAAAACAACAATGGCAGCTCCAGTCACTTCATCACCGGCAAGGCCCTGCGGACATCTGGCCAATCACGTTTTGACTTCCTGGATGTGCCCCAATTCAAACTGGTTGTTCAGATGGGCTGTAATGTACATTTTTGCTATTTCTTTGAAAACAAGTGTAAGAAACAGCGAAAGCTGTAATTGTGAACTACTTGGAGTTTTCAGCCCCCCTCCTTCCGAATATGGTTAATCCTGGCAGGAGCTCATCTAGACAAAAGGTATTCCACCCATATTCCTTGAGGATTTTTTTCACCATCTAGACAACACCTGGGTTTTGGGGGATGTGGCAAAAAAGTCCACTTCCAGAACACCCCACATTTTGAAGACTGTCTTCAGAACATCAAGATGGAGCTGCCATTCATGATATGAAACCAAGGCCCTGCTGAGAGCATCTGCTAAGATGTTCTCCTTCCCTGGAAGATGGATTGCCATGATGGAGATGCTCCTGGCAATGCACCAGTCCCACAGACAAAGTGTGAGGTGAAGCACAGTGTTGGATTTCGTTCCACCCTGCTTGTTCAGGTAGTACATAACAGTGGTGTGGTCGGTAACCACCTGAACCACCTTGCCCCATAGCAGTGTCTTGAAGGCACTCAGCTGACAAACTTTCTTCAGTTGACAAACATCCCCATACTGAAAGGCGCTCCGTGTGGGTTCCCCAACCTTCCAAGGAAGGATCCATTGTGACTGCTCTTTTAGGCTGTGGAGGAAGGAAGGGCATGCCAGCCTTCACATTCACAGGATCAATCCACCATTCCAGAGATCAATCAATACTCCTTGGTATTGTAAGATGTAGATGAGGAGAGTCTGTCAGAAGGTCAAAGCAGGGCAGGAATCAAGATTGTAGTTCTTGGTTCTGAGTCTCACTAGAAGTGTCACTGAGATCATAGAGGCCATGAATGGACAGGTTGCTTACCTGTAACCATAGATCTTCGAGTGGTCTTCTGTGAATTCACACAGTTGGGTTATTCCCGTGCCTGCGCAGAGCATACGGAACCTTCTGGTATCGCTAGGCAGAATGTGCATTGAAACATTTTTGGTGGTAACTCCACCCACACGAACGGTCCCTTAAAAGGTGTTCCCACCTAATTCCCCTCAGTTCCTTGAATGACACCGCAATCAGCAGCATCAGGAACATTAAGCACATATGCAATAGCAGGACATAGAGGGGAGGATGGGCGGGTCTGTGTGAATTCACAGAAGACCACTCGAAGATCTATGGTTACAGGTAAGCAACCTGTCCATCTTCTTCGTGGTCTCTGTGAATCACACAGCTGGGTAGGCTAGCAAGTTTCCCCACTGGAGGAGGGTATGTCCTGTATATCAGTAGACGAGGACCACCTCATAAGTTAACTAAGAAAGGGATTTATTGACAGCACATTCTTTGAGCATTAATCAATTCAGCAATGAAATAAACCAGTCAATAATTCAACAATGAAATAAACTCACTCATTGGATGGAGGACAGAAGGACTGCCCTCCCAAATGCGGCCTCGCTCCTAGAACGAGTGTCCAGTCTGTAATGTGAGATGAATGTCAATGGTGAAGACCAAGTTGCAGCATGGCAGACATCCTCTAGGGGCACCCCAGAGAGGAACGCAGTCGAAGTGGAAACAGCTCTCGTAGAATGTCCCCGGACCAGTGGAGGCAAAGGCTTCTTGGCTAGTTCATAGCAGAGAACAATGGTCGACGTCACCCACTTCGAAAGATGCTGTGACGAGATCGGTGCACCTCGCTTCGAATCAGCATAGGAGACGAAGAGCTGAGGTGATTGACGGAATGGAGCAGTCCGTTGTATGTAAAATGCAAGCGCCCTCCGCACATCCATGGAATGGAGGGTACGCTCAAATTCGTCCTTCAGGTCCTGCCTGCATCAGAGCAGGCAGGACAATGGGTTGGTTAAGATGAAAGCTGGAGACCACTTTGGGAAGGAAGCAAATGTCCGGCCTCAGCACAACCTTATGCTTGTGGAAGCAGGTATACAGAGGGTCCGACCATAAGGCACACAGTTCTCCAGGTCAATGAGCAGAGGTGATGGCGACTAGGAAAGCAGTCTTCCAAGTCAGTAGCCTGAGATCAGTAGAAGCCATGGGTTCGAAGGGTCATGTCACCAGTTGGGAGAGGACGAGTTTGAGGCTCCAGGTCGGAGTGGGATCGAGCACTAGAGGATGGAGGTTAACATAACCTTTCAGGAACTTCTTCACCATTGGGTCCTGGAAGGGAGACAGTCGACCTCAAGCTTGGAATTCAACAGAGATGGCCGCCAGATAGCCTCTGAGAGATGAAACCGAAAGCCCTGCTTCAGACAAGTGGAGGAGGAATTGGATGACCATCAGTACTGAGCAAGATTGGGCATCCGGTCCATGGTCAGCCAGGAACCCCTTGAAATGGTTCAACTTGTAGAGGTAGACTCTCCAAGTGGAAGGCTTCCTAACAGCATCAATAACCACCTGGACCTCTCGAGGTAGAGGGGAAGAGGAGACGATATGAGACGGACTTGGACTCACGGGCGTATCCTCCAAGCCGTCAAGCAAAGTGTGTCGAGGTCGGGATGCCTGACCTTCTGTTGTTGAATATTGGGCAGATCGGCCCGGTTCGGGAGGTGGAGGAAACACCATCTGGACAGAAGTAGCAACAGTGCGAACCATGATTGCTGAGGCCACCACGGAGTGATGAGGATCACATCCGACCGGTCCCGACGTAGCTTGGTGATGACCCTCGTCAACAATGGGATTGGAGGAAAGAGGTATAGGAACAGTCCGTTCCATTGAAACAGGGAAGCATTCCTTCTGGAGCCCCTGTCCCGTGCTCTGGAACAGACTGGTCGCACTGCTTGTTTTGAGCGGTTGCAAAGAGGTCTATCAATGGAGTCCCCCATCAATGGAAAAGGTTTGCCACCATACATCGATGGAGCATCCACTCATGGACGCTGGAATTGGAACGGCTCAGTCCGTCTGCAAGAATGTTCTCCTCTCCACGTAGGTGGATGGACTGGAGAAGAATGTCCCTTTGGATGCACCAGTCTCAGATCTGAAGGGTGAGCTGAAGAAGCTGGGGGGACTTGGTACCTCCCTGTTTCTTCAGGTAATACATGACGGAGGTGTTGTGCATGAGAAGAAGCACGGTCTTGCCCTGCACCAACACTTCGAAGACCCGAAGCGCCTTCTGAACAGCGAGGAGCTCCAATATGTTGATGTGTAGCTCCTGTTCTTCGGTGCTCCAGGAGCTCTGGACCTCGTGGGGCCCTAGGTGGGCTCCCCAGCCCTGAAGAGATGCATCCGTAGTGAGGGAAACATCTGGTTGAGGAGGGTCGAACGGAAGACCGGAGAATACATTGGTCAGTGCTAACCACCAGTCCAGAGAACGGTGGACGGTACGGGGCACCGTTAGGAGTGTTCCGGAGGAGTCTCGTAGATGGTTGAAGACTTCCAGAAACCAATGTTGGAGCGGTCAAAACCGAAGCCTGCCTAGGCGAACAACTGATGTAGTGGCTGCCATGTGCCCCAACAGGACTTGAATGGCATGTGCTTAGACCCATCAGGACCGACGGCACTCGTGAATCAGGAACCGAAGGGTGTTGAAACGATCTGTGGGAAGGTACGCTGCTGCCGAGATCGAATCAAGTCAAGCTCCTATGAACTGGATCGATTGAGTTGGGGCCAACTGCGACTTTTCTATGTTCACAACAAGTCCCAGCGTGTCTAACACATCTAGGGTAAGAGCAATGTCCATCTTGAGTTGGTGCTTGAAATTTGCCACAATTAGTCAATTGTCTATGTAGGGAAAGACCACCACACCTTGCTGCTGAAGGAATGCAGCCACTGCTGTCATACACTTCATGAAAACGCTCGGGGCTGTGGAGAGTCCGAAGGGGAGAACACGGAACTGGTAGGCATCGTCCCCGATCTGGAACGCCAGGAACCGTCTGTGGGAGGCATGGATCCCGATGTGGAAGTAGGCATCCTTGAGGTCTATGGATGCAAACCAAATTCCCTTGTTGAAGGAGAGGAAGGATGGTAGCCAGGGTAATCATCCTGAACTTCTTCGGGGCAATGTACCAGTTTACTCCCCTGAGATTGAGAATGGGACGGAGGTCTCCTTCTTCGCAACAAGGAAATATCTGGAGAAGAAGCATTGGTGACGGATCTTGGCGTCCATGGGTTCAATGGCCCCTTTTTGAAGAAGCGTCTGAACCTCCTCGATGAGGGGAGGGGAGGGCAGCGAGGGACGGACCTGAACTGTCGAAGGTAGTTCATCGAATTCGATCCAGTAGCTGTGTCGTACAATCTGAAGTACCCAGTGCTCCAATGTTATCAAGGACCAGGCATCCTGGAACAACGACAGGAAGTCTCCAAACAGGGGGGTTTAAAAGAAAAGGGAAACATCAGAATGAGGACAAGCCAACACAGAACCTCCTCCTGCCTTGATCCTTAGATTTTTGCTTGGAGGGCAGGCGGTAGTGGGAGGTGGATCCCTGGCTCCTCACCAATGAGGCAGATGACATCGGCTGCTGGAACCTAGAGCGCCTGGAGGATTGAAGTGTGTTGCCTCATCTAAAAGTCTGGCTGTAGGAGGAGGCATGCCAGCCCGAACGGTGCCTGGGACGGTAAGTAGAAGATGAGGACGATGGCATACCGTACTTCCATGCGGTGGTCCTCATCTTCTATGTAAATTCAAGCTTTTTGTCCATCGACCCATTGAAGAGGCCAGAGCTGTCAAAAGGCATATCCTCGATGGTCACAGCAGCTTGTGTAGAGAGCCCTGACAACCGAAGCGAAACATGGCGCCACAAGGCAACAGAACCTGCCACGGTTTTCACCGCACAGTCAGCTACGTGCCTTGCCAAATTCATTTGTTGCCCTGCGAGCAGTTGGGCCTCTGCCTGGATGGCCTCAGCCAGTCATCGCCTCTCTTCTGGCAGGTCTTGGATGAGGGGCACCACCCTCTCCCACAGGACCTGCTGGTAGGCCCCCATGCACGCTGAGTAATTGGCAATTCGGAAGCTAAGCCCAGCAGCCAAATATATCTTCTTGCCAATAATATCTAACTTCCTTCCCTCCGGGTCCGAAGGAGTAGACTGTGCCCGGCGTTGTCTCCTAGGCTGCGCTGCTTCAACAACCACCAAGTTGGGTCTCGGATGCTCCTGCAGCCATTCAATGCCGTCCCCAGTCACTCGGTACAGTCGGTCAATCCTTTTCGAAATCGATGGGATTGAAGATGGATTCTCCCGCGAACCCTGTGTCAACTTCAGAAGAGACAGGAGGACCGCAATGCGGGCAGCCAGGGGAGCCTTCGATTTGATCTGATGGTTGATTGGATCAACTGGCTCAGACTCCTTCTCGGTAACCTTAAGCTCCAGGGCATGCGACATGTGCACCACCTGCTCTGAGAAGGAGCGGACATCATCGATAGGTGAGGACAAGTCCTCATCCAGCATTTCCAGCTGGGGGGATGGCAAGTAATGTAGGTCCTCGTCAGAGGATTCGGATGTGACCGATGAGTCCAACGACGGAGATGGACTATGGTGGCGGCCTTGCAGAGACAATGTGTGAGGTGGCGGGGTCAGAGGCAGTGGAGGAAGCAGGCGGAACGGAGATACTTGGCAGCCCGTGTCTTTCAATGTCGGCTTCGATGGGTCCTTGACAGGAATGGAACCCTTATCCAGGCTGTGAAAAGAAAGACGGGGTGGAGACAGCGACAAGGCGTGACAGATCGCTCCTTCGGTGGTCAGTTGAAACACATGCTCCCCTGAGAGGTCAACACTTGATGGCTTAGTCAGAGGCGCAGTGAAAACAGATGTGGCCAGGTCATAGGCTCCGTACGCCGGTTCATCCTCTTGAATCCGAGAGGTGGACGGTTGGGGCTCATCGTCAAGTCCCCAAGCAGCAGTAGAGGAATCCCGAAGCAACTCTGATTGGGACACAAGCAAGGCAGGTGAAAGACTCCGAGCTTGTGGAGAGGCCTCTGCTTCCTTGGCAGACCCCACTTCAACTTCGACAATCTCCAAGGAGGGGGTCAGAGTGACAGCTCTGGACCGGGGCTGCTCGGTACCAATGTCTTGGTCCCGAGGCGAGGGTTGAGGCTGCGGTACAGCAGGGATAGGTTGCTGTGCAGGTGGAGCAGGGGTCGGCGCAGCACACAAAGTGGCCTCCGGGCCCCATGTAGCCTCCTTGGGCCTCTCCTCAGTGTGTGTATGCTTAGCCTTCTTCTTCTTAGGGGCTTTACCCTTGGAAGATGCAGAAGATTCTTGGTCTCGGCCACCGTCTTTCAAGCCCGATCGATCCCGAGACTTTTCCTTGGATCCAACAGCTGACGAATCCAAGGAGGCTCGATCCCCAGCTGGGGCTAGCCTAGTGGCATGCTTGTGAGAGTGAAGCACAGCCTCCGGATCTGATGCCACCGAATGGTGTCGAGAAGGACTCTGTGAGCAGCAGCGCTTGGCCTGAGGAGACTTCGACGAGGGGGACCGTTCCCAATGTTGCGGTGAGGTCCCTTGTCCCACGACGGGGGGCAAGGAGGTGGATGGGATTAAAGCCTTTTCATAGAGAAAAGACTTGAGGCGGGAGGATCAGCACTTCTGTGCCTGCAGCATAAAGGCCTTACATTGCACACATGCATCCACATTATGCGACTCACCCAGGCAGATCAAGCAGCGTGAGTGACCCTTGGAGCTGGGTAATTTCGCCTGGCAGATGGCACACTGTTTGAAGCCAGTTTTAGTAGCCATGGCAAGACACAATGGAGATTAAATCGTAATCAGAATCAGTCCAGGTCAAGCCAAATCAGAGATCAGAACCAAGTCCAAGGGAGTGCGAAAATCGTTGTCAGAAATCCAAGTCAAGCCAAAAAAGTCACAGTAGAACCACAAGTGATAGGAGAGAGAAAGAATCGTCGTCAAAAAATCCAGTCCAAGTCAAAACCAAAAGCGAAAGTGAGTACAACTAGCAAGCAAAGGTTCCTTCGAGCTGCTAATGCGGTGGGGGAAAAGGAACTGAGAGGAATTAGGCAGGAACACCTTTTAAGGGACCGTTAGTGTGGGCAGAGTTACCGCCAAAAATGTTTCAATGCACATTCTGCCTAGCGATACCAGAAGGTTCTGTATGCTGTGCGCAGGTGCAGGAATAACCCAACTGTGTGATTCACAGAGACCACAAAGAAGATCTGAGGAGCACCTGAATTGTCCTGGGACATACCCTGCATTGGTACCTCAAAATGGCGACTGCATTGGTACCTCAACATGGCTCTGAGAAGAGCACAATACCATTCACCTGGGACATAGGCTGTGGAAACGCAAGAGTCTAGAATGGGGCCAATGAACTTTACTGTCTGGGCAAGTTGCAAGTGAGACTTGTCCAGGTTGCGCCCCATGGAGTTCAGATCGAGGGTGAGAGCAATGTGGTCCAGTAACTTGTCTCAAGAGTGAACAACAAAGAGCCAGTAATCAATGTACAGGAATACTGAGACTCCCAAGCAACCACGACCCCATACACTTCCTAAAGACCCTGGGAGCTGTGGGGAGTCCAAAAGGATGGACACAAAACCAGTAGGCAATTCTTCCCACAACAAAACAAAGGAAGTATCTGTGCAATGCTCAGATCGCAACATGAAAATATGCATCCTTCAAGTCCAACATTGAAAACCAATCTCCGCTCTGCAAGAGCGGAAGGATGGCACCAAGAGTTACCATCCTGCTACTTCTGGGCTGTATGAAGGAATTGACATCCTGAAGGTCCAGGATTGGGCAAAGGTCTCCATCCTTTTTAGACATGATGAAGTAGCAGAAGAACCCCCACAGGAGGGACAATTTCAGAATGGGTTCAACAGCACGTTTATGGAGAATGGTATTGACTTCTTTGGTGAGAGTGTTGGAAAAGGGAGTGATACATAATACTCCTGAAGGGCGGTAGCCCAAAAACTCTATGGCATACCCTTCCACACAATATTGAGGATGCAGGTGACTGATGTTATGGCAGCCCAATCATGGTGGAAGTAAGAGAGCCTGTTGCCGAACAAAGGAGAAGCAGCAGGAAGAAGAGCCACTGGAGAGTCAGGCATCGCTTGCCCTGGTTATACTGTCATTTCTGTAAGATTGAGAACTGTACTTGACTAACAAGGCAGCCTTACAGAATGTAGAAGGGGAGGCCTAAGGGTAAGACTTCGCTGATGTCAACAGACTAAAGGACCTCTTCAAGCTGGTGGACTGTCTGTTCCTACCTAACAAGATCAGTAGGACTGCTGGGTCTGTGATGAAAATCCAAAGTTGTGTGCTGTGGTGTGGTGCACATTTTCTGAGTATGTTCCAAATGGTCATCTGTTTCTCCTTTAGAGGCCCCTCTTCATCGAATGGCAAATCTTCTAAATCTGGCCAAATCTAGCCTGATGAGACAATGCTGAGGGATGAATCTACACGTGTCTATGGAGAGGAATCACTCCTGCAAATGTCTTAGCACTGCAGTCAGGGACATGCCAAGCAGAATTTATCTGGTGGACCATTAAGGAACGAGCATCAGATTATAGAGTGCCTACTAGACACTTTTCTTCATGAGGAAGCTTCACAAGGATGGGAATCATCCTTTCCCAAAGGTGTTCCACATACAAGCTTCATAAGAAGGCCAAAGTAAAGTAGAATTTCTTGGTCATGAGGGCTAGCTTCCTGTCCTCCTTAACAGATGTGGTATGCTCCTTCTGAGTTGTCATAGATTCGACTGCCTTGACCACAACTGAATTTGGCTTTAGAATATGTAAAAGCCATTCAGTGCTGGACTCCACTACATGATACAGTCATAAATCCTTTTCAAAATGGGCTGCATCAAAGAAGGAGTGGACCAAGATTATCAAACCACATTAAGAAGCAAGGGAAGTAGCAGATCTGAAACCGGAGTGGGCACTTTACTTGAATGTGATGATAAACTGGGCCAGTTGGTTTTGCCTCATGCTGACTGGTTTGTAGCTCTAGAGCATGTGCCATCCTTATAATTTGTTCTAAAAATGCATGGACATAATCTGTAGAGATAGCAGACTTGTGTTCCCCTAATTCTGTCAGAGGAAAATGCACCAGAGGCATGTCTGAAGAGGTGGAAGAGTGCTCAGAAACCAACTCATCAGATTTAGAACAGTGCCAGGGGACAGGAGTATATTGAACAGCACTCGTCTGCACCAACTGGACCCAAGGAGGAACCAGAGGTGGAGGTTCCTGGATTGTGGGCTCACCTACATGGATCAATGCTCTATGCTATGGCAAGTGTAATTTGAGGTGGAGATATTGCACTGGAGTCTCCCAGATGCTTGTCCACTCAGAATGGAAGGACACATACCAGATCTTACACGAGATCTATGATGGTGCCTATGTCGATGGTGCGATGGAGTGTGGTGGCAATGAAGTATGAACATTCTAAATAATAATGTTGCAAGTGCCTTGAAGACACATACTCTTCATAGTCTCTATGACTTCAACCTGTAGGAGCTCTTCCAATTCGATGATCATCAGAGTTGCAATAGTATCACCGGTGCAAAGGTGGTCTAGACTGATGTGTATGCAATCAAGATGATGAAGAGGATGATATCCTAGAACAACACAGTGTAGAGGAACAGATGGAAGAGGCCTCTCCATGACTTGTACTGAGGATGGATCCACATGCTGATGATACTGGGATAGGAGATCTCTGAGGCTGCACTGAAAGATCAGAGAGGTCGTACCTTGGGAGACTCAATGATTTCACCTTCTGGAACAGAGCTTACTTGGACAATTTGCAGGGGTTCGTTTGAAGCAGCATGTGCTTGTTCCTCATTTCCTGGAGACATGAAAATGATGAAGACCAGAAGATTAAGCCAAATTGTAAAATGCAAGAGTTACCAAGAGACAAAGCAGGGTCAAGCCAAGTAGACGATACACCAAATTAGAAGCCAAATACAAAGTCAGAAAGCACTCCAGAATTGAACAAAGACAGCAAGAGAAATAGCGCAGAACAGTTCCTTCGATGCTGCTGCAGTAGCTAACAAAAAGGAACTGCACTGGGAACCAAGAGGATAAAACTCCCATGGGTGGGTGGGGTTATCGCCAAAAAATGTATTCTTTGCACCAAAGAAAACCATTTTCCTTTTAATTTCCAAAACTTGTGAACATTACATTTTTATCTGTGTAACAGTTCTTCTTTTAGGGCAGTTGTCACTGTCTGATACCAGAAAATTCAGATTTTCACTGAGTATAAAATGAGCCAGACTGTAATTCCTTAGTTCCATTTCTTCACTTTATGCTCAAAAATCTAAACAGACTATTATTAACATAGCATTTTCTGTTTATAGATTTTTTTTCCATGAGAAGAAAATGAATGGGTATAATCTGTTCATATGTTACCCATTGTAAATCTATGTGGTATAAATGTCAAAATGTTAAGAGACTGGGGAAATAGATATGGCCATTTCAATCCAAGGCTACGAGTTTCATATAAATAATTTCTTAACAGTTAAGAACATTATCACACCAGCCTCATGTCTCACAGTAATCACGTTATTAAAGGAAACGACCATGCCGGTTGTAATGACTGTGCGCCCTTGGCTACCCCCTGGTGTGATAGGCCCCTTCGCTTCAGTTCTGAGATGACTGCAATCATGTGACATGAGGGGAGCTGATTCTCCTCATCTCCCCCTCTCTCCCCCCTCCCTCTCACTATTTGCTGCTTTGGAATAGTGGCGGGGAGGAGAGAGAGAAAGAGAATCAGGCCCTCTCATGCCATGTGACTGCAGTCATCCTAGAGCTGAAGTGCAGGGACCTATTGCACCAGGGGCAGCAGTAGAACAATAGTGATATTGGCAGGTATTAAGGGGCGCAACAGTAATAACTAGAATGCAAAGCAGCAAGAGGATAACCATGATGTCATCTGACAAGTACTGGCCAAATTCATTAGTATTCCACTGAAATGTCCCTTTAGCAGCCTCATGTGATAACGTCCTAAGACTAGGGATGGACTAGAGGTTCAAATCTCCAATCAGACATGAAGTTCATTTGGACCAATTACTAATTCTCAGCCTGTTCTACCTCACAGGGTTGCTCTGAGACAACAACAGGCAGAGGAGAGAAGAGGGAGGGGAATGAGGAGTGTCTTCTGTTTGTTAATTTAATAACTCTTTGTAAAATCATGGTTTGTTTTGGTAATACTTTTAAGAGTCTTGCTATTAAGATTCAGCTTCACAGGCTGAAGACTCAGTCTTTACTCTTCAAATCATTTACTGGATGTCAGTTCTGGGATCTGTGAAAGTTTTGTCTCTTTCAGGGTATAGATTTCACAAAACCACATGCTATAGCAATGGAAGGGGCAATATCTGGTGAAATTTTCCTTTCTATAGGCTGATGCACTCAATCAACATTCCAGCAATACTATGTATACATCAAGGCTTAGGGTTGCTCATATGTTGCTCTACTGCATACAAGTCATAAAATGCAATGCTTTGTATTTGCACACTAATCAAACCATTATGGTATTCAAATTATCATTATCATCATCATTATTATTATTATTATTTCTTACCCGCCTCAGGATCCCAAGGATCGAACAACACATCCACATAAAACAATTAATTAAACAATTAATTAAAATACATATTGGTTAAAAATACATAAATACATCAAAATCGTATGGTATCAGTTTAGAATTCACAATTTAAAAGTCATCTGGATAGGCCTTCCGGATGAGATTTGTCTTTAATGCTCTTTTAAATTCAGACAATATATGCAACTGTCAAATCTCTTCTAAGAGGCTATTCCAGAGTCTATGGGCAGCTGAAGAAAAAGTCCTCTGGGAGATCGTTGCCAGCCTAGTCCTGCCCAACAGGAGTAAATGTCCCCCAGAGGACCTGGGTGTATTGGACAGATTATATGGGAGAAGGCGATCCCATAGGTAACTTGGACCCAAATCATGTAGGGCTTTAAAAGTAACAACCAGTACTTTGTACCTTGCCTGGAAACTAATTGGCAGCCAGTGGAGTGATTTCAATATTGGTGTAATGTGATCACTCCTAGGTATGCCAGTAACCAATCTGGCTGCCATGTTTTGAACTAATTGAAGTTTCTGAACTTGGTACAGAGGTAGCCCAATGTACAGTGCATTGCAGAAGTCCTGTCTTGACGTTACCAATGCCTGCACCACCGTCTTTAGGTCCTCCAACTCTAGGAAGGGGCATAGCTGACGTATCCATAGTCAGAAATGTTAAGATGGAAGGAAGCCTAAAGAGGGATCCCCTTGAGGCAAAATAATACAGAAAATATCTATTCCATGACATCCAGGAGTGCACTAAGTGCAATATATGGGCCGCACGTAAATCTTAGCTCCTTTCTGAAAGCCCCCATAGCCCCTGATTCCTCCCAATCTTTTTTTTAAATCTAGTAAAAAAAAAAACCAGTAAAACCATCACAAAAATGTGCCAGTTTGGTTAATTTCAGCTCCCAGTGCTCTATTACTTACAAAACCATTAAAAATGTTCCAGAATGACCAGTTTTCAGCCAAGACTGAAACCACTGTAGCATCATTTCCAGTTTGTCCAACACATATCGGTGAAGTCTGCCAGGATACAGGAAGGACAACATATGTCCCCTGCCCCAACACAGTTGCTCACCCTAATGAAGTCTAAAATTAAATTAATTTTAATACGGCAACTGTTTAATAACATAAACATGTAAATAGTCAAATAATGTCAATCATCCCAGTGCCTTTGCCCTCATTGGACAAAACACTGAAACTGGAAGCAAGGTTATTGTTTACTGGGCAATTAACTGAGACAAATAACATGTGCTCATTTTCCTAATAAAAGTAAATAGACCACAGAGTTCACATCTACAAATTCAGGGAAGGGGTTAAAATATGCCCCAGAGAAACAGGCCCTGGAAGGAAAGACTGCAGGAATCAGCTCTCTGTGCACAGAAGTGTATGTAGACACATAATTTGAATCACATATACATAGCATAATAGGCATGAGCAAGTGCTATTTATCACACCACATAAACATACACCCAAAATAAATATCTGAAATTACACAATACAGATTAAATGTCTTGTCATTTTCACCCCATCATGCAGACTAGGTTTCACCAGCTTTGATCCTATGTCTGAATTATTTGTGTGAGAACTAGCTAATTATTCAGCTTTCCCCAACAACACTATACTCAATTAAAATGCACAACCATGTAACTACTTTCAAGTGCTTTTTTTAAAAAAAAAAAAGTCGCCTTGCCTCTCCGTAAAGTTTCAGCTTGGACACTGTGATCTAATGTTTACTGTGTAGCTTTAGAAAGGAGACATTTAACCTGTTTGTAACAATATTCACCTGGTCTCCATTTAAGTATCATAACCATTCTATCAGCTATACAAACAGATTGCTATGTAAGTGATTATTAGAGATGACAGCTGGCCAGTAAGAGTATCATAACACTTAGATCAGTTGTTTTTAACCTTCAGCTCTCTAAATGTGGAATTCAACAACCAGAAGTCCCAGTCAGCAGGGACAAAATCTGAAATATCGCATTCCAAATTATGTGGAAGCCAGCTTCCTGAACAATATAACATATGCATGTTTTTATATTAGTTACAAAGTACAAATGCAATGAGGAAGCAATAGATACACCTGTTTATGTGACAACTTGAAAACCACAAACTCACCTGGCTGTGTGGCAGGATGACTATTCAAGCCAGCTGTCTGTCCAGCACCAGGTATTAAGTAGTGGACATTTTGCAGGCTAGCTTCACTAGGCCCAGAGCACTGTACAGAAGGGGGAGCTGATTTTGTGGTGTTTGTTGTATTATCTGCCAAACGGTCAAAGGTTTGAAAGGTAGGAGACTTGTATATGGTCTCAACAGAGGCGCCAGTGCGACAGCAAGGAACATCTGGTTTGGGGACTTGTTGCTTGTTGGTAGTGATAAAGTCCTCTGGGGCTGATGACCAAGCATCATACAAAGTTGACCAACCCATATGAGTCTGTACACTTGACTGCCTCCTTGGTGGGGATTTCAACATAACTCTGGAAAAGACTGAACTCTTTGATTTTCTGCCTGAATCCCTCTTTTGCACAGATAATGATTTTTTTTCTGAAGGACTCAAAGCAGTATCTGCAAAATAATAAAAGTTATGTCACAGACAATACTGATTTTTAGTTTTGAAATGTACTGCTTTGTTTGATTGTTTTTATGATTACATCCCACTTTATTGCCAAAGGACCTTAAGCTGACATACAATAAAGGAACCTTCCCTCATGAAATATATTGCAACTGGAGAAAACAGCAATAAGTAAAATATCAAGAAAAGAGCAGAAACTGAGAGTCTCCAATGCTGTTAAAAGCTATTAAAGTATGAAGTATATTAAGAATAAAGGAAATGTAAGAAGGGGGTGTAATGCCTAGATTTTAAACATGCTATTTGAGAGATGTGTCAATACGGTATAGTAACAAATTCAAATCCCAATCCCATTCTTTTAGCTCAGTGTATCTAGGGCTGATTTCTTTTTCTGTGAAGTTAAAATTGGCACTTAAAAAAAATCATAATCAAAAAGCCCATGGACACATAGAAAAGGACATATGTGAGACAATTTGATAGCTATTCATTTATATTTACTTATAAAGAAACATCCCTTCACTGTCCACCATCCAGTACAACCCCCATATCTGCAGGGGATATGTTCCTGGACTTACTATGGAAATGCGAAACCATGGGTAACAGTGAGCCCGATTGAAACAAATACTTCCGGCCCAAGAACACCATAGAGTCGCACTGGAGGACCTAGAGATTCCTAAAGAAACACATCTCTAGACATTGTCTAGGTCCTTCAGCACAACTCTATGGTATCCTTGGATCAGAAGTAATTCATTTCAAATCACACTGGAGGACCTAGAAAATGCCTAGAAAGAACATATTTTCTTGGACACGGGTAAGTGAAACCACGGGCACCAGTCCTGCAGATATGGGGGTTGTACTTTATTGGGGAAATCCATTATGATCATCTCAAAATGACTCAATGCACCTGAAACGGATGTCCCAACTATTATGGCTTTATGTTCTTCAACCTACTGCTCATCTTCTCTGTTTACTTTGTTGCTCTTGTTGTTGTTGTTAAGATACTTTGTTAATATTCTTAATTGATATGTTAATTTAATGCTTTTCATATAATTACAACAGCTGGAACCCTCTATCATGATGTGTGTTACGTAACGCTACATATACTTAGCTACGTAGCAGAGGTACTAAGAAACCTTGGTGTTGAATTGTTAGGATGAGTAA
Organism: Gambelia wislizenii; assembly: GCA_030847615.1. NCBI lineage: Eukaryota > Metazoa > Chordata > Lepidosauria > Squamata > Crotaphytidae > Gambelia > Gambelia wislizenii. The sequence continues at coordinate 222,981,171 of JAUMIR010000005.1, read as the reverse complement.
TGGGACGCCAGCAAGAATGTTACAGTATGCATCCACACTCCCTAGTTAGTGTCCTGATGCACAACAGGACCAATGTGCATCAGTCCCATTGTGCATTAACCCCATTGTGCGGTCCCAATATGCATTGGTCACTTTGTTGGTTCTCCTATGTAGTAATGTAACAGCAACCCTTTACAGATGTTATGGAACTGTCCAGTTCTAATTCCTGCAGACATAAATCCATTTATGAAGATGAAATCTCCAACACCTCACCCAAACCAAATAAAGATTTTTTAAAAAGATAGAAAAAACTAAAAAATAATTCTTAAAAATTGGAGAAGTCCATGACTGCCACCCTGAGCTGCTTGAAAGAAGGGTGGAATTTAAAAGATGTAATAAAATAACCTAAAAGGCGATAAATCACTTGGAATGAATGAAACATCTGTACCATGACAAAACTGCCAGACTAAATAGCAGAGTGATGTTAATAGATGGTTAAGGCTAAACATGGCCTAGAATACTGTGTCCAGTTCTGGGCACCACAATTCAAAAAGAATATTGACAAATTGGAGTGTGTCCAGAGGAGGGTGACTAAAATGATGAAAGGTCTGGAAACCATGCCTTATGAAGAAAGACTTAGGGAGTTGGGTATGTTTAGCCTGGAAAAAAGATGGTTAAGGGGCGATATGATAGCCCTTTTTAAGAATTTGAAGGGGTGTCATATTGTGGATGGAGCAAGCTTGTTTTCTGCTGCTCCAGAGATTGGAACACGGAGCAATGGATGCAAGCTCCAGGAACAGAGATTCCATCTCAACATTAGGAGGAACTTTCTGACAGTAAGAGCTGTTCGGCAGTGGAACACACTCCCTCGGAGCGTGGTGGGGTCTCCTTCCTTGGAGGTCTTTAAACAGAAGCTGGATGGCCATCTGTCAGGGATGCTTTGATTGTGATTTCCTGCATGGCAGGGATTTGGACTGGATGGCCCTTGTGGTCTCTTCCAACTCTACAATTCTATGATTCTATCGCCTGTACTTATCAAACATACATGAGATTGGCCATATTTATTTATTTATTTATTTATCAGAATATTTCTACTCCATCCTATATCAAAAAGATCTCAGGATGACTTTTAAGCAAAATAAAAACAAACAGTTTAAAGCAACTTAAAATAATAATAATGTAAATAACCAAAAACATATTAAACATAATTTTAAAATTAAAACAGATTTAAAAAATTAAAACAGTGGTGGCACAGTGGTTAAATGCCAGTACTGCAAGCCACAAATATGAGTTTGATCCCAGAAAGCTCCAAGGTTGACTCAGCATTCCATCCTTCTGTAGGTCAGTAAAATGAGTACCCAGCTTATTGGGGGCAATTAGCAAACACATTGTAAAACCGCTTAGGGAGTGCTTTGGCACAGATAGAAATATCAGTGCTATTGCTAAAACTCTGTACATTAACATTTGAGATAAATCAATGAGGCCCAAAGGCTTTCATGAACAGCCAAGTTTTTACTTGATGCCTAAATGAATCACAGAATCATAGAACTGTAGAGCTGGAAGAGACCACAAGGGTCATCCAGTCCAACCCCCTGCCATGCAGGAAATCACGATCAAAGCATCCCTGACAGATGGCCATCCAGCCTCTGTTTGAAGACCTCCAAGGAAGGAGACCGCACCACACTCCGAAAATGAAATAAGTGCTGGTGTCAATTTGGCCTCCAAGGACTCACAATTGGGGTACCATAGCGAATAAGTCCTTCTCCCAAATCCCCACACAGCATATTAACCTCTCTGAGTTCCACTAGTGGGTAAATTCTTGTTCATGAGTAAAGTGTGATACACAATACATATCAAAAATACGGGGGGGGGGGGACGGACCTGAAGCATCAATGCAGCCATACAAACTCTTCACAAAGTCACAAGTAGTCTAACTTAGAACAAAAGGATATATTTGTTGCCATGAAGAAGGAAGGAAAGCCCCATGATTTTGTCTTTGTTTTTTGAATCTTGTAATCCGTATGGTGTTTGAAAGGAAAAACACCACCTCCTTCCTAATAATACTGAAGAAATTCTGTTTTGCTGCCTATTAGGTTCCACACTAGTTTTACTACCTCTTAACTCTTTATTAATTGTTAATAATTTGGAAAGAACAATGGCCAGAACCCTTTATCAGCTAACTAGTTAGGTATATTTAACTAAATAATCTCTCCTAATTAATCTCAACATCATTGATCTGATCATGGCAGAATGGATCTCCTTCTCCCCATGCAGCTGGTACCTAGTAAAATAGGTTGGGGAGGGGGAGGGGAGAGTTAGAATCATGGCAATAGTGTCAAAATCATTTTTATTATTTATTTATTTATACCCCGCTCTTCAGCCACAAGGCTATCAGAGTGGCTTACAAATTGTTTTAAGCAATAGCAATTTACACATCTGTACTGCATTAAGCAGTTTCCAATGTGTGTTAGCTAATTGCCCCCACAAGCTGGGTCCTCATTTTACCGACCTACCAAAGGATGGAAAGCTGAGTGAACCTTGGAGCCCGCTGGAATCAAACTTGCAACGTGGTGACTTGTAGTACTGGCATTTAACCACTGTGCCACCATGACTAAGCAGCGATCATGAATACGAACGAATTATGAATGAGTAAATCTGAGTTATTTTCATATTCACAATAGCTACTTAGCCATGATTGTTACACTGCTGCCATGACTGCAAGTCCATCCCAACCTACTAAACCTAAATTCAGAACAGCTGGTAAGAGGAAGAGCGCACCATAATAATCAAGGATATTGATCCCAGGGACAGTGGAGCCAATGTTCTTTATAGGATTTACTGGCCCTAAACTACCTAGTAAATTCTTAATTCATATATACAGTTGTCCCTTCATATTCACTGGGGTTTGGTTCCAGGACACCCCATGGATACCAACATCCGTGAATACTCAAGTCCCATTATATGCAATGGCATAGCAAAATGGTATCCCTTATATAAGATGGCAAAATCAAGGTTTGCTTTTTGGATTATTATTTTTTTAAAGAATATTTTCAAGCCTTGAATACTTACATTCCGTGGATATCAAATTCGTAGATATGGAGGACAACTGTACACATCATTCTGCTATGCTTAGCTAGAAGAGAGATCATTAATGATTTTGCAACAGAAAGGACCAGAAGTATCAATTTAAGGTGGATTAATCTACAGCTGTCCCTTCATAGTCGTTGGCGTTTAGTTCCAGGACCCCCTGTGGATACCAAAATCCATGAATACTCAAGTCCCATTATATGCAATGGCATAGCAAAATGGTGTTCCTTATATAAAATGGCAAAATCAAAGTTTGCTTTTTGGATTATTATTTTTTAAAGAATATTTTCAAGCTGTGAACACTTAAATCCATAGATACCAAATCCGTGGTTACGGAAGGACAACTGTATTTCTAAAATTTGTGCAGCCACACTAGTCTATTAGGAAGCAAAAACAAAACTTTCTCAAGATTATGATTTATTAAGAAAAAGACTTTTCTTTTTAGACTCAGGAGACTGTATGAATGGGACTGTGCACATGAGGGAACCCATGTTAAAAATGTACAGTGGACCCTAAAATGATATTTGGATCCTGAAAAGACACAATGCCAGCAGTATACAAGACTGATGCTGGGAAGTATCCTTGCCTTCATATCAACCCTTTTGAAACAAGTATTTGTAAATAAATGCACATATCAATTTTTTAATGAAAAAAAACTTTTTGGAATGTTTCCCTGATAATACAAATGTGCAAGTCGACTCCTCGAACGCTTTCATCAGCGCTGTATACGCACAATCCTAAATATACACTGGACTGACTATGTGACGAATGTTGCTGTCCTTGAGCAAGCAGGGATCACCAGCATTGAGGCCATGATATTGAGAACACAGCTGCGCAGGGCAGGGCACATTTCTAGGATGGAGGACCATCGCCTCCCAAAAATACTACTCTACGGTGAACTCGCCACGAGTCAGCGTAAGAGGGGTGCTCCAAAAAAGCGATACAAGAACTCCCTGAAACAACATCTCAGGCTTGGCCAAATTGATCACCAACAATGCTCCGCCCTGGCCTCACATCAGGAGGCATGGAGAGGCACTATCCACAATGCTGCCGCCTTATTTGAGAACTCATGCCGAACAAGTCTTGAAGAGAAACAACAACGCAGAAAGAATCACAACCCAGAAACATCACCCAAGGAGACCTTCTGCTGTGCTTTCTGCAACTGGACTTGTTTATCTCGCATTGGCCTTTTTAGTCATCAGCACGTTTGCAGAAAGCGCGGGATGAGTCCTTCCTGAATCTTCGTTTGCGAAGAAAAGCCAGAGAGAGAGAGAGAGAGAGAGAGAGAGGTGGCAAAATAGGTATATGCTTTAATGTACATATGCTGGGGCCTACAGTAAAGTGAACAATCCCCCAATGATTGTAAAAGATCTTCTGTAGCTACTTTAAATATCACTTCCCATAAATCTTTGCACCATGACTTGACTTTGACCTTTAAAAAAATACTTGTTACTGTAATTCAAATCTGGCTTTGTGTGACTAGTTAGAACAATCTGTGTAATTGCACTTAAATATCTGTAATTATGAGCTATAATAATATTGTATTCAAATTTGTCTTGCTCAAGCTGAACACTGATTTGGTGAGTGCAGCCTTTAATGGCTATCTGTCCTATTCAAATGCTAATCACCTAGAAGAGGTTTTCTTCCCAGAAATCACCATACCAATTGTATTCAATAGCTTTATTATATAGTACAAATCTCAGACAGGCTAAAGAATCCTCAAAAATGATAAAGCATTAGGCTGTATGCAGACACAGCGGGGAAGGGAGGAATGACAGCTGGAAATGTCTGACATTTAAGATCCATATACCTGACTTTCTACCCAAGTGTCAGATTCGGGGAGTTGCTTCAAGCCAAATGCTTAGCTTGAGATGAATAAAACTGCCTGTTAAAGGATTGGGTTCAATTATTCCCCACTGGCTTCCTAACTCTGGGAGAGGACAAAGTACTGATGTATATATTCTACTTTCAGTCAAAATCTTTCCTTCAACTTGCCCTGAAGCCTTCTGCTTTGACTTGGAAACAATGGGGCACTTAAAGAGGTATACAAAGGGGACATATTTCTGAGCTTTCCTCTTACTAATCCCAGATAGAGAAAGCACAGAAATTCCCATGTAGACTTCAGTTATATACTGTAAAATGAAAACCAAATTTTCTGAGAAGTTTGAAAGGAAAGAAGGAGGCAGACTTGGGAAAGATATACGATATCGTACAGCCACTACAGTTCCTAAATCTGCCTCCTTCTTCCCTGGGTATTTCATTAGTCTTAGCCAAGCTTTCCTTTCTTCGGTGATGCATGGCAGAGGGTTGGACTGGATGGCTCTTGTGGTCTCTTCCAACTCTATGATTGTATGAATGGCAGACACCTTTACAAATCAAACTTTGAATATGAGCTAAATTTGTCATCAGCAAATCAGTTTGTAAGAAACAAGAAGCACCTCTTTAGTCTGACTGTATAGTACATTGATCAAAATATCCGTGTACTGCCTTTGTATGCAGGCCATTTTCCCCAAAAGGAACGGGGATTATATTGGTTGTGTGTACGACAAGAGACATGCAGAGCAGAGACATCTTCTGTCAGACATCCAGCAACTCAAGTCCCAGCTTCCATCCCACACAGGAGCCAACCTCTGTCTTCTATAGACTACTCATGATGACTCAATAGCCAAGATGCACCTGTGTAGAAAAGAGGAGAGTGTGGACTGGCCTGCACAGTGGATTCTAGCAGCATGCATAGCCACACACACACAAATGGCAGTTCAGTGTAACTGCTGCTGGATGCCACTGCCACACCATTTGTCACATCTCAGCTGCCAGGGTACCATAATTTACTTCCAGTGATGGTAATGAGGCAACAGTGCAGGAAGGCCTGTTTGCACCTCCCATATAATTTGTCAAGGTATTTGTGCTGCCTTTCCTGGAGCTTGCCTTTCTGAATGGGGAAGGGTTGACAGGACTTTGTCAATCCATCTCAGAATCCTTCTATGTGTTGGCCCTCCTCCTCTATGGGACAACATTGTACCCTCAGTTTTTGTAATTTCCCTTCTCCTCAAGGGAAATCAGAAAGCAATTCTATCCTGATAACCAACCTTGCACATTGTTCCAGAAGTTATCAGTCTTTTATTGGAGAGAGCTAACATTTAATGTCCTGCTCAAACTATAGTCGCCCCTCAGCTTTCACAAGGATTAGGAACAGAGGACCCCCGCTTAAGTGGAAAAACTACAAATATAGGCCCGCTATATCTTTTTTACCTGACAGAATACTTCTCTAGGAATTTGTAGGTCCTCCAGTGCAATTCTATAGTCAACTTCCAGCAGTGTAAAGACATATCATTAAACACCAAAGTCAAAAGCATCCCTGCCATAGTATTTTCAATTTCTATGTATGGGTGTGGAAGCTGGGAAGTAAAGAAATCTGACAGAAAGAAAATCAGCTCATATGAAACGTGGTGCTGGAGATGAGTTCTACAGATGCCATGGACTGCTAAAAAATAAAATAAATGAATGAATAGGTCTTAGAAGAAATCAAGCCTGAACTCTCACTAGAAGCAAAGCGTACTAAAATTGAGGCTGTCATATTTTGGACATGCCACGAGATGACATAACTTATTGGAAAAGATAGTAATATTTGATAAGGTGGAAGGCAGTAGGAAAAGAGGGAGACTGTACTATGGATGGATTGATTCAATCAAAGAAGCCACAGCCCTAAATCTGCAAGACCTGAGCAGGGCTGTTGATGAGAGACCTCCAAGGGTGACTTGGAGGTCTCTCATTCATAGGGTCTCCATAAGTCGAAGCTGACGTGACAGCAAATTACAACAACAACATTCTGTTTTGTTATTCTTTATTTTTTTCTTATGGAATGGTGTTGTTTGCTGTTTTTCAACTGCTTTAAATACCGTATATAACTACAAGTTGCCCCTCCACATCCGTGACTTTCACATTTGCGGTTTTGATTATTCGCGGAAAGCCGCCTGCCCCACCCCCACCCCCGCCACTCAACACACTGTCCCTTCCCAAGGCAGCGAAGGGCTTAGCCCATCCCTGCCCTAAGAAGGCGGGGTGGGAAGCCGCTGGCGCTCGCGCTCCACCCCACTCCCTTCCCAAGGCAGCGATGGGCTTGTCACGAAGATTTAAAATAGTACTATTAGTACTATTTTACTAATAAAATTTAAAAGATGCAATTAATAATAAATACTTCTGTCTACTTTAAGTACAACACATCTAGTGCAATCTTATGCAGGTTTAGTATTTCTGTCCTATATATTCAGTGAGGGTTATTTCCTAGTAAGCATGCTTAAGGTTGCAAAGTAAGAGAAATTAAACTATTTGAGGGGCATGTAAGATGTTATTCAACTAAAAATCTCCCAACTTAACAAACAGCTCTGATTTAGGCCAGGACAGAAGGTGGAAATAGGTCTTATTTTATCAGCTTTGTTGGCCCTCCATTACAAGTGTTTAAGATAGATGGGAGGATCATCATGATGGCTCCGTATATTTCTTGCTTTCTTTATTTGTTCTGAAGTCAGCACAGTTACACAATGAAAATATCTGGTGAAAAAGTGAAGGTGTGACATGTGTAATATAAACGACTTCATTTATACTGATTTTTCAAGGTAATGACTGATAACTGCCTAATTATTTCAGAGTACAAATATAATACTTTAAACTTGTAAGCATCTAGTTTACATGATCACAAAGAGGATGGATAGACCACAAGCTAAAGTGAGGCTGACCTGTTTTGAAAGGAAAGCTCACTTCCTTTTCCCATTCCACTTTGATCACTGGTTAAAGCTCAAGGTAATATTTGCTTGTTTGACTGATAACCAAAGTGGTTTCCTATAACAATTGGATGTAAATTTGCTGTTTCCTCACCAGATGAACATAAGCAATGATTAATTATATTTAGGCTGAATATCAACCCCACAAGTTGACAGGTGACTTGCAGGCATCTCTCTCTCTCTTTCTCTGGCTTTTCTTCGCAAACGAAGATTCAGGAAGGACTCATCCCGCGCTTTCTGCAAGCGCGCTGATGACTAAAAAGGCCAATCCGAGATAAACAAGTCTGGTTGCAAAAAGCACAGCAGAGGGTCTCCTTGGGTGATGTTTTTGGGTTGTGATTCTTTCTGCGTTGTCGTTTCTCTTCAAGATTTGTTCAGCTTGAGTTCTCAAATAAGGCTGCAGCACTGTGGATAGGGCGTCTCCATGCCTCCCGATGTGAGGCCAGGGCGGACCACTGTTGGTGATCAATTTGGCCGAGCCTGAGATGTTGTTTCAGGGAGTCTTTGTATCGCTTTTTTGGAGCGCCCCTCCTACGCTGACCCGTGGCGAGTTCACCGTAGAGTAGTATTTTTGGGAGGCGATGGTCCTCCATCCTAGAAACGTGCCCTGCCCAGCGCAGCTGTGTTCTCAATATCATGGCCTCAATGCTGGTGATCCCTGCTTGCTCAAGGACAGCAACATTCGTCACATAGTCAGTCCAGTGTATATTTAGGATTGTGCGTAGACAGCGCTGATGAAAGCGCTCGAGGAGTCGTAGGTGGTGGCGATAGGTGACCCATGTTTCAGATCCATAAAGGAGGATAGACAGTACAATGACTCTATACACACTGATTTTTGTGCTTTGCCTCAGGTGTTTATTGCTCCAGATTCTTTTGTGAAGTCTTCCAAATGCACTATATGCCTTTGCTAATCTGTGATCGATCTCTTTGTCAATCTTGGCATCTGAGGAGATGATGCTTCCCAGGTAGGTGAACTGCTGAACGGACTTGAGCACAGATTTGCCGACCGCAATGTGGGGATGGTGGTGTTCGTCCTGTGGTGCAGGCTGGTAAAGAACTTCTGTTTTCCTCAGGTTGACTTCCAGCCCAAACAGCTCTGCAGCTGTTGCGAAGCAGGATGTTAGGCGCTGCAGAACTGCTTCTGTGTGGGCAACAAGGGCAGCAGCATCGGCGAAGAGCAGCTCACGGACTAGATAGTTTAGAGTCTTAGTGTGAGCCCTCAGACGGCTTAAGTTAAACAAACTACCATCAGTACGGTAACGTATATAGATGCCGTCGTCTTCTTCAAGCTCTGCCATAGCCCTTTGGAGCATCGTGCTAAAGAAGATTGTAAATAAAGTTGGTGCAAGAACACAACCTTGCTTCACTCCATTAGTTATTAGAAAGGGCTCTGAAAGAGCATCGCCATATCTGACTTGACCACGCTGGCCCTCGTGTAGCAAGATAATCATTTTAAGGAATTTGGGGGGACATCCTAGTCTTTCCAGGATCTGCCACAGACCTTATATACACACAACATTGCACCATTTCACTATAAAAATTTTAAAAACAAAGGTTGCATGATTCTAACAGAGTGTTAGCCATACAAAGTCTCATTGGTTCCAAGCGCACCTTTGTAGTAGAAAAAAAAAGGAAATGCTATTCTCATGATTCTTTCACAGGATTGATCTCTCTTGAACGGAACAAGCATGTACTCAGTTATGTGTAACCACAACAAAAATGAACTACAGTCAGGGATATCTTGCTGGTGGAACAATTTATCAACTGCTTTCTAGCTGCATATCTGTTTGCTTTTTTTCTCAGTGTATGCAATGGAATCCATCTACCATTGTGTTCAATTTTCTCTGAGAGTTCTGCATGTGTCTGAAATAATCTGACACAAGATTGAGTGCCTCAGCATTCTCAGACTAAGCTGATGATTATAGGAGATTGTCACACGGGCCCTTAAAAACCATCCCTGTCTCAGTACCCACCCACTCCCGGCCCACTCCCGGCCCTGTAACAGAAGAAAAGAAAACTTTTCACATACCTACCTTGCCACACGATCAAGAGTCCTCCCCCTTCCCTCAGCAGCCCAGGAGTGAATGCAGCCCTCACCAAGCTGCATTCACTTCTTGGCAAGCAAATCCCGGCCATTCTCGCAAGAGAACCATCGCACAGGAAATTCAAAAATAAAAACAAAACAAAATGTCAAAAGTAAAAACCAAGTACCAGAACACACTTTAAATTTAACAAGTAACCCGGGGAGGGTTAAAAAAAAAAAGGGGGGTGTCACTTACCTCAATGTCCTGATCGAATCTGTTCGGCATGGACCTCTCTGTGATGCTGGCATCGCGCCAGCAGAATGGGGCTCCTTTTCAGATGCCTGTGATTCCATTTCAGAAACGGAACAGGCGATTTATTAACGGTTTAAGTCAATAAGAAGGAGCGGGGGGAATGGAAGAGGCATGGAGGCATACCGCCACAGGGATGACGTCATCTGAAAAGAAAGCCTTTTAGCAATCCCCTGTCATTCCTGTGCTGGGATACTTGGCACATGTGATAATCTCCTAATGATCATTGCTATGCAATGCCCTCTTTGCCCAGTGAAGCTTGCCAGTCACTGTGGCTCCATCTTGGGTCATCTGGAGATTGGGCAAGCCCTTTGTATTTTTAAAGGCTTCTGGCCCAGCAGCACAAAAAGACTGCTGCTTTCATTTAGTTTTACTGCAGATTTCATTTAGTTTTACTGCAGATTTGTTTTAAATAATTTTACATGTATTATTTTACATGAATTGAGGGGTGGAAAGGTGTCATAAATGGAATAAACATTCTGAAAGGTACTTTAACATCCAAATTTAGCCTTGTCTGTATGGAAGCTGGTGGGGTATTTTTCCTTGTGTTTGGGAAGGCTCAGGCCCACTGATCTGGCACCCCGAAAAAGTAGATTCCCTGATCATACTGCTCTACTCATGTTTGACTCATGCTCAAGGCTAACATGAGTAGAACTCCTTCTCAGATCTTGCTGTTCAGCATGCAAAATCTGAATTGAGAGGGCAGAATAGGGTCTACCAGTATGTTAACCTTATCTTTTTTAGAACTATTATGATACTGAATTTTTGAGATGACTCACAAGGTTAACTGTTTCATAGCTTTACTTTTCTAATTTCATTAGGGCAAGTTCCATCCACTTCTGTAGTCATGTCTGCTTCTAAGAAATAACCATCAAATAATCATCCTGGTAGTATATACTTTCCCTCTAAAATGTGTAGTGAGCTATAAAATGTGTAGCTCAGAAAAAGACTAGCACAAAGCAATGCTAAGACAGTTCCGATAGATAGATGATTGACTGATAGATAGATGATAGTTTATTCAACAGATAAATCACTCTGAGAATTCAATTTTTAGTATAAAACTAACTTAATTTTAAGCACTCCTGTGTCTTCGTACCTACACAATTTGTTTTTAATTAGAAACAGGCAGAAGAAGAAAGATAGCAGTAAAAATCAGTTCCATTTTTAGTCTAAGAGATCTCACATAGTTCAGTTTGCCTTTGACCAAGGACAAAAGATCTGATGTGAAAAAAGAATTCAGATTTAGATTTTCCTTGGGGTTTTTCCGGGCTGTGAGGCCATGTTCTGGAATAGTTTCTTTCTGATGTTTCGCCTGCATCTGTGGCTGGCATCTTCAGAGAATGGTTGGGTAGGAGTGTGTGTGGAATTTATATATTGTGAATCCCTGGTGGGGAGTATATGTAAATTTGTGTAACTGAATGGTTAGTTTCTGCGTATAGAAATGCAAGGATGACTAGTGTCTGTTTGGCTAATGGAAACACAACCTCCAAACAATATACAGACCAACCAAGAAAATCCAAGAAATGCTACGCTCAGCCAAGGACAAAAGAGACCCTGTCACAGCTGCAGGAGTTTACCGCATACCATGCAGCTGTGGACAAGTTTACATAGGGACCACTAAACGCAGTGTGCAAACACGAATCAAGGAACATGAGAGACACTGCAGACTGGGCCAGCCAGAAAAATCAGCAAGAGCAGAACATATTATAAACCAACCTGGACACAAAATGTTATTTAAAAACACTGAAATTCTGGACCAGGCCAACAACTATCATGTCAGAATGCACAGAGAAGCTATTGAAATCCACAAACATCTGGACAACTTCAACAGGAAAGAAGAAACACTAAAAGTAAACAAAATCTGGCTTCCGGTTTTGAAAAACAATAGACTCAAAACTCAACACTTACAAAGGAATTCCACTCAGGGACAGGGGGATTTCCAGCAGATAATGGCTCGTCAACCAACCATTAGCCAAACAGACACTAATCAGCCTTGCATTTCTATACTCAGAAACTAACCATTCAATCACACAAATTTACATATACTCCCCAACAGGGGTTCACAATATATAAATTCCACACACACTCCCACCCAACTATTCTCTGAAGATGCCTGCCACAGATGCAGGTGAAACATCAGAAATAAACTCTTCCAGAACACGGCCTCACAGACCGGAAATAACCCAAGGAAAATCTATGGATGCCGGCCGTGAAAGCCTTCGACTTCACACAGAATTCAGCTTGTTTTCAGTTTACACCTTCCACAAGCTTATTTTCCTGTCAATAACATCTTTCACCTGAGATCCTATCTGTCTTCTTGTATGATATTGATTGTGTATACAGAACAAGGTCACAGAGAGTGTGCTAAGCCATCTCGGATGGTGACCACTACAACTTGGTGTTTTACTCATCATTATCAATAAAAACAAAAACAAGACAAAGCATTTTCTTTTATCAGTCTTTTGGTGACTTCGAGTTCAAAGACTGTAAGAGAAGCCTCAAATTAATTACAAACTAGATTGCAAACCTTATTGCCAAACATGTTACAAGTACATTATACATTTTTTAAAATTTACATGCTTATAACTAACCACAGCTTTCTGCAGAAGTAGTAACTGTTAGGAGCCCAAGTTGGACTAGGGGCAGAGGTTTAACTCTTTTGAATCCCAAAACATTTTAGAACTAAAAATCTCCTTTCCACTTTCCACTATTAACCCCTGAAGGGCAATTTCCTACAAATCCTACTTTTTATTTGTTACATACTTGCATTAAAGAAGTTAGAGGCTGCTGCCTTTGTACTTGTTGCCAATTCCACTCTAGAGGCTTTAGCAGAAAATGTTGATTGCACAGCAGGAGGGGAAGACTCATCCTCACTGAAAACTATCAAGTCCTGATACAGAAGAAAAATAGAAATTAGTCAAGTACAAAGAACTGATTAAAAGCCACACTAAGAAAAGAAATGGAAGAGGAAATGTTCTGTGGCATTTAACATAATGGGCAAAGAACTAAAAATTGAACAACGTTTAAACTTTCAAAATAGCCTGCTACCTGAAAAATTTTCTGAAGACACTGTGGATTCTAAATCTTGTAATTTTTTTTTAACTTGGGAGACCACAGTATATGTAAACATTAACACATCCCCACCACAAAATGTAATGTATTTATTCTGACACATTATTATTTATTTGCCACTTTCCAGGGGAAAGCCAAACTGCTTAGAAACTGCAGGAGATTTAGGCAAATAATAATCTACAATACAATCCACTTGCAATGTTTCTAGTTCAGGCTTCTAATTATTTTCCTTTTATCCGTTTCACCCTGATCTATCCTTTCATGCCTATTCATGGTTAGCTCCACGCCCTAAATTGGAAAGATTTTGGAATTTAAACACTTCTTTTCATGGTTCACAGAAGACTGTATTGGGAGAGGCAGAATTTCATTGGGAGAGGCAAAATTTTCATTTGGGTGATAATGCCCTCACCCCACCCCACCCCCCCCCCCGCCAATCCTGGATTATGCTTCATTCCACCATAATTCTATTCCCTGAATTAATTGCTTTCCTAGTTTAGTCTGTAGTAAGCACGCTGATTAACCATGTATGGCAAGGAAATTTATGGTAAGTACCGTATACAAGTCAGGGATTTTAATCATGTGATCAAGTGTTCAGGTAATTACAAGTTCAAGAGATAGGGAGACAGGCAGAATTTTCTTATTTTGTATTCAATTCAGTATCCATTATTTTATATTAGATCATGGTGACTGTGTGTCAAACAAAATGATTGTTAAGATTTTTCAGCAAGATCAGCTTAGACTAGTCTAAATCAGAATGCTTACATGTTAAACAAACAGAATAGAAGAGAAATCCTATGATGGTGCCATCACTAGTGAAGCCAACAATTTCTAAATTAGTTAATGAATTGAGTTGAGGTGCCTTGACATTGGCTCAAAAAAGATTTCAAGGGTTAGCATACCCTACTCCCTTCCCGTGAGGTTTCATAACTGCACATACTAGATACCTTTTGGGATTACAGTGACTGGAGACGTTTGGGGTCAAGCTGACTGGAGGATAGTCAAGTGTTACAAACATTTGCTATAGATTTTTATTGTTTAATTGGTCATAATTATTTTTGGGTGTCATAATTTTTTGCATGTCATAAACTGAAACCAATCTGTTCTCTAATCTAAAAGTTAAATTTAGAGTACCGGTATGGAATTTTATCTCCCCAAGCGTGCATGTGGAGGTGTCATGAAAACTAATAAGCAATTCATACTGCAGCATTCTCACCTGTTTAATGTCACTTTGTGACACTTCTTGTTACTTCCCCTTCCAAATGCTATAATTTCGTCTTGACTTTCTTTTAAAACTCAGCTAGTGTGATTCATAAGTATGCCAGATTTTAATACATTTGTGAGCATCTTTGCTCATGATGTGTTTCGTGACGTTAAGATCTGTCCAATCTCCTTGCCTCTCCTCCCAAATTTGCCCTTGTTTCCAGCAGTTTCCAGTTTGCGACCCTCATAATCCGTTTCTCCTCAAAGGCTACATTATGAGTTTTTAAAATATCTTTTTAAAATTGTGATAAGAATGCTAAATCACCAAGCCGCACTGCTGCCTAGCTAGTCAGTACACTAACCATTTAACTAGCCATACTAGTGCTTCAGCCTGTTACTTCACCTCCCTGTAGCAAGCAGGGATCACCAGCATTGAGGACATGATATTGAGAACACAGCTGCACTGGGCAGGGCACATTTCTAGGATGGAGGACCATCGCCTCCCAAAAATAGTACTCTACAGTGAACTCGCCACGGGTCAGCGTAAGAGGGGTGCTCCAAAAAAGCGATACAAGAACTCCCTGAAACAACATCTCAGGCTCGGCCAAATTGATCACCAACAATGGTCCGCCCTGGCCTCACATCGGGAGGCATGGAGAGGCACTATCCACAATGCTGCCGCCTTATTTGAGAACTCACGCCGAACAAGTCTTGAAGAGAAACAACAACGCAGAAAGAATCACAAGCTGGAAACATCACCCAAGGAGACCTTCTGCTGTGGTTTCTGCAACCGGACTTGTTTATCTCGGATTGGCCTTTTAGTCATCAGCGCACTTGCAGAAAGCGTGGGATGAGTCCTTCCTGAATCTTCGTTTGCAAAGAAAAGCCAGAGAGAGACTAGTGCTTCAGCCTGCTACTTCACCTCCCTGTATCCGGCTCATATAACTGCCTTGGACTTTCCCTTCTTCCCTATGACACTTTCCTATTTTATTTTATTTTATTTTTAAAAAATTCTGTAATAAGAGGGATAGATCACAACACTACAGTGCCATCTTGCTAGTCAGTGCAATATTCATTTGCTTCACAGTATCCTATGTTATATTTTCCAATGTATTTTCTGGTTTGTTTATAAACTGTCTCTTTTCCTCACCCTGTAAAATAAGTCCAGCTTTTCAAGTTAGTAATGAATGAGTTTATTGTGAGGGTTGCCTTGATACGAAATCTGCTGCTCCAGAGACTAGAACACGGAACAATGGATGCAAGCTCCAGGAACAGAGATTCCACCTCAACATTAGAAGGAACTTTCTGATAGTAAGAGCTGTTCGGCAGTGGAACACACTCCCTCGAAGTGTGGTAGGGTCTCCTTCCTTGAAGGTCTTTAAACAGAGGCTGGATGGCCATCTGTCAGGGATGCTTTGATCATGATTTCCTGCGTGGCAGGGGGTTGGACTGGATGGCCCTTGTGGTCTCTTCCAACTCTACAATTCTATGATTCTGTGAAATCCAGTCCTGGCTATTTGGTCACATGCTACTGGTTTTGGTTATATGTCTGAAGGCCCTTTCACATAGTTATAGCACTGTGATTCCATTTTAACTGACATGAAATCCTGTGGAATCCTGGGCTTTTCAGTTTAGGAAGGAATATTTAGAATTCTCAGCCAGAGTACTCAAAGGCTTCGCCAAACTACAAATCACAGGATTGCACAGGATACAACTATGGCAGTTAAAGTGAAATTGCAGTGCTGTAATTGTATTGTGTGAAGGAGACCTAAGGTTCTAGACTGATGGGTGGTGTTTTGGTCTTTGAATTTTAGAGAGAGCTACGTTTCCCCTGATGCAGGCTGAGTGCACATAAGGAGGAGTGGCAGTAACACTTTGCTGGGTTGGTTTGGACTCGAGAAAGGAGTTGAAGGCCAGGAGCCTCAGGTTGGCTGGGCCATTGCCTTCGAATTCTGATCTATTTTATTATATTTGGAGAACTGGGGCTTATTTAAACTATAGTTAGTAAGAACAAGCCAGAAATAAATACACTGGAGTTGGGACTAGCAATGGGATTTAGGACATTGGTTTCAGATCTTGTCTTATTTCTGAAACTACAGGTTAAGCAAACATCACTCCTATTAATCTGGACATCATTCAGAACTTTGTTTAAAATAGGACATAAAAGTTTCTGATCCTCATATAGGAAGAGAGGAGAGATATGTGTGTGAGCTCAAGGCCCATAGGCTTTTAAAAATGTCAGTAGTCACCGGCAAACAATTTAGTACATATGAGTTAACTCTAGCAGTAACAAATTTCCCGCTTGAACAAAAACATCAATACAGTTGCTTTCTTATTAGGATATAGATAGTAGATTTACATAAAATGGTGAATTCATTTTTGAGAAAATAACATTAAAGGATGGTAAATTTTCAGGTATTAGTATGGAGATTAGAAGATCAACACTGAAATTTTATGAGGGGGCAAATGTGTTTAGAGAAACATAATATTAGATTTAAGGGGAAACAAGGATTAAAAAGACTGATCTATTCAATGGACTGAGAACATCATATTTGATACTTTACAGCAGATGGAATGGAATAAGAAAAGCAATTTTCTCCTGACTAGTGTGGACTTTGTTATTTATGCCTCATGATGTTAAAAGATTATTCCTACAACTATTCTTTAATAATTCCTTAGTAAAATGTGTTTGCATATAGGTAAGCAATTAAATGTGGTATGTAAAATTAAGAGCATATTGTAATGCATAAATTCCAAGTATATCATTTCCTAATTTACTCTCTGATGCTTCTATTAGGAAAAATTCAAATTGTACCAAGGAGATTAATTACAGCCACAGAGAAAACACTAAAGGCAAAAGAAAAAAAAGAGGCAACTGCACAGATGGATATATTTTGATGGAACTCTTTATCAAGAAAAAATTAATATGCTTCTTAATTATGTGGGACAATTACCACACACCTTTACAAATGAATGTAATGATATTCACACGGAGAAGTCTAAAACCAATTGCTAGTCTAAACTAGGACTTTATCAGACAATCCCCTTTAAACATTCTTTTGCTGACATAAAAAAAAATCAATTTTTATGCCAGCAAAAGAACACCACACACCACACTTACCTTCTTTCCTGGCAGAAGGCTTCCCTGGCAATGAAGAGGAAATGAACGAAGCCCCGTTCACTTCCTCCTTTGAAATTTAAAAATAAAACAAAACATAAAACATAGAAAGTTACATCAAGCACATACACACACTTAAAAACTTCCAAGTAAACCAGAGAGGGTAATAAAAAGTGTGTCACCTACCTCGATGTCGCAATCTCACCTGGATGTGTTCTGGCTGGTCAGGCTATTCACAAGGTAAGTACGTGGAAAAAAAGACACAAGGTTACATACACCGGCTATGCTGGCAAAAAAATGGCACAGCGATCTATTGACAGCCTGGGCCATCAATAAAACAGATCGGCTTAAGGATAAGACATAAACATGAAAGGGTAATGTTATCTGGTATGCGTGCCCTTTCGTTTATGTGGCGTCATTATAACACCATATTTAGTGCATCTGATAAAGTCCCTAGAGTCTACCCACTGAATCAATAAAACATAAATGTTGACTTAACAAGTTCCCATTGATTCAATGCATCTAGTCTAGTTGGAATTAACAACTGGATTTATGCCAGGGATTTGTGTCAGTTTTAATAACATGCTGACAAAAGTGCTCTCGGCCAATCCCACCACCTTTTCATCAAGATCAGATCCTGCAGCACTCACTTTTTATTCTCTTTGCAACACAGAATGCTGAATATATCAAGACAGGACTGAAATATGAATTATCAGTAGATTCCTGCCATTAGTGACATTTTGTTTTCCTTTTGGTTAGTCAGATTTCCTGGTGATCTTATACTTAGTCTGATAGTGTTTCTCGGGATTACTTTTTACTATGGCTGTAATTTCATTCTGAAATTGTTGCAGTTTAGATTGATTTGCACCAGGAACAAATTGGGCCAATTTAGTTCCAGAGCAGAATGGTGCAGTCCAAAGTGAAGAAAAATAGACCATATAAGGAAAGTGCCAAGGTGGTGTGATATGGAAGGGGAAAGGCAGGGAAGTGGGATTTATTCACTGACAATTTTCATGTGAAACCTGGGGCAAGAATCCTTGTCCCAACAGTCTGTAATCATTGCACTTATGGGGAGGGGTTGTGGGAGGACACTGAGTCTATATAGTCAATTATATCCTGCATCTCTTCATTCATTTGCTAGATTTAGCTGTTAATAGCAGATGGTTGAAAGAGCTGTGGTAAGGGGTTAGGTAGCTGTTGACTGTAATCTGAGCTTGGATTTGCTCTGATTCTTTGTGTTTTCACTTCCTAGCCTTTTATCTTGTTTGGTAGCCTAGTTCAATCCCCTATTTGTCTTTCTTGTTAGTTTGTTACTTTGAGTAGTAATCTGTTTAGTGTGTATAAATTAGTATGTGTTTTAAATTTTGTAAGCTGCCCCGATTGTTTTAACAGAGGGGCGGGGTATAAATAAATATTATTATTATTATTATTATTATTATTATTATTAGGTAGTGTGATTTATTCTCCCACCACCACCCAACTGGCTCTAACTGTTTTTGTCTTGTGCTACTTTCTCAGTAGGATCTATTTTTAAAAAATGAATAAAAAAAGAACATGAATTCCATTACAATAGATTGTGTTCGACAAGTGAATGCTTCTCACTTCTATTTTTTAAAACACAACATCTCTCTAAGTTCTGTTTCTAAGTCTGCGGTTTTGCATTTGTGCAGTCTGCCAACAATCACATTTCATTCACAAAATTCACTTACTATATTGCATGATTAATTCATATTATGAAACAAAGCAATTTTATTGCCCATTTCATTCATACTTTACTTAGTTTCCATAGTATTTCCTCATTAGTTAAAATTATATATCATTTACAGTTTAAAACATTATTGGTTTAACTTTGTAACTCATGAAGTATCTCCCCAGCAGTAATACAAATTCACATAGTGCCCATAGGGACAGAGGTAAGCTAAATTGGTTTGTCTTCACTCCCAGTAAGACTTGTAAGGGTTCAAAGTGGTGACAGTGGGAGAAAGCCTACTTCCACTGTGAGGAGGGCTCTATTTGAGCCTGAAGGTTGGAGGCAGGCAGAAAGCAGCAGCAGCAGCACAATAACAATGGCAGCACTTGAGACAGAAGTAAGCAGTCCGAGGGTGCATCAGCACTGTAGAAATAATAGTTTAACACCACCTTTAACTGCCATGGCTCCATCTTACAGAATGCTGGGATTTGTAGTTTGGTGAGGCACGAGCACTCTTTGGCAGAGAAGGCTAAAGACCTTGTAAAACTATAGATCCCAGGATTCCATAGGATGGAGCTACAACACTTAAAGTGGTGTCAAACTGCATTATTCCTACAGTGTAAATGAACCCTGAGCCCATCTAAAAGGTTAAAATACCCCTCATGGAATTTGCTGGGAATCCTGTCTAAGCAGGATCCAGTGCCAATCCACACTGTGAAGTCGAAGGCTTTCATGGCCGGCATCCATAGATTTTCCTTGGGTTTTTTTCCAGGCTGTGAGGCCGTGTTCTGGAATAGTTTCTTTCTGATGTTTCACCTGCATCTGTGGCTGGCATCTTCAGAGAAATCATCTTCTCTGAAGATGCCAGCCACAGATGCAGGCGAAACGTCAGAAACTATTCTAGAACACAGCCTCACAGCCCAGAAAAAAACCAAGGAAAATCTTCCAATCCACACTATTCGGAAGGAGAGGGGCCCAAAACAGCAAAAACAACGGGGTAAAAGCCTTTGCAGATTTCCCCATATTTTTTTGCATTTTTATTCATTTGGACTGTAGAACAATAAAAAAACTTGAAGGGAAGTACAAAGCTGATTGGCTGGGTGAGAACAGGGGTGGGGCTTGCTAGGAGGGCAAGTGCCCACTGCCACCATGTTGGATTTTTGCCTTAGCGATCGCTCGCTAAAGTGATTAAAAAAGGATGAATATTTTCTGTTTTACTTTCTTATAAAATTGGAGAATCGCTCTATCACACCAGCACACCTTGGGACAACCTTTTTTTAAAGGCGGTGAAGAACTAACATGAGTAAATCACTCGCAGATGCCATCAGGAATGAAAGGCTTATGGGGGCTTCTGAGGCCAGAAAAAACATTTATTCACATCACTGCTGGTGTAAGATGCCAATACTACGAGGTATTTTAGATTTTTTCCCCCTCATGTAGATGGGCCCACAGTCACTACAGAGAGGAAGGGGGAGGAGGCAGAGGAGGAAAGAGAAGCAGTGGTAGAGAGGGAAAGAGAAAGGGACAACAGTTTCTCTGAAATAACTAAAATTTTCTACAGTGCCTGCCCTCAATTAGTATGTCTCATGAGTAAACAATCAGATTACATAGTGAATCAGTGGGAAAGACACAAATAATGATCATGCTGGCAGAGGTTGTGTTAATTTTTTATTCATAAAACTAGAAATAAATGCACTATTTCAAGCATTATGACACAGTACATTATCTGGGTAAATGCTGACATTAATGGCAGGTTAATGAGGTAAATTAATTAAATGAGAAACTTCATAGGAATACAGTGGAAGAGTGATAGAACATCATGTATTTCAAGGGGATCTATCCTCTTTCCAAAGCTGGGGCACCATTTATAGGACATTATTTAGAATATGAAAAGGGGAGAGTAGTTTCATTAGGCACTCATATAATTATAGCAATAATAACTAGATTATGAACATAAGAATTGTCTTGCTGGATCAGACCAAAGTCTATGTAATACATCAGAGTCGAGCACAGAGTTTGGAAAAGTTACCTTTTTGGACTACAACTCCCAGAATGCTCCATCCAGAATGGCCACTGTCCTAAAAGTGACTTTTCAATATTTTGTTTCCAAGTGTGGCTGTCTTGTGTCATGGCAATGGCCATTGCTGGATCTCTGTCCTCAAAATCAGTTTCTCAGATCAGTTTCTGTTTAGCTACCTGCCACTGTCATTTTCATGACCGATAGTGGAGCAACCCACACTGCTATACATCATAACCTCTTAGGGCAGAAAATTCCATGTTTTTCTTCCTTTGTGTGAAGTACTTCCTTCTTATTGTCCTCAATAACTTCTGATTTTATTAGATGGCCTTGAGTTCAGGAATTGTTGTGTACCTACCTTCAAGCCATTTTCAACTTATGGTGACCCTAAGGTGGACCTATCACAGGGTTTTCTTGCCAAGCTTTGTTCAGAGGGGGTTTGCCTTTACCATCCTCTGAGGGTGAGAGTGTATGATTTGCCCAAAGTCACTCAGCAGGTTTCCATGGCTGAGTGGGGATTTAAACTCTGGTCTCCAGGGTCCTAATCCAACTCCCAAACTGCTACACCATGCACACATAAAATAAATCTCTAGCCACTCTCTCCATACCAGTCAATGTTTTCAAACTCTCTTACCTCTATACTTCTTTCCTTTTATCTCCCCCCAGCCCCAAAAATGTTTTTAGCAGTTCCCACCCACCCCTACATTCTCAATGCAGTAGACATAATGGCCAGAATCCATTGAGCAATTCTCTTTGTGGTGCATATTCAAGAACCTTTCAGTCTGTGCTTTTTTAAACAGAGGCCCCTTGCTACAAGGAAAACCACTTTTCAACTGAAAGTATGATTTTAAACTGAAATGACTTTCAAAAATTCTCTGTGACTGTTGCCTTCAAAACGATGAGTTAACTGTGCACTGCTCCCTTAAGTAATATACTGTATAACTCAAGCATTCTTCCCTTAGACTAGGAAACACATTTCAGGCAGGTGGAGGAAAGCATTAAGAAAAGATCCCTGTCTTGTTCATCAACCTGTTAAATTATCAGCGATAGACTGCAGGGCCATAGAAATTGCTTTGTTGTCTTTTTCATTTACTATGGTATAGAACCTTGCAAAGAAGGGTTAGGAGTAGGAGAAATAATTCATAGTATTATTATAGTTACTTCAAGAGCATTAGTTATGAAGCAGTCTGTAATTTTAATACATAAGTAAGTAAAGTGACATTCAAGAGACTATGCTATAAATAATAATAACAATAAAAAACTGACAAAGATAATTGGATGCTACAATAATTATTCTGGGGCTTGACAATTACCAGTTGATACCAGTATCCTATGATCTTGAAACTATTGTTGCTAGAGGCATCATGTCAGCTTCAACTTGTAGCAGCCCCATGAATGAGAGGGCCCCCAAGAGCCCCTACTACTAATAGACCTGCTCAGGTTTTGTAAACTCAGGGAAATGGCTTCCTTCACCTGTAATGGGATTTTCTCTTTTCCTACTGCCTGCTAATTTATTGAGTGTTATATTTTTTCAATGAGTCATGTCATTTAAGATATGTCCAAAATACAATAGCCACACTTTTATTCATTTAGGCTTCTAGTGACAGCTCAGATTTGATTTGCTCTTGGATCCACCTGTGACATCTGTAGAACTCTCCTCAGGCTCTACATTTCAAACGAGTTGATTCTGTCAAATGAGCAGATTCTGTCCTGTCAGCTTCCTTCACTGTCTAGCTTTCACATCATATACAGAAACTGGAAATACTATAGTATAGTTGATCCTGCTGCTGATATCACTGGTATTTCACTGGATGGAGTGCAACCATCAGTGCATCTGAAGAAGTGGACTGATATCCATGAAACCTCATGCTAATCTCTCTCTCTCTTTGGCTTTTCTTCACAAACGAAGATTCAGGAAGGACTCATCCCATGCCTTCTGCAAGCGCGCTGATGACTGAAAAGGCCAATCCGAGATAAACAAGTCCGGTTGCAGAAAGCACAGCAGACGGTCTCCTTGGGTGATGTTTCCGGGTTGTGATTCTTTCTGCGTTGTCGTTTCTCTTCAAGACTTCTTCGGCGTGAGTTCTCAAATAAACCTGCAGCATTGTGGATAGTGCATCTCCATGCCTCCCAATGTGAAGCCAGGGCCATTGTTGGTTATCAGTTTGGCCAAGCCTGAGATGTTGTTTCAGGGAATCTTTGTATTGCTTTTTTGGAGCGCCCCTCTTACGCTGACCCGTGGCGAGTTCACCATAGAGTACTATTTTGGGGAGGGAATGGTCCTCCATCCCAGAAACGTGCCCTGTCCAGTGCAGCTGTGTTCTCAATATCATAGCCTCAATGCTGGTGATCCCTGTTTGCTCAAAGACAGCAACATTCGTCACATAGTCAGTCCAGTGTATATTTAGGATTGTACGTATACAGTGCTGATGAAAGCGTTCGAGGAGTCGTAAGTGTTGGCGATAGGTGACCCATGTTTCAGACCCATAAAGGAGAACAGACAGTACAATGGCTCTATACACACTGATTTTTGTGCTTCGTCTCAAGTGTTTATTACTCCAGACTCTTTGTAAAGTCCTCCAAATGCGCTATATGCCTTTGCTAATCTGTGATCAATCTCTTTGTCAATCTTGGCATCTGAGGAGATGATGCTTTCCAGGTGAACAGCTGAACAGACTTATATAACTAAGTTATATAACTAATATAACTCAGTGTCCAAGGTACTGCTTGATCTTCTTTATTCCCTCCTACAGACACTTTTCCATTTTATGCTGAAACAGACTACTGAATATTCCACTATAACCCTGCTTTTGCACTTTCTTCCTTAACTTTCTTCAATAGTCATTCCAAGTATTTCCTATTTTCTTGCTAAGATATTTTCTGCTAGTAATATGGTGTTATTTGCATGTCTTAAATTATTGGTGGTTCTTCTTCCAATTTTCAAACCTCCTTCCTCCAAATCTAATTTCATATGATATGATCTGCGTATATATTAAACAGGGTGATAAAATGTACTCTTGATTGATATCCTTAGTCATCTGAAACCATTCTGGTCCTCCATAATCCATCCTAACAGTGGCCTTTTGCCCAGAATATAGTTACACATCAGGACAATCAAATATTGTAGCATTCCCATTACTTCAAGAGCAATCCATATTTTGTCATGATCTATTCAGCCAAAGATTTTACTATAATCCATGAAGGATAGCTCGCCATGGCACTACCTTTCCACGGTGATGGGATTACGTGCTCCTCTGACGCAAGACCCTATGCTGCTGGGAGCAATTCTGCTAGTAGGCTCTCCCATGCCAGACAGGCTACTGGGCAGCAGTAGTAGTGGTGGGGGGGTGACACTGGCAGAGGCTTCTCAGAGACAACAGCAATGTCACCATAGCTAATGGTGCACAGAAGGAGACACGGTAAATCCCTTTTGAATGTCTTTTACCATGAGAAACCTATGATGAAACAATCCAATATGAGACAGTACCAAAAGATGAGACTCCCAGGTTGGATGACACTTAATGAGCTATTGAGGCTGAGCACGGCCAACAAGTGTTGCTGTGGCTAATAACGCAACTAGACTCAAGCCAAAAGGATGTTCAGCTGTTGATGTGCTCAGAGGTGAAAGGAAAGTCCAAAGCTGCACAACACACATTATAGGTACGTGGAATATGAGAAGCATGAACTGGGAAAGCTAGACATAGGACTTTATCACCTGAGGCTGTTTAATCGCTGTTACAGCAAGATAGTAGAACCTTTGGCTGGTACTTATCACACAATGTTGTGTCTCTCCTGTTGCTGCTTTGCATTTCAGTTGTTGGTGGAGCATACCTTTTCATTTACAGGAAAATCCCACTGACAGGCTCCCAATATCACTGTTTTTCCACTACTGCCTCTGGTGCGATAGGTCTTTTCTGCTGCAGTTCAATTTCTGATCTTTGCAGTTCATGGTCTGTGCCACAATCCATTCATGAACTTATTTTTACCACGATAATAGAGTTTCTCCATTTTCTGCTTCCAATATAGTCTGTTCGATCTCTATACAGTTATGTCCACATATACAGTCACCTGTTCGATTACTGAAAAATGTATTTGAAATGAACAAAGTGTTGGCTTCACAAAATTCAATAAGTTGCTCAACTACGGTACTTCTTTTCTTGATCCTTGTTCAAATTCTCCAACAACATTTGGTTCTACTCTGTGTCCTGGTTTTGCATTCCAGTCACCTATGATTATCAGCATGTCCAGTTCTGGTGTGTGATCAGTTTCTTTCTAGAAACCTGCTTAGGGAGCCCTGGTGGCGCAGTGGTTTAATGCCAGTACTGCAAAGTCACCACGTTGCAAGTTCGACTCCAGCGGGCTCGAAGGTTCACTCAGTCTTCCATCCTTTCATAGGTTGGTAAAATGAGTACCCGGTTTGTGGGGGCAATTAGCTAATACACATTGAAAACTGAGGGTTAGGGCAAAGGGTGGTAAAACTGCATTATCTCCTAATGTTGTTGAACTTGAGTTCCCATCATCCCCAGCCAGTATCGCCAATGGTCAAGAAATCTCAACTTGTTAGATCTTGAGATTCCTTATATATCATCCTATATAATTTTTAATTCTGATTCTAAATACATATTTGAGTCAATCCTTCTACCTTTCCTCCTTCATAACTTAATTCTTCATTATTAGCACATTGTCACTGGATTTTCTTATTATATTCATTATGTTGTTTTGCTTCTTCTTCAGTTTTATTTCCATTTTCACTAAAGCTTCATTATGTCTTGTTCATGATTCTGTTCACATAACTTACCTGAACTGCCTAGAGAGGATCTAGCACAACAACAATGAGGAATTCAGTTCTTATGACCTTTCCTAATACCAACAAGTATTATTTACATTCTTGATTTGATCTCTCTTTTTTTAAGAGGCACAAAATATCTCTGGAGCCCTCTGCTCACTTCATCCATATTACAACTGTGACAGAATGACCTCAAAAGGCAGCCATACAACTTTTCAAAGAGAGGCCTATGTTAGTCACAGCATAAACCAGAAAGTGGGGGGCATACAATCTCTAACTTACAGTTACCAGTACCAGTACCAGTTCTCAGACTAAACATTTCAAAGCAAAATGGGAAAGAAAAGCAGCTTAAATTGGCAGGCTATATTAACAAATTCCAAACTATTAACATAGGTATGAAGAAAAGACAATGGTTTCTTGGCACACAATATATATTAACACTTACAATCCAACAACCAGACAAGTCACAAAAGAAGTCTCCCCAACCAACCTTCTGACTCTCATTGAGCAGATTATTGACTTCGCATCTCAGAACTACAGAGCAAACCAAAACACCTGTATTATCTTACACAACTGTTTGAAGGGTTATGGCCAGTATCACAAATTGTATCTTTCTCTGTCCTATTACACTCCGATTCCACCCCTACCAACTATGTAATTGCAAATATACCTGTGGTTGATATTAACTCTATGAGTGCATCTGAAGAAATGAAATGAAATCCAGGAAAGCTCGTGCTAAAATACATCCATTAGTTTAAAGGTGCAGCTAAATTCTTCCTCCCCACCCCCACCCCGCACTTTTCCTTGTTATGCCATAGAAATAAAAACTATACAGCATAGAGAAATTGCTTGACACACTATGAATTCCAAGATCTTACCTAAGATTGCTTATCACTGAATTCTTCAATATTGAGACTACAGTACCAATTATATATATGCTTCTCTTTTGGTTATGGCCACAAAGTTTTACAAGAATGGACTACAGGCCAGAATACTGGGATATACATG
Organism: Gambelia wislizenii; assembly: GCA_030847615.1. NCBI lineage: Eukaryota > Metazoa > Chordata > Lepidosauria > Squamata > Crotaphytidae > Gambelia > Gambelia wislizenii. Next base: position 222,954,100 of record JAUMIR010000005.1, on the reverse strand, counting down.
CATGCATGCATTCTGAAAGAATGGGCTTTTAGAAAATAACAACACAGTTTTCACTGAACTGCTACAGCACGTGACTTTGGTAAAAGCTGAAGAACACCGCTGCTAAGTAAGTTTCTGGGATGATGCTTGGATTATACCTGCTAAGAGACACTGAAAAAAAGATACAGTTGTCCCTTCATATTCGCTGGGGTTTGGTTCCAGGACACCCCGTGGATACCAAAATTCATGAATACTCAACTCCCATTATATGCAATGGCACAGCAAAATGGCATAGCAAAATGGTGTCCCTTATATAAGATGGCAAAATCAAGGTTTGCTTTTTGGATTATTATTTTTTAAAGAATATTTTGAAGCCGTGAATACTTAAATCTGTGGATACCAAATCCATGGATAAGGGGGGACAAGTGTAATGGAAGAGGCTGAAAAATTTCTCCTCTCTGCTATCAAAACTCATAGGGATATATTACATAACTGATAATATTACTGGGAGTACGTAAAGACCAATAATATAAGATTTCCAAATAAAGGGACCTTTTCAGAAGAATAAAGGGGGGGGGGGTTAGCAGCTGATTTAAATAGAACTGAGCATGACTTGCTATTACAGTAAAATTATTCTAATGATTTTTTTACAAAAAAAATCAAAAATATTTAAATATGCTAGGTATACCTGGTGTAACATACACCGTGGTGTGCGCTACACACACACACCACAGTACACATGCCACTTCCCCGTGCTGCCCTCCCCACAGTTCATGGGGCCCTCCCCATGCTCGCACCGCCCTCTCTGCACCCCGTGCCGCCCTCCCTGCGCCCTGTGCTGCCTTTTCTGCACCCTGTGCCAACCTCCCCACACTTGTGCCACCCTCCCTGTGCCCCGTGCTGCCTTCCCTACATCCTGTGCCACCCTCCCTGCACCCCATGCTGCTCTCCCTGTGCCCTGTGCCGCCCTCCCCGTGCCCGTGCCACCCTCCCCGCACCCCGTGCTGCACCACTGCCCTCCCCCATGCCCTGTGCCACCCTCCCCGTGCCCCGTAGAGGCCGCACACACACACAACATGGCACATCCCCCCATGCTACTCACACCTCCTCTGCCTCCACCATGTTTAGAAAGGAGTGAAACGTCTACATGGTCCTGCCCCCAGTGTGCTGATTGGCTGCCCAACAGAGCTTTGACTGGTTGGTCAGTTTCCTAAGCGGCCAATCAGCACACTGGAAACGGCAACATACCTAAGAGCAATATATATATAGATTGCATACTGTGTATTTGTATATTTTTATTGTAATTTTATTGTTTTATTATATGCTGCTTTTAGTATTGTTGCGTTCAACCATTTACTGCCTTATGGTCTGTTGGCTGCAATGAAGGCACTGATTGATTGGTTGATAAAAACCATTTTAGAATCTATCTTTGCTCAGAGCACTGAGTATTACTAGAGAAAATAAATTACGGTTTCTCCCTGTTTCCAGCACATATCAAAATCTTGACAATACAGCTTCCTTGTTACCCAGCCAGGTGGCCACTTGTTGCTTGGGATGTAAGCCAATGCTACTCAGAGTGACAATCTGTGATCCAGTGCCTGTCTGCAAGCAATTGGCTGCCAGTATGCAACAAATTTCCATTGGAGCCAATAGGCACAAATATGGTCCAGGTCCCTGGAATGTTAAGAGAAAAAACCCTGCCAGACCCCACATTAGATAAGCTGAGAAGCACAGATGTCACTAACAGACAGATAAATATGTAAAATGCTATTTATTTTGAATCAGTGTTTGAGAAAAATGAGCTGTAGCAACCACATAATATCTGTCCTAAACCATCTGTACTTTCTGTTGACTAGTTTCCAGGCATACTTCAAGGTACTGGGGTTTTTTTTACCTTCAAAGCTCCAAATAGTCTGGGCCCTACATACTTTATAGAACATAGTTTTCTTTATGCCTTCCCATTCCCTCAGTTTAGCAAGTAAGGACAGACTCCTTGTCCCTTTATTTACTGAGACAGGCCAGAGCTTTTTCAGCTGTGGCACTAGATTAGAACTATGGAACTCACTACATGGAAAATATGTCTGATTCCATTTCAGTATGCTTTCTTAAAGACAATGTCTATTTTGGGGGAAAATAAGATCTACATTGATATGTTTTGTTCTTGTCCTCTAATCTTTTCACTGTTCTTGTTTATATCACATTGTTTTAGCCTGTAAGTATTCCATGTTTAAATGTCATTGAAAATATTCTTAATAGAACAGTAAGTCATACATTTCATGTGATTAGAAATAAGAGCAGACAGGGCACAGGACTGTGATCTGGAATGGGGTCATGAAATACAAGGGGAGGGGCTGACTCTTTCTTCCCGTACCAGTGGGACACTAAAAGTTCCTCCACACGCAAAGCAGCTGTATTGGTTGCAGTGGCAGCTTTAACACAGGAATAGAGGATTGTCTGTCCACTTCATACTGTAGTCTCAGTCTAGAAAAGCTGCAGCTTTTTCTGATGCCACCCTTCACTAATGGGAGCTGGTCAAAATCTTCCTTTTTAGGAAGGTTTTCAGGACATAACTTCTTTTTGAAGTGGTTTTAATTGCTGTGGTTACATTCTTTTCAATGTTTTTATTTTCTTAATCTTTTTTCTCTACTCTTGTAATGTTTTATGACTACTTTACTGCACTTAATATTGGTCTCAAAAGTATTTTTAAAATGTTAAGTTACTGTTTTAACTTGTACTGTTACCTCCCTTGGGTTTGTTAAGGCAGGTTATCTGAAGTAAGTAAATATAAATAACAATAAAAATCCCTCTTTTTTATAAAGGCCTCTCACACTTTTTGACAACTTGTTTGTTTGACATTCCATGGTTTTGGCAGATCTAAACTATAGCCATGTACCACACTTTTGACCCCTGATTTGCTCTTTCGACAGTTTACTGCCCTTTCTTCTGTCTCAGTTGACTCAGCACGCTGGGGTTGGGGTTCCTCTTAGTCTATCACTGTATTTGAAATTGGGCTGTCAGAACAAAAAAACAGGGTGGTGCAGTTATCACAGCATCAGAGTAGGAGTGAGGAGAGTTAGGCTGAAATCTTTACTCAGTAATGAAGCTCACTTGTCAATGTCCCTCAGCATCACATACCTCACAAGGTTGTTGTGAGGATTAAAATGGGGAGAGGGGTAAACCAGAAACTCCTTGAAAGAAAATCAGGATATAAATATAATAATTAAACTGGGGGAAGGCGGGAAATAAGGCCTAAGATCCATTAATGGGCTCACTATATGAACTAGCTAACAGAATAATCCCGTTCCCATATTAGGATCTACAAATTCCTTACATCTACTCTGAAGGTAGTCCCATCCAATTTAATGGGGCTCATTCCAAGGTGGTTTTCAGATGGGGACAAAAATGGCATCCCCATCTAGCTATCTCCTTTCCTGCCCCCCTCCCGTCCCCATCCCGGCACACAAATGGAAACATTCATGCTTACCTTATAATGCAATCCCCCACTCCCCTTGGCAGCCCAGGAGTGAATGCAGCTCTCACAGAGATGCATTCACTTCCCAGTTTGAAATCCTGGGCCATTCTTGCGAGAGGATGAATGCGGGGGAAATTCAAACCTTAAAGGGAAAATACACTTTAAAAACTCAAACCAAGCACCTAAACATACTTTTTAAAAAGCCAAGTAACCCGGGGAGGGTACAAAAAAGTGGGCCACTTACCTGGATCTCCTGATTGCACCTGGAAGTGTTCGGTACAGACCTCCCACTAATGGTGGCATTGCACCAGCATAACAGGGCACCTTTTTACTCAACTGTTGTTCCATTACAGAAATGGAACGGGAGAGCTATTCATGGCTTGAGCCATGAATAAAAAATAACGATGACAGAACGGGAGCAGCACAGGAGCATGACAACCCAAGCATGACATCATCTGAAAATCAAGCCCTTTCGCGATCTCCTGGCATTGTTATCACACCATATTTAGTGTGTCTGATAATCTCCCAAGTTGAGGTCAAATTCACACTACACAAATAATCCAGTTTGAAACTGAATTATTTGGCATGGCTCCTTCCTATGGAATCCTGGGATTTATAGTTTGGTGAGGCACCAGCACTCTTTGGCAGAGAAGGCAAATCCCGGGATTCAATAGGAAGGAGCCATGGCAAGTAATCTAGTTTCAAACTGGATTATTTGTGTAGTGTGGATTTGGCCTCAGTTGATGCAGAATTGTATCTTAAGTTTTACTAATTGAAATGGTAGTGAAACTTCATATGAATAGTTAATTAACTGCATATTCTACTATTTCTTTCCTTCAAATTCTGCATATGATTTACCTCTGATGACTTCTTTGCAACAATGTTAAGTGCTGTTGTTTCTTGAACTGTTTCTGCTTTGCCTGTTGTCTGAGCATGTTGGCTTTGTTCGTCTGCAGGTGATGCCGTAAGGGGAAGATCTGTCAAAGACAGGTTTAAAAAAAAGAGAGAAAATAAACAGGTGTTAAATGTCCTAGAGTTAATTGAGCAAAAACCAACCCTAAAGTCTTGTTTGGTCTATTAACTACAATGCTACCTGCAGTGGCTGGATCTGAATGTTAAACGATTTTATAATTTTCTCTGATAATTGACAAACTCAAACAGAACCCTCCTGTTCTTAACTGCTAACTCTGCTTATTTCCCCACTGTGTGAGACTAGTCTTCTCCTCCTACCCCCATGGGACAAATTAACATAAAGAGCTATCATTTTGCTTGTTTATGTGAAAATTATATAGTGGAAACCAGAAAATTAAGGCCAGTATCATCTCTCTCTGTCACCAAATCTTCCAATTAGTATTAAAAGAGGTGTTATTAGTGTAGCATAGCAGCTCTGTGTTTCACATTATGAGCAGCTAAAAAGGAATTCAGAGGCTATGTGAAAGATAATGCACAAACTGTTAGGCAGTAGCCCTGTGGTAGGAATTCTTATCTGGAGACAAATGGAAACACGTAGCAATAAATGAAGTGATGGTGCAGTCACATTTCTGTTTTAATTAACTAGTATTTCAGATTTTCATAAGAGGTTCTTATACTGAACATCTTTTAAGGGTTAATCAACAATTTATTCAGAACAATATTTCTGTTTTCTTGTCTTATGTTGCAGGACCCTAGGCAATTAATTACTGTACTATAGAAGGCCATTTAACAATTTATGGATTCACATCTCACTAAGAGACAGATTGCTCTTGCATTGTTGTGTTCATATCTTTACACACAAATGTAATTTACAGAGACAACAGGACTGACCCAGGATATTTTATTGCTGGAAGTGGGGCAGCAAAGGGGGATGCCTACTCATCCAAGTCAAGAAGCAGAGTCCCTAAAGCCACTGAAGTTGTTCTGATACATGAGGCAGGAAGTCTCACAAATACCTCTCCCCATCCCTGATAGTAAAAATATACCAACAACAGCAACCCATTTCCTGTAATTTCAAGACACCCTAACCCTGGAAAGTTGCCTCATTTTACCTCATAGTAACACTGACCCTGAAGACTTTGCACATCTTCAAGAAGTAATGTGCAGCAGCTACAAGTGAAAAATGCCTTTCTCAGACCTGTCCAAGCAATAACATACCTTCCAACATTTCATAGATGAAAATTGAGAGACGCGTGGCCAAGCAACTTCAGAGCATGGTCAAAATGACAAAAGTTACTGATGAGGAAGAGCATACAGGCTAGGAGAATATGCTTTTGCCTGACCCTGCTGGGAAGGACAAGATTCCCACCCTCGTCTCCTCTCCTCATCTCCCTCCCCCTCTGGATTAGTTGAGTGCAAACTCTTTTTGCACTTTGAACTCCATTTGCAGCAACTAAAGTAAGCTGAAGATAAAGGAGGAAAGAGAAACTGGGACATTTTAAAAGTGAAAAGTGGGAAAACAGAGGATTAAGTGAGACTGTCCCTGCCCAGTCCAGATGTAGGGTATACACAACATCTTTACTTCTCCTCAGGATCAACAAAAATGTTTGGCTGTCCCACTTAATTTGTTCATATTTAATGACAAGATACATGCAGCAATGACTCATGGATTTAATGTTTTAAGGATTTAAAAATCACTTCTTCACTAGCTCTTTTATCTAGAGCTGTGATCATTCAATTTTTAATTAAAATCCAGATGCCACTGTATGTCCTGACTTGTCCTCCCATTTTTAAAGTTCTAATAGGTGGTTCTTATGTATTTATATAGGAGATTATCAGACGACCCCATTTAAAACATTCTTTTGCTGGCATTAAAAAAACCATTTCTGTGGGGGCAAAAGAATGCCCCCCCCACACACTTACCTTTCTCTCCTGGCAAAAGCAGCCCTGGCAATAAATGCATGGGAAATTAAAAAACAAAACAAAATAAACACATTAAAAGTTTACACAAGCACCTAAACACACTTTAATGGTTCCAAGTAACCAGGGAGGGTCATTAAAAGAGCTAAACTTACCTGGATGTCCCGATCTCACCCAGAAGTGTTCACACTAGACTGCTATTCTTGCTGCAGTGATGAGATTTAAATGGCCTGAGGCTTTGCACGCTGGCAATGCCGGCACCAAAACAGATAGGGGATCTATTGATGTCTTCAGCCATCAATAAAAAGGTATGTTAGCATAACACCAGCAGAAAGAAAAAGAACTTCGTCGTTTGATATTGTCGTCCTTTTGCGTTCCACTGGCATTGTGATCACGTTACGTTTGATGTGTCTGATAATCTCCTTAAATCCTAGTGTAATTAACATTACCAACTTAATAAGTTGTTCTTATTTATTTAGATTCTAAGCTAATTATATTACTACCCTGTCCAGTGTAAAGTGGCAAATTCACTGTTGATATTTTTTTTTTAAGGATACTTTCCCTTTAATTAAAAACCTCCTCCTGGTAGCTTCTGTCTACCTGATTTCCCGATTCCTTGTGGTTTCCTGATTCCTTGTGAGGGTATAACTAAACTGATCTATGATTAGAGTCTTCCTGTTTGCTGAGAAGGGAGTGGAAGTTTAATTACCACTTTCCTTTTTGCTACCGACAATTCTTCAATCTTTTAAAATAATATTAGGAGCACAATTTTACAATTGTGATAATTAAAAAATGATTTTAAAAACAAGCAATTGCTGTGGCTGGAAAAAAGACTGCAGCAGGTCAGAGGAAATAAGCATGATGAGCTCAGGGCCAGAGGTACCAGCTTTCAGGGTTCAAGAGCTGGCAAGGAGAGATATCAAATTCTGGGCCTAAAGCTGTCAGAGTAAAAACTGGAGAGGGCTCCTGTACTTTTAATGGTTGTGCAGGAAATTTCAGCAGGCGTTGCTTGTCTTATGGTTGTGTGACAAGCAACACTTGCTGAAATGCCCTCTTCTAGACAACCTGCACCAGTGTTCACTCTAGCAACCCTATATGACCACTAGAGCCTCTCTTCACCAGCCTGTAACTGTTGGTGTTTGTGCACTGCTCTTAGGAATTTACAGTACAATGGGACAGAAATATATCTGAAGCATGAGAGCTAAGTAGTGGGTACTTTAGCAGAGCATAGGTAGCTGGCTCTTCCAACTTCCAAACCAGGCCCAAAGCAATCTAAGAAAACCCTGAGCTACACTTGCCTGCCTAAGTTTGTTGAGCCATAGAAAAGGCTGGAATGCTTGGAAGCTATCTGGGACTGGAACTGGGAGTGGCAGTGAAAAGTTCCCGTCCCCCCCTCCACCCCCGATCTTGCTGGCACCCCAGAAAGTCTCCTCGCTCCCAGCTTTACAACAACTGCCACCTTGCCAGTGACAACTTCTACACAACTTTGGGCAAGTTGAAGTACCCTGCCCTGAACAGTGGCCCTCTCATGCCACACATAGCAATATGATTCTACTTTAAGTGCTATGGTTGCAACCTATGGAATCCTGAGATTTGCAGTTTGGTGAACCACTAGAGGACTCTGGGCTGAGAATTCAAAATACCTCTCCGGAAACTACAAAAACTATGGCAGTTAAAGTGGAATCATAGTATTACAATTGTGCAGTGTGAAGATGCCTCAAAACATCTATGTGGAGGGCACTCTGTTTACCCCTTTGGATTTGCCCTTTTAGGGGGTAGAAAAGCACAGTAGGAATGCATGCCAGCAGCATTTGGGCAACACGCATAATCTGCTAGCTTCCTCTGTGGGCTGCACCTCCCAACACTAATATTACTGTTGCTCTAAGGAAAGGTGCACACTTTCCACAAAGTAAACTGCATTGCACTGAGAGGAGCGTGCTGTAAATATCCTTTGGCCCAAGCCGTATCATACGCAGACCTACATTTCTGGTTTAAGGCAAATAATAACAGCAGTAATAATTTGTTGTTGTTATGTGCCTTCAAGTCAACTCTGACTTATGGCGACTTCATCCTGGGGTCTTCTTGGCATGATTTATTCAGAGAAAGTTTGCCATCATCTTCCTCTTAGGCTGAGAGATTCTGACCTGCCCAAGGCCAGTCACTGAGTTTTCATGGTTCAGCAGGGATTCAAACCCTGGTCTCCTGGAGTCTAGTCCAATACTCAAACCACTACACCACACTGGCTCTCTGGCAGTAACAACAACAACAACAATTAATAAAAAGTAAAATGTTCCATTACTGCTTGGTGCACAACACAATGGAACACCATTGGCTTACAGTAACATTTTGCTTAATAGGATTTTTACTTATCAGGAGGCACTTGGTTGTCTCTCCCAAAAGCAAAGGATTGGCATGATCATTCATTATAACTTGAATGCATTTTATTATTAAAGTATCAGTCAATGAAATGTTTAAAACCAAAACATTCTTTTTCTTAGTTATTCCAAATTCCTACAGAAGCATCCATTTCAGCAAGTCTGCATAATTCCTGTTTCTACCACAAGCTAATATTGCAGTAGTGCTGCTGCAATCTTCATAGTATAAATACCAAATATTCCTGGAGACCAAAAGTCTCTCAAGTCTAGCATTCTGCTTCCCATGTGTAGCAGATGCTTCATTACCACATCACCACAGCTAAGCCTTCTTCATTTATAGCAGTGAGGACAGCTGGCATTTAACCAAAATCATCAAATGGGATTTCAATTGCTAAAGCTCTGAAATGCAAACACTTGTGTTGCAATTTAAACTTGCTGCTTACATTGGATGTTCTCTGAAGGAGGACATTCTGAAATGGAATCTGAGATAGGCATTGTTGGTAAATGACAGGCATTGTTGGAAGGCTTGGTGGGGAACAGCATTGCATAGGAAGTGCGCCGCCTAGTCCGACGTGCTATCTCACGTTCGTTATGCAACAGTTGCTCATCTTTTAATAAAGCCAGGACTTGCTTAGCCTTCTCCCTCACATGAAAACCTGTTGAAAACATATCATCTGGGTTAGGAAAAGACATGGAGGAATTGGGGAAATACATACAAAAATTACTACTGTGCTCTGTCTTGTTCAGTAGGTCTGCCATGGGACCTTGTGGATACAGAAGACGCTGAAGTGTCCACTAACATTAAGCTCTTGAAACATAGGTCAGAGTTGACAAAACAAAAGGGGAGGAAGTTGAAATTCAGAATTGTGCAAGCAGAAGGCAACCTTATAGAACAAATCTCACCATTCTCATTCTCTCCCCTGTATACCTCTGTACCCATCTCCCAAAAATATCTCCAGATGGTTGAGAGGTTCTGCAGAACATTGTAAAGTGTCCTACTTGGCTTCAGTAGGAGAGGGAAATCAAGGTAGGAATTTTTGTGAGCACTGCAAGATTCCTTCACCTGATCACTATTCCAAATATAGTGTGTACCTGAGAGCCTCCCATCTTTAAGAAATACTTACAAGTATGTATACTGGTAAGAAAGACTCCACAGCTGCTGCCCACCCACCCTAAATTTATCCTCCTAGCATATGTGCTTACAAGAAAAACTTCCATTTTCACCTGTCTTGCTCTTTGTCCAACTCATCTTTCTAACACAGTAATTTGTTTGCTGCAAAATTATTTACGCATTACATTTCGAGGGAAGATTTACACATGCAGTTTTTGGCATAGTTTTTGGCCTCATGGTACACCCTAACAAGGGACTTTATCAGACACATCAAATACGATGTCATAACAACACCACATAACCGTGAAAAGGCACACATATCAGACGACATTGCCTTTTTTTAGTTATCTATAGCGGTAACTGCTTTTCTAACATTGTTGGATTAACATATATGTTTACATACAGTACTTTCATTTTAATTTAAATGCCACTTATTTAATCATCCTGCTGGTTGCCTTATCCTACCACCCCAAAACATAAACCTATCTATTGGTGTTTCATTCATTATTTATTACTTACATAATTTACTCCAAGGCCCTTCCAACATTTATTTGATCAAGATATCATCAAAAGGATCAGAATGTCATCTAAAGAGTATGGGATACTTAGTATATTGTTCCTCCATGAGTCCCTTTTGATTTCTTGTTACAGTTGTTGTTGTTGTTGTTGTTGTGCTCCTTCAAGTCACCTCTGAATTATGATGACCATATACTAGGCTTTTCTTAGCATGTTTATTCAGAGATGTTTACTATTGCTTTCCTCTATGGCTGAGGGAGTGTGCCTTGCCCACAGTCACCCAGTGTTTTTCCATGGCTGAATGAGGATTCTGACCCTTGTCTTGTTACCATGCCTTACAGCTCCTCCCTATAATATTTCATAATTGGCAATATTAAGATGCTCCATTAAATCTAGCAGACTGAGTGGACCACAAGTGAGGTCAGATGGAGGTCACCAGGACCTGAGGAAGGTGTCGTAGAAAACTACCAGCAAACACACCCAAGATAGGATTAAGCAAAGCACCTAGTAAACAGAGCCATCAAGGTGGAATGTGATAATCCCCTCTTGGACTCCCTTGGCAATGAGTCACACAGCACAAATGCACAAGTGACCTGCACAACCCTCATTCCCAGGAAATGTTCCTTCACACCTTTCCTATCCCACAACATGAAGGTTGTCATAAACCCATCAATTTCAATAGCTCAGCCATCAACAGCAATTACCAGAAATGTGGTTTCCTTTGTTTAACAGTGGGAAACCCATCTAAGCCAAAACACCTCTTCAGGACACAAAATACAGTATAAATATCCATGCCCAAACAACAGCAAGTTGTGCTACTGTGACTACACTGAGACACTCTGTCACTGCACCTCCAGACTGAGTGCTACCCTCAGATTTAGGTCTGAGTCCTTCAGTTCTGTCTCTTCAAGACTGATAAATATAATCCCAATTTCCTGAATCTATTCCACTATCCAACCATTCCTCCTTAACTCTTCCTTAGCCGTGTGTGGTTCTTGTGAGTGGGAGTGTGTGTGTGTGTGTGTGTGTATGTTTCCATGTTATTTTCCAATAAAAACATTTTATTTCACTTTAACTCAGAGTCTCTGTAGTTAGTACTGGTATGCATAGGTTCAAAGATCCTGGAGGTTACCCAACCTCTTGCAGAAATCCATTTGAGCAATAATAATTACCCCAATTAATAATTGAAATTTGGCCTTATGAGTGGGCTCCCCACAAACCCCCACCTATTCAGGTAACACTCTCCCAGAGTCCTAGTCCAACACTCAAACCACTACACCATGCTGGCTCACACTGCAACTTCTGACACTACCCCAATAGATTCTACAGTCTAATCACAGAGTTCTTTCCCATCATCTATTGCTGAATAATTAACTTTAGACTGAGGAACCTCTAGCTCTCAGCCTAATTCCATTCTGGGCTCTCTAGATGCTGTGCCACTTAAACTTTTTGTGTGAGTGAAGGAGAAGTTGAAAACATCTTGACTCCAAAGGAACAAGCAGAGAGATTAGAGGAAGGGAAGTGGCAGATAACTGGGCTGGGGTGGGTCTAGCCTGGCACATGTATGTTCTGAGACTGATAGAACCATGCTGAACCACACTTCTCCTTTTATAGTTTATCCAGTGTCATGCAGGGAGAAGAGAACACCTGTGGGGGGATGAAGGCAGTTGGTGAGGAGGTCAGATCCAGCTATACACATTCGCCCAGGGGAGAATGTTCCATATTGAATCAGGTCTTGTCAAATGCAGTTTTTTGAATGCTACAGGTGATGCAAGGGACCTGAAGAAGACATGAGCAAGCCAGATAATATGGTGGCAGTGATGGGGGAAGAGAAAGAGAAATATGGGATGGCACACAGAGAGAAACAAAGTGACAAACACCACAAATAGAGCTACGTAATCCTATAAACTGCCTGCTAGGGTTATGCCTATCATCACCTCTAGCACTGTTCACTATAGACTCCAGCCACTGATTGACTTTCCCAGTAGATCAATAGTCTTTCATGGAAAAAAAGGCTTTAATCTCTCTCCTTCTTTGGAATATGAGTCTTTCTCGATCCAAACCTGTGTTCATCTACTGAACTATGACCTTTCCTGATGTATAATCATGTTTCATAACACTGTAATCCCTAAGTAATTAAATAACTTCTTCTCTTCCTGTCCTGAACCTGCAGTGGTCACTCTAACAGGCTCTCAGATCAATTTAACCGACTTCTCAAATAACTTTTAGTCTTACCTTGATCCTTCCCAGCTTCATCTAAATGATGGAAGTCCTTTAACACATGAATGTTAAAGAAACCCTCCTGACACAGCTGTATGACTTTCTTTGATCCATTCTTGAGGAGATAATCCAAAAGTGTGAGAGATTTGTACACATGCCTCCATTTCTTTCCATGGTCATTCATCCTGTGCCAGATCATGCTCATAATCTCAGAAACAGAAACTGTGTTGTATGTCAGGTCACTTATCTCTAACATCAGAGAACTAGAGGGGCCCCAAGGATCATTAGAAGTTGCTTCTCTGACTTTTATCTCTGCTTCAGAATATTTTTTCACAAAATTCTTCACATGCCTCCTGAATGCCATGAATGTGTCCAATTGTTGCTTGTTTTATAAAACTATAAGAAACACTGCATGTTTTTTGTGTGATCTCTCTCTTGTTCCACTCTTCCATGCAGTAAATTGTTAAGATTCTTTAAAAAAAAAAAAAAAAAGGCAGATGATTAGTGTGTATGATACCAGTTAGAGTTTTGGGTTAATAGTATCACCATTCCATCCTGAGCACACCAATCTCTTTTTATTTCAGAAGCTAAGCAGAGTCAAGCCTGATTAATGCTTGAATGAGAAACATTAAGTAATGCCAGAGATATCCAAGTAGGGCTAGAAAAGAATCATGCCTGAAACCTAAGAAGGACACTGTCAGTCTGACTCAGTATAAGGCAGCTTCCTAATTTCCTAATACGAAATAAAAATATTTACCTTCTTGCCCAATACTAAGAATGCAACATTATTGTAATTATAAAAATTGCACTCATGTGTTTAAAAACACCAGTGAAAATCTTTTGGTAGTCTATAAAAGAGTTGACTGAAGTTATAGTGTATACTGGAAACACTATTTTAAGCTAGTTTAACTTGTTTTAGGCAGTTTTAAATTGTTGTTAGACTATCATAAATTGTTCTAGATCTAAATATTTTAAAAATATCAAAACACCACTTCTTTGTTGTTCATTTTTCACATCTATATGAGATCAATCATAAATGCTTACCTTCTGTGCAAACAACTATGTGAGCTAAATTTAGAGTTTAACAAAAACCCTGTAGAATTAATTATTAAATTCAGGCCATAGGTGCAGAGCCTCTGAAACACAACAGCTCAATGTAGTCACTATTTTATTGATGCTACTCTCTCCCTTTCCTAATGTCTATGTCCACAATTGACTCTGATGTCCACATCAGGCAAAATATAGGTGAGTATTAATGGCCTGTAAAATTAGTCTGCATTCCCAATTCAAATGTCCATAAGGCAATTACCTCTTAACATTCCTCCATCTTTTCAGGATTCTGATATCATGGCAAATGATGGTTTGGGAGGATGGAATCTGAATGTGATGAGAGAAGAGAGAACACAGAACCCTGCAATACAGTCTCACTGGTTTGGCAGAGCAGAAAATGTGACATTCTGAAATGAATCAAGAATCTGCAAAGAAAAAAAACAGTGGAAGGGCTGGCTATCAAGTGGATTGCTAATCTGTATGGTAGGTTCTTGTTTCAGAAATAATCCTGGTGGCTGTTCTGATATCCTTCATAAATACTTTTTTTTTTGTAAATAGGTGTTAAAATTAAAATCTAGGTATTTTGTTCAATATGATCTGACAAAATGAAGATAGAAATAAAGGGTCATGTTATGCATCTGCAGCTGATGAATGAAGCATTTCTTGTTACCTTATACTGTGTAGGTCTGAAGCCCATTTGCATCACAACCATCACAGAATTGTGGAAATAGCGATTCTGTCCTAATTAGCTTGACTGTTGTGTGTTTCGCAGCTGGTCCCAGCAAAGTGGAAGAGCACTTCAGTTGCTGCAGTGATGGGGGGTGGTGGGGAGGATGCAGCCCTCCAGTCAGCTTAAATCATTGTGATTTGCTAATTCACAACTTTATAACATTTTCTTCTCACCCTATCCCCTTTATTTTCATGGATTGGTATCTATTCAGTTCTTGACTGAGTCACCAGAGAACACTGCCATGATCATGTATCAAATTGATTTTAAGCTCTGACATGGCCCAGGCTTGACCAGAGATGCAATCCATAATCAGATTTTACATGCACAAATAGCAAAATATTAAAATTCATGACAATTGTGTTTGTTCTCCACCTCACGTACTTCTGCTTACTAACACTGATGTCCTTTCTCACTACTGCTTTCTGATTAAAATTTTCATTTTATAATGTGCCTCAATGAATCTATTAAAAATGTCATCGTTTGAATGCATCACTCTCTTCAGGCAAAGAAGCACTGTGACACTGGCTATGCAGCAGAAAATATTGATCTGTTTTTTCACAAGTAGCTGTTAGAATCATAGTTTGCTACAAAGGAAAGCATGGCCCTTCTGTATCTGTTTCTCTGGGGTCAATTCCAATCTGTTTTGATTCTCAACAAATTGATTTAATATATTTTGTAAGACTCACCTGACACACAAATCCACAATATACAACATAATATTGTAACACAGTTATTTGGAAGCAATACTTCATATACAATCAATACAATACAATAAAATTAATTAAAAATGAAAACACAATGAACAACAGTTACACATCCATTGCAGCAGTAGAATCCAGCAAAATAAACTCGGAGAAAAAAATAACTTTCCCAAATAACGATCAGAACATCATAGTTTACTGCACTCCTAAAAAACAATGTATTTAGTCTGCCAAAATATTTGTGGAGGGATTTCAATAAATTGGTTCACTTTGCAGAAGCGCACTCTATACATGCTCAGAGGCACTCTGAGTGTTAAAATGCTTGAAAATACAAGATGCCAACCCTCCTTTTATCCTACAAACCTCTGTACAGTATATTATTTTCGCATGCCAAGTGACTGACTCTAAAACATAAACACAGAGCTGTTTCATTTTCAACATTCGGTTTATACAAGCATATCACATATACAGGTATTTATTTATCAGTATTTAAGGCAACTATTCCTTGTGCCACACAGGAAAAAAAATATAACACAATATGACGAAAAACAACTACAGATACCATTCCACAAGAGAGAGATCCCAACCTCTTCTGGGCTTTACTCCCAAGTAATCCCATAAAGAAATTTTTGCTCCACCAATTTTATCCTACTCCCTACCTGAGGAAACTGCTCAGCTGTGACAGTTAAGACCTCCTCTGCTCTTCAAACTTCCATCAATCATTTGTAAAACCCACCCCTCCTACTCATCCTTCCAATGGGAATGTTCATTCTGTAGCCCCGCCTCTTATCTGGTTTCACAGTGGAGCTTTCTAACTAGAGATCTCTTGCTCAGGCCTTGGTTGATTGAGAGCTTCTGCCCATTGTTTATCTAACTTCAGCATCTCCTAATGGTTGCCCACTACATTTTAATTCTTTCCTATGTTATACAATTAATTCTGTTTTCTAAAACTGAACCATTTGCTTACATTGTCAGAGGCAACTGATGTGACCCTCAGTAAATATATAGTCTATTAACCTTTCTCCACCCCTTTTTATAAAACAATACAGTTGGCCCTCTATATATAGTCGGATTCTGCATCCATGGATTCCACCAAACACTGCTTGAATATATATAAAAAAAAATAAATCAAAAAAGCAAAAGCTTGATTTTGCCATTTTATATAAGGGACACCAATTTACTAGGCCATTGTATATAATAGAACTTGAGCATCCACGGATTTTGGTATCCATGGGGGATCCCAGAACCAAACCCCAGTGGATACCAAGGGCCCAGTGTATACTATTTGCTGTTGTTCCCACATTGGCCTAGGGAATTACAGGTCTGGAGTGTCTTAGCTTTCTACGCATCCCTTTTCATATATTCATAGAGGGAGTCAGCAGGTTATAGAATCGCTGAATAAGTCAACCAGTTGTTTCTAAAGTACATTTTCCTTTTTATTTCTATTTCTAGTCTTTTCCAGCTTCTTGGCATTCTTACTCAGACTGTCTTTCTGCTTGTGCTAGATCTTTTACAAGATGGATTTTGGTATGTTTAAGAGTGAACTAAATAAGGTATCAAAAGGAGAGATTGCGCTCATGCCTTTACTTATTGAACCTTCTTCTGCAAGAAAGAACGAAGGACAATTGTGTTTTGAGAAACTCTGGTCTGAAAGTGCTGTTGCAGTTAGGATGGCTGTAATGGCACCATTCTTGAGACTATAATTTGAAAGTGTGTCTCTCCCTTTGACATCACTTTTTGACATAATGCACTTGAGAAATGACTCCCCCCCGCCCCTGGCTTGGCATCAAAGATTGGGTTGATTTGTTTGTTTCTCCAGTTCCATGTATAGATATAGATAACAGTTGTTTTACAACGACTGTTTGTAAACTGTTTGTGTTGTTTGCTTTTTGTGAGTGTGTAAAGCTAACAGAAAGATGAAAACATTTAGTAATGCTCATTTGAACATTCTTTAGAGTCCTATGTGCAACTTTAAAATTGGTCACCTGAGTGTTTGTGACATAGGAATTCTGAACAAAGAGCTGAGCCTTCTATGTGAGGTACCAGACAGGAAGAAACTCCAGGAGGTCTGTATTCTTTATAGAAGAGACATTAGAGGGAAGTAGGCTTTAAAGCTTACAAATAGCTGGGTATTGTGAAAGGGTCCTTAAACCCATCTGGGACTAGCAGTTCAGAAACTAGAAAAGTGTAGAAGCATTTAGTGGGTGATTTCAGTGGGTGCACGAAATGAACTGGCTCGTTTGGATGTTCCACAGTTGTATTTGCATAGCTGCTTCTAAAGACTAGGCTTCTCTTATAATAGTGGAACTATATGTTCTCTACAGAAGGTTACACTGGAAGAACTGATGACAGACAGAGTTGTTTCCTTTTTTGTGTGACCCCTGATAATGTGATAGGGTATGCAAAATCATCTCTTTCTAGCCCATCTCCTGTATATGGAGAGGACTGAAGAAACATGAATGGAGACACAGGAAAACAATACCTACTCTATTCTGGTAATACAAAGCATGTCATATTATATTGACTTTTCTGGAGCATCTTTTGAGGGAAGTACTTTCTAGGCTTGGAATCAACCAGTATATTTGTAGATGGATGTATAGAAGACCAAGGGCATCGTTATGGGAAAAAGAAAGATAAGTTTGACATTTTAATACATTTTAAACAGTGGCTTTAAAGGGTGAGTAGTGTTTCAGTCAGCCATTTACAGTCTTGATTTCTCTAAGCCAGGCTTGATGCCCCTCCAGTTGTACTGGTTTACAACTCCAGTGATCTTAGCCAGCATCTCTATGGGGTCTGTGAATTATGGAGTTGGGAGTCCAACTTATATAGGGGTGTATGTTGAAGAAGAATGCTTTAAACTCTGTAACATCACATGACTCCTGCTCCAGGTTATTAGGGAATTAACAAAAGTACTTTCCTGACAAGGCACAGTGATTGAAGGTATTGAATGACTAAGAGGCTGCAGTAGATTTTGGACAAGGAATAAGAATACTGTATAAGCATTTGGCCCACAAAATGCTGAATGGTGGTGTTACTGACCATATATATATATGTTTTTGTCAGGGGACAATATGACTAATTTCTAGGGTTCTTTTAAGAGGCCAGCTAGTTTTGTCATGTTCTGAATAATCTCATTGGAAAGTAGAGGTACTGTTCTGGGATAAGATGGATTGGGGATGTGCCATAAAGAAGAGGTAGGCAAGGGGTGGGGGCTGAAGCAAGTGACAGAGAAAGCAGCATGGCACTGTTCCTGGCCAAGTTGCAATGTCTGGTCCTGCTAGATTAATTACAGCAGGCTGGCATGGAACTATTAGTTGAAGAATTAGAAAATTATAGCAGTTTGTACCAAAACTATGTAGTGTCACTTTCTCCCAGTTAGATATTTTTCTGTATGCAGGAATGAGTTAGTCCCAGGAAGCTGTAGCAATTAAGAGTTTTAACAATAACAAATAATGGGTATTGCTTGGTGCAAATTATAATACCTTTAAAGGAAAAGAGGACCCTCCTCTTGCCTTGACATTTGTATAAACCCTGGGGCCAAATTTTCTGAATTTTCTCCATGATGTGAAATAAGAAAATACCATGGCAGGGGGTTGGACTGGATGGCCCTTGTGGTCTCTTCTAACTCTACAATTCTATGATTCTATGATTCTATCTTTCTATGGTGGTGGGATTGCATGCTCTCATAAGGCAAGAGGCTATGCAAGAGGCTAAGTATTCCCATTATATTATTCAGTCTCCTTCATTTTAGGTTAATTCTTTTACTAGTCCAATCAAAGGTCACACATACAAAAAAGGTAAGACTTGAGATCTCCAGATCAATTTATCAGGCAAGATGTTACAAAAAGTGGGACAGAAAAAGATTCTTACTATACCTTGCAGTAATAAAGTCTGCATGGTCAGTCCTAAAATCAAATGTCTCTCTCTCTGGCTTTTCTTCGCAAACGAAGATTCGGGAAGGACTCATCCTGCGCTTTCTGCAAGCGCGTTGATGACTAAAAAGGCCAATCTGAGATAAACAAGTCCAGTTGCAGAAAGCACAGCAGAAGGTCTCCTTGGGTGATGTTTCTGGGTTGTGATTCTTTCTGCGTTGCTGTTTCTCTTCAAGACTCGTTCAGCGTGAGCTCTCAAATAAGGCTGCAGCCTTGTGGATAGTGCATCTCCATGCCTCCCGATGTGAGGCCAGGGTGGACCATTGTTGGTGATCAATTTGGCCGAGCCTGAGATGTTGTTTCAGGGAGTCCTTGTATTGCTTTTTTGAAGCGCCCCTCTTACGCTGACCCGTGGTGAGTTCACCGTAGAGTACTATTTTTGGGAGGTGATTGTCCTCCATCCTAGAAACATGCCCTGTCCAGCGCAGCTGTTCTCAATATCATGGCCTCAATGCTGGTGGTCCCTGCTTGCTACAAATTATACTGTTGGAGGTATACTGTTGGATGTGGTAGTTTTTGGTTGCAGCTGGTATATCCCCTGGGGCTGATAAAATGTAGGACACCACCCCCTTCCAGTTCTGAAAATACACAAACCAATTGTCACTTGGAACTGTGTTCATTATTCTATGGGGAAGTCTCTTGATTATAATCTACATTAGAAGCAGAAAATCCTCTTGCTGTTGAAGAAGACTGGATATTATTAGGTCTATTGAGGTCTATTCTGTCAAAAGAACTCTAATTACATTTTGTGGCGCTATATTGTGAAACAAAAGAAAATCTTCTATAAGACATCTACAGAACATGTGGCAACCCCATGAACAGGGATATTTTTCAGCTTCACAAGCTTCACAGGACTGCAAAACAATATATCACTTGACAGTGAAAAAAAATAAAACCACAGCTCTTAACTAAGCCCACACCCAGCTTTTTTGATTCCTTGCATGTAAGTTCCTCTACAGTTCAGTTTGTGGTTTTCTTCTTGGTTGTGTGATTGGCTAAAACTTGAGAGAGGGTAAATGGGGAGAGATGTAAGTGGTGAAAGCCTAGTGACATCTTCAACTGTTGTAAAATTGTCTATGCTTGACAGGACCCCACTCTGGCGGAGAGAACAGGCTGGTCATGTGTTATGGCACACAAAGCTGTCATATTTTTATTTCATGAATTCTGCAAAGGTGAGATCTAGTCTGCTCTAAAAGGTACGTGACTGATATTTGCTTACACGTCATTAACAATAGATCAAGTGGGATCTACAACAAAATGTTACAGTGTTCCAATCAGCCAACCATTCTGCCTTTCAGGATGCATAATTTTATTCTCTCACTCTTCCCAATAGGTACTCTGTATTCTGTGGCCTTGGGCTATTTTGTGGCGGAGAAGGCATTAGCCCCTTAGGGATTTTCCCCCTAAATATTTTTCTCCTATTGGACACCTTTGGATTCCCCTGAGCATGTTGGTGCCTTACTCTTGTTTTTCAGTAAGCGTATTTTTATGTACATAGCTGTAAAAATATAGTATCTGGATTCAGGCTTAGTATAGTAACAAACTTAGTTTAGGCCATAAGCATGAAGATACATAGCAAAAATATTAAGCAACATGGAATTGACTTGTAAGGTTTGAAAATTATGGGAAAATAACATTGGTACTGGGAAATCCTTCAGAATTAATATAAAGATGCTTCAGTCTGGATCTACACATTATTTATTCTACATGCCACTGTATCAAATAAAGATTAATTGGACCCCCTTGAAATAAACACTATACTTTTATAGTTATACTTTCATTTATAATTGTAGCACTCTTAGAAAATTTCAAAGTATAGTATATTTAATTAAGGCAATCCCATCAGGATACAGCATGGTGTGATGGGAAGTCAGGTAAGAAACCAGATTCTAAGTTCCCCATGTTATGCCCATTTTGCACACTGTGAAATGTTTATGTATTTTACAACCTGCTGGCAATTGAACAGTTCAGAGAATAGTAGTTCAAAGTGGGTGAGAATCACAATTATATTGAATGGCTTTATTTTTAGCCTGATACTGTTGCATAATTTGGAACAGAAGAGGCATGATTCAGTGCATTTGTACAGTAGTCTGACACTGTATTTCTTATTCTCATTATTGTAAGTTTCTGGAACAGGAAGCATAAGTCACATAGGCTTTCCATGTAAATTATCTTTGCATGTATATGTGCCTTCAAGTTGCCTGTTGACTTATGGCAACCTCATGGATTTCATGGGGTTTTCTTAGGCAAGGAATACTCTGAAATTTAGCCTATAGTACCTGGTATCTTTACACTTCATTAAAAAAATAATTGGGAGGAAAGTGTCATTATATTCTGTCATGTAAAAATACATGGGAAGCTTTTCTAATTAAGTTCTTAAGTTATCTCCTTCATTCTTTCTTCCTCAGCTAAAAATCACTTTTTCCTAAATGCCATTATCTTGCATTATTTGTCCTATTTATCATATGTGTCTGCTGCTAATGATTGATAGCATAAATTTAATACTCTGCCATTCAAAATATTTTCTCCCCAAGAAATATGGCTATTCCAGAAATTAGCTTGTTGACGTAAAGATGGCAGCAGACCAGCAAACAAGCAGAACAGTGACACAAACCCCACGAGCTACCAGAAATAAAAAGGTCGGGAGCAGTATCTAGTCTATGAGTTTCCTATACAGGCATTAATTTCCCCTTTACCAACTTCAAATGCAATCCCTGGTGTAGGTAATGGGTGGAAGATGATCTCAATAATTTCAATAGCTTTGGCTGTTAGCCCCCATCAAGTCTTCCAGACACAATTCTTTACACCTGTTGTAATTATTACTACAACTCATCTTCCTCTTCTTCTTCTGAGCTTCTTAGATCTTAAAATGGCTTTTTAAGAAAAAGAAGGGAAATAAACCTACTTTAACCATTTCTACAGGTAATGATTCACCTGGTTTTGTCATTAATGCAGTGTAGATGTGTAAATAGCTATTGCTTAAAAACAATTTGTAAGCCGCTCTGATAGCCTTGTGGCTGAAGAGCGGGGTATAAATAAAAATAAATAAATTGTTATGTGCCTTCAAGTTGACTCTGACTTACAGTGACCCTATCATTGGGTCTTCTTGGTAAAACTTATTCAGAGGAGGCATGCCACTACCTTCCTCTAAGACTAAGAAAGTGAGATTTGCCCAAGGTCACCCAGTGGGTTTCCATGGCTGAGTGAGGATTTGAACGCTGTGGGCTATCTATACCTGAGGAGAAAATATGGATTGCTGTGGGGTAACGGCAACTCACAGCAGCTTCTGTTTGTCCTGATGATCCGTTTGCAAGATCACAGGCATGCAAAGCAAATCATGTTCGATGTTCCCATGGGCATTCCTGAGAATTCCTGGTGGCGTAGTGGTTAAATGCCAGTACTGCAAGCCACCACGTTGCAAGTTCAATCCCAGCGGGCTCCAAGGTTCACTCAGCCTTCCATCCTTTCGTAGGTTGGTAAATTGAGTACCCAGCTTGTGGGGGCAATTAGCTAACACACATTGGAGACTGTTTAATGCAGTTAGATGTGTAAATAGCTGTTGCTTAAAACAATTTGTAAGCCGCTCTGATAGCCCTGTGGCTGAAGAGCGGGGTATAACTAACTAACTAAATAACTAAATAACTAAATCAAAATGATGGGCACGCTTGAATTACTAGCAATTTTATTTTCCCTGGGTTGCCCCTGCTGAACATTTTTCAAAAACAAAATATAAGGTGTGGAAGTATGACCTTCCTCTTTAGCAAATGCACACACAGAAAAGGAAAAAGGCAATTTTCTCCCCATAGCACATTATTGTTATGGGGGTAATCCAAGATGGTGGTCCCAGGCGCTTGTCTTGCTGGTAAGCTCTGTCCCCCATGCATGTCCGACCTATCATCGACCTATTGGAAAAGGGAATCAGTTGCTTGTCCTGATGAGCAGGAATGTGCTTTTCCAGTGCAGTTTTTCAAAAAATATGGGAAAAGCCACAAAGGCTTTCCACACAGAGTATAATGTTGTTTTGGACCCCCATCCTTCACAATACGTCAAGTTGCTTCAAGATCCCATTGGGACAGCAGGCATTCTCTACGCATTCTGTGAGCAGTATTTTTGCTGTTCAGACAAGTCCCTGGTCTCTCAGAGTCCTAGTCCAACACTCAAAACCACTCCACCACACTGATTCTCTTTTACCTGACCCAGTACATAAAGCAAAGAAGTTCACATGTGGCCTTGCCATCACTGGAAACATATATTTCCAAGCCTTCTGCCAGTATACCCAAGGTAATGTGCAATTTTAAAAATTAAAGAGGAAAAAAAAGATTAAAAAGGGAAAACAATTTTAAAATAAAACAAAATTATTTCTGATGATTTGTTAGAGTTTTCAGGAGATCTTTCTCATAATAATTCTAATAATTCTGGAGAAGTTAAGAAAAAGTTAGGCTTCATTACTCTTCTGATTTAATTGCCCATGAGTCCCGCAAACTTGCATTGTCATTCTCATTAACCGTTAGCTGTGGCATAGCATATGTTATACTGTCATACTATACTATACTCTTTAATTCATGCTATGCACCACATCCTAAATTAGAATAGGAGATGCTGGTATTAATGTTATGATTTTTCAGATGTGTATTTTGAGGCATCAAGAATATGACAAATTCGCAGAGAAAATATGCATATTGTTGTGTGCCTTCAAGTTGTTTCCAAATGATGGTGACCCTATCGTGGAGTTTCCTTGGCAAGATTTGTTCAGAGGGGGGTTGCCTTTGTCTTCCTCTGAGGTTGAGAGAGCATGACTTGCCCAAGGTCACTCTGTGGGTTTCCACGGCCAAGTGGGGATTCAAACCCTGGTTTCCAGAGTTGTAGTCCAATGTTCAAACCACTACACCACGTAGGCTCTCACTCTTAACCTACCTCACAATATTTTTCTGAAGTTAAAATGGTGAGGAACAGGGGAAAGAACTATATACCTTGGCTTGAGGAAACACATTTAGGCTGATGTTCTCTTAAGTAACATATGCATATGTAAGTAGTGCTATGTATGCTGGGAGCATTGTTTGACATAGTGTAACAGATGTATTCTGCTGACAGTGGCAGAAGTGGAGCTATGCATGCAGCAAGACTGTGCATTGTGTTTATGCACTGCACATGGCATACTGTGGTTGTGCCTCGCTTACTGCACAACAGTACCCAGTACCAAGTCATTGACGTGTTACACAATATTGCTTTCTGCATGGGGGTTATGTAGTGCTGGTGAAGTGTATCTCTGCATGTGGAGATGTGTGTGTGTTGGATTGCAGCCACAGAGTGGTAGACTATAAAGATAATAATAAATTTATTGTCTCACATATATATGTTGACAGTCTGTTGTTGTTTTTTAAAGGTACTAGTCTTATCCATATTTTAAGTAGATCCGTTTAAAGCAATGGCACATAAATCAGTCATGACTACCTCAAGTCTCACTGATTTTAGTGAATATAGTCTGTCTGAATGAAAAACAAATAACAACCAAACCACATTGCATCCTTTTCAAAAGAAGTTTCTTTTTGGAGATTGCTGCACTGAAGCAGAGAGCACATGCCTGGTAGTTTGACTTTAGTAGGCAAGATGGCTGAGCTTGGATTCGAACCCTGGTCGCCAGAGGCATAGTCTCACACTCAAGCTACTACCACCACACTGGCTCTCAAATACTTTTTTGTATATAAGGCTGGTCTCTGGTTTTAGTGTTATTTATTTTATAAATGTGCTATATGAAGTAGATGTAAGCCTATAAAAGCTTATGCTACCAACTTCTTTCTCTCAATTAGTCTCAAAGGTGCTACAAGATCCCTTTGCATATTGATCCAAACTAACATGGCTATGTCTTTAAATGCACTACATGTGTTGGTGTGTTTCAGAACCAATCAGATATTACACTAGGAGAGGAACCAGACAAATTGAAAGCTTTGGGTTCTTTAGTGGTGGTGCATGGGAGAGATCTGCTTCCAGCCTCACCATTGTGATCTCTGCCCTCTAACAGTCTTCCCTAAGCTAGGATCCCCCATAACAATGGGAGTAAATTCACATCAGTCCAGTAAGCATGGCAATAATGCTACAATTCCTTCAGCCCAAAACATCTGCAATGCACCAAATTAAGGCAGGTTGCCTGGAATATTAGTTGCTGACTCTGGTTTATGGCAATCCTATCATAGGGGTGCCAGTTACATGACAAAAATTGTCACGGGGACCTTTTACCAGCTTAGATGGATAGCACCAGTTCACCAGCTCCTTCCCAAAGTGGATATAAATATTCTTGCAATTGTTATTCACACTCTGGTAGCCTCCTGTTTGGACTATTGCAATGTGATAAATGTGGGGTTGCCTTTGAAAATAAACTTCAGTTGACCCCAAATAGGTACATAAGATGCTTACCTTAGAATTTTAGCTAATAAGATAATATTATGCCAGTGTTTTGAAATCTGCACTGAATGCTAGAAAGCAAGGCAGTTGAATATTAGACAAAGTGCCTTTTCAATGGCAGGAGCGCACATCTGTTGGAATGCCCTTCCCCAGGGGGCCTGTCTGGTGGCAATATGGTAGTCTTTTCAGTGACAAATGAAGAGCTTTTATTTTATTAGGCATTTGAAGATTAGTGTTAGTGTTTCTGCATTTTTGCATTCCTGCCTTGCTGCTAGAACCATGGAGTTGTGAGGGGCCACAAGGGCCATCTAGTCCAACCCCTTGCCATGCAGGAATACACAACTAAAACACTCCGTAAGAGCTGGCCTTTCAACCTCTGTTTAAAGACCTCCAAAGAAGGAGATCAACTACCCTCTGAGCCATTCTGTTCCATGATAGTTTTAACTCACCTTTGTGTGTTGTTACATTTTCTTCTCTAGTGCTGGTTTCATCTAGATTTTACAGACTGCTGTCTTTAGTCATTGTCTGATTGCACTGTTGTATTATATAACTTTTAATATACAGTATCCCAACTTGACAACTTTGGTTCATTGGCAGTTTAAAAGTGCAATAAGTAAATAAGTTAATACTCTGAATCTATATATGGTACATGTTGTCCAGATTTTATGAGATTTGCTGGGGCCAATTGGAAACAATGAATTAGGGCAAAATAAGGAACAATCTGAAGAGGAGTTGTGCAGTTAAACTGTAATTTGTGGCAATCTCTTTCAAGCACCATCAGTCCCAGAAGACTTTGAGCAGAGGCAATAGAAGGTAGCTGATAAAAGTAACAGAGCATTGTATCAACCAGGTATAATGAGTTTAGGGACCACAGGAGCTAGTACTGCAATTAAGATGTATATTCCCCACACACATGTAAATAAATGGCTAATTCACAAGATTCGTACAGATATAAGAATCTTGCTTGTGAAATGCAGAATCTGATCTTCAAATCTATTTCCAAAAGGAATCTGAACTTATCTTATCTTATAAAATGGGTTCTTTTTAAATTTAAAAAGTACAAGTAATTTTCATTGATGTGATGAATCTATGACTATTTCCAGTGATTGAAAACTGGACAAATATTCACACACTAGCAGCCATCCAAAAATTGCAGGCAACCTACCATAGAGCAAGAACTGTTAAGCAGCCTAGCTATTTCGTCTGAGTGTGAATGCAAGTTAAAGTGACTCTGGAGACATAACAGATGGTTTTGCAAAGAAAAAAAGAAAAAGAAAAATAATACTTGTGGGGGGATTCATTCCTTTATAAAAGGAATTCATTCCTTTATAAAAGGAATTCATTCCTTTATAAAATGGTTTCAGCTACTCTGGCTTACTAGAATCAAATTAACAACAGGATAATATTTACTAGAACCAACACAAAAATTACAAAATAGCAAGTTTTACAAAATTCTATTTCAGGATGGATATTAAGTTAATCAAAAACAGCAAAGCGACAGGGGGGGTGTTCAGGGGGGGCAGTGTTCAGGGAATGGAGGAAATGTGTAATGGTCTCACTTAAGAAAGGTGAAAGACGTAGTTTCAGAGCTGAAATATAAACTTGTCCTTCATGACCCATGAGATTTTGTGTATAGAATGGGATTGTGGCATGTATATAGAAGAGAGCTGTGTTACAAGCATATTGCTCCTTGCCCATCATGCTTGGGCCTGAAAACAAATGTTTTGGGCACTGAGTTCCATCTAGATGGGCTGCAATGTTAGTCTCCTAATTGAATCAACAGTGCTTACACCCTCATTATGGGAAAATGATAATGATCAACAAGCCAGGGCAATTGTAATGCTGTCCTCCTACTCATATGCAAACCCTCTGAGAAAGCAATTGGGGCTGCAGTGTTTTCATCTTCTTTGAAAATGCAATTGCTATCAGATTAGTCAGCTATTCTGAGAATTATTTAAACATAGCAGCAAAAGCAGATAACCTAGGAGTATTGTTCAAGATAGATCATTGAAGCACCTGAGATCAAAAGTCAGCTCCATAAAACTACAGTATAACAGTCCTGGTTAATCTGTCATTTCACTTTTTCAACTGCTTTTAAAGTATCCCAGTTTCTCTCTCCTCCTCCCACATTCCTCTTGTTCTTACCTTATTTCAGCTGCTGCAAGCTGAGTTCAAAGTGCAAAAGCAGTTTGCCCTCAGATAACACAGCAGGGGTGGGAAAGGAGAGGACTGGGCACAATCTTGCCCTTCCCTACAGACCCTGGCAAAAGTAAATGGCTGCAGCCTCTCCTAGTTTGTCTGTTCTTCCTTATTAATAAAATTAATGTTCCATTTGACCACACTTTGTCTCAGTTTTCATCTGTGAAATGTTGGAGGGCCTGCTATGAAATACGAGGTATGTCTATTAAATAACGAGACTGTGTTTCTACCTTTCAGACAAATCAGGGAGAAATTATTTGTGACTGATTGAGTAATGACCTTGAACATGTCTGAATCTCCATAGTGACCTTGAACATGACTGAACCTGCATAAAAAACATTAACACTCTCAGCCATTCAGTTAATTGTCAGTCATCGTTTAAAGCAGCTGTGTTGTCTGTTGTGTGCCAGAAAAATGCTATGTTTAAAAGTCGAGCAATGTGTAAATTTGAATTTTTTTAGTAAAATTGAACAAAACACCAATGGAATCTTTTCAAATGCTTACTGAGTCCTACGGGGAAGACTGCATGTCTTGTGCATGTGTGTTTGAGTGGCACAAAAGATTCGGAGAAGGACGTGAGAATGTGGAAGATGATGATCCCCTGGATGACCTTCCACTTCAAGAACTGAAGAAATTGTGGGGAAAATCAGCCAGATTGTTTGAGGAGACAGCTGACTAAGGGCCCCTCTACACGAGGGGGAACCTCATAGTATTGGCATCTCACAGCAGCAGTGGCATGTCTAAACGGTTTTTCTGGCCTCAGAAGCCCCATAAGCCTTGCATTCTGGATGGCGGCCGTGAGTGATTTACTCACATTAGTTCTTCACCACCACTTTTTTTAAAGTCATCCCAAGGTGCGCTGGTGCTATACAGCGATTTTCCAATCGTATAGGAAAGCATAACAGGAAATATTCATCCTGTTTTATTGCCTTCATGAGCGATTTCTAAGGCAAAAATCCAACATGACAGCAGCAGGCACTTGCCCTGCTAGCAAGCCCTGCCCCTGCTCTTGCCCAGCCAATCAGTTTTGTGCTTCCCTTCGAATTTCCTGTCGTTCTATAGTCCAAATGAGCAGGAATGTGCACCCCCTCACAGTTTTTGAAAAAGCATAGGAAAATCTGTGAAGGCTTTTACTGTGTTGTTTTTGCAGTTTCAGGGGCCCCTCCTTCTGAATAGTGTGGATTGGCGCTGGATCCTATTTAGACAGGTAGGATTCCCAGTGAATTCCATGAGGGGTATTTTCACCGTTTAGATAGGTCCTCGGTGTCTGAATGGTAGCTGAAGCTGTGAACATTGACAAAGATACTGTGTGGAAAATTTTGCATGAGGATTTCAACATGAGAAAAGTTTGTACCAAGATGGTCCCTAGGGTTCTCAAACCAGAGCAAAAAGAGTGCTGCAAGGAAATTTGCGCTGACATTCTGCAGCAAATTGAGGCAGACCCAAACCTTTTTCATAAAACCATCACTTGTGATGAAACCTGGATCTTCCAGTATGATCCTGAGACAATGCACTACTAAACACCATCATCACCAAGAATGAAAAAAGTACATCAAAGCAAGTCCACATTCAAAGCCATGCTCATTGGGTTTTTTGACATCAAGGGCATAATTTTGGCAGAATGGATTCCAGAAGGCAGAGCAGTGAAGGACAGGTTGCTTACCTGTAACCATAGATCTTCGAGTGGTCTTCTGTGAATTCACACAGCTGGGTTACTCCTGCGCCTGCACAGAGCATCGGAACCTTCTGGAATCGCTAGGCAGAATGTGCTTTGATATATTTTTGGTGGTAACTCCACCCATCCTAACGGTCCCTTATAAGGGGTTCCCCCTCAGTTCCTTGAATGACACCGCAATCTGCAGCATCAGGAACATTAAGCATGTTTATATGATGTAGTAGGACATAGAGGGGAGGATGGGCGGGTCTGTGTGAATTCACAGAAGACCACTCAAAGATCTATGGTTACAGGTAAGCAACTTGTCCATCTTCTTCGTGGTCTCTGTGAATCACACAGCTGGGTAGACTGGGAAGCTTCACTCATGGAGGAGGGTATGTCCTATGCAAATTGAACCTAATACCATGCTACATAGACAAACCTGAGATTGGAATAGTAATAGCACATTCCTAAGAAAACTAATCAAGCCACATAGACATTCCTATGTGAAAACATCAACTGACTTGGCAAACATGAACACTCACTCATTGAACAGAGGACAACAGTACAGCTTTCCCAAAGGCAGCCTCGTTCCTGGAACGAGAGTCAAGTCTGTAATGGGAAATAAAAGTCAAAGGTGAGGACCAAGTTGCAGCTCTGCAAATGTCCTCTAGAGGCACCCTAGAGAAGAATGCTGTCGAAGTGGAGACAGCCCTCGTAGAGTGTCCTCGAATTCATGGCGGCAGTGGCTTCTTTGCCAGTTCGTAGCAGACAGCAATGGTCGATGTCACCCATTTCAACAATCGCTGTGGAGAAATGGGCTCTCCGAGTTTTGAGTCAGCATATGAGACGAACAGTCTAGGTGACTTTCTGATAGAAGCAGTTCTTTGCATGTAGAAAGCAAGGGCCCTCCTGATGTCCATGAAATGGAGGGTACGTTCGAATTCATCCTTCGGGTCCTGCATCAAAGCAGGGAAAGTGATAGATTGATTAAGATGGAAACTCGACACCACCTTTGGAAGGAAGGAGATGTCATGGCTAAGCACCACCTTGTTTGTGCTTATGGAAAGCAGTATATGGAGGATCGGATCTCAAGGCACAAATTTCGCCAGCCCGACGTGCTGAAGTGATGGCCACCAGGAATGCAGTCTTCCAGGACAGAAGTCGCAGATTTGTAGAAGCCAAGGGTTCGAACGGTCGGAGAACCAGCTGCGAGAGGACCAGTTCAAGACTCCAAGTCTTAGTTACCAGAGGATGCAGGTTGGCGTAGCCTCTCAAAAACTTCTTAACTGTTGTATCAGTAAAGGGAGATGAACAACCTCTCGCTTGGAACGCGACGGATATAGCTCCCAAGTAGCACCTGATTGATGAAAGTGACAGGCCCATAGAAGACAACTGGAGAAGGAACTCCAGGACAGTCGGAATGGAGAACGGTTCAAGGCTCGGACCCCGAGAGGCCAGAAAAGCTTCGTACTTCTTCCACTTGTAATGGTACGACTTGCGGGTAGCCGGTCTTCGAGCAGCATCGATAACAGCCTGGACCTCCGGAGGAAGAGATGCAGAGTGCCTTGGCCCCCAAGTCGAACCCGAGAGTTCAGAGATCGAAGGAAAGGTCACAGAACTAGTCTTCATGCTGTCAGACACAAAGTTTCTAAATCGGACTTTACCGTTCTGGATGGTAAGAAGATCCGGACGGGATGGAAGGCGGATGAAGCGATGTTTGGCCAGGCGGAACAGGGTTGCAAACCACGGTTGACGAGGCCACCATGGAGCAATGAGGATGGCATCCGCTCGATCCCAGCGAAGCTTGGCAATCACTCTTGTCAGAAGCGGGAATGGAGGAAAGAGGTATAGAAGAGGACCCGACCAACGGAACAGGAACGCGTCTCCTCTCGGGGCGCGTCTCCTCTCGATCCCGGGGTGGTCCTGAGGTAAGTATGCAGCGGCTGTCATGGAATCTAGATGAGCTCCAATGAACTGGATTACTTGAGCAGGTTGGAGCTGAGACTTTTTGATGTTGACAACAAGTCCCAGGCAATCTACGGCATCTAAGGTGAGGCCAACATCGAGTTCGAGCTGACGTCGAGAGTCCACCACAATCAGCCAGTTGTCGATGTAGGGGAAGACCACCACACCCAGCTGACGAAGGAAGGCTGCTATCACCTCCATGCATTTTGTGAACACTCGTGGAGCAGTTGAGAGACCAAATGAAAGAACTCTGAATTGGAAGGTGTCGGTTCTGACTTGAAAGGCAAGGAAACGCCTGTAGGATGGATGGATCCCAATGTGAAAATAGGCATCCTTCAGGTCTATAGAGGCGAACCAGTTGTACTGTTTCAGGAGTGGAAGGATGGAAGCCAAAGTGACCATCCTGAACTTTTTTTGGGCTATGTACCTGTTCACCCCATGGAGGTTGAGAATCGGACAAAGGCTGCCGTCCTTCTTTGTGACCAGGAAGTACATCGAGAAGAAGCAGAGGTGGTGAAGGTCGGGGTCGACGGGTTCAATGGCTCCTTTCTGCAACAGAGTCTGCACCTCCTCGAGGAGGGGAGGGCAGTGTTGACCGAACCAGTCCTGTCGGAGGTAGAGTTGAATTCGATCCAATAGCCATTCTGGACAATTTGAAGTACCCAGCGGTCTGATGTTATAGAGGACCTGGCTTCTTGGAATTTTGACAGTCGATCCCCGAAGAGTGGTGTCTAAGAGAAAAGAAAAATAGAGTAAGCAAGGAGTTTAAAACTTCTTCCGGCTCTGATCCCTGGATCATTGCCTTGGTGGTTGTCGGTATCTGGAACCCGAGCCCTGGCTCCTCACCGATGAGGCTGGAGAGGGAGAGGGCACATAACAGGACCAGCGGTAAGACTGGCCAGAGTACCCACTGCAGAACTGTTGGCCAGACGATGAAGTTTGCCAGGAATATCGGCCTCTAGGTCGGTACTGATAGGCAGAGGTGGAATCCATACCATATTTCCTGGCAGTGGTCCTCATCTTTTGGGTGAACTCAAGTTTTTCATCAGTTGACCCATTAAATAAACCGGACTCATCAAAAGGTAGGTCCTCAATGGTAGGCGACGCTTGCGGTGTAAGGCCTGAAGAACGCAACCATGCATGTCGGTGCAGCGCAATGGAACCAGCAATGGTTTTCGCTGCGCAATCTGCAACATGACAGGCCGAATTCATTTGCTGCCCGGCAAGTGACTGGGCCTCCATCTGAATTGCCTCTGCCATTCTACGGCATTCCTCAGGAAGGTCTTGAATGAGCGGGGTCATCCGCTCCCACAACACTTGTTGGTAAGCCCCCATGCAAGCTGAGTAATTTGCCACACGGAAGCTTAATCCGGCTGCAAAGTAAATCTTCTTCCCCACAATGTCCAACTTACGGCCCTCCAGGTCCAGTGGAGTTGACAAAGGTCGACGTTGTTTTCTGTTCTGTGCAGCTTCAACAACAACGGAGTTAGGCTTCGGGTGGTTTTGAAGCCACTCCACATGTTCACCACCAACACAGTACAGGCGATCAATCTTTTTAGAGGTGGACTGTATAGATGAGGGGTTCTCCCAGGAGCCCTGCGTGAATCTTCAACAGTGATGGCAAGACCGGGATACAAGCCGTAGGGGTTGCCTTTGACTGGATCCATTGAAAAATCAGATCCACCGGATCAGCTGCTCTTTCCTCCACTTTAAGGTCCAACGCATGGGACATCCAAACAATTTGTTCCGCGAAAGCGCGAACGTCATCAGTTGGGGAGGCGGAATCATCCTCCATCAACTCAGCTCCGGGCGATGGTAGGTAGGGTCGGTACTGGTCCCATGACGTGGAGGAAGAAGACGTTGAACCCTCCGGTGATGAACTACAGTCCCGAGGTGGTGTGAGAAACCGCTGTTGTGGGGTTGGAGGAGTCCGAGGCAGAGGACGATATTCAGGAGGAGAGACTTGAATCACTGCATCCTTTTTAGAAATAGATCTCACATTCTCAAGTTCAGACAGCCGTGGAGATCGAGGTATCAAGTGGCCTGTAAAGGTAGTGCCGAGAATATCACCTCTTGAGGTCAAAATTTGTGAGCCCGTGGGAAACGCAAACCCCGCCCGGCAAATGGATCGGGCAAGATTGTATGCAGTATAGGCTGGTACATCATCATGGATGGTAGAAGGAGATGTACAGCCCCAAAGCAGGACTTCAGACTCAACAACTTCAATGTCGACATCAGAAGAGGAGCGTTCCAACAATTGAGCTCGCGAAATTACAAGAGCAGGTGAAGTCTCCAACCGCTTAGGTGACCTCTCAGTCTCGGTTCCAGATGGAATGTCAACAGCTACTATCTCCACCGATCCCGGTGGCATTAGCGAACGGCAAGCAGCGGAATCTCCTGCAGTAGATACAGGCAGCAGTCTGGCGAAAGTAGCCTCGGTATCAGCCGGTGGACGAGGTGGAAGCACCGGGGCAGCAGCGTCGAGGGACTTTGGTTTCTTAGAGCCCTCCTTCGGCTTGGGCTTAGACTTGGTAGAGTCATGTCAAGAAACATGCTTCTCCTTCCTTTTCTTCTTCAGGGATTGGGAGGTGCCAGTCGCAGAACTCAGACGGCTCTCGGTTGTAGTAGGAGCCCAGTCCTGAGGGGTGGTCTTCGAAGTGGATGGTGTCGGCTCCTGGGTTGATGCCGAACGATCCCGTGTCGAAGAAGAGGCATGCTGAAGAGAGGTATGGAGAGCCTCAGGATCCGAAGCCGTTGAATGGCGCCTAGATGGGCTTCGGGATCAACGGCGTTTTTGGCCCTTGGATTTTGGAGACAGTGAGCGTCCATGTTCTCGGGGCTCAGAAACAGGAGTTGAGGCTGGGGCTGAAGCAGAGGCAGAAGCCGAAGTTGCGCCTGGAATCAAGGCTTTCTCATAGAGGAATGACTTTAAGCAAGAGAGCCTGTGCTTGCGAGCCTGTGGCATGAAGGCCTTGCAATGTACACATGCATCAACATTATGGGTTTCCCCAAGACAAATCAAACAGCGGGAATGACCATCCGCACTTGGAACCTTGGCCTAACAAATCACGCAGCGTTTAAATGGTCCTCTTCCAGACATTATTACTCACAAATTAGCTACACAAAAGCGTAGTCAGCGACAGTCCAGGTCAGTAACGGAATCTGAGGTAAATGCCAAAGCCGAGGGAGTAAGAGAAAAATCGTCGTCAAAAGCCAAACCAGGTCGAATAAAACAGCAGTCAGAAGTAGAATGCCAAAGCCAGGGGTAAGAGAAAAATCGTCATCAAAATCCGAAGCCAAGTCAAAATCAGAGAGATAGAAGTAAAACACCTAGTGAACAGAGGTTCCTTCAAGCTGCTAGCATGGTGGAAAGAAAGGAACTGAGGGGGTTTAGGCGGGAACCCCTTATAAGGGACCGTTAGGATGGGCGGAGTTACCACCAAAAATGTATCAAAGTACATTCTGCCTAGCAATTCCAGAAGGTTCTGATGCTCTGCGCAGGTGCAGGAGTAACCCAGCTGTGTGATTCACAGAGACCACAAAGAATATCCAGCATTATTATAAGGAAGTTTTGACAAAGCTGAGAGAAAGAATCAGAAAAAAAGGCCAGAACTGTGGAACGATGGTTTCATTCTTCATCAAGACAATGCACCTGCTCACACAGTACTTTCTGTGAAGCAGTTTTTGGCTGATAAACGCATTACTACACTTCAGCATCCTCCATATTCACCAGATTTGGCACCATGTGACTCTTCCTTTCCCTAAAGTGAAATCGGTGCTTAAAGGAAAATGTTTTGAGTCAATTGATGCAGTAAAGAAGAAAAGAGCAGATGTGTTGAAACAACTGACAGAAACTGATTCACTCCACGCCTTCGACCAGCTGAAAACAAGACTGCGTTGGTGTGTAACTGTGTTGTATATTGAAGGGACAAGCATTAGAATTGTAATACATATAAATAAAGATGGGTTATTTATCAGTCTCATTATTTGATAGACAGACCTCACATTAACAGAATATTAGCAAACTCCCTAAATTCAAATAGTCGTTTAACACCTTGAAGAACAGAACATTTTATTTGGGATTTTTGTAGAAAACTACTCAACTTCATGAGTGGTTTGATGGGGTAGAGTGGAGTGAACTAAGCTGGTGTTCGTAAAAGGTTTTGCCAAGGAAAATGTAATCATCTTGTTAAAGATGTCACAAGATGCTGTTGTTTTTGTTACAACATGGTTACTACACACATACACACACTCCATTATTAGTACAGAACGAGTGGCGGGGGGTGAGTTAAACCCACCAGCCTACCTCAAAGGGTTGTCATGAGGTCTCCTGGGTATTTTAGGGGGAGTATGGTACACCGGGTCCAGCTAGTTGCATATAATGGAACTTGAATATTCATGGATTTTGGTATCCAGGAGGGGTCCTGGAACCAAACCCCAGCAAATATGAAGGGACAACTTTACTTTATTCTATTTGTGGCAAATACATGGGTTGTTGATTTTTTTGCAAATAACCTAGAATTTTTTTTACAGTATGATAACTTTTCTAGACATTATAGAAACAGAAGCAATTAAATGCTTCTTTTCTTGCAATGCTGGTGGCTCCTTTTGTTTCTTACTTGCTTGGTTTAACTGTATTGCCATTTCAGGTCAACTAAGAATTGAGCAAAGTGTTTTTTCCATTGCAGCAAAATGTTATTGCCGTATATTTAAACAAACAAACAAACAAACAAACAAAAGCCAATAAGTGTGGGAGACACATTTATTAATGCTACTTTTATGAGTAATCCCGATGTATACTTTGTGCATATAGGACTTTACTGCTGAAATATATAATGACTTCATAGAATACTTGCTCCCCCCAAAAAATGCTGTGGGGCAAGCAAGATGTGATTTGGGTCAAATAACCAGCACAAGGGGCACGGAATCGGGGTAGTGGTACCTTCCACCTTTGCTGCTGATCAGAATCACC
Organism: Gambelia wislizenii; assembly: GCA_030847615.1. NCBI lineage: Eukaryota > Metazoa > Chordata > Lepidosauria > Squamata > Crotaphytidae > Gambelia > Gambelia wislizenii. The sequence goes on along the minus strand of JAUMIR010000005.1, from coordinate 222,917,990 downwards.
TTGCCTTTACACTTCTTATTTGTAATAGAAGGAAATCTCCTACTGGCACTAAAAGCATTTTCCTCCAATTATGAATAACAAATCAGAATGACAATTACACACAGGACAGTGGCTTACAGCCGCCTCATACTACACCATTTTTTTATACATCTACTACACAAGGGCAAACTATGGAGATTATCAGACAAGCCTCTAAAAACGTTCTTGTCCCACTATATTTTGAAGTGTAAGGACTTTTTCAGACGTGAACTTACCGTGCAAGAAGGCTCGTAACAGGCATGACGTTGCTGCGTGGCAGGGGGCCTGTTTGGTACGACGCTGTCCCCCTGCTGAAATCAGCTGTATCAGTTCCGCAAGAGACTGGAGGCAGCCGCGCCATATTTGTCCATTTTTTACTCACGGAAGTTGCCCATGAATAAAAAATGGCCAAAATATGGTGCGGCGGCCTCCAGTCTCTCGCGGAACTGACACAGCTGATTTCAGCAGGGGGGCGGCGTCATACGAAACAGGCCCCCTGCCGCGTAGCAGCATAGCACCTGTTATGAGCCTTCTTACGCGATAAGTTCACATCTGAAAAAGTCCTAAGTGTCCCGGCACAATAACCCTTTTTATCATATGTCGCTGTAATAACGAGAAAGAGCAGCCCCAGCATTATTGAAGCACGATTGCCAGCACTGTTTTACTTCCGTGGTTCTCGGGAGAAGATGCAAGCGTGCTTAAAAGTCTAAAAACAGCTAAATGAATGCCTTAACCACTGCACAACATCATAGACAACATTGTACGATATGGGCAGCCTTTCATGTTCTTTTGGTGTCATTATCACTCCATATTAGCTGCGTCTGATAATCTCCTACATGATAAATGTAGTATTTGGTGAACCTAGTAAAGGCCACACTATATAATTTTAGCACTATCATTCTACTTTAACTGCCATGGCAAGATCCTCAGGAATCTTGGGATTTGTAGTTTGGGGAAGCCGTATCGCTCTCTGGCTCAGAATTCTAAATACCCTCACTAAATGGCAAACAGCAGGTTTCCATAGGATGTGGCCATGGCAATTCAAGTGGAATTATAGTGCTATAACTGAGTAGTTCTTAGTGAGTAAAGCTCACAATGTGATATTGAGCAAGCAACTTTTCCTAACTTTTTCTAATTACATGCTTTGCAAAAAAAAAAAATTGATACTATCTTCAAAATGTTTATTTTCACATAGTCTATTTTCACTTCAGGGTATTCTAAATTTGCAATTTTTATCATTTATTTTTTCATGTCTGTGAGATTGTGCACACATTCTAAAACCTAGATGCAGTTTTGCAAACTGGAAAGTACTTTTTACTTGTATATGTAGTGTTGTACTATATATTCTCATTTTTAGTTGGGATTTCCTGTGATTTATTTTCCCAGCATGCATGAGTTCATTATTTAGATCAATTTATATGGTATTGATATGACCAGATAGCATGCCTTTTCTTGTGGGCTTAAAAGATATGGAGATAAAATAACAGCAATTTGAAGAAACAAGTTCTTCTTTATGATCATTTCAGTTTATTTATTTATTTACAGAGCATTAGCTTAAACTCAGAGACAATTTGTAATGGTTATGGGAGAATCATATATATATGTATACACGGACCCAAATTAAATACCTTTTAAAATTAACATTAAAGATAGGGCAATAATGCCATTTATATGCACAAATAAATCTGGAAACATTAAAAACCATGCATTCAATTACTTTGCCTTATTTTCTTGGCTACAAAGCAAAAAAAAGTGGTGATTTTTTAAAAATACCCATGTATACATGTAATTTGTCTTTATATTCATGCTTCAAACTCAAAAGAGAGCAACTTCTTCAGAGTCCTGTTGGGAAATAACAGTAAAATCATTCAGCCAGTGACATCTTCTGTACAACAGGATAGTAAGACCAGGCTTGATTTTGCTATGGACCCCTAAATTGCAGTGGCCACATTCAAACTAAGATTCCAAATGGGGGCCTTCTTAGGAGGAATAAAGAGAGACTGAAACAATTAATCAGGAAATAATTATTCCTGATATTAGATTTTTCAACAGCTGAAAATAGGAGCAGGCTCTTTGAGGCGCTGTTACTAAAATTCCTGAGGCAGGAAAAAAAGCGGAAAAACAGGAGACAAAGGCACTGCTGCTAAAACCTCTGAGATTTTTTTTTAAAAGTATGGGAAAACAGAAGCTTCTGAGATTGCTGGTAAGATTCTTCAAGTTTAAAAAAGAGAGGGATGGGGAAATACACCCCTTTGAAAGTATTAGATATGGACCTGAGCAGTGCCAGGCACATTTCACCAAGTAAATAATAAAATTAATCTACATTGAAGCTCTCTGTATTATACCTGATGTCCCTCTAACATACATTCCAGTGGGCTTCATAACAAATTGTTCTTCCACTAGAGTGACATAGGCTTGTGGCCAAATGACAATTTGGTTTGAATATGTTGGGCCAGTTTTCCTCAGCCAACTCTCAATGCTGGGAGTTGCATTTCAATATATCAGGAAGATGCTAGGTTGGAGAAGGTTGGATGAAGCAGTGTGGTGCAGTGGTGTAAGCACTGGACTAGAATTCCAGGAAAGCGGGGTTCAAATTCCCACTTAGCCATGGAAACTCTGAGCTCTGGGAAAATCAAAGTCCCAGCAGTAGTTGCCCTCTCTGAAGCCAGAACAGGTGGCTAGACTCACAATGGATGGGTGGGCGCCCATTCTGCCTTCAGAGAAGGTGATTACCACTAGAGCTTTGCTTTTCCTGGGTTATTGTGCACCAGAAAATCAAAGCCGCAGCGGTAGTTTCCCTCCCTGAAGCCAGAACAGGCGGCTAGCCTTGCAAAGTAGCACGGCGGGGGTGTGTGTGTGTGTGTGGCAGCACCTCAGGCAGCTCTTATCCTTCCTTTCCTCCCCACCCCCACCCCGAAATCCAGTGAGGATGGTTGTTCACATAGCAGTTTTCTCCAGAGTTTTCTAAAACCCAAAGTAAGGGAGTATTCCCCGAGTCTGGGTTGAATAGGGCCATATAGCATGTGTCATTATCACACCAGATTCAGGGGAAAGGCCACACATTGTATGGTATTATCGGGCCGGATTCGGGGGGGGGGATTCCTTTGAGTAAATCTTGCCAATGAAATCCTATGATAGGGTCATCATAAGTTAGAATCAACCTGAAGGCACAGAACAGCTAGAGAGAGGTAAGAGGAGGGAGACCCCCTTATGTTGTAGATCTAATGCAGGGATGGGCAACTGTAGAAGGATAGGGGACTGCATCAGCCCCCCCAAGAGACGTTGGAGGGAGGCATGCTCTTCCATACCCACCCCTGAAAAAATACCCCCTATGCCCTATAGAGGAAATGGGGGATTTCTACCATGTTTTAGGGCCTTCCTGGACCCCTAGAGGGCATTAGGGGTCATTCTGAGGAAAAACATTTTTTTGCAAAAAATACCAAAATTTTATTTTGACCTTTGTGAGGTCCATGCAGGCTCTGAACATGGTGGAAATGCCTTCTAAACCATCTAGAGGTCACTTTGGGTCATTTTGAAGCAAAAAGGTTGACACTTGGAGGGTCCTGGGAGCCACAAAAATTTCTCTAGGGGCCATATGAGGCCCATGGGACACACTTTGACCACCCATGATCTAATGAGACATGAGAGTCACATTCACCAATTTACCGGGAGGAGCTGGTTGCAGGTTACAGGCAAGCAAAGTTACACATTCTTAACTGTCTACACCAGTAAAATATGCTTTGTTAAATTGCTGTCTGGTATGAGTGCCACAAAAAAAATATCTGTTGATCCGCTATGAGTTTCTGTCTTTCTACTGATGGAGGACTTTATAAATGAACCTTAACAATCATTATAATATGTTTTGTGAAGAACTATATTGTTACCATCTAAATTTTCAAAGGACTGGGTTTGTTCATACAGAGCTCATAGTTTACTGTTGTTATTTTTGTATTTTTGTAAGCTGCCCCGATTGTTTTTAACAGAGGGGCGTGGTAAAATAAATATTATTATTATTTTATATCCAGAGGATTTATTATATTGTGGGTTAGCTATTCACAATATGCATCTTGTTTTATTTTTCAGCATTGTGTTGCTTCATTTTGTGCTTCTTGTCTTTTTATTAGTAAAGTAACTGTAGAAATTTGAATTATGAACACTGTTAAATTTTAACATGTATGTAATTCAGTACTCGGTTCCTTTGTCTCCTCTATTATTGTTGTACATATAATTCCAAACTTATAAACACTGAAATGTTATATATTGGTTACATCATTAGGTTAAACAATTTGATGGATTTTACCTTGCTTGAAATGTGTCAGGTATGGAACTATAAATACATCTTAGTAACATCTGCAGCATTTACTTCCTCTGTTACTCGTGGTCTTGTGGTCAATAAATGAATTATTTAGAGACTATCGCTAGTTTTAATTATAAACCTACACTTGGGAGATAGAATTTTGAAGTTTTAATAACATTTTTATCACATCTGGAGACCCTTCCCCAATCTTGGCTCAGTTTTTGTCCCGTACAAAATTCTGGCCCAGTTTTCACAGCACACCTTTCTTGAAGCACCTTAGAAGGCTCACACAAAAGTCAGAAAGAATTCATCTCATTCCCAGTGTCACAAAGGGGCTGAATGAGAGAAGCTAGAAAAGATGACAACTGTGAATAACTAGAGGGGAAATAAGACAGCTGCACCTCATTAGATGAAGCATGTGGACTATAATATAACCTCTTTAAGAATGTCGAGGAGAATATAAAATTTATCCAGGTTATTAGTTCTTGACAGAGTCAGTTTCTCCATAATTGGACAAGGAAAATGGCTTGCCTTTCAGACACTGGAATAACAAGTCAGACAAAGGGGAGGAAGCCATAAGTTCTAAAATCCTCCCATTTTCACATGTGCAAAGATTAAAGGTGACTGGCTTAAGCATAGAGAAGGGAAATACACCAGATAGAAACAGCCGCTAGATAGCCAGGTTCAGTACCAGTGTCCATTTAAAATCTGCCTCTTTGGGAAATACAGTTTTTCTAGCAAGCTGAAACTTGGGCTGATGTTACAGCCATGTAAGTAGTGTATTAAACCACACATCCCCCCATAATCACTAGCTTTTAGTAAATGACACCTTGCCAGAACATTAGCTTCCACTCAATGCATAGTGGCTATGAAATCCATCATGCAGCAGATTTCAAAAAATCAAATGCTGCCCATTCCCATTACTCAATGACAACAAACTTGACTCTTGGAAACAAATGGTCATATTCCAGCTCTAAAGACAAGGGACTTTATCAGACACAAAACACACCAACATTCCTGTCCTAATATTAGCAAACCCTTCCTGTCCTGGCACGATAACCCAAAATATCAGACTTACCTCCAGCAGTGTTAAAAAGCAGCCCAGGCATGAAAAGAGCACCAATGGAGCTCAGTTCACATTCTGGTTGGAGATCTTGCCGATTCTCACGAGAAGACGCTAGCATGGCAAACTCAAAAAATAAAGAAAAATAAAAACAGAAAAAGTTTAAACAAGCAAGGAAACACACCTTAAAAGGTACAAGTAACCCGGGGAGGTTAATAAAAAGAGTGTCACCTACCTGGTTTTGCAATCTCACCTGGAAGTGTTCTGGCCAGACTGGCCATTGATGCTGCATTCACGTGAGTACAATGGCATGAGATTTCAAACTCCAACAATGCCGGCACTAAAGCACCAGGGGGATCAATTGACCGCTTGAGACGTCAATTTAAAAGTACAGGTTTTGGCAGGTACATAAACACGAAAGGGCACATGAAAGATGCCGTATTTGATGCATCTAATAATGTCCTAGGACAAAGCATGAAAAGTCTGGATAGATAAGTTGGTTCTACACTACTGTACTCTGGAAATGACTTTTTCCCCATTATGTATTGCAGGCCAATCCAGATGATATTCACAGATTCGGCACCAGTCCTCCAGAGCTGACTGGCAAAATACTGTTGAGTCTCTTCTGAGAGGGGTCTAAATACCCTAAATGCTCCACATTCCATCTGATCTTGAAGGCTAAGCAGGGTTGGCCCTGGTTAGTACTTGGGTGGGAGACCATCAATGAACAGCAGGTGCTGTAGCCTATATTTCAGAGGAAGGAAGTGGCAAAATCGCCTCTGTGTATTTCTTTGCCTAACAAAACCTCCTTCTGAGATCCTGTGTCTTTAAACGAAGGTTTCCCTGCTCAAAGATTTTGTCCTTTGTATGGTATCCTGCCACACATGCAGAAGCTTTACTGATGAACAGTCTGCTAATTGTAGCCCCTCTTCATTGTCCCTTAATGTCAATCCCTGTTAATTATTGGTTTCTTCTCTTTTTTTATGATTTCAAAAAAAATACTGCAATTTGACTTAAAAGAAAGAAAATAAACAACAAGAAAAAAAACAATTAGTTAAAGCATATGCACAAAGTGATAAGAAGAATTGTCATGAAGAGCTAATTAGCAGACTGTTCATCAGTAATCTCCCAGCTACTCTCAAGAAGAAATAATAAATGGGAGAGAACCAGTAGGGAGTGTGCTACAGGAGATGTATGCCAAACAGAACTTACTCATGAATAAATCTAAAATAGGCCACAGGGAAGGGCATTGCTGAACAATATAGAACTATATTGAGTACTGTGTGCAATAACAGGTTTAATTTATCATTACAATGTTTTCAATGGCACTCAAGGGCTAGGACGGAAAGTGCTGTTGAGAAGAATGGTATTATTGGTCAAAAGATTGGTCAAGCACATTTCCCACTTTCTTTCTTTCTTTCTTTCTTTTATTTATTTTGGCATTTTTAAGTGTTAGGTTTTCCCAGAACAGTTTCAGAGCATCTGTTTCCTTGAGGAAAGAGAACAGGAAATTTAAATTGCATTTTGTGGCATTTGTTTAGTTACAAATACATAAATTCAGCAGGTAGAAAGTAAACAAGCACCGAGTTAGATCATGCAAGCCCCAAAGTAGTATCAGTCCAATGTCTTAAAAACAATGCTTCAGCAAGAAACCCTTTAGCAATTAGCTAACACACATTGGAAACTGTTTAATGCAGTGTAGATGTGTAAATAGCTATTGCTTAAAACAATTTGTAAGCTGCTCTGATAGCCTTGTGGCTGAAGAGCGGGGTATAAATAAATAAATAAATAAATAAATAAAATAAAATAAAAATTAGTAACTTTTCTCTAGCCCTTTTCTAATAATAATAATAATAAGAAGAAGAAGAAGAAGAAGAAGAAATTATTTTTATCCCACCCCTCTGTTAAAACAATCGGGGCGGCTTACAAAAATTAAAATACCAATACAATTTAAAATCCCCAAACACCACCCACCCCCACCCTCCCCCATAAAAAGATATTAAACCAAATACATTAAAACAACTGATATAAAATCACATTAAAATAATAAATAATAAATAGCCAGCAGACTAAAAAGAGCCAGGAGCCCCTGAGGCCGGGAACTAATCAGGAAAGGCCTGCCGAAAGAGATCCGTCTTTAGTGCTTTTTTAAAGCTACTCAGGCTTGTCATCTTGCACCTCCTGTCCTCACCCTTGACCTTCACTGTGCCTCTGTTCTGCCAGTTCCCATCAGCTCTCAAACTCAAAATAGTTTTTTTCTGATCAATTTGAACTATGCTTTTTAAACAGTTCCATAGAGTAAGATGAATACATATTGAAAGAATGTGGAGTAACTGCCAGCTATTATAGTCTGTTGACCATCCCACAGACTCTCGCTATTAATACATCATCTATACAGTAGCACCCCCATATCCGCTGATTTGCCAACCGCGGATTCAATTATCTGCAGTTGGCGATGGCAGGAGGGGAAGGGAGGGGGAGGAGGGATATCACCACCCCCGTCCCCTGGGAGGGCTTCTGTCGCTGCAGCGGGGCCATGACGGGGCGAAGGGGGAAGGGGATGGAGAAGCAATCTCATCCCGCTTCCCCCCCCCCGCGATTGTTGCTGTGGCAACAGAAGCCCTCCCAAGGGAAGGGATGGAGTGATCTCACTTCCTCCCCTTCCCCCTTCGCTCCCGCGATCACCATGGCGGCAGGGCCATGGCAGGGGAGAAGGGGGGAGGGAGGGGGAGGAGTGAACTCACCTCCCCCTTTTCCCCAGGATGGCCCCCTGGGATGGCGTTCACTATTATCCACGGAATTCACCATCCGCATGAGGCCCCAGAACCAATCCCCCGCAGATATGGGGGTGCTACTATATATATATATAAAATGACTGGGTATGTTTCCTTTCCCTGTGTGCTGATTGGCCACTTAGGAAACATACCCAACCAATCCCTCCCCCCTTTTACTCCCTCAGCCAATCACCACCCACATGCAAATTCCTTTTCCACCTCACAATCCACTCCTGCCACTCAATCTGCATTTACACCCCCAGCCTCACAAGGGCCCCTCCCTCCTCTCACTGCCTCAGCCACTCACCACCCACATGTAAAACAATGCAACATTCTCCCCTAAAATAATACCATGTAGCTGAACTATGTGAAAGCCCAGTAGGGCACATGTGCTGGACACCAGCCACAAACTTCTGGTTGCAACCACCACTTGAAACCTCAGCAGGTGTATGTTACACCAAGTACAACTAGTAAAGAGATAAAATATGTAAAAAAAACCAAAAACCTAGAGAGACATAACCAGTAGAGCAGGTTTTTACTGCAATGCTATGCATAAATGAGAGAGGAAAAGTAAATGTAATGCAAGACTGCAGATCTAACAACTCTGTATGACTATTAAATGTAGCCTGGCAAATGATAAGTGTATTTTAACACATTTCCAGAACATTTACCAAAATATAATCTCTCTTGGACCTGGTATGAAGGAATAGTTGAAAGTGAAAAAGTTTATGTAAATGGAGCTCTGGCTTAGGTAGGAAAAACACACTAACCTTTCTGTGTTCTGATCTAAGATTAGTTTAAAGATGGATTTTAACTACTTGAATGAACTACTTCCTATTGCTGTGCAACCTAAACAGTACCAAAGTGTTCCAGTGCCTTGGCTAAAGATAAATTCAAGTTACATTGCATTTCTGTGTGTGTGCCTTCAAGTCACCTATTGACTTATGGCAACCCATGAATTGCATAGGGTTTTCTTAAGCAAGGAATACTCAGAAGTGCTTTTGCAAGTTCCTTCCTCTGAAATATTGCCTACAACACCTGCTGTTAATTGGCAGTCTCCCATCCAAGTACTAACCAGAGCTGACCCTGCTTACCTTCCAAGATCAGATGGCATCTGGTGCCTTTAGAGTGTTTTAGTGCTATATTAACATAGAAATGTTTTTGGAGGAGAAAGTGGTGAGAAAGTCATCAGCAAATCAAATTATTTTTAAATTCTATTTATTTCAGTGAGTATCAACTGTGTACTTTGCAGTGGAATCTTATGGATGTCTACTCAGAAGTAAGTCCCATTGTGCTAAATGTAGTAGGAAGAAAAAGGGCTGTCCCACTGAATAAAGTGGGGTTTACTTTTGAGTAAAGATGCATAGATAACACTATTAGTATGGAAGCATACTTCCTATCCATTTATTTAAAATATGTAATCTACATTTTCAATATAAACTGTTTCACATGGCTAGCAAAGGAACTGAAACATCCAAACAAAACCTGCCTATAAAATTGTGTGTGCGCGCGTGTGTGTGTGCGCGTGCGTGCGTTTGAGAACAAGAGAGGTAAATAACAAAGGAGAACATTACTCAATCTGTTAAGACTTCCTTGCAGACCTCTTCAAATTGAAAACCAAATACTTTATTACAAGAGTACAGTACGTTACAAAATGTTAATGACACTGCAGTATGAAGGATCAAAGGCAATGGAAGACATGGGTGATAAAATTAATGTAACAGACAAGAAAGAGTCAGAGCTCTACCTGAGACATAGGATGAATTGTCAAGGTAAAGTTAATGCTGCCAGTGTGGATGAATTCAACTTAGGGTTGCCAAGTCTTCACCCAGAAATACTGCCTGCCCTTTTAAATGGTTTAGATGCTGATGTGGCCAGCTGCTCTGTTGATGTATTTGCCTATCTCCATACCATCTCATGACTGCTTTGGCACAAAATTACTGAGAAACAACATGGAGAGAGTTGGGGGAGAGCATGGTGGTTCTGGGAGAAGGAGAGATTTTTCCAGCTTTTTAAAAAACAAAATATTTATACATCATCTCCTTACCAAAGTTTTTGACATAATTCACAACTTATTTGGAATACAATAAAATAGATAAAGAGTTTACTGGTATATGAAAGCTTCCCTTTAGTCCTCAAATATTACTGCTGCCATCACTTTGCTGTTGAATCTCTGAGCCACAACTGGTTTTCAACAAATCATCTCAGCACAGTGGTGGCTACAGCACCAGCCAGATGTTAGTCACTGACAGGATGGGGCATTCTTACAAGGTTTGGTACTACTGATATTTCTCGTAATTGGTGGCAGACACAAGAGACATGAGGGATGTGTAAAGGGGTATAATGATCTATATAATCTGAGCAAGTACTGCATATAATGATCTGAAAGAAGAGCCTGAACCAATACAAACAGAAATTTCAACAATTTCAGCATGGTTTGAGAGTCTGAGTTTCGTGGTTTGAGAGTCTGGCAAAGACTCTGGAGATCAGGGTTCAAATCCCAACTCAACCATGGGAACCCATTGGGTAACCTTGGGCAACTCACATTCTCTCAGCCTCTGAATGAGACTACGTGCGAAAGGGATCTAGGAGTCCTAGTAGACCACAAGTTGAACATAAGTCAACAGTGTGTGATGCGGCAGCTAAAAAGGCCAATGCGATTTTGGGCTGCATCAATAGAAGTATAGTGTCCAGATCAAGGGAAGTAATAGTGCCACTCTATTCTGCCTTGGTCAGACCTCACCTAGAATACTGTGTCCAGTTCTGGGCACCACAATTCAAAAAGGATATGGACAAATTGGAGCGTGTCCAGAGGAGGGCAACTAAAATGGTGAAAGGTCTGGAAACCATGCCTTATGAGGGGAGACTTAGGGAGCTGGGTATGTTTAGCCTGGAAAAAAGACGGTTAAGAGGCGATATGATAGCCATTTGAAGGGGTGTCACATTGAGGATGGAGCAAGCTTGTTTTCTGCTGCTCCAGAGATTGGAACATGGAGCAATGGATGCAAGCTCCAGGAACAGAGATTCCACCTCAACATGAGGAGGAACTTTTTGACAGTAAGAGCTGTTCGGCAGTGGAACACACTCCCTCGGAGTGTGGTGGGGTCTCCTTCCTTGGAGGTCTTTAAACAGAGGCTGGATGGCCATCTGTCGGGGAAGCTTTGATCATGATTTCCTGCATGGCAGGGGGATGGACTGGATGGCCCTCGTGGTCTCTTCCAACTCTGCAATTCTATGATTCTATGATTCTGATGAAGGTAAGGGCAAACCCCCTCTGAACAAATGTTGCCAAGAAAACCCCAAGATAAGTTCACCTTAAGGTTGCCATAAGTTGGAAAGAAGCTGAAGGCACACAACATGCACAGCGTGATAATAATTTCAACATCCTGTATTCAGTGATGAACAAGATGTGGCCCTCCTGATGTTGCTGAATTACAACTCCCATTATCCCTGACCCTTAGCTGTGCTGTTTAGGGTTGATGGGAGTAAAAGTCCAACAGAATCTGGAGAGCCACACATTTCCACATTAACAATTCTCTGTGGAAAGAAAAAAGACAGAAAATATAGTGTAAAACCCACGAGGTTGACAGTTACGTATAGAAGGCAATGTCTCGACCATATGTACAGTTATTTTTTTTTAATTTAGTTATTTGTACCCCGCTCTTCAGCCACAAGGCTATCAGAGTGGCTTACAAATTGTTTTAAGCAACAGCTATTTACACGTCTACACTGCATTAAACAGCTTCCAATGTGTGTTAGCTAATTGCCCCCACAAGCTGGGTACTCATTTTACCGACTTACGAAAGGATGGAAGGCTGAGTGAACCTTGGAGCCCGCTGGAATCGAACTTGCAACTTGCAATGTGGTGACTTGCAGTACTGGCATTTAACCAAAGCAGGCCGATTGCACTACAAAATCTTTCTTTGGCATCACTCTGTGCTATGGTGTTGCCCAGATGCCATTGCCATTGCCCAATGCTCTGAATGGATGGTTTCAACTGCTCACAGCTTTACTGACCCTTTCAGTCCAGGCTGTATGGGTCAGTGTATAGAGGACACTGCTCTACCAACTCCCAACACCGGATCAAAGTTCCTGCTTTAACATGTGTGTATGTGCCTTCAAGTCACCTGTCGACTTATGCATTTCATGGGGTTTCCTTAGGCAAGAAATACTCAGATGTGGGTTTGCCAGTTCTTTCCTCCAAAATATAGCCTACAGCACCTGGGATTCATTGTTGGTCTCCCATCCAAGTACTAAGCAGGGCTGACCCTGCTTAGCTTCCAAGATCAGACAGGATCTGGTGCCTTTGGGGTATTTAGGCCCTTCTTGCCTTAACAGATTACCCAAAATACCAAAAACTAGCTGGACTTGGCATACCATATGCTGTTAAAAAAACTCCCCCCAAAATGGTCGATAGACCTCACGACAACCCTGTAAGGTAGGACAGTGGATTTACATTCCTCCTCCCCATCCTCACTGTTATACATTTTTCCAGAATTGCTGAGGGTGATTCGCTCTGTTGCCCTCCTGCCGCCACCACCACCAGTTGACTGCCTGGGCCCTGTTGCAGCGACGGCAGAGATGTCCCACCGCCTCCAGTTGACTGCCTGGGTCCCAATCTGGGCCACGGTTTGAGTGACAGGAATATGGGCCATAGACTGAGTGACAGGAGTGCATTGTGAGGTGGAGAGGGAATTTGCATGCTGGTGGTAATTGGTTGGGTGTGTTCCCTGAGCAGCCAGTCAGCTAACTGGGAAAGGCAACATACCCAAGTGAATTATATATATAATAGATAGATATTTGTTTCCTTTCCCCCCTTGGTCAGCCTCACTCCCACCCCCCCATTTTTACAGTTTAACTGCCATTCTCTTCCACCATTCCAGTCACCTTGGCAACAATTGCCTGAAGCTATGTGTGCTCTCTTCACTCTTCTTTCACCCTCTCTATATGCTCCCTGTACTTACAAGCCTTCCTTCAATTTTCTGATGTTCCAGTTTTCAGATTTAAGTTCTGCCCTGACTTGATTTGTCTTCACGCTAAATGAGAAAATTTCAAAAATGATCTTCTCAGCACAAGCTGCCATGACATGGAAAAACTCTCTCTCTCTCTCTCTCTCTCTCTCTCTCTCTCTCTCTCTCTCTCTTCCTTCCTTCCTTCCTTTCTTTGGGGGTGGGAAGGTGGTCTTGACAAAACGTGTACATTTTTGTCACATACAAGAGCTGTACACAAAAGACTTTTTGTGCAATTCTGTAAAATGTGCATCACTGCACATATGTACGTATACCCCGAGCTCCAATCACCACTCTGTTTAAAGGCAAGAACAAGCTAGTTGTGAATGTTTCAGCAACTGGGGCGGCACGGGCAGTTTAAGGCACCAGCAGTGTCAGCATCCCCAGGGGCCCCCATCATTGTGGGGGCCCTGTAGTAACCCTCCTCCTGCAAAAACATTATTAGTAATAATCTGAATATCCTGTACTGTGAATAGCTTAGGTTGAGTTAGGTTACCTTGACCTGAGATAAACATATGGGGCCCCCAAAATAAAAAGAATTGCAGGGGGCCCCAAAATTCCTAAAACTGGTCCTGTGGGGGGAGGTAGTCACCCTATTTCGTGTTAAATCATTGTAGCTATTCATAGTACCTCAAGAAAAGTTAATTTTCCTGGTCTCTAATTCAATGCTTCTTAAGCTATCTGATGTGGAACAATGGTACGGTACTTTCTTTTTCCCAATGTGCCATGTACTGTATTTGTGCCTATTGGTTACACTTGTTTCTTTCTTTTCTGGAAACTCTGCAGGGACCAGCAGCAGATGGCTCAGGGACTGGCAGTGGTCCAGGGACAACCCTTTGAGTAGTACAGCTCTAGTTCACACACTCTTAATGGTTCTCTTAAAGTGGGAGTAGTTAGGGGCTTCAGGAGGGAGGGAGTAGGCAGTGACAGGCCCTCATAATGTGAAAGCGGGGGACAAGGGGAATGGAGAGGAGGTGAAGATATTCTTATTTTTCAATGCCCTACCCTTTTGAAGCTTTAGAAAGGACAATCTAATGTGAGTCTAATTAGAAGAAAGTCCCACACTCTCATTCTTCAGTGTCCCTGCATGCTAACTCCAGAACCAGTTTATCTGGAAATAAACCTTACTGGCTTTAATGGGAGTTATTACCTGGCAAAACTGGAATAGGATTACAATGTCAGTCTGTTAGTCTTGATGGAACTGAGGAGGGGATGGGAAAGGGAAGCTCTGCAACTAGCGGGGGGGTGGGCAGAGATTGGAAAAAGAATTTGGGCTGGGGGAAAAAGACTCTTCTTTTCTGGAGGTAAAAAATAAAAAACTGTCTAGTACGGCTGTACTTGAAAGTAAACCCCATTGACTCTTTCCTGCACTCAGAAGGTATCCCTTCTGTCCCCTTTGGGACAGCAAGAAAGGAGGGTCCAGTGGGAAGCTGCTACTTACACATCAACAGCTCCCATGGAGTAGAGGGCTGTGCACACATAATTAGGCCATGAAATGTGGCCTTTTTCTTACTGACGTGCGGCCAGCAGAATAAGAGGAAGCACTTGCCTAATGAGGCAGAGTGTCACCAATATGGGAGGAAACCCAAAGGAGTGGGATGCTAAAACCCCTCTCCTCCTCCTCCGAAAAAAGAAAAAAAGTAACCATCTGTCATGATGGCCTGGCCTGCCCTGCCCTTCATGGGAGTTCATCACAACAACCTACACTTTACAACATTGGAAACTTCCACTCCTTATTTGGAAATGGGAAGGGGGTGGGAGAACCTCATTGAATAAACATGATGTCACATCACCTGACTAGATAGTCACTCTGATTGGCAAAGGCAGAACCAATCAGAGATGACCCCAAAAGACTTTAAAAGTTCTGATTTTTTGTTTGTTGTTGGAGCACATGGCCTAGCTCTGAGCCACAGGGCCACAGGGCCTAGAAAGCCATGGATTAATCAACAAGATACCAAACTGTGATAACAAAAGGTTGGGGGGAGCCAATCTTGCCCAAAGGCCTAAAAAGGATCCAAAAGGACTCTGAGTTCCATCACAGAGACTGTAAGTTACCTTTGCATGTAGTAGTTAGGGAAATGTTTAGTCAGTTTGCATTAGATTATGATTTACAGTTGCCCCTCCACATTCGCGACTTTCACATTCGCGGTTTTGATTATTTGCAGAAAGCTGCCTGCCCCCCCCACTGTTCAACACCCCACTCCCTTCCCAAGGTAGCGAAGGGCTTAGCCCGTCGCTGCCCTGGGAAGGCGGGGTGGGAAGCAGCTGGTGTGTTGGCGCTACACCCCACTCCGTTCCCAAGGCAGTGAGGGGCTTCTCAGGAAGCTCATCGCTGCCTTGGGAAGGGGGTTACGAACCAGCTGACGCCCTCCCGCTACACCCCACTCCCTTCCCAAGGCAGTGAGGGGCTTCTCAGGAAGCCTGTCACTGCCTTGGGAAGGGGGGGTGGGAACCAGCTGGTGCCTTCCCGCTTCACCCCACTCCCTTCCCAAGGCAGATCGCTGCCTTGGGAAGAGGGGTAGGACCCAGCTGGTGTGCTCACGCTCCACCCCACTCCCTTCCTAAGGCAGTGAGGGACTTCTTAGGAAGCCTGTCGCAGCCTTGGGAAAGGGGGTACGAACCAGCTGGCGTGCTCGCGCTACACCCCACTCCCTACCTAAGGCAGTGAGGGACTTCTTAGGAAGCCCATCGCTGCCCTGGGAAGGGGGGGTGGGAACCAGCTGGCGCCCTCCCGCTTCACCCCACTCCCTTCCCAAGGCAGTGAGGGGCTTCTTAGGAAGCCCGTCACTGCCCTGGGAAGGGTGGGTGGAAAGCAGCTGGCGCGCTCGCGCACCACCCCACTCCCTTCCAAAGGCAGCGAGGGGCTTCTTGGGAAGCCCTTCGCTGCCTTGGGAAGGGGGGGGGTAGGAACCAGCTGGCGTGCTTGCGCTCCACCCCACTCCCTTCCCAAGGCAGTGAGGGGCTCCTCAGGAAGCCCGTCGCTGCCTTGGTAAGGAACTGGGGTGGAAAACCGCTCGCTGGCAGGCTCATTTGTTATTCGTGTTTTTTTCACATTTGCGGGGGCTGTCTGCCCCTAACCCCTGAGAATGTGAAGGGATGACTGTATTTTGTTAAGTGCTCTGAATGAATGTATAATTGTATAGCCTTAAGTTGAACCTGGGAATGTTTTTGCCTTCCCAAGTAAAATAGACTCCTGGAATTGAATAAAGCTTTCTGTTATTTTCTAACCTGCCCCGAATCGCCTGTTTCTGGTCAGCTATCAAAACCTTCTCTGGATTAGAGAAAAGGGTTATTATTGTTTCTTTAACATACCCTGTCTAGTTCTCACTGCCTAAATGTGGAAAGGGGGGGTAAGGTCAGTGAGTAGTGGTGGCCGCCCTTATAGATGGGATTTTTAGACTAGAAAACACTTGCAAGTGTGTTTTTAGTTTGTACAAATAAGCTGGAGGCCTTCCCTTCCTGCTGAAGAGAAGGGCCAGCTTATGACATGGTGGCAGCATTTTGAACTCTCTGGGTTGTGAATAACAGTTAAGCAGCTATCTCTGCCGTGGGGGGCGTGAAGCTGTGGCTTTGGAGTAGTTCTGGGAGTTTTTGGAAGTTCTCTGTGCTGTTTCCAGCCTTTGTGTTGTTCCTGGAGGAGGGCTTTCCTTCTCTATGCTTGAAGTTTTTTGCCTGTGTCTAAAAAGCTATGGAACTTGTTTTTCTGTGTTTCTATAAAGGGCCTTCTTTTAAAGCAGTTAAAAAAGTGGCAGTGATGGTTGTACAGCAGTGCTTCTTAAGCTATCCGATGTGAGGAACTGGCAGGGTTTCCTTTGCAATGTGCTAGGGACCAGCACCACATTTGTGGCCATTGGCTACAACTGTTTTTTCTTTCCTGGATACTTGCTGCAAACTGGCAGCCAACAGCTCATGGACTGGCTCCATTTCATGGATCACCACTTCTTAAGTAGTACTACTGTCTAGTATGCCTTCAAGTTGTTTCTGACTTATAGCAATCCTAAGGCAAATCTATCATGGGGTTTTCTTGGCAAAATTTGTTCAGAGGGGGGTTTGCCTTTGCCTTCCTCTGAGGCTAAGAGAGAGTGTGATTTGCCCAAGGTCACCCAGTGGGTTTCTATGGCTAAGCAGGGATTCGAATCCTGATCTCCAGAGTCATAGTTCAATGCTCACACTACTACACCATGTTGTCTCCCTTACTAATGTTTGAGTCATATGGATTGCAAATTCAAAGGCATGAAGAACAGGCATAAATACCATTAGAGACAAGTGAGTTGCATGTTCCCTATAAGCAACCCCATAAACGGTCCATTTCCAACATTATGGATCAAGAGAAGTTTCTAGAGACTTTTCTGAGGCCCACACAGTATATTTTACAGTAGTCCAGACTACTAAATCATATGTCACTGCAGCCAGTGAACATCTTTGTGAACAAAATACACATATTCTACTTTTTCACTTAAGAAATAACTTTCATGGTATAATAATATTTATTGCCCCAAAATCATTTAATAACCACCCAATCAGGAAGGCATTGTATAATATGTGGATCAAATACAAACAATTGTTATTTAATAAAATACCTCCCTGGATCTCACCATCTGAAGTACTATCTTTAAAAGGGCTAATGAGATATGGAAAATGGGCAACATATAGAGATCTTTTGATTCAAAAGGGAGGCATATATCAATTAAAGGACAGACAAGAACTAATAAATGAAGGATTTAATATTCAATGGTATCCTTACATGCAGATAATGGAGAAGTTTGAAGTGCTTAGGAAAGTGGAGGGATCAGACTTGAAAAAGACAGGGAAACTTATTTGTTAAAAGGAGAGAAACATTTAACTGGTAGTTTATACAGGATGTTGTTAAAAATTTAACCTAGAAAATGAAACAATCAAAGAATGTATATTAAAATGGGCTAAAGATTTTGCTCAGAATATAACTTTGGAAGATTGGGGAAAATTATGGAGGAATAATAAGATCAATATGAGCAGCTATAATTTAAAAGAAAACTTCTTGAAGATGATGCAGAGGTGGTATCTCTCCCGTTAGACTTGTCAAGATATATAAAAATACCAACAACATATCCTGGTAATGTGGAAAAGCCATTGGAAGTTTCTACCGTATGTGGTGGGAATGCCCAAAAATAAAAAAAATCTGGTTTATGATGAGAGCAAAAATACAAAAAAAATTGCAGAAGAAAATTGAATAAAAACCAGAATTTTTCTTACTGAGGATATTCACCTTTGAAAGAGATACAGAAAAAGAAATTGGTAGGCTTTGCTGGCATATGATAACTGTTGCCACAATCCTCCTTGCTAAGTATTGGTAGTCTTGTGTCATGCCTACAGAAGATGAATGGATGGGGAAAATAGTGGAAATCGCTGGAACGAATAAACTTGATGTTAGATGGAAAACTTAATACAGTAGCACCCCCATATCCGCTGATTCGCCAGCCGCTGATTCAATTATCTGCAGTTGGCGATGAGTGGAAGGGAGGGGGATCTTGCCTGCCCCATATCTTCCCCCAGGAGAGCTCCGTTCATGGCGAGGGTGATGACAGGGGAAAGGGAGGAAGAGGAGGGATCTCGAATGACCCCTACCTTCCCCTATGAGAGCTTTGTTTGCGGGGGGGGGCAATTATGGGGGTGAAGGGGGAAGGGAAGGGGAAGGAGGGATTTTGCTTCCCCCCTTCCCCTGGGAGGGCTCCTGCAGTGGTGGTGGTGTGGTGTGGTGTTGCATTCACTATTATCCATAGATTTCACTGTCTGCAGGGGGGACCAGAACCAATCCTCTGTGGATATGGGGGTGCTACTGTAGTAAATTCATACAGGTGTTACCTATCCTGACAGCCCCCATCTTGGAATATCACATAATTGGCAATATTTAATAATTTGGCTTCATTTGGCCTTCTACATGGTTGGCCTTCTACATGGTTGGCACGTAAACCCAGATACAAAGGCTGGAGTCACATATAACCTAGGGATGGGTTTGGGGAAATTCCCCAAACAAGTATTCCCAGATCAGAGTTAACACCTGGAGATGAGTCATCCACCAATCCACTCAATGACAGCAGAGTCCTTAATGGTTGCAAAATAGGTTTTTCTTCTCTCCTTTCCTTAGACAATAGAGGTTGCCTCCTCCCATTCAGTTCCAACTATGTCACCCCTTAATGATCATTCCAGAGAACCCTTTTGTTTTAAGCTGGGAAACTCCAAACAACATTGTATTTCACTCTAAATCTCATCCCTTCAGGGAAATTATCACATATAAATATCGCCCCAAAACAGCACCAAAGCATGCATAAATCCACTTCCTGTCTGTGTAGCCATTCTGCCTTCTGGACCTCCCCTCAGCCAGTTTACTTAACGATCTCAACTCTACAGTATAGTATAACCCACAATATTATTATTTTGTTTATTTATTTATTTATACCCCACTCTTCAGCCACAAGGCTATCAGAGCGGCTTACAAATTGTTTTAATCAATAGCAATTTACACATCTACACTGCATTAAGCAATTTCCAATGTGTGTCTAAATACTTCCTACTATCTTTGATAGCCTTCTGTGATTTCTGGAAGCCAGAGTGTTTGCGTGAATGCTGTTAATGTTAATTTCCAATAAAGATCATGTAATTGTACATTCTGGCTTGAAGTCTCCTCAGTGATTACTGGTATACATAGTTCAAAAGATCTTGCTGTTGCCCAGCCTCTTGCTGCCACTTTGAGCTAATTAAATATTCCCCATATTAATATTCAGACACTAGCGGGACCCTTGCAGACCCCACACAATTCAAGAAACAAGTCACTGGGAAAAACTTCAGGATTACATATATGGCAAATATGGGCAATTAATGATTTTTGGATTTAAAGATTAAAAGATGTGATTCTCTATTCATGAGAAGATAACATATGGCAGAAGAAACTAACTTAAAAGAGATGGGAAGGGGGGGGGAACAGTAACAAAGAGGATCTCTCTTTATTTGCTCCTCCCTCTACTTTTTAAGAATTGTAAAGGAAGGTTAGATGTAAAACAGTAATGTAACTCATACCTTGACACATGGGAAGTGAATGAATTTGATTTAGTAAACTATATGAATTCTATATAGGTAACTGTATATAGCATGTGTTTATAAGCTTGGTAAGGGGAAGGAAGGAGAGGGAGGGAGGGTGGTAAGAGAAAATTTGTTGTATAAGTGTTATGTCATATGTACTGTCAATGTTAATTGTGTGTTTATGTCTAAGTGTGTAAATGTGAAACTAATACACACACACACACACATGCAACAGTCCTCATAGTGAATCATATACAGTAACTAGCACAAAGGGCATAAATACCTTAAGGCACCAGATCCCCCTGATCTTGGAAACTAAGTAAGGTCAGCCCTGGTTATTACTTGGATGGGAGATCATCAACAAATAGACGGTGTCATAGGCTATATTTCAGAGGAAAGAACTGGCAAAACCACCTCTAATTACTCCTTGCCTAAGGAAACCTTGTGAAATTCATGGGATCACCATAAGTCAACAGGCAACCTGAAGGCACATACACACACACAAGTATACAATAAAGCAGGAAATGTAACTACTGTACTGTATTTGCTCTTTCAGAATTGGGCTGTTGGGTTCTGGAATGGAAGCAACACACTGGTAACATTTGTTGGAGATGTAAAATCAATGAAATAAACAAATCAAAAGCAAAGTAGCTGACTGGACAATATAAAGATGAAATTCCACGTTGAAAAGTACAAAATAATTTGTGTTACACAAGTAACCATATATACAGAATGCTGAGTCCCAATCTTATTATTATTATTATCCAGCCATGTCAGTGTGTAGAAATGTTTTAAAAAACAGTGAACAATATTAGAAAGTTTTAGGAGGTTGATAGAATCTTTTAAACTGAAAAATAACAGCAATTCTAAGTGTACACTCAAACTTACTGTATATTATAACTCAGAATCAAAATTTCCTGTGTTAATTTTTTTAAAAAATACCTTGCTTGTTAATGCCATATAATCTTTGTTATTAAGAATAGTCCCTCACCATCACCACCACCCCCACTTTGTTTTCACTTTCATTATGCTATTTGTTAACTTGTTTCTGACATTTTACTCTTTCTCTCTGAAGCCTAGAATAATATTTTAACTTCCCAGCAATCCTGTTAGGTTAATTTGAGAGACAGCAACTTGTCCATAGATGCCCGGTGAAATTCAAAGTCAAGATGGGATTTGAACTGCTTTCTTTTGTTCAATAAAATCCAGCCATCGAACCACAGCAGCCACACTTTATCTCTCTTTCTAGGAAGTTCGGACAAGTTAATGCATGCCAGGTCACTCGTGAGGTGGCCCTGCTGTTCTGTAGCCACACTAAGGAGAGCATGTGAAGCAAATTCTCTTGCAAGAAGATAATGATGAGTTATGCTAAACATTCCTTAGCACTGTCTTTCATTTAACTAATTAATAACTCACTCTGAAATTACACTAACACTTTTAATTCCAACTAAATCAAATATGTTTAAAAATAAATTTAATTTAAGTCGTCCCTTTTTGTTAGAAAATTTCCAGCTTGATAGCTGAATTGATTTTAACTAGTTAATTTCTGTCTATTATATGCAGGGTTTTTTTTAAATCTCAGGACAAGGATTATAATAGGATTGTCTGTTTCCAAAATCCTTATCCTAACTCAAAGGCATTTTTAAAGTTTTTTTGCTTTTGCTTTGTTTTTTTGCTGCTGTATGCAAAACAGTGACATGCAAGCTTGCTGTTGTTGCTTTCCTTCAAGTTATTTTCAACTTAGAGTGACACTAAGGCAAACCTCTCTCAGCTTCTGAGGAAGGCAAAGGCAAACTCCCATTAACAAATCTGATAGGATCACCTTAGGGTTGCCATAAGAAAGAAAAAAACTTGAAGAAACACAGTAACAACAACTGTTGTTACATGCCTGCAAATCAATTCCAATTTATGGTGACCCTATCATAGGGTTTTCTTGGCAAGATTTATTCAGAGGAGGTTTGACTATGCCTTTCTCTGAGGCTGAGAGAAAGTGGTTTGGCTACAGACACCCAGTGAGGGTTTCCACGGCTGGGCAGAGACTTGAACCCTAGTTTCCCATGCTGGCTCTCTGGGAGGTATAGTTCAACAAACACTGGCAGGCCATAAGTTCTTCAACTCTGGTCTACGGAATATCCTGTACACTTAAAAGCACGTGCTCCCACACTTGCATGGCTTCTAGTATTTCTCTTTGAATGTTTGCAAATGTGTAATGTACAAAAGAGCTTTTTCCTGCAGTGCTTATTGTATGAATATGGCTAACATATCGAGATTCAAAATAAATGTAGCATAATGACTTCAGTCAATTTGAAAATGTCAAATGACTCATTCATACCCTATGTATAAAGCCCCAATTTTTGTCACATGCATTCTAATGAATAAATTTGAAAACCATGTGGTTGCCTGCTGCAGATCTTCTTAAGATAAGATCTCACAAAAGTGGCAGATTATTGATTCTTTTTGCAGCATCTGCTTTGGTTGCACAATAAAGCTGCAACTAACCTAGCTGTTAGACAGCCTGCGACATCATAGTCTTCGTTGTTGTCATGGGAATGAAAAGCACCCATGAATACAAATGAACAGGTCTCTATGCTGATTTTAAAAAACACACACTAGATGTCCTGGACTTGTACCTATGGACACAACCTGTTGTAGGCTACTGGATGACCAAGACAGGGGTCGAATTATGTTTTTGGTCTCACTCTATGAGGGTCATAGTAAAATATTAAGACCATAGTATGGTTAAAAGCGCAGAAAAGAGTAAGTCACATTGAAAGTGACAGAAGCAGCATGGAAGGGCAAGAAGCAGCATTTAAAAATGTAGTAATGGCAAGACTAATAATAATAATAATAATAATAATAATAATTTATTTATACCCCGCCCCTCTGTTAAAATAATTGGGGCGGCTTACATAAATTAAAATACAATACAGATAAAAATCCATAAACACCACCCACCCCCACCCTCCCCCATAAAAAGATATTAAACAAATATAAATTAAAAAGCAACTACTCTAAAATCACATTTAAAAACAATAAATGCAATAAATGGCCAGCAGACTAAAAGAGGCCAGGAGCTCCTGAGGCCAGGATCTAATTAGGAAAGGCCTGCCGAAAGAGATCCGTCTTTAGTGCTTTTTTAAAGCTACTCAGGTTTGTCATCTGACGGATCTCATTCGGCAGGTCATTCCAAAATTTGGGGGGTGATTACCGAAAGGCTCTCTGGGAGGTTGCAGACAGCCTAGATTTTTGTGGCTGAAGCAAATTCCTCCCAGAGGACCGGAGTGCGCAGGGAGGATTGTATGGGAGGAGGCGGTTCTGGAGATAAGTTGGACCCAAGCCATTTAGGGCTTTAAAGATAATAACCAACACCTTATACTGGGCCCGGAAACCGATCGGCAGCCAGTGGAGAGATTTTAATACTGGAGTTATATGGTCTCTCCGAGACCACTCTGGCTGCCATATTTTGTACCAACTGAAGTTTCCAGACCAAGCATGAGTTTAGCCCCATGTAGAGCGCATTGCAGAAATCTAGATGGGAGGTTACCAGCACATGCACCACAGTCCCGAGGTCCCTTACTTCCAGGAAAGGGCGCAGCTGGCGTATCAGCCGAAGCTGATAACAGGCGCTCCTGACCGTTGCATTCACCTGACTAGTCATCTGAAGCGATGAATCAAGGAGCACCCCCAGACTGCGAACACAGTCCTTAATGGAGAGTGTGACCCCGTCCAGGACTGGAGGTTGCAACCCAACTCCTGGTTTTGGGGCCGCTACCATGAGCACCTCCATTTTGTCTGGATTTAATCTCAATCTGTTTTTCCTCATCCAGCCCATTACTGCTTTAAGACAATCATTAAGAGGAGAGACCCCATCAGAATTCAAGGCCAACAATTGGGACAAGGAGAAATAGATCTGGGTGTCATCAGTGTACTGATAACACCCAGCCCCATAATTCCGAATAATCTCACCCAGCGGCTTCATATAGATGTTAAACAGCATCAGGGACAGGATGGTGCCCTGCAGAACGCCACAAGTAAGCTCCTTTCTGCTGGAGCAGCTGTCCCTGAGCAACAGCCTCTAGGAGCTGCCCAACTCCTGATTTTGGGGCCGCTACCATGAGCACCTCCGTTTTGTCTGGATTTAATCTCAATCTGTTTTTCCTCATCCAGCCCATTACTGCTTTAAGATAACACCCAGCCCCATAACTCCGAATAATCTCACCCAGCGGCTTCATATAGATGTTAAACAGCATCGGGGACAGGATAACACCCTCTGGGACCTGCCCGAGAGGAAGGACTGGAACCACTGGAGCGCAGTGCCTCCGATTCCTAACCCACTCAGGCGATCCAGGAGGATGCTATGATCTACCGTATCGAAAGCCACTGAGATGTCTAAAAGCACCAACAGGGTCACACTACCCCTGTCGATGCTTAGGTCATCGGTCAAGGCAATCATGGCGGTCTCAACTCCAAATCCCATCCTAAAGCCAGTTTAAAATGGGTCTAGATAATCGGTTTCATCCAAGACCACTTGGAGTTGAAGCGCAACTGCCCTCTCAATCATTTTGCTCAAGAATGGTAACATAGAAACCAGCCTATAGTTGTTCATGTCCAGGGGGTCAAGGGAAGATTTTTTCGGGAGCAGCCTACGGCTGCTTCCTTTGAACAAAATGGAACACACCCTTCCCTGAGGGATGCATTGATGATGTCCTTAAGGAACACCATCAAGGCACCCCCCCTGGATGGCCAGCCATGAAGGGCAAGGATCGAGAGGGCAGGTCGTCTTCCTCACCCTATCAAGTAGCTTGTCCACATCCTCGGTACTCACGGATTGAAATTGATCCAGTAAACTTACATCAACGGAGTTGCTGGACACCTCGTCAGTTGTTTCTGTCAAATTACTGGCATCTAAGTCGGCTCTTATCCGAGAGGTTTTATCTGCAAAGAAGTTGTTAAACGCGTCACAGCAGGCCATCGTGGGGTAAAGCAACGGGTTCTGCGCAGGAATATCCTGCGTCATCTCCCTTACCACCCTAAACAGCTCTGCTGGACGGGACTCTGCAGACGCAATACGTGCAGAGGAGAAGGATCTCTGTGCTGCACGTATTGCCTCTTGATAGGACCAAAGGAAGTTCCTATGACGAGTCCTGTCAGATAAGAGTCGAGTTTTCCTCCAGTTGCGCTCTAGTCGTTGTCCAACCCGCTTCATTTTCCTAACCTCTGCTGTATACCATGGCTTATGGTTTGGCGCAGGTTGGAAAGGATGCTTGGGAGTAATCATGTTGATAGCCTTGGTAAGGTCGGCGTTCCAAGTATTAACCAAAGCTTCGACAGGGTCACCAGCGTTACCAACCATTAACCCCTCCAAGGCTTTCTGGAATCCTATTGGTTCCATTAGCCTTCGGGGGCGGACCATTCTAATGGGTCCACCCCCCCCCGGTGGGGCGGGAAGAGACTCTTAGTTCAGTCTTGACCAGGAAATTATCCGTCTATGACAATGCGGTGGTTTTTATAACGTCCGCCCATGGATATTCCTGTTCCATACTGAAGACCACATCGAGATGATTTGATCTGGCTCAGAACAGAATAGGCATGAGCTGCTAGACTTTACATGTATAGCTATTTAAATGCATAGTGGGAAACCCTGTGAGATGAAATCAAAGAATGGCTCTAGATTTCTCTGAAACTGTTGTTGTTGTTGTTGTTGTGTGCCTTTAAATCATTTCTGACTTATAGAGAATCTAAAGGCCCATCTTATACAAGGGGAAAAATGTGGATACCTGCAAACTTATGCATATTCAAAGCAGGATCGATTTGTTTTAACAATGGTTTGGCAAAATTGCCGGCATGTGAGGCTATCCATTTTCGCTATCCCAACTGGCATGTCTGCGATTCAAGATGGCAGCCATGACTTGTGTTTTTATTTTCGCAAGTCACCATCACCACACGGTATTTTTTTTAAAAGGCATATCAACGGTGCGAAAGCATGATAGTGCGATATTCCGCCTAAATAAATTTTAAAAAGAAAAGGGCTGTTTTGTCGCATGAGTGCTCCCTCGCTAAAGTGAAAATGCAAGATGGCCGTTCTGGGATGCTTGCCTTCTAAGGAAGCCCTGCCCCCTACTCCCATCCAGCCGATTAGCTTTTTACTTCCACTTTTCTTGGACTATGCGGATGAATGCGATCGCCTGTCCTAATGATCGACAATGCACATTGCCTACAGCGTTTTTCAAACGCTGGATTTTGACCCCCTCCTTCCAAATACGATGGAATTATGCGGTATCCCATTAGGACAGATAGGATTCTAAGCGGACTCTATGAGCATTATTTTCACCATTAAGACAGGCTCAAAGACAACCCTATCACAGGGTTTTCCTGGCAAGTATTATTCAGAGGGGCTTTGCCTTTGCCTTCCTCTGAGGATAAGAGAATATGATTTGCCCCAGGTCACCCAGTGGTTTTCCCTGCCTGAGCAGGGATTCAAAACTTGGTCTCCAGAGTCCTAGTCCAAAGGTCAAACCACTACACCACCCTGGCTCTCAGTAAAGCCAACTTTACTTCTGTATAATAACAAGTATCAGATTGTGAGCATGACATAGTAAATAATTTCCTTTCTTTTATAAACAGCTGTTTTCTCGCACAATATCATCTGATAGATTTCTGAGGAAAGGCATTAAGGATGGTCGGGGAAGTGTGCCCTGTACTATAGTTGAAAAGGGTGTGGAAATTCCTGAAGTTTCATCATTGCCCATAAGACTTGTCCCTGGTGACCAAACTACAGTATATGTAGCTTGAATTGTGTATCCTTGGAATACTACACACACACACATTAGCAGAACAGGGATGATGGGAAGCTCGAGTAAGATCTTAACACTGAGGAGAGCTTTAAAAGTTCTTTTGCCATCACCCCACCCTGTGTTTCCAGCCTGGATTGCTCCAGCAACTTTCCCATCATATGAAGCTGGTCATCTATGTTGATGTGAAAGGAAAACCCTTTAATCAAGGACAAATTCCATACACAGTAGCTCTGGCACATGTGTTTCTGAATTAGACATTGTGATACCAGAGCTCAGATATTAGATTAGGAGTGCATTGTTTGCCTGATGAAGCAAGTTAAGTAGATTTATCATGATGATTAAAGCCAAAGGAGACTGATAGAGATGGGAGCAGGAAGAGATCATCCTTTTGTGGTGCAAAGATGATGGTTTAGCATACCTCACAATCACAGACCATTCATCAAAGTAATAATTTACATCCTGGAAATTAATGTTTGGTCAAATGATTCGTGTTAGAATTTCAGAGCAGTCAAGATCTCTCTCTCTCTCTCTCTCTCTCTCATACTCTCTCTCCAATTGACAGGGAAGAAAATCAGCCACCCATGCAGAACATTTTAATTTTGTTCTGGTGACCATGCTGTCCCCTGTATAGCTTAGCAGCAGCTCAAACTGTTCTTAGGGAAGACAGGATTAACCATCATCATTATTGTTCAAGTGCCAGGTCTGGCTAGTCATCTTTATTTTTATCTGTAAGCATTGGTCGCAGCCATTATTTTCTTATTTGTGAGCTCCACCCTACCCCCCCCCACATATACTTTGATTCTTCTCTTGCAAAAAATGATGATACATGAACACGGTTCATCAGTGTTACAGGTTCGATCTGCAGCAGAATTGGAATTTGAAGCATTAAGAGTTTCAAAACAATGGCAAACGGAAACAGACATGTTCATGGACATCTAGTGGAGCCCCACATGTATATACTATTAGCTGATGGCATCAACATGTTTCTATATCACAGTTTATGTGCAAACATTACTAAAATGACATCCATGTACCAGTTTATGGAGGATTAGTCAGTGCTACTGCCAGGGTTGAGAGGACCCTGGCAAGATACACTCTAGAAAGCCAATATATGTTCTTTCATGCTTAGCCTCCTCAGAGGATTTCTACCTCCAGCACTCTCTCTGTTTATGCTTCCTCCTCTTGTTTTGCTCTTCCTCCATGAACTTTCATGACTAGAATTCATGATAAGATTCATGAACTTTAATGAATACCAGCTGCTGGAACAGAAACAGTAGCCTTTATGTCCTGCTTGTGGACTTCTCAAATCATACTGAAGAAACAGAATGCCAGATGAGATCGGCAGGAGGATACATAACATAAAGTTAAACAACACATAATTTACTTCTAAGGTGTGAAAATGATAGTCAAAATAGCATTGGTAATGGAATATCTTCTGATTTTCAGCGCCTCACTCTCTGCAATGCTAGATATTTTGGGAACTTGAGAAAAATGGGGGGGGGTGCAGAATTCTTATCTGGAGGGCAAAACACTGATTCCTTCCCCCATAGCTACACGCCTGGATTAGATGAGCCAGTTGTGTGACCCTGATTAAGTGGAAGGGTACAAGAAGATTTATATTCCATTCAGAGACCTGTTTTCAATATTTGTGAGATTAAATTACAAAACAGCATTGCATTTTAAGATAATTTGTCATAGCATTGCATTTTAAGATAATTTGTCATTTTAAAAAAAACCCATAAAACCTATAGAAATGTTCTCATCCCAAGACATCCTTTTTTTAAAGGGAGGGATTTTTTTATATATATATTCAACTTTTCTCATACTTAACAAGTCCAGTTCTTGCTGTTATTTGCCATTAAGTCAACTTTGACTTATAGCAGCCCTGTGACTGAGAGACTTCCAAGAGCTCCAGTCATCAATTGCCTTGCTTTAGGCCTTACAAACTGAGGGCTGTGGCTTCCTTGATTGAATCAATCCACCTGTAGTGCAACCTCTCCCTTTTCCTAATGCTTTCCACCTTATCAAGTATTAACATCTTTTTCAATGAGTCACGGCATCTCTTGGTATGTCCAAAGTACAACAGCCTTGGTTTAATCATCTTTGCATCAAGTGAGAGTTCAGGCTTGGTTTGCTCTAAGGCCCATTCAGTTGTCTTTTTAGCTATCCATTATTTCATATTTCATTATAGGAGAGGGAGAGAGCCGCTCTTGAATAAAAATAACATGTGGTCTCTAACGTATGAAGACTGCCCCCACTACTCTCCCTAAAAGGCTGGTCCAGGGCCCATCTATACAAGAGGGAAGAAATGGAAGCCCACATAAGCTTTGCATGCTGGATGGTGGCCGCAAGTGATTTACTCGAATTAGTTCTTCATTGCTGCTGAACTTTAAAAAAAAAGTCATCCAAGGTGTGCTGGAACGATTTTTCAAATTAAAACGTTAACAAAAAAAAAACAAAAAACACCCCACCCTGTTTATCACCTTAGCAATCACTCACTAAGGTGAAAATCCAACATGGTGGTAGCAGGTGCTTGTCCTGTTAGCAAGCCCCACCTCCCACACTCACCCAGCCAATCAGCTTTGTGCTTCCTCTCATCTTGGAAAGCAATTCAAAGTTAATCACTTGTCCTAACGAGCAGGAATGCGCACCCCTCACTGTTTTTTTAAAACTATTGTTTTTGCCATTTTGGGCCCCCCTCCTTCTGAATACTGTAGATTTAGGTGGGATCCCATTTAGACAGGTAGGATTCCCAGCAAATTCCATGAGGGCTTTTTTGACGGTATTTAGACAACCCTCCTGACTTCCAATGTTCCTATGAGAATGTGGTTGTTATTATGTAAATATACAGAGGAGAAATTAAGTCTGAGAGCTATCATAGATGAGCCAGCAATGAAATGAGCAGCCAGCATTTGATCTGGAGTGGGTGGGTTTAGAACTACTGTCCTGTGGATAAATGTATTTGCAGATTTGGAATGCAGCACTTGGCACAAGTGAACCCATTAGACCTGATGAGAGTAACCCCACTATGTGGTCACATACAGACATGTAAGGGCTGTCCCGATAGCAGAAACCACAGCATGCCTTGTCAAAGAGATATCAGTAAAGCTCTGCAAAAATAAATAAATAAATAAAAGCACACAGCACACCCAGCCCTAGGTACTTGAGCCTTCCCTGAAGGGGAAAAAAAGCCTGCTAATAACTTGCTATTATACGCACCTTAAACAGCTGTCTGTAGTCAGAGATGCCACAAGGAAGAGGATGAATGGCTGTATGAGGAACACATCTGAGCGTGGGACAGTAATAGATGGAAGATCAAGAAAGGCTGGACAGCTCCCATCCATAAACCTCTGCTTGTTGTGAAGTTATAACATGACACTCTCATCCACTGGTTGATTAATTGTTGCTCACCATAAAACATGACAACTGAGAAGCCTTTTGATTTCAGTCTCACCTTCTTGCCCACAGCTCTTGACAGCATTACTTTCCTAAGCCAAACTAATTAAGAAGGGGTTGGACCACTTGAAGATGTTAAAAAGAGAGCCCCAAAGCCAAAGCACAATTAACCTCAAATGTTAACTGAAGCCATTTCAGCTGGGGGAAAGTTAGAATCTCATTCTTCTTCCAAATTCATTGCAATTCTTATGGCTTTTTTACACTTCAAGATAGAAAACTGAAGTGGTAGAATGAAAGAGGGGCGGGGGGGGGGAAGAACCTTTTCTCCTGACACTCACAGTTCATCATAAAATCAAAGATAGCAGAACCATTTCAAAGGAAGTGCTGCCTCAGTGAGATATTTCCAGTCCTATTGTGTAGGTATAGATTAAAATTTCTGAAAAGAAAGGGATTCTCATTTGTTTCAAAAGGCTGAAAAGTATATAACAGGTCATGATGTGGGGTGGGGGAGGGCAAGATCTGGTACCCAGATCTGAAGCATCTGAATGAACATATCTATCCAGAATTTTAGAGTAGAACCCTGATGTGCATTGTTGTGTTCATACATTAGTCTCTATAAACCTTCTAAGGAACACTCAAATCTGAACTATTGTCAGGGTCGGTCCCTAAAAGTGACCTCCCTACCAAGGGGTCTGTCTGTTTCTAGTTATTGTATGCTTTCAATTTTGACTATTTAATGTTTTGCATTTCTTTAACATGATAACAAGTTGGTGTACCAAGGATGGTGGCTGGCTGGAAACGGGCTGGCTGGCCTTGCACCTGCAGGACTATGGGAAACATGGATGGAGCCCAGGCTGGGTGAAAATGGGGAGTGTGGATGATGGGTCACCAATGGGAAAATTGCCTGCCAGATTTGACTGATTGTAAATACTTTTTATTTTACTGCTTTTCCTATTGACTTTATTCAAAGCAACAATTTTGTATAGTTCGCTCTTTAGACTACTGTAGAAATAAAGCTTTCTGTTTAACTCTGACATTACTGGCTACTGAGCCCGAAAAGCTAGTAGATGACAACTACATCAATGAACATCTGTGGGTTTTAAAGTATCAATTACACTATAGCAATAAAGGCCTTATATCCAATCGCATGCTTTCACACATTTATGTATATACAAGTCCCTTCTACTAGTTTAATTTATTGTTCATTGAATCCAGGGCCATTAAACTAATGAACATCTCCACGAGGACACAGTTATTTCAATTTTCTCTACTGTCTTACTCTTTCCCTAATTAAATTAAATGAAACTGCAGTAAGCCACTCTTAAACTCAAAAAGTGTATGCTCACCCTGAGGCTGGCACTTGGGTAATCTCATCAGAGTAGATTTACTACTATAGGTAAACCCAAGTAGCTCAGGGGCTAACTAGATGTGACAGCAATGGTAGCAGGTTGCCAGTAATGATTTAAAACTTCTTAGAGGCTAAAAGAAGGGGTCCTGAATTGTTTCCTCTCCCTGAAACCACTTTCCAGTTGTTTCCCTCCCTCCTGCATCTGAAACTGGTAACTCATGCCATACGGGTAGGGCAGGCACCTTCAGAAGGAAAATGAAAAGCACCAGCCACCTGTCTACTTTAAACCTCCTTTCCCCCCTTAAACATTATAGAATTTCAGCACTTACATCCTGGTACATTGTTCATGTTGCCATAATGTACAAGTAGCTCAGTTATAGGTAAGTTGTTCGTGTGGTGTACTTATTATCTCCTACAAATGTGCAGACCTACCCCGAAGGGGTTCCTGTTTCAGAACCAAGGTAGCAATGCTACTGAGCAACACTGAAACCAAAAGTAGCATCTGAAAAAAAGACATTGAAAGTTTATGGGATTTTTTTCTCCTAATGTATCACTGGCTCTTTTCATTGGAATATGGGATTAATAAATCAGTCTTTCTTGGCAAAGGCTTTGTTACATGGTGTTTTTTGTGGTTACATGGAAAATAAGTCAGCTTTTAACATTGCCAGATGGCTGGGTTAACGGACAACTCATGTTTGCCTATTGAGCACACCAATGAGAAAGCTAAGGATCCATTAATTGCAACTATGAGATAAATTAGCACATTTGGGGTTGGTAGGAAATACATTCACTCTGAGCATGAAAATTCATGTAGCTTCAATCTGACACCACTGAACCGACCTGACCTGACAAATGGTCCATGCTATTGAGAAGAATAGTACAGCTACTGTATGGTCTTCTGCTCCAGGCAATAGGCTGGCTAAGATATAGCAAAATTAATTACACAGCACTACCAAATATTTGCCTGTATCTCTTTTCTTAGTTGGCTTATCATTAGGCACTTACTTTCAAGAAAAAAAGGAATATGCTTTTCTTTGGGTGAACTATCTAAAATATTGAGAAGGTTGGACTTGCTAAGATACTTCATAGATTCCTTCCCCAGCTGGTGTAAGAGTACTTTGTCGTTGTGTGTCTTGAAGTTATTTCTAACTTATGGCAATACTAAGGACTTTATCAGACCATGCAAATACGGTGTCATAAGGACGCCTAATGACCACAAATGGGTGTGCATACTAGATGACATCTCTTTTTGTGATCATGTATTGTCAAAAGCCATACTTTTTTATTAACGGCCCAAGCTGTGAATTGATCTCCTGTGGTGATTTGTTGCTGGCATTGCTGGCATTTGAATCTGCATGCCATTGTACTCATGTGAATGCAGCATCAACGGCCAGTATGACCAGAACACTTCTGGGTGAGATCATGAAATCCAGGTAGGTGACACGCTTTTTATGATCTTCCCCAGTTTACTTGGGACTTTTATAGTGTATTTATGTGCTTTGTGTAACTTTTACTTTGTTGTTTTTGAATTTCCCGCGCTATGCATTCTCATGAGAATCTGCAGAATTTCATTCCAGGAAGTAAACAGAGATCTGTTCACTCTTCATTCATTGCTAGGGAAGCCTTTTCATGTGGATACAAGGTAAGCTTGGTATGGGGTGTTCTTTGCCAGCAAAAAATGTCATATACTATGTCAGCAAAAGAACTGGTTTAGGGGTGGTCTGATAAAGTCCTAAGGCAAACCTATCACTGAGTTTTCTTGACAAGATTTCAAAGGGGGTTTGCCTTTGCTTTCCTCAGAAGCTGAGAGCATGTGACTTGCCCAAGGTCATCCAGTGAATTTCTATGGCCAAGCAGGGATTTGTTTCAAGAATCCTAGTCCAAATCTCAAACCATTGAACCATGGTTGCTTTCTGTAAGAGCACTACATTTAGAAAAAAGCATTGATACTAGTGATGACTGACAATTGAATGTACTAGACTTGCCTTATGATCTTTGATGTGATCTTGCCTTAACACAGGATATAAAGCCACTTCTGCTTGCTTTAGATAAAAAAAAGTGGTTTTCCTTGCTTGTTTTGAAGCAGGCTTCTTTCTAATGCCTTTCATGCATCCCTGGTTGAGCAAGCACTGCAGTGCACAATTAGGTACCCAGTAAGCATTCTAGCCTAGCTGTGTGAGCAATCCAAATGATCACCTGGAGCAGCAGCATTTTAAAGCCACATGTGAAAAAGTGTGGAATATATAGCATTCCTCAGTAGGTCATTTAATATGACCATGCAAAACTATCTGTAGGTATTAAATGGTTAGCAACATTTAGCATGTATTTTCACACACACACACACACACACACACACACACACAAAATGCTTAGTTATTTCTTACAATATTCTGATATTGCCTTTCAGGACCAGAGGCCCGTTCCAATGGTTTACAATGTAAAAAAAAAAAAAAGTTTTGTAAAACAATCCAAGCATAAAACATCAAAAGTTATAAAAAGCATAAACATAATATAAATAAAAGCAACAGCAGTTAAAATATTTTGGACCTTGCTCATATAAAGACAGTCACAAAAATCCAAGTATTTCATGTTTGCTCAAAAACAGCCAGAAAGAAAGCATACCCAGTCTTTCTAGGGAGTGCAACCCCATCTAATACTAATCACATGTCGACCCGGCTCAGCAGATTTCCTAACTAGTTACCCTATTCCAGCATTTGGACATACCATGCACAGAGAGGAAACAGATGCAGGCTTCATTCCCCACCACCACCACTACTTCCCCAGGCCTCCATGTGCTGATAGGGAAACTCTGAAGAGAGGCTGCAATTGCTCTCAGCTGTACATGTTTGTAGTGCTCTGTATGATTAGGAACCTTCACTGCACAAGAGTTCCTTCAGCTGCACAGAGCACTGTTATTGCATCCAGTAAAAAGCTGCTACATCTTTTGTTAAGATACTAATCATGGAAGGTTATCAGGTGCAAGAGGGGGGATCTGGAGTGTGCATCCCATCATCCTTCCCACTTAGAATTTTCAGGCACCTGAGCTCTGTCTTACCTGGACTCCATCTCAGCTTGCTTGCCATCATCCTGAATTGCCTTCAAGCACCTACTCAGGGTTTTTGAAGTATTCCTAGGACTGCTAGATAAAATTGAGAGGTAGAGCTGCATGTCATTTGCACATTCATAACACATTCGACCAAACCTCCAAATGACTTCCTCAGCTGGCTTCATGTAGATTGAAAAGCATGGGAGAGAATCTGGTTCTCTGTAGGGATTTAAATTCTAAAATGTTTCATCCTTGCATATGATGATGAATAATTAAAGTACCTTTCTACCCATTGTAGAGAAGAATAAATATGCTTCTGCAGTTCTCTCCATATTCTCTCCATATTCAAACATCCTGAAATACTGTGCAGGAATTATTCTGTAGAGAAATATATATTTTCTGCACAGGAAACCCATTTTCTGAACAGAAAAAAGACCCCCCCCCACACACACACAGAAGTGTTTTCTCCATAGAGCAATTCTTGCACGACACTTTGGAATGCTGAACACCAGGAGAAACTGTGCAACATTCTCATTGGTTTAACATCCTTCTCAACTGCTGGGAAACCTGTTTTTCAACTGGGGAAAAATAATTGTGAATATTCTTTCCATCCCTAGCCCCTGGTGACACCCCAAAGACAAATCACTCCCTCGCCCCCAGCATTACCTCTGGATTTGTCCCACCAGAAAGGACCTAAGCCACCATAACACCATGTCTCCAGTCCCAAACAGCTAGAAAAGTATAATGGTCAAAGTTATTTAAGGCCACTAAAAAGTCCAGTAGAGCTTCCATTCTTAAAAGGATAAAGGCTGTTTCTGTCCCAAATACAGGCTAGAAACCAGATTGGAACAGATCTGAATAATTAGTATCATCCAAAATTGTATGCAGAGAAGTGGTGGGATGTATGTATGCCTTTGTGTTTAATATTAAGGGAGTTTTAAAAAAATGGCACCCTGCCATAAGTCTGAAACAGTTAAATATAGAATTGTATCACTTTGGTCTGTCATCTGGTTCTGCATAACTTGTAGAACAGTTCTGATACAACAGGCTTAAATGTCTGATGTTTTTATGGTATTTGGAGATTTAGGTGTCATAGGTTTCTGTGTCCAACAAAGGTGCAATATTAACACAATGCCGTTGCACATGTACCAACAGGACTTCTTTCCTAAGACCATTTATTTATTGGTGTATCTATAGATTACAAAACATCACTGAAACCCTTCCATTACAAGCATATTTTTTCCTGCTCTTATAAATATACCCAATAGGTGATTTTGTAAAATTATACCCAATGGTGTGCAGAAATAGTAGCAACTTTCAGTACACAGCTGAATGTTGCATAGAGCCAGTTAGGGTTTTTTTAAGCCCATCAAAGCTGACAAAGCTATGTCAGCGGAACGAAAGGCACAATTTTGTTCACAGTGTGAAAGGGGCTTTAATATCCTCTGAGATAAAAAGTGCTTGCAGAATATAAGTAAAGACAAAGGCAAGGGAAAATCAAAACCCACAAATGTCAGAACAGAACTCTGTCATGCCCATAGAGAAGAACTAATGAACCAGGAGCAGAAAGGCTTTCATAAAGAACCCACTGATGATCTAATGAGGGACTAAGGGTTACTTGAAGTTCATTTGATGAAAAGTGTGAGGCTACAGTTCAGATGCAAGATTACTGGCTGGCAGTATTTAGTGAAGTTGGTTGAGGAGAAGCTTAAGAACATCATATTCGTTCAATACCAATTAATCAACCAAGCTGACTATCACACATGATAGTCCAGTCACTTTTAAATCTTGCCCCTGGCAATGGAAAAAAATTAATCCATCTGTTAGGCTGTTTGAAGAGGGCTTTGTCTCACTGTCTATCATTGTCTGCCACTGAGGTAGGAACTAATGAAACTGAAAGTAGGTGAAAGTCATTTTTAATGCTTACCAGATGGTGAACTTTTAAAGGGACTTCAACCCCAAAAAACACTTTTAACTGTTGGGAGGTTGAAAAATAAAACTAGTCTCTCCCCTTCTTTCCAAAAGATACTTCCCAAACCTTTAATCCAAAAGGTGAGGTTTGTTTTTGTGTTATTTTTTAAATTGTGTTTATTCAAGGAAAGAATTGCTACTACCATGCTTAGACATAAGAAGCTCCCTTATAATGATTCAGATCATTGGTCCATCAAGCATGATATCCTCTAAACCAGCCATTCCCAACCAGATGCCCTCCAGATCTGTTTGATGACAACTTCCATAATCTTCAGCCAGCTTTTGTCTCATTGACCAAGGATGATAGAAGTTGTCATTTAATACATCCGGAGAACATCAGCTTAGGGAAGGCTGGTTTACACTGACTCACAGCAGCTCTCCGGGTTTTCAGACAAGGGTATTTCCCAACCCTACTTGTAGATATGAGAGATGGATTCTGGAACCTTCTGCATGCAAAGCATGTGCTATATCATTTAGGCAAGCCTTTCACAAAAAAGATAAGTGCATTTCATTTTGAAAATGTTTACAGTACTAGGCGTGTCTTGATGTGATGTGTACAACTGTACAAGATAGAGTGCCAGAGATAGCCTTTGTATATTTTAAAGATATTTTAGTCTGAATCTGCATGCAAAGGAATCTTGTAGCACCTTTGAGACTAACTGAAAGAAAGGAATTGGGAACATAAGCTTTCTTAGACTTAAATCTGCTTCATCAGATGCATGGAGTAATGTGCCTAGGAATAAACCTTTATAGAGATGAATGAGCTGGTTGTGTGTGAATAGCAATAGAAATGCAAAACTTGTGGATATATTGATGAGGTGATTGGTTCAGTTTTGACAATGGCCATTGGGGACAAATTTCCTCCTGTCTTTGTCCCACAGTGACCATTGTTAAAAATGAACTTGTCATCTCATCAACATACCCACATTCTTGCATTTCTATTGCTCTTCACACACAACCAGCTCATTCATAGCTATAAAGGTCTGTTCCTAGGCACTTCACTCTGCTTCACTGAAGCAAACATAAGTCTACAAGAGCTTATGCTATTAACTTTAATCTCTAAGTCTCAAAGGTGTGCTACAAGATCCCTTTGCACCCTTTGTATATATTCCTCAGAGATCAGCCCACCTCTTGTACTTTTTAAAGTATCTATTATGTTCTCAATACATGGGACACCAGGCTTATTCCAAAGGGTAAACTCCTTTTCAGAACTTCCTTTAAACTTTTTACCAATCGGGTTAGCATGCTTAGGACAGGGATGAAATGAAGCGAAGGCCAAATCCACACTACACAAATAATCCGATCTGAAACTGGATTATTTGGAATGGCTCCTTCCTATGGAACCCTGGGATTTGTAGTTTGGTGAGGCACCAGCACTCTTTGGTAGAGAAGGCTAAAGACCTAAAACTACAAATCCTTCTGAAGCCTTCTAAAACTACGATTTCACAGGAAGTTTCAAACTGGATTAATTTGTGTAGTGTGGATTTGGCCCAAGTCTCTGATCATAAGACCAATGGCAGTTTCCTATTATATAAATTTATGAAGTAACCAAGGAGAAAGAAGTTGAGAAATAATAAGTTGCTTTCAAAACAAAATGAACAAACAGTTGACCTAGAGTCATGATCAGGATTTTAGGAATGACTCACCATAGCAGATTTATCTGGGAGATTCCAGGCCCTTCCTAGCATTGCTTCAGGTTGGTCTTGCCTCTTTGCTACCAACATAAAGCCAAAGAAAGCCTCTGAAGTACTGGGCCACTAAAGAGCCTTGACCAATCAATGATCTTGAATAATGTGAAGTTGAAGGCTTTCACAGCCAGCATCCATAGATTTTTCTTGGTTTTTTTCCGGGCTGTGAGGCTGTGTTCTGGAACAGTTTCTTTCTGACGTTTCACCTGCATCTGCGGCTGGCATCCTCAAAGAATGGTTGGGTAGGTGTGAGTGTGGAGTTTATGTGCTGTGAACCCCTGTTGGGGAGGATATGTAAATTGGTGTAATTGAATGGTTAGTTTCTGGGTATAGAAATGCAAGGCTCGTTAGTGTCTGTTTGGCTAATGGTTGGTTGATGGGCCATTATCTGCTGGGAATCCCCCTGTCCCTAGGTGGAATTCCTTTGTAAGTGTTGAGTTTTAATTCTACTGTATTTCAAAACTAGGAGCCAGATTTTGTTTACTTTTAAGATTTCTTCTTTCCTGTTGAAGTTGTCCAGGTGTTTGTGGATTTCAATAGCTTCTCTGTGCATTCTGACATAATAGTTGTTGGCCTGGTCTAGAATTTCTGTGTTTTCAAATAGCATTTTGTGTCCAGGTTATTTTATAACGTGTTCTGCTACTGCAGACTGGGCCAGCTAGAAAAATCACACACTCCACACACACACCTACCCAACCATTCTCTGAAGATGCCAGCCACAGATGCAGGCAAAACATCAGAAAGAAACTATTCCAGAGCACAGCCTCACAGCCTGGAAAAAACCAAGGAAAATAAATCTTGAATAACCTACCATTCAAGTTACTCTTTGGGAATGAATCAGCCTCAAATGTAATGCAAATGGGAGCCTACAGATTCAGATATATTTCTAGAAAGGAGAGGGGTGAGGAGTCTGTCTCTCTCTCTCTCTCTGGCTTTTCTTCGCAAACGAAGATTCAAGGAGGACTCATCCCGTGCTTTCTGCAAGCATGCTGATGACTAAAAAGGCCAATCCGAGATAAACAAGTCCGGTTACAGAAAGCACAGCAGAAGGTCTCCTTGGGTGATGTTTTTGGGTTGTGAGTTTGTATTTGTGTACTATTTTACCAACATTTTAAAAACTAAGAGCAGCCTTGGATATCTATTTGAAAAGTGCAGGAGGGGGTATGATCTTACCCCTGACTCTGTTCACCATTTGTTTTCTCAGTATCTACTCATGAACTGCTTCTAACCTGTGTGACAAAAGAAAACTAATTAGCAGGGAAAGGGTTAAACATCCCTTTCCCTTGCCTTCTTCCACTGCTAGAAGGCTCAAATCCACAGCCTTCTGAGGCTGCTTTCTGCTTTTCAAAAAAAAAAAACAACAGTAGAAAGTTATATATATATCTGTGTTACATCTAGTTTGGTGCAAAGAAAACATCTTAAAGAAAACCCATTCTTTAACAACGTCTTCATTATTTTATGTGCTACCTGTAGTCAGTTAATGCCAATCATCAATACATTTGTATTATTACTGCTGAAATGGAAAATTATGACAAATGTCTAACATTCAAGTACACAAGCAACAGATTTGTAGCTATTTGATCCTCATCTCTCGCTTGATAAACTCAACAGAGCTGTACATAACTGTACACATACACACACACACACACATCCCAGCACTCCTGAAATGTGTGATCACAGGAATCCTCAACATGTTGCTCTTGGCTCATGCACTAGGCAGCAGCCATCAAATGCCTATCCTGAGAATCACCTTTTCAACAAGTTTATCATAAGCCTTTTGCCTGCATAGGATATTTCAAATATAGTCCACTGTTCAAGAAGTAACACCCAAAGCACTTGTTTCTGGGCCATTTCATAGGCAAGACATGAAGATGAGGTATGAGGGAAACTGTGAATAATTGAGGCATATCCCCCAGGGCAGTTACTCTGATGCCTTAGCCAAGTGTTAGTGTAGCTTCTTCAAGTGCTGCAGACTCTATAGCCTATACATTTCCCATAATTCTGTCTACACAAACAGTGAATAGGTGGGCAGAGGCTGAGAACATGAGCAAATGAATGCACAATTTGAAGAGATCAGTCCTCTATATTTACTTATTTAGGTATTTATACCCCACTCTTCAGCCACAAAGGGTTTCAGAGTGGCTTACCAATTGTTAAGCAATAGCACTTTACACATCTAGACCACTTTATAGCACACTAGGCACTAAGTGGTTTCCAATGTGTGTTAGCTAATTGCCCCCACAAGCTGGGTACTCATTTTACTGACCTATGAAAGGCTGAATGAACCTTGGAGCCCTTGGAATCAAACTTGCAACGTTGTGGCTGCAGGACCGGCATTAACCACTGCACCACCAAGGCTCTCTATACATTTTACTCAGAGCTTGGAAGTAATTATATTGCTCTATTACAAATAACTATGTTTCTTCTAACAATTACAGACACTTTTGTTTGTGGTAATGAAGAGGTTACATTTCAAAAGTAATAATAAGAGAGGGAATAACAGATTTTTTATCAGTGGAGTGTAAATCATAGAGTCATAGTGTTTGAAGAGACCACAACGGCCATCTACTACAACCTCCTGCCATGCAGAAATACCCAATCAAAGCATGACTAACGAGTTCTAAGTTACCTTTTCAAGTATTCTCACATCTATTTCACATCTAGTCCCAAACTATATTTCACACTACTCAGGCCTCTTCTGGAGTACTGTACTGCATTCAGTTTTGGACGCTTCATTTTAAGAGGGATATAGACAAGCTGCAGCAGGTTCAGTGAAGGGCACAACAATGGTAAGAGGCATGGAGAACAAAACATATGAGGAAAGGTTAAGGGAGTTGGGCACCTTCAGCCTAGTAAAGAGAAGACTGAGGGTTGACATGATCGCACTCTTTAAATATCTAAAGAGATGTCACAGAGAGGAGGGGACAGGCCTGTTCTCTGCTGCCCCAGAGTGTAGGACCAAGTTTAATGCTTTTAAGTTAAAGGAAGGTAGATTTTGATTAAACATTAAAAAGAACTTCTTGACAATGGAACTAACAATGGCACCAGTTACCAAGAGATGTTGTGGGGTGTCCTTCTTTGGACATCTTCTAAAACAGGCTGGACAGCTACCTGCTGGGGATGCTGGGGTTCCTGCATTGAGCAGGGGGCCGGACGTGAGGGCCTGTGAGGCCCCTTCTATTTTAGTGGTTCTATAATTCTATTATTCTATTTTAACTTTGATTGGACCTTTGAGTATGGGACCATTCTGTATTCAATCATTATACATATGTGTGCACATGGGCACATGTGTGTGTGGAGAGAGAAGAGAGAGAGAATATATAATGAGTAATAATAATATAATAAATAATAATAAAATTTTATTTCTATCCCGCACCTCTGCAACGCAATTGGGGCGGCTTACAATATAAAACTCCATAGACACAGTACCCTAGCCCACCCACCCCTTAAAATAATATTAAATTATAAAAGATTAAAAACATACAGTAATTAAAATATATAAATTAGAAAGAAAAAAATTAAAACATACAATAGTTTAAAAATCTAATTGCAGCTCAGAAGGACAGCCGAGTCTTGGGCTGGGATAGTTATTCAGGAAAGGCCTGCCAGAAAAGATCTGTCTTGACAGCTTTTTTTAAAGCTTCTAAGGTGGTAATAAGACGGATCTCGTCCGGCAGGCCATTCCATAATCTGGGAGCGGCAGCAGAGAAGGCCCTCTGGGAGGTCACCGACAGCCTTGTTTTCATAGGCTGTAACAGATTCCTCCCAGAGAACCAAAGTGTGCGGGGAGGGTCGTAGGAAGGAGGCAGTCCCGGAGATAAGTTGGACCCAAGCCATGTAGGGCTTTAAAGGTTATAACCAACACCTTGTACTGTGCCCGGAAACTAATAGGCAGCCAGTGGAGAGCTTTTAGCACAGGTGTTATATGCTCTCTTCTGGAAACACCAGAAATCAACCTGGCTGCCATGTTCTGAACTAGTTGAAGTTTCCGAGTCAAGCACAAGGGTAGCCCCATGTAGAGCGCATTACAGAAATCCAGACGGGAGGTTACCAGTGCATGTACCACAGTTTCGAGGTCCCTGGTTTCCAGGAAAGGGTGCAGGTGGCGTATCCGCCGAAGTTGATAACAGGCACTCCTGACTGTCGCATTTACCTGATTAGACATCTGGAGCGTCGGGTCCAGGAGCACCCCCAGACTGTGAACACAGTCCTTGGAGGAGAGTGTAGTTCCATCCAGGATTGGAAGTTGTATTCCCAGACCTGGTTTCGGGCCTGTAACTGTTTTTGTTTTTCCTCATCCAGTCCATTACTGCTTTAAGACAATTATTGAGAGGAGAGACACCATCTGAAGTCGAAGCTGATGACTGAGACATGGAGAAGTATATCTGGGTGTCATCAGTATACTGATGACACCGTACTCCATGCCTCCGAATGATCTCTCCCAGCGGCTTCATATAAATGTTAAATAGCATCGGGGACAGGATGGCACCCTGAGGAACACCACAGCTAAGCTCTATTCTGGTAGAGCAACTGTCCCCAAGCCTCACCCTCTGGGATCTGCCCGAGAGGAAGGAACGAAACCACTACAAAGCAGTGCCTCCAATTCCTAACCCCCTCAGGCGATCCAGGAGGATGGAATGATCTATTGTATCAAAGGCCACTGAGAGGTCCAAGAGCACCAACAGGGTCACACTACTCCTGTCGATACCCAAGCAGAGGTCGTCAGCCAGAGCAACCATGGCAGTCTCCACTCCATATCCCGTCCTAAAGCCAGTTTGAAATGGATCTAGATAATCACATTAACAATCACATTAAAAACAATTTTAGCAAGTAATAGCAGTGAAACTCTTTTGGAAAACTGTGATGTAGAAATAGAAAGCCAGCATGGTGTGGTGGTTTGATCATTGGACTATGACTCTGGAAGCCAGGGTTTGAATCCCTGTCAGCCATGGAAATCCACTGGGTGACCTTGGGCAAGTCACACTCTCTCAGCCTCATAGGAAGGCAAAGGCAAAACTTCTATGAACTAATTTTGCCAAGAAAACCTTGTGATAGGTTTGCCTTAGGGTTGCCATAAATCAAAAACAACTTGACAGCACATAATAGGTACTTTTAAAGAGATACTTTCCAAGCTCTTGAGAGACTATGAACAAGCAAGGAAAAGCAGTATTC
The DNA here is from genome assembly GCA_030847615.1 of Gambelia wislizenii. NCBI lineage: Eukaryota > Metazoa > Chordata > Lepidosauria > Squamata > Crotaphytidae > Gambelia > Gambelia wislizenii. The sequence goes on along the minus strand of JAUMIR010000005.1, from coordinate 222,874,358 downwards.
TAGACAGATGTTGTAATGGTAGTGAGAAGCAAAAGCAGATATAAAAGTTTTTATTGTTTTTATTAGTTTTTATTCTTAGAGCCATGTGAAGAGAAAACTGTAAACTTCCAATATGATTTATCTTTCATTTAGAGATTTATAATGAGCCTATGTGAAGATTGCCCAACATCTTATTCATGCCTATAAAAGATTTCATTAATAGAAGGATTTGCAGAACTTCTCTGTAACAGAAGGGTCAATACTCATAGATGTAACATAAGGGAAGTTAACTACTTAATGTAGAAATCCTCTCATAACAGACTGTTGTAAGATAACATCATTAAAAATTGTATGCTCATATTTATATTTTCTGGGTTAGTGGGCTGGCCTCTGTTAAGTCTCCTGATTGAGATAAATAATGGGCCATAGACCTAGTGTGATTGCAATAATTGATGACAGAATGTGATTCCACTCTGCAAATATAAAACTTTAACATTGTTATTTCCTCTTCTTGTTGCAATTTTTGCTGTTGCATTTCTTTTATGTGCCTGATCATGTATAATTGTGTGTATCTACTTTGTGAGTACTTTCTTTTAATAGTGTCTGCTGTTTGCTCTTTAAGGATCTTTTTGGTGTTCACTCTCTGCTGGATTTCACAAACTAATTGGAGAAGGGGGTGCTGGCATATAAAGCAGGGGTCAGGCCAGATGAGCTTTTGGGCCCATCGAAACTGCTGAATTTGTCAACTGGCAGACTCTTGAGAACTGTGCAGGATTGTGATGGCAGAAGGCACTGCCAATCAGGACAGACTGAGCTGTAAGACTTTAGTGCAGAACAGCATGGTGTGAATGTCCAAGAAAATGCAGCCTAAACAGAATGCTGTTCAACGGGGTCACATCATACCAGTTGAGCTGTTTATAGGCTGGCAGATGCCTTTCCTCCAGTCTGCCTGTCACATGTTTAGTTCCATTAATTCAAATTCATCAAAAATAAGCAACAAGAACATTAAAAAGTGCTAAAAAAATCCAGGAGGAAATATATGAAGAGCCATTTCTATTTATGATACAAATATATCCAGCAATATATCCTTAGGGTAAAATTACCTTCAATATTATATTTTATTAGTATAAAATCAGCGCCTTTCTCACTGGTCTGTCTCAAAGTCCTTGGTATTCTTCAACAGTTGATTGTGTATCAGTTTTAAAAGGCATTTGAAACATGTTTCTTACCTGTGCCATTTTTATTTACTGAAGAATGATACCATAGATTTAGTATTAAGCTAACATACAGAAGCACATCATAGATACAGTGTTATGCTACCAATTGCCTTAATTTCAAAGACTAAATGTTGTTGTTTACATTTATATCCCTCCTTTCTTCTCAAGGTGTTGTACCTTACTCTCCTCCTCCCCACTTTTATCATCAAACAGCCCTATGAAGTACCATAGATCGGGCTGAGAGATTGCCTAGCTCAAGATCACTTACAGTGAATGTGTGGGCTCCATGTGGACTAGTACATGGATCTCCCAAGTCCCAGTCCAACCCTCTAACCATTATACAACACTGACTTGTCAATTTCCTCTCTTCAACCTACTCTTCCACAAAAAATTGTCCATCTTGGGTATATGGATGACATAGTTGTCTGAAAACATGAAATTTGTTGCTAATCTAGGAGCGAGGTGACGGTTAGAAGCAATGTGAACTGTGATAGCATAAGACAGAAATGATTTAACCAACATGTGTCTTCTAAATAGAATTTTCAAGGGGTTCTTACTGTGATGTTGCACAGTTCTTCTTATCTTTTTATGGATACCCTTGCCCTTCTGAAGATTCAAAAACCTTCCCTTGTCAAGTTACTATCACAAAAGATTAAGATTCAGTGAGACTGTTATGGAAGACCCTCAAAACCCATTCCTAATTAGGGATGCCAGTCATAAATTAAAGTGTGTGTGTGTGTAGCTGACAAGTAAGAGTTAATTGACAATGCCTTCCTTCCTTACTTACTTGGTTTAACAGTTCATAATATTCTGCTTTATTGGGCAATATGTGACTAGTAAACTAAGATAATGCAACCAGTGACTAAGGGAGGAGTAACACTTCTCTCCCCTTCCAAATGCAAGTCACCTCCAAATAGTAGAAGAGCAACAAAGGGGGAGGGATGGGATGAGGGCAATGTCCCACAGAGAAGCAGATGGCAAGATCGGAATGTTGACCTCTTTCTCAGGCAATTGCTTTTCTTATCTCAATCATTCTCACTGCCAGTCCATTTCATCCTACCTCTTCAACTATGCTTGTTTCAGATCTTGAAGTACAGGTACAACTGGAAAAGAGGATTACAGGCAGAGGAAGAGTTTGACACTTCTCTCATCTGCCCATCCATGATTTCTCAGCTGCAGATCACCCACTCAAGCTTCTAAATGTTACTTTTTGGGTGACAACACCGAGAATCTCACAGTCAGCATGGCCTCTATGTTGTCTATGCTGTCTTCTGTTGTTCTGCATTATTATTAATCTCTTGCTGATCAGTATTATTGTTCTTCCATTCTCTTCTTTGACATATATTGGCTCGTTAGTACTTAGCTTACGGTAGGTTCCAGAGCTTGGAAAAAATCCTTTTAGGACTTGAACATCCAAAATCCCTTGGCCGGCACAGTCACTGGGAGTTGTACTCCTCAGAAAGCAACTTTCCCAAGTTCTGCTTTCTGTTTTACTGCTGCTGGACAGTGAACTATGTTCAAAAACATGGCTTTGTCATCTAGTGTATAGTTCTTCCTTAAGTGATTCAGCTGGTAACTATGGAGCCCTTGGTTCAAATAACTTTTCTGCCATGAAAACATTTAATGGCCCAGAACAAGCATTTGTTCTCACCTTTGACACCTATCAAATAGGATTTAGAGAATATTGTAATGTATTAAAAACTGTCACTTATTTCAATGTATTCAACTAGCCCCTCATGTTAGCTCCTACTTTCCCATCATCCTTTATTCTTTCCTGAGTAGACAAGCAGGGTTGTCCTTTAACTGACCTTTACTAGTATTCTGAAACAAATTATTAGATCATTCTACTAGTTTTATACACAAAGATCTATAGTTAGTTTCATAGGCAAAGATCTTGACCATCCTATGCAAAGGACCTTTAGCTGGGATTAGCTGGAAAGGCGGTGTGAAGTCCATTGCCACTATCTAATACCAGAAAAACAGAGAAACTGCTGCTTCCAGGGGTGCATCTGTTACAAGAGTGAATATGCTATGCTTTGATGCATGTTTAATGGATTTTCCAGACACTAGTATTTGCGTAACATATCTACACTGTAGAAATAATGCAGTTTGTCACCACTTTAAGTGCTGTAAATCCATCCTATTGAATCCTGGGCTGTGTAGTTTTACAGGTCTTTAGCCTTTTCTGGCAAAGAATGCTGATGCCTTACAAAAGTACAAATGCCAGGATTCTGTAGGATGGAGTTGTGGCAGTGCCAGTTAAAGTCGTGTCAAACTGCATTATTTCTACAATGTAGATGCACCCCAGGCTTCACTATTCACACAGCATGTAAGAGTACAAGTTATTTGCCTGTGTCAGAGATGAGGGCAAGTTTAGTAGCGAGAACAACTGTTCATAATTATTTAAAAATACCATAATAAGATGTTCTGCCTATTTCATTAGTAAAACAGATTGTTTAAATCATAACTGTTGTGGATGAGTATAAAGGGATTCTGATTAGTGGTGGTGGTTGTGTGCTTTCAAGTCATTTCTGACTTATGGAGAACCTAAGGTGAGCCAATCACAAGGTTTTCTTGGCAAGATTTGTTCAGAGGGGGTTTGCCCTTGCCTTCCTCTGAGGCTGAGAGGACGTGACTTGCCTAAGGCCACTCAGTAAATACGCATGGCTGAGCTGGGATTTGAACCCTAGTCTCTGGAGTTATAGTCCAATGCGCAAACCATTATACCAGGTTGGCTCTCCTGAATACCAGTATCTCACTTTAAGGTGAGAAACCCTGAAGCCTTGCGTGGGCTTCTTAGTCAAGCTTCTGGAAAATACTTCTGCTCTATATTCAGTAGGAAGATGATGGCAGCTAAATCATCCATTTGGCTACTTCATTTTAGATAACTGGGAAATTTAAATGCTCATTAAGACTGGCTTTCCTGGTGACCCTCCCCCCTGTGATGGCAGAATACAAGAGAAAAGGTAGGGGTTCTCTGAGGGCCCCCTAAAGGTACCACAGCCCCCATCTCCTAAGTGACAGTATAAATAAAGATGTGCTTCATATAGTTATTGTTAAGAACATTGAAATAATATGCATGCTGTGATGCTGAACACTCCAGATATCTATGTAAATACTCACTACGCCTATGATTATTATTATTATTAAAAATAAGACCATGCATGAGGATGTCTTAGCAGTGTTATGCAAAGCTATCACCCACTAAAAGTGATAAGGATATTTTAAAGAATGGGTACAACATGCTAAAAGAATTGTGGGTAAGGAACCACATTCACATTTTTATGAAGGCTGTGTTGTTTCTTAGCTGCTCATATAACACACCTGCACAGATTATAAAATGAGCCACTTCCTGAACTGTTTTTGGCAGCCTTAGCAGAGAAGTGCAAGAGAGTGAGGTAGAGGGACTGTTGCATTGGTAGCCCTTTCAGATTTTATCAGAACCTTGCTAGCAGGAAATGGTAAGAGAAGCTTTCTCTCCCTATCCTGGCAGCATCTATTGCAGTCATAAAAACAAGATTTCTCTCTTCAGCCACTGACTGCTACTGGGTTCATGATATGTGTTTGTGGCCTGCACATGTGACTCATTGGAATGCACTATTATAAACTAGATATATAATTACTAGTACAAATTCACAATACAGTAGCACCCCTGCATCCACTAAATCACCATCCGCGGATTCAATTATCCATGGATGGCAACGGGGGGGGGGAGGCAAGATTTTGAGAGAGAGAAAAAAAACATGCACACACCACACACTACTCAGTCACGGTTTTGGAATGCTCCCTTGCTCCCTTCCCCAGGAGGGTTCCGGTGGAGCAATGGAGCTGGCCCTGCCTTTAGGACTCTCCCCCATCCCTCGCTTAGCAACCAGCCCTGGCATCTTGCCATCCATTCCCACCCGCGACCCTTTCAGGCTCACCCAGCAGGCTACGCCCTCCATGCCAGCCAAGGAGCCCTGCTGGCCTCCAACACCCTCACTTCGTAGTTCCCACCGGTGACACACATGCACACTCCACTCCCATAGCCCTCCTCCCTGTGTGCCCACCTGCCACAGCCAGCCACTTGGCAGAGAAGGAGGACCCAGAGAAACTGTAGGATAGGCACCCTTGCCTCGCTGTCCCAGTCCCTGGCGGCCCGGAGGCAGCCTGTAAAGACCTGAAGCACGCAGCCCAGATGCAGATCAGAATTCTCTCACCACCTCTAAAGTGGTATCATTGCCCTTTGGAGGGGTTCCAGCAGGTAGGGGGGAGAGAAGGAGGGAGGGAGGAGGCCTCCCCCCTCCTTTCTCCACAGGGTGTGTGGGTTCAGGCGGTATTCCCTATTATCCATGATGAGGCCCAGAACCAATCCCCCATGGATGTGCGGGTCCTACCATACATGCATATTGGTGGCTTATTCCACTATGTAAATACATTTTTGATGCTACTTCTAGAGCTGCTATGCACATATAGTTAGCGGGATGACATTGCTAGATGCTGGCTATATTTACATCCCCAACAGAGGAAGGGCAAAGGTAAACCCCCTATGAACAAATCTTGCCACGAAAAACCTGTGATAGGTTCGCCTTGTGTGTGTATGTGCCTTCAAGTCACCTGTTAACATATGCCGACCCCAATACAGTAATTTCACAAGGTTTTTCTTAGGCAAGGAATACTCAAAGGTGGTTTTGCCAGTTCCTTCCACTGAAATATAGCCTACAGCACCTGGTACTTGTTGATTGTCTCCCATCCAAGTACTAACCAGGGTTGACCTTGTAAGCACAACTTGCAATTCACTTCCAAGGCACCCCACTCCGGGAATGTTAGCATTGCCTTACACCCCATTTTCACAGGCCTCAGAGACTGGCCAAGCTTGGTTCATTATTGTGGCCTTTTACAAGGGAAAAAGACAGGATGGTCTCAAAAGGTCATTTTGCTTTTCCTTGGAAAGTAAGGCCTGGGGCTGAGAAGCCAAAAGAAGACACATTCCACATCAATGGGAAGGTAATGGATGGAGAAACCCTTTTGTATTTGCTGATTGTGAAATTTCCTCTCCTCAGCTCCCAACCCAAAAGAAGTTGCTCAAAGCTGTTAAAATTCAATCATTGGACATTAAGAAACACATTTAGCATCTTCCTCACCTTTTGTCAAGACCAGGAAACTCATTGTGCAATCCATGAAGGCTCATGGAATCCATTGTTTCAACCCATGAAGCAACCAATCCCCTCAGGTGTATTTGGAGGTATAAAAGACCCCCCAAAATATGCCTCATTGTGCACAGCCAGTAACGGGGGAAACTCTGTTGCTCTGTGTTAGCCACATCCAGTTTCCTCCATCCACTCTGCCAGACTGACTACAGGACAGGTAATATTATTGTCCCAGCAAAACCCTCTTGCAACCCTCTATCCCAAGTTTTCCTACTGTTTCTTTCTATAGCCTAGAGTGAATGCTTCTTCTGGGTGAATGTGTGTGTGTTTGGTGTTATTTTTGAACTCCTTAATAAAAAAACATACTTAATTTTAAATGTGTACTATGTATTCCATCCAGTCTAATACTGGTATAATTGGTTTTCAGATTCCCTGGTTACCCCCTCTTGCATAGCTAAAGTCGAGTTGCTGCTAATTTCCCCAACATATTAGAAATTTGGTATTTTCTTGGAATTTTCCAAGGAACGTTTTGGGTAACAACCTTGTTTAACCTCCAAGATCAGCCAGGATCTGGAGCTGTTAAGGTGGAACAGAGAGCTTCTCCTTAGGATCACCATAAGTCAGAAATGACTTAAAGCACACAACAACATAACAATGGTAACTATTTTGTACAACTCCTCCACAAGAGCTCCAGTTCTGATATTTGTGAGGATAGATAACCCTCTCGCTGTCTTCACCTATATTCAAAATAGGCCTTTATTCCAGGATATAAAGCCCCATTTGTATTGTACCCAGGGCTCTTTTCTCCCAGCTTCATTTGGTATTTTCACTGCTCCATCTGTTGTGGAAATGTGAGCTGAACATTGTTTGCATGTAAGTAACTTTATAACTAAGTTTTGTAATGCAAAGTCTTTGTGACTTATTATTTGGAAGCTGGATTGTGTTCCTCATTACGGAGGTTTTGTGTATAGAGGCATTGATCTTAAGTAGAGTTCAAGCTCTTCTCCACAAAAGCCAATGGTTTTTCCATACAAAACTAATATCTGTAGCACCAAGTGTGAGGTGAGGCACTGGTATCTCCTTCTGTCTGCTTGGTTTTGCATTACACATCGTAGTGCAGCATACCAGGTGGATAATACAACAGAGGTCTTTGGCCATTGCCCTTCTATTATGTCGTATGGTCAGCTGGCTGGGAATAATGGGTGTTGCAGTCTAATGCATCTAAAGTGCATCAGGTTGAGGCATTCTACAATATTGTTGATTATAGTATTTGGATGAGGATATTAACTGACTCTGGTTTGGTGAAGCCAGATTTTTCAGGGAAGCTGTTCTGTTTAGTTTTTGTTTCTTTGGCTATTGCACTTTTGACTATGATGATGGTTGATTTTAGGATTGTGATTACATTACGCCAATGTTAATGTTGGAATAGCAGCTACCAATGTAGGAGATTTTCACACTACACTGTTATAGTGTTACGATTCCATTTTAACTGCTCTGGTTTCCTTCTGTGGAATTATGGGGTTTGTAGTTTAGTGAGGCCTTAGAGCTCTCTGGCTGAGAGTTGTAAATGCCCCTCCCTACACTGCAAATCCCAGGATTCAACAGGAGGCAGCCATAGCAAATAAAGTGGAAAAGTAACATAACAGTGTAGTGTGGAAATCTCCGTAGTGTGACCAGAAGACTGGCCTGTCTGAATGCCAACACAGTGGAGAAACATGCCCATTGGGACTGGTGGGTCAGAATTATCAATAGAAAGTGACACCAAAGTCCACAGCAGACAGAGCCAACGAATTCTAGTTTTGTCTCTATACTCCTCCCTTGTAAAGATACTGTATTACAACTCCTTAATATTTAACTACATTAAAGAATAATATCTCCTGTTGTCTTAATAGGCTTCTACACGATCATACTTGATTCTCTTTTTAGGGAGGTTGCCTCTGCAACAGAGATGAAAAAATAATTGCAGTACAAGTTCAATCAATGCAACCTAAGCAATGGGATTTTTTTTTTTCAGTTCTCAAAAGCAGTTATAAACACTACCCTATCCCTTCTAGCTTATCCTATTACACAGAAGGCAACATGGAAGCCACTGCAAAGTTTGACTTCAACGCATCAGGAGAGGATGAATTGAGTTTCCGTGCTGGGGATGTTTTGAAAGTAAGTGCCAGCTGAGGATTTACTGAAGTATTTTTCCATTAGTACTGTAAAGTTCTGCTAAGTTGTTATCTGCTTGTATTACCCATCCATGCTACAAGTCAGTAAGTGTGAATTAGTTCTTAAACTGGCAACGGTAAGTTAGAGATTCACTGATAATTACCAGGTTACAAAAGAATGGATATTTTTCCTCTTCCAAGCTTTAATTAGCATTTTAAAGTTTAGTAGGAAGAACAAAGTGTTTTCCCTGGATGTCAAGTGGTGGGTGATGCAATTGTGAACAATGGAAGAGGTATATAAGAGAAAGAACAAGGCATTCTTTTTGGGACAATTTCCAGGGGAAGTGACAAGCAAGCAATACAGGAAAATATCTTGTTTACTGATGTTCCTAGTACCCATATGGAACAGCAGAATCATAAATATGATATATTTTCACACATATTCACATGTAGTGGAGCATGTGAAGCAATTTTTGAAAGGCTATGTTAGACACATTTACTGATATGGAGATTAAAGAGACAGAAAAGATGAAGCCTACTGAGAGGGAGGGAAACACTCTCCTTAAACTAATACCTCCCTCCCTCCCCCACCTTTTTAAAGCCAATCTTCCATTCATCAATTTATCTTTATTTCTCTGGAAGGATAGTTTTAAAAAAAACCAAGCACTAAGGAAAGTTGTGCTTAGCATTGTATTGTAATTTATTTGCATTTAACTATGCTTTAGTCACCACAAGAACATCGCAATAAAAGCAGATGAACAGGTTGCTTACCTGTAACAGTGGTTCTTTGAGTGGTCACCTGTAACCTCACACAAATAGGTTTTTGCACTTGCACAGAGACCCTACTGGAATGTTCTAGAGCTGAGTAGCTTGGCAGCAACCTTACCCCCTCCCATATACCATGCATGTGCTAGCCTGACAAGTTACTATCCCCTCCCTATTTTTAGGATGTTCCCACCCTCTGCCCTACCACTCATGCTTCCTTCTAATGTTTTTAATATTTTAAACTCTTTTTAGTGCCTTAGCTATAAAGCAGTAGGCTCCTTTGCTAAGACCAAGCCCTTCCCTCACGCACACATATTAATCAGCTTGAGCACCCAAGTGTAGGAAAGCTTCCCATGAATGTGAAGTCGAAGGCTTTCACGGATGGCATCCATAGATTTTCCTTGGTTTTTTTCCAGGCTGTGAGGCCATGTTCTGGAAGAGTTTACTTCTGATGTTTTGCCTGCATCTGTGTCTGGCATCTTCAGAGAATGGTTGGCTAGGAGTGTGTGTAGAGTTTATATACTGTGAACCCCTGTTGGGGAGGAAAGGGTGTGGAGGGAGTTGGAATGAGACTAGTAGAAGAAAAAGGAATCCAAATCATTGTTCTCCCTTACAAACCCCATCACTACTACCACTGCTGCTCATTTCATTCTTGCTAAAAAAAAAAAAAAGAGTCTGGATAAGGAAGCAGCAAGAAGTAGTAAGAAGAACCATTAAAAGGTACAAATTGCCAGACTGGAGCAGCCCTTAGTTAAAGTATGGGTGCTAATTAAACATGAAGATGTAAAGCCAAAATACAATGGCCTCAATTCAACACAGACCTGAGCAAACACGGTCACATTTTTTTTTAATTAATGGACTCAAGTACATTTCTCTGCACAGAGTTGAGTCCAATGTGCTTTGGCAACCCCAGGACAGTAAAACAGAGTGTGGCTGTTAATTGGAGAAGGCCTACAGCTGCTCTAATTCATTCCAGTGCAAACATCTACCAGTCTTAACGAGGATTTTGCACTTCCATGCCTCAACTGCCTCAGTGCTAGGTTAGCACAAGTAAAAATCCAGTCTTCTCCACTCTTAATTTGGGAATTAATCCCTGTAATCTGTGGGACTTCCTTCTATATACAGTCAGCCCTCCATATCCATGGGCTACGCATCCACAGATTCAACTAACCATGGCTCAAAAATATTTTTGGGGGAAATCCCCAACAGCAAACTTTGCTGTTCGCCATTTTATATAAGGGATGCCATTTTACATAATGGGACTTGAGCATCCATAGATGTTGGTGTCCATTTGGGGTCCTGGAACCAAACCCAAGGGCCCACTGTGTGTCTGACACACAGGAATGAGGCTTGCTGTCAATTGTACACAAATGATATTGTTCTCTATATCAGAATCTGTTGGTTCTTCTTCCTACCTACCTTCTTTCCCCAGATAAATGGAAGGATTTGAATTTCTCTGGTTCAGAGCACTAAAAACAAAGCAACCCATTAAAAACCTCACACAGACCTTCTTAAACCCTCTGTAAGATCTTCAGAACAGAACTCCTTCATCAAAGGCATATTAGAAAGCCATGCTACAGATACCTTCACCATCTGAACAAGGCTGTAAGAATTTGAACAATACTAACAAGCACTTCCTCTAATACACCTGTCTTCCCCCTAGCTTTAGTTCTTTGGAGAGTGCACCTCTATTTCTGGTTTACTGCTGAAAACTCTTGTTACCAGCAACTCCACAATCTCCTAGTCTCCTCCTATCATTCCAAATTACCTAATATCCTTTTGTTTCCTTTTTCTTTCGTTTGCATTGTAGTCCTTTGAAGTTTCATTTGCTATAGGCCAGGGCTGCTTAACTTTTAGGTTAACTATTTATGGAGCATAATACTAGCTCCTCCCTAAATATACACTGGACTGACTATGTGACAAATGTTGCTGTCCTTGAGCAAGCAGGGATCACCAGCATTGAGGCCATGATATTAAGAACACAGCTGCGCTGGGCAGGGCACGTTTCTAGGATGGAGGGCCATCACCTCCCAAAAATAGTAGTCTACGGTGAACTCGCCACTGGTCATCGTAAGAGGGGCGCTCCAAAAAAATGATACAAGGATTCCCTGAAACAATATCTCAGGCTTGGCCAAATTGATCACCAAGAATGGTCCGCCCTGGCTTCACATGGGGAGGCATGGAGACGCACTATCCATGATGCTGCAGTTTTATTTGAGAACTCACGCCAAACAAGCCTTGAAGAGAAATGACAACGCAGAAAGAATCACAACCTGGAACCATCACCCAAGGAGACCCTCTGCTGTGCTTTCTGCAAGTGCTTTTGGACTTGTTTATCTCGGATTGGCCTTTTCAGTCATCAGTGTGCTTGCAGAAAGTGTGGGATGAGTCCTTCCTGAATCTTCGTTTGCGAAGAAAAGCCAGAGAGAGAGAGAGAATACTAGCCATGTTGTAGAACACAGGTTCTGTGGGGAATGAGAAGCTACCCCCTTTTCTGTACCTGTCCTCTTTTCAGAGTCCCCACAGCCAGAAAGTGGTGACTCTTTTGTTAACATGATTAGGGAGTAGCTGCCCTGTGAGGAAATTTGTAGTGGTGTTTCAAGCACAACTGAAGTGGGATTCAAAGACACAGATGTGTTAGTCTGGATCATGCAAAGGGATCTTGTAGCACCTTTGAGACAAACTTAGAGAATGAAGTTGGTAGTATAAGCTTTCGTATACTAAATTTACTTCATCAGATGCATGAAGTACTTTGCGTACTGAAGTGGGATTGTTAGCAGCCTCTACCAGGCATAACCAATTGTTCATAATTAGTTTATGAAGAGCAATATACACTGCCACGTAGTCAAGATCAATGCAGCTGATGAATCTTCCAGAAATCTTCCATACAAGCTAAATGTTTATGTGTATGTCTCTTGAAGATATTTGTTGCCTTTGTTGTGAAAGCATGAGATGAAACATAAGGGCAAGCACTAATCATATAAGGCTCTGTGCTGGGCTCAGAAACTTTCTGAACTAGAGAGCTGTGTTTGTTTGTGTGTACCCATCTGGGAGCTACATGCCAAGTGCAGGCAGGACCAAAACCAAAGTGGGCAGGCTGAAACCACATTATCTCCCTGTCCCTGCCTCATCTTTCTCTCACACACTCTTGTTTCCTCCTGTCTATCTCTCCTCCATCTCTTCTTTCTCTCTGTATAGCCCCTACTCTTCCTCCTCCCCACTTCTTTCTCAATATGTTTCTTCTTTCAGTAGTACGGAAAGGAGCCCCTTTCTCAAGGCACAAGAGAGGAAATGTGCAGCAAACTGGGGGAAGAGGAAGTGATTGTTTCAGGCATTGTTAGATCACCCTACTCCTGCTGCAGCCCCTCACTTGCCCCACAAGCTCACTCTTCCACTCCCCAGTGCATTGGTCATCTTATGGGGAAAATCTAAGAAACGGGGAAAATGAAGCTGTGGAGAGAAGGCCAGTCCAGATATGCTGGCTAGGGACTGGAAAGAAGTGCAGTGGGCTAGATGGGGAGGACTGGCTGACTGCATGTGACCCACAACCACAGGACTCCCATCCCTGCCCTAGTCTTATCACTTTCAGGAGCAATTCACTATTCACAGGTCAAGAAAGTTTTCCTAGCCTATGCCTTAATTGGAATAAGCTCCAGTTAGTATGTCCACAGCACTACCTCTGTATCTTTGGTTTTGGATCCTTGTTTCTGTCCATTACAATTTCCTTATGTTATGAAGCATTTAGCCCCCACTTTCACATGCTAAATATGTGAAGAAGGTTTCACAGAACCAAGGCATGGACAATGACACAGGGAAAAACATGTACACAAACATCCCCAAGAACAGAAATCTTGCACTATTGGGGTTCCATCTCCCATGGAAGCCTAGGTCTAAACTTTCTCCCTGCAAATATCCTATCCAGGCCTAATGCATGGTCAGTAGTGGAGCCAGTGCAAAATGTGAAAGGAGGCTGTTTTTTTCACAGTGAAAAATTAGACACAGATGTGGTGATGTTCTCCTCTTGCTGTGAGAGAATGTAGCTCTTTGCAGGAAACATCTAAAACTTAGCTCAGACACTTGCATCAAGTTGGCAGTGATAGACAGTGGGGAGTGGTGCCTGTGGACACAAGGCAGACATTGGGGGGGAAATACTTTTTTGTCCTGCAACTCCCATGCTAGCTGGGGCATTTGAGGAGCTGTAGTCCAAAAAATGTAACTTTTTCAAATTCTGGTTGGAAGTGTGGAATGTGCAAAACTTAGGCTTGTGCAAGACCCATATATCCTGTAAGCTAATACTGATCCTTCATTTGATGTACAGATCTTAAGCTCTCAGGAAGATTGGTATAAGGCTGAGTTGAAGAGCTATGAAGGCTACGTCCCAAAGAATTTCATAGATTTTCACATTCCCAAGTAAGTACAACCTTATGTTAGATTTTTCTTCACTGTGAAAAAAGAGGGGGGCGGGCTATGCCACATGGCATGGCCTGTGTTTTAAACATTTTCCTTGCAGTGTACACATGCTCCTTCTGCCTAGCAGTTTGCTAGAATGCACAATAGTTACGGTAGTTACTGATGCCACTAACACTTTAGCATTTGCTTCCAGTCCTCATCACAGACATGCTACTGATTGTAGCAGTCAGAATGTGGGACTAGGAGTATGTCTACACAACATGATACAACTTTGACTATAATGGCACCGTTCTATGGAGTCCTGAGATTTGTAGTTATGGTTCTTAGAATTCTAGTACTGTAATTCAGGGAAGTGCTATAGAATTCTCTAGCAGAAAGTTCTAAGTACTTCATCACATTACAAATGCCAGGATTCCATAAGATGAACTGTGGGAATTTAAGTGGTATCAAGTGACTATAACTATGCCGTGTAGATATGATTTAGGACTGAGGAGACCTGGATTCAAATTTCCACTCAGTCATGAAGTTGACTGGATAACCTTGGGATAGTCATAATCTTAAACTTGTGTTGTGGTGTGCCTTCAAATAGTTTCTGACTTATGGTGACTCTAAGGCAAATCTATCATGGGGTTTTCTTGGCAAGATTTCTTCAGAAGGGGTTTGTCGTTGCCTTCCTCTAAGGCTTAGAGAGTGCGACTCAAGGTCACCCAGTGGGTTTCCATGGGATTTGAACCCTGATCTCCAGACTTGTAGTCCAACACTCAAAATACTATACCACACTGTCTTTCATTCTTAAACTATCTCACAAGATTTTTCTGAAGATAAAGTGATAAGGAACACAGGAAAGAAATACATACTTTGGCTTGAGGAGGCACATTTAGGCTGACATTCTGTTAGTGACACATGCATATGTAAGTCATGGTACACATGCTGGGAGAATTAATTATATTCTGCTGACAGTGGCAGAAATAGAGCTGTGGATGCAGCAAGGTTGTGCATTGTGTTTATGCACGGTGCATTGCCCCTTGCAGTTGTGTCTCTCTGATCGCACAACAGCACCAAATCATCAACATGTGTCAGACAATGTTGATATTCTGCATTGGGGTTATTGCAGTGCTGGTGCAGTGTATCTCTGCATGTAGGGAGATATATATATATATATATACACACACACACACACATTATGCTATCCTAAGGAATGTTGGATTGTAACCACAAAGTGGTAGAATATAAACATAATAATAAATTTACTAGCTGTACCCAGCGTAACATATGCATTATAGTAGATCTGAAAGTTTCACACGGTTCAGCTACACGCTATTATTTTAGGAACAAATATTGCATTGTTTTACATGTGGGTGGTGAGTGAGTGAGAGAAGGGAGGGGCCCTTGTGAGGCTGGGGCTGTAGATGCAGATTGAGTGGCAGGAGTGGATTGTGAGGTGGAGAGGGAATTTGCATGTGGGTGGTGATTGGCTGAGTGAGTGAGAGGAGGGAGGGGATTGGTTGGGTATGTTTCCTAAGTGGCTAATCAGCACATTGGGAAAGGAAACATACCCAAGTGTTGTTGTTTTTTATAGATAGATAGATGTTGGCAGCCTTTGTGCAATGATTTTTTTAAAGGTAGTCTTATCCATATTTCAAGTAGATCCATTTAAAGCAATGGGACATGAATCAGCCATGAGTACCTCACGTCTCACTGATTTTAGTGAGTCTAGCCTAAGTCTGAATCCAAATCAATAACAATCAAACCACATTGCATCCTTTAAAAAGAAGTTTCTTTTTTTGAGATTGTTGCACTGTAGCAGAGAGCACATGCCTGGTAGTTTGACTTTAGTAGGCAAGATGTCTGGAAGTGTCGAATTTCTAAATAATTATTTGCATATGATTTACCTGAAGCACATGTGAGAAGAATAGTTCCTTTAGGCATTAGATTGTCCTTAGATTGTCCTTAGATTGTACTAAGATTGTCCTTAGTGTTGCTGTACTGTACTACTGCCCCCTGCTGATAGAAACAAAAGGCCCTGTTTGTATAGAACAGTTCCATCTACTGGTAGCTGAAGTGTACAAAAGTTAACATAAGCCAGTATAGATGCAGTTGAAAAAAGCAACCAACTGAGCTGTTTTTAACTAAACCTGGATCCTGAATAGAAACTATAAAACTGAAGCTGATTTAATAAAATTTAATAATGTTATTGGAAGCAGGTGTTTATTAAAAAAACCCTCCAACCATTATTTCTATTTCAACCTTCCTTGGTGATGTCCATTGGAATGGCATTGATCTACAGAACTGTTTTGTCCTCTTAGAGGTGTATGCACCTTATGTTGTTACTATTAGGTTGATGTATAAGTGGCTGTATAAGCCTTTTCCACTGTACCACATATTGGTCCCTCATATGGAACTAAATGTTTCTTCTAATAGTCTGACATGTATGTATGTCCACACACATATACAGTACAGGCATGCTTCCATTTACCACTCTGAGCTGCAGAAATATTCTGTATTTTGACTGGAGTTTGCTTGATTTCCACCACCACCCATTTACCACAATTCATATTTAATATTGTAAATCAGCAGAGCTTGGGAAAGGCTGGTGTTTGTTTTCTTGGGTGTTTTTTTTTTTTTTGAACTATCATGCCTATATTCACTCAGCCAATTGCTATGCTAGTTAGAGTATTCTGATAGTTGTAATTTAAAAAAGAGTAACTTTTGTAAGCTTTGGAAATTAGTCAGAGTGTGTGTTTGTTTTTTTAAATCTATCTTTTTCCTTAGCCAATGTACTATTTTAGAATGAGTCATTGGCATTTCTTCCCATTGTACTCTGTCTCTTTACCTGGCTTACTGCTAATCTCTCCATTTCTTTTCCTTTATCACCTTTTTCTCACCACCACCTTTGTTCATCTGTGTTACATTTGACAGCTGGTTCCATGAAGGAGTATCTCGTCACAAGGCTGAGAGTATGCTCAGGGACAGCGGAGTTGGTGCTTTCATCGTTCGAGCTAGTCAGAACTCCTCAGGTGACTTCTCCATCTCTGTCAGGTACCTGTGACTTCTAGTCTTCCCTTCTAGCTCTTAAGAAAGATTGATGTGGTGAGAGGGATCTCTCTCCTGCAGGCATGTTAAAATAGTATTCCTTTACATCTATCTATGCAAGAGATTCCATATTTAATTTTTGTAATGGTTTTCTGCCTTCAAAGAGACATCAGGATGGCTTCTAATACCATAAACTCTGGCCAATAAAATAATCCAGAAAACAGCCTTATGTAAAACTGTCAACTCAAGGGTTGCACCTATATATTATTAACCTGTGTATTATTCTTAAATGTTCAGGCATTTTCCTGATCACCAGCTTAAAGTTACCTCTTGTAACTTTAGTAACTGAAATACAATATTTTAATTTTTATCACCATTTATGGTTTTATTTCTTTACTACTAATTGAGAGTGTTCCTGCCAAAAAGGACAGTTAGAGGGTATGCAAATCCAAGTAGTAATAGTAGTAGTGGTGGTGGTGGTGGACGGCCAATTACTTTGGGTGGTGTTTGTTTCTTTTTATAGGTTTTTTTCCCCTTGAGGAGATTGGTGCTGGGCAAATACTTTGTGTCTAGCCTAACCAAAGCTGCCTACTCCTCTAGAGCTTTGGGAAGATTTTTTCCCCCATTTTAACTTTTTTAGGACTTTATCAGACAAACCCCCAATAACGTTCCTTTCCCATCACATTTTGCGGCATTTTTCTGTCAACAAAAGAACCCTTCCTATCAGACCCACCTTCAGTAGTGGTAAAAAGGCAGCCCCAGTATAAACGGAGCATGAACGGAGCTCCGTTCACTTCCGCACTCATGATCTCGCTGATTCTCATGAGAAGACATGAGTGCAGTAAATTTTTAAAATACACCAAAACAAAGACAGAAAACACATACACAAGCACAGAAACACACTTTAAACCTTAAACATGAACTAGGAAGGTTAATAAAAAGAGTGTCCCCTACCTGGTTTTTGCACTCTGCCCATTGACACTGTATTCATATGAGCACAATGGCACAAGGTTTCAAATGCTGGCAATACCAACCAAAAAAAAAAAAAAAAAAAACCACCATGGGAGATCTATTGACAGCTTGGCCCGTCATTAAAATAGACTGGCTTTTTGACAATACAAAATCACGAAAGGACGACATCATCTGATATGAGCGTCCTTTCACATTAATTAGGCATCATTATGATGCCGTATTTGCTGTGTCTGATGAAGTCCTTAGTCTAAAGTAGCATCTAGGAAAGCTCTTAGAAAGCAACTTGCTTCACCAAATCTGAGATGAAAGTGAAGCCTTTCATGCTTCTGTCCAGAAGCTGTTCTCAGACTTTATCTCTTCCTACAATGCCTTTTGGCCTCCATGAGAAGGTGGGCCTGTTGTGACTTGAGTTGGTACAACAGTTCCTTGAATTATGAAGCCCTCCGAGAGGGGGGTACTGGCTAGGTTGTAGGACAGACCCCTTGAGGAGCTTTGGCTTGAATGTCTCTGCCATCTCAGAGAGGTACATGTTTTCTTCAGTAGTGCTTGAGCCCAGTGCTCATTCTGTTGACACCACTGGTTCTTATGTCTCTGAGTCTATGTCTGGGTCACCACTGTACTTCAGGGTAATGACCTTAGTACACAGTTTCAAAACACTGAGACACCCCATCAAGAAATTTTTTTGCACAAACCCAAGGTTCCTCCCACATTAGATTTTCATTTAAAAGAGTCATAAAGTATTTTAAAAAAAATGAGGAGGAGGAGGAAAAAAAGGAATGTGGCAGCACCTCTGAGACTACAAAAAAGGAGGGAGGGAAGGTCAGAAAAAATGGACACAAATCTGACATTAGAAATGACATTGCCCCAAAACCAGTTTGCAGAACATTTCAACCTTCCTGGTCAAGGAAATTACAAAGAAAGACTAGAAAGAGAAACAGCTTAATTAAATTTCAGTAGCACCCCTGTATTCATGGGGAATTTGTTCCAGGGGGCCCTGTGGATGGTGAATTCCGCAGATAATAGCGAACGCCATCCCGGATGCCATTCCTGGGGAAAGGGGGAAGGCAAGATCTCTCCTCCCCCTCCCTTCACCCTTTGCCCCCGCCATGGCCCCACCACAGCGACAGGACCCGTCCCGGGGGAAGGGGGGAGGCAAGATCATTCCTCCACCCCTTCCCCCTTTGCCCCTGCCATGGTGGTGCTCATGGGGGTGAGGGGGGAAAGGGAGGAGGCGAGATCACTCCTCCGTCCCCTTCCCCTTTCGCCCCCACCATGGCTCCGCTGCGGCGGTGATCATGGGGGTGAAGGGGGGAGGAGGGAGGCAAGATCACTCCACCATCACCTTACCCCTTCACCCCTGCCATGGACCCACCGCGGCAGCGATTGCAGGGACAAAGGGAGAAGCGAGATCTTTCCTCCCCCCCCTTAGCCAACATGATCACCACCACGGTGACAGGAACCCTTGCAGGGGAAGGGATGGGGGAGGTGAAATCTCTCCTGCTCGCTCCCATCGCCATCACCAACCACAGATAATTGAATCCACAGTTGGCAAACCAGCAGATACGGGGGTGCTACTGTATACTATTCACAAATTCCAATCCCTTATCAGAGGTATGAACAAAGACAATGGCTTTAAGGCACACTACATATATTAATACAAGAGTCCTCCCTACTGCACATATAACAAAAGGAATCTTCCCCAGAGTTTTGAACACAGGGAAACCGACTTTTGATGAGCAGATTTAATGTTTTCACACATCAACACTAACTGACCACTATAAAGATCTGAAAGATTTGTATCACCTCGCCCAGCCATTTAAAAATTTAGGGCAAGGGACATGATTTGCATCTTTCTGGATCCTATTACATTCTATCCTGGTCCCGCAATTGCATACAGTAAATATGCTTTATACCGGAGGCTTTAATATCACTGTACAGCATCTGAAGAAGTGGGTTTGTATCCACAAAAGTGCACGCTAGAATAAATCCAGTTAGTATTAAATGTGCTGCCACATTCATTTTCTCTCTCTCCCCCACCGCTCCTCCTTTTTATGCTGCAAGAGACTAATGCACTACTTCTTTGAAAACATCTTTAAATAGTACAAAAAAGTCATTGAAAAATGCACAAATGCTCTTGTAGTCTCACCTGGAAAATGAGTGGGAAGATGTCTGAAATTATTTGTTTTCGCATGTGAGGATGAAATAAGCAACATCCCCAGTGCTCTGCCACTACACAGTCGCCCCTCTAAGTGACCCACATAGCTCATGGGTATGACCTACTAGAACAGTGATGGGCAACCTTTTGAGCTTGGTGTGTCAAACTTCACCAAAAAACTGAGCATAACTTGGGTGGTGTGTCACTTTGAGGAAAAAACATTATTCCGTGATATTTATTGTTTAAATAACATAAATGTATACAGTTCCCCCTCCACATTCACAGCTTTCATTCTTGCGGTTTTGATTATTCATGGTTTGCTTGGCAAGCACCCCATTTAAATCAGTTTCTCTCCCTCCCACTCAAGGGAGAGGAGCTGATTTAAACGGAGTGCTTGCTGAGCAAGCCAGGCGCTCAACTCCCCACTCTCCTGGGGCTTGGCTCCATTTGGGGGGGAGCCAAGCCCCAGGAGTGCAGGGAGTTGGCGGGAAGGCACTTTTTAGCCCTCCCACCCTTCTCAAAGCCACTATTGAGCTTTCTAAGCCTTGTTGCGGCTTTGGGAGGGTGGGGGTGGCTGAAAAGCCTCAATGCCGCGTTCCCTCCCAACCTTCCCGAAGAGGCTTTATGGGGTTCTCAATCCCCAGAGCCCCTTTGGGAAGCCCGGAGAGAGGCTGGCCAGACTCCCTCCCTCCCTCCCGCTGCCTTCTCCGGCCTCCCCGAGTGGCTCCAGGGCTTCAAAGCCCTGGAGCCCCCTCGGGAAGGCCAGGGAGAGGCCTGGCAGACTCCCACCTGCCTGCCGCCTTACCCGGCCTTTCTGAGGCGGCTCCAGAGAAGCACAGCAGGCCTCAAGGGGGTGGCCAGGTGGGGGGGAGGCTCCACCCCCCGCCTCCCTAAAGCAGTGATCAGGGCTTCGTAGCCCCGCATGCCACTTTCCTCCACCCTCCCTAAAATAGCGACCGATCACCACTTTAGGGAGGGTGGTGAGGTTGCAGGCGGGGGGGAGGAGGCATACGGCCACATGTCAGTCCAAATGGCTATGCGTGTCAGTGCTGACACGCGTGTCATAGGTTCGCCATCACAGTACTAGAATCATTTTTAAATGAGGTAAGCAGAAACTGAATTCTATTGCCAATATTTTTTAAATTCCCCTTGGTGCCCAGGCATGAAGTGGATGTCCAACACTTTAAAGTGATGAAGGATACAAAGGGCAACTACTTTTTGTGGAGTGAGAAGTTCCAGTCATTAAACAAGCTCGTAGAATACTACAAGACTGTTTCTATTTCCAAACACACAGAGATCATCCTGAAGGAGGAGACTATAAAGGAACAGCAGGTAAACCTTAGGGATCTCTATTATTTTTATAGTAGCCAGAATTAAAAAGTTCACACTTTTAGAGTGTTGGTTTGGCAGCATGAAATTAGAAATTTTAATAAAGTGACTTTTGCTGTGACATTTGCTAACCTATCCATTTTACCTGGTCTGTTTCCACTGAATAATTCATCCACCAGTCTTATATGCTATACTCAAGATCTGTGCATGTATGTTATTATTTATGCTGGAAGGCTAATTAATTTCATATTTTCTAATCAGCCTTTAATACAACATCTGACTAGGAACAACTTCTTCATTTTTTATCCTATAAGTCCATCTGCCTGATTTTCTTTCTAGGAGCCTAAATATCCTAAACGCACCAGATCCCATCTGATCTTGGAAGCCAAGCAGGGTCAGTTCTAGTTAGTATTTGGATGGGAGACCACCAACAAATACCAGCTGCTATAGGGTGTATTTCAGAGGAAAGAATTGACAAAATCACCTCTGAGTATTGCTTGCCTAAGAAAACCCTATGAAATTCATGGGATTGCCATAAGTTAAAAGGCGACTTGAAGGCACATACAACCTTTTAGGCTCCATAGCGGCACCCAGTGTTGATCGTAGATTACACAACCGTATACATGCACACATTCTCATATACACATTCTTCTGTTCCCCAATCCATATAACATTTAACCTCCCCTCATGTCTACTGAGATCTAGGGAGGTGAAAGACTCATTCCCCTGTGATAGCTACATTGGCAGCAGGAAAACAGTGATCTTGGAAGCACAAATGATGTGAGTTGGGCATGTTTTTCACCTCTCCTGTTCCTTAGCACTTTTCAGAGAAACTGCTGTCCCAGTCCTGATAATATCAGAACTGTGCTTTCACCCAGCTGCCAGGGGAATCCTGACCCCTTTAATGCTGCCCCATAATCCCTGCTACCATATACTGTAAATATAAGGTTTTATTTTCTCCTTCACATATGATGGCATAAAGACATCCTATAGCGGCAGTTGCAATATTTCCTCAGTAATCCTTAAAACAAACATGTGAAGTATTAATTTCATACTTTCCTATTGTTTCAATTTTCCAAGGACAGTCCCAATTAATTCTCTGCCATCCCACTTTTTCAGCTGCTTTTAAAATGTCCCAGTTTCTCTCCCCTCTTCTCACTTTCTCCCTTTATCTTTAGCTTACTTCAGTTTCTGCAAACAGAGTTCAAAGTAGTTTGCATTCAGTTAACTCAGTAAGAGCAGAGGCAGAAACTTGCCCTTATCTCTAGACTCAGACAAAAGTAAAATGCTGCAGCCTCTTCTACCTTGTGTGTGCTTCCTCATTAATAACTTTTGCCATCTTGACCACACTCTGGTGTTGTTTGGCTACAGGTGTCCCAATTTCCATCTTGGAGGGTATGTAATTTACCTATACAGCCAGAAGAGCAACTGAGGCTGAGGAATACAGGCACGTCTATAGGCCCACCCACCAATGGCACTGCCTTTCCCTTGTGGTGGGATTGTGTGATCCTGTGAGACAAGAGGCTATGCCATGTCAGACAGGATTTTGTTGAGAAGCCAGTCTAAATGTGCCAAACAGCTACTGGGCAGCAGCAGCAGCAGCAGTGGAGGGTGACACTTGTGGAGGATCTCATTATACATTCCAGTCTCCAAGAAAGGGGACCTGGGGTTGCAGTAACCACAGGACCATTGCATTAATTTCATATGCAAACAAAGTGATGCTCAAATTCTACTACAAAGACTTTTACCATATACGGAGCAAGAAATGTCAGATTCCAGGCTGGGTTCATGAAAGGAAGAGGTACTGGGATCATACTGCAGACATATGTTGGATAATGGTGTGCACCAAAAAAATTCAAAAGAAAAACAGCCTGTGCTTTATAGATTATAGCAAAGCCTTTGATTCTATAGAACATGGAAAATGATGTATCACTCTTAACAAAATGGGTGTGCTACAGATACTGTGGACTGCTAAAAAGACAAATACATTAAATGGGTCTTAGAGTAAATCTGTCATAGCTCACCCTCTGGAATTGGAAGATTCAGACAAAGAGGAGGAGGCAGATTGCCAAGAATTTGCAGCTCCTGAAGGTGGTGGTCTCTCTGAGTCAGAGGAGCCAGGGGTTGACGCAGAGGGGAATCCTGTTCCCCAGCAGGAGGTTGCAGATGCTGAAGACCTATTGCCAGCATTCCTCAAGTGCTGAAGACAGAGAGATTGCACCATTCCCAGTGATTGTTAAATAAAAAACACTGACCTGATTAGGCATCTGGTGTCTTAAAACAGCTGCAATAAATCTCTTGGCCACTACATGGTGGCTTTGTTGCTTTCAACCCTCCTTCTTGAGGACTAGCAGTACTTTTCCACGTTCCTGTTTTCCTGACCTTGGACTGGCTACAATTTACGATGCTTTATTTCTTGCTGGCTTTGTTTATTTGGACTACTGATTTGCTGAACAACTCTTGGACTAGCTGAGGATCACCCTCGTGCTTCTCCCTTCATCCTTCTGGATATCCTGTGACTGACCTGGACTGAATTTAAGTCCTCAAGAATTCTTACACTCCAACCACCTGGTTCCTGGGTCACTTGCTGACCACAGCATAAGACAAAATCAAGTTTGAACTTTCTGAAGATAACTAAACTGAAACTATTGAACTTGGACATAGCATGAGAAGACATGACTCACTAGAAAAAAATAATGCTTCGTAAGGTAGAAGGCAGTAGGAAAAGAGGAAAATCCCATTCCAAGTGGATAGACTCATCAGTCAAGGAAGCCATGGCCCTGAGTCTGCAAGACCTGAGCAGGGCTCTTGATGCTAGGGTGATTTGGAGGTCTCTCATTCATGGGGTCACCATAAGTCAAAGTCAACTTGATGGCAGTTAGCAACAATAACTATAGGCCAAACAGACATGATGTGAGAGATCCCTGCACATCACAAATAAGTGGTTGAAGATTCCATGTTATTATCAGAATATATTAGGGATTTAATAGATGCTGAAGATTAGCAAAGAGAGGTCACTGTAAGCTCTGTAGGAATAAAAAGACACAACTTGGGTTCCCTGGCCATAACATGACTTTATCTTGTGAACTAAATTGCAGTCATTCATTGGTGCATGGTATGAAGGATCAAAATGGAGAAACATTAGCAGAACTGGATTGGAACCTGGACTGACAAAAACAAAATGTGTAGCATCTCAGGACTCAGGCTGTGGACATGTTGGCTGCAGGATTCTGGGAGCTGTAGCCCAAAAACATAACTTTTCCAAGCTTAGGAGTAAAAATTAAGATAATTATTATGAAGCTGATATATGCTAATAAAGGGACTGGAGGAACAATGATACAGATCATGAGTAGGGTTGCCAAATTGAATGGGGCTACTGTACCTTTAATGGTTGTGCAGAAGAGGGAATATTAGCTTGATATAAAACCAGGTAACTTGCAACACCTGCTGAAATTCCTTCTTCTATACAAACATTAAAGGTACAAGGGCCCCCTCCAGTTTCCTTTCTGGCAGCCCTAAGAGAAATATTTTTGGACATTTTTTTGAGAGAGATATGTACAATGTTTGACTTAGTAGTTTTATTAGTATATTTTATTAATTTATTAAGGATTGCTCTTTGTTGTGAACGTTCCTTACATGGACATGGTTTGAGGTCATTAATC
The DNA here is from genome assembly GCA_030847615.1 of Gambelia wislizenii. Classification (NCBI taxonomy): domain Eukaryota; kingdom Metazoa; phylum Chordata; class Lepidosauria; order Squamata; family Crotaphytidae; genus Gambelia; species Gambelia wislizenii. The sequence continues at coordinate 222,849,554 of JAUMIR010000005.1, read as the reverse complement.
AGTTTCTGTATGTTTAATAAGTTTAACAAAAATTAATTAAAAATGCAAAACACAATACACTACCAAAAAACCCCCAGCAGAACAACAATAGTACAGAACAATAAAATAGAAGATGGCACAGAAAATGGAAAGAGACCCTGTTGCATATACAGTATTATTGAAAGGTCACAGAGAACACTTTTTGTCAGAGTTGTAAGTTACATTTCATTGTGGAGTCTATTTTTTGTCTTCCTTTCTAGTCTACAATAAATAAAAAGGGGTCATTGAAGTTATTAGAATGAAAGAAGTACTAAAGGAAGAAGAAAATAGATTGTAAAAGGTATTGGGATGTACAGATACCCCAGGCCACTAGCAGCCTGTTTCAAGCCTATGGCAGAACAATGAGGAAACAGCAGATCAAAGGTTGACAACCATTTCCCATGTACACTGTTGACAAGGAGAATGCATGGTAACCACAGTAACCAAAGCCCGGCTTAACCAGGAAGTGGGCTCTGATATCAGATTACCAGGATGTGATTGCTGAGGCAAGGCTGAAAAAAGTACCTACTTATAATAGCAATGGTTTTGTAACCCACACTGTATGAAGAAGAGCACTTCATTTATTCAAAAGAGAAGATAGGATACCTTTCTGTATCTGACACACAGTCACAGTGCTGACTTCCTATTCCTCAGTTTTCCATTTTTAAAATACTGTTGGAGCATGTTAAGCAGTGTACTTGTCTGGAAAGGCAAGTAATGGCATGAAACAGTAGCAAAAGACAGATTATTGAGTTAGGAAGAAGTATGATAGGGGCTGAAGCATCCATATTATGTAAGCAGACTGACTGTTCAAGGCTAGACATGGCTAAAAGGAGTGTTTTCAACCATGAGACAAAAATCATTTTTGCTGTTTGCACTTTTGCTGCAAAGCCTCTGTGACTTTGAATTGCTCATTCGCATTACAAACACCCCTTTTTATGCTTTTGCTTCTGCATTAGAAATAATGACGTATTCACATAAACAGTGCAAGGGGTTGTCTAGACCGTGGAAAAACTCCTCATAGAATTGGAGGAGAATATCTTTTGTCTCAACAAGATCCTGCAGTGATTTGCTGTATTTGGAAGGAGGGGTACCAAAAACTGCAGGGGAAAATGCCTTTGTGGCTTTTCCCATAGATTTTTTTTAATGAGATGGAAATGCACATTCTTACTCATTAGGACAACTGAATAGCAGCCCTGCACATTCCTGATGAGAGCAGAAGTGGAAAGCTGATTGGCTGGATGTGTGTGTGGGGGGGTGCTTGCTGGCTAGGAAGGGGCCGGAAGTGCCATTCTGGAGTTTTGCATTGCTAATCATGCACTTTTTTGCTGCACTGAGGTGACCGAACAGCTTTTTTAAGTGGAAGGTTGCATTTGCGCACCATAGATGTACAGTTAAAAAAAACCCTGTGCAGCAGCGACAACTTGTAGAGAATAATAACATGAGTGATTCACTCCTGGCCACCATCTTGATTTGCAGGCATGGCTGTGTGTGAACTTCAAACACAGATAGCTTTGCATACCAGTGATTTTGCCAGAGGACCATGGAGACAAATGAATGCTGCTGCGATTTTACATTAATGCTCAGCAGTCAGCATTATTCCTCTCGTCTAGACAAGCCCCAAGCGAGGAACAAAGGTGATTTAACCCTACAACCAGGAAGGGAAGCTGGAAGCCACATCAAGTTGCATATTAATACTTGGATGGGAGACTGCCAATGAATACCAGGTTGTGTAGGCTACATTTTACAGGAAGAAACTTGGAAAATCATCTCTTAGTATTCTTTTCCTAATAAATTGCTAATTCACAAGATCACCATAAGTCAATAGGCAACTTGAAGGTGTGCGCACATGCTTGCACGCATATGCACGTACACACACACACACACGCACACACAGAGGAAGTCACTCTTGACTCCCATGTTGTACTGACTTGCTAGAATTATAGGAACTGTAAAAATATTTGCAGGTCTAGTTGCTAAGAAAAAATAAGCCTTAAACTTATTTCTGAAACAAAATTTAAAGCACTGGTGATTATACAGTTACAAAGCACTGTACCCGACTGAACACTAAGAAAAAACTACAGTACTTGAGTTTTCTGAAGAGCAAAATTATCAGGAGGATAAGCTACAAGGATTTCTGGGCAAAAGTTAAAAAAAATAGTATTGTTAATTTAAAAACACAGATGCACACACACCAACATACAACTGGCTTAGATTCAGTGTGTTCAGGAACATGAATTTCCCTTTCACATGTTTATTTTAGGAAAGGGGTACAACCCAGCTGCATGAAAAATATTACAGTTTTTTTTAGGTTTTTTTTTTAAACTCTTACTATTATATTTATTTCATTAAATATGCAAAACACAAACCAAAAGATAACCACACATGCTTCAATCATATAGCAAACAGAAATGTTGATATTAAAAGAGAAACTCTTACAAATATTATTGTTTGCAAGCAGTTCCTGGAGCTTGGAAAAGTTACTTTTTGGGATTACAACTCACAATATTTTCCAACCAGGATAAAACCATAATCGCAGCCAGAATGATTTTAGTTTCAGTAAGCTGCCCAGGTGTACTTGTTCAGCTGGCAGAAAAGTATTTGTAATGCAAATGAACATTATATCCAACTAGATGTACCCAGTGTAACCTATGCCCAATCACCCTTCTCTTTCTGTAATGTTCACTGTTTGTCTTTTTCATCATAATGTTTCATTTCAATGTCTTAGTCTATTTGATCTGTCCTCTAATGTTTCATGATGATTTTTTCTATGGTTTCTCAGAGTTCTTTCACATGGTTCGCCCATTTTTACATTTTTTTAAAAAAATTAATAAGTTGTTTTATGTGGTTTTTCTTAGAACCCTTTCACACGGTTCTGCTACATGGTATTATTTTAGGAAAAATATTGCATTGTTTTACATGTGGGTGGTGAGTGGCTGACGGAGTGAGAGGAGGGAGGGGCCCGTGTGAGACTGAGGCTATATATGCAGATTGAGTGGCAGGAGTGGACTGTGAAGTGGAGAGAGAATTTGCATGTGGGTGGTGATTGGCTGAGGGAGTGAGAGGAGGGAGGCAATTGGTTGGGTATGTTTCCTAAGTGGCCAATCAGCACACTGGGAAAGGAAACGTACCAAAGTGTTTTATATAGAGAGATGTACATTCACATTGCAAACCAGCTGAAGAACTGTTCTAAGCTTCATACAGAACATAAGAAAGAACAATAAATGTTCTGTGGCAGCTTATAAAAACATAACAAGAGCTGTGCTGGATCAAAGGCCTATCTAGCATCATTCTGTTCCCATGGTGGACAACCAGATGACAATGGGAAAACCACAAACAGAACATACAAGCAAAAGCCCCCTCTAATGAAAACTCATGCTATATCAAACATGTTGACATCAAGGTATCACACATTTTCTGTGCTGTTTCTGCTGTTTCTGCCACTTAGGAGAAACAATCACTAAAAGTGGAGCAAGTTGCCATGCTCGTTGGAGGATTCTGGAAGCTGTAGTCCAAAAAAGTAAATACTTCTAATGTCTGCCTAGAAAGGCATTCAACACATAACAGGCCTCCTCTTTCTTTCCAGGAAGTGGGCTCTCACATCAAAAAGGAAAAGGAAGCAGTTCACCCACCTGCCAAAGAAACAGGAGCATCAGGGCACAACAAAGATGTGGCTCACTCTACATCCTGGAAGCATAAACAGGTAACATAAGGGCATAGTTGGGCTTGACCAGCCTTTCCTCTCCAGGTGTGCTGGTCCCATCATCCCCAGCCACCATACTATCCCCAGACAACATAACCAGTGATTATCTAGGGATGGGGAAGGCTGTGCTGAAATGTGCTCATTTAGGAGCTGTACTGCCATCCATGTTAGAAGCTTAAAGACACTAACTCCATATTTGTCTTTGCATGGTGTGGGAATCATACCTAATCATATCAAGCAAATGGTCCCCAATTATTATGCCAAACTTCATAGAATCATACAGTTGGAAGAGACCACAAGAGCCATCCAGTCCAACCTCCACACCAGTGTCTTCTGAATCTTTCAGTATCAACCTCCACACCAGTGTCTTCTCAATCTTTTAGGCTTAATACTCTGTAGCTCAGAATATATTTCAAAGCAAAAATAAAATTGTACAATCCCTTCACCTGCTCCCCTCCAGCTTGGCTATATGCCATGTATGGTATGCATATTACAAAAATATGCTGAGAATCTTGGCTGATATGGGTGGACGACATGTTGTTGAAAAGAGTCTAGTCCTTGCCTAAAGTTAGATATGCTGCAGCATGGTAGTGTCTCACTGTCTAAGGAAAGGGATATTTTATCATGATATGTCAGAAGTGAGCAAAATATGGCAACTCTAAGGCCACCCTATCACAAGGTTTTCTTAGCAAGATTTGTTCAGAGGAGGTTGCCTTGTTCTAAGGCTGAGAGAGTGTAACTCACCTAAGGTCACCCAGTAGACTTCCATGGCCGAGTGGGGATTGGAACCCTGGTCTCCAGGGTCCTTGTCCAACACTCAGACCACTACACCACATTCACTCCACAAAGGGCAATAAAAGACAGTAATAACATTTCAGTTCTATTAGTGTCCAGAAAGCAACTAGTTACCAGCAAAGTATAAACAGCACTGGTTTGGGAAGGTAGCCAACTGTGATTAGCTCACAGGAATGCAAACACAGTCAAATATTTAGTCCAGTAACACAGCCCAAAAGGTCAAAGGCTTACGGCAGTTAGTCAGAGGGGGTCCAAAACAGTCTGTGGGTCAACAGGAGCATGCAGCAAAGGAGTCAGGGACAGTCCAAGATCTAAGCATGAGTCAAGGTAACAGAAGTTAAGATACAGTAATTGGAATCCAGCCACTGAAGTCAGCAGGAAGCTTTCACCAGGAAGATCAGTTGATATCTGACAAAGCCTCTATTGCCTCTCCCAGCATATATAAAGCAATTAAGGCTTTGTCAGGTGTTTCTTAACAAGCAGGTTTTTCTCATAAAGTCTGAGATTTCCTTTGAGCTTCTTTTTGAGCTCGCTACCAGGTATACAATGGTGGAGGTAAGTCCCTCTCTTCTTCTTTGTCCTTATCTGAGTTACCAGGACTCTCAGCTGGGACTGCTGCCAACCCACTTGGACCAGGCTCTTCCTCTGCTTGAGCCTCTAGGTTGGCAGGGTTCTCTGCTGGCACAGGTGTAGATAAACCTGTGCCAGGACCCCTAGAGTAATTCCCTGCCATGTCCTTCTCCTCCTCTGACTCTATACCCTCATCAGGCTCATAGGGCATGACAATTAGCAACATAAAAGTAACTTCCCTTGAGATCCAGCTGCCCCTGTCTTGTACAAAACTAACTGCCCCTTTCTTAGACAAAGAATATTGAAATTCTCAAGAAGTCCTTGTATTCTTATAGCTGGAAAAACATTTAGGTGCTATATAAAAACCAAGTTTTATGGTATCACTCTTTTGTGGATTTTGTGTTTTGTTGTATTTTGCTGCATGACCAACACTGCTACCCCTAGATATGTTTCCTGGATTTGAAGATATAGGTTGAGTATCCCTGATGTGGAATTCCAAAATCCAAAATACTCCAAAATCCAAAATTGTCCACATGGTTGGTTGAGATAGTGACACCTTTGCTTTCTGATGGTTCAAGGTACACACTTTGTTTCGTGCACAAAATTATTTAAAATTACTATGTGTAAAAGGTTTATATAAAATATAAATTAATGCAATGCTTAGACTTGGGTCCCATCTCCAAGATATCTCATTATGTATATGCAAGTATTCCATAATCCCACCCACCCCAAAAAAATCTATAATACATAACAGTTCTGGTCCCAAGCATTTTGGATGAGGGATACTCAACAGGGAAAACTTTAACAAGGCGGAGCTAATGGATTAGGACTTAACTCTTTGAGGTTTCTAACCTTCAACAATGACAAACCTCTTTCAGTGGGACAATTGACATGTTTTACCTATATAGCACCTAAATGTTTTTCCAGATGTAACAGTACAGGGACATTGCAAAATTCAATGTTCTTTATCTAAGAAAGGGGCAGTTAGCATCGCACAAGACAGGGACAGCCTGGATCTCAAGGAAAGTTACTTTTTTGATGCTCAAGGAACATAGTAAAATGCCACTGCCCCTTGTCCCCTAGAGGGCATTTGGGGGCAAAAAATTAATTTTTTTTTTTGAGGGAGTGGGTGTGGCATGTGTGGGGGGGGGTGCAGGCTTCCAAGGTTTCCTGGGGGGCTAATATGACCCCCTACCCTTCCACAGTTCCTCGCAGGTGTCTCTCAGTCTCATTCCATATGAAATATGTTTAGGAAATTAATCTCAGCCAGGACACAGCAGTAAACATATTCTACATAAAAATCTAATTCCACATTCTCACCTTCAGGAGGGTCCATGTAGTGTTCTTTCTGTAGCTCTGAGAAGGTTGTCCTGTGCGTTTGTATCCGTTGTCAGGTTGTGGAGACTGAGATTATACTTGTGAGCCACTGTTACGGCTCAGGGACACTGAAATATCCCTTGAGTGATAGATGGTGGAAGAAAGACTCTAGATCACTGCAGCTCTATATCATGTCTATGGGCTGGAAGGGGCATGTGCACAGCACCATCTGCAAAGAAAGGGAAAGAAGCTGAATCCTATAAAACAATGCCAGCTATTTATGAGTCAAATGTGTAACATCCAGGAGGAAAATAGAGCATGCACACACACACACATACGCGCACACACATCCTTTAAAACAAACTGAGCTTGACTCACTTTTAACATGTGTAGCAATAAAGAAGTGTCATACCTATCTGTGGTGAGTTACACTGACCTTTTGTGCTAGCTAAAACGCTGGGAAGAGACCCTCAGGGGCAGTTTGAAATGTTACAATTTGTAGAAGGAAATTGGAAAATATTTTCAGAGCTACAAACAAGGATGTTGGAAGATCTACAGGGCATTAGTTATTTTGTAGAGAGCGGCAGCTATTATACAGCCTGGCTTTCTTCAGAGGACAGATGTGGTACACAAGCCTTTCTGACAAATGCTATACTTATATATTGACAAAAGTCAATACATTTCACTTCATAATGGGTTCTGCCATTCCCCTGAATTCCTCCCTCACTCCATCCCCAATAGTACCAACATCAAAGAACTGACATTCAAGAAATGATAAAAGATAAGGTGAATTTAATATGTTAGAGCAGGGGATGGGAATAAGATCTCTAGAAATGCATGTTTTTTTACACCAGAGGGTGAGGGGAATATGTAGCCCCCCAGATGCTGTTGGACTACAACTGTCACTAGCCCTACCCATCAAAACCAGTTGAAGGTATGATGGGAATTACAATACATTTGGAGAGCTGCATGTTCCTTATCCTTGCTCCACACCAGAGGGTGTGGGAGCAAGGGAGGGTGGAAGCTGTTTGGCTGAGGCGCTGCTGAGCAACTAGGCTCGTTATTCCTTTACCTCCACCATAGCACTGACTGGGGTTAGGGCTAGCAAAGAGTCAGTTATGGTAAGTTGACTGTTCTAGGCTTTGCCCCAGTCGGCACTGTGGCAAAGCGAGAGAGGGTGGAAGCCATTTAGCCAAGGCACCGCAGAGTGACGAGGCTCTTTCTTCCATCATCTCCCCCACTTCCCCATGGCACTGACCAAGGGAAGCCTAGCAAAAAGTCCGCTGTGGCAAGTTGATCCTGCTAAGCTTCGTCCCAGTCAGTGCTGTGGTGAAACTAGGATGGAAGCTGTTCAGCCAAGACACCACTGAATGACAAAGCTCTTTATTCCTCCTCCACCTCCCTTTGAGGACAAAATAGACTCACCCCATGTGCACCACCTATGTTCTTTGGAAGAAATGCAGATACAAATGTTACAAATACTGTAAATTATATGTTTTGAAAGAAAACAACTGAGGTTAGGGGTTATGAAATAACAAATAAACTTTGAAAATTAAAAAAACTTTTATCATACATATGTGTGTGTGTCTGTGTCTGTGTGTGAACTTTAAAAAATAATATATCACATACAATAAAATAGTCCAGTGAATATATTATAACATATACTATAAAAATACAAATATCACAAATTTTTAATTATATGTTTTGGACCAGAGTTGGAATTTTACTTCATTTGCACAATAGCCAGTCTAAAGTGTAGCATAAGGTGACTGAAACTTCTTAATACACAACCCCTGCACCCCACTAGTGATGCCACTGAATGTACCTCCCATAGCCACCACCATCAGGATTACCTGCTCTGGCTGTCTCCTCATTCTGTCCACAATCCATCCCATGTGTGTATATATGTGCGCATGTCAGGAGACATTAAAAGTTTGTTCACTTAATCTTGATCGCTCACTGGAGTGCAAAGGGGGGGGGAAGGGGATTCGATGGGAAGATATCCAATTAGAGTGCAAAGTGAATGGTGAGATTGACAGGAAGCCAAGAAAAGCTACGGGTTGATAAGTTTATGCATGCTGGGAAGGAAAAAAAACAGCAGCGCTACCATAGGAAGCCCTGGTGGTGCAGTGGCTAAATGCCAGTACTGCAGCCACAATGCTGTGAGTTCTATCCCAAGGGCTCCAAGGTTGACTCAGCCTTCCATCCTTTCATAGGTTGGTAAAATGAGTACCTGGCTTGTTGGGTCAGTTAGCTAACACACATTGGAAACAGCTTAATGTGGTATAGATGTGTAAAGTTAACAATTTGTAAGCCACTCTGAGAGCCTTTGTGGCTGAAGAGCAGGGTATAAATACCTAAATAAAATAAAAATAAATAAAATAAAATATTGGTGTAGCCGAAAATAACCCAATAAAGTGATCACATGGAAGAGATGGGACACCCCCTTTTGTCCTGAAGTGAGTTCTGAAGGGGGGGGAATGGAATGGTGTGGCTGTCAATACATATTTGGTGAAGATTATAATGGTTAGATGTGACAGTAAAGAAAGTCAGACTGCTTCAGTATAATGATCAGTGGAGCTGAATTATTTGGATAGTGTGGATCCAACCCAAGTCACCCTATTATCAACAGCCCTGCAACGGTCTTGCAGACTTAGGGCTGTGGATTCCTTGATTCAATCTGGAATGCAGTCTTCCTTTTTATCTACTGCATTGTCTTATCAAGCATTATTGTCTTTTCTAGTGAGTCATGTCTTCTCATGAAATGGCCAAAGTACGGCAGGCTCAGTTTAGTCATCTTGGGTTCTAGGGAGAGTTCAGGCTTGATTTGCTCTAGGTTCCATTTATTTGTCTTTTTAGCAGTTCATGGTATCCATAGAACTCTTCTCCAGCATCACATATCAAATGAGTTGATTTTCTTCTTATCAGCTTTCTTCACTGGCTAGCTTTCACAATCATACATAGAAATGGGAAATGCGATGGCATGGACAATCCTAACTTAAATATTCAATGATGTACCTTGACACTCCAGGATCTTGCTAGTTCCTTCATAGCTGTCCTGCCAAGTCCTAGTCTTCCCTGATTTCTTGACTGCAGTCTCCATTCTGATTGATATGGAAAGGTATGGAAAATCTTGAAAACATTTCAATCTTTTCATTATCTACTTTAAAGAGATGTAAATCATCTGTGGTCATTATCTTTGTTTTCTTAATGCCTTTTCATTAATTGTTCCAAGCCTTTGCTATTTTCTGCTAGTGGTGTGATGTCATTTGTAGATCTTAAATCGTTGAGGTTCCTTCCTCCAGTTTTCATCTCTCCTTCCTCCAAGTGTAATCCTGCTGTACCTATGATATATTCAGCACACAAGTTAAACAGATAGGGTGATAAAATACAGCCTTGCCTGACCCCCTTGCCAGTTGGAAACCATTTCACTTCTCCATATTCTGTCCTAACAGTACCATCTTGAACTGAGTACAGCTTACGCGTCAGGACAGTCAAATGTTGTGTCACACCCATTTCTTTGAGAGCTATCCATATTTTTTCATGATATATAGAATCAAAGGCTTTGCTACAATCTATAAGGCACAGACTTTCTTTTGAAATTCTTAGGTGTGCTCTATTATCCAAATAGAGCTCCCTTTCTTTTGTATCTTCCCTTTGTAACCCTTCTGAAGTTCCTATTGATCCAACACAAATCTGCTGTTGATTAAATTGCAAGCTTTACCTGAGAAGGTGGTATTAAGCAGTAGCAGCATTTCAAAGGATTTCCTGTTGGCTTCATCAAGTTCATGATGCAATATCTCCCTCAAGCATAGTCTACTTTTGTAAGCCAGAAACCCAAAATATTAGCAGTGTGCACATGGGAGGGGGGGGGAGAGAGAGAGAGAGATAGAGATTTTCTGCTGACTTCAGAAAGCACATGTGCCAAATCTACATATCCTGCTGATACTATAATATAGAAGGCAAGGTGAGCTGTCAAAATCATGAGACTCAGCATTTCTTAAACCATCTTGGCCAATTCTCTATCAGAATTTTCAGCCTCAAATGAAATATATGTAAAGCGTAGAGCTGAGGTAAGTATCATGAGGCCTTCCAGATACTATTGGACTGCAAATTCCAATAACTCTAGCCAGCAATGCTGAGAATTGCAGTCCAACCACACCTGGAGGCTGCATGATTCCAGCCCTTGGGCTACAGGGCATCAAGAGCTGCTTACCTGTGTTCTCAATGAAGATGAATTATGTAATGCAGTGGTGGGGAGGCTTGACTCTTAAGATTTTGTTGAGACTTCAGTTTGCAGGAGCTCAAGCAAGCATACCCAATATCAAGAGATTGTGGGAGCAGTTCCCAAAATATTTGAAGGGCCAAAGGTTCCCCAACTCAGATTTCATGGTTTCCTTGCATTATAAATTTACTGTTATTTTGGGATGAATTGAGCCAGCAACTGATTTAACTAGAAGCTGGCCCATAAGACAACACAGCAGTGAGCCACATATTTCAATTATGTTGCTTTGAAGACTGACTAGTAGGACACTAGAAAATTGTGTGAACACTCAGACATACAAGTTAGCGCCAAACCTAGCAGATTTTAATTGTGTAGAACTGCACTGTAGACAAGGATTTCACTTAGAGATTAAGGTGTTCAGCCTCAAGAAAATACTTGATAGGAATTTCCCATTTTCTAGCTCAGGCTGAAACCTCTTTTATTTAAGTTACACAAATAACAATGCCACTACAAACAACTTAAATTGTATGAATTTGCTGCCAACAGGAACTGTTATTAAGTGCTTCCAGGTATTTTATCTTATTTTTGTTGATTTGATTTGCATCCTATCCTTCCTCAAAGGAGTCTAAGTACATTAAGAACATACAAAAAAAAAAAAACACTGAAAAATACAGCTGTAAAATCACATCTAAGAAAATACAATAAACCAACAATCCAATAAAAAAAAATTATGAATGCCTAAGATGTATCTTGGAGTACATTTGTGGTTATTTTATTCTCTTCACTTTCTAGGAAAGGCGTGGCTGGAGTCTGGATATTCAAGATGGGCCTAAAGGTCAACGAGACCTTGGAGAAGCAAGTACACCATCTATGTTCCGGAGACACACTGATCCAGCACAACAACCGCAGGTACTGCAGAGGTCTACTTTTGTTTTGTTTTTGTTTTGGGTGGGGAACAATCAGTGGAATATCTGTGAAATCAAAGGCTTTCACAGCCGGCATCCATAGATTTTCCTTGGGGTTTTTTCCGGGCTGTGAGGCTGTGTTCTGGAAGAGTTTATTTCTGATGTTTCACCTGCATCTGTAGCTGGCATCTTCAGAGAATGGTTGGGTAGGAGTGTGTGTAGGGTTTATACACTGTGAACCCCTGTTGAAGAGGATATGTAAATTTGTGTATTTGAATGGCTAGTTTCTGGGTGGAGATATTCAAGGAGGATTAGTGTCGATTTGGCTAACGGTTGGCTAATGGTCCATTGTCTACTGGAAATCCTCCTATCCCTGGGTGGAGTTCATTTACATGTGTTGAGTTTTGATTTTAGTGTTTTTCAGGAGTGGCAGACAAATTTTGTTTACTTTTAGGGTTTCTTCTTTCCTGTTGAAGTTGTCCAGGTGTTTGTGGATTTCAATAGCTTCTCTGTGCATTCTGACATGATAGTTCTTGGCCTGGTCCAGAATTTCTGTGTTTTTAAATAACATTTTGTGTCCAGGTTGGTTTATAACATGTTCTGCTACTGCTGATTTTTCTGGCTGGCCCAGTCTGCAGTGTCTCTCATGTTCCTTAATTCGTGTTTGCACACTGTGTTTAGTGGTCCCTATGTAAACTTGTCCACAGCTGCATGGTATGCAGAAAACTCTTGCAGCTGTGAGAGTGTCTCTTTTGTCCTTGGCTGAGTGTAGCATTTCTTGGATTTTCTTGGTTGGTCTGTAGATTGTTTGGAAGTTGTGTTTCCTCATCAGTTTCCCTATTCTGTCTGTGACTCCTTTGATGTATGGTAAAAATACCTTCCCTTTGGGTGGCTGTTTTTCTTCTTCATTCCTGTGGTTTTTTCTGGGTCTGGCTGCTCTTGTGATGTCTGATCTGGAGTAACCATTAGCCTGTAGGGCCCAGTTTAGGTGCTTTAGTTCATCCTCCAGGTAGTGGGGTTTGGAGATCCTTTTTGTGCGGTCTACCAATGTTTTTATTGTGCTTCTTTTTTGTTCTGGGTGATGATTGGAGTTCTTGTGTAGGTATCTGTCCATGTGCATAGGTTTTCTTTATACCTTGTGGCCTAACCGTTGGTTTGGTTTGCAGATGACTAGGACATCCAAGAATGGCAGTGTTCCTTCCTTTTCTTTTTCCATCATGAATTGGATATTTGGGTGGATGCTGTTCAGGTGCTTCAGAAATGAGACCAAATCTTCTTCTTTGTGGCTCCAAATGGTGACACTGTCATCCACATATCGGAACTATGTTGTGGGCTTTTTTGGTGCTGTTTCCAGGGCTTGCTTTTCAAAATGTTCCATGTAAACGTTTGCTATCATGGGGATCAGAGGGCTGCCCATGGCTCCCCCATCTATCTGTTCGTAGAATTCATTATGCCACTGGAAGTAGCTTGTGGTGAGGCAATGTTTGAACAAGGCTGTGATGTCCTCTGGAAATATTTGTTGGATGAGTGCCATGGTGTCCATTATAGGGACTTTGGTGAATAAGAAGACAACATCAAAGCTGATCAGTCTGTCTCCAGGTTTCAGTTCGATGTTGTTGATTTTTTCTATGAAGTGAGCTGAGTCTTTGATGTAGTGGGGGGTTTGTAATTGTGTGACCAGAAACTTGGCCAGGTCATATGTGGGGGATCTAATGGCACTCAACCATTAGCCAAACAGACACTAATCCTCCTTGCATATTTCCACCCAGAAACTAGCCATTCAAATACACAAATTTACATATCTTCTCCAACAGGGCTTCACAGTATATAACCCCACACACACTCCTAGCCAACCATTCTCTGAAGATGCCACAGATGCAGGCGAAACATCAGAAATAAACTCTTCCAGAATACGGCCTCACAGCCCGGAAAAAAACCCAAGGAAAATCAGTGGAGTATCTGTTCAAAGATTCAGTCCAAATATATTCTCCCATATATTTCACTTGAGAAAAAAAGGGATGTTACCCAAAATATACGTGCAAGTCAGGAACAGGCTATTAAGTACTGTAGTGGAAAAGGAGTAACAATCTAGTTTTTACAATATTGCTGTGACTTAGATCTATTTAAATAGTTTATACAGTGCACATGGATTATGCCAAAAGGACTGCTGAGAAACCATCCTTCTTGCCTTGAGGGGACTGAAGAACCATACATGACTTGTTGAACTGTCATCATCTAGCTCTCCATGGTGGCCCCTCGTTTTCCCATCTGCCACCAGAAAGGCAGCTGGGAATTATCTTACTTGCCTTGAGAGGATGGAAGAAGGATGCATGTTCAGAAAGCAAAAAAGAAACAACATAAGAAAGATTAGGGAAAACAATCAGTAAAGAACATACCCACAAGAAGAATAGAATGCAAATCGGAATACTTTCACTTCCAGAATCCACTACTATTAATCTTGGCAACTGAATTCAGTTGCTGCATCACATTCACCTCTACCTCTTCTCTCTGTATCCATCTCATGTGTCTCATACCTTTTAGATCAATGCTATTCAAACTGGTGGTCTGTGCACCAGGGCAGTTCATGAGCCAATCTACAGTGAGTTTCCAGAAAAGAAACAGTTGTAGCCAATGGGAACAAATATGGTATCAGTTCCCAGAACATTTAAGGGGGAAATTGCTAGCCCTGCACATCTGATAGGCAGAGAATGACTATTCTAGATGGCAGACTTGAAGGTGGGTCCTGTCAGTATTGATTTCTATAAGCTGCTCAAAGAGGCTTTTTTTGATAAAGAATGGAGTACAAATTATTTAAAAATTAATATGGGACTCATAATTGACAGAAATTAGGAAACAAACTGGGATACATAAGAGAAGGGGGAATAATGCAAAAGTGTCAGGGAAATGTCATATTTGAAGTAAATACTTCTCAGACATAAAATATAAAGTTTGCTGGATATATTTATGCACCTTTGGGGAAGATATGAAAAGAGTATGCAACTAATGGGAAAAAACACTTTTATTGTGCAGCTAAGATTACTTGGAAAAGCAATTATTGGCTTAATAAAAGCATATACTTTGGGAGATCTGTAAAATTTGCAACTGCAATTTGATACTTTCCTTTGTCTTCCCTTGTTATTAGCGAACACAATGGGTCCGTGCCTTGTATGACTTCGAGGCAGTGGAGTGTGATGAGCTAGGGTTCTCAACTGGAGATGTCATAGAAGTCCTGGACAGCTCTGATGCCTTTTGGTGGAAAGGATCTTTACGCGGACACATTGGTCTCTTTCCTGCCAACTACGTAGGTCCTGTGATCTGGTGAACTCTTTAATGAGGATACTGCATTTTATCATCAGCAGAAGAAATCTTCCTGTAACTGACATAGTTTTTTGCAATCATAACATCAGCTGTTAGTGGTTTTGTTCAATTGAACCATCTTTTCTCCCAGAAGAAAATCAGGAGAAAATAAGTAGAAATCAGCTCTGCCTGTTTCACAGCAGATGTGAGCTGTACACATTTCCAATTAGATTGGAGATTCCAATTAGGACCAATGGTGGGGCAAAAACTCTTCTTGCGACAGCTAATCTTAAGAATGAGTGAGGTTTTTTAATTCAAAAAAGGGGCTAAACATATGTTTAACTTTAAAAATGTACCTAAGGCACTTTAATTTTTATTTTATTGATTTAAAACCCATTTAGATCTCCCGAAGCACAAGCTAAGAGTCCAGGCAAATGACAGAATCAGTGTTCAGATTATTGATTACCACACCTGTCATTTGCATTGCAAAACTCAAGAGGAAGTTGGCCTCACACTAGCAGAGTGTGAGATTTGGTTTGGTGTGGTTTTTGTATGCCCTGATTTCCTGATTATTGTGAAACTGTAGGGGGTTGTCCACACGGTGAAAATATCCCTCACAGAATTTGCTCAGAAAACTAGGGATCCTGCATTGTCTTGGGTGGGGGAGCAAAAGAGGAAAAACTATGTGAGAAAAGCCTTCACAGCTTTTCCCAACTTTTTTTAAAAAAACTCCAGCAATATGTGCATTTCCGCTCGTTAAGACAAGCAATTCGACATGAATCGCTTCTCCATGCAGGACACTGTGCAAACCTGATTGGCTGGACGAGCACAGGGGCGGGGCTGGGTTACAGGGCAAGCATCCACTGCCGCTATGTTGAATTTTCGCTTTAGCCAGTGACAACTAAGGCGATAAAATTGAGGTTTGTGCTATCTTTTTTTTCTCTTTCATTTTGGGAAAGGGTGAAATATTGCTTGTGCGCACCATAAAAAGTTGTTGTTTTTTTAAGTTTGGTGGCGGCAGATTTTAAAATGCGAGCAATCCACTCACAGCTGCAGTCACAGCTACAGGCATGTGAAGTTTATGGGGGCTGTAAAACCATTAAGACAGGTCCCAGCTGCTGCAACTTGCTATTACTGTGGAGCAGTCTGGGTTTTTTTTCCTTCATGTAGACAAGCCCTAGATTTTCTTGTTTTTTAAAATAAACTTTCCAGTATCATCCTGTGTTTATTGCTCTTCTAGATATTGTGACAAAGATGCATATGTGTGCTTACTTCACTGAACAAACAATAATCACCTGAGAACATTAGTGTTTTGTGTCTGAACTGTAAACTTTTGTGAACTACGTGTAATTTGCTGTTGCGATTTTGTTTTTAACTGAGATTGAGCTAAAATCAAAGGCTTTCTCAAGAGACAGTAACAGGAGTCCCTTATCTGCAAAGAGATTTGAATTGTGGCCATCAGGTTTCAAGCCAAAATGTAACAGCCTCCTAACATGGATCCTATTATGGGGGTCCTGAGCCCCCCATTGAAATGATCTGGCAAAACTGGACCATTGGGACTCCTATGCAGTTTTACATCTGCAGGAGTTATCAAACAGAAAAGTACGAAATGATCAAGCACTAGGAAATATTAAGGCAGCTATTGTTGTTGAGCCCCCCCGCCCCCGCAGGAATAATAAAAGCTACCTACAATCTGTCCTGTGCTCACTTACTTGGGAGTAAGCTCCACTGAGCACATGGAAGCACTTCTAAATATACATTGTGCTTCTAAGAGTCTTCATATTTAAAGATGTTTCAGTGGTAAAATTAACTTGTCCTTCTGCCACAACACCTGCAAGTAAGCAAAATTAAAAACAACCTGCCTGCCAATGTTGACCCCACTACACCTTAAAAACAGTTCTGGGGTCCCAGGCTCTGAGTAGCAAACCATCAGAATCCATGTGAACACAGGGTATGTCCGTACTACAAATATATACCAGTTTTGTTTTATACAGTTGAATGCTAAGCTGCTCCTCCAAAGAGTACAGTCCTCCCTTCAAATTCACAGGGGTTATGGGCAGAGCACCCCCACGAATTTGAAAAAAACAGGAATAACAGGGGGCCTGGAAAGCCTCCCCGCTGGCAGCCCCCCCGTCCCCCCCGCCCCTTCCAAAGTGGCGGGGAGGCTAGGCAAGCCTCCTCACCGCCCACCCAATCCCCAGTCAAACTGCTTGGAAAGCCTACAGGCTCAGGTCATGAGCAGCTTGGCCGGGGAGGTGGCAACTCACCTCCTCCCCAGTCAAGCTGCTCAAGTAAGCCTGCAGGCTCAGGTTTGGTCAGCTCTCCTTCCCTGTGGGGGGAAAAGCCAAAAACCACTCACCCCCTCCCCACAGCCTTGCAAATACGCGAATTCTCAAATCCGTGAATTAGAAAGCCACGAATCTGAAGGGAGGACTGTACTGGCAAGTGCACAGTGATAAGAGTGCTGAGAATTCTATAAAGTTCAGGGTTGCAGAGTGGGAATGACTTATCAAACCAGTTACGTTGTAGTGCCCGTATTCTCCTTCCAAGCCAGAACAAGTTAATTTAACCCCAGAAAAACAAGTGCTTCAGGTGCTGGATTTAAAAATGTTGGCAAGTGTATTAGTGTTATGTGTGTATTATCTATGGTAGATATGCATATGTTTTGTTAGGCTGCTAATACATGCCATAATGGAGAGGGATTGAAAAATATGGGTGATCCTGTACAAACACTGTACAGTACTTGGAAGCTTTTAAACTGTGTAGTCCCTCAAAATACACTTGCTCTTTCATTGTCTTTAGCTTTGCCTGTTAAGTGATGACAATCCAAGTAGACTTCCGTATCAGTTACTCTTGATTTTTTGTTATGATGACAAGCCACGGGCTTGCTGCCAATAAGGATTCTTATATAATATTAATTTTACTTTTTAGATTTGCTCCTAGAAGGAGCTACTCTATAATCCTGAGAATGTATAAAAGTTATGCTCATTGAGAAAAAAATGTCTTCTCTCTTATTTTAATTCAAGATAGATACAGTATTTAGCATAACTGTATAAAATATAAAACAAGGGAGAAAATGGGATGTTCATAAATACAGTAGAAAAATCAAAATGACTAAAAGTAGAAAATCTTGATTGTGTATTGTAATTGAAATTCACTATCTTACGAATAAAATCACATTGTTCAACAAGTCAGCAAGGAATTAAACTTCCTTAAAATTTCATTGGAAATAAATATCAACTAACAAAATCATGCCACATGCCTCAGACAAATGTCATTATCAATCCAAATGAATAGAATGTAAATAGATGGTTTTCAGAAAATGCCTCCTAATATGATATGACATACATTGCTATCATCAAATTTCTAACACTGCTTGTCCTTTAGCAAATGTGAAAAAGGAAGATATGTGAAGGAAGGACCGATTTTCAATATACACATTTATTTTAGCAAATGGCTAAGGATGCTTCCAGACAGAAGGTTCCTAGTGCTACCATTCCAAAAGCACTGGATAGCTGCAATGCTTCTCCTTTCTTAGTGGATTTTGTGGTAAGGGGAAAAAAAAGACAGAAGGAGCAATAGAAAAACATGGGATGTTTATAAATGCAAGGCAATGAAATGTGAGCCCCTCTGTAAAATTCTGTGACTGATAGAGGGTGATTGCACAACTAAAGCCTTAAGTCTCCGAAAGGAATTGGTTACAGAGGGGACACCAAAAATTGTAATCTTCCATGCCATTCCAACTTCTCTATCTGCAGCAAGAGCAATATGGGACATCAGCTCTATTCAGGTAGCCTAGTTTCAGATCATATGGAAGGACAGAGGTATGCACTCAAATCCCAGCAATGTAATCACACTGAAGTGAAAATGGTTATACAGTTCCACATGACTTAATAAAAAAATATTTTAAAAGCAAAGTAAATACATTCAGCCCAATGCAGTTATGGGAAGGTTGAGCTTCCGAAGAAGGGAGCTGGAATTATGCATTCTTCTATATGATGTGAAATCAAAACAGCTAAACAAGGTATCATGTTGTTCATTTCCCTGTCCATGTCTAATTACCGCTAGAGAAGAGGACAAGATAATGCACAACATCATGCTGTCATATGCATTGACCTCTTTGCTGAAAATTATCAGGAAAGAAGGGGAACTTGTTGCTGTTGTCAGTGGAACTTTTGACTATTTTTGTACATAAGCACTCCTATTATGTGTTCTGAATGTGGGGGGGGGGATGGATGCACCCACTGATCAAACCTCCAACACTATATTTCTCCTGTCTGAAGGATATCTTTTAAAACCCTTTAAGGTCAATGAATGGAATCTGATAATAGACTGAACTCAGCAATTTATTTAATGACCCAGTGCCAGGTAGACTCTGGTTTAGTAGCCCAGGGTTCCACACCAAACAAGCAATTGCATCACTTTCCATAGAATTCTTACAAAACATAAAGTGGCAGCAACCGAGCAACAAAAGGCTAAGACATACAAACAAACTCATCAATAAGGAAAAAGCACTATTTCCAGGCTTTATATGTCACACTTGTTCTTTGTATCCTAGCTGTTATCATATCAGAAGAATATGTCAAGATGTTTTGGAACATGGCTCACAATTTTTTGCACATGTTTAGCTTAACTTGAAATCACTGGGCACTGACAACATTTTCTGTGTTTAAGCAAACTGTTTTCTTCAATGTGGCTCTACCGTACTTCATTTAAGCCTTATGATCACTTTCTGACCTTTACCCTTCATTCCTCCCCTCAATCCTTTCCTTTTAGAGAAAGGTTCACTATATTTTAATTACAAGACAATAATATGACATTTTGTCAAGCATAACCCCAGCAACCATTCATTCTTCATTAGACTGAAGGTAGGCCTATTTATGTACAGCTATACTGTATACAAATAGGGCTTTTTCATATACAGTAGATGGGAACCCTGGGCAGTCAGGGTTCTCAGTGACAGAGAGGAGTCATATGTATCAGAAATACAGGATATGTATCTTCTGCAGAAATTTTCCCAATGCTATATTTTTCTTTGGAAAATTTCCCACACTATATATACACATTCATCCATAGTTCTCTGGGCTGTTTACTGCGATCAATCATGTTAGATGGGCTAACACTTGAGTATGAATGTCTAGTTATTCTTCTAACAAGACAAGCATTGATTGACAAACCCCACTCCTCAGAGGAACAGACTAGCAAATAAATTATAAGCTTGTTTATATTTTGCAAAATCTATTCATTCTCAATCAGTAACAAGTACAAACAGTCAAGACAAAATGTAACAAAACTGTTGCTATAAGACATAGCAGGTGCATATCTTTTAAGTATGTGCCCTTTTAAAAAGTGTTCTTTCAGACAGAGCTTTTTTACTGTTTAATATAAGGAAAGCATACGCTGTTTTCTTTATGTTACTACAAATAAAATAATTTCTGCATAAAGCATAAATATTATATAAAGTAATGGAAAATTTTCAAGTTCTAATTTTCCCAGTAATCCACATTACTGATACATACAAAGAGTTTCTTTCACATCAATGCACAATGTGTACCTGTGCTGTGTGTACCCAGCAAATACATTGGTGGCAAGGGAAGTGAACATAATGCTGCTTCCTCTCACACATTCATCAAAATCCAGGGGGAATCATGTACATAATGGTCACGATTAAATTCTATATTTACTTCTACCCAAAAACCCATATCCTAGTCTTATTGATACCTGACACTTCCTTGTAGCCAATCATTTGGGGGAGATGTTTAAAAAAATATTGACTCATATAGTGAAGCCAAATCCAACTCTCCACTCTTAAAAAACACTTATTTGGTTATTCCCAAAGGTAATAAATCTAAACCAGCAAGGTTTTAATTAACATTTCCTGTATTCTATTCCCCTCGCTTCAATTTTCCCCCAACACCTATAAAGAAATGACCTAAAATTTAAATCTGACTGTAAATTGGAAAAAAAAAAAGAGAGAGAGAAAGAAAAGTTAAATGTTTTGCTTAAAATGTTTCATTCGCTATAGCAACAGTATATGGCCAATATTCAGTAAATAAAGTAGAAGAGCTAAGGGACTATATAAGACAGAAAAGCCATTTTTATACATGAACTATACAACAAAAGTCAGCGCAAAAAAAAAAAAGTTTAATTATTTTGAGTGCCAGTAAAGGATCAATAAAAGCATAGGTTGTTAAGTACTACTCAGCTAGATTTTTCCTGAGATCAGCTTCCTGCTCTTGAAGTTATAGAAATCCATACTTTTATTTGCAGGATCCCTGTAGTTAATTTAAAAAGGAAAAGAACTAAAGCCTTTGATAAAAGTTTTAACGTTGAAGAAGACTACAACACTCCATTGTGTATTTTTAATAGAGTAATGCTTCTGACAAGCCAGCATATGTCTGGAGCACTGTATAGTCAGCATGCATGGACTACACTGCCCAATACTACAAAGCAAACTAGACATGACATTACAGTAATTGCATTGCTGGCCCATTCATGGCCTTTTAAAAACTAAATGGCAGCTATGGAGAACTGATCCAAATCAGGACTGTCGTTTGGGGAATGGAGATTAACCCTTGGATTCTCCATGATACAGATCAGGTTGGCTTGTTTATTGTAGGCCTCGTCTACATGGGCCAAATGAAGCAGCCTCCCCCCATTCCTGAGCCCAGCAGTCTGGACAATGCTGGGGTTTTGCCCCGATCCTAGTCCAAACTGTCCAGACTGCGTCCAGACAGGTCTGACAGGAATCTGGGGCAAATAACCCTTAAAATGGAGAGAACGAGTGGTAAAAAAGCCTCGCCGTTTGCTGCAATTTTTCCAGAGAAAATGGTGAGTTCATTACTGTAACAGGGAGTGTCTGCATATGCAACCTACCCAGTGCCTGGTGCAGCCATTTCCCAGCTGGGCTGCACATGTTGCATCTGCTGAGGTCACAGCAAGGTGCCCAGCTATGTGACCACAGCCAGGCACCTTGTTCCTGGCCTCAGAAGATGCGACCAGCACAGGGAAGAGAAGCACCAGTTCGCACTCAGGCCATGAGTTGCAGGCACCCCTCCATTGCTGCAATAGAAGGACAGGTAATGGAGGGGAAATGCTGCGGGCCCAGGGCTGGAATATCTGGCCAGAACATGGAGTATTCTGGCCAGTGTAGACAAGCCCTCAGAAGGACAACTCTAATTGTTTGAAGTGGGATAAAGTCAGGTTCAGTCAAACAGCAAATGAGAGGAAAGAGAATACAAGGACACAGACAGCAAAAGAAGCAAGTCGTTAAATGCTTCAGGGCCTTTATTCAGGTTCTGTGTTTTCCATTCCTCACTTCATGCCTCAGGGAGAGAGCTTTATCACCGAGACAGCTGCCTCAGGAAGAGAGTTTTACCAGGTAGATAACTGGTTAGTAGATTTGGATTTCATGTTAGAAAGAACTTTCTTGACCATGTCAGCTGTTTAACAATGGAACACCCTGCTTTGGAAAGATGATGGTTGTCACTTAATCAGTGGTGATGGTTATGAACACTGAGGAGATTTTCAGACGATCCTTGCCGTGCAAGGATCGTCCGGGACAGTTTCATCACAGCAGCGTGGCAGGGGGTTGATTTCAGATGACGCTGTCGCTGCTGCGAGATCGTCATTCCCTCTCACGCTAAGGCTTGGAGCCTGCCACGCAATATTTGCCAAGATTTTATTCACGGAGGTTGTCCGTGAATAAAATCTTGGCAAATATAGCGCGGCAGGCTCCAAGCCTTAGCGCAAGAGGGAACGACGATCTCGTAGCAGCGACGGCATTGTCCAAAATCGACCCCCTGCCACGCTGCTGCGACAAAACTGTCGTGGACTATGCTTGCACGGCAAGGATCGTCTGAAAATCTCCCTAGTCTAGAAGAAGAGGCTGGAGAGCATAATCCATAGAGATTATCCTATTGGAGCTCTATCTCCTTCCCAGATTTAGAACTGGCATTGGATACTGTGCTTGAAAAATTATTATAGATACAGTTATTGTATAATGTATTTCTGTAGGGAAAAGGCCCTGTATCATTAAGCCTCTCAAAGATTGCATGGCCATGTATGGCAGAGCATTTCTTCTTTATTGCCGCATGCCTTCCAGCTGTACTTATCTCATGCGTCAAGAATGCCTAACCACATCTCTATAGAAAAAGGTTGGAAAAGCCTTCCATCCTTTCGTAGGTCAGTAAAATGAGTACCCGGCTTGTGGGGGCGATTAGCTAATACACATTGGAAACTGCTTAATGCAGTGTAGATGTGTAAATTGCTATTGCTTAACAATTTGTAAGCCACTCTGATAGCCTTTGTAGCTGAAGAGCGGGGTATAAGTACCTAATTATTAATTCTTTATAACATGCGGCCCTCCAGACTGCACTTCTACTCCCAGCTTTCCTCATTATTGGCTATGTTGGCTAGGCCTGATGTGAACTCATCCCAGCAAGAATTGAAGAGCTACAAAATACCCACCCCTATTACAGAATTCTCTTTTGCAGAGAGATCTACAGTGAGGCATGTAATGTAGGCCTTTATAGCACAATCTCACTGTCTTGCTCATGGAGAGCTTATCTACATTGATGGGAAACCCCATACCTACTTCATAGCTGCAGTGGATTTATTTGATCCACAGCGTCTCCTTAAACACCACACATATTGGGTTTGTCCGATTAAGATCAGAGCATCCCACCACACTGTAATCCGCATCAGAGTAAAAGGGCAGTCCTATGCTGATCCTATATGTAGTACTATTCCGGCCACAAGGCTGGGGTTGCTCCAGGGTTGTTTTTTTCTGTTTGCTTGTGCATGTGAATAAGTGAATATATGTGGTCTCAGAGTACTGTGTTACTGGATAAGTGAAGATATGCTATCCAGGTAAGCACATACTGTAATTGAAACATTTTAAAAAAATTAAGTGGCAGAACAGAGTTCCATCCACTGGAAGTCCCACCCCAGTTTTGCTCTGAAGTTAATCCTTGGCCACCACACAGCCAAAAAGCTGGATTTCCCTCAAATGCAGAGCAAACTGTGAATCTTACAGATCCAGGGGTTTCCTGCAGAACCCCCAGTGAAAATGAGCATCATCAAAAACATGTGTCAGCTGTGTCATGAATGGGGTGGGTATGTGTGTGTTTTTTGCCTGTGTAGACAAGCCCAGAGTTTTACAGAAAATCCAGATGACATTGTATTCAGTTGTAGCTCTCCTTTATTTTTTAATGTTTCTCTCTCTTTTTTCCCATATCAGAAAAAAAATCATATCAAAAAATGGTGGAAGAGATGTACAATGCCTCTTAATTTTTATGGATAGGGCCCCTCATTCAGGAAGCATCCTCATGGGTAGGCCCTATTTGATATTCATTCCAAAAGATTAATTTTAGCTGATTTTAAAGATAATTTTTAGAAATGGATTAACATTCATCCATTAAAATGATATTAGAACTTTCCAAATGAATGATCAGTCAGCCAGACCACTATACAATAGTTATGAAGGAGCTAGATTTTGCAAAAAGAACTAGTAGAATATGTCTGTGCTATGCAATATTTATCACTGTTCCTGAAGGTGACAAAGCATTTCCAGTTTCTTTCGCTTTCAGAAGTCTTTAATGTGACAGCTCTGTGAAGTGGGTTAATTTGCATGAGATGTGAAAGATGCCACTTACAGAAATAGAAGTGACAACCGGAAAGGGCTGTAAATGTAGTTGTCAGATACTAGTCTGCAACAGGTAACAGACAAGTGAAGCAAGAATTCACAGTGAACCCAGATGCAAAAGATATATTCAAAACACAAGGTAGGTATGCTGCGCCCATCCCCTCCCTGAGGAGGTACATAGTAACCATCTCCTGGCATGACAAAGCCAGACTGCCAAGTAAGTGCAGACACTTTTAATAAACTTCTCAGACTACAGAAGGGTTGCTAAGCATGAGCCTGCTCTCATTTATGCTATACAGTACAAGCCCTCTCAAGTAGTTGCCAGACTAGAGGATTAACATTTGCTGTACTGGACAGATTGATGCAAGATGACTTAGGATCTTGCCCCTAACAATAGTGATTTAACTCTCAATCATGTTGTTCTTGACAATAAATTATTCCAGGATCCAGCTCTCAGACTGGGGGCCTGGTTCCACGGCTATTTTTGTTGTGGTATTTATCGCATTAGCGCACTTTCGATTTAGTGCTGCACAGTTCCCACGACTTTATTTCGGTTCCTCATTAGTTCCGCGATGTAGTTCAGATGCGATTATAATATGCATTAAAATTAGCTGCGAAGTGCTTTATTTCAAACTTTTCAAGTTTCCACGGCATCGATATTCCGCTTATTAAAATATCCTTATCTATCAATCAACGATGCACGTCATTACTTTGCCAACGTACTTCCTTCGGGAATTCCCGCCACTCATGCTCTCATTGGTCATCCGGTTTCCCCCTCATTGAGTTCTGATTGGGCTTCTCAACATCATTTCAAGGTCTTTGTTCTTTCTATGGCGCTAACTCTAATTCAGATCTTTTGTAGCAGCCATGGAGGTGTTAGCTACGTTCAATTCCTGTTTATATTTGGCTATTAGAGTAATTTCTACAATGGTTTCATTTGCTGAGAACTGTCGCTCCTACCGACGAAGAATCAACATCAGGAAAAAGAAAAGACTTCGACAAAAACAACACTCCATGGCGGAGTTACTGAGTATGCAGTCAGGGGTTAAAAAGAAAATCATGCTTCAAAGGAGGATGTTTACCAGAGACGTATGAAGGATGTGTAGGCGGGTTTCTTTTGCGTCATGTAACCGAACCACCCACTTGTGGGGATGATGAGCAATCCGAACTTCAAAGTGTTGGGTAGTTCACAAAAGTGATAGTGAGCAAATATGCGGCACTTTTTTAAAAAGTAGGAAAATCAGAGGAGTCATTAAATGCACCGCTTAGGAGTTTTTCAGACCCCCTCCTTCTGAAAAAGTTGCTGGTGATGCTGAACACGTGGGAACTAAAAGGCTTCTTGGCGAATTCTTTGAGGATTATTTTTGCCGTGTAAACGGCCCCTCAGTAAGTCCTCACGGGAACATGTCCCTTCTGCTGGTATGTGCCCCTGCCTTCAGCCCTGGTTTGGGCAAGTTATCCCCAGAGCAGGCACTCTTGCTGATAAGATGTTTTAGGATCAGGTCTCAGCAAGTGGTTACTTCAGGCTGGTAAGGGACCCTTGGAGGAGGTAAAGGTACAGCCAAGTCAAGTCCTAGCTGTCACCATAAGGCATTGGCTGGTATAGGCTAGGCACTGGTGTGACATTGGGTTCGGATCTGGTAGAGGTAATCAGAACCCCAATGATAGCTGCCCTGGTTTTGAGGGAAGCCAAAGGCCCTCTTTCAGATTTGTACCTGACTTCAAAGGGATAAGGTAGCCTAATTGTACAAACCCTAACTGCCAAGTCTTTCCCTGGGCAAGTCCTCTCTCAAGCACTTGGCCTAACCTCCAATCAGTCTTACCCCTTGTATAGGTGAAGGGATTGATGTGCTCTCCCTGGCTTTAGCCCTGCTTCTGGCTTTCCTGGAGGGACCTCACACTCTGGGCTAAAGAGGTCTCTTGGCCTGCCCCAAGGCTCTAGCACCCCCCCCCCGCCCCTGATTCCCCTGAACTTCTTTCTCTGCCTTGCTGTTTCTGGGGTGTTTCCCCCTCCCTGCCCTCTTCCCCTTAACAAGCCACACCTGAGGTGTTGCTCTGTTGCTAGGCAACCAGCTAGAGGGGTTCAAGTGGCTGCAGTGATTTGTAATGACCTGGCACAATGTATTAACAAGAAATCAAAGCCACAAGCATGACTGAAAACATACCAGGAAAGATTAGCAAAATATTGCAGAAGCCAAATCACCACAGCTCAGTTGTAACAAGTGGTCACCCAAAACAAAGCTCCCATCTATATATACAGAGATACCTCAGTTCAAAGCCTCTTGACACTGAAGGGCCTTTTTTAAAACAAAGGCTTTTTAAGCACAGCCATCCATTTCTTCCCCATCCTCTGTTTAGCTGGAAGTTTTTTTTTTAACAGCATCAGCACTGGGAGGCTGGTGAAGGAGGGCTGAAGAAATACAGACTTTCAGTGTTGGATTAGAACAACATGCCTGCAGTAAACA
This sequence comes from Gambelia wislizenii, assembly GCA_030847615.1. Lineage (NCBI taxonomy): Eukaryota > Metazoa > Chordata > Lepidosauria > Squamata > Crotaphytidae > Gambelia > Gambelia wislizenii. Next base: position 222,822,613 of record JAUMIR010000005.1, on the reverse strand, counting down.
ATGCAATAAACAAAGCCTAAGCAGGGGAAGAGTGTGTTTCTGCTCTAGCCTATTGTAGCCATGCATGCCTCTGCCCAACAGACAAGGTAAGCAGCAGCTGCCTCCAAAATCCCTTATTGAGCATGTGTGAACAGCTGTCTTAGATAATAAATTTGATACGCAATAAAACTATGCTGTGAGTTGTTTTTTAAATAAAGATTTTTAAATATTAGGACTATCAACCAAGGAAATAGTGTTAGAGGAGTAATCTTCTGCCATTTAACCAAAATATCATTTAATCAATATTTTAAGTATATGTGCATATAACTGAAATCTGTCTCACAACATGCCTTTTGAGAAACTGATAAGAAAGTCCATGAGGGCCTAATAAAAGAAAATCTATCACCCACTACCCATCAATGCTTTCTTTTTCATTCTGCTTTACAGTAAGATACTACTAATAAGATAACCAGCAACTTCACACAGTAGAACTGGCACCACAGATTATTAAACTAACAATTAAATCATATGTGTGTTTAATCAGAAGTAAGCCCTTCTTACAGGGCTTACTAGAAGGTAAGTGTGTTCTGGATTGTACCTTAAAGTTTTGATTGATACATTAATTAAGCCAATAAGCAGAGAAATTCTATAAGGTAGGGAAAGGAGCAGGAATGGCAGAAAAACCACACCTTCTACGAGAGCCTTTTGGGACTCTCACCAGCATGAACAACCAACAAAATTCTGCATACCAGCTTCTGGAATTGTATAGTTCCTCCCCACCCCACAACATTCCAACAATGGTGTCTGTGGAATCAAAAAGCTTCAGCTTTGGCATATACAAAATATCCCACCACCCAATCCATCCCTAATACACCTTTGAGACACACACTTTTATCCTTACTACTGGGTGCCATTTACACAATGAAAATGTAGTGGGAAGAATTCATGTTGAACCCTGGTTGTTTACACGTACATCAGGTCGGGCACATGATTTTCGGAAGGGGGCCACCTTTTATCCCTCAACCTGCAGGACTTCCAGTCCCACAGGTTGTGCCGGTTTTTAAAAAAGTCACTGGAGGATTCGGAAAATCGGAAATGTAAACAGCCCGGGACAAGCTATCTCGGTACTAGGGGATGACCGGAAATGGTGACTGGGGCTGGCTTAGAGATCAGCGACCAGAAAAGGAGGGGTCAGTCACCCGTTCAACAGATTCAGCCTCACCAGCTGAAAACCAAGGCATCCCTTCCAGCTGCACGAAGGTTTGTGTGTGTGTGTGTGTACTAAATCACCTTTTAAAATGGATTTCTACACTGCAAACCCTTCAGCTTTAACCTCTTCCTCAACTGCATGTTACAAAGAGATCGTGGTGGGCAGAGGGTCGCCCACCACCTCCCTTGATCACCTCCCTGGGTCTGAACGGATAATCAAACATTCATCCCACACACACAAGGCACAGTAAAAAAATGCCAGCATCTGGGTCTTTCAAAATGCCTTGTGTGTCACTGGCTTGAAACCTTCACTCCACAGCTGCCTCTGCTTTAAGGGTTAACATTTTAAAGAGACAAGGGCAATCGCAAGCCTCTTCCCCCCACCACTCAGCTTGATTTCAAAAGGAAATCACAGGGTTTAACCCTGATTGTTCCTGCCTCCTTCCAGCTTTGTGCCAGCGTCTGAGCAAAAGATCACACATTCATTCAAAACAGTAAAAAAATAAAAACTGCCAATGTCTGGGTCTTTCAAAATGCCTTGTGTGTCACTGGCTTGAAACCTCACTCCACAGCTGCCTCTGCTTTAAGGGTTAACATTTTAAAGAGACAGGACAAACGCAAGCCTCTGCCTCCTGATCTCTCCCCCCCCCCGAGCCAGCCAATAGCATCGCTCGTGGCGCGGAACTCTAAAGGAAGTACGTCACCGAGGTTGTGAAAACACGAGTAATCGCATCCTTGATTGACAGCCAAAAAAAATATATCCCGGTATGCTAAACATGTGTAAACAGCAAAAGCACGGGATATAAGAATGTGAGACCAATAAAAAGAAACAGAACTTTTGTCGTGTAAATATCAATCACGGGATCTTCCGGGATTTCCTAAAGCATGACAAAAATTGTCTAAACAGCGCAGGACGAATACGGGATCAGGAAGTCACGGTACGCCCCACGACAAAAATTGCTGTGTAACTGACACCTTGGTGGAACATGACAAAATTCCAAGAGAATTTCCACAGACAGATCACCATCTACACCAGCAGATTCCTTTTTCTCTCCCCATGGAAAGGGAAATTGCCTTGGGAACACCCTCCCAGAGATCACAGGCTTTCCGTTTCTATTTAAAACACAAAATTAATTAAAGTCCTATCATTAAAGGTGTATCTCTCTCTCTCTCTCTGGCTTTTCGTCGCAAACGAAGATTCAGGAAGGACTCATCCCACACTTTCTGCAAGCACGCTGATGACTAAAAAGACCAATCGGAGATAAACAAGTCCGGTTGCAGAAAGCATAGCAGAAGGTCTCCTTGGGTGATGTTTCCAGGTTGGGATTCTTTCTGCGTTGTCGTTTCTCTTTAAGACTTGTTCGGCGTGAGTTCTCAAATAAGGCTGCAGCATTGTGGATAGTGCGCCTCCATGCCTCCCGATGTGAGGCCAGGGCGGACCGTTGTTGGTGATCAATTTGGCCAAGCCTGAGATGTTGTTTCAGGGAGTTCTTCTATCGCTTTTTTTGGAGCTCCCCTCTTCCGCTGACCAGTGGCAAGTTCACTGTAGAGTACTATTTTTGGGAGGCGATGGTCCTCCATCCTAGAAACGTACCCTGCCCAGTGCAGCTGTGTTCTCAATATCATGGCCTCAATGCTGCTTGCTCAAGGACAGCAACATTTGTCACATAGTCAGTCATTAAAAGTGTAACATACAGGAAAAATAGCCCAAGAATCTGTATGTACTAAAGGAAAAAAGTGTACAATATATGTATCTGTGTACCTTCCAAATTTTGTTTCTCCAAATAGAATAAAATAAGTGGGAGGAGTGTTAAGAAATGCTTCAAGCTAGTGATTTTCTGGATATGCTTCAGAACTAGCTAAACCACTAATGCTTGTTGTTGGTCTTACTTCGGGCTGGGAGCAGCTATTGCTCCTCTTGATCTTTCATTCTTTTCTTTTTTAAAAACTCTGTGATGCTTACACATCTAAGTCTTGAACTGAGTCCAAGCATAACACTATCTTGAGCTTACCATCTGGAATGTGCATTTTTAAAAAATCATTCCAAAAGCATTGTTAACAGTACTAGTTTAATACTATTTTTATTTTATTTGTATTTTATCTGGATAATTTATTTTATAATTGTATTGTATAAAGTCAGCCCTCTATGACCACAGATTCTGTATCCATGGATTCCACCATCCACAGCTTGAAAATATTCCCCCAAAAATATGCAGTATTCCCAAAAGCAAACCATGATTTTGCCAATTTATATAAGGAACACTTTTTTACTGTGCCATTGTATATAATGGGACTTGAGCATCCATAGATTTTGGTATCCACATAGGTCCTGGAACCAACCCCCAGTGAATACTAAGCCCCCACTGTAGTTTTATATTTTATTATTCCTTCCTTCCCTCTGTGTATGTGTACAAGGCCCTCCACATTCTCTGGGATGGCGCAAGACCCCTAAAAATGTGGAAAAATCACAAATATCTCTAGACCACCCCCAAACCATATTTAACACACACAAAAAGGACAATCCACAGATTCAACCCATAGTGGATGCCTTTGAGGAGGTGGGGTTCCTTCACAGGCAGAAGTGGGTGGCTGGCAGGGCTTGCTCCCACCTCCGCTGCTGCCCTATGCCATTTTTAATGAGGACTTACAAGCCTTGACACACATTCACAGTCCTTCTCTCTTGCAAGGGTTTCAGTCCCTACTAAAAATGGGGAAGGGCAGCAGCAGAGATGGCAGCAAATACTCTGCGAATAATCAAATCTGCAAAAGTTAAACCCTCTAATGTGGAGGGCCAACTGTATGTATACACATATATTTTAGATTGTACACCTTTGGCAGGACCCACTGTTTTTGGTTGTTTTACTTGTAAAGCATAAATTAAAGAAAAGAAAAGAAAAGAAAAGAGATATAAATAAACGACGACGACGACGATGATGTTATGAGCACTATACCTTTACTTTTGATATAAAGCCACATGGACAAGATATGTAGCAGCTTTTAGGTACTTTCTGTGCAGATGAACAATAGAGTTTGTCAGGTAGGAGATTTCAGCTACAGTCGTGCAGCTATTGTGTTATATTCAGAGCATGCAACTGGGTCGACAGAAGCAAACTTTCCTGTTACTACCTCTCAACAGCACCACAAGCTAACTGAAAATACTACATAGAAAGTTGGGAAGTCCTATTGGATGTGGCAGGAGCAAGGAAAGAGATCCTTGAAAATTGGATAGAGGCACCTTTTGTGAGCAAACACCTTCTATCCTTCTATCCCTAGAAGGTATATCCTGGATCCAACCCATTTACTTTGGAGTAATCCTCACTGAGTCAGTGGAGCTTACTTCTCAGTCACTTGTGTATGTTTCTTAGCACATGCTGTTCTCTAACACGAGTAGGATAAGATGGCATAAATAGATTGCACTTGAGCTAGAAAAAAAGAGATGGAGAAAAAATTAAATTACTGAAATATTTTAGAAGTGAGACCCTGAGTATTCTGTAAAAACATATTTTGTCATAATTTGATTTTACTGAATCAGTGCTTTTCCCATACTTTTTTGAGTGGGTGAAATTCTGCTTTGATTATTCATTTAATTGTAACTGCAGGTTTTAGTGTAGAAATGTGGGCATATTTATGAAAGATTACTCAACAACTGTATTCTGAGCTTCCACATCAGTAAAGAGAGGCAATAATAATTCTTAATTGCAGGGATGTTACAAGGGCAAATTAATAATCTGAAGATGAAAAAGGGTATGCGTAATACATCTAAGCATAAAAACAGAAGTGCTGAGATTGTCCTAATTTTACTGATTCTGAAAGGAATATGACAGAGAAACTAGATTTATAGGGTGGAGGGACTATTTTGTGAAGATCCATATCATAATATCTTACCTTGACTGAAATAAAGATACTTGAGGGATTGTCTAACAGCACAATCTGTGTTAAACTGAATACCAAATCTCTGAGAATCATAGAATCATAGAATTGCAGAGTTGGAAAAGACCACGAGGGCCATCCAGTCCAACCCCCTGCCACGCAGGAAATCACGATCAAAGCATCCCCGACAGATGGCCATCCAGCCTCTGTTTAAAGACCTCCAAGGAAGGAGACCCCACCACGCTCCGAGGGAGTGTGTTCCACTGCCGAACAGCTCTGACTGTCAAAAAGTTCCTCCTAAGGTTGAGGTGGAATCTCTGTTCCTGGAGCTTGCATCCATTGCTCCGTGTTCCAGTCTCTGGAGCAGCAGAAAACAAGCTTGCTCCATCCTCAATGTGACACCCCTTCAAATACTTAAACAGGGCTATCGTATCGCCTCTTAATCGTCTTTTTTCCAGGCTAAACATACCCAGCTCCCTAAGTCTCTCCTCATAAGGCATCGTTTCCAGACCTTTCACCATTTTAGTCGCCCTTCTTTGCATACGCTCCAATTTGTCCATATCCTTTTGAATTGTGGTGCCCAGAACTGGACACAGTATTCTAGGTGAGGTCTGAGCAAGGCAGAATAGAGCGGCACTATTACTTCCCTTGATCCAGACACTATACTTCTATTGATGCAGCCCAAAATCGCATTGGCCTTTTTAGCTGCCGCATCACACTGTTGACTCATGTTCAACTTGTGGTCTACTAGGACTCCTAGATCCCTTTCACACGTAGTCTCATTCAGCCAGGTCTCCCCCATCCTATATCTATGCTTTTCGTTTTTCTGCCCTAAGTGCAGTACCTTACATTTCTCCGTATTGAATTTCATTTTGTTAGCTTTGGCCCAGCTTTCTAGTCTATTCAGGACATTTTGAATTTTGATCCTGTCCTCTAGGGTATTAGCTACTCCTCCTAATTTGGTGTCATCTGCAAATTTGATAAGTATGCCCCTAATTCCCTCATCCAAGTCATTGATAAAGATGTTGAATAGCACTGGGCCCAGGACAGAACCTTGTGGTACCCCACTGGTCACATCTTTCCAAGATGAAAAGCAGCCACTGCTGAGCACCCTTTGGGTTCGGCCGGTCAACCAGTTACAAATCCATTGAACAGTTAACTTGTCTAGCCCACATTTTACAAGCTTGTTTGCAAGAATGTCATGGGGAACCTTGTCAAAGGCCTTACTGAAATCAAGGTATATGATATCCACAGCATTCCCTTCATCTACCAAAATGGTAATTTTATCAAAAAAAGAGATCAGATTAGTCTGGCATGACTTGTTTCTCTGAAACCCATGTTGACTGTTTGTGATTATGGCATTGCCTTCTAAATGTTCACAGACTCTCTGTTTAATGATCTGCTCTAGAATCTTCCCTGGTATTGATGTCAGACTAACTGGACGATAATTGTTGGGATCCTCTTTTTTCCCCTTTTTGAAGATGGGGACAACGTTTGCCCTCCTCCAGTCTGCTGGGACTTCTCCTGTTTTCTAGGAGTTCTCAAAGATTATTGCCAATGGCTCTGAGATTACATTTGCTGGCTCTTTTAATACCCTTGGATGTAGTTCATCTGGTCCTGGAGATTTAAATTCATTTAGTTTAAGAAGATATTCCTGTACTACCTCTTTGCTTATTCTGTGCTGGATTTCCCCTATTGTGTCCTCTGTTCCTTTATCCTCAGGTTGGTCCCCCTTTTCCTTTTCTGAAAACACCGAGGCAAAGAAGGTGTTGAGTAATTCTGCCTTTTCTCTGTCCCCTGTTAGCATTTTGCCATCTTCTCCATGTAGTGGCCCCACCATTTCCTTCTTCCTCCTTTTGCTGCAGACATACCAAAAAAAAAACCCTTTTTATTGTTCTTAACCTCTCTAGCAAGCCTGAGCAAATTCTGCACCTTAGCTTTTCTGACTTTACTCCTACACGTGTTTGCTATCTGTTTGAATTCTTCTTTGGAGATTTCCCCCTTTTTCCATTTCCTATACTTGTTCCATTTAAAACTTAGCTCTGTTGAAATTTCTTTTGTCATCCATCCTGGTTTCTTGAGACACCTCCCATTTTTCTTCCTCAATGGTACTGTCTGAAATTGTGCCTTCAGTATCTCCCTTTTGAGAAAGTCCCATCCATCTTGAGGTCTCTTCTCTTTTAGTATTCCTGACCATGGGATCACCCTCAGTGTTTCCCTGAGTTTATTGAAATCAGCTCTCCTAAAGTCAAGAATCTCTTACTGTTTAATATCTGAAAATGGCCTACAAAGTAGGATAAATACTCAGCATTTTCCAGTATTTCTGTCTTCCACAAAATCTATCTTACTTCACACTGGTCTTAGCTATGCTTTTTGTTCTGTTCCATTTTTCAATTTTCACTGAAGTACTTGTTTTATCCATTATGGGACACACATATTTCAAAGCCATATGATAGCCTTGAGAGCCATAGGATGACTATAGACAATGTTGTAGGAAGCCCACAATGTAGGAATGAGAATAAATGAAAATAGGCTTGCAAATACAATAAAGTAGAAACAAATCATAATACTAAATGAAGCACTGAAAATATTCAAAAATAATATTGGGTTAGAGCATAAAATGAAGTAGCAAAAGAAATATGTCCAAATTAACTATAAAAATCTCTCTATATAAAACTCTTGGGTATGTTTCCATTCCCAGTGTGCTGATTGGCTGCTGAGGAAACACACCCAACCAATCACCACTGATATGCAAATTCCCTCTCCACCTCACAATCCATTCCTGCCACTCAATCTGCATCTACATCCCCAGCCTCACAAGGGCCCCTTCCTCCTCTCCCTCCCTCAGCCACTCATCAGTCACGGGCTGTGGTGGGACCCAGACAGTTGACTGGTCACGGAGGTGGCAGTGGGCCGCCTGTGATGGGATCTAGGCAGTCAACTGGCAGTGGCTGCTGTGACAGGACTCAAGACAGTCAACTGGTGGCAGCAGGGGGCTGCCTGTGATGGACCCAGAGAGTCAACAGGGTTGTCGTGACATCTACTGGGTGTTTTGGGGGGAGCTTTTTAACGGCATGTGTTATGCTGGGTACAGCTAGTTATCTTTATTTTAACTTGGAAGAAGTACAAAAATTATAGTTTAGGGTTTTTTCCTTCTCTGCATTATCACAGAGACACAGAATTGTAGACTTGTGCAGAAACCTTAAAAGTATTTTAGTTCAACCCTTGGCTCAGCACAGGATGCCAGCTCAGCATCCCTGTCCGCTGACTGTTTAGCTTCTGCTTTAATACATCCAATAAAAGAGGACCCACCAATTTTTCAGAGATCAACAGTTTCTTCCACTGTCAAATAGCCCTTGGGAAGTTTCTCTTAATGTTCAGTTAAAATCTGCTTTCCTTCCATTTTTACTCATTGGTTGTAGTCCACCTTGCCTTCTGGAGCAACAAAGAACAAGCATCTCCATTTTGAAGATTGTGATAAATGTCTTTGGGCTGGTTTACACGGCAGGTTTTATTGCGTTAAGTTGCGTTTTAGCACTTTCCCGCATCAGTGGTGGGTAGTTTACACGGTATATGTTTACACAGCTATATTTTGTGGCTCTTTGATTTTTTCCGCTTTGAGGTTCACACAGCCAAATGTGCTGGGGGCATGGCCAAGCATTGTGAGGAGACAAAGGGATGCCATAGGAATGTCTGCCCTGGCCCGAACTCCGTGCTTAACAGCTTAGAGGCAGTCACTCTTCTCCCCCCGCAGCTCCCTGGCCACAAATCAAACGGAAGGTCCGTGTGCTTAACAGCTTAGAGGCAGTCACTCTCCCCCCCCCAGCTCCCTGGCCACAAATCAAACGGAAGGTTTTCCTCCTTGCTTAACAGCATTTTCTGCCAAATAGAGGAAAGCCAGAGAGAGAGAGAGAGAGAGAGAAACAGACTGTCAAAATAGCAGTGCAGCTCTGCTGCAGACCTTCGTGAAATGGTTTCTCTCCCTCCCCCATGCACAGGATCACTGCTGACGAACGGAGCTTTTACATACTTGCAAAATAGCAGAGAGGATGAGAAGGAATGCTCCCTGACTGAAAATTGATGGGAATCCTTTTTATTTGCAAACTGGCTTGCAAAATAGCAGAGAGGATTTTTTAAAGTTTCCTCTAATCGCTACTGTCTCTCCCTCCCTCCCCCTCTTTTGAGCCCACCCCTGCATCATCACCCCTGTATCAACCAATCACAGTGAAGCTCTGCTGTAGCCCTTAGCGGAATGGTTGTTTACACTGCCAATAATGCGCTACATTGCAAATATACCGGCAAAAGTAGCGACATCCCTTGCCACGCTATATTTGGGTGTTTCACCTTCCCCCCTTCTGAATGAGGTGATGCTGTGCCTAGACCCATGTGAACTATGAGCTATCTTAGCAGTATATTTAGAGGAATATTTGCCTGTGTAAACGACCCCTTTGTTACCCTTTACTTCTCCAGGCTAAAGATACTCAGCTCTTTCAACCGTTCCTCATACAACCAGTTTCCGGATCAGAAAAATTATGTCAGAGATGAAGACCAAATCATGTAAGGCTTTTTAAAGATGGGGGTGAGAGAGGAAAACAATGTGATGGGCTTCCCTTGTGGTTCCCAAACCTAACACACAAGACACTGAATTGTCTTGGTGGAGGCCCAGTCAGTAAAATGTTTGCAACTCAATCTGAAATCTAATTTCAATTGAGTGATGGGACAGAGTCAGTTTTCTTTACAGAAATTGCTGCCTTTTGGTTCTTTCCAAATGATTGTACAAGGGCAATATAATTCATGAACACCAGTTACTTATTTGCTGTTAGAGAGCCAGAGATCACCCCACAGTGGAACTTACCGATTGCCAACATATCACATTTCAAATATCCATGCTGTGTTGCTGGGTACGTGCTGCTGCATCATGCTCCCCAGCTTGCACATCCACTCTAAACAAAACAAACTCCCTTATGCCCTGGATGTCTGCAATAGCATTCATTAATTAAGAAACAAAAATCCCTCTACATGCCACATGATATGTTCCTGATATAATCATCATGCTCTATTTGCTCTGCATTATATTGCTTAATGACATTCTGAGTCAGTCACCAGTAGCTTTTCCAAACTAATGTGTGCTATTTGGTTTGCTCTACTTCAGTTATTGCACCAATATATATGTCTAATCTGCTATGAAAGCAATTCAGATTGATTATTAAAGTTTGGATGAAAGCCATGACCTATCCAACATCCCAACAAATTTGAGTGTAGGAAAAGAGAATATGGCATGCCCTATGAGTCATAGGAAGAAATTGTTAGCACTTCACTGAAAGTATAGGAGAAGTCTTCTCAAAATCCTTTCACTGTGTAGGACATGAGAATCCCATAGGTGCTTCAGACAACAGACCATGCAGACAACATAGGGCATGCTATGCTGTAGACCAGAGAGGGCTTCAAGCACCACATAAGCTGCACTGAATAAACATACTGAGCCTTTGAACATTTAAACCCCAGAGCAGTGAGGTACACTGTGCAGACCCCTTACACTATGTAAGATTATTGCATTGTTTTGAACAGACTAGTTGTATGTATTACAGATGACTAAATGGAATAACAGCCCTAGTTGCACAGGCCACATAGCAGAAGAACAGGACATAAAACCCCAAGGAGTTTTAAAGTTCTATTTCCAGAAGCCACAGCCAGACTGACCAATGGTGTTACATTATGGGACTTGAATTCAAAACATCTGGAAGGCATCTGGAGTGAACAGGTTGCTTACCTGTAACTGTAGTTCTTCGAGTGGTCATCTGTGAACTCACACAAATGGGTTATCTGCACCTTCACAGAGCATCATTCGGAACTTCAGTAGACTCTGGGGAATGTTCCTATTTTATCACTATTGAGGGCAACTGCTCTCTCTGTACTGAAGTAGGAGATGGCTCTCTCTGAACCAATGTAGCAGATGGCTCAGCTCTGCAAGAAGAAGACTCAGAAGTTTGAGACCAGTGATCTTTTGTCTTCTTTTTATGCCATTTATGGTCAGTTTGATTAGATTCAGCAGTTGAATCCTCCACAATACTGAGGGATCTACCTGGCACCAGTAGTAGAACCACAGCAGGCTTCAAAATAGGCCTGTTAACAACCCCTCCCCCTGTGTTTCACAGGAGAGAAAGTGGCATCTGCCAAAGATCTTTTCAAATCAATATGAACCAATGACCCTTAAGTGGTTGGTACAGAGAATGCCCAAGGCATGGTAGACAAGAAGAGATGGAGCCCATTGATACTGTATGCAACAGTCTATTTTCTGCTACCTGAGAAGCAGCCTCCAGTGCATGGCCCCAAAAGAGTGCCTTCAGTCTAACCTTTCTATTCCAATGGGCCTTAGGTGTAAAGGCCTGGCAGTGTCATCATGAGTCTACATTGTGCTCCTCGCCCAGACAAAGGAGGAATGTAGAACGCCCATCCTTTTCCAGGGTTTTTATCCACAGTAGACAGCGCACCACTTAAAGGAACTAGAGGAGGCCATGATAATCCCAGTGCAACTGTAGGGAAACAGAGACATAAATCTAAAGGAAGTCTAAGGTCAGCCGAAAAGACAAATCGCCAAATGCCATGCCAAAATGCAGAGAAAAGTTGTATAACCGTAGTCCAAGCCAATAAATCAGTTCAAAAATCAGTCAGTCAGAAAGAGAAAAAATGATCCAAAGTGTTCCTATGATGCTGCTGCTATGGTGGACAAAAAGGAACTGAGGGGTTAGGTGGAAAGCATGATGGTATGGTGCACATGAAATGGGCAGGGCTGCTGCCAAATTGCTTAAATAATAGGTCTAGAAGCTTCTGAATTATGCACAATTCAGGCGCAAATAGCCTATTTGTGTTAGTAACAGAGACCACAAAGAAAGGATGTTATATCACTACATCTACCCACCACCACCAAATGTGTCTCTGAGGGTGGTTGCATGGGAGAAGGAAAAGGGGTTCTGCCAAACATCACCTAGTGCAAGCAGATTCATATAGGAGAATTTAGTTATTTAATTTATATTCCTCCTTTCTCCCAATATGGGACCCAAAGCAGTTTACAACATGAGTTAAAACACAGTAGCTAAAACAATATGTAGGACAAATGTTTCAAAGGTTTAAACAACTGATACAATCAAAACATTAATTTTGAACAATTAAAAACATATCCAACAGATAACAGATAAGGAGCCCTGATGGTGCAGTGGTTAAATGCTGGTACTGAAGCCACAATGTTGTGAGTTTGATCCTACAGGGCTCCAAGGTTGACTCATCCTTCCATAGGTCAGTAAAATAAATACCCAGCTTGTTGGGGCCAATTAGTTAACACATTGTAAACCACTCAGGGAGTGCTTTGCACTGGTAAGCAATATAGAAATATAAATGCTATTGCTATTGCACATATTATATATTTTTAAAAATACAGCACACCCATTAAACATCTTGCTGCCCCGTCCAGTTAAAGGCTGAAAGCCTGTTTAAATATGAAAGTCTTAAACTAAATCAATAAGTAAACATATGGTGGAATATGGCCCTTCAGGTAGTCAGGACCCAAGCTGTATACAGCTTTGTAGCCCTCGGTGATAACAAGCACTTGCCTTGCCTGGAAAAAAAACAACAACCAATATTTTGTTTAGCCAATTCAAGAGTGACATGACTCATATGCTATATGTGAACCAGCATATCTTTTTGTATAGCTTTTCAAATGTCCAGAACACTTCATATACAGGAGATTTTCACACTACACTGTTACAGTGTTACGATTCCACTTTAACTGCTATGGCTGCCTCCTGTGGATTTCTGGGGTTTGTAGTTTAGTGAGGCCTAAGATCTCTGTGGCTGAGAGTTGTAAATGCCCCTCTCTACACTGCAAATCCCAGGATTCCACAGGAGGCAGCCATAGCAAATAAAGTGGAATAGTAATTATTATTATTATTATTATTTATACCCCGCCCCTCTGTTAAAACAATTGGAGCGGCTTACAAAAATTAAAATACAATACAGATAAAATCCCCAAACACCCCCCACCCTACCCTCCCCCATAAAAAAATATTAAATAATTATAAATTAAAACCAACTGATCTAAAATCACAATTAAAAACAATAAATACAATAAAATACTATAAATGGCCAGCGGACTAAAAGAAGCCAGGATCCCCTGAGGTAACACTATATAGTAACACTATAACAGTGTAGTGTGAAAATCTAACAGTGTAGTGTGAAAATCTCCATAGTCTATTTGTAATTCTCACCTCTGAGGTATTATTTCACAGGGCTGGTGGACTGAGGCTGAGACTCAGTGACTTCTCTAAAGCCTCCTAGTGAGTTAATGGCAGAGGTGAGAGTCAAAATTCTTAATTCAAAGTTTACTCTCTTAGACATTATATTATACTAGCTTTGTAATGATGAATGTGTTGGAGAATCAGTTAGTCATGTTTCTTTGTACTTCTGCTCTATGCTCACACAACAGCTTATGTCTTTTACCCAAGGCAATGGATTGATCTCTTGAGTTGATGCTAATACATGTTGAATATGTTTTCAAAAATGGGAAACAGCCATTCATTATTTCTTTGTCCCAATGTTTTTGACAGGGATAACCCGAGACCTGCATACACACCACTGAGTCATTCAGTCCAAGGGTTGGTCTAGTCACAAAAATCTGACCTAAATTTTGCATTTTCCTATTTTCTTTCCCTTCCCTTACTTCATTGTACCATCTGGACCAATGGCAATTTCTGGAGAAATCCATTGTTTATACACTTTTGTGGCATTTAGGTTGGTCCTAATGAAGGTGTTGCATACTCTCCCAATTGTCCTGATTTGACAGGGACAGTCCCGATTAATTCTCTTTCATCCCACTTTTCAGCTGCTTTTAAATGTTCCAGTTTCTCTCTCATCCTCTTGCTTTTCTACTTCAGTTGCTTCTAACTGTAGTTTGCACTCACTTAGCAGAGGAGAGAGCAGAGGGGGCTGAATCTTATCCTTCCCGATAGGCTCAGGCAAAAGCAAACTGCTGCAGGCTTTCCTAGCTTATGTATTCTTCCTCGTTAGTAACTTTTACCATTTGATCACACCCTCCTGTTAGTTGGTCACATCTCCTAGTTTTCATCTGTGAAATGCTGGGGGCTATGGTATTGTCCAGCTGCGGATCTTCTCCCCCCACCCCCGCCCCACAATACATTAGCATGGTTACCTTTGTGTTATACGTTAGCTGAAACTTTCTGGGTTGTGTCCAATGTATGGTTATAGATAAATGTCTCCCCTTCACACAATATGCTATTCTCTGTACCAAACATCAGAATAGGCATACTGTTAGGAAACACTCATGCCAGGGAGAGGCAAGGGAGGGGATGCATACAGCCTTCCCCAAGGCTGTTTTTGTGGTCCCCCAACTCTCATGGACTGTCTTTTTTTTTTCCTCACAAAAAAAGGTTGGACTGCCTTTCTGGAAGTCTCCAGAAACCTTTTAAAGACCACATGCCCTTTTGAATGCTAGTTTTTCCAAACCAAAAGTGGACTTTCAGCCTTCAGGTTTTGTCATCAATGTTCCCCATTTTTGGCAGTTTATAAGTCTCTTCAGCTCCCGGGGGTCTGTTGGAGCATATGTAAGTTTCCCTTACGTGTATGTATGTCTTATGGGAGGGACTACGGGGGTTGGTATTCCCTTCCTCCCTCTGCAGTGTTCAAACCTCCCCCTGACTTACTGAACAGCTTCTGAAGTCCCCCCTCCCCACAGCCATCCCCTGCTTTGTGGGAGGAATCACAGAAGCAACTCCCCAGACCCAGATGAAAAATGATGACATCAGCACTGAGATCCATCAGGGTCCTCCACAGGTCTCAGCATTGCTACAAACATTACGTATCTGGCTATGGGGACATGGCCAGATGCTTTTGTAATCCTACCCACTCCACATGAAGCAAGGAATAGCTATGCAGGGGGCTTCAGAGGCCGTTCAGTACGTTGGGAGGGGGGTACATGGCTCAATCTAGAATAGGTCTGCATGCAGACCAACTATGCAATGCTGAGCCATACAGGATTGCATCCTGTGAGTGATTACCATTGAACAAAAACATACTCTGATATTTTCTCATGAAAATTTACAATGAAAAAGGGGGTATTATTAAGGGTGTAGGGCCTAAGGTAGGCTCCAGTGAACAAAAACCTGCTGATTACTAGTCAAACATGTTAAGAATCTGAGGAAAGGACAAATAACACAGTAAAAAAGCTAGATTATACAGTGGATGACTTTCAGCCTGGCTGCTTCATCTGGGGGCCATATGAAAACTACCAGTATGTTCTACCTATACTGAGAATGAATCCACATTGCTCATTGTGCAGAGACTTGTAATAAATAGAGCTAAATCTCTGTGCTTATTAAACCACTAGAGCCCACATAGGTCTATGTCTGCATGGTGCGACATAGGTCTTGTCTATATGGTCAAAATAATCTGAACAGCATGTAAACGTATGGCAATCCATTCATATGGACATGCACATAAATATGTGTCATTCGTAATGGGGGCAGCCAAATCCACCGCAAAGTCCGTGTGCAGGGACAAAGTCACGTCTGGGGCTTTGTTCAGATTTTTAAAAGCTCCGTATGACATGCGAATGTGCGATCGTTTGAACATTTGCATTCACACAGATACAAACAGGAAGCATAATCTGATTGACTGGATGAGCATGTGGGGAGGGGCCAGCAATCAGGGAAAGTGACTGCGGCTGCCATGTTAAATTTTCAGCTAAACGAGGGTCTGGTAAGTCGATAAAATGGCGATCTTATGCTCTTTTTCTTTCTTTCTTTCTCTTTGTAAATACAAACTATCACTTGTGCGCACCATGGGAAACTGTTTGTTTTTTTTAAATTGGAGGTTGCAGATTTAAAATCACAAGTAAATCACTCGTGGCCACTGTCTTGGCTAGCGGGTCATGTGGAGTTTAGGGGGGTCTTTTGACCATGAGGACAGGTCGCATCATTGCAAATGCCTGCTTTTTCGGACATGTTTGTATTTCTGCCCCCTCCCCCCATATAGACAAGACCATGGTTTGTAATGGAGTATGTGAATGACATCAACATATTTCTTAGGATTTTTGTGCAAACCAAAAAATAAGGTGGGAGTGGGTAATATGAGATGGGATGACTAGACATACATTGGCTACAAAAATTAATGGGAAGCTAGGTATGACAGACCTCCATTTTAAACAAAGCCATGCTTTGCCTTAAGAACTGGACATGAAGACAGTTAGTCACAGCAGAATATGTATCCATGTCTATCTCTTAAGCCCTAATCAGACTTTCACAAAAAGGCCTGAACCTGGGAAGCACATGGGAAGGGTAGAGGCAGCCTCACTTCCTTCTGTCACTGCTCTCCACATGTGAAGACCAATAGTCTGAAGAAGACAGCATCCTCTATGCACGGAACTTATACAAACTGATTTTATAGGGTCCTTGATCATATTGACAGCCTTAGCACATAGCACAAGCTTGCCTCTTTAGCCTGTCAGTTTTCCAATGCTGTGAGTGAAGGTGGATGCAGCAAGGCTCCCACACTCCCTTCCTTGCACAGTGATTTTAGACAGAGCTCTGCTCACAACAAATCAAATTCCTTCCTATTTGGGCTATCAGACAAATTGGATCTCTGCTCTGGAATTCCAATTCAAATGTTAATCATTTTCTTTCTTTTGAGGTAGAAGCAGGTTGCACCAGTTTCAGTGCATGATGTCATGCAGGCCTTGCCCATTCTTTTGTAAGACACTTTTTAACCTGAAGAGGAATGTGACCCATTGCACAATCCCGAAAGGTTAAAGGATGATGATGCTCTAGTACATTGAGGAAATAATGAGGAGTAAATTTATTTAGTTTCATTTTTAGGAAGATCCACCATGGATATAAGGTTCCCATTCTTGTTGTTTGTTCCTCAGGCTTGAACTTCAGGGAGGTTGGTTTCCTTCCAGTACTTGAAACCCGAGTCCAGAAAATGACTTTTAATTCTTTTTGTCACTGAGCGACTAACTTTCCTCAAAGGAACAGCTACTTTTTTTTATTTAAAAAGGTTAGATTTCTTTACAATGAGCTTACCTATATATCCATGTGCCTTGTTGTGCTATATCCTACTAGCACATGGATATTCTGGTTTTATATAAAGGATTGAAGAAACACAAAATGCTTAAGATAAAAATTTAAATGTGGTGGCAGCAAATTTTTTACAGATTCTGAATGAAGGCACAAAGATTGGAGGATTGGTGTGGGAATCCTGTTGGCAGTTAAACAACCTAAATCTCCTAAGAAATTGACAGATGTTTCTAGCATGTGTTGCCTACCACATACTACAGTCTTCTAGCTCCCAACCTTCCCAGCTACCAAGCTGAATGGTCAGGAATGATGAAAATTCTAAACCAACATCTGGAAGGTCAATAATGTTTCCCTCCTCTATAACAGTGCAATCCTAGTATCTTGTTGTTCCTAACTGCCATAAATTCAACTTTGACTTATAGTGACCCTATGAATGAGAGACCTACAAGTCACCCTATCATCAACAACTCATGCTCAGACCTTGCAGACTCAGGGCTGTGGCTTCCTTGATTGACCTTCTATCTTCCCACACATTAGTCTTTTCTAGTGAGTTATGTCTTCTCATGATCTACTCAGAAATAGGTTCCACTGTGACCTGTTCCTGGTTAAGTATGTATAGGTTTCCAACCTAAACATAATATTCCTTACTAAGACTAGACATTCTTCTTTCAGATACTATTATAGGAGCTTTAATGTATTCATCTATCTCTCTGGGTCTAAACTCCTTCTTTCAGATGGCATCCTTCATTCATTTGTTCCTCAGATCTTGAATAGGTTGCCAATAGTTTTAACATAATAGCTGTCTGTGTGTGTGTTCCTTCAAGCTGCTTGATGACCTATGGTGAATTTCATAGGGTTTTCTTAGGCAAGCAATACTCAGAGGTGGTTTTGTCAGTTCCTTCCTCTGAAATATAGGCTACAGCATCTAAT
Source organism: Gambelia wislizenii (assembly GCA_030847615.1). NCBI lineage: Eukaryota > Metazoa > Chordata > Lepidosauria > Squamata > Crotaphytidae > Gambelia > Gambelia wislizenii. The sequence continues at coordinate 222,804,542 of JAUMIR010000005.1, read as the reverse complement.
ATTCATTGGCAGTTTCCCATCCAAGTACTAACCAGTGCTGACCCTGCCTAGCTTCCAAGATCAGATGGGATTTGGTGTATTTAGGGTATTTAGAAACTCAACATAATTCCTGGGGCAGATTTTGTAAAAGGACCATTGGACAGCAGTCCATGTTATTGTGGCCTTAATCCAAATGCTACTCCCAACTACAATAGGTGCATTAAACCAATAGGAACATGGTAAGTCTACACTTATTTAAATTCCATTGATTCAATGGGCCTATTCTAATAGAAACTAATAACTGAATTTAGATATGTGATGCCATGAGAGCCAGAGTGGTGTAGTGGTTTGAGCATTGGACTATGACTCTGGAGAACAGGGTTCAAATCCATGCTAACCCATGGGAACTTGAGCAGGTCACACTCTCTCAGCCTTAGAGAAAGGCAAAGTCAACCCCTTTTTGAATAAATCTTGCAAAGAAAGCCCCATGATAGGTTCACCTTAGGGTTACCGTAAGTCAGAAATGGCTTGAAGGCACAAAACAAGTCACCATTCTATTTTTTAAAATAATCCAAATATCTTCATGATCAAATATGGTAAAAAGATATTTTAGAGTTTCCAACAATTAATATAAATACTATTTTAAAAAAACCAACCCACACAGGGTTCACAAAATGGCAGGGTATTGCTATGCTGAAAACCAATTAAGCAAGCACCCTTGCTGATGCCCACCACAACAAAACATTTGGCTATGGAACTACTCCTGTATAGCAAAGAAATATGCAGCATCCCACTGATGGAAGAAACCTTTCTTAATCAATGCAGCCAAGTATTCTTGCTATTTTGTCTTTGGAATATTGAAATAGGAAATGAAAAAGAAAATTAAAGATGTTCTTTCTATCACCCATGCAGAGATTTTTTTGGTAATATGAAAGTTACATTTAATAATCGCAGGCATACATCTCTCAACCATTAGAATGGTCATGAATGCATTATATATTTATTTATTATGCTGTTGCATGCGCCTTCAAATCATTTCCAACTTTTGGTGACCCTAAGGCAAACCCATCATGGGTTTTTCTTGACAAGATTTGTTCAGGGAGGGTTGCCTTTCTTTTCCTCTGACTGAGAGAGTGTGACTTTTTTTAAATTTAGTTATTTATACCCCGCTCTTCAGCCACAAGGCTATCAGAGTGGCTTACAAATTGTTTTTAAGCAATAGCAGTTTACACATCTACACTGCAATAAGCAGCTTCCAATGTGTGTTAGCTAATTGCCCCCACAAGCCGGGTACTCATTTTACCGACCTATGAAAGGATAGTAGGCTGAGTGAACCTTGGAGCCCTCTGGAATCAAACTTGCAATGTGGGGACTTGCAGTACTGGCATTTAACCACTGCGCCACCAGGGCTTGTAGTGGGCTTCCATGTCTGAGTGGGGATTTGAAACCTGATCTCCAGAACCATAATCCAACACTCAGACCACTACATCACACTGACTCTTGTTTTTTTATTAGCTTTATTTATATCTCACTTTCCCCCTCAAAACCAGGACTCAAGGAGCCTTAGTTGACTAAAGAATTACATTTTCCCAGTACAGAAAATAATGACATTAAATGTAGGGGGAAAGGGAGGAATAGGTTAGATCCAGACTGGCAGAAAGAGACTTCCCTACTCCTGCTGCCTTATGGTAGCCCATCCAGTCCCCCTTAATATACTAAGTACAGTAGGTTCTTGGTATCCACTGGGGTTTAGTTCCAGGACATTTTGTGGATACCAAAATCCATGGATGAACAAGTCCCATTATGTACAATGAAGTATTAACATTTTGTCCCTTATATAAGATGGCAAAATCAAGACTTGCTTTTTGGATTTGTTTTTTTAATATTTTCAGGCTGTGGGTGGTGGAATCCATGGATGCAGAATCCATAGATACGGAGGGCCAACTGTGGAAGGTTTGAGAACCCTGTACAATGGTGTGGGTCTGGTTCAAAGAAAAATCGGATTCCCTAGAAACAGGCATGTGTACCTTCCCAATCTCCTGTGAAACATTCTGTGAGAGAAGCCTGGAAGACTGGCATAGGGTGGAGAAGATTGCTTCTGCTACCCAGTTGTAAATACCTAAATCTGGAGCCAAACTAGTATCTCTAAAACTGAAACTAAATCTTAAGGAAGGGACAAAGACTGTGAAACACATTAAGAAACTAATATGCATTTATTTGTTTATTTTTGCAATATTGTAATTGTAACTGTAAAGACTTCAGGAATGGTCCCTGAAAAAAAATCCTCTCTCATTCACCTTCACAAAACAACTAGAACAGGTAAGAGATTAACACATTCAAGTTTGTCCCCTGTGGGTGCTACCTCCACTTTGAGAATCACCAAGAAAAAGCTGCTAGAAAACTTTTTTGTTCTGTTTTGTTCTCATCAGAGGACTCCCCAGCGAGATCCACAATTTATCCCTTTGCATTGGAACAGTGGGTGAAATAATGAATGAGAAGCCTGGTTTTCTTGGGTCACAGACAGAAAGAAAGAGTTCATGTGAACACAGTATGACTCAAATAGAGCAATTTTCCAAATCAGCACTTTGCTCTTTCTGCCAGAGGCTGAGCTGCAAGATAGGCAGAAAACATATGGTGCATTTTCATCCTCCAGTTAAGCACCTGTCAGCCTCTAGCCATCATACCAAAGAAATAAATTTCCTAGGATTCCTCCCCCCCCTTTATTAGCCTTCATTAATTTGGTGCCCTCCAAATGTATTGGAATCTATACAGTAGTATATACTGTAGCTCCCATAATCTTCAGTCAGAGTGGTGCTGGCTGGGAGTTATGGGAATTGCAGTCTAACACATTTGACAGGCATCAGATTAGGGAAATACTGCCCAAAGAAGTTGTTCTCACTCATTGGTCCTTCAGAATCCCTAATCAATGGCCATGCTGGTTGTGGCTTTGCGGAGTTTTAAGTTCAAGGATCTGCACTGTCCTGAGATGAAGATGGCATGGTAGCAAAAGAAAATCTTTCTCATTTTTTTCCTGATCCAGAATTTCATTTCATAACTCTTCCTCAAGCATACTCATTATTCTAATCAGGCAGCTCAAGGTTAACATCATTAATCATATCATTGCTGATTTACAGGAAATGCTTCAACCCCCCCCCCCATACTTAGTAGAGAAAATTAGTTGGTGTTGTTTTTGTTCATTTGAATACTGCTATATAGGGATATTAAAACATCAGTTATGAAACTAATAAATTAGATAAATGCTAACTTTTATTAAGAATTATTGTAACATCTGTGGTAATACTGTTGTTTTTGTTGTGTGTCTTCGAGTCGTTTCCAACTTATGGAGACCCTAAGGCAAACCTATCACAGGGTTTTCTTGGCAAGATTTGTACAGAGGGAGTTTGCCTTTGCCTTCCTCTGAGGCTGAGAAAGTGGGACTTGCCCAAGGTCACCCAGTGGGTTTCCATGGCCAAGCAGGAATTTGAACTCTCTTCTCCAGAATCCTAGTCCAATGCTCAAACCACTATACAAACTTACCTGGGAGTAAGTCTTCAAGTACTCTATATGACTTACTTCTGAGTAGAGCTGCACTGGAGTGTACAGAAATTAGAATGTTAGGTTTGAAATTAATTTGATATCTTGCCGCTAAATAACTAATTAAAACACGAATGTTGGGCCAGTCCGTGGGATGTGCAGAGAATGGCATGGCGTCTGTCACTGTTGACCTCAAGAGAGCAACACTTTGTTACTGCCTCCTTCAAAAGCTTTTGTTCTTTTAAAGCTGCCTTTCTCCAACATGGAATTTCTATACACACACACACACACACACACATGGACTGTAAAGCCCATAATAGGACTTTTGCCTGGGATGGGAATGGTGGGAATCCCATATCTGGATAATGTCAATTTGAGGCAGGCTGTCTAAAAGCAAGGCTTCTCATCCTACACCCTCTTGAATTTAGTTTCTCACTCATCTGCATCTCTCCTTTCTTTCCACTCTCTCCAGCACATACACTTTATTCATTCTTAATATGCCTTGTTTGTTAAAGGTTAATAAGGAGTGATGTATTTCAGTTAGATGGCACTGATCCCACCCACCCCCCAGAAAGAGACCAAACACTTTCCTTCCATACAAGCCCATGGGGGAGGCGTATTCTGAAAGACCCTGGCTTCTTGCTGAGCAAACAACTCACTTCCTCCCACACTCATTCGGTTCCATTTTTCTTCTTCTTTTCCATTCTTCTTTTTAATTTATTTCCAAACATAGTTCTTCTGCTCCAGAAGCCAAATTATCTGACTGCGTTCTGGAAAGACACACACACACACACACAGAGTCTTTTCAAAGAAATCACACAGATTAGACTGCTTAACCACAGAGCCATATGACACATTTCTTTCAGTTCTAATATTTCTTCTCCTGAGATAGCTGATCTAATTATCCTAATGACCTAATTCACTAAAGTATATTTTAAACATCAGCATTTATTGGGGAATCTAGAAAGTTATGTGAAATCATTAGAAAAATTAGCAAATTAAATAACTCGGCAAATTAATCCCAAACTCTGGGATTGCATTCTTAATGACTTTTGATAAATTGGATGATCCACTCCCTCTTAACTGCCTTTGAAGGGATCAGAAAAGTAGGAATTTTGTGGTATGGTTCCAGTCCTATCTGATGGGGCAGTTGTGGTGTGCAGTAATGAGTGCCTGCTCCTTCACATTCCTGTACAAAATTCTATGTTGTTCTTAAAAGTTTTCGCTTCTGTGAGATAGCATTCATAGCACAATCCAACCACATGGATTAATATTTGTCACACAGTCCTGCAAGGTCTGAATTGAATGCAATGCCAACACAATATGTAATCCAAGAAGCAAGTCTGTAGACTTTCTGGCACAGAAGACAGGCCTTTACATTTTGCTTGTTATCTGTCAATTTAGCACCCAAGGCAGTCCCTTTTTTTGCGAGCAGGTGCTGCAATCATAATCTCTCTGGCTTTTCTTCGCAAATGAAGATTCAGGAAGGACTCATCCTGCGCTTTCTGCAAGCGCGCTGATGACTAAAAAGGCCAATCCGAGATAAACAAGTCCGGTTGCAGAACACACAGCAGAAGGTCTCCTTGGGTGATGTTTCTGGGTTGTGATTCTTTCTGCGTTGTTGTTTCTCTTCAAGACTTGTTCAGCGTGAGTTCTCAAATAAGGAGGCAGCATTGTGGATAGTGCGTCTCCATGCCTCCCGATGTGAGGCCAGGGCGGACCATTGTTGGTGATCAATTTGGCCGAGCCTGAGATGTTGTTTCAGGGAATCCTTGTATCGTTTTTTTGGAGCACCCCTCTTACGCTGACCTGTGGCGAGTTTACCATAGAGTATTATTTTTGGGAGGCGATGGTCCTTCATCTTAGAAATGTACCTTGCCCAGCGCAGCTGTGTTCTCAATATCATGGCCTCAATGCTGCTGATCCCTGCTTGCTCAAGGACAGCAACATTTGTCACATAGTCAGTCCAGTGTATATTTAAGATTGTGCATAGACAGCGCTGATGAAAGCGTTCGAGGAGTCGTAGGTGGTGGCGATAGGTGACCCATGTTTCAGAACCATAAAGGAGAATAGACAGTACAATGGCTCTATACACACTGATTTTTGTGCTTCGTCTCAGGTGTTTATTACTCCATACTCTTTTGTGAAGTCTTCAAAATGTGCTATATACCTTTGCTAATCTGTGATCGATCTCTTTGTCAATCTTAGCATCTGAGGAGATGATGCTTCCCAGGTAGGTGAACTGCTAAACGGACTTGAACACAGATTTGCTGACGGCAATGTGGGGATGGTGGTGTTCGTCCAGTGGTGCAGGCTGGTAGAGAATTTCCGTTTTCTTCAGGTTGACTTCCAGCCCAAACAGCTCTGCAGCTGTTGCGAAGCAGGATGTTAGGCACTGCAGAGCTGCTTCTGTGTGGGCAACAAGGGCAGCATCATCAGCGAAGAGCAGCTCACGGACTAGATAGTTTAGAGTCTTAGTGTGAGCCTCAGACGGCTTAAGTTAAACAAGCTACCATCAGTACGGTAACGTATATAGATGCCGTCTTCTTCAAGCTCTGCCATAGCCCTTTGGAGCATCATGCTGAAGATTGTAAATAAAGTTGGAGCAAGAACACAACCTTGCTTCACTCCATTATTTATTAGAAAGGGCTCTGAAAGAGCATCGCCATATCTGACTTCACCGCACTGGCCCTCGTGTAGCAAGATAATCATTTTAAGGAATTTGGGGGGACATCCTAGTCTTTCTAGGATCTGCCACAGACCTTTTCTACTCACAGTGTCAAAGGCTTTGGTGAGGTCGACAAATGATACATAGAGACCCTTGTTCTGCTCTCTACATTTTTCTTGCAGTTGTCTAAGGGCAAATACCATATCTGTGGTACTCCTATTGGCTCTGAAGCCACATTGGCTTTCAGGAAGAAGTTCTTCTGCAATAGCAGGAACTAATCTGTTCAGGAGTATCCTTGCAAGGATTTTTCCAGCAATAGAGAGCAGTGTTATGCCTCTATAGTATGGCAGAGGAAAGAGAAACAGTTATGTTGCTTGTCATCAGTCACATCATCATCTTGACAGCATTCCAAATTTCAAAGTCCAGCTGAAAAGGGAATAAATTAAATATTGTACTGTTTGAACAATATTCCTGAATCAGATGTCCTTGTCGGGGGGTGGGGAATCTTGAATTCTGCTGTGCAAAAAATAAGTAACAAGAGCACATTTTGTTGAGCCATATATTATGAACCCAATATATTAAGAACACTCTTAAAATTCAAGGACACTAAAAATATTTACTTCGAAAGTAAAGAAAGTGAAAGTAACATTTTAATAAAAATTAATACATTTCACATGTAGCTGAACACCTATGAAATGGGATGTTAAGATCTGGTTTCATCCCCATCTATTAATGGGTATACACAAGCCATCTTATAATTTCAGTGATGGATTTGCTGCTAAAGAACTGTAGGCTATTGTTTAAAAAAACTGTGAAACTTAATATAAATATTAGTGGAAATGTGCTGACTAAACAGTTAATACAGACTGAAAATCTTCTTATGAGACAGCTACCACACACCCAGTTTTACATATAAGCATATTTTCAGTCTAGTCATCATGGACAGAACCAGTTAATCCTCTCTTGACCGAAAAGATCAAAAGCTCCATGCTGCAACAGAAATGCCAACTAAGACACATAAATGTCTCCACTTATTGATAATTGCACAGCTAATACCCAATCCAAAATACTGGCCATATGTACATAGTACAGTAATAAGAAAGAGCTTTTCTAGGACCAGAAAGGTAGGGCATCATCCAGACAGTGATCTCCCAATGATGTTGCTTTTCAGCTTGCACATTAAAATGAGAGCTGCAAATGACACTTCACCTCCAACACACAAACTGTAGTTGGTATGGGATGCGTGTTATACTAACATACCAATATAAGATTTATGTCTATAAGTAATGGTAGAACTGAAGCAATAGGATGGGTATGCATACTTTAAATTCCTGGCTCATGGTTGATTATATATTAACATAAAATTGGAGATTTAAGATGTAGCCTTGTGCTAGAAGCTAGGACAGAGTGAGTGAACCAATCCCCCACCCTAATAAGTATAAACAAAATCTCAGTAGTCTGTCAACATTCATTTTTCCACCATCAGCACAGCTGATGAAAGTGGCTAAAACTACCGGAAAGACTCTAGCATTCTTTTTTTTTCTTTTTTGCAAAGCTTCACATTTCTGATGGGTTACTGAGAAAATAGCTCAGCTTTTTGTTTGCCTGTGAGAGAAAGGTACTGAGAGAAAGATAACTGAACCTGCTATGTAAATTCTATGACCTACCTTGATCCTCTAATCAATGTCACTTCCAGTTTGGACAGGTTTAAGGAGAACAAGTAAGGTTGTGGCACAGGATGAAGCCAAAGGAATCTGTCTCTCTTCCTAATTATTTTGCAAATGTACAGCTAACTTTAAATACTGTCTATATTACAAATAGGTGATTGAAAAGATGCCACCTACACCAATGTGTTCTTAACTGTAGTCAAGTATTTATGAACTTTTGAGTCAAAGTCATAGCTTGAGACAAAAGGCATGAACCTCACTGGTCTTCAAGATATTTCTCATGTATCTCATCCTGATTACTCGGAGTTACCCACTCACCTTCTCAAAGCTGACTTTTAATTTCCATACACACACTTTAGATTGTCCAGCACAGAAATATATTATTAATGACCTTAAAGAGGGTGCTATGGTGTGAGGGAATACATGTAAAAATGAAAATGCAGTAAATGATAATTCTGCATATAAAGAGCTGGGCAGCCAAAGTTGCATAATCAGAGTCTGTGACAGAAACTGCTGCAAGAAAAAAAAAAAAAAGGAAGCCCATTTACAGACTAAATTACACAGGAGAATCTGGCAAGGAATACATACACTAAAAACAATTGCAGGTACAAGTACAGTAAATGGTAAATATAATCTGTTGCATCTTTTATTATCTAGTATACAACCTGTAAGGCAATGCAAAGTAAACTAATTAGGGCCAGGTAATCAGAAAATATGGGAGAGGCATTTGGTAGAGGAAGGTTCAAAGCTGTGGAAGTACAGGGAAAATTGTAAGGACATTTTAGTCGCTTTGGGAACTATTTCAAACTAGACCAAGAACATGAACTTAGATATAATATTTGCTTCAGAGAAATCTAGAATGTCCAGAGGAAATAAACAAATAGCCTTTCCCAAAGTGATGTGCTCCAGGTGTATTAAATTGCAACTTCCATCATTCTCAGCTAGTGGCCATGGTGGCTGTGGTGATGTTACAGTCTAAAACATAGAGAGAGCACCAGGTCGGAAAAGGATCAAATAGGCCTTTCTATTATATATGGCATACATATACTAATCCTGTGCCTTTTAAATGCAACTAGCTATATCCAGAGTAATGTATGCCATTATAGTAGATTTCAAAGGTTCACCCAGTTCAGCTACACACTATTATTTTAGGGAAAAAAATATTGCATTGTTTTACATGTGGGTGTTGAGGGGGTGAGAGAGGAGGGGGGCCCTTGTGAGGCTGAGGGTGTAGATGCAGACTGAGTGGCAAGAGTGGATTGTGAGGTGGAGAGGAAATTTGCATGTGGGTGGTGATTGGCTGAAGGACTAAAAGGAGGGAGGGGATTGGTTGGGTATGTTTCCTAAGCAGCCAATCAGCACACTGGGAAAGGAAACATATCCAAGCATTTTATATATATAGATGTGATAATAGCAGATAGCATATAACGAAACTCCAAATAAAAATATGGGGAGGTTGTCTGTTATTGGGAGACACAAGAGATTCTTAGCAATTTTCACACCTTCAGTTCCTACTCCTGCTGATAAATAAGCTTAATCTCCTTCTTTGTAACAGATAACTTAGAACTGGTACACAGAACTGCATGCAGCCTTTGGTGTTCCTGGGAGGGTTCAGCTAAGGTGTGCATGTTTTCTCGATCATTTCTGATTGATAATTCCTGATGGGGCTCAATTCCTTAGTAGTTTTGGTGGTCTCATGTTGCCTGATCACTTCAAGGGTGGTTCAGCTCCCCATCCCAGGCGGCTTGAGCCACCACCCCCCTGCCTCCATTCCAAAGTCCATGCCTTCTACCATATGATATGCATACCTCTCCTTTACAAACACCTATGCACTGAAGCATCTTCCCTGTGTAAGAAGATGGTGTTTGGTAGGGCCAGTTGAAGAACACTCCTACCCCCAGCATGAGCACAAGCCCCTCTCCCCGGCACCTACAACTCAAGACAAAGCTAGGCCCAAGACCCCTGAGGCAAGAGGGAAAGAACCAAGCAACAGAAAGTGTATATTTACATCTCAAAAATTCCCCATGGTTGTTCAAACAATTTGATAAGCCCTCCTCAGGTGAGGCTCTTAGAATGCATCCAAACATAATGATTTTTTTCTACAAGTATCTGCTATAACAAGAAAACACCATATCATGTAAAAATGGCATACAATAATTTCGTGGGAACTTTCATGTATCATATGTAGATGTGAAAGTTAGACCCATTCAATCATGATTGGTGAAACCAAACGTAGTCCTAAGTGCTAGGATCTCAGTTCAAATCCTCTGTTGCTTTCAGACACCAACCCTGATACAACATAGAATGTTGCCAGATTCTGTGCAGCTGCAGTTAAAATTCATCAGGCAATTACCTCCACAGTTGACTAATACCAACCTTGTCTTGTTATACTGGAGCCATGCAATCTGAAGGGATATTTTAATACTGTTTTTAACCTGTGTTTTTACATTCTTTTATCTGTATCCCCTTTTAACCTGTGCTGGTCTATGACTATAATAAAGATTCTATTCTATTCTATTCTATTCAGTTCAAATCCTCATTAGAACTTGATCTCTAAAAAAATCATTAAATTGCTTTTCAATGAATGCACAATTAAGAGAGGCATCAAAACAAATATGTTTCTGCATTCAAGTTGGGAGCCATATCTAAAGATGTTGAATTTGGATATGTTCCTATGAAAGAAAATAATAAAATAATAATACATTAATAAAATAAAATACAACATTAATTATTAGCTGGCTGTAAAATAGCAGACTTGGTTGCAGGCTGTATTCCAAAACATTAAAAAAAACCTATCATCATGACTATATATATTATGTATATAAAATAAAATGAAAACGAAAGACGACAGCATTTCTACAGATGCAGCATCATTTAAATTAATTAGCTGTTACTTATAAAGGTAGGCAAGAGCTCTTGAAATGAAAAACTGCTATAATGCAAGCTCAGCAAAGGTCCTAAAACAGAGATAAATGAGCCTATACTGCAATCCTGTTACCAGGTTATTTATCTGTGTTATATTGTATTAATAGTGGTAAAGCCTCTTAATATGAATTAGCTGAGCTGGTGTGATATAACAGGATATTAATGAGCATTCAAAATAGTCAAGTGATAAAATTGTCCAGATACCATGAGGGAAAGAGAGACTGTCAGTCTCAACAGGATTAAAATACACTTATAGGGGCAAGTATTCTTCTAAATATACCGCTAAGATAGCTCCATAGTTCACACGGATCGCAGCACAGCATCGCCTCATTCAGAAGGGGGGAAGGTAAAATACCCAAATATAATGTGGCAAGGGATGTCGCTACTTTTGCAGGTATATTTGCAATGTAGCGCTTTATTGGCAGTGTAAACTACCATTCCGTTAAGGGTTGCAGCAGATCTGCATTGTGATTGGTTGCTCTGATGCAATGGGCGGGCTTCAAAGAGGGGTACTGAGTTCAGTAGCGTTCAGGAAACTTTGAAAAATTCTCTCTGCTATTTTGCAAGTCTGCCAAGAAAAAGGATTCCCGAGACCTTTCAGTCATAAAGTTCCCATCTGTCAGCTGTGCTTGGGGGAGGGAGAGAGAGCGAGAGAGAGGGGGGGAGGGGGGACCAGGGAGGGAGAGTCAGAAATCCTCTGCTATTTTGCAAGTCTGTAACCCTGACTAAACAAATCGTGCTGAAAAAACTTGTGATAGGTTCACCTTAGGATCCTCTGCATGGCAGCAATGCCTTTCAGCAGAGAGATTGCTGACCCTCTGCTTCGGGCAGTGACTGAGTTCATTTACAGGCAGATTTAGAGAGAGACAGAGCCACTTCTTTGATCTCCCCCCCTGCTATTTTGGCAGTCTGTGAGTCTTTCTTTAGCTCGAAAATGCAGGGCTTCAAAGGAAGGTCTATGCCCTTCCCCATAAAGCCTGCCTCTGCTTGGGAGGCCACGTCCCCCCCACTTTTTCAAGTCTGAACGAAAAAGCGGCATAATTAGAAAAAAAACCTGACTGGCACAGATGCGGAAAAGAATTAAAGTGCAAGTTGCCGCAATAAATCTGCTGTGTAAACCAGCCCTAGGACATTTTTATGGGTGCCAGTTAGACACTTATAAATGTCGTGGTGCGTTACGGGACTTCTAGATCCCATGTTTGTCTCACACTGTTTACACGATTTTTGTCCCTCTTTCTGAAATCCTGGAAGATCCTGAGACTGATATTTACACGGCATCTGGTCCTGTGTTTATTTCCTAATCCCACAACCTTATATCCCATGTTTTTTCTGTTTACACACATTTTGCGTTCAAGGATTATTTATTTATTTATTTATTTATTTTTGGCTGTCAGTCAAGATGCGATTACTCGTTTTTTCACATTCTGATCTATGTGTTTCCAGTGCAGCTTCCCACCACAGACACTGTGATTGGCTACCTAAGAGACAAAGAAGGGCATCATCTTAGGGTTTTTTTTAATGCTTTGTCCCTCCATTACACCATTCCTTAGAGCATGACACTCAAGGGATGCTTGAGTTCCAAGGCTCCGTGAAGGCCTCCCCCCACCCTCCACCCTCCCTCCCCGGGGCCTTCACGGAGCCTTTCAAGGCTCCGTGAAGGCCTCCGCGGCCTCCCCCCACCCGCCCCAGGCCTTCACGGGGCCTCTGGAGGGTCTCCAAAGGCCCCGTGAACGCCTCCCCGCTCCTTCCCAGGGCTTTCAAGGGGCCTCCAGAGGCCCCTTTTCGCGGTTTTGGGGGGGCCCGGGGGGGCCCTCCCAAAACCGCGAATAATTAAAACTGCGAATGCTGAGTTCGCGAATGTGGAGGGGCAACTGTAATTAGAAAATCAGAATATTAACTAGGAGGGAAGAATGGCATTGAAAATGTGCATGTATTGCAGTCATCATTACCATTTTGAGCTGGTGTTGTTGCCCAAACAGTATCAATTTCAGCAACCACATCCGGTGTGACTTCCTCAGCATCTGTTATCGCAAAGCTTCCAGTGGGTACATCTGTTAGGGTTAAAGTAATGCCTGCTTCATCAGAAGCCTGGGTTCCCGTGTCCTCTGAGAAATATAAAAGAAAACACAATCTCTATTACTGATAGCACTGCGATGCCACTTTCAAATGCATGTTAGTAACCTCCCAAACAGAGCACAATGGGATGGGTGGTGGGCTTTTTATAAAGTAACACCTGATTGTAATTTTTGGGCAGAGCCACCATCTTTTCGGTGCCTAGAGTCATGTACGCATTTAAACCTTCCAAACACAAACAAAGAAAAGCGCCATTTGGTCTTAACTGCCATCATTTGCATACCAAAGGAGCATTGAGGGCTAACACGTAAACATTTTCTAGGCATGAAGTTTAAAGAAATAATAATCCCCTTGGATCAGATCACCATTGAAATGCCAGGGAGAAGGGAATAACACAGTATAAATAAATTATTTAAAAAACTGCTGTACAGAAAATGGAACAATAAATATTCGAGTTCTCACAAACAAACCAAGCAAGGCACAAGTTAAATTATGTAAAAGCAGTAAAAAATGAATTAAAAAAGGCTAGGTAATAGTGTTTGAAAAAACTTAGTAGGCAGCGAATGGCCCTTGGAAAATAATTAAACAGAATACCACTTACAATTGCTCTAAGGTTGGAAACCAGTTCCTTACTTATTCAAGTTTTCACAAACCGCAAACTTAATTTTCTAAAAAAATAATGTTTCCCCTTACCTGGAGGAGTGGAGAAGAGTTCCTCCGAGTATCCCTGCATGTTCTCTTAGGATGGCGGGGCAATTTCCACTTCTTCCTCAGGTAGTGGAGCATGATGTGGAGTCGCAGACCCACAGATAACGCAGACAATTTCGGTGGTGGAACCCAGGCGTTTTGGGTGGCAGTTGGCATCGCCGCCGAGGATAGCGTGGAGCTCTTTATAGAAGGGCATCATTGCTGCATCGTTGCCACTTCTGGAGTTGTGGTCAGTGATCTGACGATAATTTTTACGCATCAGTTTCATCTTCGTCCTGCATTCCTCTGCGGTCCGATCATGCCCTTTGCTTTTCATTTCGGCTGCAATTTTTTCAAAAAGGTCGATATTTCTATGAGACCCCTTCAGCTGCTCCTGCACCTTTTCCTTGCCCCATATTGCCAAAAGGTCTACGGTCTCAGGGTAGGACCAGGAGATGCCGCAGTCACCTTTCCTGAGGTGGAGAGCGATTTCGGCTTTCATCTCTGAGACAACACAGGTGAAGGGCAGAGGATAAAAATGGAGGATCCACTCTGAAATTTGGGATGCTTAAAAAAGGGGGGCAGGTAGCCCACCCCCTTACTGGCCAGTGCCCGCCCATGCCCACAGCAATTTCCGGTCATCTCCTAGGAGCGAGATATCTTGTCCTGGGGTGTTTAGACATACGATTTTCTGAATCCTCCCGTTCCTTTTTTAAAAAACCGGACAAACCGCAGGGCTGAAAGTCCCACAGGTTGTGAGATAAAAGGTGGTCCCCCTTCCCAAAATCCCATGCCCGACACGATGTACGTGTAAACAGCCAGTGCTCGACACGAATTCCTCCCACTACTTTTCCATTGTGTAAATGGCACCATGGAGTAGACTGAGGACAGGCAAGAGGTCCAAAGCAATAGTCAAAACTCTTCACAATGTACTTACACATGGGCCTTCATTTCAAATAAATTAATTTAAAATTGGTGAGATCTTAATAATCAACAGAAATGTATACATCCCTGCTGCCAAGCCAAAGTGTTTAGTGCAGAGTCCACACATCTGGCTGGCCTTGGCAGTCAGAGAAAATGTTATGGTCAGCAGGATCATGCCCTTTTCACATGAAATCAGGAGCCACCCACATCTTCCCTCTGCAGCTCTCAATTTAGATTAACCTACATTTGTGCTGGGCTTTGGGGGCACTCAGAGAGCACAAGTGTGACTCCCAGTGTTTGTTTTGGCACTCTGAAAGCCCCAGAAACAAAGCAAAGCAAAACAAAACAAAACACCAGTATGTCTCCTGAGCATATTATTTTTGAAGGAATGAACTCCACGGAGATTTTCAGACATGCCAAAATCCCTGTTTGCCGCGCGAGCAGCCTCCCGAAACTGCTGCGCGGCAAGGGTCTTCTTCGGACGACACTGTGCCTCTGGCGAAACCGTCCGTGTCACTTCCGTGAAGCTTGGGACGGCTCCACGCAATATTTCAATCACGGAGGCTGCCCGTGCTTGAAATATGGCGCTGAGCCGTCCCAAGCTTCACGGAAGTGACACGGACGGTTTCGCCAGAGGCACAGCGTCGTCCGAAGAAGACCCTTGCCGCGCAGCAGTTTCGGGAGGCTGCTCGCGCGGCAAACAGGGATTTTGGCATGTCTGAAAATGTCCCACTTCTTTCTTTCTGCAGCTTCTGGCTGGAAAGAAAGCCTGAGGCTCATCTCATCATACTTGCTGAACAACAATGGAACACTCACCATGGCAAGCAGAGTTATGGACCCATTTTTTTTCTATTTAACTGCTTTTGAATGATTACCACCAGAAATACATACTATGAATAAGAACTGTACAGTTTCAGTTTAAAAGCTTTCATCTATATTTAATGAAAACCTTCTTTAAATAAATGAACACCTATTATTTAAAGGATGAGTGTATAGATGTGTTTTTGCTGGCTATGGCTGGGGCAAGAGTGTACGTCTTACTTCTACAATCTCAGGGAAACAAAGGGAGGGAGAAACTCCCTGCACCCTCTTTCCAATAGCTGGTTCAGGATGATCTTGTCTTTCCCGTCACATTCTTATGGGAGAGAATGCTATCTCCTAGTTTCTTCCATATTCTTCTGGCCAACAGGAGAAGCAACATGTTCTATCCTTCACTGATGAGAACAATAATATTAAACAACTCATTAAGTGAGCCAAGGATGCTAGGCTGGAGGGAGAGCTGGAAGAGAAGGTTAGGAAAGAGAGCACAGAGATCAAAGAAGATATTTGGTAGAACCAAGGTGCAGCAAACATCAAGAGGAGGGGCGAGGCAGCAAGCAGGGTGTTGTTAAAGGTATATAAAAGGCACGGAGGACTCCCAAAGCTGGTTCATATCTATATTAAGAAATGTGGTGTGGTAACATGGTTTTCTCTGTGGAATGCTGCACTTGAGCAAACTGAAGGTTTCAGACTTCCAATGGAACAGTGCAGTACATGCTTTACATGTTATTGGTTCCAGATGGAATTCCATTTATCTCCAGTTCATTGGGAAAGACCTCTATCTGAAGCTTGGAAGAGTCGTTCCCAGAAAGATATTGGTTTGGATAGACCAGTGCTCTCATAATAAGACAGCCTCATGTATGCTGGTGCTGCTATACGTCTGAAGATCAGTGGATGACCGTTACTGTTAGTAGGAGCAGGTCAGGTTCGTCTCTACATCCATTTATACATATATACATACATATATATATATATATATAGAGAGAGAGTATTTATATCTTACTCTTCAGTCACAATGGCTCTTAGAGCAGCTTACAAATTGTTAATTTGACAGTTCCCTGCCCTCAGACTTGCAATCTAAATAAGACATGACACTCAAGGGAATGGCAATGGGGGATGGATTAAGTCTAGCAGATACTACCACTCTTATCTCCTTCCTAGCAGTGGGAGTTGGGATGGAGAGAGAGCCTTTCATCTGCTTCTAAGCCTACACATGATGGAACTGTGCCTACATCTTCTTCATTCCCTCCACAGCACAGGCAGTAGCAGTTGGGATAGACGGAGGGCCTTTCATCTACTTCTGGGCCTAGGCATGATAGAGCTGTGCCTGCCATTTCTTCTCTCCCTCTGCAGCCTGGGCCGTGGCAGTTGAGATAGAGGGAGGTCTATGAAACAAGGGAAGAGGGGATTAATGTAAGTAGAAGGGGCAGCTTTCAGGAGTATCAGTTGGTTTAAGCAATAATATAGCAGAGGAGCAGTCAGCATCTAAAGCTTGAAACAAAAATTGTAATAATATCAATAAATGTAGTATAATTTTAAAAAAAATCACAAAATGGCATGGCACAGAGGGGACAGGAGGATTTCTGCAGCTCATCACTGTGATATTACAGAAGAAGTGCCCATAATACTTTTACAACCATATTCCATGGACTTACAATACAATAAATATTTCTTACCATCACAAATAATATGATTGGAGAAAATGAATTTTTGCCATGAAATACCACAGTTTGAATGCTGAAAAGATTCATTTCCCATATAACTGAAATGCAATTTTAGTGGAATACATCTGCACAAAGATATCTGAATCACCCACAATAATTTGTGCTAAAAGGTATTATCTGGCTAAAAGTTCTTCATTATCACCTGAATGAAATGTGGTATTACAGGATATGATGTAAAAAACAACACTTAAGCTAAAGTATCATGACTTAAAATGGTATGCAACCTAATCCTAATGCTGGCTACATCGGCATGTAATGTCTTAGAAAGGTGAGTACAGCACGACTCCCATTATCTGTAGGGGATATGCTCCTAGATTTACCATGGATACTGGAAACTGCGGATAATGGTGAACCCTACTCAAATGAATAACATCTGGTCCGAGCATGCCATACAGATTCCTACAGAGAACACTTCTCTAGGCATTTTCTAGGTCCTCAGATGCAACTCTGTGTTCAGCTTCTGGCAGCATACCATAGAATTGTGCTGGAGGACTTAGAGATTCCTAGAGAGAACACCTCTGTAGGCATTTTCTAGGTCATCCAGCATGGCTCTGTAATATGCTTGGGCTGGAACATATTTTTTCAAAACATATTTGCAGATATGAGTAAGTGAAACCATGGTACTGGTACCACAAATATAGGGGTTGGACTATATCAACAGCCAAGTCAATGCAACATCCCAATACATGATGATTAATCAAGTAAATGGCAATCCAAATTGTTAATTTATTAATT
The DNA here is from genome assembly GCA_030847615.1 of Gambelia wislizenii. Taxonomy (NCBI): domain Eukaryota; kingdom Metazoa; phylum Chordata; class Lepidosauria; order Squamata; family Crotaphytidae; genus Gambelia; species Gambelia wislizenii. The sequence goes on along the minus strand of JAUMIR010000005.1, from coordinate 222,786,807 downwards.
TTAAGCATTTGTATATACCGGTTGACCCCGTATCCATGGATTCGATATATACGGTTTCACGTATCCACATCTGGAAAAATATGTTCTTTCTAGGCATTTCTAGGTCCTCCAGTGCAATTGTATTATCAACTTCCGGCATTCATCTCATTGAAAATAATAGGGTTCCCTATTATCCACAGTTCAGGTATCCACGGGGTGGGGGGGTGTCTTGAGCAAACAATAAAAGTTAGAAGTAATGATAATAACAAATAAAAACTATTAGAAAACAAGTTAAAGGCAACAATTATATAGGTTAAAAATCTGAGAGAATAGAGTGTGAAGATCCAGGTTCTAATCTCACTGCACTTGGTGGGAATAAGAATGGTAGAATTTCACACTCCCCATTCTTATAACTCAATTCTCCATGGTTCAAATTAGGTATTCTTGCTTTGCTTTGGTACTGGCACACACAGTTTCTTATCTAGGGAAACTTACTACAAAAGTGGACAGTTAAGAGAAAGCCTAAGAGTACACTGAATGCATGCTGTAAATAAACACACACTGATGAACCACTGATATAGCAATGTGTTTGACAAACTGCAAATCTGTGTCATAAATTACTTTCATCAAGCATATTTACTGCTTCAGCAGTCCTTTGCCTCCTAATCCATCTACCTCTATACTTACTGCCAAGCAGCCAATCAGACAGACATCCAGCCTGTTAAAAAACAAATAAATCCTGCAAGACAGACCATTTGCTGTTTTACCCTCTCCATTTTTCATCATCTTCCCGTATGAAATATTGCTTGCTCCAAATATGCAATGAGCATTCAGCCCAGCAGTCCAACATCAAACTAACCCATCAGAGCATTTTATGCTATCCAGGAAAGTTCATAGCTATAAATTCCAGCCATGGAAGGCAATTTCTTCTGTCTACAGCAAACTGTGTTGTCATGAAAGCAACTGAGCACTTGGGGGAACAGCCCATCAAGCACTGCTGATGTGAATCTTGTTAAACCATTGGTGAAGAACCTGTGGCTCTGCAGATGTTATTGGATTACAACTCCCATCACCCCTAAACAGTATAGCTTATTATGAGGAACAATAGAAGTTGCAGCCCAATAACATTCAGAGGGCTACACATTCCCCATTCCTGATCTAAAATGAGCTCTCCTACAGTGCTATTCACGCTGTTGTACCAGAGAAGCCTAGTTCTGGCAAAGTTGTTCCTTTGTGACTGCATGGACAGACTCAAATACAGGATGCTATAAGCTTCTGCCATAAAATTAGGTTACAGAAACACCAAGGCATGCACTTTCTTGTCAAGGCTACTCCATGTTTGCATGGCTTGATGAGTGATTCATCTAGAGTCTTCTATTACTAATGTTGTTACTCACTTTCTCTATATCCCACCTTTCCCCCCAGAATTTGGATTCCATGGCTCAGTCTAAACAGAGCTGAAAATGCATCCCAGCCCCATTTCTAGCCCTACGTTGGCCCCTATTGTCCATGTTCAGCTAAGAGAAGTTACTTTTCTGTTGCTGATGGAGTTGAAAATGTATTTCCTGTCTTTTACTGTACTTTGTCCTTAGTCCTCACAAAACCAATAAGGGGGAGTGGCCTCTGCCTGCACTGAAATCTTTCAATACCATCTTATTTGACAACATTTCAAATAAGGCCTGTGACTCTAACATCATCACTATTTCCCCTGTATGATTTTTTTCCCAAGAAACAACCTACACTGCAAAAGCAGCGCCAACTTTACTGTACAAACTAGCAAACAAGAAAACCCTATGTATTTAAATAAAAACCATGAGATCTTGATATGTATGGCTTGAAAGGAATAAAGTCTGAGCCTGAGGAAACTGGGGCTATCGAAACAATAATTTACCACAACTCTGAAGTGCAAATCCCCACAACAGTATTATTCTTTAAAGCAGCCCAGGTTCACTACATTAAAGATAAACAGGGATTTTTTTCCCTCCCAGCTTTTTAGAGAGCCTCAACGTTGAGCCCACCAGTTCTAAAACTGTTAGGGTTAATACATTTGGATTTATCTAGACTGGCAGCAGTACAACTTAATGTCTTATGAGCAATCTACACGTACTTTTACTGCAAACTGGATTCCCCTGTATGATTTTTAACATCTTTGTCTGATGAAGAAACCAGTGAAGCTTTGAAAACTTGCATAAAGTATTTTATGCTTCGGAGTAGGCCCAATAAAGGTATTGCTCCTTGTGGATTTTGCTGTATGTTGCTGCATGGCTGACATGGCTTTTTGGTTTGTTAACTGCCGTCAACTGTGACTTATGGTGATCCTAGGAATGAGAGACCTCCAAATCACCCCATCTTCAACAGCTCTGCTCAGGTCTTATAGACTCGGGGCTGTGGCTTCCTTGATTGAGTCTATCCATCTGGAATAAAGTCTTCCTCTTTTCCTATTGCCTTCTACCTTACCAAGCATTATTGTCTTTTCTAGTGAGTCATGTCTTCTCATGAAATGGCCAAAGTACAACAGGCTCAGTTTAGTCATCTTGGCTTCTAGGGAGAGTTCAGGCTTGATTTGCTCTAGGACCCATTTATTTTGTCTTTTTAGCAGTCCACTGTATCCCTAGAACTCTCCTCCAGCACATTTCAAATGAGCTGATTTTCTTCCTATCAGCTTTCACAACCATACACAGAAATGGGAAATATGAAGGCATGCACAATTCTAACTTTAGTATTCAATTATATATCTTTACACTTCACGATCTTGTCTAGTTCCTTCATAGCTGCCCTTCCAAGTCCTAGCTCCTGTCTAAACAGTCAAAATAATCCTCATGGTATTCACATGGAAGATGATCTGTCTAAACGGACATTGGCATTGTATGTCGTATTCGGAAGGGGGGGCAGCCAAATCCACTGTAAACTCCGTTGAGGAAGCCTTCACGGCTTTCCCCACAGTTTTTAAAAAGCTCTGTAGGGGATGAGAGTGTCCGCTTGTTAAGACAGTCGCATTTGCATTGCTTTTCCATAGGAGACGCAGTGCAAGTTGATTGGCCAGATGAGCATGGGGGGGTGGGGCTTGCAAACAGGGCAAGCATTTGCTGCTGCCATGTTGGATTTTTGGCTAAGCAAGAAATCAGTAAGGCAATGAAACGGCGATCTTTTCCTCTCTTTTTCTTTTGTAAATGTGAAATATTGCTTATGTGCACCATGGTAAACTTTTTTTTAAAAAAAATGGCAGTGGCAGATTTAAAAGCGTGAGTAATTCACTCACGGCTGCCATCTTAGCTAGGGGACATGTGAAGTTTATGGGGGCTCTAAAACAATTAAGACAATTCACAGCTGCAGTGAATTACTACTACTCTGGAGCAATCTGGTTTTCTCCCCCTTGTACAGATGAGCCCTTAGTCGTCTTCTGATTTCTTGACTGCAGTCTCCATTCTGATTAATGAGTGAGCTAAGGAAAATCTTGTAAAGTATGACCCACTTATCCATGGGAGATATGTTCCCAGACTTACTGTGGATACCGGAAACTGCAGATAATAGAGAACCATATTAAAATGAATGACTTCCAGCCCAAGCATAACATAGAATCACGCTGAAGGACATAGAAGATGCCTAGGGAGACAATATTTTTTCAGACGTGAGTAAGTGAACCTGCAGATATGGGTCCTGTGGATACGGGGCGGGGGCGGTCACACTGTATTTCAATGACTTCATAATCTACTTTAAAGTTATATAATTCATCTATGGTAACTATTTTTGTTTTCTTAATGTTCAACCATAAACCTGCCTTTGCACTTTCTTGCTTGACTTTCTTCAGTAATTGTTCCAAGTCTTTGCTATTTTCTGCTAGTAGTATGGTGTCATCTGTATATCTTAAATTGCTGAGGTTCCTTCATCCAATTTTCAAACCTCCTTCCTCCAAGTCTGATCCTGCTTAACATATGCTATGTTCAGCATACAAGGTAAACAGGGTGATAAAATGCAGCCTTGCTTGAGCCCCTTGCCAATAGGAAACCATTCCGTTTCTCCATATTCTGTCCTAACAAGAACCTCTTGTACTGAGTACAGATTATATATCAGGATAAACAAATGCTGTGGCACACCCATTTCTTTAAGAGTGATCCATAGTTTTTCATGATTTATACAATCAAAGCCTTTTATAAAGCACTGGCTGATTTTGAAATTCTTTTGTGCACTCCATTATCTAAAATATCTACCCTTAACATATTCTTTTTCTTGCCTTTTTCCATGTGCCTAGTCACCAGGTTTGATCTTGCACCAGGGAGCAGGCAGGGGGTATTTTTGAGTCGTCCATGGTTACCTGATGAGGTCTTGTTGTTTTTAATGGGAACTACTTTCCCCCACCCCCTTTCTGGTCTGTCAGCCTCTGCTCACATACATCATTGTAGTCTTTGTCTCAGAAAGCTTTTTTTCAAGCTTTCAGACGTCAATCCTGCATATATACACAGAACCACACAGTATGTCTGATGGAGGGGGTGAGAGGCACATGTTACCCAGCAAGGACAAATGTGTGGAGAGACAGGGGATGGTAGGTGAAAATGGGATTTGAGTTAGTCAGGCAGAGCAATCAAGGAGAAGGAGAGGGAGGAGGGGGAAAGAAGAGGAAGAGGAGAGTGCACAAGTTGTATTGGCGTCTGCCCTCATCAAGCAGATTAGGTAGGGTATGGGGGAATAGCGAGATAAATTAAATGTATATTCTAAATGTTAATGGTTGTGTAACCCTCAGTGCCTCTTATGGGCATCCACTGCAAGGCTGGAAAGAGACATTTGGGTGGTGAAATGCAAAGGAAGGGGATATAGGCAGGGGTTTGTTGCTATCAGGATGCAAAGTGAAATAGTTCATTATAGCCACCCCCCTTGACCCTGCCTCATTTTTTTTTCCTTCCTTTCACCTTCTCCACTTTTCTGGTCAGATTCTGTAAAGCGAAGGTCGAATCAAGCCAGGGAAAGAGAAAAGAAAGCAATATGTGATAGGTTGCTGGTAGATGCAAAGGGAGGGGGGAGGAGTTGTACAAAGTGCAATTTGGAGATAGGTGGCATTAATAATAATTTACATATAAATGATGTGACAATATCTTCTAATCTGTTCATGTGCACATATATAGATGATATATAAATATATGTAAAAATATAGTGGGTGTATTTACATGCATATGCTGAAGTGTAGGGTGTGTGTGTGTTTTTTAAATTGAGTTGCTGCACTTCCCAGTCCATGCGGCCAGGACACTGCCAGATTATATGCAAATAAGTGCCTCACATGCACACTATAGGGACCCTTACTCTGAATTTACACAGGAAAGGAACACAGTGTGGCTTGCTAGCCCAGTGCAAAGCTGGACTAAAACAGCTTGGTATAGCCTGTGAGTGGGAAAACTGGATCAAAAATAAACAGAGTCAGTTTCAGGATATACTCAGGACACCCAATAGTGCAGATTCTACCAAAGCAGCATACACCTTAAAACCAAATATGGTATACATAAAGAATTCATCTTCTGTGCTTTTGTTAAACTATTACCATTAAAATGTAATTACACAACCATTAACATTTAGAATATACATTTAAAAAGGTTTTTTAAAAGTACAGCACCCTATTAAGCCCTTTCTTTAAAAACAGTTACCCAAAGCCTGTCCATTTTTTTTTCATTGAAGTCTGTGCCTGCTGGCAGAGGCCAGCAAGGAAGGGGCCATTCCTTCCCTAGGAAGGAAGTTTCAGAGCCCAGGAACAGACAATGAGAAGGCCCTCTCTCAAAGATGCACCTGTCAGGGTTAGGGAGAAGGGCATCTCCTGAAAATCTCAAGGCCCAGGCAGGCTGTATCAGATAATATGGTCTTTCAGGTAGCCTGGATCTCAGCTATACTCTGCACATATGTAAAGAATTCTGATAATGATGCATAAACAAACCACTACAATATGAGAACCTATGATCCAACCCAAGAAAAATCTTCCACTCTTATTTCTGTTTAAGCAAAAGTAAAGTTTTAAAATTAAAAAAGATAAATTGGTGGGTTTTTTTAAAAGCAGAATAGTCAAGCCTTCTATCTGTGGAACAAATATCCGCAGTTTCAGTTATCTGTGGGAAACAAAGTAGGGACATATACAGTAGAGTTGTGCTGGAAAATGCCTAGAGAGGCATCTTCTAGGTCCTCCAATGCAACTCTATGGTATGTTTTTACTGGAAGTCCTTTATTTTAATAAGATTCGCTGTTATCCATGGTTTCTGGTATCTGCAGTGAATCTGGGAACTGAACCCCCACTGATATGGGGGGTCTGACTGTATATCTCTTTTCCTTTCTTTGTGAAGTGTTGTACTTTTGTGCCTTTGCACTGAATATTAACTTATTCAGGGGTAGTGGCCATGGAGCAAAATACAACAAAATACAAAATCCACAAAACAGCAACACCTTTATTGGGCCAGCTAAAATGCACAAGAGATGTTGAAGATCATACAGGAGAAGAAATGTGACAATGTTGGAGTTACAGGCCTACATTTTGTCTCAAATGTTACTTTTCTTGTCAGTTAAAATTTTTAACATCTTTTCCTGATGAAGAAGCCAGTGAAACTTCAAAAGTTTGCATGATGTATTTTGTACATTTTAGTTGGCTCAATAAGGGTATCACTTTTTGTAGATTTTAGATTCTTTAACTCTATCCACAGTCCCTCTTAAAACTACTCTTCACTCTTAGAATAAGATACTTGGAGATATCCTGAAACACATGACTAAAATGCTTGACTAAAAACAAGTGACCTTTATCTAATAGGAATATCTGATCCACAGCTTTCTCTCTCCACAGATCTGGGTAGAGTAGGGCAAGATACCATCCCATAGACACATTCTCTTGGACAAGTGAGTACACTGTATATGAATTGGAGTGAACTACAGCTTACTTTTGGGTGTAGAACCTCTGTTCTTTATTCTTTTCTACTTATCTTGGCTACAGTTGGCTTAGGGCACCATATCTGACAGTGCAGAAACTGGCAATAACATCTAGAAAACTTTGAGCCAGACAAGACTTGACACCAACCTTAAAGAACTCTCTTTTGGACATGTGGGTGTATTACAGGTTGCACTTACTGTGGGGAGCAGAGTCCCAATTCTGTAATCGTTTGTGCTTATTATGATAATAGTTAGCATGATACACTTTATTTGATTTATGCGTACAGAAAGCATTGGTCCAGATACAATTCATTGCTATCTGCTAGAGCAGTGTTTCTCAGATTATCCGATATGGGGTACCAGCAATTATTCTCTTCCATTGTGCCAAGGAATTAGCGTTAAATTTGTGGCTTTTGGATACCATCATTTCTTTCCAGGAAACTTGCCAGGGACTGGCAGCCAATGGCTCAGGGATGGGCACTGGTCACCGCTTTGAGTAGCATTGTGCTAGAAGACACTGTCCTGGATCATAGAACCATAGAATCATAGAATGATAAGAGTTGGAAGAGACCACAAGGGCTATCTAGTCCAACCCCCTGCCATGCAGGAATACACAATCAAATCAAGGAATGAGCCAGAGAGCTGGCAGTGGCTGGGAGGAGCAGCATGCCAGATGGGCTCCTACACACACGCAGGGCCTGATCCAGTGGAAACAGAGTAAACCAGGTACAGTATTTTCTTAAAACGCAGTAAATGGCCCTATTCTGGCTTGCCCCCATTCTTGCCCCATATCTGCCCCAGAAGTTGTTTGGACTGCCCAGGGACAGATCGGGGTAAATGCCTTGCCTTGTTAGGACTGCACGGCTCTGGAATGAGGGCAAGCCAGGGTATCTGGCCAATGCAGACAAGCCCTAGGCAAACAAGGGAACTGGTTCATGATGACTGTGTTATCTGCATAGTCTCATCCAGGTTGTTTTTTCTTGGTTACACATGTGAAAACAGAACAGCAAGAAATGGCTTTTAAATATGACAATAAACTACCTATTTCATTAAACTGGTCTAGAAAAAAATGGTATTGTTTGAAGAAAAAGACATATACCAGATGAATGAGTTAGGTGGAGGGATCTAGGGTGAAATGTGAAGGTATGAAAAGAATACTGGAGATCAACAAGATTGAATTATAAGGGCTTCTTGTTCCTTAAACTCAGCTGATAGGACAGAAACAAAGGGCTATTTTGTTTTGAAATATATTAATAATAATAATAATAATAATAAATCTGTTACCTACCCTGATAGCCCCCATCTTTGAATATCAAATAATTGGCAATATTTAATAATTTGGCTTAATGTGGCCATCCACGTCGTTAGCAAGTAAACCAGGACTCCCTAATACCAATGTTGGGTTCATGTATAACCAAGGGAGGGACCTTTGGAAATTCCCCAAAGACCAAATACTGAGGTCAGATCTGTATATCATTTGGGGTGGCTCAAAGCTGACTGTTGGCTGTACAGTATGACCCCTGTATCCGCTGGAGATTGGTTCTGGGGGATGGATACTGAAAACCATGGATAATAACGAACACCATTGAAAATAATGGGATTTCAGGTTTAAAATACCATAGAGTTGCTTTGGAGGACCTAGAAAACGGCTAGAGGGCACATTTCCTAGGAAGACTCCATGGTAGATGTGCTGTTTTGTGTCCCATGGATAATTGAATCAGTGGATACAGGGGTCCTACTGTACAACAGTTCCTTACTTGTTATTGCCATATTAGCTCATCACACATTAGTGCGGTTTGCACAAAACAATGATGGGTTACATTGTAAAGAGTCACTGTTTGTTTTAAATTAGGCCATACCTGATCTTAAGCCTAGGTGGGGAGAGGCGCAGATCTAATTTCAATCAGTTTCTTGACTGTGTTCTCATTTTTGGAAGTTTCACACAAAGTAGGAACTAGGAGCTGTGAACTCCGAACCAACTTGAGCATGGTCAGCTTTGCCTCCTTGTCTCCCCACAGGTGGAGCTGGGAGACGTGCGCCTGAACGACTGGCTGAGCCATTTACAGCCCTTTGGGAGCATGAAAGTTGCGCGGGCGTACCTATGGACGCCAGGCCAGGTGAGGCGAGGCGGGACAACCCGGCTCCTCCTCCTCTCTCAGGTGTCGTTGGCAGCTCCACCTCGGCAGTTGAGAGAGCCTTGGCGGCACGGGGCAGAGCGAGAGCGAGCATGGCAGAGTCCCAGCTCCTTTGCCTGGACGACGCGTACACGAGCGAGAGGCTCAGCGAGCACCACCCGCGTTACTACTACAGCGAGGGGCAGCGGCGGGCCCTGGAGGCTCTGGTCGCCAAGGGGGAAAAGGCCTACCACGAGCAGCTGAAGAAAGAACAGCTCCGCGACTTCCTCTCCAGCCGGGAATTACAGGCCTTGCGGGGCGGCTGGGGCGCTTATGAGGCGCACCTCGAAGGCGGGAAGCCGCTCCTGGGGCCCTCAGGGAAGCCCCTGTCGCTGGCCTACTGGCCCGAGCGCTCCGACACCGAGATCCCCCCGCTGGACATGGGCTGGACCCACAACACTTTCTACCGCGGGGTCACCCGCTTGGCCCTCTTCACGCAGCCCCGCAAGGAAGACCAGGCGCCTCACGTCAAGCAAGTGGCGCGCGAAATGGTCCAGCAGGCGCAGAAGGTGAGTTCCGCGCTCGCCTCGGAGCCCGAAGGGGCGAGCGCGCTTCCTCACAGGTCGTCCGGACGGACTCCCGCCCTGGCAGAGGGGGAAGGGAGAGCTAAGGTTGCCACATCACTTCTGCTTAGTTTTGAGAGAGAACTTCCTTTTCCCCCTTTTCCTTTCATAAGGCACTGGGCCACCAAGGAGAACTTTAACTTAGGGCAGTGGCTCTTCACCTTTTCTTTACCAGGGACCCCTTTTAAATATCTTTTGTTGCCATCGTCTCCCAAGACTTAACTCAAGATTTAAAACAACAACAATAATGCAGTTACACCATCCATTAAACCTTTCCTCAGAGGCACTGGAGGGGGAGGGAAGACTCTTCTCCTGCTTCTTCCTGCAAGTTTATGCCTGGAGCAAATTGAATGGCAATGTGCAGGCCAAGCCAGCCAGCCTCTGCCTTGGCTCCTGTCATGTGGCCACTCCACTGCAAGCAGGAGGTGGGCCAAGCAGCTGTCAAGCCTTTGTGGACTCCCTGTAAGGACATCACAGACCTCTGGGGGTCCCCAGACCCCAGGTTAAGAACCACTGACATAGGGCAACCACACCGTTCTTCAGCCCACTTGAATGTCCCTCAGGTCAAATCTGTGCCCTTGCCTCCTGAAAGTTTCTGCAACAAATAACTGGGCATTCTTATTTTTGCTAAAGCCAACATTAGTTGCAGCTCCTTTTGGAAGCATGTTTTTTAAAAGGTGTCTCTTGGTTCTCAGCCCCGAAGAAGATCATAACAGTGTCATATTTTTTGGAAAATTCAGTTCCACAGCGAAAACAATACAAAAAAGCCACTGAGTTTTCATGGGATCCCACATTTTGATACACTCCTTTCATGATCATCTCCATGAATATAGATAATTCCCAAATATATAAAACCTTAAGGAATTTATATCCCCACATCTCTGCCAAATGGAACCCAAGGCAGCTTACAACATGAGTTAAAACAAGGGACATGAAGTAAAACTTGGGGCTTGTCTACATGAAGGGAAAAGAAACAGACTGCTCCACAGTAATAACAAGTTGCAATAGCTGCAACAGCGGCCATGAGTGGATTACTTGCGTTTTTCCCATTGCCAAACTTTTTTTTTTAAAGCTTTTTATGATGTGCAGAAGCAATATTTCATCTTTCCAAAAAAAAGAGAGAGAGAGCACAAATCCCCACTTTATTGCCTTAGCGATCACTCGCTAAGGCAAAAATCCAACATGTCGGCAACAGACGCTTGCCCTGTAACAAGCCCCGCACCCAGCACTCATCCAGCCAATCAGGTGTACACTTTGTCTTGTATGGAGAAGTGATTCATGTCGAATCGCTTGTCTTACCGGACAAAAATGCGCATACCACTGGAGCTTTTTTTAAAAGACAGGAAAAGCCCTGAATGCTTTTCCCGCATGGTTTTGGTCCCCCTCCTTCACAACACAAAGAGACAATGCGGGAGCCCATTAAGACAGCTCATTTTCTGAGCAAATTCTGTGAAGAGTATTTTCACAGTGTAGACAACCCTCTAGTAATAAAAACACTTTTGAAAATTAAATAAGCTACCAGATTAAAGCATCAGTTCTTTGCGTTTCAGGCTTAATTGAGTTAGGCTGGAAGGAGGAAGGAGTGCTATGCAAATCTCAAACTGCACCAAGAGCTCCTGGGACAAGAAACAAATAATGGCATATATTCCATTTTTTTAAAAAAACATGAAATCCAGCAGTTTACTCAGAACCATCTACACTGCTTTTTGTGTTTTTTAGGATTGTGTGGTGTGTGATGCCAAGAACTGCATCCTTGCATCTGAGGAAGTAGACTTGGGTCCTATCTATACTGGCCAGAATGCACTGGCTTCCTGCCGGCATATTCTGGCTCTGGATCACGCCTGTTGCTCTCCCGTTACCTGCACGGAAAGGGATAGAGTCTGGATGGGCACACCAACCCATCTCTGCAACCACCTCCACTGTTGTCCATGTCGCACTCTGAAATCAGACAAGAAGCCCACAACATGTGATCAAGCCCCCTGCATGTGACCAGCCCTAGTGATATGTTGCACAGTTGCTTCCTGGCTGTGGAGAAAGTGGCGCGGATGGCAGCTGCAGCAACAGGCCCATGGGCTGGTATGGGCCTGATCCATCCCCCCCCCCCCGCTGAATCATTTTTTCACAGATGTTATAATAAAACAGTGTACTGTAATGGGCTTCCCCCCATCTAAGTCCCAGGCATCATGAGGACTTCCTGGGGGCAAAACAGGGCAAAAGCCCTGCATTGTTAGGACTGCATCTTTTGGTGCCACGGTCTCCCAAGATGGGGTAAATACGGGCAAGATGGGGTAAATAACCCATCTTGACAAGGCCTAAATCTACAAAAGCTTATGCTCCAGCTTCTTTCTGTCAGTTAGTCTCAAAGGTGCTACAAGATCCCTTTGCATCCTTAGTTGTTAGTCTTCTGTTCAGCCATGGTTGAGCTCTTTTCCAAGCTAATATGCTTTGCCAGGATCAGTCTGCCAGTCATTAGTAGTTAGGTATGCTATATAATTTTGTTAATTAAATGAGAAGAAAGGGGGGTTGGATACTGAAGTAATAGGCATTATTATGTTCTTGGAAAGTGTGAAATGTAAAAATATAGAGAGTTATGTCTTCTAGGCACGCAGGGGGGGGGTGTTATCTGGAACAAAGGGTGTACTCTTGAGAAACAGCTGAAAACTGCAAGAATCCCCAGCAGACTGTTATATGTATTTATTTATTTTATTTCCCATCTTTTCCCAATATAGGGATTCAAGGCAGCTATCAATGAATGTAAAACAATACAAATTAAAAACAATAAAAAAGCATTAAAAATACAGTCAGACCCCGATGTCTGCAGGGATTCATTTCCTGGACTTACCACAGATACCAGAAACCACAGATAATAGCAAACCCTATTAAAATAAAGGACTTCTGGTATGAGCATACTATAGAGTTGTGTTGGAATACCTAGAAGATGCCAAGAAAGGACATGTCTCTGGTGGCGCAGTGGTTAAATGCCAGTACTGCAAAGTCACCACGATTCCAGCAGGCTCCAAGGTTCACTCAGCCTTCCATCCTTTCGTAGGTCGGTAAAATGAGTACCCAGCTTGTGGGGGGCAATTAGCTAACACACATTGGAAACTGCTTAATGCAGTGTAGATGTGTAAATAGCTATTGCTTAAAAGCAATTTGTAAGCCGCTCTGATAGCCTTGAGGCTGAAGAGCGGGGTATAAATAAATAAATATTTTTTTATTTTTTTATTTTTTAGATTTTTTCCAATGTGATTCCATGGTACCTGTACCTATTTTTTCAGCTGCAGATAACTAAAACCACAGATATTGGTTCCGCAGATACAGGAATCTTACTGTATAAATATAAAATTTTAAAAATAATAAACAACTTATGCAGTTAAAAACATTAAACATAAAAATATTAAAATATATTAAAAACTAGATATGAACCTTAAAATGCAATTCAGCTTTGCTGGCAAATTGCTGTCACAGACAATTGGCTTGTAGAGTAACTTTATAGCAAGTCTCTTTAGTTAAAACAATACAATAACTGGCACTGTAAAAACAATTCCTAGAGGTTACAAGATTCAATATTTTAATCCATATGACCCAGTTTAAAGGGTCAGTGTTAAAGGGGACGTGTCCAGACGCCTAACATGGCAGACGTGTAGAGCGAGGGCTCCTGAAGGCTTCATAATTTTAACCTGCCCTACAGCGACCAGAGGGGTCCTTCTGAAACACTAAATAAAGAATCACCTTCCTGATGCTTGGCAGCAAGAGATTGTCTGAGAGACTGATCTCTGAATACTGCCAGAAAAAAAGAGGAAGAGAACCCCCCTCGGATAACAGCAGAGAGGAGGAGGAGGAGGAGTGGGAAGATAAGATGGCACCCGCAATAAACAAGTCAGGCAAAGGAGGAGGAGGTAAGGTAGATAACAGCGGAGGGGGAGGAAAGGAAACCTCACCTAAACAAAACAAACAACTGCTGCCAGACCAATTTGAACTGCTCCATGAGAAAATTGTCTCTGACCTTCAAAGAGACTGGTCTGCAGCCCTTGCTCCCCTACAAACCTCCATCAAGGAGCTTACAGGGACCATCTCTGAAGTTGCAGAAACGGCCACTGAGGCACACAAAATGGGGCAAAATCATGAAATCAGATTGCAGCACCTTGAAGAGGCCAATGAATCTCTAACAAATAAGCTGGAGGATTTGGAAAATCGAGGGAGACGGGCTAATATCAGATTTCGCGGTTTTGTAGATGGCGCTGAGGGAAAAGACATTCTAACCTTTCTAGTAAACTGGATTAACGAGCACTGCCCCAGCGCCACCATTACTGCAACTGATACAGAACGCGTTCATAGAGCACTGGGCCCCCCACCCTCTTTAAACAGACCTCCTCGGGATATCATTGCTCGATTTACCCATTTTCACAATGCAACCCAGATAGCAATATATCAAGATCTGGCCCCAGAAACTTTACACAAAAGAAAACTCTTCAAACCATTGACATCAATTTTGCAAGTGCGCTTCCCATTTAAACTTATAATCTCCCACAACAATACAACAATGATCGCTTCCACAAGATCTCAACTCCTGGATATACTACTGGCCATTGATATTCCAGTGCCTACAACGTTGGAGCAAGAGATACGTCATGAGGACAACTGGGCCGCACAGAGGATTCACCCGTCTGATACCAACAAGTGGACTCGGATCTCCAAATGCAAAAAGAAAAGTCCCACACTCCAAAAGGTCTAACACACATCGGACCACCATCAACCCCATCAACAGCAAAAATCAGAACACAGGACAAGAAAAAAGCAAATGACTGTGCTAGACACCGTCAGCCAAGACAAATGTACATTTTCAAGCCAAACCTCTGAAGATTTTACCAGACCTTCTATCACATCTACATTTGTTGCCTTCTTAACTGATGGTTTACCTGACTGATTAGTATCTACTCGCTATATTTTTATTGACGTGGGTGGGGATGTCGTGGTCCTGGGCCTGAGTGAAATGCTCAGACCTGAGACAGTGCGCCACATAACCCTCCATAAAAAAAAAAAATCAATGACTAATAGGGCACATTCAACACCCTGATATCAAGAGGCCTCAGTAACCTGCCCTCTGCTCTAGTTTAACCCCCAAAAATGTTTTCCCTGGAAAGGATGGGGATATTACCCCCACCCGAAGTCCCACGCATTCTGTGGGACTTCACACCCAGGTGTTCGAATGTTCAAATGTTAATGTTGATTATGTTGATATTTTTAACTATTATGCTGTACATCTCTCCTTACGATGTTCTGGAAAAATGCTGGACTCCTACTATATGGTCACTAAATATCTGTAATTGCACTCTCTCTGGCCCCTTACAACTGACACCTCCACCCCACCCATGGAGTAACAACTATAATAGCAATTTTCATTTAACTAAACATGTCTAGTCTCAAATTTCTCTCCTTTAATGTTCGAGGGTTGGGATCATCGATCAGGAGAGCCAAGATTTTGAAACAAATCAGACCACTTCATCTGAATATAATTTTCCTACAAGAGACTCACAACAAATCGTCTGACCCGGTGCTTCCAAAATCCCAATTTGGACAACAATTTGTGGCTGGAGGTAATGGGAAGGCGAGAGGGACTGCAATAATATTTGACAAACATACCCCATTCACTCCACAGAAAACCCATATGGACCCTAAAGGCAGATCTGTGATAGTACAAGGTAATCTTATGAACAGGGAAGTCACTCTAGCCAGTTTCTATGCACCAAACTCAAACCAAACCCAATTCTTGATATCCTTCCTAGAATCTCTAGAACAGATGACAGAGGGTGCAGTTATAATCGCAGGAGATGCTAATGCAGTTCTCAACCCATACATGGACAAATCCTCTTACAAATCACTGAAATCCCACTCAGTACCACAAATTTCGTTGGAAAATCTTAAAATAATTAACTTGGTTGACCCTTGGTGATTATTAAATAGCACTACTAGAGATTACACCTATTTCTCCAAAGTTCACAATTCTTAATCAAGACTTGACTGTTTCTTTGTTGATAAACTAATGATGTCCCACATCGAAAGAGTAACCATCCACCCTGCCCTCCACTCGGACCACACTCCACTAACTATGGATTGGTCCCTGACAGAAACAACACATCCCACTAAAATATGGAGATTTAACTCTTATTTATTAAACAATGAACCATTCAAAATGCAACTACAACAAGTAATAAAACAATTCTATCAAGAGAATAAAAGAGACAATACCCCAGAATCACTACTCTGGGACATTTTAAAGGCAGTCTTGCGCGGCCTCCTGATTCAAGAAGGAGCTAAAAAAAACTAAAAGAGGCGCGCAGACACTTCCTATTGAACGAATTAAACATACTGACCCAAATGCACAAGAAGACTCAAAATAAGCAGATACTAGTTCAAATGATGAAAATAAAATCTGAAATAGAAGAATTAGACCTTAAAAACATTCATATAGCCACCCAATATACAAAAGCACAGTACTACCAACATGGAAATAAAAATTCAAAATTATTAGCACGCTTAATCAAAAGAAAAGCCGAAAAGAGAATTATCTCAAGAATTAAAACTCTGGATGGAACCACTATAACCAAAACCACAGATATACAGTTGCCCCTCCACATTCGCGAACTTAGCATTCGCGGTTTTGAATATTTGCAGGTTTGGGGAGGGCCCCCGCCCTCCCAAAAGCAGTGACACGGGGCCTCTGGAGGCCCCGTTAAGGCCTTGGGCAGGGGGGAGGGCCAGGGAGGCCTTCACAGGACCTCTGGAGACGCTCCGGAGGCCCCATGAAAGCCTGGGGAGGGAGTGGGGAGGGCTGGGGAGACCTTCACGGGGTCCCTGGAGATGCTCAGGAGGCCTCATGAAGGCCTTGGGAGGGAGGGGGGAGGGCTGGGGAGACGTTCACGGGGTCCCCGGAGATGCTCCAGAGGCCCCATGAAGGCCTGGGGAGGGAGTGGGGAGGGCTGGGGAGGCCTTCACAGGACCTCTGGAGATGCTCCGGAGGCCTCATGAAGGCCTGGGGAGGAGGTGGGGAGGGCTGGGGAGGCCTTCACAGGACTTCCGGAGATGCTCTGGAGGCCCCATGAAGGCCTGGGGAGGGGGTGGGGAGGGCTGGCAAGGCCTTCACAGGACCTCCAGAGACGCTCCGGAGGCCCCATGAAGGCCTGGGGAAGGAGTGGGGAGGGTCGGGGAGGTGATCATGGGGCCTCCGGAGACGCTCTGGAGGCCCCATGAAGGCCTGGGGACGGGGTGGGGAGGGCCAGGGAGGCCCCATGATCGCCTCCCCGGCCCTCCCCCCTGCCCAAGGCCTTAACGGGGCCTCCAGAGGTGCTCCGGAGGCCCCATGAAGGCCTGGGGAGGGAGGGGGGAGGGCCGGTGAAATTGGGAAAAGGAGAGAGACACTGGGACATTTTAAAAGCAGTTGAAAAAAGTGGGATGACAGAGAATTAATCAGAACTGTCCCTGCCAAATCAGGACAGTTGGAAGGTATGCAATATCTTTCAATCCATAATGAAAATGAGTCTATGAGTGCAATCCTAACTCCTAAGCCTAGCTCACTAGAAATTAGGATGGGGTGTAAATATCCCCTTCTCTGGTGCTGCTATGGCTTTTTCTGGTGCAGTGGCCTCATTTGGTCCACAAAAAGTTCTACTGATAGAAAACTATTGTTGCAGTTGGGGATTTAGCAGCTTTGAATCTGCTGGATCCCCCGAGGGCACTGATTCCCAAGTCATGCCAGCTCAAAGCTGGCATGGTGAGCAGGGCCGGTTTAAGGAATTTTGGGGCCCCCTGCAATGCTTTATTTTGGGGGCCCCATATGTTTATCTCAGGTCAATGTAACCTAACCTATTCAGCATACAGGATGTTCAGATTATAGTAGGACCCCCATATCCATGGATTCATTGTCCATGGGACACAAAACAGCACACCTACCATAGAGTCTTCCTAGAAAATGTGTCCTCCCTAGCCGTTTTCTAGGCCCTCCAAGGCAACTCTATGGTATTTTAAACCAGAAGTCCCATTATTTTCAATGGCGTTCACTATTATCCATGGTTTTCAGAATCCACGCCCCCCCCCCGAACCAATCCCCAGTGGATAAGAGGGGCCTACTACATTACATAATTTGCCACCAATAATTTAGTTTAAAAACTATATTATAGGCACTAACATAATATTTTTTGTTTATTAGCAATTAATGTAATGGTGTAGATTTCCCCAAAGAAAATAAAGAGTAGACTACAAGCTAAACATGAGTTAGCAGTGTGATGCAGCAGCAAAAAATGCCAGTGTGTTCTAGGCTGCATTAATAGGAGTAGTGTATAGATCAAAGGAAGTAATAGTATCACTCCATTCTGCTTTGGTCAGACCTCACCTGGAATACAGTTTCCAATTCTGGGCACAACAATTCAAGAAAGATACTGAGAGAGATGGTGGGAGGTCTGGAAGCCATTACGCCCTATGAGGAACGGCTTAGGGAGCTGGGTATGTTTAGCCTGGAGAAGAGAAGGTTGAGAGGGAACATGATAGCCATGTCTAAATATTTGAAGGGATGTCATACTGAGGATGGAGCAGGCTTGTTTTCTGCTGCTCCAGAGACTAGGACACAGAGCAATGGGTTCAAACTACAGGAAAAGAGATTCCACCTGAATATTGGGAAGAACCTCCTGACAGTAAGAGCTGTTTGGAAGTGGAATACACTGCCTTGGAGTGTGGTGGAGTCTCCTTCTGTGGGTTTTTTTAAACATAGGTTGGATGGCCATCTGTCAGGAATGCTTGGATTGTGTGTTCCTGCAGGGCAGAAGCCGATCGGATGGGATCGCTGTTGGGGTCCCTTCCAGCCCTATGATTCTAGGCTGCATTTAGAGCCTGGAAAAGTTACCTTTGGATTACACCTCCCAGAATCCTCCTGCCAGCACCCTTCTCAAGGTCTGGTTGCATTGTTCCTTTTCCAGCATTCCCTAGCCCAGTGGTTCTTAACTTGGGGTCCGCGATGTCCTCACAGGGGGTCCTCAAAGGCTTGAAGACTGCTTGGCCCACCTCCTCCCTGTAGTGGAGCAGCCACATTACAGGAACCAAGGCAAAGGCTGGCTGGCTTGGCCTGCACGTTGCCATTCAATCCACTCCAGCCACAAACTTGCAGGAAGAAGCAAGAGTGCCTCTGAGGGAAAGTTTAATGAATGGTGTAATTGTATTGTTGTTGTTGTTAGCTATTATTATTAGCTATTATTATTAGGGTTTTAAAACTTGAGTTAAGTCTAGGGGCAACAAAAGATATTTAAAGGGGGTCCCTGGTAAAGAAAAGGTTAAGAACCACTGCTCTAGGCCAATGCCTCTCACATAACACTAATGGGATACTGGTGTTTTAGTGACAACAATAAAACCATTGTTCCCAGTAATATTACTCCAAATTTTAATTTATATTCTTTATATTCTTCTGTTAAAAGAGCTAGAGTTTTGTAGAAGTTTCAGCATTGCACTATGACTATGGAGACCAGGGTTTGAATCCTTACTCAGCCATGAATGCCCATTGGGTGACCTTGGGCAAGTCACACTCTCTCAGCCTCAAAGGAAGTCAAAGGCAAACCCCTTTGAACAAACCTTGCCTAGAAAACCCCATGGTAGATTGGCCTTACTCAGAAATGATTTGAAGGCGCATAGGCAAACACACACAAATGTCTTTTGCAGGCTGAACTCAGTTGGCAGCAAGGGGAGGAAGCTGAAGAAGACCAAGGGGAAAAGGGAGGGGAGAGGAACCAAGACAGGTTAAAAGCAGCTGGAAAGATGGATGGAGGGGATCTATGTGGAAGGAAGGGAAGGGAAGGAAAGGAAGAAAGAAAGGAAGAAAGAAAGAGGCCCTTTCTGAGGGAGACAACCCTCAAATTCCCTGTCTCTCTCTCACACACACACTCACCCTCTCGGATGTGCCTCTCCCTCCAGCTTCTGCCACAGAGAGCTGCTGTTTCTCTTTCTCTTTAGTTTTGGAGAGGCTGGTTTTTGGGTTTTTTTAAAAAGCCAGCCGGAGGTTTTTGGAGGAGGAGAGTAAGAAGGGGCTCCTCCCGGCTGTCTCCCGGCTGTCTCCTTCATCAGATTAAGGAGGCCAACACAGGGCCCCCTCTTGACCTCGGGGCCCCCTGCCAATGCTGATTTGGCAGACAGGTTAAACCGGCCCTGATGGTGAGAAAGACTGCTGCCCGATGCTTGCAAATTAAGGACAAGTTCCATTCATTCAACAAGGAATCTACTTTTTCGACAGTTCTTGCCTATGGAGGCTTGCTTGGGACTGACTGCACACACTGTTTGCAAAGTGAGCTGAGAAGGTAAAAAGGTCACCAAGCTGACAGAGTCATTGCAAGTAGCGCATAGACAGATGCACACAGGCAGTCTCAAGTGAGCCACCATAATTTCCTCATGGGTTCTTTCGACCCATTCTCGTTTCTAATACTGCTGCAGTCCCTAACCTGTTAGATAAGTGGGGGTTTCCTATACAGTATATGGGTAAATATAAGAACAGTTTTGCAACTTCAGTACTTCCTCTACTACCAGTAACTCACACAAATGCCCTTGCCAAGACAAGGCAACAAACTTTTTTTTTTCTGCAAACAGTGTAAAATACTGTAACTAGGTATGTTGTTCGTATTAACAATGATACTATGAAATCATAAAAGAAATACAAATTGAGATAAAATCAGACCATACTATAAATTGTAAAATGAATCCAGCCATTTCCAGTATTTACACATTGTATGCAAACAGATTAAAGAAAAGTTACCAATTTTGAAAAAAATAACAAACTCCCAGGTGATACAGTATTAACAACTGTGGATATGAGTTTTAAGGATAAGTGTGAGAAGGCTTTCAGCTATCAACATCAGCACATAGAAATAAATATTTGAGAATATGGGTATAATGTTAGAACAGGAGAAAACTAACTGAAAATAATCTACAGATGGTAGTGTCCACCAGCCTGACTGAACAAAATATTTCCAGGATAAAATGCAATATGCTGGCTCTGTAGAAATGGGGTTGATTCATTTAAACATATTGTGTTATTCCATAAAAGTAGAGGAGTTCTGGAGAAAAGTAGGATATATAATCTCAGTCACCTGGAATCACACATTATCTGATTGAATTTGTTAGATCTTTATCTGCAACAACATTAAATAATAATGTATAACTTACTAATTACTGGGGGAAATGTTGATAGCTAAAAACTGGAAAACTAATAATTCTCACTATAGAATTATGGTTAAATAGCTGTTAGTATGAGAAAGTTACAAAATTTGAATGGGAGGGGGAAATGAACATGGCTAATAAATTTTAAGACATCTGGGTTCCTTTTTAGTATTCAGGAATTTTCAGGTATCAAATAATGCCATTATGTCAGCTTTTGTAGATTTGTTATGAATGAAAGTATGAGTCTAAAATTATTTCTTTTCTCTTAGTTCAAGAATTTAATTAACAAACTTATTTTTTTTATTTATTTTGTTATTAGCAGAAATATATAGAAATGGATTAGCAGTAGTATCCTCAGTGCTATTTCACGTGTTCTAACTAGAGAACTATGTTTGAAAGTGTATTAAATGAGTATATGCATATATTAATTGTATTAAATATGTATACTGTAATATATTTTTTTAAAATCTAAGGAATTTGATTCTACGTTAATGTCAGATGCAGCTAAATTTTGCATGACTGTAAGAATATGTTGTTTGTAGATTGCAGTCTTAGCAATATCAGTTGCAAAGCATTGGCAGTCATTAGGAAATTGTTTAGTGTCAAATTAGATATTGACAAAGCGTACAACACCAGTCCCCATAAGTTGTTTTTGCCTGAACCTATTGGGAAGGACAATATTCTGCCCCCTCCGCTTTTTCCCTTGCTGAGTTAACTGAATGCAAATTACTTTTAACTCAGTTTACAACAACTGAAGTAATATGAAGACAAAAGAGGATGGTACATTTTAAAAGCAGTTGAAAAAGTAGGGTGACAGAGGATTAATCAAGACCTAGGAACAACATATCTTCTTTCACAGCCCTTCCTCCAACATTATTTCTTCTTCCCATGTTGTTATTGCTACCCTGACATACTTATGCTTCCAGCCTATACTCTTATTTATAAAAAGGCAGGGACGGTAGGTACAGCTGTTAAAATTATTTATCCCTATAATGTTGTGGCCCAATCTGTATAATCAGTGAGACCCTCTTTATAAGAATTAGAACCATGATAAATGAGATTCCATGTTTCAGCTACGTGGGACTTTTTCGGACAAACAAAAAATAACGCTAGCAGCCTCTCCACGTTGCGAGGTGATCGTGAGTAAAAATCTGCAAAATATGACGGTCAAATGTCCCAGCGGTACTGCAACAGTACCGCTAGGGACGGGCGTCATACGAAACAGACGCCCTTTAGTGCTGCAGCCTCGCAACGTGGAGAGGCTGCTAGCGTTATTTTTTGTTTGTCCGAAAAAGTCCTAAGACTGCTAAGTTATAATGGGTTACTTTTATAAATGGAATATTTATTTATTTATTTATTTATGTGTTTTTAATTTTTTGCTGACTTGGAAAAACAGGAAAATCTCCACCTAGCCAAGCTTGAAAGAGCTTGAATTTAAGAGATACAGATGTCTTAATAGTTTGCTAATGTAATAAAACCTTGGGGCTCTGTTTTATTCCTGGAGTCAGTGTAGTGGCCTCTCCATTGACGCCCCCTTGTCGTGGGAGAGAGGCTTGCGTACCCTAATGATGTTTTGAGCTATGCTGGCGGTGGCATAATAGCCACTGGTAGGGTCTCCCATGCCAGACAGGTCAAAACCGAAGGGTCTGACAAAGAGCGTCAAAGGGCAAGATGGGCTCTCCAGCCTTGTGGCAACCGTCCTAGGAGAAGGAAAACTCCAATCCCAAACCCGGGCAGATGGTGCTCGTCCAACCCTGTAAGGTCAACCATCTAAGAGAAGGAAACTCTAATCAAACCTACGGCCCGAGGACCTCACTGCCACGTCCATGCTTGCAAGGCCACGGCAGATGAATCTCTGGTTTAAAGGGTGAGGCCAGTTCTGTGCACGCTGCGCTCCACCAGAAAAATCCATTGCACAGGCTCGAAGGACAAATCCACAGTGTAGTGGTTTGAGTGTTGGACTGGGTCTCTGGAGACCAGGATCCAAGTCCTTGCTCAGCCATGAAAACCCACTGGGTGACATGGGGCAAGTCACACACTCTCAGCTTCAGAAAACTCCATGCTAGGTTCACCGTGTGTGTATATGTATATACCTCCAAGTTGCCTGTTGACTTACAACAACCCCATGAATTTCATAGGATTTATTAGGACAAGGAATACTCAGAGGTGGTTTTTCCAATTTCTTCCTCTGAAATGCAGCCTACAGTGTCTGTTATTTGTTCATCAAAGTCCTAACCAGGGCTGACCCTGCTTAGCTTCCGAGATCAGCTGGGACGTTGTGCCTTTAGGACATTTAGGCCATTCTAGGGTCACCTTAGGGTCTCCATAAGTCAGAAATGACTTGCAGGCACACAACAACAACAGACTTTTGAGATTTTGAAAGAATTTATTTGCGTTAAGTGTTATTACAAGTGTTACACGACAGAAACTGTGGAGATAAAATATCCTATTGCTGGTTTTTTTATGCCTCTAATGTTGTACACATATTTCTTAAGATGAGACTAGTTCAGGGAACTGAGATGAAAATTAGCTGTACCTACCAATGAATACCAGGTTTTGTAGGCTATATTTGAGAGGAAGGAACTGGCAAAACCACCTGTGAGTATTCCTTACCTAAGAAAACCCTATGAAATTCATGGGGTTAGCACAAGCCGACGGGCAACTTGAAGGCATGTACACACACACAAAATGGTTTAATTTGTGCCCATTTAATTTTC
The DNA here is from genome assembly GCA_030847615.1 of Gambelia wislizenii. Classification (NCBI taxonomy): domain Eukaryota; kingdom Metazoa; phylum Chordata; class Lepidosauria; order Squamata; family Crotaphytidae; genus Gambelia; species Gambelia wislizenii. The sequence continues at coordinate 222,763,296 of JAUMIR010000005.1, read as the reverse complement.
AGGTAATTTGAACAAAGATCCAAGATTATTCTGAGTTATAATGATTGGGCCTCAGTATCATAATAACTTTGAAATCAATGGACAACTTCATAGCCACTGTAAAGCAGAGCACTATCTGTCCCTACTCCCACCCACCATTATTCCAGGAGTAAGCAGATGGAAGATTAGGATCTATTAGTCGATTTTTGCACAATTTACAGTAGATTGGCAAGGGTTTCTAAACTACAGATAAACAACAGCAAATAAAATTGCAAGGTTTTTTTAAAAAAAAAATCTACCCATTTTTTGTCATGTGTTGTTTTCTTACTTTTTTTAGTCTCAATATTTGTCCCTATATAATACAGATATTAATTGGGGGGGTTATCAAGTCTTTGTGCAACTCTGCTGGTCATGCTGCGAGTTTAGTGTTTAGAATCCCTATAGCAGGGTAACTCAGATATAGATTTATAATATTCAGGATATATCTTATAGAGTACATTTAGTAATGTTGACTCTACCACACTCACTCCATTGTTTTGCACTTGACTCTGATTAGTGGACCTAATGAAAAAACAAAGCAAATGCCACAAGTTCATTGGTTGATTACCTGCCTTATCCTATCCTCACCTTAAGAAAGTGAAACAGAGATATCAGTTTAGGCGTTCTTGAAATCACAGTTTTAATGTGGGTTGAGTACATGTTGTGAGTACATGTGTATCTTCCTCCCTGTCTGGTATACAAACAAGTGATAATCCCAGTACTGTGTAATTCCAACTTGGCTCAGGAAGGTGTAGTTTACTAAGAAGAAGAAGCTAGCAGTGGAGCATTTAACTTTCCCCCTGCCCTTTCTTCCCTTTAAATTTGTCACCCCCCAGCAGTGTTTACAGATACACCCTATGATCTATTTTGCAATTCTAATATCCCAAGTCAGGCCTTCTAGCTCTGTAATAACTCTTCTTGGAGCAGTGGAGGGCCAAAGCATGCATTGACCCAAAAGCATAGTGTGCAGTACTGTCCTGACTTTTACTTTAATGACAGGTAGAAGGGAAGGGACAGTTGTTACTGGGAATGCAGAGGATAAGAACACATAGCCTCCAACATTTCACACATGAACGCTGGGACAGAGTGAGTGCTTGCTCATACCCCCAAATCTAGCCACTACTCCCTCCAGAGTTAAAGAAAGAATCACCATTACCGCAACTGGCTCTTTGATATAAAGTTAGCAGGGTCCTGAAGTGGGTCTTCACAGAAGGCTTTGTGAGAAAAGAAAGGGGTAGTTAGAGAACTCACATATTGTAGCATAGACAATATCTCCAGTTACCCAGCATTTCCAAGATGCTGAAGACCCAGGAATTCAAGAAGCCAGCTGTCTTGTTTCTTCATTTAGTTTGAAGGCAGAAGAAATGGGAGGGGAGGGGAGGAAGAAAGGAGGGAGGAAGTAGAAAGAAAGTGAGTGCTTGCACTACCACACTGCAGGTACAATGGGTGGCCAATGGAGCTGAAGAAAATCTGACAACATACCTACACATGGCATGTCATTTAACCCTGAGTCAGCTATACAGCAAGTGTGATATTCTCCTATAACATTTAGAAAACCATGAGACTGAGATCAGAAAAGTAAATTGCCTATGAACACTGACTACCATCATTCAGTAACAGAATAGTTTTTCAATTCTATGCCCAGATGAAAAAATGCCATGGCCCCAAGACTTACCTGCAGGCCTATTTTGCAGGGTATGGAGACTCATGGAGCAGTAGGGAGGTGCCATTTTGCTTCCCGGGGCATTGTTCTTTTTCCTAGGAATCCACACTCCATTTTGCAGGCCTGGAAGAATATGACTAATCAGCCACAAGATGAGGGGTGGCTTCCCCAATGCTTGATGTTGACGCTGCAGGCTTCACTGGCCCACTTGGGTAGCCTAGAAAAGCAGCCCTAGAACATTCGGGCTTTGACTGCTTTTCTGTCCACCCACCCTCTGATTCAGGCCGTTGTACAGCATTTTGTTTGCCTTTATCATTTGTTACAACTTTTGCAAGTGGCATGGGACAAGATCAAGGGACTTTGGGGGTGTAGGCATACAAGGTCAAGCCCAGCTTGAAGGTGCAGGGGCCTTCCTCACTCCCAGGTGGAAGGGAAACCTTACAATGGCTATGCACCCCCATGGGTTCCTCAGCTGTCGCTGTGCTTAACCTAACATTTGGGTCAGAGTGGATCAGATGGCAGTTGTGTCATCTGGTTTCTAGATTTGTGCCTCATGCCTAGCTAACACTAGACAGCTGTAACAATGACGTTGTGGCCTTGTTACCTCCAGTCCAGTGTTATACCTTTTTGGGGGAGGGGTTCCTTTCCCACACCAACCTCTTAATGCAAGGTTTGCAACAGATTGTTGTTTTAATAATCTAGTAGTGCAGAATATATTAAAACTCCAGAACAAAGAAAGAGGGCCCCTGTCTAATGAGCACTGTCAGGATTCTGCAGCCCTCCCAGGCTCCAAGGTAGTGAGTGAGCTTCCTTATCCAATAGCATGTGTGTTCCAGTGCTGATTTGCCTCTAGCTGAAAAGAACACCTCCCTGTTTCTCACCTGTCCTTGCTGGCCCTCTATTCTGCTTGTATGGTCCTGTCTCCTCTATTAATGGAGTATTTAACAGGTTCAAAGACACCATTGACCGCCATCAAGATTGGCAACAGTGGAGGCTAACAATGGTTCTGGCAAGATTTAAAAAAATATTCCAGCAGAAAATATGTCTAAAACCCACAATAATCTAATGCTTTCAGCTGAGACTTTCAGCTTTCAGCTGAAAATTTGGTCCTGTAGTAGTGGCACAGCACTGTGACACATGATTGCTGGCAGTGTGCAAACAATTGGACACAACAGTATGGTGTTAAAATTTGCATAAATGGGAAATTTTCATAAAACACGTTGCATGGAATACATAGCTAATGGATCACCATGAGAGAAATGGGCAACTGGCATTCTCTAGCTCCAGCAAGAACAGCCAGTGCCAGGCAACTAGATGCCAGAGTGGCCCAAACTCTCTCACTACCCAAGACAGGAGTGAAGCACTGCTTCTCATCACACCAATGGTCACATACCCCCACCTCATCTGGAGAAGGAGAAGAAGTACAGTTGGCTCCCCATCCCTGTTTGCTCACTCACAAGTCAACCACTGCCAAGGCACTCCACTATCCTGTCTAGAAAGAGGTAAACAGTTGGAGGGGCAGAGCATATGATAGCAAGAATAGGACAATAACAACAGCCTGACTTGCATTCAGCAGTAGCGAGGGCAGCTTTTGTTGTGTGTACTGTTGCCCAGACAAGTTACACCACTCTTGCTGTTGCTACCACCTAGATAGGAGAGTGGATTGCTTTGGTGACAGCTGGCTAATGGGGAAGCAAACGGGGTGGCAGGAACTGGCTAGTGGGCAGTCACCAGACTGTTGTGCTTCTTTTGGGGCAAGGTTGGGCTGCGCAAGGTAATAAGAGGAGAGATGAAGCAGCAGTCCTGCTGCTACTGCCACTACTGAGAAAATCCCTGCACTGGAAAGCTGCATAGATTGGTGACACCTCTGTTGTGATTGTTATGTGCCTTCAAGTCATTTCTGACTTATGGTGACCCTATGCCAACCTTATCAAAGGGTTTTCTTGGCAAGATTTGTTCAGAGGAAGTTTGCTCTGAGGCCTCTGCTTCCTCTGAGGCTGAGAGAGTGTGAATTACCCAAGGTCACCCAGTGGATTTCCATGGCTAAGTGGAGATTCAAACCTGGTCTCCAGAGTTGTAGTCCCAACACTCAAACCACTACACTACTCTGACTCTCAGTGACAGCTCTACAGAGTGATAAAGGCACTGCCAGCACAATATAGGGAGTGAGAAATTTAACACCTTTAATGCCTCGCTGCCTGATACAATTGCCTCACTGAGGTTAGTGGCTGGGCAAGCACCATTGAAGCTTCCTCTGTGGAGGCCAGAAATGCCAAACAAAGAAAGTTGAAGCTCTCAGGATGTGTTGGGAGACAGGAGGACCTTAGTCTACCGTTGAGACATGCCACCAACACACACACACACACACACACACACATATATATATATATAATGCCCCCCAAAATAATAGATATATTGTTGTTGTTGTTGTTACCTTTTATTTCTATAGTGTCATCAATGTACATGGCACTTCACAAGAAGAAGAACAACAAAACAGTTCCCTGCCCTAAGGCTTATATCCAGCCACTGGAAAAAAACACACTGGTACAAAACATTATCCCAAAACAGTGTTTTCTAAATTGCTTGAATTGTCCTAGAATGAAATAGATGTCATTACAGGAGCAAGGACTGGACCAGACGGGATAAACCATACTTTTTATGAATAACAAACAAGAAGGCACAGGCACCTGTTCTTGAATCATCCCTAGAAGAGAAACAATTACACTGTGTCTATTACTTCCTTGTTCGTATGTTTGTTAAGTTGTTCCAAAAGCTTTATCCTATCTGGATTGTAATGCTGCTGCTGCTGATGATGATGATGATAAACCCCAGGGGGGCAGGGGTGCTGCAGTCATTGAGGCTGGGTAGATAAATACCAGATTGTTTTGTTTGTGTATGGTGGAGAGGGTTTTTCCAGACTGCATAGGTTAAAATAATTGTGAGAAAGTAGGCAGACATGTAGCAGAAAGAAAGAAAGAAAGAAAGAAAGAAAGAAAGAAAGAAAGATTATGGAATTCTGTAAACATCTGCTTGACACAGAGCACTCAGTGAAAGCCCCAGGGTGGCTCTCAACAAGAACTAACAAGTTTCTAGTGTGTGAAAGTAATAAGAACCATGCTATGAAATAATGACTTCTTGAACATGTTGAAACATATGTTGATCATAATGTAGAGCATCTTTATATAATATCCCTTGGTGGCCTGAAGGTACACATTGGTGTGTTTTTTGTAATATTTTTAAAATAAATGTGTTTCTTCTTTCTGTTCATGACTAGATCATTGCAATAGTCATGGACCACTTTACTGACAGAGACATCTTCCGGGATGTTGTAGATGCAGCATATAAGCGGCGGATCCCAGTCTATATCATCTTGGATGATGAAGGCTCAAAGTTCTTCTTGGAGATGTGCACATGCATGGAACTTAGTGATTTCCATATCCGGGTAAGAAGATGGGCACTTTGTATTGATTGTTGAGAGTTCTTCCTAAGACATATGTAAATTCAGATTTTGTTGTAAATCTGAGACAAACTGAAGAACTATGGTCTTGATGAAGGACTTAATACTACTTTTGGGTTGTATCTAGTTCTTCATCAAGACTATAGTTCTTCAGTTGAACTTTGAGGTTGTATCTAGACACTTTGAGAGTTTAATTAAGTTTGTTATAAATGTAATAGCATCCAAAACTTTTAGAACCAGAATTTATCATTAAGCCTAATCTAAAGTATAGTTAACATTTCTGATTCCTCTCCTGTTACTCTTCTTCCCCCGCCCACCCTGCTTTCCTCATTCTCTTTCTTCTCTTAATAAAGGAAAAAGAAAATGGGGATAGTCCCATTGATGAGATACACCACAGCTCAAGGTGCAACACATTGGTATGTCACAATCCCCTAGTTGAAGATCAGTATTAAATGTTGGAGAAATGACCCCATTTAGAATCAGCATATCATTTCAGATCTCTTGACTTAAATAAAATAAGTTATTTTATTGGTTTTTCTAGTTGTCTAGGGTACACTGCAGTTAGTGAAAGGCAATATTTACAAAATATTTGCATCTGGTCCTGTGATCTTAACTGCAGCGATTATAAGAATTTAGAACCCTTTCTTACCCTACCAATCACATCAAGTTGATTTAAAAACAAATTTGTAGAGACACAAATTATCATTTTATTTAATGCTTCACTACAATAGCACCCCCATATCCGGGTGGGATTGGTTCCGCCCCACCCTGCAGATGGTGAATTCTGCAGATAATAGTGAACACCATCCACCACCACCACCCTGCTGCCGCCAGAGGAGCCCTCCCGGGGGAAGGGGGGCAGGCAAGATCTCTCCTGCCCCCCTTTGAGCAGCACCACAACCAGTGGCCCCACCACAACCAGAGCTCTCCTGGAGGGAGGGGGCAGGCATGATTGCTCCTGCCCCCTTCCTTCCCTCTTTGCCCCCACCATGGCCCCACCATGAATGGAGCCATCTCAGGAGAAGAGAGGGGGAGGCTAGATCCTTCCTACCCCTCCCTTCCAACCACCATTGCCAACCATGGATAATTGAATCCGTGGTTGGTGAATCAGCAGATACGGAGGCACTACTGTATATTTAATCGGTTTGAGTCTTGATTCTAGGCTCTAGTATTCCTGCTGTATCATCTATAATTCACAGATATATTAATTATAATTCAGAACTTTAGCCCATGCTTTCATGCAGATGATTCCAGGCATGGTTCCCCACCCTATCTCTTTTATCTTAGGGACTGGGTATTCTTTGCTGTTTGTCAGCTAAATTGCATATGTTTGGGGATACCACTAGTCACTTTCTGATTAGCTGGACTTCCACCTTGTTAACAACAGTATTATCCAGGAAGGCAAATTAGCATGAACATGCCCTTTAAGTATTTTTAAGTATTGGAATTTTGGAATATTTAATATGGGGAAATAAACATGCAGCTTTGTAAAATAAATTAGGCTATTCATTTACATTATCAGAACAGTAACATAGATTACCACTCCTCTTTGAGAGGAGCATTGACTTTTTAGTCTAGGCACACAACTTATATACTGACATTCTATGTAAGGAATAACACATCTTACATCATATTTGCTATAGCTGACATTGTAGTGCTTACACATTTCAGTATCTAATAGCCTATATGCACCCTATTTCTGGTGATTTGTCAACTTTCTCCCCACCAGCTCCACTGAGCATTAGCTCCCAATGCTTACCAGTTTGTTTTAAACTTCCAAATGACCTGTAGCTCTGTTGTTGTCAGAATCACTTCTCTGACCACTTGCCCAACAACTCAGTTCCTCTTTTGTGTGTCAGGTATAGTGGGTGGGGAAAGCAGTGAGGTATTAACTGCTGTGTTTACTCTCTGGCTTTTCTTCGCAAACGAAGATTCAGGAAGGACTCATCCCGCGCTTTCTGCAAGCGCGCTGATGACTAAAAAGGCCAATCCGAGATAAACAAGTCCGGTTGCAAAAAGCACAGCAGAAGGTCTCCTTGGGTGATGTTTTTGGGTTGTGATTCTTTCTGTGTTGTCGTTTCTCTTCAAGACTTGTTCGTCGTGAGTTCTCAAATAAGGCTGCAGCATTGTGGATAGTGCGTCTCCATGCCTCCCAATGTGAGGCCAGGGCGGACCACTGTTGGTGATCAATTTGGCCAAGCCTGAGATGTTGTTTCAGGGAGTCTTTGTATCGCTTTTTTGGAGCGCCCCTCTTACGCTGACCCGTGGTGAGTTCACCGTAGAGTAGTATTTTTGGGAGGTGATGGTCCTCCATCCTAGAAACGTGCCCTGCCCAGCGCAGCTGTGTTCTCAGTATCATGGCCTCAATGCTGGTGATCCCTGCTTGCTCAAGGACAGCAACATTCGTCACATAGTCAGTCCAGTGTATATTTAGGATTGTGCGTAGACAGCGCTGATGAAAGCGCTCGAGGAGTCGTAGGTGGTGGCGATAGGTGACCCATGTTTCAGATCCATAAAGGAGGATAGACAGTACGATGGCTCTATACACACTGATTTTTGTGCTTTGCCTCAGGTGTTTATTGCTCCAGACTCTTTTGTGAAGTCTTCCAAATGCACTATATGCCTTTGCTAATCTGTGATCGATCTCTTTGTCAATCTTGGCATCTGAGGAGATGATGCTTCCCAGGTAGGTGAACTGCTGAACGGACTTAAGCACAGAATTGCCAACGGCAATGTGGGGATGGTGGTGTTCGTCCTGTGGTGCAGGCTGGTAAAGAACTTCTGTTTTCTTCAGGTTGACTTCTAGCCCAAACAGCTCTGCAGCTGTTGCAAAGCAGGATGTTAGGCGCTGCAGAGCTGCTTCTGTGTGGGCAACAAGGGCAGCATCATCGGCGAAGAGCAGCTCACGGACTAGATAGTTTAGAGTCTTAGTGTGAGCCCTCAGACGGCTTAAGTTAAACAAGCTACCATCAGTACGGTAGCGTATATAGATGCCGTCGTCTTCTTCAAGCTCTGCCATAGCCCTTTGGAGCATCGTGCTAAAGAAGATTGTAAATAAAGTTGGTGCAAGAACACAACCTTGCTTCACTCCATTAGTTATTAGAAAGGGCTCTGAAAGAGCATCGCCATATCTGATTTGACCACGCTGTCCCTCGTGTAGCAAGATAATCATTTTAAGGAATTTGGGGGGACATCCTAGTCTTTCCAGGATCTGCCACAGACCTTTTCTACTTACAGTGTCAAAGGCTTTGGTGAGGTCGACAAATGTTACATAGAGACCCTTGTTCTGCTCCCTACATTTTTCTTGCAGTTGCCTAAGGGCAAATACCATGTCTGTAGTGCTCCTATTGGCTCTGAAGCCACATTGGCTTTCAGGGAGAAGTTCTTCTGCAATAGCAGGAACTAACCTGTTCAGGAGTATCCTTGCAAGGATTTTTCCAGCAATAGAGAGCAGTGTTATGCCTCGATAGTTTGAGCAATCGGATTTTGCTCCTTTTTTCTTGTACAGGGTGATGATGACTGCATCTCGGAGGTCTGATGGCAGTTCCCCTTTTTCCCAGCAATTCCCAAGGAATTCGTGGAATTTTTCGTGGAGTGCATGACCTCCGTGTTTCCAAACTTCAGGTGGGATTCCATCAATCCCAGCTGCCTTGCCGTTTTTCATCTGCTGTATGGCCTTAAGGGTCTCTTCCAAAGTGGGAGCTATGTCCAATTCATTTTTCATTGGTTTTTGTATCATATATTGGATAGCTGAGGCTTGGACTACTCAGTTGGTGCTAAAGAGACTTTGAAAATGTTCAGCCCAACGATTTAGGATGGAGGCTTTATCAGTAATTAATGTTTGACCATCTGTACTGTATAAGGAGCTTTGGACCTGATAAGTAGGTCCAAACACTGCTTTAAGAGCTTCATAAAATCCTCTATGATCACCCAGATCTGCACAGCATTGTGTCTTTTCTGCTATATTGATCCACCACTTGTTCTGCATGTCTTGGAGTTTTTGTTGTAGTTTGCTACATGTGAGGCGGAAAGCTGCTTTTCTTACATGACAGGTTGGCTGGGCGAGGTATGCCTGGTGAGCAGCTCTCTTCCTTGCCAACAGCTCCTGGATCTCTTGGTTGTTTTCATCAAACCAGTCTTGATTTTTCTTGTGGGAGAAGCCAAGGGATTCTTCTGCAGACTGGAGGATACTGTTTTTGATATGTTGCCAAAACACTGTAGGAGAAGGATCTGTAGGATGGTCTTCAAGTTTCGTTTGTAGATTTGCCTGGAAGTTGTCTCTCATGGTAGCTTGTTGAAGATTGTTGACTTGGAGTCTCTTCTTTAAGATGCCACCCCTCTTAGGTTTGAACTTAAGATGAAGATTTAGTTTACATCTGACAAGGCGATGATCTGTTTGGCATTCTGCACTGGGCATCACTCGTGTATGACAGACATCACGAATGTCTCTCTGATGGACTAGAACGTAGTCAATGAGGTGCCAATGTTTGGATCGGGGATGCATCCAGGTTGTCTTCAAGCTATCTTTCTGCTGAAAGATTGTGTTTGTAATAGTCAGCTGTTGTTCTGCACAGAACTCTAGCAGGAGGCGTCCGTTATCATTGCAGTTTCCAACACCATGCTTGCCTAAGACACCTTTCCAGGCTTCGGAGTTCTTTCCTACTCTGGCATTGAAGTCACCAAGGATAATAATTTTATCTTCTACAGGGACTTTTTGTATGAGTTGGCGTAGGTCTGTGTAGAATTTGTCTTTCTCTACAGGGTCGGCTTGCATAGTTGGGGCATATATACTAAAGAGGACAACATGTGGGAGGCATAAGGAAATAATGCGATCAGAGTGTCCTGTTGGCAAGGTTTCGAGCTTGGAGGCAATGGAGTTTTTAATCATAAAGCCTACTCCTGACAGATGTTTTTCGGTTTTGGGTTTGCCAGACCAGTAAAGTGTGTAGCCGGCGCCATGTTCTTTAAGGCTGCCTTCCTCATGGAAGCGAACTTCACTAAGAGCAGCGATGTCAATATTAAGCCGTGATAGTTCAAGGGCTATTAGGGCAGAACGACGCTCAGGCCGTCCACTATCTTCAGAGTCTTGCATGGTTCTGATGTTCCAGCATGCAAGTGTCAGTTTATTTACACCTTTGGAGGCCGGTGTGTGCCTTTGTTTCTTTGCCTTGGTTTGACCGCATCAGAAGATTCCCGTTGGCCGCGGCTAGCCAACCAGGTAGTTGGGGATGAGCTTTCTTTAGGCCACCTTTTCTAGGCCCCTCTCCATATGGAGCAAGCAGTGCTCTCCTTAAAAAAGGCTGCTTGGTCGTTCAAGATGCTGCCGAACAAGACTGTCATCTCCCGGGTCAGGCTTGAGCGACCAATGTCCTGAACCGCCTGCATGCAGGGTTGGGGCTGCGGCTTCCAGTGCATCTTTACACCTGCCGGTTTCGTCCCTCGCCAGTCGCTACAGAGCTTTTTTGGAAATGGATTTGTCCTTCGAGCCTGTGCAATAGGTTTTTCTGGTGGAGCGCAGCGTGCACAGAACTGGCCTCACCCTTTAAACCAGAGATTCATCTGCCGTGGCCTTGCAAGCATGGACGTGGCAGTGAGGTCCTCGGGCCGTAGGTTTGATTAGAGTTTCCTTCTCTTAGATGGTTGACCTTACAGGGTTGGACGAGCACCATCTGCCCGGGTTTGGGATTGGAGTTTTCCTTCTCCTAGGACGGTTGCCACAAGGCTAGAGAGCCCATCCTGCCCTTTGACGCTCTTTGTCAGACCCTTCGGTTTTGACCTGTCTGGCATGGGAGACCCTACCAGTGGCTATTATGCCACCGCCAGCATAGCTCAAAACATCATTAGGGTACGCAAGCCTCTCTCCCACGACAAGGGGGCGTCAATGGAGAGGTGTGTTTACTAGGCTATTGTCGATTTGTCCTTTTGATTTTCTGTTTTATGATTTGTTGTTTTATTGTAAACTGCAATGTAGATAGTTAGGACAGGAATTATTCACATGTATAAATTGCTAGTAACAATTTTCCTCCAATGAGGAGGAAAAATGGGAGGTGTCAAAAGAAACCAGGATGGATGTCTAAAGAACTTTCAACTGAGCTTAGACTTAAAAGGAACATGTATAAGAAATGGAAGAAGGGAGAAATCACCAAAGAAGAATTCAGACAAATAGCCAGCTCATGTAGGGGGAAAGTTAGAAAAGCTAAAGCTGATGGAGCTCAGGATTGCTAGAGAAGTTAAAAACAATAAAAAGGGATTTTTGGTTATGTCTGTATCAAAAGGAAGAACAAGGAAATGGTAGGGCCACTGTGTGGAGAAGATGGCAAAATGCTAACAGGGGACAGAGAAAAGGCAAAGCTCCTTCAACACATTCCTTGCCTCGGTCTTCTCCCAAAAGGAGAACAGTACTCAACCTGGGGAAAATGAAGCAGATGATACAGTAGGGAAAATGCAGCACAGAATTGGTAAAAAGGTAGTTCAGGAATACCTGGCCAGTATAAATGAGTTCAAGTCTCCAGGGCCAGATGAACTTCATCCAAGGGTATTAAAACAACTGGCAGAAGTAATCTCACAACCACTATCAATAATCTTTGAGAATTCCTGGAGAACAGGAGAGGTCCCAGCAGACTGGAAAAGAGCTAATGTTGTCCCCCATCTTTAAAGAGGGGGAAAAAGAAGACCCAAATAATTACCACCCAGTCAACCTGACATCAGTACTAGGAAAGATTCTAGAGCAGATCATTAAACAGACTGTAAGCACTTACAAAGGAATACTGTGGTCACTAAAAGTCAACATGGGTTTCTCAAAAACAAGTCATGCCAGACTAATCTTATCTCTTTTTTTGGCAGAGTTACAAACTCGGTAAATGAAGGGAATGCTGTGGATGTAGTGTATCTTGATTTCATTAAGGCCTTTGACAAGGTCTCCCATGATATTCTTGCAGAATAGTTAATAACATGTGGGCTAGACAATGCGGCTGTTGGGTGGATTTGTAATTGGTTGACCAATCAAACCCAAAGGGTACCCACCAATGGCTCCTTTTCATCCTGGAGAGAACTGACCAGTGGGGTGCCACAGGGTTCTGTCCTGGGCCCAGAGCTATTCAACATCTTTATCAATGACTTGGATGATAGAATAGAGGGCATTCTTATCAAGTTTGCAGATGACACCAAATTAGGAGGGGTAGCTAATACCTTAGAGGACAGGATCAGAATTCAAAATGACCTTAACAGATTAGAAAGCTGGGCCAAAACTAACAAAACGAAGTTCAACATGGAGAAATGTAGGATACTACACTTGGGCAGTAAAAATGAAATGCACAGGTCTAGGATGGGTGACACCTGGCTTAATGGCAGTACATGTAAAAGGGACTAGGAGTCTTAATAGACCACAAGCTGGACTTGAGTCTTCAGTCTGATGTGGCAGCTAAAAACGTCAATGCGATTCTAGGCTGCATCAATAGGAGTATAGTTTCTAGATCGAGAGAAGTAATAGTGTCACTCTGTTCTGCTTTGGTCAGACCTCACCTGGAATACTGCATCCAGTTCTGGGCACTACAATTCAGGAAGGATATTGACAAGCTGGAACATGTCCAGAGGAGGGCGACCAAAATGGTAGGAGGTCTGGAAAACATGCCCTATAGTGATGTTTGGAAAAGCAGCTCAAAATGCCAGCAGGATAAACAAGGGCTGGGAAAGCAGCCAAGCCCCAGTGATAGTTAATTAGGGAGAGCCAGATAAAGTTCAGAACAAGTAAGGTTCCATTTCTTGGAGAAGCATCAATACAGGCAAGAAGGCACACAGGGAAGAGTCCAGAATACAGTCCAAAGGTCAAGGCTTACAGAAGGCAGTGTTGTCCAGAAGTTGGTCTGTGGGTCAGCAGGATCAGGCAACAGAGTGGTCAGGAACATTCCAAGGTCAAGGCACGAGTCAAGACAGCAAGGATTCAGGCACCAAAGTCATCAGGAAGCTTTCTCCTGGGAGATCAGTTGATCTCTGAAAAAGCTTCCATCACCTCTTCCAGCCTATATAAAGCAATTAAAGCTTTGCCAGGTTTTTCTTAATGAGCAAGTTCTTCTCATAAATTCTCAGAGACTTCCTTTGAGCCTCCTTTTGAGCTTGTTGCTGGGTATACGATGGTGGAGGTAAGTCCCTCTTCTCTTCTTCTTCCTTATCTGAGAGGGCAGGAGTCTCTGCTGGAACTGATACCAACCCACTCGGACCAGGCTCTTCCTCTGCTCGAGCCTCTAGGTTGGCAGGGTTCCCATGCTGGCACTAGGGCCGTTCCCTGCCATGTCCTCCTCCTCCTCTGACTCTACAGCCTCATCAGGCTCACGGGGCATGACAGAGGAGCAGCTTAGTTAGCTGGGTATGTTTAGTCTGGAGAAGAGGAGGTTAAGAGGGGATGTGATAGCCGTGTTTAAATATCTGAAGGGCTATCATACTGAGGATGGAACAAGGTTGTTTTCTGCTGCTCCAGAGACTAGGACATGGAGCAATGGACACAAACTACAGGAAACGAGATTCCACCTAAACATTAGGAAGAACTTCTTGACAGAAAGAGCTGTTCGGAAGTGGAATACACTGTCTCAGAGTGTGGTGGAGTCTCTTGGTTTGGAGGTTTTTAAACAGATGCTGGATGGCCATCTGTCAGGAATACTTTGATTGTGTATTCAGGGTAGAAGTTTGGACTAGATGGTCCTTGTGGTCTCTTCCAGCTATATGATTCCTAATATGACTTGATCTAAGGAAGTTTCATAAATAATGAGAAGAGTCTAAAGACCATGTTGTTGCTGACTAAAGTTGGATGGCCACTCTGCGTATTCAGCAAAAACATGGAATATTTGGTTTACCTTCACTCCTATATCTGCGGCAAGGCTTGGATAATGTAGCTGCAATTTATTGTGAGTAAAGTGTGTGTGTGTGTGTGTGTGTGTGTGTGTGTGTGTATTGGAAGTGGCATACTTTGAAGGTTCACAATTCAAGTTTGGCAAGTCTACCAGGCAGAGGTACTTCTCATTTCTGTACATAGGCTTGCGGGTGATTTAGCTGCCTTATGCCCACCCCAGCCTGCATAAATGTATATAAAATTTGTTTTTACTTGGAAACAACAAAATATTTCTATATTTTAAACCCAAAAATTTCATTAAACCATATTGCTAGCCTCAGTAATAAGTCTAGCATCTCTGTGGTATGGTACCTTTCTGTGGTATACTAGCATATTGAATTTTCTAGGTTATCTTAATCTGAGTGTGAGAACTACCTTCTCCTTACAACAATGAACAATTTGAATGAACAAATTTATTTTATTATTGTTTCAAGAAAGAATTAAAAAGGAAATCCACTTGCCAGATTCTGTTATGATTTGCTTTTAAGGTTCTTCAAATACTACTTGATATAAAAACTGTATAACCTGCCATACTGGTTAATTGAAAGATGGACTTTGCACTGCATGCCAAATTAAAGAAGATGAAGGTTGAATTGTCAGGAAAACAATATTAGTGGAGATTCTGTAACAGAAAAGATTTATGTAGGCTGGGGTGGGCATGAGGCAGCTAAATTACCCGCAAGCCTACGTACAGAAATTAATCATAGAATCATAGAGTTGGAAAAGACCACAAGGGCCATGTAATCCAACCCCTTGCCATGCAGGAATACACAATGCAATAATTCCCGCCAGATCTAGCCTCTGTTTAAAAACCTCCAAACCAAGAGACTCCACCACACTTGGAGGCAGTGTATTCCAATGAGAAGTAACTCTGCATGTTAGACTTTCCAAACCTGAATTGTGAACCTTGAAAATATGCCACTTCTAATGAAGCTTTTGATATCTGCCAGATATATAGTGCTACCTGTTAGGTACACAGCAGTGCTTTCTTGATTGTGGCCTGGCCACCTGTGCTTGAGGCTATTGAAGTTTACAAAGTGATTAACTTCCTTTTCAAACTGGCCTCCAGTGACACTTAATTTGTTGCTGCTAAGTACCAGCAGATGGTTTTTGATAAAGACATGCTGTTGTTGTTGTTGCCGTTCGATGTGGAATTGTTATGTGACTACTATTGCGAGCTGCCTTGAAGTCTTGTGAGAAAGTGAAAAAAAATAAAAGAATAAGTAATAAGGAATCTCTTGTGTCCAGAGCTCTGAAATGTAGAAATCATATCCCACCATGAGATCCAGAGGGAATTTTCTCATCTTTGATTTTACACATGAAGTCTGGGGAAAGAAAACATACATTTGTCACCTATTAGGGAACAGTTCTCTGTGAAATCCAGTTCTCTTAGGGCTTGTGTACACCAGTGAAAAACACCAAATCCCTCCCCTGAATCTGGCCCAGTAATGCGACATGATATGTGGCCTTTTCCCCAAATCTGGTGCAATGATACTACATGATGTACAGCCCTATTCACACCTGTTACCCTTGATGCTAGTGACATGGAAATTCCACACAAAATTGAGTTATTGATATTTTGGGGAAATTAGCAGCAACTCAACTTGGCAATGCGAAAGGGGGCAACAAGGGGATCTTTAAGCCTATGTTTACCCCTACTAGCTCTGAACAGACCACACAAGATGAAAGTTAACAATGATCTTTATTAGGAGTTCAAAAATAACACCAATCATACACACATTCATACAAGAGGCGGTCATACAGGACTAGCGAAATGAAGTGGGAGAGATTGAGATAGAGGAATAGCAAGGGAAGTTTCAGTGGGCAATATGACACCTTTTCCTGAAGAGATGAAATTGCAGAGGAAGACCAGCAGGGTGGGGATCCTGATCTGGGGCACAGTGTGGCATGGAGTAGGTAGGAGGATGAACTGTGAGCAATGAGGTGTGCTATTGGGCTTCTAATTGTACCCTAAAATGTGCCTGGAGGGGATGGGATTTTGAGTGGGGAACAATGCGTTTCAGGTGTGTTTCCTGATTAAACAATGGATCTCTGGACTTGCTAATGTGTTGCATACTTGTTTTGAATAGCAGTGGCTACTTCCTTGATTGCCAAGTCTGGGGATCAGGCAAGATGTTGTTTACAGACAATGGATGTCCCAACTACAGATGATGGGATTATTGTCTGATACCAGATGTGCTCTGGTAACATTTCCTTAAGTCTGGCATGACCTTTGTGTTGCCTTAAGATTTGGAATTTTTCATGACCTCTCCTTAAAGCAATGCATGAATTGGCTTTTTCCAGCAGGTGTCTCTTTGGGATCTTTCAGGGGTCCCTGATCTACTGCAGTTTGCATGGAAGGCCACATTAAGGCCAAATTATTAAATATCACCAATTATTGGGGTGAGGAGGCTGGGCTAGTGAGGTATACTAACATACCAGACTAGGGTAATAACCCCTTAATCCGGATTTTAGAAAACTCACTGTTTTTTCCAGAGTTTGCTGGAAACTCTGGAGAAAACTGAAGTGTGAACAGTCTATCTGCACTGGATTCAGGGGTGGGAGGAGATGAAGGACAAGCACTGCCTGAGGTGCTGCCATTTCCCCCCTTCCTCTGTGCTGCTTCCTCAGTTCAAAGGCAGAGTCTCAGCACTTCCCATTCTCTCGAAGGTCAGAATGCCTGGCCAACCCCACCATCATGAGGCTAGCCACCAGTTCTGACTTCAGAGAGAGCAAGTAGCTCTTGGGGCTTTGCTTTCACAGCGCTGAGAGTGGGTGATTTTGTGCCAGAAAAGCAAAAGCCCAGTGCTAGTCGCTCTCTCTGAGGTCAGAACACCTGACCAACCCTGCCATTGTGAGGCCAGCTGTCTGTTCTCATTTCAGAGAACTAGAGCTTCGCTTTCAGAGAACTCAGAGTGGGTGATTATGCACCTGAAAAGCAAAGCCCTGACTCTAGCCACTCTCTCTGAAGTCAGGAGGACAGGCCCACACAGCCATCGTGAGGCTAGCCTCCCATTCTGACTTCAGAGAGTGACTAGCACTGGGGTTTGCTGTCACAGATCTCAAAGTCAAACCCTAAGTGTGAGTAACAGCTTTACATGGAAGCCAAGTGTATTAAAATACACTTTAAAAACAAATCTTTCTGCTTCTCTCTCTGGCTTTTCTTCGCAAACGAAGATTCAGGAAGGCTGGGGGTAAAAAATGTGAATGCAGATTTGGGCTTTGGCAGATAAGGTGTGATGCTAAAATTCAGGCCAGATTAGTCCGATTTTCATGCACCACAATTCTGGGCCAAAGTAGTCTGAATTTCACCCAGATTTTATCCTTCCTGCCACCATGGATTTTATCCTTCCTGTCACCCTTAGTTTGTACTGCACAGCATTCAAAATATTGTATTTCAAGATTTTTAAACAATACTCATTGCAAGACAAAGTATTTTCTTCACTTCTCTTTCTTCATCTCTGTTTAAGAAAGTGAACTGTTATCATGAGAACTCTTTAAGAAAGGTTTGTCAGTGTTCTTACAGTATTTAAGCAGAACAAAAGTGTAAAGTATGAACCAAAGCGACAGTGTGGTAATAATTGTTAGATTGTTAGACAACTCTGGGTTTCTTTTGAAGCTAATCAGGGCTTCCTTTAAAACAGTGATGGCGAACCTATGACACACGTGTCAGCACTGACACGCGTAGCCATTTGTGCTGACAGGCGGCAGTAGGCCTCCCCCCCTGCCCACAACCTCACCATCCTCCCTAAAGTGCCGATCGGGGCTTCAAAGCCCCGATCGCCACTTTAGGGAGGTGGGGGTGGAGCCTCCCCCCCACCTGGCCACCCTCCCTGAGGCCTGCCGTGCTCCCCCGGAGCTGCCTTGGGGAAGGCGGTGGGAGGCAGGGACGGACTCTGCCCGGCCTCTCCCCGGCCTTCCCGAGTGTGCTCTGAGGCTTCGAAGCCCCGGAGCCAGCTCGGAAAGGCCGGGGAAGGTGGCGGGCGGGCAGGAGGGACTCTTCCCAGCCTTCCTGAGGGAGCTCCAAGGCTTCAAAGCCCCGGAGCCACCTCGGGGAGGCCAGGGAAGGTGGAGGGTGGGAGGGAGGGAGTCACCCCGGTTTCTCCCCAGCATTCCCGAGGGAGCTCCAGGGCTTCAAAGCCAAGGAGCCGCCTCAGAAAGGCCGGAAAAGGCGGCAGGCGGGCGGGAGGGTCTCTCCCCAGCCTTCCAGAGGGAGCTCCGAGGCTTTGAAGCCCTAGAGCCACCTCGGAAAGGCTGGGAAAGGTAGCGGGCAGGCAGGAGGGAGTCTCCCCGGCCTCTCCCCAGCCTTCCCGAGGGAGCTCCGAGGCTTCAAAGCCCCTGAGCCGCCTTGGAAAGGCCGGGGAAGGCAGCGGGCGGGTGGGAGTCTCCCGGGCCTTTCCCGGGCCTTCCCGAGGGGGCTCCAGGGCTTTAAAACCTCAGAGCCGCCTCGGGAAGGCTGGAGAAGGCGATGGGAGAGTGGGGGGGGAGTCTGGCTGGCCTCTCCCTGGGCTTCCCGAAGGGGTTCTGGGGATTGAAAGCCCCATGTAGTGTCTTCGGGAAGGTTGGGAGGGGTGGAAGGAGCATGACGTAGAGGCTTTTCAGCCACCCCCACCCTCCCAAAGCCGCAACAAGGCTTAGAAAGCTCAATAGTGGCTTTGGGAAGGGGGGGGGCTAAAAAGCACCTTTTCTGCCAACTACCCGCTCTCCCAGGGCTTGGCTGTCCTCCCCCCCCCCCGCAATGGAGCCAAGCCCCAGGAGAGTGGGGAGTTGAGTACCTGGCTTGCTCAGCAAGCACTCCGTTTAAATCAGGCCCTCTCCCTTGAGTGGGAGGGAGAAAAGCTGATTTAAATGGGGTGCTTGCTGAGCAAACAGTGAATAATCAAAACCGCGAGAGTGAAAGCTGCAAATGTGGAGGGGCAACTGTATACAATAAATATCGCAAAATAATTGTTTTTTCCTCAAAGTGACACAGTACCCGAGTTATGCTCAGTTTTTTGGCGAAGTTTGACACACCGAGCTCAAAAGGTTGCCCATCACTGCTTTAAAAGGACATCAATAATGGGTGCTTAAGCAACCTAATTGACAATTTATCTGCCATGCCCAAACTTCCCTTGTGACTTCAGTTATAAAGGAGTGTTAAACTTATTCTAGGGTGCCATTTTAAATCCTGTGGGACAACATCTAGCTGCACAATGTCTGGTCAACACTCTCCACAAAGTATGTACAAGCCCTAAGATATACGACACAGAATCTATGCAACCAATAGTTGGTCACGGATTCCTAAGCTGGCATATCTATATAAAAATATTTGCGTATAGGAATCTTCAAAATCTAATATAGATTATTATCCGATATCCTATTTTTATGTGTAAAAACATGGACTTGTTAGCCCAGTTTAGAACCATGTAGCATTTTAAGCCTGCAGTTAAATGGGGATAAACCTTGTGGACTCAGAGAGACTTAACTTTTAAATAACTATAAAGGGGGGTCATAGTATAACAGTATAAGCAATACATTCTGAAAGTTTCTAGGCTAGGGTATTGCATATTGTTTTGCAGTTATACATTTTGTGATTTTTAAGTCTACTTTTCCAAACTACAAACCAAATCCTTGCCACCTTATATTCAGAATTAATTTGCTTTGGTTGCACTAGCACTTGCATAATTGTATTGAGTATTTCAACCCTTGTCTAGAAGTATGTTGTGGCAATTACTCTATTCTCTCTTTATACACACTTCCATTGCCTTCTGTTTAACATTCTCTGCAGATGCTTGCTTGCTCTTCTGCGTTGGGTGAAGGTTCCTTTCTGCTGTCTCTTACTGTAGATACTAGAGTAAAGGAAGTACAGTAGCACCCCCGTATTTGCAGATTCGCCAACCACAGATTCAATTATCTGTGGTTGGCGATGGGAGGGGGAGGAGGGATGTCACCTCCCTTCTTTCCCCTTCGTCCCTGCAATCGCCACTGCGGTGGGGCCATGGCGGGGGCGAAGGGGGGGAGTGATCTCGCCTCCCCCCCTTCGCCCCTGTGATTGCTGCCATGGTGGGAGGGAAGGGGAAGCAATCTCCCCTTCCCCCCTTCGCCCCCATGATTGCCGCTGCAGTGGGGCCATGGTGGGAGCAAAGGGAGAGGGAGGAGTGATCTTGCCTCCCCACATTACCCGGGACAGCACCTGTCACCATAGCAGGGACCTGGTGGGGGCAAAGAGGGAAGGGAGGGGGAGGAGCAATCTCACGCCCCCTTTCCCCTGGGATGGCTATACTATTATTCACAGAATTCACCATCTGTGGGGGCCCCCGGAACCAATCCCCTGCGGATACAGGGGTGCTACTATATCTTTACTCACTTGGGGTATCTAGCCAAAAAGATATAATGCGGATTGGTGTGCTTTATTGCAAATTTGCAGCAGTGATCATTTGTTTCCATGGTCTTTTGACAAAGTCTGTTTTATGCGAAATTATCCACATTTGAAGTGTACACGTAGCCATGCCTGCAAATCAAGATGGTGGCCAAGAGTACAGTGTGTTATTAATCTTCACGTGTGTTGTTGCCGCTGCATTTATATTTTTTTTAATTTTTAATTCAGTATTTTTTTTTTACTTGTAAATCAAAGGTGCACAAGTGCAACCTTCCACTTATAAACAGCTCTTTGGTCCCCTCAGTGTAGCAAAAAAATGCACACTCGATAACGCGAAACTCAAAAATGACACTTCCAGTCACTTCCTTGCTGGCAAGCCCACCCACTGTCTGCATAGCTGACCAATTTGTTCTCCTCACCAATTTGCTCTCCTTATTCTCCTTCTGTCCTCACCGAGAATGCACAGCGTCCTGAGTTGTATGTCCAGATATGCAATAATGTGCAAGTCCATGCGTTATTCAAAAAACCTTGGGGAAATCTGCAAAAGCTTTCTCCATAGTAAATAAAGTTTTTGCCCGTCCCTTCTGAATACTGCAAAACTTGTTCTCAGCGTGTTGGGACAAAAGATATTCTAGTTGAATTCTATGAGGGGTATTTTCTTTGTCTAGACAACCCCACTATCTTTCTCTTCTATACCACTGGTTAGGCCTGGGAATGTGCTAATCCAAGCTTCAATTCACCTACTGTTAAATTGGAATGTCAGCCATCTACGTTACAGAGCTGTTGTGCATCTGAATAAAGAAGCACCCTTTACATCCAACATGACAGGGGAAAAACCAGCATCAATAATAATAGTAGAAAGGGCATATATACAGTCGTCCCTTCACATTCGCGGGGGTTACGTTCCACGGACCCCCGCGAATGTGAAAAATCTGCGAATAACTACTGCCCTCCCCCTCCCCCACCATAGCGACCATGGAGCCTCTGGAGGCCCCATAGTCGCTTTCTCCAGCCTCCCCACTCCCTTCCTAGGCCTTCCCGGGGCCTCCAGAGACCCTCCCGAGGCCCTGTGGATGCCTCCCCAGCCCTCCCCCCTCCCACCCAAGCCCTCAAGAGGGCCTCCGGAGAGTCTCCGGAGGCCCCGCGGAGGCCTCCCCGGCCCTCCCCACTCCCTCCCAAGGCCTTCAAAGGGCCCCGCGGAGGCCTTCCGGGCCCTCCCCCCTCCCCCCAAGGCCTTCGCGAGGCCTCGCCGAGGCCTCCCCGGCCCTCCCCCCTCCCTCCCCGGGCCGATTGGATGGGATGGCTGTTGGGGTCCCTTGCAGCCCTATGATTCTATGATTCTAGGCTGCATTCAGAGCCTGGGAAAGTTACTTTTGGATTACACCTCTCACAATCCCCCTGCCAGCACCCTTCTCAAGGTCTGGTTGCATTGTTCCTTTTCCAGCATTCTCTAGCCCAGTGGTCTTTAAACAGAGGCTGGATGGCCACCTGTCAGGGATGCTTTGATCGTGATTTCCTGTGTGGCAGAATGGGGTTGGACTGGATGGCCCTTGTGGTCTCTTCCAACTCTACAATTCTATGATTCTGTGATATCCTCACAGGGGGTCCACAAAGGCTTGAAGGCTGTTTGGCCCACCTCCTCCCTGTAGTGGAGCAGCCACATTACAGGAACCAAGGCAAAGGCTGGCTAGCTTGGCCTGCACGTTGCCATTCAATCCACTCCAGCCACAAACACTCAGGAAGAAGCAAGAGTGCCTCTGAGGGAAAGGGTAATGGGTGGTGTAATTGTATTGTTTTTGTTGTTAGCTATTATTATTAGGGTTTTAAATCTTGAGTTAAGTCTTGGGGCAACAAAAAATATTTAAAGGGGGTCCCTGGTAAAGAAAAAGTTAAGAACCACTGCTTAGCCCAATGGCTATCACATAGCACTAATGGGATACTGGTGTTTTAGTGACAACAATAAAACCATTGTTCCCAGTAATATTACTCCAAATTTTAATTTATATTCTTTATATTCTTCTGTTAAAAGAACCAGAGTTGTAGAAGTTTCAGCATTGCCCTATGACTGTGGAGACCAGGGTTTGAATCTTTACTCAGTCATGAATACCCACTGGCTGACCTTGGGGAAGTCATACTCTCTCAGCCTCAAAGGAAGTCAAAGGCAGACCCCCCTTTGAACAAACCTTGCCTAGAAAACCCCATGGTAGGTTCACCTTAGTCAGAAATGACTTGAAGGCACATGGGCAAACACACACACATTCCTTTTGCAGCTTGAACTCAGTTGGCAGCAAGGAGAAGAAGCTGAAGAAAACCAAGGGGTGAAGGGAGGGAGGAAGGGGAGAGAAGGACAGGTTAAGAGCAGCTGGATAGACTGGAGGCGATTTATGTGGAAGTTAGGAAAGGCAAGACAGAAGGAGAGGGTGGATAGAAAGAAAGAAAGAAAGAAAGAAAGAAAGAAAGAAAGAAAGAAAGAAAGAAGCATTTTCTGAAGATAGAGCAGGGGAGAACAAGAGATGACCCTCCCTTCTCCTCCTCTCTCTCTCTCTCTCTCTCTCACACACACACACACACACACACACTCACCCCTCTCCTGGCTGGCTTGCCTTTTGAGATGATTGGGGGGAGGGGGGAGGGAGGAACAAACACCCTCAGAATCAGCCACACAAAGAAAGCTCCGTCTTTCGCTTTCGCTTTCACTTTCTAGTTTGGGAGACGCTGGTTGTTGTTTTTTTAAAGCCAGCAGGGGGGGTTTCCAGGAGGAGGGTGAGGTCCAGATGGGGCCCCCTGCCGGTGTGGGCCCCCCGCAGATGCTGATTTGGCGGTATGGTTAAGCCGGCCCTGCTCAGGGGCCAACACCTCAATTCCGGGTGGATTTATTCAGGAGTAAAGCCCAACTGGGCTTCCTTTCCCCAAGGAACTGGCAGAACTTGGTCTCTCTCCCCCTGCAAGTGTGTTGGAGAAGCAGGATAAGATAACGGTGTATGTTACACCAGGTACAGCTAGTTCCCTATATTGTTGGTGTTGTTTGTTGTCAAGTTGACTTTGTCTTATGGTAACCCAATGAATGAAAGACCTCCTAGGGACCCTATTCTCAACAGCCCTGATAAAGTCCTGCAAGATCAGGGCCATGGCTTTCTTGTTTGCAGTAATGCAGTCTTTCTCTTTTCTAAAGAGTCATGTCATCTCATGATATACTGAACGTGTGATAGTCTCAATTTACTCATTTTGACTTTTAATGAGAATTCAGGCTTGATTTGCTATCAGACCCATTTTTTTGTTGTTGTTTTGGCGGTCAATGGTATTATTGTTATCCATAGAACTCTCCTCTTCATACGAGTTGATTCTCTTCTTGTCAGTTTTCATAACCACATATAGAAAAAATACTACAACATGGATGATTCAATAGAAGTATAGTGTCTAGATCAAGGGAAGTAATAGTGCCACTCTATTCTGCCTTGGTCAGACCTCACTTAGAATACTGTGTCCAGTTCTGGGCACCACAATTCAAAAAGGATATGGACAAATTGGAGCATGTCCAGAGGAGGGTGACTAAAATGGTGAAAGGTCTGGAAACCATGCCTTATGGGGAAAGGCTTAGGGAGCTGGGTATGTTTCGCCTGGAAAAAAGACGGTTAAGGGGTGATATGATAGCCCTGTTTAAGTATTTGAAGGGGTGTCACATTGAGGATGGAGCAAGCTTGTTTTCCACTGTTCCAGAGACTAGAACACGGAGCAATGGATGCAAGCTCCAGGAACAGAGATTCCACCTCAACATGAGGAGGAAATTTCTTACAGTAAGAGCTGTTCGGCAGTGGAACATGCTCCCTCGGAGTGTGGTGGGGTCTCCTCCCTTGGAGGTCTTTAAATAGAGGCTGGATGGCCATCTGTCAGGAATGCTTTGATTGTGTATTCCTGCGTGGCAGGGGGTTGGACTGGATGGCCCTCGTGGTCTCTTCCAACTCTACAATTCTATGATTCTATGATTCTGACTTTGGTATTTAATGACAAATCTTTGCACTTGATGCCCTATATTTCTTTGTTCCTAGTAATCAGGACTCTCATTTTTCATCAGAGAAGTGCACAAATACACTTGATATTTTTTTCAATTTTAAAAAAATTAAGCTTTGAATGTTTGTTTCACTTCAAGACTTTTCACTCTTGAAACTTGCAGTTTGGAGAATGGATCATTATTAAAAGACATTTTTAATATGGAAAAGCAAACCAAGATCCTGCACCAAACACATAGCCACAATGTTGTAGCTATGATTTAACTCCCCACGTGACCTTTGAAACCCATCTTAAAAGCCAGCCTGCCATCTGGAGCAACAGAGGTCTGAGCTTGGGGCTGCAAAATGATGTGACCAGCCCCCTTCAACAGGTGAGGAAGGTTGTGATGAGTTGTGACAGGTTCCCATTGGGGTGCCTGCTTTTGCTCCCTGCAGCTTTGCTTGCTGATGATAGGAGGAGGCTGGTCATTCTGCAGCATCCCACTCACCAGCAGCACAGACTCTGGATGCTGACTGGCTTTTAAGGTAGGTTTCAGGGTCATTTTCAGTCATGGCAATAGTGCCATGATCCCAAATGAGAATAAGAAGCAATTACAATATCTAAAGTCTAACAGCATCATAGTTGACTAACAGAATGCCAGTGACATGATACTGCATGACTACAGTGCCTGCTAATTGGAGGTGACAGAAATTAGCCATCACTTTGACTTGAGCAAAATTTTTTAATTTTAGGCTGAGGGTTATTTTCTTCCCTGAAAAGTTATCTCTGCCCACCCATTCTAACCACTTGTATATACAGTTGTCCCTTCATATTCACTGGCGTTTGGTTCCAGGACCCCCCATGGATACCAAAATCCATGAATATTCAAGTCCCATTATATGCAATGGCATAGCAAAATGGTGTCCCTTAGATAAGATGGCAAAATCAAGGTTTGCTTTTTGGATTATTATTTTTTAAAGAATATTTTCAAGCCGTGAATACTTACATCCGTGGATACGGAGGGACAACTGTACTTACACACTATAATTAAGGCACAGAATGAATTTACTCTGATAGTTCTGAATCCATTTTGATACCAGAAACAGGAGGCACCTATTTCCCCTCCTTACCCACAATTATTGAAATACCAGTTCCAGTTCAGGTGAAGGAAAGGCAAGTGGATAAATGCAGTGTCAAACCTGTGAAAACTAGATCTGCTGAACTACTCCGACATGGAATTCTTAAAATGAAATAAGCAAGCTGCTCGGGTTCCCATTGCCAGGAGAAATATGGGATATAAATAAATAAAATTAAAGCATGCTTTCCTGTATATGGGATCTTGCAACCTCATTTAGTCTCGTTTTTTATTTTTGCTCATAGACACTTTAAAAAGTAAACAGTGAATCATTATTCAAAAGCTAAGAGGAACCCAAGAAAGATTATAGCTCATAATATGGCCCAGTTGACCTTTGTCAAAGATTCTTATAAACTGCTATACTCTGGCAAGATCATTCACCTCAGCCCGCCTCTCTTCTTTGGCTTGGATATAACTCTGGCTTAGTCACTTTTCATTTGTTAGCTTTCTTACCTACATACTTTCTAGTATCTTATCTGCTGTCATCTTAAAGAGCCATCCAAAAGACCTTTGCCTTACCCATTTAAGCCTTACTTCAAATGTGATTTTACCACTAAGCTAAGCAGAGCCAATAGAATTTAAAATAGTAAACTGACCTTTTGCATAAAGAACTATATGTGTTGTAAATAGTGAAGAAGCTGGTTCAGTGAAGAATTTGCTGCCCCTCTTCTCCCCGTGTCTTGTATCTCAAATGCGCTGACATAAACATGAATGTAAGACCAGTATCAACACCTAGCATTCCAGGACCTGATTGATGCTAATGCCTTCCCTGCCCTTTTTTTTTTCTTGTCTCACAGTATAAGCTAATGCTTCTTAAGGTTACTGATGTGGGGGATCCCCTAATAATTTCCCCTATATGCTAGGGATAGGGTGCCATATTTGTGTCCATTGGCTACAATTGTTTCTCCCCCCCCCCGAAAACTCTCCAGAGACCTGCAGCTGATGGCTCATGGGGTGGCACTGGTCTGTGAACTACAAATTTTAGTAGCACTGGTATAAGTAATGTCACGTGGCTTAATCTGTCCTTTAAATTTCTCACAATAAACAAATGAATAATGACTCTGACCTAGTGAAATCAAAGGCTTTCATGGCTGGCATCCATAAGTTTTTTGTGTTTTTTTTTCCTGGGCTGTGTTCTAGAAGAGTTTATTCCTGACGTTTCACCTGCATCTGTGGCTGGCATCTTCAGAGAATGGTGGTGTGTGGGTATGTGGGGTTTATATACTGTGAGTCTCTGTTGAAGAGGATTAGCATGTAGATTTGTGTATTCAGTTGTTAGATGTTCTTAAGGTGGGAGGATATGCGAGGAGGATTAGTGTCTATTTAGCTAATGGTCCATTGTCTGCTGGGAAGCCCCCTGTCCCTGAGTGAAGTTCATTTGCATGTGTTGAGTTTTTATTTTGGTGTTTTTCAAAACTGGTAGTCAAACTTTGTTTACTTGTAGGGTTTCTTCTTTCCTGTTGAAGTTATCCAGGTGTTTGTGGATTTCAATAGCTTCCCTATGCATTCTGACCTGATAATTGTTAGCCTGGTCCAGAATTTCAGTGTTTTCAAATACCATTTTGTACCCAGGTTGATTTATAATGTTATAATGAATTTATGTTCTGCTACTGCTGATTTTTCTGGCCCAGTCTGCACTGTCTCTCGATTCCTTGATTTGTGTTTGCACACTGCATTTTGTGGTCCCTATGTAGACTTGTCTGTAGCTGCATAGTATGCAGTAAACTCCTATGGCTCTTAGAGAGTCTCTTGTCCTTTGCTGATTTTCTTGGTTGGTTTGTAGTTCATTTGGAGGCTGTGTTTCTTCATCAGTCTCCCTATTGTGTCTGTGACTCCTTTGATGTATGGTAAAAATACCCTCCCTTTGGGTGGTTGTTTTTCTTCACTTCTGTGGTTTTTCCTGGGTCTGGCCACTCTTGCAATGTCTGATGTCCACAAACACCTGGAGAACTTCAACAGGAAAGAGAAAACCCTAAAAGTAAACAAAGTTTGGCTACCAGTCCTGAAAAACACCAAAATAAAAACTCAACACATGCAAATGAACTCCACTGAGGGGCAGGGGGCTTCCTAGCAGACAATGGACCATTAGCTAAATAGACACTAATCACCCTTGCATATCCTCTCAGTCTAAGAACTGAACATCCAACAACTGAATACACAAATCTACATGCTAATCCTCTTCAACAGGGACTCACAGTATATAAACCCCACACACCACCATTCTCTGAAGATGCCAGCCACAAATGCAGGTGAAATGTCAGGAATAGACTCTTCTAGAAAATGGCCTCACAGCCTGGAAAAAACCCACAAAAAACTCTGACCTAGCATTGCTCTGGGGCATAGTGGAGCTAGTTCTAGGTTCCCAGCACTTCTTGGGGCACACAGTGCCACAGTGAAGTAAGCCTGCCAGAAGTAACTGATGGAGGAGCAATCTTCAGAGGTTACTTTGCCAAAGCCTCTCAAAGCTGGAGCTGGCCCTGAGTGTATGTGAGGTGGGGACATAGAACAATGATGTGATTAAAATGTTCACTTTGTTGAGAAGATCATAAGACTTTGTGCATTGCTTAATCCATCTTTGCTTCCTGTCAGAATATTCGTGTGCGTTGTGTGACTGGAGTTGGATTCTATATGCCATCAGGAAAGATCAAAGGCAATTTGGGCTCCCGTTTCCTTATGGTAGATGGTGAAAAAGTCCTCACTGGATCCTACAGGTCAGTTGATCTTTTATTTTATGTTTGTACATGTATACATGTGTGTGTGTGTGTGTGCGCGCGCGCACGCATCTGTATAAATATGTGTGTCTAGAAGCTATACATTTAATTTACCTTCTGGTACTGAGAATATGTAACATATCCCAATCTTTTCCAATTTAGCTTAGTTAATTTGTTCCTAGATGAACATAGGAAACTGTTATATGAAGTCAGGGTATTAATCCACATAGGCAAGAATTGTATTCTTTTACTGGTGGTAGTTCTTCAGAGCCTTAAGCTAAAGCAGCAGTAGCCATTCTTGTTCACTCCAGATTTTGTTGGACTACAGCTCCTATCATACCTGTTCAGTGGCTTTGGTGGCTGGGGCTGTGGAAATTAGAGTCTACCAGCACCTATTAGGGCACCAGGTTGTGTGGTCTTGTTACAGAAAGAGCACTAATTTGGTATATATTTTGCCAAATTTAAGCTCCTAAAGCCTGAATATTAAGGAAATAAAGGTGTCTGTTTAGAGTAAAAAATAGGATGTCTGTGTGTCAGGCAGTATAATATTAAGAGTTCAGGTATACTATCCAGTTCTAGGCATGAAGCCACCTAAACCAAAACAAAGAAGATAAGGAGAAAATATTCTGACAGAAATAGTAAATAGTGGTCAGAGTACAGAGAACAAAATGAAAAGGCATGGGTACAATAGTGTTAATCCAGTTAATGCTATCATTTGGTGGCTGACACAATCTGATGCAATCATTTGATGGCAGGCGCCAGAAACTGGCTACTGACATTTGCAAGTGATTGCTTCCTTAAGTGGCATACAAATCTCACTTGCCATTAGAGGGAAAGATTATTGTTGACATTAAAGGGGAATTAGTTAATCAGTCTCTGATCAGACAGATAGAAGCTGGAAACAGTATAAAAATTGCCTGATGAGATGCAAAAATTAGGCTGTTTACAACACAGCAGTCTCCAACATGGGCAAACTTTGCTGCATCAAAGAGTTGTTGTGCCTCCCATGCTGTTTCTAGCTGGTAAATACCCTTAGAATGTTGGTAAGAGAGAGAATAGGAAAAACTCTTCTCTAAATATCTAATATGCTATATTATTGGATATAAACAGATCGATGTTCAAGTTCCTCTATGATTTAATGTATAAAAATGCCAGCAAGAGATAGAGCAGATGAAGTATTCATTATAAATGTAAGCTGATATGGATTTTGTGATAGCCATTTATGTATATGTTTGTCCATTTTAATAAAATAACCTAAAAGATCATTAAACTGCCTGTTCATCCTCCCATATTAAAAATTCTGAGATTCCAGTAGTTAAGAGTGCTTATGTGGAGTGTTGGTGCTAAATCTGCCTTTCTGCATGATATGAATTGGGAGCCTAAGTAAGCAGAAGCTGATGAGAGGGACTTTTAAACAGATGCAGGTTAGCTGATAAAGAACCCTCAGTCTTTCACTCTAAAAAGAGGAGGTGGGGAACCACGTCTTTCCTAGTCTTTCTGAGATCTCTCAAACACTGAGTACTGAACTTCAGACCTTTTACACTTCATGGAGGAAAATGCTCTCTGTATCTACCAGTCATGACAGATGTACATTATCTCAAATATGGAGGCATTATATCTCTGAATACCAGTTGTTGGGGAATATGGGTGGGAGGGTACTATTGTACTCATGTCCTGTATGTGGGCTTCCCATTAGGCTTCTCATTAGGCTCTGTGGGCCTCCAGACTTGTGGCCCTCCAGATGCTGTGGAATTTTAGCTTTCTTTACTACTGGTTATTCTGGCAAAGCTGATGAGATTTAGCTTCAGAACATCTGAAGAGCCACAGTTGCTCACCCCTGAGAGACGCTTTCCTGATGATTGCCTTTTCTTATGCTTACCACACACATGTGCTATCACTGAACATTAATCAATCTGCTGGCAAGTTGGTTCTGGAGAATCAGTTTGATAAAAAAGCAAAGAAGCAAAGTAAAAAAAAGATAATCAGGACTTACATGAGTGAAAAGTCATAACTACCATAACTCAAGAACCATCCACTCGCATATGAACCTGCTTGTGCCTTCACTGAAGCCCTTCTTTAGGTTTCTCTGCCTACTGAGATTAGGTGGGTAGTCACAAAGGATAAGACCTTCTAGGTAGTAGTGGCTTTTCTTTGGAAATGCTCTCTAGACATCCATGTGCCTGGCACATAACCCTATGAGCCTTAGATGCCATTGAAAAATGACTGTACAGTACTTACCCATGTTTAAAATTTTGTTCAGTATACACTGCTAAAAGACCCTGTAATAATTTTAATACTGGACTATTTTATCTGCTGGTATTTTCATATTATAACATTTAACTGTCCTTAATATTTTGCAGCTGCTGTTAACATATTTTTCTGTTAATATATTAACTCTGTTTTTCTGTTCTATCTAAGTTTAAAGAAGCTGTTTTAGTACTAAACCAGTGTATGATGTCAGTAATAGACTGGATAAGGGCAAATACGTGGAAGCTCAACTCAGAAAACAATAAGTTAAAAGTTAGCAGGGTATAAGGATTTAGCCCTGTACTGGATAGGATTACTTGGGTACAGAGCTTTGGTGTACTTGTGGATCAGCCTTGATGTTGACATGGCCTGGTTACAGGGACACAAGTTCCTTATTATGACTGCTTGACTGACTACCAGTCCATTTCTGACCACAGTTCAAAGTGCTAGTCATGATCTATAGTGCCTTATATGATTTGGGTTCAAACCATCTGAAGGACTATATGACCCCAGCCAAGGTGATCAGACATTTAGGGGAGGCCTTTCTCTACAACTGTGTGAGTGGGTAAGTGAGGGCTGTAAACAAATCACATTTATCATGGGGATAATCCACTATGTTATGTAGGTATCCCAAATTTGTAGTTTGTCCCCAGATTACAAAAGGGTGTCCCTCTTGAGCACCTCCATTAATTTTACCTCACATCTCTGCCTCAAAGGTATCACCATGACTTAAGAATCTATTAAAATAAAGAAAAATGACCAATGTACAAGCAATAGATTAAAAAACTGAGCTAGCCTTGATGAAGAGAGAGAATTTTAATCTGTCTGGTGATAAAATATAGTGCCATACCTATTTTCCATGTTTATATCATTAACTTAATTATATTATTTAAATTGTATATGAGTTTATGTCGATCTGTTTGTACAGTGTTTGCAAAAGTCTGATTGGCTAATGCAAAATAAAGTTGTTGTTTTTGATGATGAAAAACCACTTTCATCAAAGCAAAAGCCAAAGAAATAGCAAGCCAGCAAGAACCAGAATAGTGTCAGACACTGTTTTAATAATGGACATCTATTTAATTGTACAGTTGTCAGAGTACAGTAAATTCATTCTGTACCTTACTTATAGTGTGTAAGTACAGTTGTCCCTCCATATCCATGGATTTGGTATCCACAGATTTAAGTGTTCATGACTTGAAAATATTCTTAAAAAATAATAATCAAAAAAAGCAAACCTTGATTTTGCCATCTTATATAAGGGACACCATTTTGCTATGCCACTGCATAGAATGGGACTTGAGTATTCATAAATTTTGGTATCCACGGGGGGGGGGGGTCCTGGGACCAAAACCCAGCAAATATGAAGGAACAACTGTATTTTAATGTTATAATTGTCAGGTGGTAGCGCACACTGGGCACCTCTTCAAATGGTCCAGGCAGCATAAAATGGTAGCAGAGTGTTTGTTCCTCCAGGCATCAGAACAAAGACAAAGACACAGGCTTATGTCTAAAATCTTCTTGTTCTTTACTTAAACATAATAAAGACTATTTACAGTACATTACAGCATCCACAGAAGAAAAACCATCTTCACACTTCAAGCTTCAAAACAGAACTGCTCAGTCCAACTCTAACTAAAACTAAAAACCCAGCTCTGCAGAGTTCCTAGCACCTCCCACTGTGAACTCTGCACAAACTCAGCTCCAGGGCTGTGAGCTAATCAAAATGGATACATCTGCAACTGCCACTCAGCTGTGCAGATCTGTGCAGAGTGTTTGGTACCTCATATCTTCTTTAGAGAATAAATCTAACCACTGTATGTCCCAGTATCCTGATTTACCATGTTTTTAGTTGCATTTGTTTGTTAATCATGTTTTGAGCTGTGTTGGATCCCAATTTTGTGTGATACAGTGGATATAAATAAAATGAACAAAAAATTGTTACAGAGTACACTGCAGTTTTCACTTTCTGCTTAAAAGTACTAACAGATGGATCAAGCCAAATTTTCAAAGATAAGAATCATAGTTTGAGCACTTCCATTGAAACAACTTGGTCCCATGGCTCTACCTTTTTTACTTGAAGAATGCACAAAAGAACTGCTGTTGGTTATTTCTGTTTCTGGGTACCTTCATGTACATGGAGGCATTCCTTCAAGTAAGCTGGACTCAAACCATTTAAAGCTTCATAGATTTAAAGCCCACATTAAGCCCATGCATACATTTAGAGACAGCACACCTGCTACAACATTGGTTTAATATGTTCATAAAACTGGGCCTCCATCAGCAGCCCTGCTATTACATTCTGCACTAATTGTAATTTCCAGATGTGGTTCAAGTCAGCTCCACGTATACAGTACAAACTTAGTCTGTGGTTGGTTCTGCCAAAGCAACTTTGTGATTTACCGAAAAGATATCCTCATGAATGACTTTCTCTGAGGACAAATGGAAGGATGCATATGGGCATTATGATTTTATGCCCATTTCCTAACTCTGCCAGGAATTTTCTATGTTTGATAGATTAAACTTAGTTGTGAAATTATCAGTGCTCACTAAGTTTAACATTGCCTATTTAACCTTGCAAAGCCTTATCTGCTATGTGCATCTGCAAATAACAAATGTAAACTGAACATGTTCTTTTTAGGCTATCTAGGGGTAGGATTGTGAAATTCACAAGAATAAACTTCTAATACTACTCTTGAAAATATACTCTAACCCAATAATTTTTGAGAATTCCTTCTTTAACACTTGTTAAATATATATTTTTGAAATTCATATTTATTAATGTGTTTCTTTGATAAATCTTTAAGAACCATGAACATTTCCAATTGTTAACATGAAAATAAGAGAGGAGTTGTAGATTTCCCAAGTCAGCCATCCCTGGACTCAGTGAAGACCCAGAGACAAGAAGCTGGCTCTCTAGAGAGACTTTGGCTGGCAGTGGCAACAAGGATTTG
Organism: Gambelia wislizenii; assembly: GCA_030847615.1. Classification (NCBI taxonomy): domain Eukaryota; kingdom Metazoa; phylum Chordata; class Lepidosauria; order Squamata; family Crotaphytidae; genus Gambelia; species Gambelia wislizenii. The sequence goes on along the minus strand of JAUMIR010000005.1, from coordinate 222,729,888 downwards.
TCTATCTAATTACCCATCTTTTGGGGAAGAAAGAAGGGAGAGGAGGGCAGAGGAGAAGATGATGGAGGACAGTAGTGCCAGGAAGGAAGATGGATGGTGAGTGTGGTAGCAGGAAGGAGGATTGGAGGAGAAGGGCAGGTGCGATAGGTAGGGGAATAGAGGACAAAGGTGACAGAGAGGGAGAGTGCATTTTCTGGGGCTGGTAGAAGTTCCATAACATTCTGAAACGTTCTGTAAAGTTCTCAGATCATCTATGTACAGTGCTCAAGCAACCTCTGTAACATTCAGGAATGATCTCAAAGTTGAATACAAACATTATTTGGAGAAGTGATGAAAAATTATAAAATTCTCAGAAAGTCTCAGAGAATGATCATTTGGAAAATATTCTGATAATACAGTATTCTCATTCCTGGAGAATATTAACTGAAGATTAATCTCACCTAACATCATTACTCAGCAGGTTGCGATGGCTAGTTCATTCTCTAGCTACTGCAGTATGTGTCTCTGCATAGCAAGTGCTTGGGCATGAGAAAGTATCTCTTTATAACTGCAGTTCTTTAATTGTATCTTCTATGTTTTGTAGTTTCACATGGACCTCATCTCACATAGACAGAAACATTGTCTTGTACTTGACTGGGCAGCATGTGGAGATGTTTGATATTGAATTTCGTGAGCTCTATGCCATTTCAGAGGAAATTAGTCTCTACAAAGAGCTGAACATTCCATGCCCTTTCCGACCAGGAATTGGGAAACTAGGATTTTCCTCTTCTACTGTGGCCCGGAAGGCCATCAATCCAAAATATGGACTAGTGGTGGGAGTTCCTCCGGGGGAAATGATGCGCTGGGCCTCCCGCCAGAGGCAAGAGTCACAAGGGAAACTAGAAGGAAAGGAAGAAGAAAATGAATCAACTAAACGACTACATTGTTTTCTGAATGACCTTGTAACAGTGGAGCAGGTTCTGCCAGAGATTGAGCCTCCACTTGAGGACCTGAACAAAGCAAACAGGAGTCCTCAGAAATTATTTTCCAGGTTCCATCTGGACTTGAAATATAAATCCAAATCCAGAGAGTCCATACGTGACCTCACAAAGGATGATATTTCCAATGGGGAAGCTGGTTCCAAACAGGGCAGAAGATTTGGAAGTGGATTTTTCAGAAGGCCCAAACGACCACCACCTTTGAATACTGATGTCAACTCTGTTACCAGTGAAACTGCTGAAGACTTTGTGATTGTGAAAGTGCCAAAGGAAAGCCAGACCAGCCTTCGCCCTGTTAGTGTCCGTAGCAGTGTGGGCAATTCAGGTAAATCTCCCTGGAGAAGCCTCTCTCTCTCTCTCTCTTTTTTAAAAAAAACTTCTTAAAAGATTATGTATATTCACGGAATACATTTTAAAAATAATTTTCACAATACTCACTAACATATATCAATAACCAAAATAAATGGGGTGAGGATGGAGAAAAGCTTCTGGAAAGGGATATAATTAAAAGAAACAATAGTAACAGTCACAACAAAGGTTATAGGTATTTATACCAGTAGATCTGCCTATAAGATTAGCAGAAGTCAGATCCCTCATTTCATGGCTTACCCAACTGTTCTAAATTCGCTGACCAGATTTTCAGAAACATGTCCTGTCAGGGGATGATAGGACACTCAATCCCCAGCAGAAGCCAAAAAACTATCTCAGCTGACTTAGTAGCAACCCGTTCCCAAGAATACTTACACACAGAGTGTTTGATGTACAAATAAGCAGGAGGCACTTTTATCTTCAAAGTCATTTACAATTGAAGAACAAGCTGCTTCACCAGGCATCAACATTCACAAGAAAAGTGAGCTTTGGACTAGCTCACTTATATATATATATCAACAGGACATTGCCCTCTAATGGCCTGACTAGGCATGACTTGGTAGTTCATGGAGTCAGCCATTATGACTCAGCATGACTCTGCAGTTGTTCGGCCATTTTATAATGGAGTTCAGTCTCTAACTCCTGACATGTCTGTGTGTTGAACCTTGGCAAGCTTGATACTTTTTCATTTACCGATCAATCTTGGTTACTTTTTCAGAATACCTTTTTGTAAAATCGCACCTTTCTTCTCTTTCCAACATCCCTTTTCATTTCCCCAACCTTTCCTTCTGGGCATAAGACCAATGCATAATAATGATCCTACAATATCTTTTTTTACTCATCTACACTGACTTGGTAAAGTGGGAGGAGGGCAACTATTTCAAAAATTAGTATCATCCAGACACCTGACCTCATCCCACAGCTTTGCTTTTAGGTGAGTATGACATATGGTTTAATGGGAGAAATTCACAGTTCTTTCCCTTTTGTAAACTGGGTTTGATAATCAGGTTTCTTTGATAACCAAGAAGGAGGCAGATAGTAATCCTGGGTAGTATGAATGTGATTCAGATGTATTAAAAACTATGAAATGCCTCTGCCCATCTCATGTTTGTTGTGACAAGCATGGGAAATATCTGTATTTGAGGAGCATCCCCAGATACAGTGGGATGAGTCCTAAACAGAAGCTTCATGTTCTATTAAAGTATTTCATAAAACTCTGTGATACAATTAGACTGTAATACTATTACCCTAAGAACACACCCCAAGGGGCACAGGAAGGAATGGATTTCCCCGCTCTGAGGTCTTTGACAATGCTCAATGGAGCACTAACCATGTCGCTCCAATGCCTGATCACACACACCTGGCTTCTGCAGAGATTGCTGCAGTGAGCTCTCCCTGTCCTTAAAATTTTGAAGTTCAGATAGGGGCAAAAACAGGTATGTTGGGGAATGGTGGTAGGAAGGGAAGGAAAGGCCTAGATCCACTTGATCCCTAGCATGCTCTCATAAAGAAATTAGATGCATCTCATCTTATTTCCTCCCATTGTACATACTGGGGAATTAGTTCCCCCATAAAGTTTGGAATGTGCTCCTGTGGAAAGAAAAGGGAGTCAAAAGCTACCTCTGCAGACATTTCCACCCTGCTGGCAATACTCTGGCAGTACCTGTACCTTGTTTTGGAAACGTAGGAGCTACTGATAATAGAGCACTCCCTCCTCCAGCTGTTTTAGGACTGCAGCCTTATGATCTGCTTTAGTAGTTTTTAGTGACTGAGATAAATCATATGGATACCAATTATTCCCTCTAAAGTTAAGTTTTGCATTACTCATCCTAAAATCTGATACTGCCCAGTACAAGAGAAGGAGCAGCAAAACTAACATAGCCTATAAACTGAAGCTGGAGAGACGTATCTTATCCTTTCAAAATCTGAACTTATTCTGGGAGCTGAGAAGACCCAAAATGTGTTCTTAAGTACTAGGTCAGACTGAATATCAATTTTTTTTAATTTTTTATTTAGTTAGTTATTTATACCCCGCTCTTCAGCCACAAGGCTATCAGAGCGGCTTACAAATTGTTTTTAAGCAATAGCTATTTACACATCTACACTGCATTAAACAGTTTCCAATGTGTGTTAGCTAATTGCCCCCCACAAGCTGGGTACTCAATTTACCGACCTACGAAAGGATGGAAGGCTGAGTGAACCTTGGGGCTGGCTGGAATCGAACTTGCAACGTGGTGGCTTGCAGTACTGGCATTTAACCACTGCGCCACCAAGGCGCAAAGTTTTAAAATAAAGAATGTTTCCGTCAAAACCATTTTTAAAAATTGCCTCTTAAATTAAAAATCTTTTCTGGTGATCAATACTGAAATGTTCAAAAAGTGTATAAGCTCAGAAATATAATATGCTAAATCACATAAGGAAAACCAAACTACAGTATAAAACTAAAGGGGACAAACTGTAATATATGTTTGTACTAGACTAGACAGTTCACAGTGGGGATGCTATTTAGTTCTGAGGCTGCATTTGACAAAGACTGTACAGTACAGGCTGTTATTCTAATTTTGCTGTTGTTAAATATAGAGGAGAGGTGGAGGGGAAGGAATAGATTTTTTTTTTCAATGTGGTCATAGTAGCCTTTGCCAACCTCATTCCTTGCAGATTTGTTAAATTACACCATGCTGGTAGAAACTGGGAGTCCAATCCATGTGGAGGAAACCATGTGGAGGAAGGCTGGAAGAAGGCTTTCTTTACTGGTATACTCTACTTTTGAGGAAGGGAAAAATGGAATAATAAGAAATTCTAGCTGAACCTTTTAGAGGAATCTATTTTTTCAGTGTGGAAAAGTTGGTTAGAAGTACCAGAATTACTCATTAGTCTGTGAAATGTGAACAGAGAGTTTATTTACTTAATGCATTTTGAGGCCCTTCTTCAAAATAGGGAATCTGTTTCTTTGGGGCAGAAATCTTTATAACACAAGGCTTACACGAATTAATACACTTAGGCAGTTTTGTACACAGAAAGCAAGTTATGTTTTGCAACAGTTTACACTGTATTAACTTCACCAGAGGGCACACAGCAACCCCTACTGACACAATCAGGAAATACAGTAACAGGATATGTTCTGTTTGCTTACCTCTTCTAAAGATTTAAATTACAAAAGCCCCCATTTGATTTATATCAGTTCACTTGCCACTTTCTGCTCTAAAGTATGTCCACTTTGTCTTTCACAGATATCTAGTCCACAGTAAGGGTGATCAGTATAGTTGTCTGCATTCAGAAAATTACCATTTCATTTAGAGGAGAAAAATCTTGTCATTTATTTTTCCAGCAATTAAAGCTTACAAATAGCAATTCATAGAAAATGCCTAGTAAGCATATCTATATATATAATGCTCTTGGGTATGTTGCCATTTCCAGTGTGCTGACTGGCCACTTAGGAAACTTACCAACCAATCAAAGCTCTCTGTTAGGCAGCCAATCAACACACGGGGTGGAAACATGTAGAAAGCTTAAAGCTTCTAAACATGGTAATGGCAGAGGGGCTCTCCAACGACGTGTATGTAGTGTGGGGGGGTGTGTAGCGTGGAGTGGGAGTGTAGCATGGTGTGTGTGTAGCATGGTGTGTGTAGCATGGGGGGTGTAGCCTGAGGGGTGTAGCATGGTGTGTGTGTGTGTGTGTGTGTAGCATGGGATGTGTGTATGCGTGGTTGCATGGCAATGGCAGAGGGGCTCTCGCATCCTGCCATGTCTGGTGTGTATGTGTCTTTGTGTAGTGTGCTGTGTGTGCATGCAGCATGCTCTGTGTGTGCGCGATTGCATGGTGGCAGCAGAGGGGCTCTCACATCCTGGCATGCATGGTGTGTGTCTGTGTAGTGTGGTGTGTGTGTGTGTGTAGCATGGTGCGTGTGTGTATGGGAGAATGCATGGCGGCGGCGGAGGGGCTGTCATGTCCTGGCGTGCGTGGTGTGTGTGTTTGTAGCGTGGTGTATGCGTGTGTGTATGGAGGTTGCATGGTGGCGGTGGAGGGGCTTTCACATTCTGCTGCATGTGGTATGTGTGTAGTGTGGTGTGTTTGCGTGTGTGTATGTGCGATTGCATGGTGGCAGCAGAGGAGCTCTCATGTCCTGGCGTGCATGGTGTGTGTGCAGCATGGTGTGTGTGTGTCTGTACGTGCAGTTGCATGGCAGTGATGGAGGGGCTCTCGGTATGAAACTAGCTGTACCTGGCGTAACATATACCATTATAGTTTATTTGAAAAGTTATATATTAATCTGTCAAATGATCGTACTCTTGACATGTTTCCTAAGTGGCCAATCAGCAGAGCGGGAATGGAAACATGCGGAATTGTTTTATATGTATCGATAATGGTGTATGTTACACTGGGTATAGCTAGTTGATATAGAATTTATTTATTGTTTGTTTGTATCTCACTTTTCTCCCAACTAAAAAACTCTTAATACAAATGTTAAAATACAGTTGTCCCTCCACATTCGCGAACTTGACATTCGCGGTTTCGGTTATTCACGGTTTTGGGAGGGCCCCCCCGGGCCCCCCCAAAACCGCGACACGGGGCCTCCAGAGGCCCCGTGAAAGACCTGGGGAGGGGTGGGGAGGCCTTCGCGGGACGCCCGGAGGCCCTCCGGAGGCCCCGCGAAGGCCTGGGGAGGGGTGGGGAGGCCTTCGCGGGACCCCCGGAGGCCCTCCGGAGGCCCCGCAAAGGCCTGGGGAGCGGTGCGAAGGCCTTCGCGGGACCCCCGGAGGCCCTCCGGAGGCCCCGCGAAGGCCTGGGGAGGGGTGGGGAGGCCTTCGCGGGACCCCCGGAGGCCCTCCGGAGGCCCCGCGAAGGCCTGGGGAGCGGTGGGGAGGCCTTCGCGGGACCCCCGGAGGCCCTCCGGAGGCCCCGCGAAGGCCTGGGGAGAGGTGGGGAGGCCTTCGCGGGACCCCCAGAGGCCCTCCGGAGGCCCCGCGAAGGCCTGGGGAGCGGTGCGGAGGCCTTCGCGGGACCCCCGGAGGCCCTCCGGAGGCCCCGCGAAGGCCTGGGGAGGGGTGGGGAGGCCTTCGCGGGACCCCCGGAGGCCCTCCGGAGGCCCCGCAAAGGCCTGGGGAGCGGTGCGAAGGTCTTCGCGGGACCCCCGGAGGCCCTCCGGAGGCCCCGCGAAGGCCTGGGGAGGGGTGGGGAGGCCTTCGAGGGACCCCCGGAGGCCCTCCGGAGGCCCCGCGAAGGCCTGGGGAGCGGTGGGGAGGCCTCGCAGGACCCCCGGAGGCCCTCCGGAGGCCCCGTGAAGGCCTGGGGAGAGGTGGGGAGGCCTTCGCGGGACCCCCAGAGGCCCTCCGGAGGCCCCGCGAAGGCCTGGGGAGCGGTGCGGAGGCCTTCGCGGGACCCCCGGAGGCCCTCCGGAGGCCCCGCGAAGGCCTGGGGAGGGGTGGGGAGGCCTTCGCGGGACCCCCGGAGGCCCTCCGGAGGCCCCGCGAAGGCCTGGGGAGGGGTGGGGAGGCCTTCGCGGGACCCCCGGAGGCCCTCCGGAGGCCCCGCGAAGGCCTGGGGAGCGGTGGGGAGGCCTTCGCGGGACCCCCGGAGGCCCTCCGGAGGCCCCGCGAAGGCCTGGGCAGGGAGGGAGGGAGGGCCGGGGAGACCTCCGCGGGGCCTAGCAAGGCCCCGCGAAGGCCTGGGCAGGGAGGGGGAGGGGTGTTTGTTATTCGCGGATTTTTCACATTCGCGGGGGTCCGCGGAACGGAACCCCCGCGAATGTGAAGGGACGACTGTACAATGAAACTAGACCTCTATTGTTTTAAAAGTTAAAAATGCAAGTTAAAAGCAGTTTTAAAAATACATTTGTTGTTGTGTGCCTTCAAGTGGCCTCCTGCTTATGATGACCCAAAGGAGAATCTATCACGGGGTTTTCTTGGCAAGATCTGTTCAGAGGGGGGTTGCTTTTGCCTTCCTCTGAGTCTGAGAGAGTGTGACTTGCCCAAGGTCACCAAGTAGGCTTCCATGGCTGAGCAGGAATTCAAACCCTGGTATCCAGAGTCAGAGTCCAGTGCTCAAAGACATGTGCCACTATATCCAGATTTGACATCCCAACGATCAGACACAGCTGGCACACCAGTTTTAGCTGTGTAAATGCACTCCTGACCACTGCCAAAACCTGGGTGTCCAGGCTCTGGAGCACATCCAAGCTGCGAACTTAAAATTCCCATCCAACACAGGCTGGATCCTTATTCCCTGATTTGCCTTAAGACTGGCCACGAGCACCTCTGTCTTGTCTGGATTAAGTTTAAATTTGTTTGCCCTAATTCAGTCCATTACTGATAGCAGACACTGGTCTTGTAAAGAGACAGCTTCCTTAGAATTAGATGGAATGAAGATATGGAGCTGGATATTATCAGCATATACCAACCTCCAAACTCTGGATAACCTCTCCCAGTGGTTTCATGTACATGTTTAATAGCATGGGGGACAAAACTGAGCCATGAAAGACCTCTTATGCCAATGGGCATGGATGTCAAAAAGGCATCCTCCAATACCATCTTCTGAGTTCAACCCTCCAAGAAGAACTGGAACCACTGCAGAATACTGTCCTGAAATTATAGATGATTTCCTCTTCTAAACTCTAGCTACCCAGAGTAGTTGAAGGCAGATAAACTTTGAGCATTGGCTAATGTCTTGGTAATGTTGTAAAGAACTCATTTACAACAGAGATCTTGTGAACTAACAAATTAGTTACAACATGTGCTTTTGTGGACTATAGACCACTTCATCTGAGGCAGTAGTCCATGAAATCTCATGCTACAATAAATTTATTACTCTATAAGATGCCAGGGTTTTTTTGGTTCTGCTGCAACAGACTACCACAGATACCTCTTTGAATGAGTCATCATTTACTAATCTTAGAGGGGACTATTCAAGTACAAAGTAATATCTACTTAAAATGTGAAAAGTAGGGAAGGAGCCACAGGGTTGCTTGTTTTAATTAACACATGATTTCTTTAGGAATTTAAAAATAGGAACATAAGCAACTGCCATATGAGGTATTGTCTATATAACTTATATATCTGCCACCTCTAACAGAATCTTTCTCATCCTCTGCTACCTGATAATTTTTAGCGAAGAGGTGAACTTGGAACCTTTTACATGCAAAGTTTGTGCTCTTCTACTGAGCTATGTTCTCTTCCTTCCACTGGGAGTTCTCCAAGGACTACATTAGGAAATCCTTAGTTGAGCTATAGATTATGTGTCTGCCTTTTTAAATGTGCTAAATGTAAAGCTTGAGCATGTGCTATTCAGAGGAGGAAAGTCGCAAGGAAGGAAAGAATTAAGCCTCCCTTTCTAATTGCTTCGTTGCTCCATATTCTCTCCCCACCACCGCTAAAAAAAACAAAAAACTAGATTTTTCTGAAAGTTGTGTTGCAGTTGTCCCTTCATATTCATGGATTTGTCATTCACGGATTTAAGTATTCACAGTTTGAAAATATTCTTTAAAAAATAATAATCCAAAAAGCAAACCTTGATTTTGCCATCTTATATAGGGGACACCATTTTGCTATGTCATTGCATATAATGGGACTTGAGTATTCACGGATTTGGGTATTCACGGGGGTGGGGGGATCCTGGAACCAAACCCCAGCGAATGTGAAGGGACAACTGTACTTTCATTTTCACATCTAGCTAACAGGCAAAGCTGGATAACAGAGTATTTTTTTCTGATGCAGCCATTTTAGTAAAGCTGTCTGAAGATATTTTTCTGGTTGAAGCAAAGAGCCCCTCCTACCATTCCGCCTGTAAGAGCTTATTAGACTGGCAGTGAATCTTATTTCCACACTGACAACTGGACAGCATTCTCCACCACACATGAGGACATGCAGGGTATTTAAAGACCACATGGCAGACAGTGTGGCATGTACTGCTCTGCCTGCCAATACCTCACAACTACTCACCCTTCACCCCCACCTGGCACCTGTTCATTGTTTGCTCAAAAAAGTGCTGCGATGTGGCACCAGAGCCTTCCACATGAACTCAGAAACACATTTGCATGTGCGAGGCATACTGCAGTGTGTGGTCTGGGCTTGGCTGCTTCTTGGCCTGGTTGGTCAATTGGAACCTTTTCCCAATGGCACTCTCTGTGTCATGGAAGAAAATGACTAAATGAGACAGCTAGCCAGCAATAAGCAGACCTTGCATGCTGGCTAGGAGATTCTGAGTACCACAGTCCCAAAAAAGTATCTTTTTCCAAGTTCTGAAAGCATCACTACTGACTAGAGAAGTAGCTCAAGAGGAGCTGTGGGCAGGGAGGCCTGAAGAAACTATTGTGACTGCCTCCCCAGCATCTGCCATCTGAAGTGTCTGTCTGATGGTAGGGCCAGCCGTTGTTCCATTATCTATATAATTTTACTTTGAACTGAATTCATTCACTTTGTCTAATGCTCAAATGCTTAAGCTTTAAGCTTAAGCATTTAAGCATTAGACAAAGTGAATGAGCCTCCTGGGTGTACACAATTCTGTTAAAAGTATTATTAATTAAGTGGTATCCCAAAGGTATATACAATTCTGTTAATATGCTGAAAGATTTTCTTTTGTGCTTAATGAAAATTATAAATCCATTAAGAGTTAACAGTTTCAACAGAACTATTCATCTGTGGTAGTGTTTTCAGAATTTGCTCCCTGTATCTGTGTAGGTGCAGCTCATGATTTGCAGATTTTTTTTAAAAAAAAGAAAGTGAGAATCCTATAGGGCATGGCTCAGTGTGAAACTCTACAAAATATTTGGTGGAAATCTGTCATCAGATTTTTTTTTTCCCCTGCTGCAGGTAAAATGAGTCCAAGCTCCCTTTCAGGAGAAAAAGTGAAACAGTCAGCTTGTGTGGTCTCATGACGGAGGAAAAACAACTGGAAAACAGAATCCTAGGAAGAAGCTGTTAGGCAAGGCTGCTGTGGGCTCCTTTCAAACCTACCCGTGATGTAGACTCATGTTGATTGGCTCAGACTTAACTCACTTCAATGACTTGTCTTGGACACTGACTCAACTCACAACTTGTACATTTTTAGCAACCAACTTGCTGGTCTTGGTTCGGTAATATAATGCATTCATCCAGAAATGATACAGAGCGGAAAACAGTTTTCCTCCTTTGAATGCTTCCATAATCTCACTGCTTTTTGCCTACCAGTCACATGATGGAAGTCTCAACAGCAAATGCATCAGGCGATGGGCTTAAGGCAGAAGGATTATTCTAAAGCTTTTCAAAAGCTTTAGAAGGCTTCTTTAATGTGTAGCAGGGACAGGCTGCCGAGAAGACCTCAAATCCCTCCTCAAGCCCATTGCCTAACACATTTGCTGATCAATTTTTTTAACCTAGCTTTGTGCACATTGTCAGGGATGATGGGAGTTGTAGTTCTTCACCTCTGGCTCAAACTCACCACCTTGTTATGCAGCAGACCCAACCAGCTTAGATCAGTGGTTAATGCTTTCCTTCAAAGCAGCAGAGTTTCAGAGAATAGGCTGAAGATCCTGACAAACTCTCCAAGCCTTCTCACTCTTCTCCAGGTGTCTCCAAAACGTCTCCAGGATTCACTCAGGCAACTCAGTACCTCTGTCCTTGGCTCTCAGGACTTCTGGATTACATTAGCTGTTTCACCTGTGTAGCTTCATAATTGCTCTTGCTTAGTCATTGTGACTTTCACATACATATTTTATTTCTTTCACTGTATGTCCCATGTTGCATTTTCCTTAACTTTTATTTATTTGTCCAGAAAAGCAGCTCAAAATGCCAGCAGGATAAACAAGGGCTGGGAAAGCAGCTAAGCCCCAGTGATAGTTAATTAAGGAGAGCCAGATAAAGTTCAGAACAAGCAAGGTTCCATTTCTTGGAGAAGCATCAATACAGGCAAGAAGGCACACAGAGAAGAGTCCAGAATACAGCCCAAAGGTCAAGGCTTACAGAAGGCAGCGTTGTCCAGATGTCAGTCCGTGGGTCAGTAGGATCAGGCAACAGGGTAGTCAAGAACTGTCCAAGGTCAAGGCACGAGTCAAGGCAGCAGGGATTAAGGCACCGAAGTCAGTAGGAAGCTTTCTCCAGGGAGATCAGTTGATCTCTGACAAAGCCTTCATTGCCTCTTTAAGCCTACATAAAGCAATTAAGGCTTTGCCAGGTGTTTCTTAATGAGCAAGTTCTTCTCATAAATTCTCAGAGACCTCCTTTGAGCCTCCTTTTGAGCTTGTTGCTGGGTATATGATGGTGGAGGTAAGTCCCTCTTCTCTTCTTCTTCCTTATCTGAGAGGGCAGGAGTCTCTGCTGGAACTGATGCCAACCCACTTGTACCAGACTCTTCCTCCGCTTGAGCCTTTAGGTTGGCAGGTGTAGCACAGGTGTAGATTAACCTGTACGAGGGTTCCCTACCTTGTCCTCCTTCTCCTCTGACTCTATAGCCTCATCAGGCTCACAGGGCATGACAGTCTTCTTGATTTTCCTGTTATTTAAATTACACGTGGCACGCACACACCTCCTTTTTCTCTGTTAAAATTGGCTCCCATACATGAGACTTGACTTGAAACTATCTTGCAAGGACTTGAGACTCAACTTGACTTGAGACTTTGAGTAAAAGACTTTAATACATCACTGAAACATACAGTCTGATTTCTTCATAATGGTCAGTATAACAACTGCACTATCCAAGACAGAGTTGGTACCTTTACATTAAGGGTAAAACATATGACCTAGAAGATTCTTGTATGAAGAAGTACCAGCATTAGTTAGGTAAGTGATAACTGGGTTTTATAGTTTAAATCTTACAGGGGAACATACCATTTCTTGGTGGTGCTATTTCACATTGTCTGGTTACCAGCTTAGAAGAACATTATTGCATCATTGATTATAGTATTGGAATATTATTAACTTTTATTTATTTATTTATTTATTTATACCCCGCTCTTCAGCCACAAGGCTATCAGAGCGGCTTTCAAATTGTTTTAAGCAATAGCTATTTACACATCTACACTGCATTACACAGTTTCCAATGTGTGTTAGCTAATTGCCCCCACAAGCTGGGTACTCATTTTACCGACCTACGAAAGGATGGAAGGCTGAGTGAACCTTGGGGCTGGCTGGAATCGAACTTGCTACGTGGTTACTTGCAGTACTGGCATTTAACCACTGTCCCACCAGGGCTCCTCATTTTCCTTGGGTTAGAAATTTTCAATCAAAGTTTTAAAACAGGGTTTCCCAGAAAGATGGTTCAACTTGCAAATTGTTTGTCTAAGCTAATGTTTATCTAATTATACAACACCTGAGCTCAGCCATCCCATTAACATTTACTATGTCTTCTGCACCTTTTCTCAACTTGTTTAGTACACTTAACAAATTGATAGCTGACATGTGGCACAAGTGTTTGTGACATAAACAACAAGGAGTTGTGGCATACCTGGCAAGACCAAATGGGCCCATCAGGAGAGATAAAAGGAAAGATTTCTTAATATAAGATGCAGTGAAAATGTGGAATTTGCTCTTATAGGATGCGATCATTACTACCTTTGATTGCTTTAGAAGGGGACTGGACAAATACAGTTGTACCTCCTTATCCATAGATTTGGTATCCATGGATTTAAATATTCATAGCTTGAAGATATTCTTAAAAAAATAATAATCCAAAAAGCAAACCTTGATTTTGCCATCTTATATAAGGGATACCATTTTGCTGTGCCATGCATATAATGAGACTTGAGTATTCACAGATTTTGGTATCCACAGGGGGTCTTTGAACCAAACCCCAGCGAATATGAAGGGCCCACTGTACATGGAAGACAGGGCTATCAGTGGCTACTAGTCATGATGGCTATATATTGCCTTCAGTATCATAGATAGTGCACCTCTGCATGCTAGTCACTGGGCAAGATGAGTGAGTGGTTGTTACTGAACTCACATTCTGCTTGTGGGCTTTCCATTGGCCTGTGTTTGGCTACTATGGAACCAGCATGTTGACTGATTCACCAGAGCTCTTCTTACATTCTCCATAAATAGAACTATAAATACAGATATACCTAGGCACAAAAATGTAGGATTGGCTGTTATAAAGAACATTATATTTAATTTCCAAAGGGATAGCAATGTTCATCTATTGAAGCAAAACCAACTGAATCTTATGGCAGAGTCTTAAAAACTAACGAATTTATTAGAGCATGTATTTTCATGGACTATATACCACTTCATCAGATTCATGAAATATTATCCAGAATTTCAGGTTTACATGAGTGCACGTGGCTTTGGCTGGTATTGTAGACAGTGAAATCAAAGGAAAATTAAATGCAGAAAATAATGACACAACAGTGGCATTAACATTTGGGCATACACTAAAGTCAGTAACAGTTTGATTAATGATCAGTATCCATAACATAATTCTCACTGTGAGCATAATTACATTTACTTTCCTTCTGATCTTACTGTCTGCAGTCCCACTCTCAGTCATGTATATAAATCTGAAATTCTGGATAGCACTTCATGCATCTGATGAAGTGGGCTATAGTCCATGGAAGTTCGTGTTACAATAAATTAGTTGGTCTTCAGAGTGTCATTGGTTTCTTTATTATATTTATCCTTCTGCAGATGTATGCATGTTTCTATATGATTTAATGGCTGAAGTGCATAATGATAAGAGGTGAAAACAGCAAGGTTTTCAGAGCAAAAATCCATTCATGCTACTATAACAAACCCAGTGAATTTATTCAGTATAAGGACATTTGTCTTCCAGACAGCTGTCCTGTAGTTCAGATTACAACTTTATAGTGCCTTAAACAGAAGCTTGCTGCTTATAGTCCTACCAGAGGCTATCTGCATTTTTGTGTCATGTCTGCTATTACAGAATACTAATCAGCAAGGAGGGAGGGAGGGAGGGAGGAGAGAGAGAGAGAGAGAGAGAGAGAGAGAGAGAGAGAGAGAGAGAGAATTGCAGGGTTCACCATTGATTCCAATACATCTAAAAGAAAATGTCACATACATCGTTTGCAGTTCTGATCTGTGTAACAAGGGAACATAAAACAATTGATTATAGTTTTGGATGGCTGTGAGTGGGTGAGGTCATGTCTTAGGTAATGATCAATTAATTGCTAGACTTTAATATTGATTTAGCCTTAACACTATGATGAGTGCTTGCTGTACTGTACTTTGCCAGGAAGCTGTTCATTACACCTAATTCTCTTCTGTTGTCACAATGGCAAGTTATACTAGATGTCATGGAGATCAGCAATGTATAAAAATGGGAATGAAATTGTCTTGCTCCTCCATCCATATTCTAAGGGGCAGCATTCAGTCACAGCTGTAGTATTTATGCAGTATGTTTTACTGCCAAGAGAGGCTGTTTTACTTTGAAAAGCCATCAATGTGACTGTGGTAGTAATTTGACTGCTGGAAGTCATGGCACTTACTTGGAAATTGTCTCAACCCTCTTAAAACTGTACTCTATTTGAACTTGTCTTTAGCTTTATCCAGGCCTGCCTTTACAAAGAAAAAAATGTACATATTAAAGCGTTTTAATACATTTATATTTAAAAGACCATTTCTTTTCATAATCTAATTATAACTGATATGTACATGTACACTATTTGCAAAGTGAAGTCATTTTTATTCCAACCATTGGAAAGGCAAGTGATTTTTGTTTTTTAAAACAATGGGTTCTAATATCTTTTAGAATAGGCAACCTAGAACCCTATGAATCTTTCCAAGCCACTTCCAAATACATTTTGTGACTCTTTATTCTTTGTTTCAGATCCTGTCCCCACTTTGCAATGTATTTGATAGACATAGCATCTAGCAGGCCGACCTCTGATTCAGTGGTCAGTGGTCTATTCCATTTGTTTTCCCATTTCTCTCTCTCTCTCTCTCTGGCTTTTCTTCGCAAACGAAGATTCGGAAAGGACTCATCCCGCGCTTTCTGCAAGCGCACTGATGACTGAAAAGGCCAATCCGAGATAAACAAGTCCGGTTGCAGAAAGCACAGTAGAAGGTCTCCTTGGGTGATGTTTCTGGGTTGTGATTCTTTCTGCATTGTTGTTTCTCTTCAAGACTTGTTCGGCGTGAGTTCTCAAATAAGGCTGCAGCATTGTGGATAGTACGTCTCCATGGCTCCTGATGTGAGGCCAGGGCGGACCATTGTCGGTGATCAATTTGGCCGAGCCTGAGATGTTGTTTCAGGGAGTCCTTGTATCGTTTTTTTGGAGCGCCCCTCTTACACTGACCCATGGCAAGTTCACCATAGAGTAGTATTTTTGGGAGGTAATGGTCCTCCATCCTAGAAACGTGCCCTGCCCAGCGCAGCTGTGTTCTCAATATCATGGCCTCAATGCTGGTGATCCCTGCTTGCTCAAGGACAGCAATATTCGTCACATAGTCAGTCCAGTGTATATTTAGGATTGTCCCATTTGAACCTTAACAATATAATCTTAAGCCTCTGCAAATACCTTTTGTTTTACATTTAAATCATTGTATGGGGCTAAGCAACCTGTGGCCATCAAGATGTTATTAAACTCCAGTTCTCATCAGCCTTAGATAACCTGATTGATGATCATGCTGAGACATGATGAGAGGAAAAGTTCCTCAAAATCTGGAACACCAAATGTTTCCTACTCCATATTGCATATTAAAAAAATGCTAGCTAGCTAACCATTTGTTTAGTTAGCTATCACCATCACTACCCTCATTTCTAAAAACACAAATTAGTTTTTAGAACAATGGAAAAAAAGTTGAGGAGGAAGGGGCAGATCAATTAGCAATGTCACCTATTCCCTGCCAATTGGTTCTTTGTATAGCTGGTTTTTCTGTAAATGCAGTGTGCTGATTTCCCTTGAACTTGATCCAGAAGAGAAGGTTTATATTTTAGCAAAACACACATTTTTCACAGTGGATATTGCTGTGTACATATCTGTAACCTACCTTCTCCATGAACAGCTCCAAAGATAAACATGTCAGTAGGCAGGTATATAATATATTTATACTATCATGCTAGAAAGGGAATACACATGAACAAAATCCCAAGTCTGAAGTGCATCGGAAACTGACACAACTCATCACACAGATTGTCCATTGGACATCTCTGTGCCTGTACAAACAACCATTGTTCCATACATTCAACTACCTAGATGCATGGTGAAGTTCTTATTAACACCAGAATAGTTCAGTCAGCTAATCTAGACCATGGTGAACAGACTATATTAGCATCAACCCTTTCATCCTGTCTGCATTGTCATGACTAATAATGAGAATTTGTATCATGTACTTTGGGAAGACACACTGGAACATCTTGTTTGCATGAAGAAAGTTCCAGTTCCAGTTTAATGCATCTTTAGTTGAAAGAACCTCAGATGGTAGGTGATGATGATGACACTAGAGAGCTGCTGTCCATAAGAGTAAACAATAATGGACAAACACTGTGATTTAATACAGTAGGACCCCTGCATCCGTGGGAGATTGGTTCTGGTACCTACCATGGATGGTTGAATCTACGGATAATAGCAAATTACCACCGCCACTGTGCCAGAACCTCCCTGCAAGGTCATCTCCCCCTCCCACATGCCCACCCGCTGCGATGGAACCCTCCCCCTGACCGCCTGAACCCTTTACCTGCCATGCCAGAACCCCTCCCGCAAGGTCGCCTTCTCCCTCCCAGAACCCTCCTCCCGCCCACCCACATGCTCGCCTCCCCCACCCACCCACCAGCTCCACTGCACCAGAATCCCCCCCTGGCAAGGTCGCCTCCCTCCATGCCAGCCAAGGAACCCCACTGGCCTCCGACACCCTCGCTTCCTGGTTCCCACCAGTGACACACATGCATACTCCACCCTCATAGCCCTCTTCCCCATGCATCCACCACAGCCAGCCACTTGGCAGAGGAGGAGGAGCCAAAGAAACTCCAGGACAGGCACCCTTGCCTCGCTGTCCTGGCCCCTGGTGGCCCAGAGGCAGCCTGCAAGGAACTGAAGTGTGCAGCCCAGATGCAGCCCAGGCAGGGCCATAGGGGGAATTATCTCACTACCTCCAAAGCAGTATTGTTGCTCTTTGGTATTGTCGCCCTGGGGGAGGGTCTGGCAGGTGGGGGAGGGAGGGAGGATGCAAGCATGCCTCCCCCCTCCTTTCTGCACAGGGTGGGTGGGTTCCAGTGGTGTTTGCTATTATCTGTGGATTTCACTATCTGCAGTGAGGCCCGGAACCAATTCCCCGTGGATGTGGGGGTCCTACTGTAATCATTTAAGGAAGTCTTTACACTATCTTTCTAATATTTGAAAGAATAACTCCCATGCCACAGTCTGGCAAATTTATTGTTTTGGTACCAGAATCCCCCATGGTGGCTGGGAGATTTTGAGAGTTGTAGGCCAAAACCCTAATTTTCCAAGCTCTGTCCCATGCTTATATATAAATATTAAAGACTTTGACATGTCTTGATTATAAAACTTTTTTGATTTTTTTGATGAGAATAATTTCTATTTTTAAAATCCCAATAGTTAAAATGATATGCATAAATAGACACAAAAGACTGTATACTAGTAGGAAAGGAGAAGTATACCCTGACAGACTTTTGCCCAAGGCTTTGGAGAGCAACTTCCAGTCATAGTAAACCAGATGTTGAACTGGTGAGGGATCAGTGACATAAAGCATACATTCATTCCTGAGGGATAGTGTGTTCTATTACGTATGCACCGACATGAGTTTAGGACCTGCTGCATAAGGTTACTGAATCTTTCCCTCTGCCCTACATGGGGATTAATGTAAGGAAAGAAAAATGAGATGCAGAAAGTGTCCTGTATACTAAAGCATTCATGGTGTGTATATTTGAGCCAAACACTCACAGTTCTGTGCTAATACGAATTTATATTCATATGAATTTTGTCTCCCTACTCTCCCCCAAACTGAATGTATTATTGCCTTTTCTTTTTTTCAATAACATTTTCAATGGGTCTTTACACTGGTTTTTCTGTGCCTGATCTATGCTGTCTACTCTCAGGTCTTATTACACAGGGTTTTGCTCTTTAACACTCCTTTCCACACTTTCTGGATTTCATATAACTTCTACTGCAGTTGCTTTCTTACATTCTGGTAGTTTTTAATACCAATTCTCTGCTTTAACAGCTAATTTTCCCCCAACTATTGTCAGCTTGGATTTTGCTCAGACTTTCTGGCAAAATAAAATTGTTCTCTGTACTGGACTTACTTGCACACACTGAAGATAACCCTGACAACTACCACAATAGATAGTGGTGGCAACCTGCATTGACAGAGAATTATATAAATTTATAGAAGACAAGACTATCAGTGGCTACTAATGATGGCTGTATATTACCTCCAATATAAGAGCCAGGCAGCAGGCATCCGAATATCAGCTGCTGGGAAACACAAGTGGGACACTGCTGTTGCACTCATGTCCTGCTTCCAGGTTTCACAATTGTGACCTGGCCGATCACTGTGTAAACAAAATGCTGAATTAGACAAACATTTGATCTGATCCAGCATGGCTCTTATGACTTCATGAATATGTGAGGAGGGAAGGCGGGGAATAATTATGATTGATTACAGCCAGCCTCGTGTATCTTATATTCATGACATTTGAGAAATACAAGGCAGCAGCCCATTAAATAGATTCACATGGCATTCCACTTGTTAGTGAAATAGTTCTTCAGGCTTTCCATTTGTCTCTCAGCGTAAATGTGGTCTGCACAAGACTCTGCCATACTTTTGCTCCAGTACTGAAATATGAAGCCAGAAGCATGGAAAGCAAAGGGTGGTGTGACACAAGAAAGCCTTCAGCCTACATCATGTATCAGATTGTGACAACTACACATCTGCTGCAAGTGTTCGTGTTCTTTTTGTGCAGCACAGACAGGTATGCAAATTGCTCCATGTTATTTAATATTTAACACAAGTGAATTGTCAATGCAACTTATGTGTAGCTTCCTAAAAAAAAACAAAAAAAAATTATGACACAATCATTCAATGAATGACTTGTAGTTGGAAAACTACTTAAAGCTTAGTTGAGAAATGATTTTGCCCTTCTGACCTTTGGTGGAATAAATAGAGGAAGCTGCAGTGAAACAATGCTGTTGGGGGTTTTTTGAACCAGGAAAGGACCTGTTCCTTTTTACCTTTTCTTGCTTTTCATTACTGTGTAATAGTGCCTGAGCTGGTTGTGCCTTACAGATAATTGAATGCTGTTTGTTGTTGGCAACAAAAACCCTGTGGTAGAGTCAGTCCATTAACACTGTGCTGGTTTTGTTGTACATATACATACTTGTTATTCAGTGTATACATGTGCCCTAGGGTCATGACCAATGTGTTTTATACAACAAATAAGTAATGTATTGTGTTTAAAGAGACCATGTTCATTGATATGGTGTCATCTTTCAAAAAGTATTCAATTTGTTTGAAATTTATAAATAAATTGTGGCTACCTAATCTATTTTTAAAAATTGGTTTCCCTCTCTGGATCCTGACATTACCTCCTATATAGAAACTGAGATATTTACAATGGATGATAGGCCATATACTGTATGCTGCCAGATATTTGCACACATAATTATTCCATGTTGGTACAACTGCCTGTCAATTCCATCAGTTTCCACATCAATATATACAGTATAAAACTCTTGGGTATGTTGCCTTTCCCAGTGTGCTGATTGGCTGCTCAGGAAACACACCCAACCAATCACCACCCACATGCAAATTCCCTCTCCACCTCACAATCCACTCCTGCCACTCAATCTGTGGCCCAGACTGGGACCCAGGCAGTCAATTGGTGGCAGCTGCGGCAGCGGGATGCCGCTGCTGCTGCTGCAACAAGACCCAGAAAGTCAACTGGCGGAGGCAGGCTGCCTGCAACAGGACCCAGGCAGTCAACTGGCAGCAGTGACAGCCACAGTGGCAGCAGGGTAACAGAGCAAGTCACCCTCAGCAATTCTGAGAAAAGTGTGGAATGCTAAGAAGGGGGAGGAGGAATTTTAAAATCTACTGGCCTACCTTGCAGGGTTGTTGTGAGGTCTATCGGGTGTTTGGGGGGGAGATTTTTTTAACCAGTGTATGTTATGCTGGGTACAGCTAGTTATGCCATATTCTCTTTAAGAAACTGGATTTAACTATAATTCTTTGCTTGTGTCCACCCCTTCACCAGGGAAGGAGTTTTTAACATTCTATAAACAAAAGATACATAAAGGTAAGGATAGTGAGCTCTTTTTTACCCACCTCATGCCTTGGTTTACTTCAGTGTGCTCCTCCATTTGAGGGACTTTTCTTCCCAGCCTGGCTTACTTCTAGTTTTGCAGCAGATAACAACTATTTGGTCACCACCTCAGGAGTCCTTGTGGGCTGGGAAGTGATACAGAAATATCATACATAAATAAAACTATACAGTATACAGTATTAAGGTTCCTGCCTAAACTCCCTTGTCTATAAGCAGTAAAGGCTGGCAAATTCTCACTTAAACTTAATTGTTATTTACCCATGCTTTTGAGGGGGGGCGTTCTATTTGATTCAGTTACTTGGCAGGTTACAGATAATAATAGGACTGCTTTACATAAGTTTAGTGAGGTACACAGACACGTAGAACGTAAGAAGAGCCGTATTGGATCAGACCAAAGGTCTACTAGTCAACATTCTGTGCACACAATGACAAATCAGTTACTTGTTGGAAGCCCACCAGAAAGATACTAATGGAACCATGCCTCAGCCTCAAAAGAGATCCCCAAGGAGCCCTACTGCTCACATCCCTCCATTGCACCTGCTGCAATTACCCACCCCTGCTCTAGTAGGAGATCAAAACTATCTGTCCCTCTGTCAGGGGAGGCCCAATTTTATTCTGCACAGTTATTTCACGTAGCCAGTGCCCTCAAGCTAGAGGTGCAAGTTCCATCAGCACTGGTGGTTGATCCCAGTTTTGCCTTCTCAGCATGATGTGGTAAAGCAATCATGGAACACACCATTCCTGGGACCTTCGACTTCTAGAAAAGTAAAGAATGTTGGAAAGGGAAAAGTGGAGGTGACTGTTCCTATCTCTTCAAATATCCAATGGGAAACTTGATTATTATTGAAGTATAACTAGGAAAAAATAAGGATGAACCCAATTCTTGCCTCCTAGATAAGGAAGGACACAAAGTTGATGCTATGGGAAGTAAGCGTGATTAATCTGCAGCCCAGTGTCTGCAAACTGCCAAACAGCAGGTGTGTCTGGGAGCCTATCAACAGGTCCTCTGGGAGAAGGTAGCTCCTATGCTGAATAAACTTCTTGACAATGATCACAAGTTAATTCAAGTGTTCCATGCTCACCACCAGTCTAGGCAAGAAATTACGACAGCCAGACATCATGCAAACTGTGAGCCAAAGGTACTGGCAGGAGCTATTGCCCTTTGAATACATGCTTGGTTGAATTTCTCAGGTTTGGGATCTGAGAGCAGAGCCACAGTGAAAGATTTCTCATTTGATGAAAAGGCTTCATTCCATACATTTACAGATGAGAAATTAGATCATGACTAGAAAATGTATCTGACAGCAAAAAAGACCGGTGTTTCTTCTTCCTGACCACCTTAACAAAAACAGTCCTGGCACAACACCTCCTCATACTTTCAATCACATCAACAACAATCACAGCAGTCCTTGCAGTCTTCTTCAGCCTGTAACATTTTATAACATAAATAAATAAATAAATAAATAAATATACCACTGACTCCTATAAAAAGAAGTCATTATACTCATCTTAATGGCAACTCTTGACTATACAGCCCTTAAATTAATTCATCTGTTCACAATACTATAGATTCTTTCCATCTGCCAATGGTACTTGCATTGAACACTTGCAGTTGCAATATGAAAAAAGAACAAGTCAAAACACAAATGTGATCACCCTTAGCTGCCATACTGAGTATGGCCTATTTGTATAGAAAGATTGGTTGCTCTAATTTATCATGATCATTAGTGGCATTGTGCTGCTCCTTAGAACAGAAAATGGTTACAGTTCAGTGTGCTGGGGATAACTGCAGCAATCATATAAATTAGAGGTAGATAGAAAAAAAACCATGGGGTCATCTTGCCCATTGCTCTTTCCCAGTGCTATTATTCTCTGCAGTACATTTTCTAGCAATTTGTAAATGATTCAGCCATTTGTATTTCATAAGACTCTATTCCACACTCTGTCTCTTGGACAGACAGTTATAAATTACCTCTGCTGAAATGCTCAGTCTGTAGAAGCTTTGAAAGATGCAACTGTGAAACAAAATGACCTTTACTTCCTTTGGTTTACCAAAGTATCTGCTGTCATACTTTTGAGGTAGGAATTCAGTAATAAATGCAGAGGAAGGAAATGGATCTAAGAAAGGTGCATTTAAATAAATCTCTTGGAAGGTAAAACTGAATGTGTTTTCTGGACTTCTCTTATTCAGTGCTGGCACTGGGCCAAAATATCTTCTGGCTTGCAATTCTGAATTACCTGGGGGAGTGTTTGCATAGTGGTGTATGCAGCTACACAAGCATAAGCATTGCTATATATTCTTCACATGTATTTTCTTGTGGCTCTGGCTTAGTTAAGATTCAAGTCTGCTTTTCAACAACACCCTCTGATGGGGAAAGCATATACACAACTCACCACTCTACTCTCACTGAGATATAGGCTTGTTGTTTTGTTGTTATTTGCCATAAAGTTGGATTTTACTTATGGTGACCCTACAGGGATGCCAAATCTCAGGGCCTGGCCCTGAGTCTCCAGTTTTCAGAGGTCATCTCCAGGTAGGAGTTGCCCACAAATATCAGAGAATTTGCGCCATGATCTCCAGGTAGAAGATGAGCGTGCAAATTATCTGGTTTCAGTGGGCAGCTCAAGCAAAAGGGCACTGCACACATCTCCCACTTACCTAGTACAGCACCAGCTTGCTACAGTTTTACAAGTTTTCGTAATTTCTTGTTGTAACTTACAAAGGAGATTTTCAGACACCTCTTGCCTTCTCTTGCTGCACAAGCAGCCTCCGGAGCAGTAACGAGGCTGCTGCGCGGCAAGGGGTCCATTTTGGATGACGCCGTTTCTCTCTCGGCATCGTCCGTGACTGTTGCAGCTAGTATTGAAGGCGGCTGCACTGTTTTTTATTCATGGACAACTTCCGTGAGTGAAAAACAGCGCGGCCGCCTCCAATGCTAGCCGCAACAGTCACAGACGACGCCGAGAGAGAAACAGCATCATCCAAAATGGACCCCTTGCCGCACAGCAGCCTCATTACTGCTCCGGAGGCTGCTTGCGCAGCAAGAGGCGTCTGAAAATCTCCAAAGATTCTCCAGGGATTTTCCTTGGGGTTTTTTCCCCGGGCTGTGAGGCTGTGTTCTGGAATAGTTTCTTTCTGTCATTTTGCCTGCATCTGTGGCTGCCAGCCATAGATGCAGGCGAAACATCAGAAAGAAACTATTCCAGAACACGGCCTCACAGCCCAGAAAAAAAAAACCAAGGAAAATCTATGGATGCTGGCCGTGAAAGCCCTCGACTTCACATTCTCCAGGGAGTCCGTGTATTTTAGCTTACTCCTTCCCTCCCAGTCATTATGGTTCCAGCACTCACCTTCCACTCTGGTCTACATCCACCTTCTGTCTAGAAGCAAGGAGGCGAGATTAAATGTTCCTTGTCCCACCTCCCTAAACAAGTGAGAAGGACCAATTTCCCGTCATTTTACCTTGGTCTAGGAACAACACCTTTTCTTTCTTATTTTTGAAACAGCAAATTATGCTGTCTCCGTTTATGTTTAAATGATAAGCTGTGAGTAACTGTGGTTGCTTCTAAACACATAATGCTTAATGACATCACGAGGGCACATCCTAATTATATCGGGAGGAGCCATGTCTAGATCTCAGGTTTTAGCCCAGGAATCTCAGGGCCTGAGATTATCCTGTCTTGGAAATCCTATGGCCAGGGGTATCTAGGGCCTTTGTAGTTAAATGGTAGTGAGTAAATACATATAGTATTTTGTATTTTTATATCTCATTCTTCAATAATTTGTCCTTTTGGAAATATGGAAGGGCCAGGGCAAGGCAGGTGAAACTCCAGAAGAGAGTACTGTGATGTAATGGACTTTTAGTGTAAAATGTTGTTTAAATTACTGTATATATTAAAGTAATTTGGTTATGTAAGCACTGTGTAGGAGGGTTAATAAGGTAAGGTAAGGAGCTGTTGGGAGGGGGTGAAGTAATAGAATGTTGGCAGTGAGTAGTAATCTGTGGAATGTCTGAGGGGATTTGAATAAAGTTGGTGAATAACAGTTGGGATGACAGTTGGTTTAGTCAGGGTTCATAGGGAGAGGGTGGAAAAGTGAGTGAACTGAGGATTAGGGCTGGAGAGGATCAGTCAGGTTTAGGAATGAATGAGTGGTGTTTAAGAGTCTAGCTAAGGTGGAATGTGTGAGAAAGTGTGAACTGTGTTTTAAATGTATTAAATAATCTGTTTTGTTATATTCAACTTCTGTTAATAAAGTATTGTTTTTGCATTTATACACTTTTGGCTTCTAGGAACACTATATATTAGAAAGCTTGATTTCAGACAAAGTGTCAGTGGTGGCAGCAGTGAATAAGGAGGGATGGTGTTTGGTGGGGATATAAGTTGCATGATATCTCACATAGGTACCTTGAGGGCATCTAGGAGGTCCCTGCAGTTGGTGGCCACAGCAGTAGGACAAGAGGAGGTCCTTACATTGGTGGCAGAGGTGGGGACAAGTGAAAACCTTCACTCTTGATGGTAACTGAAATTTGTGGAAGTCTTTGTATTTGGTGGCAGCAGAGGTTTAGGCAGAGCCTCACACCTGTTGGGAAAGTGGTGGATTAAATGGCATACCCTCACAAGGATCTCAGTAGGTAGTGGAAGATGTCCCCCGATTCTCATTTATACTAGGAGCCAGGGGCATGAGGACCTCATGGAAGGTCCTCAGATCAGCCACTGTGCCTCTTGTGTTTCATAAACACATACAAATTCCCCGCTAAGAAACATTATGTTAAGCTGGATAAAACTGTGTACATGCAGAACAGTATTTGAAAAACAATTTGAAAATTGACCTGCAGGGATTTCAGAAAGAGTGTTTCCAAAGCTTATGCCTGGCAACTGATATCCCTCAAAGTAGGAGGCAAAGCATTATACTTTCTCAATTTTTTCTGTGTATGTCAAAGTCATCCTAATAATAACAACTTGGCAGCAGGGAGGAAGCTTAAGGAATGGGTAAAAACTTGCACTCTGAAGCAGATGGCTAACTCCAGGTCTACATTTAAGTCTTGAGAAGGTGTCAGTAACCAACCTCAATATCCAATCTATTTCACTTCTCAGCACGGTCTTGTCATTCAAAATAAATAAATAAATAATGATTTATATGTATACAGTTTTATCCAGCTTTATATAATATTTCTTAGAAGGCTCCTGTGCCTTTAATGTTTATGTAAAATAGTATTCTACGGTGAACTCGCCACGGGTCAGCGTAAGAGGGGTGCTCCAAAAAAGCGATACAAGGACTCCCTGAAACAACACCTCAGGCTCAGCCAAATTGATCACCAACATTGGTCCGCCCTGGCCTCACATCGGGAGGCATGGAAACACACTATCCACAATGCTGCCGCCTTATTTGAGAACTCACGCCAAACAAGTCTTGAAGAGAAACGACAAAGCAGAAAAAATCACAACCCGGAAACATCACTGAAGGAGACTTTCTGCTGTGCTTTCTGCAACCGGACTTGTCTATCTCGGATTGGCCTTTTTAGTCATCAGCACGCTTGCAGAAAGCGTGGGATGAGTCCTTCCTGAATCTTCGTTTGCGAAGAGAAGCCAGAGAGAGAAGAAGGAATTCCAGCAGGTGTTGCTTGTCACACAACCAGGTAACAATCAACACCTACTGAAATTCCCTCTTCTACACAATCATTAAGGCAGAAAAGCCCTCTCCAATTTTCAGTCTAGCATATTTTATATACAATTTGATATAAGGCATACATTCACATATCCTCTTCAACAGGGACTCACAGTATACAAACCCCACGCACCACCATTCTCAGAAGATGCCAGTCACAGAGGCAGGCGAAACATCAGGAATAAACTCTTCTAGAACACGACCTCACAACCTGGAAAAAAACCACAAAAAACAAAACAAAACAAAACAAAAAAACTATGGATGCTGGCCATGAAAGTCTTTGACTTCACAGGTTGTATAAATATTTCCAGGCTAAAACCCTTTGGACTTTCTGAGTTGGGAAATAAAATCTTTACACATCCTGAGACTGTTTCTCTTCCCATTAGATTTAGTGGCTGTTTCCAGTTCTTTCTACTTGTGGTAGTGAGCCAGAAACAAACATTTAGCCAGTGTCAGTATAGTGCATTGCTTTATCATGTGCTGGCAGTGACACAGTGGGAAATCACTACCTTCAGGGCTTTCTATTGGGCATACATGTAATGGGCACAGAGAACCAACACAGTAAACAGGGAGGCAAATGGTAAGGAAATGCAAGAAGTACATTCTGTGACAATTATATGTAAAGTCAACATTTATATAAGATTTAAAAAGTGAATATTCACAATGGCAGTTGGAAATCACAGTCTTCTTGGAATGCCCTATAATGCAGACATATTTGCTAAAAAAAAAAAGTCTAATGGAATGTACTCCTGGAAAAATTGGATTGTAGGCTTACATTGGCACTGGATTGTAGGCTTAGGTATGCTAATTATTGGAAGAGAAAACTCTGATCTTGATAAAGTATTAAACAGATAAAATCAAATTTACTGGTGATCTAGTTAAGTGATGCCATGTTGGAGTCTCTCCATAAAGTTTATTTGTTGGAGAATGAAGATTTTCAAGTCAACAGCAGGGACAGAAATGTTCTCTCACTGAGTGTTGACTTCTTAAATCAAATTGATTATTTTATGATGAGACCAATCTGTTTTGTTCTGCATAGCCAGCAGGACATTGTGAGTGTCAGTGTAACATAGGGGTTGGAAGTGTTAAAACAGAACTGAAAAAATATAGGTTTGAATCCCTGCTCATTTGTCTAACATTCTACCGGTAACTTAAACGGGGAAACCTTGGCCAAATCACTATTTCTCTGCTTCTACCTCAAAAGGGTTGTTTTGAGTAAGCAAGGAAACCCTGAAAATTGCCTTGAGCCCCTTGAATAAATAAGTATCCAAACAAATTGTGGACAGATAATAGCTTATATCATGGCATGGAATCAAATTAATAAACTAACAGGCCAGTTCAGTTACTTCTCTTTAAACAAAACAAAGCAGGTTTGGTAGGAAAGGGGTTAAGTCCATCCTTCCTTCAATATGGTGCTATAAACCTCCTCTCCCACTATTTTGTGGCAAGTCAATGCTTTTTAAATCCAAGTTCTGCTGATTCCATATCAAGCTTAAATTGGAACCACAAATAATTTGGCCAGAACAGCAACTACTATTCATCAGTGTAATAGTGACACACAGTGGCTAAAAGGAGCATTTTTTTCTCTCAATTAAACAAAAGCAAAACACAGGGGTTGTCCAGACTATGAAAATACAGTACTCCTCATAGAATTTGCAGAGAATATGATGTGTCACAATGTGATCTGAATGAGGTTTGTGATATGCAGAAAGAGGTGATGGTCTAAAAACTCCACAAACTGTGCAGTAAAAGGATTTGCGGTTTTCCTTGAAGTTTACCAGAAAATGTGTGTAGATATGCATTTTTGCACAAGTGGACATCCAAATTCACATTGCTGTGCATTTTTGCTTTATTGCCTTTTATCTGAGTGTGTGGGTGCTCCATTCAAATAGATGTGAATGGATGTGAATAGGCGAAAAAATGGTGGAGACAAAACAGTGTTGATGCGAATGGATAATATATTTTATTGGGATCCATGTCCAAATTACTGGCACTGTGAGCAGAAAAATATTCAGATATAGATTTGTAAAGGAAACAACCACAAGGATATTACATGCTCCAATGGACTGTAACAAAACAGTTTTTTCAGTACAAAGAACAAAAAAGCTGGTAGGTTACAAGAGGGGAATGGTAACAGAATTCCATATCCTTCAGTGTTTCACAGATGAAAACCAGAACACACATGGCCAAGTAACATCAGCGTGTTGTTGAGATGGCAAAAGTTATAAATCAGGAAAAACACAAAAGCTAGGAGAAGCTGCAGCTGTCTGCTTTTGCATGAGCCTACTGGCAAGTTCATTGAATGCAAACTACTTTTTCACCTTGAACTGGTTCACAGCAATAGAAATAAGCTGAGAACAAAGAGGGAAAGTAAGAGGAGAGGGAGACTGGGACATTTAAAAAGAGCTGAAAAAGTAGAATCACAGAGGATTAATTGGGATTGTAAGTTTGAGGGCAGGGAACTGTTTGGTTGTTCTTTTTGTTGTTAAGCACCAATGTACATTGATGGTGCTATAGAAATAAAAGATGATAACAATAATAATTGCCCTTGCCAATTCAGGACAGTTGGAGGGTATGTAATTTTTCTGTTACGTGTGGGAAAACCGTTCAGGCAAGAAACTGAAATTAGACTGCAAGGCATCTTTGTGTCTCCAGCACCAACAGGACTTATAGTAGACTCTTCAGTAGATAGTACGTAGGGCAAGGACCTATATGCTTTTACTGTAGTGTAGCTGGTGTGGTGTGTAGTATGAGTGTTGGATTGGGACTCTGAGAGACCAAAGTTTGAATCCCTGATCAGCTATGGAAGCCCACTGGGTGACCCTGGGCAAGTCACATTCCCTTAGCCTTACAGGAATGCAATGTAGGCAATGGCAAACCCATTCTGAATAAATCTTGCCAAGAAAACCCAATGATAGGGGCTCCATAAGTCAGAGTCAACTTGAAGGCAACAGTGCAACAGTTACACAGGATATAGTACAGTTGTCCCTCTGTATCCACGGATTTGGTATCTACGGATTTCAGTATTCATGGCTTGAAAATATTCTTTAAAAAAAAATCCAAAAAGCAAACCTTGATTTTGCCATCTTATATAAGGGACATCATTTTGCTATGCCATTGGATATAATGGGACTTGAATATTCGCGGATTTGGGGGGGATCCACGGGGGGACCTGGAACCAAACCCCAGTGAATATGAAGGGACAACTGTACAGTTAATTACATAAAGGGTGTCATGGCCTTGAGTCTACTCATTGTTCAACAGTCAATTAATTTCCTAACCACTAAATCAAAAGTGAGGGGGCCATGTGTGTGCTTCTGCAACAATTTGTTGCATGAGGAACCACACAGATGCAAACTCTGGGAAACTATTACTTTTACAACAGCATAGTGCCCTTACAGGATTCTGGCTATAATGCATAAGAGATGTTTTTTACTGGGTGAACAGGAAAACAAAGGTGAATAAACTGTCCAGGTGAAGTCTAATGACATTCATTTCAACCTTTGCTGCCTTTTCATGACACCCCAAATCAGCTTCCTTAAGCTGCTGTATCACTCTACCTAATGGTAGGATGGGCCTTGGGAAAAGATTGTCTCCTTAACTCCCCTTCTACTATAGTAAATATTAACAACTGAAAGTGATGCTCCTCTGTCCAACAATATACATCAACAAGCACCAGCTATATTAAATGGATTATGAGGGTGTTTTAATTGATCTAGAATAAATGGTTGCTAGACCCATTTGAAACCATTGGTCTGGTTTCCCTATTGTGTTTGTTGGTTTGGGTGAATTGCGGGTTTTGGTGATACATTTCCTGTTGATTCAAATTTCTGTTTTAGCCATATTTTTATTAAGGACTAATAAGGATTCTACAAAGCAGATACTAGGTGAAATAAATGCCATATTGCCTTAAGCAGGCCATACTACATAATTATAGCACTATTATTCCACTTGTCATGATTTGGTAATCCTGGGATTGGTACTTTAGTAAGGAGCAGTTAGAATTCTAAGGCAGAGAACTCTAGTTCATCAACAAACCACTAACCCCAGGATTTCATAGGGATCAGCAGTGGTGGCCCTATCTGTTTTTTGGGAGTCCCGGAGCAGGGTGTCTAGATGAGAAGATATAATATTATTACTGAGCATTAATGCAAATCGCAGCAGCATTAATTTGTCTCTACGGTCCTTTGATAAAATCGCTGGTATGCAAAGCAATCCATGTTTGAGGTTCACATGCTCACCTCAGCACACCAAAAAAGCACATGACCAGCAACGTGAAACTCCAAAATGACACTTCAGGCCACTTCATTGCCGGCAAGCCCACCCTCCGTGCAAGTTTGGCCAATCAGCTTTCCACTTCAACCCTCGCCGAGAATGCTCTGTGATGCAAATCAGTTGTCCAAATGAGTGGTAATGCACATTTCTATGCATTATTATAAAAAACTTGGGGAAAGCCGCAAAGGCTTCCCCACTCAGTTTTTGGAGTTTTTGGCCCTCCTCCTTCTGAATAAGGTGAATCACTGCAGGGTCTCATTGGGACAAAAGGTTTTTTCATGTTCTGTGGGGAGTATTTTCACCTTCCAGACAACCTCCTGGATCCCCCCTTTCAGTTACTTGCTTTGTGTTCCCTCCCCCTTTCCTTCAAGTAAGCAAAAGCTGCTACTTTGTTCACAATTAGCCAAGCAGGGGGCAGCCTGCCTTCTGGGACTCTTGCCCTTCCCAGCAAAAGGTGTTGTAGTTATTCCTCAGAGATTAGTTCCTCCCTGTGAGTACAATCGGTTTGGCTTGTTCTGGTTTTTGGGTTACCAAAGTGGGGCTTTCCTCAAAGGGATCCCTTTTGAATTAGACGATCATCCCAGAACTGAAAATCATCCTCTCTCAACCTCTCTCTCTTACACAGACACCCAGATTTCCCTACCCTCTGCAATTTGAAATCCCCCCTTTATTTCCTTAAGTTAGGATCATTACTGCAGAGGAGCATTCTTAATTTGAAAATGCTTTTCTCCCCCTTCCCTTCTGTAATTTGTTTTTTAAGAATCTTTTTTCTGTAGATCAATGTTCCATTTACCGGTACATGAACACTGGAAACATACATGTGTATGTATATGTACCTCCAAGTTGCCTGTTGAATTATGGCAACCCCATGAATTTCATAGGGTTTTCTTAGGCAAGGAATACTCAGAGGTGGTTTGCCAGTTCGTTCCCCTAAAATATAGCCTTACAGCACCTGGTATTCCTTGGTAGTCTCCCATCCAAGTACTAACCAGGGCTAACCCTGCCTTAGCTTCCAAGATCCGACATGATCTGGTGCCTTTAGGGTACTTAGGCCCAACTACACTCATATCTACCCAGAAATAAGCTCCAATGACTTCGGTAAGACTTTGTTGTGTGCCTTTAAGTTGTGTGCATTTCCAACTTAATGGTGACCCTAAGACAAACCTGTCATGAGGTTTCCTTGGCAAGGTTTGTTCAGAGGGGGTTTGTCTTTATTTTCTTCTGAGGCTGAGAGAGTGTGACTTACCCAAGGTCACCCAGTGGGTTTTCATAGCTGAGTGGAGATTTGAACCCTGTTCTCCAGCATCCTAGTTCAACACTCAAACCACTATACCAGCTCCTACTATGATAATTACCAGGTTACATTTCCAGTCAAGACCAAGTGAACTACAATCTGTATTTGTGCCATGGCAGTGACTCAAAGTACTGGATCCATATTTATTCTGTAGATCATGGACATAATGTGATCCGTTACTTGACAAAGTACATATTTTGGGCTGCTTTAACCATCAGATCCTGCCTGGGCTACTTAGATTCTTTCCTATACCTTTGCTACAAACTTTTAATATGTGTCATGTGAACCACAGTAAAAAAATTAGAGTTCAAACAGCAGTTTATGTTATTATCCTCACAGTACAAAGGTAATATGTTTAGACAGAAAGTATTAAGGTAAGATGGGTGCAGGGAATAGCATGCTTGTTAGATGTTATCTTTTCAACTGGAGATGCCTTAGGCTGAATTTGGGATTCTTGGCTGCTGCATGTTTAGTGCTGATAACACTTCTTGACTCAGTGTGGGGAGGCAGAGAAGATGTTATAGTGTTACTATTCCACTTTAACTGCTCTGGCTTCCTGCTGTGGAATTCTGGGGTTTGTAGTTTAGTGAGGCCTAAGACCTCTCTGGCTGAGAGTTGCAAATCCCCCTCCCTAAACTGCAAATCCCAGGATTTAACAGGAGGCAGCCATAGCAAATATAGTGGAATAGTAACATTATAACAGTGTTGTCTGAAAATCTAGTAGGTTGGCAGAAAGAGGTTCTGCATATGCACAGAAGCACTCAACATTTTTTGATTAGGAATTCTCCTTTGATTCAAGATTGATTCTTATCTCTGGCTTTTCTTTGCAAACGAAGATTCAGGAAGGACTCATCCCACGCTTTCTGCAAGCGCGCTGATGACTAAAAAGGCCAATCCGAGATAAACAAGTCCGGTTGCAAAAAGCACAGCAGAAGGTCTCCTTGGGTGATGTTTTTGGGTTGTGATTCTTTCTGCATTGTCGTTTCTCTTCAAGACTTGTTTGTCGTGAGTTCTCAAATAAGGCTGCAGCATTGTGGATAGTGCATCTCCATGCCTCCTGATGTGAGGCCAGGGCGGACCACTGTTGGTGATCAATTTGGCCAAGCCTCAGATGATGTTTCAGGGAGTCTTTGTATCGCTTTTTTGGAGCGCCCCTCTTACGCTGACCCGTGGCGAGTTCACCGTAGAGTAGTATTTTTGGGAGGTGATGGTCCTCCATCCTAGAAACGTGCCCTGCCCAGCGCAGCTGTGTTCTCAATATCATGGCCTCAATGCTGGTGATCCCTGCTTGCTCAAGGACAGCAACATTCTTCACATAGTCAGTCCAGTGTATATTTAGGATTGTGCGTAGACAGCGCTGATGAAAGCGCTTGAGGAGTCGTAGGTGGTGGCGATAGGTGACCCATGTTTCAGATCCATAAAGGAGGATAGACAGTACGATGGCTCTATACACACTGATTTTTGTGCTTTGCCTCAGGTGTTTATTGCTCCAGACTCTTTTGTGAAGTCTTCCAAATGCACTATATGCCTTTGCTAATCTGTGATCGATCTCTTTGTCAATCTTGGCATCTGAGGAGATGATGCTTCCCAGGTAGGTGAACTGCTGAACGGACTTGAGCACAGATTTGCCGACGGCAATGTGGGGATGGTGGTGTTCGTCCTGTGGTGCAGGCTGGTAAAGAACTTCTGTTTTCTTCAGGTTGACTTCTAGCCCAAACAGCTCTGCAGCTGTTGCAAAGCAGGATGTTAGGCGCTGCAGAGCTGCTTCTGTGTGGGCAACAAGGGCAGCATCATCGGCGAAGAGCAGCTCATTTTTGCTGCACTCACAATGGATCAGTATTTGCTAAAATAAAATGGACAATTTGTTACAAACCTTGAACAACACCTTTTATTAACCTTGAACAAACAAGGTCTACTCAAGGGAATAAAATGTGGATTGGTGCACAGTAATGCCAATTCACAGCAGCTTTCATTTGTCTCCACAGTTTTTAGGCAAGATCGCTAGTGTGCAAAGCTATCCATGTTTACTATTCACACAGAGGCATGCCAGCAAATCAAAATGGTGGGGGCGAGTGAATTACCCGCAGTTCTATTTTCCCCAATTTGCCCCCAAATTTAATTTAAAAAAAAAAAACTAAATCCAAGGTGCAAAGGAGCGATCTTCTGCTTAAATAAAAACAAGAAAGAAAGGCTGTTTCGTCATCTCTGCACACAATCGCTACTGTGAAAATCCAACATGATGATTCCGGGCACTGCCTTGTTAGCAAGCTCACCCTCCGCACATGTCTAACTAATCAGCTATCCACTTCAGGAATGCGCTGTGCTGCAATTTGGTTGTCCTAATGAGTAGGAGTATGCATTTTCCCCGCAGTTTTAAAAAAAACTTGGGAAAAGCCGCAAAGGCTTGTCCCGCATACTTTTTCCAAATTTTGGTCCCCCTCCCTCTGAAAACAACCGAACACTGTAGGATCCCATTTGGACACATGGGATTCTCCCTGAATTCTGAGAGGATTTATTTCACCATCTGGACCAGTCCCAGTGTTTGTAGGGTTAATGAAATGACAGTTTTCAGATGTGTTGGGCTCCCACCACCCCAGGCAACAACCATAGACTTTGTAGTCCATCTGGGGAAACACTCCAGGTAGAGGGAAGGCAACTTTAAGACAGCAAAAAATACCTTTGAAGGTCCTGATAACCAAACGTGTCCTGGGGACTATTAAAAAAAAATCATTATTATTAATCCTCCTCCTCCTCATCATCAGGGAGTTGGGACTCATGACAGCTTACAAAAGTTAAAACAGATTAAAAGATTGCATCATAAAAAGTTAAAAATACAAACAAAGCTACAATGAAAATTGTTTTATTCTGTAGCCTTCTGCAAAGCGAAATGTGCATGGATGGCACTATATAAACAAACAAACAACAACAACAACAATAA
Organism: Gambelia wislizenii; assembly: GCA_030847615.1. Classification (NCBI taxonomy): domain Eukaryota; kingdom Metazoa; phylum Chordata; class Lepidosauria; order Squamata; family Crotaphytidae; genus Gambelia; species Gambelia wislizenii. The sequence continues at coordinate 222,695,163 of JAUMIR010000005.1, read as the reverse complement.
TAAATGACCAATAAAATTAAAAGCACTTAGAAGTGTAACTATTAAAAAGAACAAATATGAACATGGAAAGCTCTTTCCCCTGAGCACTCAGTCCACAAAGTCCTGCCAAAACAGTATGGTCTTCAGCTGCCTATGGAAGGATGGTGCTGGTCTAACCTCTCAGGGTAGGGAATTCCAGAGCCTGAGAGCAGCCTCTGAGAAGGCCCTCTCCTGTGTTCCCACCAGATGTACTTGTGAGGGTGGTGTGGCAAAAGGCCTCCCCAGAAGAACTGAAAACAGCATGGTCAGGGTCATGTAGGAAGATATAGGCCACCGCCACACTGCAGAAATAATGCAGTTTGACACCACTTTAATTATCATGGACCCATCCTATGGAATCCTGGGATTTATAGTTTGTTGTGGTGCCAGAGCTCTCTGACAGAGAAGGCTAAATATCTCACAAAACTACAAATCCCAGAATTCCATACAACTTAGCCATGGTAGTTAAAGCGGTGTCAAAATGCATTATTTCTGCAGTGTGGCAGCAGTCTTTGTCCTTCAGATAACCACAGCATTGATATACTGCTTATCAATGCGGGAGCACTCCCTATGCGGTTTACAATGATTTTTTTTTTTAGCTAATTGCCCCCAACAATCTGGGTACTCATTTTACCAACCTATGGAAGGATGGAAGGATGAGTCAACCTTGGAGCCTTCTGGGATCAAACTCATAATGTTGTGGCTTGCAGTACTGACATTTAACTGCTGCATGACCTGAGCTATACATGCTTTGTAGCACTTTGAATTGTGCCTGGAAACCAAATGGCAACCAGTGGAGTTATTGCACCAAATGAAAGGCTTATGCTTCTTGTAGCCAGCCCTGATTAACATTCTGGCTACAGCTCTTTGGACCAGCTGAAGTTTTTGAAAATTCTTCAAAGGCAGCCTCACATACAATGTATCTTCAGCCTTCAGGAGGTTTGAAGATTATGACTTTTATGCCATCTGTAAATCTCATGGTCTGTTTTGGAAGCCAACATTTCAGACAATGAATCAGCTAACCGTAATTCAGCTAACTTTTTTAATTTTTAGTGTTAGTGACAACAAATTAGTCTCCCAGTTTCTACACTATAAAATTAATTTTAAAATCTAGCTTTCCAGGCTCTTGGGATATCCAAGTATGCTGTGTACATAGATGATGCTAATGTAGCCGTCCTTAATTTGGGCTGCCGATACGCTGCAGAAATAATGCAGTTTGACACCACTTTAACTATCATAGCTCCATTTTATGGAATCCTGGGATTTGTAATTTGTCATGGCACCAGAGCGCTCTGACAGAGAAGGCTAAATATCTCACAAAACTGGCTCCTTTGTAATGACTCCTTCCTATAGAATCCTGGGATTTGTAGTTTGACAAGGTCTTTAGCCTTCCCTGTCAGAGTGCTGGTGCCTCACCAAAACTACAGCTCCGAGGATTCAATAGGAAGGAGGCATGGCAAATAATCCAGTTTCAAACTGGATTTTTTGTGTAGTATGGATTTGGCCTTTAATGTGAGATTATACATTGCCATTGGCACCATGGATGACATTCCCCACAACACAGGCCTTTTTGGCTCTGTGGCGAGTGCCACAATCTCCCTTCAGGGTGACTGGGTGGAGCACAGACCAAGATCTCCCTTCCTGTCCTCTACTAACATGTACATTTTCTAACAGTAGAGATGTGGGACACTTGTTCAAACTATTATTGGAGACTAACCAGCAGCAACTGTGAAAGCAGATGCTGTCTAGAAAAGCCTCAAAGCTCAGGACAACATATTGTTCAGCACTAATAGACTGTTGCAGAAACAACAACCCCAGAACACCCTGTGCATGCTGATACCAGCCAGTGCAGATAGGGGGTTGTGTCTAAACAGTCAAAATAATCCTCATTGAATTTGCATGGAGGCCAATCTGTCTAAATGACATTCGCATCGACATGTCTTATTTGGAAGGGGGGCAGCCAAATACACTGTAAACTCTGTTGGGGAAGCCTTTGTGGCTTTCCCTGGAATTTTTAAAAAGCTCCATAGGGGATGCAAATGCTCACTCGTTAAGACAGTCGCATTCGCATTGCTGCGCCAAGGCAGCACAAGCTGATTGACCAGATGAGCATGGGTGCAGGGCTTGCAAACAGGGTAAGCGCCTGCTGCCACCATGTTGGATTTTCGGCCAAACGAGAGATCAGTAAGGCAATAAAATGGCACTTTTCCTCTTTTGTAAATATGAAGTAAGTTGTCCCTTCACATTCACTGGGGTTTGGTTCCAGGAGCCCCATGAATACCCAAATCCGTGAATACTCAAGTCCCATTATATGCAATGGCATAGCAAAACTGTGTCCCTTATATAAGATGGCAAAATCAAGGTTTGCTTTTTTGATTATTATTTTGTTAAGAATATTTTCAAGTCGTGAATACTTAAATCTGTGAATGTGGAAGGACAACTGTATAGCTTTGTGCTCACCATGGTACAGTCATCCCTTCACATTTGCGGGGGTTAGGTTCCGCAGAACCCCGTGAATGCGAAAAATCCACGAATAACAACTGCCCTCCCCCTCCCAAGCAACCACGGGGCCTTCGGAGGCCCTATAGTTGCTTTCCCCTGCCTCCCCCTCCCTCCCCAGGCCTTCATGGGGCCTCCAGAGCATCTCCGGAGGCCCCATGATCACCTCCCTGGCCCTCCCCAGGGCTTCATGGGGCCTCCGGAGCGTCTCCGGAGGTCCTATGAAGGCATCCCCGGCCCTCCCCACTCCCTCTCCAGGCCTTCATGGGGCCTCCGGAGCGTCTCCGGGGGCCCCATGAAGGCATCCCCGGCCCTCCCCCCTCCCGCCCAAGGCCTTAACAGGGCCTCCAGAGGCCCCGTGTCACTGCTTTTGGGAGGGCGGGGGCCCTCCCAAACTCTGCGAATATTCAAAACCGCGAAAGCTAAGTTCGCAAATGTGGAGGGGCAACTGTAATTAAAAAAAAAATTGGCAGCAGCAGATTTAAAAGTGCAGAAATTCACTTGCAGCTGCCATCTTTGCTAGGGGTCATGCGAAATTTATGGGGGCTCTATTAACCATTAAGACAGGTCGCAGCTGTTGCGAATTGCTACTACTCTGGAGCAATCCTGTTTCCCCTGCCTCATATAGAGAGTCCTTCAGTAATCTCTAGGTATTATGGTGCATAAAACACACACAAAGCCGTACTGGTCCTTGGCAGATATAACCTCCTTGGCAGCTGAAGGGCTGGGATTACCTCAGAGTTTTACGCTCTGACCCGAGCCAAGTCAGCAGTCTGATGGGACGGAGGGAATGCGCGTGCGCGCCTGCCTGGGCCGCCAGAGGAAACCGCGCATGCGCGCCACCCGAAAGGACTCCAACTGCTCCCGTCACGTGGAGCGCGCCCAGGGCCACGTGCCGACACCCCGCGAGGCCTCCCCGGCTGAGCAGAGAACGCCGCACTGCGGCTGCGCGGGCCTCATCGTCGCACGCCGAGGGGGAGAGAGAGGCTGTTTTAAGGGCCTGAGAGGAGGCAAGGGTCAGCAACGCAGACGCTCAGTATCCTTTAACTGCAACCTTGCCTTAGCCACAGCCAAATTGGAAACCTGGGCGAACTGCCGATTTAGACGGAAACCATCTTGCACCTAGCAAAACATCCCCCCCTTTTTTTTGACGGCAACTCCCAGGATGCCCCAAGCAGGCAGCATGGCCACTGGGAATGCTGACTGGTGATAATGGGAGATGCGGAAAGAAAGCGTGTCCAAACTCTCGAATGTTCATAGTACATATAAAAACGCAAATGAGCGGAATGTATGTGACGGAAAGATGTGCGCAGGAGCGATAAAAAAGAAGCCAAAAAACCAAAAAGAAACCAACTGCACGCTTTCTGCGCATGCGTCTCAATAGAACCCTTTTTTAAGCCCCAAGATTTATGGGGGGGTCTCATTCCGTGGGCGGGGATAGTTGACTATAGTGACGCAATGTATAACCAATCAAGTCAGAGTATGGAATAGAGTGGGTGGGGAAAATCTGTCATTTATGTCGACTGACAGCGTTCTTAACCAATTAGAGAAAAGCCAGGGCTGAGAGGAAGCCAAACGAATGCAAGTGAAAGCGGACATCGAGTAAATCCCCCGCAGAACCAATAGGGAGCCGGATGGTTTACATGCTGTCCAATCATTATGATAATCTCATAAGGCGGGGTTTCGTTCGATAAGCAGCTCTGACAACGAATGCCTCGTAAGATTTTTGCGGAGTCGCCCAATAGAAAACGAAGTGAGGAAGAAAAAGGGGGCAGATAGTCCTAAGATGGCTAGGTGTAGAAGCCAATCGGCAGTCACCTTATTGCAGTACTGTCCAATGGCGGGCCTTCGGGGGCGGGCCTTGATGTGTTTGGGTTCGTGCCCCTCCAAGGAGTGAGACGACGGCGACGAGGAGGAGGAGGAGGAGGAAAGTTTATTTGGTGGCGGCGGCGGCGGCGGCGGTAGTTCCCCGCCTCGTCCTCCCGCCATTTGTTTTGATCGCGGTGCCTGGCGGCTGACTTTCCCCGGTGGGCCAAACGAGCGGGAAAAAGCGGCTGCCTCCACCGCGTCCGACGAGAACGGAGGTGGGCTCCGCTTGTGCAGCGCGGCGGGCGGAAAGGCGACGGCCGTGGCTTTTGGTAGGTGAGCGGCGGCGGCGGCGGCGGCGGCGGCGGGAGGAGGAGGAGGAGGAGGGGAGGCGTCGGGCATCCGCCTCTGGGCTCTCTCCCTGGGCCGGGGCTCTTCGAGCTTGCAGACCGTTGGGCCTGTTTCGCGGCCTCCTTGCCTTTGGGCCGAGAGGACCGCCAAAAAATAAAAGAAATAAAATCTCCTCAGAGGAGGCGGCGGCCAAAAAGAGGCTGTTGTTGCCGGAGGCTTCGGCCCCGTCCGCCTGTGGCTGGTCTGCCAATCTGTTACGGTGATTTAAACGGCGTCGAAGAGGAGGGTCGTGAGGAGGTCTTTCTCAGCTTCATGATCCGTTGGAGGGGGGGGGATCGCTCCGCTTCGTAGTTGTTGAAACGGGGTTATTTGAGTCTTGCCGGGGGTGGGTGAGGTGAGGGGAGGGAGGGAGGGAGAGGGCTTCGTTTGCGCCTGCGTAGTGGTGCTTCCCTCTGAGGGCATTCTTGGAGGTCCCTTGGAGTAATAACAGCCTTGCAGCGGCTGAGAATTACCTCCCCTCAGAGCTAGCTAATGGTCTGGTTTCCGTCGTCCACACTTACACAAATAATCCCTAGATTCTTTTGCCATGACTCCTTCCTATGGAATCCTGGGATTTGTAGTTTGTAGCCAAAGACTGCAGGTGCCTCACCAAACTACAGATCCCAGGATGCCATAGGGGATTTCTCTAGTGTGGGTGCCCCCGAAGGCTCATGTCCGGCGGTGGAGGGCGAGAGTCCTGAAAGCTTGAAGGATGTGATCGGTCGTTGGTCTGCAGAAATGGCCGGGCCACTGGATGCTCAGAGCCTCGTCTCTGCTCCCCCCCTCCCACTTCACGACACGTCCCCGCAACTTTTAGACTCTGTTTGTGTGGTGCAGTCAGCCAAGTGCTGGAAGTAATGCTGAGGACAGCCAAGAAGCCTCTGGTGTAAAGTCTTATTTATAGCAGCGCTGGTTCTAGCAATCCCCCTTGAATGCAACATGAAAAATGATCCAGAAGGATATAAATAAATATAACTGGCTGCTTGCACCTTTCTCTTTTCTCCTGCCCCCCCCCACGTCTCCCAATCAAAGGGACTGTTTAGCCCACCAAGAAAGTAGTGACTGCCTAAAAGTAACTCGTGTGTGTGTGTGTGTATGTATGTGTTACATAATGAGATTTTGAAGCTGGTACCACATATTAGAATTGGTACCCTCTCTAAAAATGTTGGAAAGAGTACTTTTTGTCTGACGGAACCATGAGGTGATTTAGGTATAGTATGTTAAACATGGACTAATGCGTATGTATTTGAGTGACAAGAAAAGAAGCAATAAAGTCTGGAAAACAGTTTCGTATGATATGTGAAAACATAATGAGACGTTTCTGGCAGCAGACTACTAGCCAGTATAAAATAGATGCAACTTTTTAGTTCCTCCTTCTGTTTGTTGCATACTGTTTCCCTGCATCTTATTCATGTTGCCTTCTGAACAGCTCATAATGCTGAGATGCTGTTGCTTGATATGTGCTTTTGATATATGCTGGCAAGTTTGAAGTGTGTGTATGTGTGCCTTCAAGTCTCCTGTGGATTTATGGCAATCCCATGAATTTCATAGGGCTTTCTTAGGCAAAGACGACACAGGTGGTTTTGCTGGTAGTCTGTTTTTATCACCCTTCAGCTGCCTTAATGATACGATTGTAAAGGATAAAAAAGGCATTTACCTGCTCTCAAAAATAATGGACGTTATAGAGCTGTATTAACATTTTGAGGCTAAAGCAAGCCAATAATCTATTTTCAAACAATGAAATTATTTCATTTTTGGAGTCTCAGAATGGAGTCTGAGAAACGTAGGCTAGATTTATTGTGTTGGTAATTATTTATATTAAGCTTTGTGGGGTGGTCATACTGTCAGCTGCTGTAATACTTCAAAGTAGCATTACACTAGGTCCCCATCTAAACGATGAAAATACCCCTCATGGAATTCACTGGGAATCTTACCTGTCTAAACAGGATCCAGCACCAATGCACATTATTTGGAAGGAGGGGGGCCCAAACAGCAAAAACAACGGGGTAAAAGCCTTCGTAGCTTTTCCTGTACTTTTTGAAAAACCGCAGAGGGGATGCGCATTCTTGCTTATTTGGCTAACAACAAAAAAATCGAAGGGAAGCACAAAACTGATTGATTGGGCGGGAGCGGGGCTTGCTAGTAGGGCAAGCGCCCGCTGCTGCCTGCTTTGCTGTCCTATAAGATTGGAAAATCACCCTATCACACCAGCGCACTTTGGGATGACTTTTTTAAAAGAACTAATGCGACTAAATCACTTGCAGCTGCCATCAGAAATGTGAGGCTTATGGGGGTTTCCGAGGCCAGAAAAACGTTTCGACATGTCGCTGCTGCTGTGAGATGCCAGTACTACGATTGATTTTTTTTTCCCTTCTTGTAGATGGGCCCTAAAAAAGACATTTGCTTTTAACTTTTAGCTCTGGGATTTTCCTCAAGAATATTTGATGGTCCATGCCCTTGAAGGGATCCTAAGATACATTTTGTTATTTCTAGGATAATTAAGCAGCCCAAATACCCTAAAGGCACCAAATCCCATCTGATCTTGGAAGCTAAGCAGGGTCAGCCCTGGTTAGTACTTGAATGGGAGGCCACATATGAATATCAGGTGTTGTAGGCTATATTTCAGACGAAGGCTCTGGCAAAATCACCTCTGAGTATTCCTTGCCTAAGAAAACCGTATGAAATCCAGATGTTGCCAGTAAGTCAACAGAGGACTTGAAGGCACATATATATATACTGTACACACAAGATAGTTAAAAGTTTTTTTTTTCCAGGATAGTAGTTTCTTATTTTTCTATTGTAAGTGTGAATATTCATCAGTGATTCTGACATCTGCTTTTGTTTGAAGATAGTGAAAACACTGCTGTGACCTCCTTTCCTTCAAAATTTGTTCCTGCAATCGAAATTTTAACTTTCTAAATATTTTCCTCATGTTTCTCTTGCTTTAAAAGTAGCATCTCTGTTCTATAAAAACATAACATGTAGCATATTTTTACACTTCTAAACTGTAGCATTAAATTCTTATTCTGGTGAATCACTCCAAACATTTGAATGTCATAGTGATTGTAAGTTCCTTAATACAGATCAACTCCCGTATCCACAGTTTCACTTATCCACCTCTGAAAAAAATATGTTCTCTCTAGGCATTTTTAAGGTCCTCCAATGCAAATTCTGTGGTGAACTTCAGGCATTTGTCTCATTGAAAACAATAGGGTTCCCTATTATCCATGGTTTCAGATATCCATGGGTGGTCTTGGAATACAAAATACAGCAAATACAGTATAGCAAAATAAAACCACGATTGCCTTATTAGTCCAGGCCTTATGGGTTTTTTCATACTGTTTGGATCAGTAAGCTGAGTATCTCTTCCTGTCCCATCCCCAGCTAATTCTGACACTTCTTACTGTGAGGAAAATTAAAAAAAAAAACCAGATGCGTGGGATGTTTGATGGAGGCTCATCATTAACTGCTGCTTCTAAGAGGACTTTTCATAAACAAGTGCTAGGACAACTGCTAAAATAGTTGCTGTATTCATGTGTTTGCAACTCAAGGCTTTATTACGGCAATATATTTTAAGTCAAACTGAAGGCTACAATTTGTTCAGAGCATGACAGATTATCTCCTGGATAGTATTACTTCAGAACTGAGTGTTCACACTTGTTTCATTTCATATTTCCTAAACTCAAAACCCCAGAATTCCACAGAATGCTGCTATGGCAACTAAAGTGGAATAATAGCACTATATCAGTGCATAGTGATAATTAACAATTGTTTTTGATTGAACAGTGTTCTTATCCTGTGCTTCTAAGCACATAGTTCTTCTTATGAGTCTGCCTCTTTCATGAACTACCATGAGGAAACCATTGACTAATAGTAAGATGATATCTGTCAGTTCACAGTGGAAGGGGACAGGACTGGCCTTGCTTTTGGTGGGGGCATTTTGCATTACGGATAATTCACAGTAGTTAATACTACCTGGATTTCCTGGTTTAACCTGCATATGAAGTAAACATTGTGGTTATCATTATATGCTTTCAAGTAGTTTCTGACTTATGGCGATCTTAAGGTGAACCTATCACTGGGTTGTTGTTTTTTTGGCAAGATTTGTTTGGGGTGGGTTACTTTTGCTTTCCTCTGAGGTTGAGAGAGTGGAGGACCTAGATATGCTTAGAGAGACCATAGGATATGGATAAGTGAAAACATGGATATCAAATCTGTGGATATGGGGGGTCAACCTGTACATCCTTTCACCATAACAATGCCAGAACATAATGCACATTCCCATAGGTGGGGAATTGCTACTGTATCTACATTCATTTTGTGTGCCACAAAGCAGTTGACTTCTTGTAATTTCAGCATGTGAAGTCTGAAATTGTCTTCAGATTAATGCTTCTCTCTTCACTCCCATAGTAAGTGATTTGAGTCACCATAGCAGAAAAAGCTGCTTTTTAAAAAATTTTCAACATTGTGCTCTATGCCTGATTGTATGAAAATTTCATCCATAATTCTTTTGGTTAATGGCCTATATTGAAGAAAGAATTTTCAAAGCTAGTTTCTGTATGTGGATAATTTAACATTGTAGTTGGATAGCTTGCATATTGTGGTCTTACACAATATGTAAAATGAAGAAGGGTGAATAATTGGTGGACTTTTAAACTCACAATAAACTTTGTCTATTTATCTTTTGATGTCAAATGACTTTCTGCAGAGTTCTCAGCTCACAACTTTTTAAAGTCTCTTCTAAATATTTGTTGTGTTTGTAGAACCACCCCATCACAGAACCACAGTACTTTGTATATTGGAGTACTGTATAAAAACAGTGTGTGTGTGTGCGTGTTTACCTTCAGGTTGTTTCCGACTTATGGCGACCCTAAGGTGAACCTTTGACAAGGTTTTCTTGACAAGATTGTTCAGAGCAGGGTTACCTTTAAATTCCTGTGAGGCTGAGAAAGTGTGACTTGCCCTCACCCAGTGGAATTCCATGGCGGAGTAGGGATTTGAGCCCTCTTCTCCAGAGTTGTAGTCCAATGCTTAAACCACTACACTGGCTTTCAATATGTACCTGTATTATTAAAACAAAAGTCTTGTGGCACCTTAAAGACTGCTAAGCTTTATTTGGCGTAAGCCTTTGTGTACTTCAGGCCACTTCCATCCAATGGAACTGGACTGGAATCCGTGAAAAGTTATGCCAGATAAAATGTGTTATCCTTCAACAAAGTCTTCATTTTTTCTGCAACAGACTGACCCCCCCCAATAAAACAAAACGCAGAATTTTAAAGTGAGTTGACAATTTTGGCCAAGATCCTGCTTTGGGAGACATAAAATGTAGCTGTGTCTTCCAGTGCTATCACTCCAAACCTGACTTTTCAGCAGCAAAGCCCCCTTGCTCAGCACAGGGATCTCCATGTTGCCAGAGAGTGGTGAGGGGATGGATGACACATACAGGTCTCTTCTATTGCAGAAATCAGGTTATGCAGGTGTTTCTGTAACTGAATGCACTGTGACAGGCATTTGCTATAGAACCTTGTCACATTGCAAGAGAGCTGTACACATCTCCATTGATTTTCCTGCTCCCTGACAACATGGAAATGGGTGTATTGGGGGGAGGTGTGCTGCCAAAAGGTAGGTTTATTTTTGTGGGGGGGACTTTAGGTTGTACACACAGTGATCATAAAAATGAATTGTGAATGGTGTAAGACAGACAGACATTATAATTACTGAACAGCTACCATCTCTTGTTTAAAGGGCCTGTGTGGGGAAAAATCACGTTACCAAAAAGATTGTAAACATGACAATAGGTGAGTCTCTGTTGGGAGTCTGACTGTAACAGGCTTACTTTTAAATAAAATATTAAGTCTGAAAAAGACTACTGGTAGAAAAAATAATTTCAGATGCTTGTCAAGAATAATAAACCCACTTGTTGGTGTGGATGTTTCTGAACCCGGCTTTATGTTATAGTCACTGAAGTACACTCATTCTTTACTTACCAGTCCTCTTAATTACTAATAGACATGTTCCTCTATACAAATGTGTTTTCACAGATCTACAACACTGCCCTGAATGGTCCTGTAACTTGTAGACTGCATCCTTTGCTTTATTTGGACAGTCTAGTTTCAGCATCAAGTTGTCTTAGGAAGCTTAATGTATGTCAACATTTGGAAGAGCAGTATAAACTTTAGTTTAATGTTTTTCATTAATGTCAGGCTGCTGAATTGCATGTGAGTTGCTGCCACCATGGCCTTTTGCTTTCAGCACTGATTTAGGTGCTTCATGATATAATTTAGCACTCCAGTATGAGAAACTATCTGACTTGAACAGCCACAGTGGTTTTAGGCATTTACTCTAATGTGGAAATACTGTATAGTCATACCCCCGTGTTGATAGAACCAGTATTAGTAGTCTCAGTTATCTGCAGGATACAAAATAAGGGATATATACCATAGAGCCATACTGGAAAATGCCTAGAGAGATGTCCTCTCTAGAGGTCTTGTAGGACCTCCGACACAATTCCATAGTATGTTTTTTACCAGATGTCCCTTATTTTAATAAGGTTTGCTGTTGTCTGCAGATTCTGGTAGCCACGGTAAGTCTAGAAACCAAACCCCCATGGATACGGGGTCCGACTGTACATAAAATAATTTTAGAGTTTTAGAGTGCAGTGTTTCTGTGGATTGTCAGTACAATTATATTGCTGTTCATGTAAAAGTTTCCTGCAGTCTTTGTCAGGCATGAAAATATGGATTATAAAACATGCACATACTTGATTACTTCTGTTGCCTTATTTCTTAAGCTTTTCTACTTTCAGATTTTTGCCTATTATATTTTGTTAAAACTGTAGTATGTTATGTGCAAACAAGTTTTGAACTGTATTTTTTTTTCTTTTACAGGGTTTGACTTTTGCACTGAATGTAGCCAGGACGGATCTTTTCGGGCTTCAGCAGCCCTGAGAAGCTATCAAGGTAATTTCTGTTAAAGTACCTGAACACTACCTGTATAGGGAAAGAGGGAAGTCTATATTTAGTAAAGGGATGAGGTGGCTAGCAAGGTTAAACCTGCATTGATATATATTGGACTGTTTATAATTGTAAGTAATGATGTAATGAAGAATTTGTGGGAAGGATTAATATTTATAGTCACACTTTGTAAAATTATTCAATGTACAGGTTGCCCCTTGTATCCACGGAACCAATATCTGCAGTTGTAGTTATCCATGACTAAAAAAATAGGGACACAAACTGTAGAGTGGCGCTGGAAAATGCCTACAGAGCTGTCCTCACAACTCTATGCTATGTTTGTATTGGAAGTCCTTTATTTTAATAGGGTTTGCTATTATCCATGGTTTCACTTATACACAGTAAGGCCAGAAATGTACTTCCTGTGGATCCGGGAGGGAGGGTGACCTGTAGTCTGTTACAAGAAGAATAAGTGCTCTAAGAGAATAGATGGTCTAAAAGAGCGATACTGGGAAATATTATCCTGTCCGTTTCTTGTGAAATTTTAAGTATACATTTTAAGTAACTTATATATTAGTTAATTCCATTATATTGATATATATCCAATGATGCAACAATTCGGACTCCTCATTATCTTGCTGATCACCAGGAGAGCTTTATGTACAGCATAGATTATTGGGTGCATATAGGCTGGAGATCAATACAGGTGGCACTGAAAATTTGAGTTCCCCATTCTCTGAGGGAGGGGTGATGCGGTTCCTTTACATCTGGGTTTCGTCAGTCACCGCCCAGGTGTAGCAGGAAGTTACATTAAGCCTCTTCATATTCAAATTTCTTTGTCTTCATCTCCTCCATCCTGGAGCCACGAGGCCAGTTCTAACTTCCTGCTTCGCCCAGTAGGTAGCTGAGAAATCTCCTCCGTCTGGAATTTCTATCTCCACCTTTATTCTTTTTACTTTCTTGTTCCTTTACCTACCTTTTTCCTTCTCCAGGCATTGCTGCTTTTCAGCCCTTGCCTTTCTCCTTTTGAATTTCCCGCCTATTTAAAAAAAAAAAAATCCTCTCCTCTCTCCGTGCGGCTGCTCAGTCGGCTCCAGCCTGCTCCTCCTCTCTCTCTTCCCCCCTCCCACCTCTCTCCTTACTGTTTTCTTTTCTCCGAGGCCATGCAGGCCCAGGAGATTCCCCAGCAGGCGGGGAAGGACTCCGGAGTGGCCGGGGATGCGATTCTCGACCGCGGCCACTCCGAGGACGCGGAGAGCGCTGCTGAGGGAGCCGCGGTCGCCATTGCTGCCGCTGCCGGCTCCCATGTGGGCGTCCCTCAGAGGGACGCGGCCCGGAAGGCACACCAGGCCATCGTGACTGGGAAAGCCTCCGATGGCCAAGCAGCAGCCAAGCCACGGAAGAGGCCAGCACAGCCCAGGAAGAAGCTGGCCTCCGATGCCTCCAGCGGGACCGCGATGGAACCTCCGGCCCTATGGAGTGCTTGGCACGCGCCAGGTGCCTGCTGCCAGGACTGGCCAGGGGCAGGAGCCCCTAGGAAGGTACAAGGGGCCCTTGGGGGGAGCGGGGACGAACTGCCCCTTCCCCCACGCATCGTGCCCTCCCTGCTTTTGGGGACGGCACGTATTCTACCCCCCTGGAGGCCAAACGGAGCGCAGGAGGGGGAAGGGGAGAGCGAGGACTCGCGCTCCCATGCGGAGCCCTCACCATCCACCGGGCCTCAAGCAACCGCCGCAGCTGCCTCGGGGGAGGGGGGCACACCGCATGGGGAACCCCATTCGCTGTCTGACCCCACTCCAGGAAGCAGCCAGGCCCTACCCCAACCGAGCCAACCACCACAAAGCCTGGGCATGGAGGAGCAGGCCTTACAGGCCCCAACTCCTCAAGCACCCCCCCACAGGCCCTGGCCTCCCAACCTCCACTCCTCCCGACCTTGCCTGCCCAGGTGCCACCCCAGCAACACCAGCTGCCCTTGGTGCTCCAACCAATACCTCAGCAGGCAGTACCTATCCAGGCGCAGCAACCGTTGGTTTACCAGGCCCTGCCGCCACAGGGGCCGGTGAACCAGACCCTGGGCTTGGGTAACCAAAATCAGGTTTTCCTCCCACCAGTGGTCCAGCCTCAGCCTATGCAGGCGGTGGGTTTTTCAGGCACAGCCCTACCAGGCCCCAGTCCTTCAGGCCCCGCCTCTCCAGGCACCCACGGGCCATACCAGCCAAAAACACCATGGCATCCCAGTGTTTTACGATCACTCTAGCGGGGAAGAGTCCGACATCGAGGGGTTGGCCGCTCACCCACCCAAGGCCAGGGGAGCTAGACCCACACAGCGGGGGGGTCGTAGAAAGCGTAAGGGCGCCATTAAGGCAGCCCTACAGCTACTCTCAAAGGCATTGCTCTCAGACGAGGATTCGTCAGAAGAGCCTGGCACGAGCGCCTCAACCTCGGGGGTTCCCCCTAAGGACCAGGCGAACAACGCGCAGTCCCAGCAGCCAGCAGGACCGGGCAAGGCAAAAGCTAAGTCCGCGTCCAAGGGCCCTAGGGACCCATTAAGAGGCACAGATGTCCCGGCCAAGAAGAGGAAGGATCCTCCCTCCACCCACTCTTCTGCAGAGTCCCTACCTCCCTCGGATGAGGAGCGCGCCCTCACCGACGTCGTCAGGGCGTCTGGGACCCACGACGATGTAATCCTAACCGACAAGGAAGAAGGAGAAATCTCTGATTCCGAGTTTGCAGACCAGGACCAATCGGATCGCCTTTTCCAAGGAGAGTGGTATGTTCCCCTCCTTACTAGGGTGATGGCAACACTAGAAATTACTCCTACAGACACAGACCAAGCTCCATCGACATCGTCGTCCAATGAGAAGGTCGCTGCAGTGATGCGCACCTCACGCCCAAAGAAGCCGGAGCTTCCCTTCCCAGAGGCCTTCTGGTCCCTGGTAACTGACGAATGGGAAAAACCCTCAATGGGAAGGCGGGGCACCACTGTGGCTCAGAAATACTACAACACCACTCAACGCTTTCTGGACCTCCTAAAGCCCCCAGTGGTCGACAATCCTGTCGCGTCCCTCGTCTCCAATTGTCTGGCTCCTAAGGAAGGAGAGGGCTCTCTCCGGGACCCAGACGAAAAAAGAACTGACGCAGCCATCAAGAAGGCCCACGACTCCGCGGCATGCGGGGTCAGATCCACGCTGGCAATATCGCTTTTTTCCAGAGCGGCGATAGTGTGGCTGCAAGAGCTCATGGAGATCCAGGAGCTCGATCCAAACGTGCTGCACAAGTCTCTGCTTAGATTCCTGCGTACCTTCTTCTTCATAGCCGACGCGGCACAGGACGCCATGATTTTTTCCGCCCGTGCGATCGGGGCCCTCACGCTGGCCAGGAGATCAGTCTGGCTAAAGCACTGGCAGGTGGATACTCCTACCAGGGCAGCATTGGCCTCAGCGGCCTTTAAGGGCCTTAAACTGTTTGGGGAAGAGGCCCTAAAAGGTATCCTAGTCGAGACAAAGGACAAAAAGTTGGCCATGCCCTCCACACTCAAGAAGCCAGACAAGAAGAGCGGCAGACGACCCTTTCAGACTTCTCGTCCCTTTCGTTCCTTTCGGGGATTCGGGAAGCAGCGAAACTACAACTCCTTTCGCCCACCATGGGTTAAGCCAAACTACGTCATCAGACAGAACACTGGACCGCAGCCCAACAACAGCAGAAGGGGAGGCTCCAACGCCCAGCGTGGAGGCTCGCGACAACAATCCTGACTCGGGGTCGCCCCCAGTGGGCGGCCGCCTCAGTCTGTTCCTGCAGCTTTGGTCGAACTCGACAACGGACAGGTGGGTCGTCTCAACAATCACCCACGGGTACAAAATCGACTCAAGGCCAAGGGGCAGATTTCTCCCAGCCCCAATACCCAAAGACCCAAAGAAGGCGAGAGACCTGACGACAGCCATATCTCACCTAAGACACATAGCAGCCATAGAAGAGGTACCACCCTCTCAGCGCTTCTTAGGCGTGTACTCCTTCTTCTTCACAGTACCAAAGAAGGATGGCAGCCAGAGGTCCATCCTGGACCTAAAATACACCAACAGACACATCACATACAGAAAGTTCCGGATGGAGACGCTTACATCCATAAGGGAGGCGCTCCAACCAGGAGACTTTCTAGCCTCACTCGATCTCTCCGATGCGTATATGCACATCATGATCCACGAGGACAGCAGACAATACCTCCGCTTTGCATTCGGGGATCAACACTTCCAGTTCAGGGCCCTTCCATTTGGTCTGGCCTCAGCACCAAGGGTCTTCACCAAGGTCCTGGTCACCCTAATCGCCAACCTGAGGGCACAGGGAATCCGCCTGTACCCATATTTGGACGACATCTTACTGCGTGCGTCCTCTCTGAACAAAGCAGGGAGAGACCTGCAGACCACAATTCACTACCTGCAGGCCCATGGTTTTCTGGTGAACTTCAAAAAGAGCAGCCTGTCTCCTGCCCGCACCATCGTCCACCTGGGTGTGGAAATAGACACACAACGTTCCAAGATCACCCTGTCCAAGGAGCGACAGGAGGTCCTCCTACGGGAAGTTCGCACCGTTCGTTTACTAAGGAAGGTACCACTGTCCCTACTAGCCAGACTCCTCGGCCTTATGATATCAGCCTTTGGGGTTGTGCCTTGGGCAAGGTTCCACTCCAGACCCCTGCAGAACTTCCTGATGCCTTACCAAAAGGAGATCGCATTGAGGAAGTCCCCTCTCCTTCTCCTCCCACAGCATGTGAAGGATTCGCTGGCCTGGTGGTCTCAGATGAAGACAGTCAGCAAGGGTTCTCCGTTCACAGTACCCCAGGCGATCCTGGTCACCTCCGATGCGAGCCTACGGGGCTGGGGAGCACACTGTCAGGGACAAGTGACGCAAGGGATTTGGAGCCCACAGGAAAAGACGCACAGCATCAACTGGTTGGGGCTACGAGCGGCTCGCTTGGCCCTGCGACACTTCACCCCAGTCCTGAGGGGTCAACACGTCATGGTGATGACGGACAACACTACAGCCCGATCGTACATAGCGAAACAAGGAGGTTCGAGATCCCGGTCCCTGCAACAGGAAGCGGATCTCATCTTCCTCTGGGCCGAACGGACGGTGCAGTCCCTTGCGGCTCAGTACCTGCAGGGGGAACGCAATCAACAAGCGGACTACCTGAGCAGATACTCGGTTCTACCCGGAGAGTGGGAGCTAAACGACGACGTGTTCACTCAGGTCCAGGCCAGGTTCGGCCAGCTGGAGGTGGACATGTTCGCGACAAGATCAAACGCCAAGCTGGACAGGTTCTTCGCCAGGTTCTTTCACCACAACGCCGAAGGCACGGACGCCCTACGATCCCCTTGGCCGGCCGGTCTCCTATACCTGTTTCCCCCACTTCCCCTCATAGGGAAAGTCTGTCGGAAGATTCGCCAGGAGAAGGCACAAGTGGTCCTGATAGCGCCACATTGGCCGAGGCGCCCCTGGTTCTCCGAGTTGATGGACATGAGGGTTCAGAGCCAGTGGCGTCTACCTCAGAGACCCGACCTTCTTCATCAGGGTCCGATCCTCCACCCAGATCCAAGCTGGTTACAACTGACAGCCTGGAGATTGAGCGGCAAGCCCTAAGAGAACATGGATACGACGATTCAGTCATTAGTACCCTTCTTTCCTCTAGGCGCGTGTCCACCAGGAGGATCTATGAAGCTACATGGCGAGCCTTCAAGAGATGGTGTGCCCCTCGCCAATTGATCGCTGAAGAAGCTTCGGTGAAACACATCCTGGCATTCTTACAGAAAGGCCTCGAGGCGGGCTTACGACCAAATACCCTGAAGAGACAGGTGGCCGCTCTGTCGGCCTTCCTCACAGCACAGGACGGAAACCGCCTCTCATCGCACCCCCATATCAGGCGTTTCCTCAGGGGTGCCTCGATAGTTTCACCCCCGGTGCGGCACAGGTTTCCGTCGTGGAACCTCTCCCTAGTCCTCAGGCAACTCATGAAGCACCCGTTTGAACCGTTGCGCACAGTTTCCCTTAGAATTCTCACCATCAAGGTTGCCTTCCTAGTGGCCATCACCTCAGCGCGAAGAGTGTCGGAGTTGGCCTCTCTGTCAATTAGGGAACACCTGTGTTCCTTTACCAAGGATGTAGTGACCCTACACCCAGACCCGTCATTCAAACCAAAGGTAGTCTCCGAGTTCCATGTCTCGCAGCCCTTGATTCTGCCCTCCTTTTGCCCTGACCCTTCGCACCCGAAGGAGAAGCTCTGGCATAACTTGGACGTCAGGAGGGCCCTGAAGATCTACATTAGACGTACTGCCCCCATCAGACGTTGCGACGCCCTATTCGTCTCTTTCTCTCAGACAGCCATAGGGTCCAGAGCTTCGCAGAAGACCATTGCTTCCTGGATCAGGGCTTGTATCTTCGAGGCCTATGACTCAGCTAGGCTTCCCAGACCTTCAGGGGTCACGGCACATTCGACTAGGTCAGCCGCGACATCCGCGGTCTTCTCCACTAACGCTTCCCTGGTAGAAATCTGCAGGGCAGCAACCTGGAGCACACCGTCCACCTTCATTAGACACTATAAGGTGGATAAGTTCCGTTCCGCCGAGGCGAACTTCGGTCGGAGGGTGCTCCAGGAGGTGCTCAGAGACTGAGTCCGCCAATCCCGCAGTCACTCCCGCCCTATTAAGTCAGCTTGGGCACGTCCCAGATGTAAAGGAACCGCATCACCCCTCCCTCAGAGAATGCCACATTGGTTACTTACCGTGAAGGTGCATTCTTGAGGGAGTGGGGTGATGCGGGTCCTTTCCCCGCCCAGTGACTGCGTGCGTTTTTCCTTACATGGCGGTACCCTTATTATTTAGCGCTGCTTAATGTTATTTGACTTAAACGATTTCTTTAGTCCTTACAGGGCTTTGCTAGTCAGTGAACTGGCCTCGTGGCTCCAGGATGGAGGAGATGAAGACAAAGAAATTTGAATATGAAGAGGCTTAATGTAACTTCCTGCTACACCTGGGCGGTGACTGACGAAACCCAGATGTAAAGGACCCGCATCACCCCACTCCCTCAAGAATGCACCTTCACGGTAAGTAACCAATGTGGCATTCTCTATAGCAGGGCTTCTTCAACTTTTTCCACTCAGGACCCTTTTTCGCTCAAGAATTTTTATGCAACCCCAGGTATATAGGTATATAAAATAGGTATACAAATCAGACATTTCTTGTGCCCCCCACATTCACTTACGTAACTCCATCTGGTCACAACCCACAGTTTAAGAAGCTTTCCTCTAGAGTAGCTTCCACCAACATGGGTCCACAAGGATGTAGTGCTGTACAACTCCTCTCAGTCCCAGATAGCATGGCAAGTAGTTGTGAATGATGAAGATTATAGTCTAAAACAAGGGTGGGGAACCTTTGGCCTTTTAGATTTTTAGACGACAACTTCCATAATTCCACACCACTGGCCCTGCTATGGCTTGTGGGAGTTGAAGTTTAAAACATCTAAAAGGCTGAAGGTTCCCCACCCCTGGATTCTAAAACATCTGAGGAGTCCTAGTTTGGGGATATAATAATAATAATAATAATAATAATAATAATAATAATAATTTTACCCCGCTCCTTTGTTAAAAACAATTGGGACGGCTTACAACAGTTAAAATACAACAATACAGACTAAAACCCCTAAGCCCCAGCAACCCCCACCCTCCCCCATAAAAAGATATTAAACTAGCATCAGATTAAAAATCCACCTAAACTTAAAAGTCACATAAATAAACAAATGCAAAAATCAACAGCCAGCGAGTCCAGGTAAAGGACTAAAAGTGGCCAGGAGATGCAGCTCCAGAGGCTGGGATCTAATCAGGAAAAGCCTGGTGAAAGAGATCCGTCTTTAGTGCCTTAATAATTATTTCCATAGATGAAAATCTTGTGCAGTAATTCTAAGATCGGTAATGTCCTTTCAGACTTTGTAACTGTCATCCTGGTATTTATCATCCCTAAAGAACAGACAGTTGCCATAAACAATGTGATAGTTGCCTTTGTATAAGCAACAATATGTGATTTTATAAAATATCAAATTACCTCATATGAAGATGTTTCATGGTCTTTGTTGAAGGTTGAACTTCAGTATTTGAACATTTTGCTTACAATGTTGCTTGCTCTAACAGCTAAGAGAAGGTAGAACAGAATGTCTCTGCTTCACTTTGTTACTTCCCCTCATATATTTGACTTGCATGAATGAGCTTGTTAGTTATTTCTGGCAAATAACTCTAAAAATCTGTGGCATTGTTGCATGCATATGTTCCTTCCTTCTGCATCTCAGTATATGCTTGGAGACTAAACATGGGTCCAGTGCAGCACCCAGATCATATAAAAACCAGCCTCTGGCAACTGCCCTCTCCCACCATTAGATGAGTGCTCCTTGGCCTTCTTTGCTGAGGGACACCTCTGCTTTTGCAAGCTAAACCACAGTTTGATGACCTAGAATGCGGAAGGTCTTGTATTGGAATCACACAAAGTTAGTAAGCAAGTAAACATTTCTATGCATACTACAAAAATGCATTGAAGCATTTTTTTATTTCATTTTTCATTCTGCTCAGTCCATTTTGCAAGATCTGGAAGTTCTTGTGCTTGTATGGTATGAACACAAAAGTGATTTGTCAGGAACTCACTGTTCATGCAATAAAATATTTAAGTAACTGTTTTATTACCTGCTTTGTTTAAAATTATGGAGTAACATAATTCTTGAATTTTTTCATGAAGGTTTTTGTACCTTTTAAGACACCATATAGGTAAGGCAGGTCACAGGCTTCTGGGATTAATAATTTATTATCTATACTAAAGTTCAGAGGCCAAGTCCATATGAGAATAAAGATTAATCATTTGTAGTAGTAGGTTTTAATGAGTTATCACACACACATCAACACAACAGTTCTGATTTTTCACTGGGATTTTTAAAAATACACAGCAGAGCAGGTCAACACTTCACAAGGTTCCATTCTGCCCTAAATTTATTAGCACACATATACACATCTGCACATCATTCTTCTTACCCCTTTCTATTCCCCCTACCTCATTTTTGTGACTAGCATGTTTGTGATATCCATTGATTGTCCCTTATCATGAACTGATTTTTTTTTCAGTATAGGATGAAATACATCTATGAGCTAATCTTTTCAGAATTTACAATGTGGGATATAACTCATAAACTCCCAATTGCAACCTAATTTTTTCAATATTTTTTCCTTATTTTTTTCTCCCTTTGGCAGAACTTCATATTTCAGCAGAGTTTTGCACAGATCCTATTCCCATGCAAACTGATGAGGGAGAAATTTTGGAGGAAAGTGGTTCCAAGGTCAGTAAAATAGAAGAATGAGGCTAGGATAAATGTTAATATGCATATTGATTACTGTTCATATATTGATTTGAAACTTAAGAGTTTTTTCCAGATATAGTTCCTGGCATTGATAAAGATGATGTTTTTACAAAAAGGCCAGTTTTTCCATCCTATGCTAATATTAACAAAATTTGAAGTTGTGTCAGATAATATGGGAGTGCTGCCTTTGCCAGGATATTTATGTCTTGGAGATACTTTCTTACCTATCTGTTGCAGATAAATATGCACATTTCCAAAAGGGATGTAATTTGTCATCGTGTTGTTTCCAGCAAGAAAACCACCTTCTAGGAATTCAAGAAAAAGCTTTTGTAAACTGACGAGTTCCGTCTTTTCTACTTCATTTATTGTAGGCTGCAATTTTATACCATTACTTGAGATTAAATCTCATTGAACTGAGACTTAATTCTGAGTTGACATGGTGTTGTGTTCCAGATGATTTCCAAAGGGATAGTTACGCCAGTCTATTGTAGCAAAACTAACAAAGAGTTTGTTGGCACCTTGAAGATGATAAATTTATTAAAACTACTTTTGTGCTCTATAACTTAATCAGATGTCTCTGATGTGGGTTATAGTCTACTTATCGGTATTTAAGGTGCCACAAAACTCCTTTTTAGTTTTGCTTAAATGATGTAGAGTCATGCAGATAGGCACTTCTTCAGTTAGGAATTTCTGTGGACCAACTTACAGACTACCTTAAAATCTAACATGTTTTAAGTTTAAAGGAAGAAGAGTAACATAACCATTTTTAAATTTCTGCATATAACTCATAGAGTAGTTTTAAAGAAATCATTAATAGACTTGCATTTCAACATGGCTTTCTATGGAACAGGTACTCATTGGAAAGTTTTGGCATGGTCCATACTTGTACTGTTGGTACTCTTCAATTAGTAACCCTGTCCTGTTCCTTAAAAATAGCTACATACATTTGTGTTCTGCTTAAACCTTTAACCTTTTCAGATTAGAATGAGATTGCATTGGTGGACTAATCTGAAACTGCTCTACATTCACATGACACTGTATTCAGATGCTTAATAAGTTGCACTCTTGCTTGCAAATTATTTTTACAATAAATATCACCCCTTCTTCTACTTACGGTACTCTTGCTTTTCCACTCCTTGGCTAACTATCATCGTGGCAGTGGCTTATTTCCCTACCTTGTGAAATTCAGGGTTGTGTCGTAGTCAAGCCAGAAGGGGTGAGAGCTGCATAGTTTCTTCAGAGGGGTAATGGGTAGATTACTGGATAATGTTATAAGTACTTGTCATAATGCTATTTCTCCAGCTTGGCTAATAATTCAGACATGTACAACTTTTTAATGGTATTTATAATTGATTTTTTTCTTGCCAAAAGTAAATGAGGCAACATACAGCATTATGAATGTATATCCAGCTATTTGTCTGAAATTAGTTGTTGTGTGCCATAGATGAGAAGTGAACTGTATGGCTTAAGTTAATATCAGATATTTTATTGGCAGTGAGCATATACAACTGCTTTATAGTGACTCAGAACATTACTATTTAGGTCAGTATTCTCAACTCAGATTAGGAATATCTCTAAAAATGGATTATTCCAAACCACTGAATCCGATCTTTTAACTAGAAGCAGTGCATACAACACCTGTGCTTTGGAGCTATGCCTTTAGCACAGTCAGCCAAATAAAATTACAGTATTTAACACTTTCAGGATTATGTTGTTATTTTGAATGCTGTGTATTGGACTACAGGTACTACAGGAGTTAAAAGATGAAAGAAGAGAAAGCATGCATATGCAGTTTGGTATAACCAAACTTGTCCCTGATGTTTCAACATTTGAAAAAAAGATTTATGCATTATATAAGTGTGCTCATGAGCTTCTTTTTGGTAATTGTTGCTATTTGCTATAAAGATTCACTGTGGTTAATCACACTGAATGATTTTGATATCATGACTTCAACTTCTTAGCAATTTATTTAATATTCACACCCTGCCCTAGTAAAAGGCAAAACTTTTAATTTATTATTAAACTATATGTGACAATTCATTGCATACTAACAATTCTGTAATACTTATTTGAAGCAGTTAATTTTTTTTGTACTTAATTTTGAGATCTTCAGACTACTCAACCCATTATAGTCTATACTATGGGGGCTTAATTTCCTCTGAACCTTTTGATGTGTGCTTTTTGCCAATGGAGCAAAAATGTTCTGTTTCTTTTATCTTGGTGTATATAAAGGGAGTGAAGTCAGCTTCTTTTTATGAAACATTTTAGCTATTATAGTAAGACCCCCCCCCCCGTAGCCACCAATTCATTATCCACTGATTCAGTTATCCATGGGACACAAAATAGCACACCTACCATAGAGCCTTCCCAGAAAATATGTCCTCTCTAGCCATTTTCAAGGTCCTCCAAGGCAACTCTGTGGTATTTTAAACTGAAAATCCCATTATTTTCAATGGCATTTGCTATTATCCATGGTTTTTGGTATCCATGCCCCCCCCCTCCCGAACCAATCCCCAGCGGATACAGGGATCCTGCTGTATTGCCATATCGAGTGGGAGGAAAAGAAAACAATGGTTGAAAACCTTTGCAAGGCTTAAATAGGCAGTGATGTCTAAGTAGGTCTGAGGCCGTTGCTCTTTCTGTTAAGCAGCATGTGAGAGCAGAAGATGCTAGTAAGAACAGGATCTTTCTTCTCACTGGTGTTCTTACATTTCCATCTTGCCCTCATTCTGTTTAGCTGTTACGTTGGCAATGTTTTGTTATCTGTTCTCAACCACTTTTCCACATTTTTTTTATACTAGATCATACTCAGAACTGTTGATTCATTGATTTAATTTGCTTGCCATGCTTAAACAGTTCTAGGACAGCTTAACCAATCACTGTAAATAGGCCAGTCAAATTTTCTAAAGAAATTGAGTCCAAGTAGGTACTATGCCCAAGCTCTTTCTTTAATCACATGCAAAGCTCTTTATTTTTCAATTTGAAACCCTCATGCTGACAGTGAATATGCAGGAAAAATATCGTAAGAGGAGGAGAACAGAATGCAAAGATAAACAGTTGAGAGTGTTTAATAAAAATAAGACCTATCTCAACACAAGTATCAACATAGGTATCAAAAAGGCAGTTTGTGAGAATTCTTATTCCAGCAATAACCCTCTAAAACTTGAATATGTGAAAAACCCAGTCTTAGGTACAATGCAAGAGCCGTGAAAAGTGATTGGTTTAAAGAAAAACTAGTTGGTGCAGGGAGCAAATATAGTTGGACCCCCATATCTGTGAAACTGATGTCCATGGTTTCAGTTATCCACGGGACACAAAATAGGGGACACATACAATAGAGTTGTGCTGGAAAATACCTAGAGATGCATCCTATTTAGGCATCTTCTAGGTCCTCCAACACAACTCTATGGTATGTCTTTACTGCTGTTATTTGTGGTTTCTGGTATCCAAAGTAAGTCGGAACCAAACCCATGGATATGGGGGTCCAACTGTATTACCAAACTTAACTTTGCTCACAAAAAAAGTAATTAAATAGAAAAGAGAAACAATGGAAGAGTTTAATACCATTTTACAAGTTCCTATGATCGAATCATTTCTTTTCTCTACAACTTGGGTACCACTAGGCAGAAAAATAACTGCAAATAGCAACATTTCCCCTCTCTCTCAGTCTCAAAGGTAGTACAAAATCCTACCATATTCCAGGTTAACATGGCTATGTTTTTGACTTCTGCAAATAGCATTACTGTATTGTACTTTGTGCAAAAAAAGCAAACTTTTTGGATTGCTATAAACCAGTGCAGCATACACAGGCTTGCATCCATTGTTGTACTTGTGGATACCTGCTGGTATAGCAGGAAGCTTCCTTGCCCTCTTGCTTCAGCTTTGTGTACTGTCTGAGTACCAACTTTGAAGGGATTCTTAGCCCCTCCCCCCCAGCCAGTTTTGCAGATGTGTGATGGAGAGGGGATCACTCTCTTCCTTGTTCCACTTACGGAAGCGGTTCTGTCTATAAAAATATCCCATTGGATTCTAGCAGTTGCAAACTAACTACGTATGTGGGAATGTTTAGTTTACCATGACTGACAAAGTAGGAGCTTATGAAGGCACAGTAACTATGTTGCATACTGTACTTTGAATTTTGGTCTTCTACAACTAAGCTTTAGTAAAAGCTGTAGTGTGTGCAATATATGTTGCATCCTAATTATACAGGTATTGTAAAATGTGCTTGCTTTAGATCCTGATAAAGCCTCATTCAGGATCAACATGCGCAGTTCACTTTGCCATTCTGTTGCTTCCAGAATAGGGTGTATTTCTGCTTCTGAAATTTATCAAAGACATATAACATTTGCAAGTGATCTCTACTGCATGTTTAACTGATAAGAAGTCTTACACATTTGTATAAACTATAAACTATGATGTCACTGTGGCAGGTTTTGCCAAAGCAATTGGTTCTAATATATTACTTGACACTGGAGCTAATACTGGAAAATACTATAGCTAGTGGACATGGTGAAGTATTCAACTTTCTTGTAAATGATCGTAAATGCCATCCTGACTAATAAGATTATATAGATCTCACTTAACTTGTTTCAAATATTGTTCAGTCTCATGTTTGTGAAATGACATTAAATAACTCAATTAGTTTAGTAGTCTTACTTTTCTTTGTTGAATTAAATCTGGGATAGAGTAAATGTGTGTAGGATAAATAAATAGAATATGAGGTAGCGACACCACCTTCTTTGTATGATGTTTGTTTTTGAATACAGTTGCAGTGCTTTGATATTGGTCTGCCCGCTCTGTAAAAGAAATCAGTAAATTCTTTAAGATTATTGTAGTGAATTAAATACAATTGCTTGTTCCAATTAGGGTGGATCCATTGAATCAGTGGAATTTACAGAAATGTTGACTTAGCCAAGTTCCATTTCATCCATTTGTTCTTCTCTAGTTGGAACTAGTAGTTGGATTTAGTCTAACAGCTATCCCATTTCCCCTCAGTGTCCCTTGTATGGTTTTTGACAACCCTCCTTATGGCTCCTTTTATGACTTCAAACATCTAAGTCCAATAATGAAAAGTAGTGTGGTGCAGTGTTCAGATTTTGGTGTAGACAGTAGAGTCCTAACGTGAAATATACACTGGCCAATAAAATTCACCAGCTGAAGCTTTTTTGGCCAATGACATGCACTTAGCTTAACCTACTTCATAGGAATATTTCAAAAATATGATAGTGGGTAAGTATGAGTGAACCCTATGAATCGTACAGTAGGACCCCCTTATCCACTGATTCAGTTTTCCACGGTTTCAGTTTCAGCACAGCTACCATAGAGTCTTCCAAGAAAATGTGTCCTCTAGCCCTTTTCTGGGTCCTCCAAGGCAACTCCAAGGCATCTATGATATGGATGGAAGTGGGATAAAAATATAGTAACGAACATATTGTAGAGGCAACATTGTTGATAACTCTGATAAAACCAAGAACAATAGCTTTGTAATGAGGGGTGAGCACAGTGCAGCTTGCCCGCTGCATATGACCTCAGAAGCCTTAGCCTACAACTATCCTCCTCACCTGAAGATGTTAGAATTTTTTAACTGAGAAAGGCTCCTCATGCTCTCTAGGAGGTATGGGGCACAATCTTCCATGTTTTGGCTCCAAACTATTTTGGGCCTAGCTGTGAGGGAGAGGGTTTTTTTTCAAAACGGGAAATTATTTCTGGTCACATTTGTTTTTGAAAAAAAGGCTTTTCCTGGGCCTAATGATGTTGGAGAGGCATAATAAAACGGAATCCCTTAATTGAACATCATGGTCATACCAGTGGAGTTGTGATACAGCATTGCCTATAGTTCTTGAAGAAATAGCCAAAACTTCCCCTTTGGATATGAAATCTGGAGGGCACTGCAGTCATCATCATCATCATCATTTTTTATTTCTGTAGCGCTATCAATGTACGTGGCGCTTTACAAGAAAAAACAACAAAAGTTGCCAGTTACCGGTAGTCCTTCATTTTGTCTTTCAAGGCTTTAAAATTTTGATCCATCTGTAGTTCTGTTCAACAAGAGATGGCTTCTGCCATTGGCCCCAAAGGTCTGGGTGATGTAACTTCTTACATAACTGGATTCCCTCCCTTCTAACCCCACAAAAATCCTTGTATTTGAACTGGGCAAACCATTTTGTGGCTGTAAACCAGAATTGAAAGCTACAGTTTGAATATAGAAAATTGTGATTATACAGTAGTTTCTCTTGTTTGAATATAAATATAATTTCTACAAACGAGAGGGACAGCTTTGAAGCATGTGAGAGTGCAGGAACTTAAGGCTTGGTCCTAAATCTTTTACCACTGAACACATGAGCTAATGTAGTGTTAAATTTCACATCCACATTCATCACCCTGTGAGCGAGACTAAGTCATTTAGAAACTTTAGACTGTTATTCTCCGGTATTCATAACCGGTTGCAGAACAGAAATATTAAAACACAAAATGAAAAAATTGTGTACAGAAATAATACTATTAAAAATAATGTTGACATTTCTGGTGAACCAATCTTACTGCAAATTGCAAATGTGTAACTAAAATATCCTTTGTCTAGGGATCAAAATCTTAGAAGGGTTTAAAGTCACATCATGGGCAAAACCACTTTGAATGTAAAGCACCTGAAACAGCTGCTGCTTCTCTGTTAATAATACCTTCTGATTCTTTTCTGGTGAAGCATATAGTCTAGAAGCAGCTCTTCTTTCAGTTGCCTCTTGTGAAACAATTCTTCAGTTGTGGCCATCATATTATCCTCCCTTTTCTAATGTATTGTTGATCTGCTTCTAATGTATTATTGTTGAAACTGTTGATCAGTTTCCAGTCCTTCGTCGTTTTTAAGAAAGTCTCTGGATGGTCCTGGTAGTCCACACTGTTAAAAAAAATTAGATCATTGCCTACAGTAAATTATTATAATTGTTGGAGGGGAAAATAAGTGAAAATTTAAAAATCCAGAGATGTGAGGAAACATCAGAGGTTTTAAGTAATCCCAAACACATACCATTCATAACTGCAACAATTTTACCAAAATTGTGTGGAAAACTATATGGTTCTTTTAAGTACCGTATATTCCGGCGTATAAGACGACTGGCCGTATAAGACCCCCCCCAATTTCCAGCCAAAAATCTAGGCTTAGGCATATATTCGCCATATAAGACCACCACCCCCCCAATTTGGCTGGCTGGCTAGCTGGCTGGGGGAGCCTTGCCAGCTGAGCCTCTTTGTTTCCCAACTCATGAGGATCTCCTCGTGAGTTGGGAAAGTGAACAGAATCCGCTGGCAGGGCAACATTCGCCCGTCTTTTCAACCTTCCAGTCAAACTGGACTCGAAGGTGGAGGAAAGGGGCGAAAATGCCCAGTTTGCCTCAGCAGCCCCCTTCCCTCCATCTTGGCTCTTCCGAAGGGGACCAAGGCGGGGGAAGCTGGGGCGGCCACGGCAAACCCCTAGATTCGCCCCCTCGGAGAAGGGGCAAACATGCCCCATTTGGCTCCACAGCCCTGATCCCTCTTTCTGAGCTCTCTTCCAAAGGGAGCTCAGAAGGAGGATGCGGGGCCGTGGAGCCAAACCCCGGGATTCGTCCCCTCTCCCCACCTTCAAGGAAGAGGGAGCGAATCTAGGGGTTTAACTCTGCAGCCCCGATGCCTCCTTCTGGGCTCCCTTTGCAGGGGAGCCCAGAAGAAGGCATCGGGGCTGCAGAGTTAAACGGGGAATCTTTGCTCGCTCTCCCCAGCTTCAAGGAAGGTGGGGAGAAGGGGCGACGATGCCCGTATGACTGCACAGCATGGGTTGGGGAATGCAGGATGGCCAGCTGGCTGGGGGGAGTTCTCCCTCCCGCGATTCCCCAACCTACAAGGAGGCTCTGCCCAGGCTCCTTGTGGGTTGGGGAATGAGGAATGGCCAGCTGGCTGGGGGGGGGCTGGAGAGAGGGGCTTTGGGGAGGGTGGAAGGGTGGCTGGAGGTAGGTAGGTTCTCAGCCCCCCCCTCCCCAAGCCGCAATCTCAAGTGGGATCGCGGCTTTGGGGAGGGGGGGCTGGAGGGAGGCAGCTTCAGGGAGGGTGGAAGGGGGGCTGGAAGGGGGGCTTCCCAGCCAGCCAGCCAGCCACTCCGTGAAGCCACGATCGGGAGCTGGATTGTGGCTTCGGGGAGGGTGGAAGGGTGGCTGGAGGGGGGGGGCTTTCCAGCAACATTCGCCCCCCTCCTCTGTCCTCAGTTGCTTCCCAAAGGGGGAGAAGGCAGAGGAGGGGGGCGAATGAACCGTAAGCATTTTGCCTCATCCCCCCATCTGATCTCCTGCCTCTTCGCTCCATTTGTGAAGGGAGCAAAGAGGCAGGAGTTCAGACGGCGGGGTGAAGCAAAGTGTATCAGGCGTATAAGACGAGCCCTGATTTTGGAGCCTATTTTTGAGGGCTCAAACCTCGTCTTATACGCCGGAATATACCGGTATTTTTACACTGGCGTTTCCTGAAACTTGCAAATTTCTAAGATCTTGCCTTGGCTACTTTATAACTTGTGGCTAGTTTTGTACTTCAAGAACATCTTCAAGCAGATTGCAACTTCTGTACCAACAGTCTTTATTTTGAATCATGATGGTATTAATCAGGCAGTTGGTAAAGGCAGTGCTCTCCATGCCTGGCCCTTCATTCTTGATTGTACCACTACAGTGCTAGAGAACTTCATGACTCATTTGACATGATGAGGGGCTTACTGGCACTCTAACCAGCCAATCAGATCCAAGCTGCATAGGCATGGTGGTGATTGGTGGCAAACTTAATTTCAAGTTGCTCTTCGCTTTTGCTACCTTCTCTCTGTTGCTAGAATTGGTATTGAATGAACTCGCCAAAACACTGATCAACACTGGTATGGTATCTTCAGATTGACTACTTCAGCCGTAGAGTTATCAGCCTGATAACAACATTAAAAGTTTTAAGTAATTCCAGACACCCGAAATCCCAGTCTTATCAGGATATGGAGTTTGGTATGGCTGAGGATCTTTGATTTCTTCTCAAGATCACACATGAAATCAATGGTCTGACCTTTGGCTCATGGAATCCGTTTCCAAATATTGCTCCAGGGGAAATATTTTTGTGATTTCTGTCAAGAATACTTCCACCCTATCATTAAATACATGGTTTGCTTGTAAGATTCTATCTCTGAACCTCAAGAAGGCCACACTCTTCTTCGGGAGCATGAATGTCCATCAGGATGACAATCTGCAGGCCAGTTAGTTGAGCATACTATGTTTTTACCCCAGTGAATGGATGTTAGATTAACTGGTTTAAGCTTTGATCATCTAGTTCAGAGACCTTTCTGTGAGCACACACCCACACTCAAAAATCCATGTGCCCCTTCCCCCAGGACTAGGAGCAACAGCATCAACACTTTCACTCAGCCTTGGTTGAGGTAACTCCTTATGCTTTCTTGTCTCTCCTTGGCAGAATCCTCGCCAAGATCTCAGAGGAATGAGCTCATGTCAGTCAAGTGACTCCTTGCTGCCTGAGACATTCTCAGTGGCTCACTGATTGCACTGGTTTCAGATCTTCCGAAGTGGCAGTTTGCCCATACTGGCTCAACCCCAGGTGTTTTTCTCTACCTAAAGTTTAGTGGTAGTTTTGCTTCCTTTGAAATAAATTTTCTTTTCAGAGTGGTTGTGTTTCAGCTGTGAGTTTGAAAGATCTTTTCACGCTAGGTTAGTAGATCTCTGTTATGGCCAGGTGCCTAGTCACTAGATGGCTCTGAAGGAAAGAGTAGAGAATTGTCCTTACATAAGAATTCTTCTGTTCATTAGTCTGTCCTTGGAGGATGACCAGTATAAATTTATTGCCTGGATCTGAACTGAGCCATTCAGTATGGAAGTTGCTGTTTAGTTTCTGGTCATTCACGTCTTAGGTAGGAAATGAGAGGTGCCTCCTAGTCCTTCCCAAGACTGTCTGTTTTTGTTTTTAAAGATCTGATTTCCTTATGTCAGAGTAGAGAACATCCCGGTGCTTGGATCACTTCTGACTAAATAGCAGAAGGAGAATGCATAAAATAAGGAAAATTCTCTGCTTTCAATTATGTATAAAATTGCACCACTCAGCAAGAGAACAGAGTTTACAAGGTCTCAAGTGTCAGAGGAAGGTTCCCTAGGTGTAATCTGTTCAGTCTTTCCTATCACAGAGGTTTGCCCACTTCCTTGTGAATGTTTTTATCTATAGATACAAAGTGTTGTGGCCATGATGTTCTCCTAGCCAGAGATAGAATCTTACAAGCAAACCATGTCTTATATTACAGCAGCATGCCTGCTTTTATTTACCATTTGTTCACTACTTGTATATTTTCTGGAGGAAATGCTTACCCACAGTTGAATATATCAGTTCAGGCAGCATTATGTCAAAACTTGGTTAAGCTTTCTTAACGAGGCTTTGATGTTTTGCCTTAGTGGGGTCACTTTGCATGAAAATAATGCATAGCTTACTGAAATGCCTTGGTATTTCAAAACAGGAGGCCATAGTATTTTTATTTGTACAATGTGTAGTTGAACTGGCAAATTTACTACAACAAGATGTGATAGTGGCCATCAAACACTGATGGCTTTTAAAGGGTGTGTATATATCTGTATATATGTATGTATGTGTGTGTGAATGAATGAGAGAGTGCGCCAGTGTAGTGCTTTGGGTTTTGGAGTAGGATTTTGGAGATCAGGGTTAAAATCCCCACTTGGGCATGGAAACCCAGTAGGTAACCTTGGGCAAGTCACACTCTCTCAGCCTCAGAGGAGGGTAAAGGCAAACCCCCGCTGAACAAATCTTGCCAAGAAAACCCCATGATAGGGTCACCTTAGACATATCATAAAGTGGAAACAACAACAACAACGGAGAATACACCTGTATATGGCTGATAGTCATGTTGGCTATATAGGACTTCCAGTATCAGAGCAGCATGCCTCTGCATATCAGTGGATGCAAAACAACAACAGGAGAGGGTTATTTTCCTCCTTTTAGGCTGCCCATAGGCATCTGATTAATCACTTCAGGAAATTAGGAGCTGATCAAGGGAAGTCTTTGTTCTGATCTAGCTGAGTTGCTCTCATGACCACAGACAGCTACTTATTGAAATCTATTGCCAAATCACTCCTTCCAATCTTTATTCAATTTTTACCATTTTTGTCCCTCCTCTTTTCTTTTGGTTCTTTATCTTTTGCATTCTTGTTAATCTTATTTTTGAGTATTCTGATACTTTGGACATTATTTGTTGTAGTACCACCCTTTTTACATTTCTTTCTAGTGTTCTCAGGTCTTTTTCTTTGTGAATACTTGATCTTTTCTATTTTGATTTTCACTTTCCTTACTTCTTTATAATTTCCCTTGACTCATATTTCCGATTATTTTCTTGGAAAAAAGATTGGAGGGCTAATTCTTTGTTACTTGGATCTTTCTCCTGGCTTCATTACATTTGACCATCACTACTTCTTTCTCCTAATTCTCTTGGCTTTTTGATCAGTTTTTAATTCATCTTTTAAAAGATTTCTTTCCATAGTCCCGTTTCTTTATCTTTCCCTTTTCAGTAGGAGTTTCTCAAATTAGTCTCCATTTGTTTTCTGTTTGTTTATATTTGGTCTTCATATCTCCTTTATACTTATGTTCTGTAGTTCTGCTTTATTGTTCTCTTGCCTCTACTCTCATCAGTTAGTACACATCTTATTAAGTGTGGATTTATTAAAATGAAGCTATTTCTTCTTTTGCTTCGCATCATTTTCCAATGTAAGCATCTTTTGTTATTGACAGTAACTGATCTTTATCCACTTGATTTGGAAGTTGCATCTGAATGCAGCAGCAGGATACTTATTTAGTGGGGCAGCTGGCTATATGCATATTACTTGTATTAAAGGATCTGCGCTGCCTGCTTGTTAGCTACTGACCCATATTCAGTGTTCTGTTGCTAATACAACACCTTGAGTAACTCAGGAGCCAGATACCCAGCAGAAGGCTTTTTCCTCTATAAACCCAGTTAGCCTCTGAGATCATTAAAGGAAGTTGTGTTGGAATTTTGCCATATCATGAAAGCAGGCAGTCTTATAGAGTGCTATTGGGCAGACAGAAAATATGGAGACTTTTAAACACAGTCTGAAAACACCTGTTTATACGAGCATTACCTGGCTTGTAAAACATAAAAAATACTGTATTTATACTAAATGTATGTGTTTTAGTGTTTTTAATAGTTTTTAATAGCAGCGTGCATATAAAGTGTTTAGAAATGTTATATTATGCAGTATATAAGAGTACAGTTGTCCCTTCACATTCACGGATTTGGCATTCACAGATTTAAGTATTCACGGCTTGAAAATACTCTTTAAAAAATAATAATTCAAAAAGCAAACCTTGTTTTTGCCATCTTATATAAGGGAAACCATTTTGCTATGCCATTGAATATAATGGGACTTGAGTATTCATGGATTTGGGTATTCACGGGGGGTCCTGGAACCAAACCCCAGCTAATGTGAAGGGACAGTTGTAATATTTTATAGTAATTTGTTATGTTTGAATTCCTTAATGCTTTCCTTTTTTCCCTGTGCACATGTGCCTAGTCTTGTCACTTTGAACTGATGTACCCAAACTTGCCTTTACCTTTGTGCAGAAATCAGTTTTGTAATAAAGTAAAACCAAATGAATTAACAAATAAGTCATAAGAAATAGATTGTAGGTACATCAGTGAGAAATAATTCATGCAAATACTTCTGAAAAAGGATCAAATATCCAGACATGTGTCCATGCAAAGTTGACAACTATGTGGCATGTGTTCAAGTATATTATGCTGAGTAATACACGATGGTCATTTGTCTTTTAAGTCTGGCACTATAGGTATTTTAGCCTCGAAAGGGCACAGAGAAGCTATTTGACCAAATATTAATTTTCAAGTTATGGACAAATAATTTTACAGTGCATGCAACTCTACAAAATTCAAAAATAACTGTAAAACAAAATTAGATGAACTGATAATCTTTCCCCCAAAAGAAACGTCCACTCACTGTAACCAAGATCATTTTAAAAGATGCACAAGGAGAATGGCAATGCTAGTAGTTAGCAGACAGACTTGAACCTTTGCAAAATAAATGTTGTGGAGTACAATATGCGCAAAAAGTTCTTGCTGTATAAGTTGTAGCTTTAAATCTATAAGTATAATATTAGCATATATATGCAGAGACCAAAGCAAACAATGTGAGAACTGTATTGGACATTATAAAGTATTATGAATACCATAGAGAGAGAAAAGGAACTTTGATCTTTCTTGACACCAAGAAGGCCTTTGATAATATCAGTTGGGATTTTTTATTCAAAGTGATAGAACAAATGAAATTTGGAGAAAATGTTCAATAAAGGATTAAAGCAATATACAGTTGTATATTATACAGGAAAAGCTTTTGATTGTGTGAATTGGACATTTATGTTGACAGTTTTGGAGAAGATGAAATTTGGGCAGGTGTTTATTTCATGGTTAAAAGCGAAATATGACACACAGAAAGCCCACATTTTGATTAATGGAGATACAACTTACTCTTGTGTTATCCAGAGGGGAAGTAGGCAAGGATGTCTATTTGTCACCCTTGCTTTTACGTTTATGTTGAAAGTTTTAAACAAAGGTATAAGGGAAGAAGAAAGGATTCAAGGGACATGTATCAAATAACAAGTTAAATTGAGGCTCTTTGCTGGTGATTTAGTAATATTTTAGAGAACCCTCTGGAGAGTATTGAGTTTTTGATGACTACTTTATAATGGACAATGGAGAATTGGCAGGGTTTAAAGTGAACAAATCCAAAATGGAAATGTTACTGAAGAATGTGAAGAAAGATCAGCTTCTTTTAAGTGAAAGAACTAGTTTCAGAATTGAGAAAAAGGTTAAATACAGAGTTATGACTGTTTCCAACAGCAGTTCTAAACAACTGTTAAAATTTGGAATGATATTAAGCAAGATTTGTTAAAATGGAATAAAATAAAGTTGACATTATTTGGAAGAATTTCAGTTATAAAGATGATTATCTTACCAAAGTTGTTATTTTTATTTCTAACAATACCTATACTGACAAATGAGGAATCATTCAAACAATGCCAGAAAAATATTTCACAGTTTATATGGCAAGGCAAAAAGCCTAGAGTCAGATTTAAAATTTTACAAGGTGACAAACAGGGGGCCTTGGACTTCCTGATTTGAAATTATATTTTTCTTCCTTTTGTTTAGTTTGGCTAAAAGATTGGATAACGTTGCAGAGAAATTACGACAATTGGAGGGATTTGGTTTGAGATTTGGTTGGCACAGTTTTCTGTGGTATAACAAAATTTAAAATGAATGCTGATTTTAATACTCATGTTAGAAGGTCATTACTGAGAATATGGAATAAATATAAATCAAGATTGTGCTCTACAATATCTTCATGGGTTTTGCCTCATAGAGCTTTACACGTTAGAGAAAAGGTGTCAAAAGAAAAATGGATTACTTATAGAGACCTGAAGTGGAATGAAGGACAGACCAGAATGAAAACAGAAGAATTGGAGCTAGAGGGATATAATCTTCAATGGTATTTCTATAGACAATTGTTTGCGAGGTTTAAAATGGATAAGAAATTATATGATATGGAAATAACAGTCAGATTTTGAAATACAATTGTGTAGAAATATGTAGAAACATTTAATTGCTAAGATGTATAAATTCCTATTGAAGATAGAAATGGAAGACGAACAGGTTAAAAGACTGTATGATTAAATGGGTTCAGAATCTAGGTCACAACACATAATTAGAAGAATGGGAGAGGATTTTGGGGGGAAAGGATTAAAATTTACCTTAAGTTATGCCTCTAAAGAAAAAGAAAACTTTTATAAAATGATGTATCATTGGTTTTTGACACCAGAAAAAATCTCCCAAGATTTATAAAGGCTCCACAAAAAAAGTGTTGCAAGAGTGGAACTTATTTTTCCTATTGGGACTGTTGTAAGCACAGTTGGAGAGGAAGTATGGGAGAATTATACAGTACATGCATATAGCTGCTAGAATTTTGTATGTGCAGAAGTGGAAAGATTTGACGACTCCATTACAGAAAGATTGGCTACTAAAATTTTATGACCTTGTTGAAATGGATAAATTGATAAACTTAATTAGAGAAAAGTCATTAATTTTAAAAGAGAATGGGAGTTAGTAATTGAATATACAGTGGGCTGTTGGTATCCACTGGGGTTTGGTTCCAGGACCACCCATAGATATCAAAATCCGTGGATGCTCAAGTCCCATTATATACAGTGGCATAGTGAAATGGTGTCCCTTATATAAAATGGCAAAATCAAGGTTCGCTTCTTGGAATTATTTTTTTAAAAAATATTTTCAAGCTGTGGATGGTGGAATCCATGGATGCCAAATCTGTGGATACAGAGGGCCGGCTATGAGGAACAAGTGAGGGAGATTAAGCAATTACAGGATTTAAAGAACAGTAGATAAGAATAACAAGTAGAAGTGTATTATATATGGTGAAGTATAAGGTGAATATATGTTTTTAATATTTTCTTTAGATGAGGTAGCTTTACTGAATGATTATGAGCATAGGTTGGCAAGTTGGGAGTCTTGTATACTTTTTTTTGTCTTTGTCTCCCCCCCCCCCTTTTACCCTTGTTAGTTGTCTTATGTACAGCTGTTACCTTGCATTTTGTTTTACATTGTGGAAATTATGTTAGTAAAATATGTTTTTAAAAAGGTCCTATTCTTGTCCATTTTATCTTGCTCACTCCAAGTACTGCAATGTTTATATGTTCCATTTCTTGTTTCAGTATATCTGGCTTCCCCTGATTCATTCTTCTCACATTCCATGTTCCCATAATATGTGGTAATAGTCGTTCAGATATATTTTTATCTATATTTATTTGCTTACTGTTTCATCAACAGCAGGATGTTGCCATCTTTGGAATTCATCTTTAAAATGAATTCAGACAAGTTAGATTTTAATACTTGGAGGTTCTTGGGGTTTTACAATCTTCCCTATCAGTTATGAAACAACGAAGCTTAAAATCACTCATCTTATGTTGCACAACCAACTAGTAGATGTCTGTTGGGGATGATAAGAATTTATCATTATAACCCAGTAAGGTGTTTAGGTTTTAACTTCAAAGCATATGTCAGTGTGAGTTATGAGAGTTTGGGCAATGTCCAGAGGGGTTATGGAGACTGAATAAAATGTGTGAAATGTTGAGAGTAAGAGATTTGTAGAATTGACTAAACAGCTTGTGGCAGGAAGGGAATTTCCTGTTATTGCGTGAATTGTTATATGGATTATTTAGCTCCTCCTCTCTAATTATTTTCAAATTTACCCTTTAACTTTAATCTGAAGAGGCAGAAAATTGCAACCCAGGGGCTGCATGTTGGCCCCTAAAACTGTTTCTGAGGATCTAATCTCTCTCCAGTCCCAATGAAAAAGGATGAAACACCTTTCCTAGAAACCTCCAGTACCGTAATTGTGATTCTCCTTTTAAAGAGGCTACAGGGAGGTTTCAGGCTTTTTTGTAAAAAAATTTTGGCAGTCCATACAGTTCCCAGCAAGTTCCAGGGACCGAAAATTATCCCTCCGACCTGCCAAAATTGCCCACCCTAACTTAGGCACTCTAACAGGTACTCTGACACTTTTTTTTTAATTTAGTTTGACTACCTCAGTTAATATATTGTATGCAGTTTCAAATACAGAGAGCCAGCTGTGCTTCACAGAAAAGTACATTTCCCCTCCCAGTTTTTACCCCTCCTCAGAAGATGAAGAAACAGGTGAAATGTTGTCATCATCAGCAGCTGGTGAAGAAAGTGATGCAGCAGAGCCCTCTCATTTGCCTACCTGCTGGTGTCGTGGCTTTTCTTCATTTTCCAAAGCATACAAGTGTGTGTGTATAATAATTGAG
The DNA here is from genome assembly GCA_030847615.1 of Gambelia wislizenii. Classification (NCBI taxonomy): domain Eukaryota; kingdom Metazoa; phylum Chordata; class Lepidosauria; order Squamata; family Crotaphytidae; genus Gambelia; species Gambelia wislizenii. The sequence goes on along the minus strand of JAUMIR010000005.1, from coordinate 222,657,196 downwards.
AGTGGGAAGGGAGTTTGGGGATGTCTTTGGGGGCCACAAAAAGGGACTGAGGCCATGGGTTTCAGTTTCTCCACTATGTATCTTCCAGATGAACTAGTTCAATGGATTTTGTGCTTTAAAATTTGCCAAAATGCATATATAAGAATGTTTATATTTAGGTTTTGTGTTCTATAGAGTATTACTAGGTGGGCTTTTTTAAATCCCAGAATATATTATCTTCTTCCAAAATGCTCCTCCCTTCAGAGTGTTGAGAGTGAATTTACTGCACCTGGTTATGATGTTGCCATTGAGAATTGTTCTTTTGAGGTACATTAATAGTCTAAATAATAGTCTACAACAGTAGCTCTTAACCTTTTCTTTACCAGGAACCCCCTTTAAATATATTTTGTTGCTGCAGACCCCAAGACTTAACTCAAGATTTAAAACAACAACAACAATACACACCTTCCACTAAACCTTCCCTCAGAGGCACTGGAGGGGGAGAGAAGACTTGACTCCTGCTTCTTCCTGCAAATTTATGGCAGGAGCAGATTGAATGACAATGTGCAGGCCCAGCCAGCCTTTGCCTTGGCTCCTGTCATGGCTGCTCGACTGCAGGGAGGAAGTTGGCTGAGTAGTGACCCCCTGTGAGGACATTGCGGCCCCCTGAGGGGTCCGAAGACCACAGGTTAGGAACCACTGGTCTAAAACAATCACAAAATCTGACTGTCTGATTTGGTTAAGGAATATGTTTTTGTCACTAAGACATGCTTTTATAAGCCAAGTAGCTCTGGAGATCTGGAACTTAAATCTTATGTTGCATTGACAGCTGTAACAGTTGTCTTCTCTCCCCCACATTCAAAAATGGTGAAGTCACAGGCCTACATTCTGTCTGATATGTTGTCTGTTAGGATGCCACTATTTGTCCCTATTGCCCATAGTGTCATTTCCCACAGAGCATATTCTGAATTTTGTGTAAAATGCCATGGCAACTGGATACATGTTTAATATTAAAATCTAGTATAGCTTTTCATAAACTAAATGGAAGGCAAGACTCAGCAGTTCATTAGAATTTTAGAAAATATACATAAGAAGGAAACCAATGTGCTCAAGAGATTGGAGCATTTTCTTTATGAGGAAAGATTAAAAACATTTGGGGGTATTTCTCTTTTAAAAAGATAAGTAAAAAGAGATATAAAGGTGCATACAGTTATGCCTGATGTCACTTTCTCAAAATAATAGAACTTGGGGCCATGCACTGAAGCTGAATGGTGGGCGATTCAAGACATTTGAAAGCAAGTCTTTCTTTACACAGTGCAAAATTCAACTGAAATTAACTCCTACAAGATGTAGGCATGCCAACTTGGGTGGTTTTAAATGGGGATTAGATAAATTAATAGAGGATACAGTTAGTTAGGATAGCTGTGTGTCACTTGCAGTATCCAGTAGTATAGCTCAATATATTGTTTGGTCAGTAATGTGAAACAAAGGTTGCTGTTGCATTCATTTCTTGCTTGTGGGATTTCCATAGCTAATTGGTTGATCACTGTCTAAACTAAATGATGGATTAGATAGACTTTATAGTTTGATTGAGCATGTTTTTTTTTTAATGTTCTTGGAAACTTAAGTTGCATTTCCATATTCTACAAAAACAGTGGGTAATTCTTAGGCAGATGCATTTCAGGATTTAAATGGCTGTAAAACAGCTGTTTTTCATTCAGTTCCTCTGTTTGGACAATTCAAACCCTCAGTAAAGTGAAACTTCTATACAAGATCTATTCATTTAGATGATAAAAGCATTTGGCATGCCATAGCCATGTATCCAGAGCCAGTGTGGTGTAGTGGTTTGAGTGTTGGACTATGAGTCTGGAGACCAGAGTTTGAATCCCTGCTCGACTGTGGAAACTCACTGGGTGACCTTGGGCAAGTCATTCTATGATTCTGTGGTTCTATGATTCTATATTCTCTCAGCCTCAAAAGAAGGCAAAGCCAACCCCTCTCTGAACAAATCTGGCCAAGAAAACCCCATGATAGGTTTGCCTTATGTGTGTGTATTTACCCATTGACTTACGGCAATCCCATGAATTTCATAAGGTTTTCTTAGACTAGGAATACTTCGAGGCAGTTTTGCCAATTCTTTTGGAATTTGTATTCATTGGAGGTCTCCCATCCAAATACCAGTACTAACCAGGACTGACACTGCTTAGCTTCCAAGAAGATAAGACAGGATCTGATGCCTTTGGGTTATTTAAAGTGAGGTTTGCCTTAGGGTCACCATAAGTTGGAATTTACTTGAAGGCACACAACAACAACAACAACAACAACAACAACAACACTATGGATCCTTATTCTAAGATTTATGCTAAAATAAAGTAAAATAAAAGGCAAAATCTATATGAAGAGATAAAGAATCTAGTGTCCTTCTCTACTAATTTTATGCTTCAGCTTCTTCAAACATTCTTCCTATTTGCCTTTATTGAGTTATGAGCATAAATTCAGGAAAATGTACCACAGAGTGGTGATATGACCATGGATGTGTGCATTTGTTGAACTACAAATGACAATCTCTTGGTTACAACTAGCAGTGAAAAGTGGTGATAAGTTGTGTTAGGGAAAGGGCATATAGGACAGCATGCATTTTGCTCCATCAATGCTGACCTCCAATGCTTGCCTTCGCAGATGGAACATGAGGATTTTGTAATGGAAGGGCATGGCAAGACTCCACCTCCTGGTGAAGAAAACAAACAGTGAGTCATATTTATTTAAAAAGGGCCTTAATAGAATAAATGATATAAAGCAGACATATGTAGAGGGGACTGAAACACTGCTTACTTTTGAAGACATTTACCATTGTAATAGTCAATCTTAAATTGCCAGAATATGGTATAATCCTAAATACATTTACAAGGAAGTCAGCACCATTGAACACAATGGACCTTACTTCTGAGTGAGGGTGGATAGGACAGGAGTGTAAGTACAATCGGCTCCTTAAGTTAGCCTAAATCCAATTGTTAGAGTTGACCTGCTGGATCATTGCTGAATAGTAAGTCAAGACTTGTGTAAATCCCATTGATTCAGGGAGTTTATTCTAGTTAGGGCAGCAACAAGATTTAGACTATTGAGAATGAGATGATAAATAATTTTGATGGCTATAATCTGGAAACATGTTACATTACCAGTGATAATAGAACTCTGTCACATTAGAAAAGTAGAAGATATGCAAAGTAGGAATTGCCTGCTAACGTGCACAGCTTAAATAGATCCTTTCTGGTATGTGAGTCTTATATTTCAGACTTGCACAATGGTACTTGAATGGGTACTATTAATTTCAGTAATAGCTGCAGTTTAATTATACACTTGTCCCTCCATATCCATGGATTTGGTATCCATGGATTTAAGTATTCATGGCTGGAAAATATTCTTAAAAAAATAATCATCCAAAGAACAAACATTGATTTTGCCATCTTATATAAAGGAGACCATTTTGCTATGCCACTGCATATAATGGGACTTGAGTATACACGGATTTTGGTATCCACAGGGGGACCTGGAACCAAACCCCAAAGAATATGAAGAGACAACTGTAGTGTTGTTCTTCGCCAGCATACTATATTCTAATTAGTAGATGTAAATGTTGTGCTGATAAACTTTTTGTGAACCTGAGTTTGTTATCTTTATTGCACAAAGACTTTTAAGATATGTAATTCAGTATTGTGTTATTGTAAAGGACTAAACAGTGTAGTCAGACTTGAGTCTTCAGAAGACATGTCTGTTTAAAAGTTTTTGATACAAAAAAGTGTTTGTAGAAAACTTAGTAGAATAAAGTGATGCCTTAGTGCTGATTTTTGAAATATGGAACAGGGTTTAGATTAGGGTAGGCAACTATCATAGAATCATAGAATTGTAGAGTTGGAAGAGACCCCAAGGGCCATCCAGTACAGGGCACTGGCCAATTTCTGCCCGTGTGGCAACACTGGTGCATCCTGGAAGTGACATGCCATTTCTGGTTGCCGTTTTTGGCTGGGAGGAGGCTTTTGGAGATATTTTGTGGTTCTGGATTGAGAAAGTAACCACTGCATTAATGTATAATCGGCAGGTGGTGGTGATGGAATATTGTTTGAAAATCATGCTGGGAAAAGTGTTTAAAAATAAGGGAAGAAACATCTAAGAGGGTTTAGGGAATGCAAAAGGTGGAGCTTGAGAGTTGAATGCTGCCTACAAACTACAGTTCCCCATCTAGATACTGCAGGCACAATTTCAAACAGTACCATTGAGGAAGAAAAATGGGAGGTTTCTCAAGAAACCAGGATGGATGACTAAAGAACTTTCAAAAACGGAACATGTATAGGAAATGGAAAAGGGGGGAAATCACCAAAGAAGAATTCAAACAGATAGCGAACACGTGTAGGAGTAAATTCAGGAAAGCTAAAGTGCAGAATGAGATCAGGCTTGCTAGAGAGGTTAAGAACAATAAAAAGGGTTTTTTTTGGGGGGTATGTCCGCAGCAAAAGGAGGAAGAAGGAAATGATAGGGCCACTACGTGGAGAAGATGGCAAAATGCTAACAGGGGACAGAGAAAAGGCAGAATTACTCAACACCTTCTTTGCCTCAGTGTTTTCAGAAAAGGAAAAAGGTGACCAACCTGAGGATAATGAAACAGAGGACACATTAGGGGAAATCCAGCACAGAATAAGCAAAGAGGTAGTACAGGAATACCTTCTTAAACTAAATGAATTTAAATCTCCAGGACCAGATGAACTACATCCAAGAGTATTAAAAGAGCTGGCAAATATAATCTCAGAGGCATTGGCAATAATCTTTGAGAACTCCTGGAGAACAGGAGAAGTCCCAGCAGACTGGAGGAGGGCAAATGTTGTCCCCATCTTCAAAAAGGGAAAAAAAGACAATCCCAACAATTATCGTCCGGTTAGTCTGACATCAATACCAGGGAAGATTCTAGAGCAGATCATTAAACAGAGAGTCTGTGAACATTTAGAAGGCAATGCTATAATCACAAAAAGTCAACATGGGTTTCAGAGAAACAAGTCATACCAGACTAATCTGATCTCTTTGTTTTGATAAAATTACCAGCTTGGTAGATGAAGGGAACGCTGTGGATATCACATACCTTGATTTCGGTAAGGCCTTTGATAAGGTTCCCCATGACATTCTTGCAAACAAACTTGTAAAATGTGGGCTAGACAAGTCAACTGTTAAATGGATTTGTAATTGCTTGACCAGCCGAACCCAAAGGGTGCTCTGCAGTGGCTCCTCTTCATCTTGGGAAGATGTGAGCAGTGGGGTGCCACAGGGTTCTGTCCTGGGCCCAGTGCTTTTCAACATCTTTATCAATGACTTGGATGATGGAATTAGGGGCATGCTTATCAAATTTGCAGATGACACCAAATTAGGAGGAATAGCTAATACCCTAGAGGACAGGATCAAAATTCAAAATGACCTGGAGAGCTGGGCCAAAGCTAACAAAATGAAATTCAATACGGAGAAATGTAAGGTACTGCACTTAGGGTGGAAAAATGAAATGCATAGATATAGGATTGGGGAGACCTGGCTGAATAAGACTACATGCGAAAGGGATCTAGGAGTCCTAGTAGACCACAAGTTGAACATGAGTCAACAGTGTGATGTGGCAGCTAAAAAGGCCAATGCAATTTTGGGCTGCATCAATAGAAGTATAGTGTCTAGATCAAGGGAAGTAATAGTGCCGCTCTATTCTGCCTTGGTCAGACCTCACCTAGAATACTGTGTCCAGTTCTGGGCACCACAATTCAAAAAGAATATTGACAAATTCGAGCATGTCTAGAGGAGGGTGACTAAAATGGTGAAAGGTCTGGAAACCATGCCTTATGAGGAAAGACTTAGGGAGCTGGGTATGTTTAGCCTGGAAAAAAAGATGGTTAAGAGGTGATATGATAGCCCTGTTTAAGTATTTGAAGGGGTGTCACGTTGAGGATGGAGCAGGCTTGTTTTCTGCTGCTCCAGAGACTGGAACATGGAGCAATGGATGCAAGCTCCAGGAACAGAGATTCCACCTCAACCTTAGGAGGAACTTTCTGACAGTAAGAGCTGTTCAGGAGTGGAACACACTCCCTTGGAGCGTGGTGGGTTCTCCTTCCTTGGAGGTCTTTAAACAGAGGCTGGATGGCCATCTGTCAGGGATGCTTTGATCTTGATTTCCTGTGTGGCAGGGAGTTGGACTGGATGGCCCTCGTGGTCTCTTCCAACTCTACAATTCTATGATCTTTGGTTTAGATTATGGTTAGCCTTCTATTTTATTCCTTTCATTATTTTATCATTTATAGTAGAGTATTTAGTTTTATGGTTTTCAAACTTGTATTAGAATACAGTGATATCTTTTCTCAAACTCCCTTGCTTTACTATTTTTTATATCCTAACAACTTTCCCTAGCATGTGTGACTTCTTTTTAATGCATAGTTGATATTTCTTTCCTTTTGCCCTTTGTTTTCTGCAAAAGGCAAACAGAAAGTGTTATGATATGAATATAAAATGTGTGTGTATATATGCAAGTTGTCCCCAAAAACTGTATAAACCTTTAATAGTTCACAATTTGGTGTTATTTTTTGTGCATTTTTTCCTAAAAAAAATATATACACCCTTAACAAGATTAAAGATTACAATAGTAGAGAAGTCTTGCAAAATTATAAGAGAAACTTTAAGTGAGGTTTGCAACTCTGTGCTTTGACAATGTGAGCAGTGCATTGCTGCACAGGGACGACAATTAGAACACCTTACATAAAATGGTAGTTTAAGATGGAATTTGTAACTGATTAAATCATTATTATAACATTTAATCTTCAATATAAATGTATTTACTTAGCTTTCGAACAATCACCATAGCTACTAAGCTACTATTAGCTGTTAAGTGGTATATACATTTTTAGGGGGACACCCTATATATATGTAAAGGTATATAACAAATCACTAAAATAATCAGTTACTCAAATTAAAACTACACAGTCCACTCCCACCAGTGTGGGTGAAGGTCCATAGGACATAATTCATTTATTGAAGGAAAAAGATGGCCCAAGTCTCATCCCATTCTTCATTTAAATGGAAGCCAGAGGCATTTCAACTTGCAGTCTTCAGTAGTGGTCATTGCAAACCTTATGCTGTCCAATATTTCCTCCAGACAAAAGGCAACACTAGAGTATAGATTTTTACAAAATAAAAATGGGAGTGAGGGAGAAGAGGCATTTTTATTTTGTATAAATCTATACTCTAGTGTTGTTTTTTGTCTGTTCAAAGTACTGAACAATATAAAATTTACATTGGCCACTGTTAAAGACTGCTAGTTGAAATGCCTCTGGCTTCTGTTTAAATGACTCATCAGATGTGACCTTGGGTCATCTTTTTTCCTTCAACAAATGATTTACGTCCTATGGACCTTCTACCATACTGCTATTTATATGTGGACTGTGTAGTATTCATTTGAATAATTATTTTAGTAATTGATTGTATTATATTATATTATATTATATTCTGTACCTTTACACACACACACACATGCACACACGCACACAATTCATATCCTAACTCTTTCTTGTTATCTTTCATTATTTCAGTGAGTTAGGTCTAAGTATTGGACTTATCCTTTCCTTTTGTCCTCCTTTGCTTTCTGCAGCCACCATTCCTAGTTGTCATTTTGTTCTTTTCTCTGTTTTCTTCCAGGTACCTGCTTCTATTCCTATTTAACTTCCTTCTCTTTTAGTTCACTTTAATCATAATCTGCGTTCATTTAGACATATACTTTCAGATTCATTTGTTCTCCATTGTCTTTCACTTTGCACTTTATTCTTACCAATTACATACAATTATATGTGTTTCAGCTTTTGGTTTTTGGTGTTCTATTGCTAATACTTCCTCACATGGTTTGTGAATATTCCATTGCATTACCAATTCTTGAAAAAAAAGGGAGTTGCAGATAAAGTATTTATATTTTATTTATATCCTCCCTTTCTGCTAAGACTAAGACTGACGGCGACTCGCAACATGATTAGAAAGGGGATACAACTAGAGATGCAATAAGTTATAATATTAAATGCAATTAATGCCATTAAACATCACATTAAAACAACAACCATGTTAAATATTTTACAAACACATAAACAGAAAAAAAGTACAATAGCCCTGTTAAAAACTTTCAGCAACCCGTCAGTGATCAAAATTATGACTGAATAAAGAGTTTATTGCTTCTGGGGAAGCAAAGGTCAATCTTAGCCTAATTTGAAAGAGTGTTCCACAACCCTGAGAGCAGAAAGCAAATAACATATCCATAAAAATGCTATAGCAGGTGTTGAGATTATTCACCAATGATAGAAACGACCATTAGATTGCCATAGGGGACTGAACTCTTTAATTTACTGAACCAGGAATAAATCTTAGAAGTAATTGTTTTGTTTCATAAAATATAACCAGACTGGATGTAAGAATCTTTACAAGCAGAATCTTGCTCCACAGTTAGGCTTTGTGGTGGAGGAGATATTATTTTCAACCAACACAAGGACTAGTGGTGTGCACATCCACTTGCCGAAGGTCACCCAGTGGGTTTCCATGGCTGACTGGGGATTCAAACCCTCATCTCCAACCAAAGTCATAGTCCAATACTTAGACCACTACACTATGCTGGTTCTCCAGTTGTGTCTAAAATGGGCTAATGATTAACCTGATAATGTTAGGCTTAGAAGAGGTTTTTTTCCCTTGATGGGTATGCTTACTATTGGTGGCACAGTCCATGTATCATTAATTATGCACATTCTGATAGCTTCTTGTTCAGTGAGGAGAATATCTATGTGTTTAAACTTGCATGGTAATTGTAGGTTAAAGAAATGCAAAGATTTTACATTATTTTAAAATGACTTTTGAAAGACAGGCTCTCATGTCCTGGAGTCACTAACCATTTGTAATGGTGGTAATATTGTTTATTCTTATCCCATATATAATTCTGTGTGCTTTCAATCTTGTATTAAAGTTGAGATCCAAGTCACCAAGCGTATTGAGGCAGGTGCTACAGGCTGATCTAATACCAGCTTAAATATACAAATAGATAAAGACCCAGCTTTCAATGTTTGTGCTTAAGTAAATATGTTTCTAATTTAGTGTTGGAATAATGTGTAATAAGACTAATGCATATTACTATTTAACACTACCACAGGTAACACATGCCAAATTTCATGTCAGAGGTTGCATTGATGTCTACAGGCACTATGAGAACCCTATAGAATTGTAGAATCATAGAGTAGAATCACTACACCACAAGGGCCTTTTCCTTGTGCCATGCAGGAACAAACAATCAAAGTATTCCTGACAGACAGATGGCCATCCAGCCTCTGTTTAAAAACCTCCAAAGAAGGAGACTCCACCACACTCCGAGGCAGTGTATTCCACTTCTGAACAGCTCTTCCTGTCAGGAAGTTCTTCTTAATGTTTAGGTGGAATCTCTAGCCACAGAAGTCTTTGTGCAATGATTCACAAAACTATGGCTAGTGTAGGAGGCTGGGCAGGTACCTCTGTACCACAGTTGATATGTGAGACTAAATCATGTGGGAATCACATGGATCTCCAGATGTTGTTGGATTGCCATTCTCTGAGGGAGGGGTGATGCGGTTCCTTTACATCTGGGTTTCGTCAGTCACCGCCCAGGTGTAGCAGGAAGTTACATTAAGCCTCTTCATATTCAAATTTCTTTGTCTTCATCTCCTCCATCCTGGAGCCACGAGGCCAGTTCTAACTTCCTGCTTCGCCCAGTAGGTAGCTGAGAAATCTCCGTCTGGAATTTCTATCTCCACCTTTATTCTTTTTACTTTCTTGTTCCTTTACCTACCTTTTTCCTTCTCCAGGCATTGCTGCTTTTCAGCCCTTGCCTTTCTCCTTTTGAATTTCCCGCCTATTTAAAAAAAAAAAATCCTCTCCTCTCTCCGTGCGGCTGCTCAGTCGGCTCCAGCCTGCTCCTCCTCTCTCTCTTCCCCCCTCCCACCTCTCTCCTTACTGTTTTCTTTTCTCCGAGGCCATGCAGGCCCAGGAGATTCCCCAGCAGGCGGGGAAGGACTCCGGAGTGGCCGGGGATGCGATTCTCGACCGCGGCCACTCCGAGGACGCGGAGAGCGCTGCTGAGGGAGCCGCGGTCGCCATTGCTGCCGCTGCCGGCTCCCATGTGGGCGTCCCTCAGAGGGACGCGGCCCGGAAGGCACACCAGGCCATCGTGACTGGGAAAGCCTCCGATGGCCAAGCAGCAGCCAAGCCACGGAAGAGGCCAGCACAGCCCAGGAAGAAGCTGGCCTCCGATGCCTCCAGCGGGACCGCGATGGAACCTCCGGCCCTATGGAGTGCTTGGCACGCGCCAGGTGCCTGCTGCCAGGACTGGCCAGGGGCAGGAGCCCCTAGGAAGGTACAAGGGGCCCTTGGGGGGAGCGGGGACGAACTGCCCCTTCCCCCACGCATCGTGCCCTCCCTGCTTTTGGGGACGGCACGTATTCTACCCCCCTGGAGGCCAAACGGAGCGCAGGAGGGGGAAGGGGAGAGCGAGGACTCGCGCTCCCATGCGGAGCCCTCACCATCCACCGGGCCCCAAGCAACCGCCGCAGCTGCCTCGGGGGAGGGGGGCACACCGCATGGGGAACCCCATTCGCTGTCTGACCCCACTCCAGGAAGCAGCCAGGCCCTACCCCAACCGAGCCAACCACCACAAAGCCTGGGCATGGAGGAGCAGGCCTTACAGGCCCCAACTCCTCAAGCACCCCCCCCACAGGCCCTGGCCTCCCAACCTCCACTCCTCCCGACCTTGCCTGCCCAGGTGCCACCCCAGCAACACCAGCTGCCCTTGGTGCTCCAACCAATGCCTCAGCAGGCAGTACCTATCCAGGCGCAGCAACCGTTGGTTTACCAGGCCCTGCCGCCACAGGGGCCGGTGAACCAGACCCTGGGCTTGGGTAACCAAAATCAGGTTTTCCTCCCACCAGTGGTCCAGCCTCAGCCTATGCAGGCGGTGGGTTTTCAGGCACAGCCCTACCAGGCCCCAGTCCTTCAGGCCCCGCCTCTCCAGGCACCCACGGGCCATACCAGCCAAAAACACCATGGCATCCCAGTGTTTTACGATCACTCTAGCGGGGAAGAGTCCGACATCGAGGGGTTGGCCGCTCACCCACCCAAGGCCAGGGGAGCTAGACCCACACAGCGGGGGGGTCGTAGAAAGCGTAAGGGCGCCATTAAGGCAGCCCTACAGCTACTCTCAAAGGCATTGCTCTCAGACGAGGATTCGTCAGAAGAGCCTGGCACGAGCGCCTCAACCTCGGGGGTTCCCCCTAAGGACCAGGCGAACAACGCGCAGTCCCAGCAGCCAGCAGGACCGGGCAAGGCAAAAGCTAAGTCCGCGTCCAAGGGCCCTAGGGACCCATTAAGAGGCACAGATGTCCCGGCCAAGAAGAGGAAGGATCCTCCCTCCACCCACTCTTCTGCAGAGTCCCTACCTCCCTCGGATGAGGAGCGCGCCCTCACCGACGTCGTCAGGGCGTCTGGGACCCACGACGATGTAATCCTAACCGACAAGGAAGAAGGAGAAATCTCTGATTCCGAGTTTGCAGACCAGGACCAATCGGATCGCCTTTTTCAAGGAGAGTGGTATGTTCCCCTCCTTACTAGGGTGATGGCAACACTAGAAATTACTCCTACAGACACAGACCAAGCTCCATCGACATCGTCGTCCAACGAGAAGGTCGCTGCAGTGATGCGCACCTCACGCCCAAAGAAGCCGGAGCTTCCCTTCCCAGAGGCCTTCTGGTCCCTGGTAACTGACGAATGGGAAAAACCCTCAATGGGAAGGCGGGGCACCACTGTGGCTCAGAAATACTACAACACCACTCAACGCTTTCTGGACCTCCTAAAGCCCCCAGTGGTCGACAATCCTGTCGCGTCCCTCGTCTCCAATTGTCTGGCTCCTAAGGAAGGAGAGGGCTCTCTCCGGGACCCAGACGAAAAAAGAACCGACGCAGCCATCAAGAAGGCCCACGACTCCGCGGCATGCGGGGTCAGATCCACGCTGGCAATATCGCTTTTTTCCAGAGCGGCGATAGTGTGGCTGCAAGAGCTCATGGAGATCCAGGAGCTCGATCCAAACGTGCTGCACAAGTCTCTGCTTAGATTCCTGCGTACCTTCTTCATAGCCGACGCGGCACAGGACGCCATGATTTTTTCCGCCCGTGCGATCGGGGCCCTCACGCTGGCCAGGAGATCAGTCTGGCTAAAGCACTGGCAGGTGGATACTCCTACCAGGGCAGCATTGGCCTCAGCGGCCTTTAAGGGCCTTAAACTGTTTGGGGAAGAGGCCCTAAAAGGTATCCTAGTCGAGACAAAGGACAAAAAGTTGGCCATGCCCTCCACACTCAAGAAGCCAGACAAGAAGAGCGGCAGACGACCCTTTCAGACTTCTCGTCCCTTTCGTTCCTTTCGGGGATTCGGGAAGCAGCGAAACTACAACTCCTTTCGCCCACCATGGGTTAAGCCAAACTACGTCATCAGACAGAACACTGGACCGCAGCCCAACAACAGCAGAAGGGGAGGCTCCAACGCCCAGCGTGGAGGCTCGCGACAACAATCCTGACTCGGGGTCGCCCCCAGTGGGCGGCCGCCTCAGTCTGTTCCTGCAGCTTTGGTCGAACTCGACAACGGACAGGTGGGTCGTCTCAACAATCACCCACGGGTACAAAATCGAGTTCGACTCAAGGCCAAGGGGCAGATTTCTCCCAGCCCCAATACCCAAAGACCCAAAGAAGGCGAGAGACCTGACGACAGCCATATCTCACCTAAGACACATAGCAGCCATAGAAGAGGTACCACCCTCTCAGCGCTTCTTAGGCGTGTACTCCTTCTTCTTCACAGTACCAAAGAAGGATGGCAGCCAGAGGTCCATCCTGGACCTAAAATACACCAACAGACACATCACATACAGAAAGTTCCGGATGGAGACGCTTACATCCATAAGGGAGGCGCTCCAACCAGGAGACTTTCTAGCCTCACTCGATCTCTCCGATGCGTATATGCACATCATGATCCACGAGGACAGCAGACAATACCTCCGCTTTGCATTCGGGGATCAACACTTCCAGTTCAGGGCCCTTCCATTTGGTCTGGCCTCAGCACCAAGGGTCTTCACCAAGGTCCTGGTCACCCTAATCGCCAACCTGAGGGCACAGGGAATCCGCCTGTACCCATATTTGGACGACATCTTACTGCGTGCGTCCTCTCTGAACAAAGCAGGGAGAGACCTGCAGACCACAATTCACTACCTGCAGGCCCATGGTTTTCTGGTGAACTTCAAAAAGAGCAGCCTGTCTCCTGCCCGCACCATCGTCCACCTGGGTGTGGAAATAGACACACAACGTTCCAAGATCACCCTGTCCAAGGAGCGACAGGAGGTCCTCCTACGGGAAGTTCGCACCGTTCGTTTACTAAGGAAGGTACCACTGTCCCTACTAGCCAGACTCCTCGGCCTTATGATATCAGCCTTTGGGGTTGTGCCTTGGGCAAGGTTCCACTCCAGACCCCTGCAGAACTTCCTGATGCCTTACCAAAAGGAGATCGCATTGAGGAAGTCCCCTCTCCTTCTCCTCCCACAGCATGTGAAGGATTCGCTGGCCTGGTGGTCTCAGATGAAGACAGTCAGCAAGGGTTCTCCGTTCACAGTACCCCAGGCGATCCTGGTCACCTCCGATGCGAGCCTACGGGGCTGGGGAGCACACTGTCAGGGACAAGTGACGCAAGGGATTTGGAGCCCACAGGAAAAGACGCACAGCATCAACTGGTTGGAGCTACGAGCGGCTCGCTTGGCCCTGCAACACTTCACCCCAGTCCTGAGGGGTCAACACGTCATGGTGATGACGGACAACACTACAGCCCGATCGTACATAGCGAAACAAGGAGGTTCGAGATCCCGGTCCCTGCAACAGGAAGCGGATCTCATCTTCCTCTGGGCCGAACGGACGGTGCAGTCCCTTGCGGCTCAGTACCTGCAGGGGGAATGCAATCAACAAGCGGACTACCTGAGCAGATACTCGGTTCTACCCGGAGAGTGGGAGCTAAACGACGACGTGTTCACTCAGGTCCAGGCCAGGTTCGGCCAGCTGGAGGTGGACATGTTCGCGACAAGATCAAACGCCAAGCTGGACAGGTTCTTCGCCAGGTTCTTTCACCACAACGCCGAAGGCACGGACGCCCTACGATCCCCTTGGCCGGCCGGTCTCCTATACCTGTTTCCCCCACTTCCCCTCATAGGGAAAGTCTGTCGGAAGATTCGCCAGGAGAAGGCACAAGTGGTCCTGATAGCGCCACATTGGCCGAGGCGCCCCTGGTTCTCCGAGTTGATGGACATGAGGGTTCAGAGCCAGTGGCGTCTACCTCAGAGACCCGACCTTCTTCATCAGGGTCCGATCCTCCACCCAGATCCAAGCTGGTTACAACTGACAGCCTGGAGATTGAGCGGCAAGCCCTAAGAGAACATGGATACGACGATTCAGTCATTAGTACCCTTCTTTCCTCTAGGCGCGTGTCCACCAGGAGGATCTATGAAGCTACATGGCGAGCCTTCAAGAGATGGTGTGCCCCTCGCCAATTGATCGCTGAAGAAGCTTCGGTGAAACACATCCTGGCATTCTTACAGAAAGGCCTCGAGGCGGGCTTACGACCAAATACCCTGAAGAGACAGGTGGCCGCTCTGTCGGCCTTCCTCACAGCACAGGACGGAAACCGCCTCTCATCGCACCCCCATATCAGGCGTTTCCTCAGGGGTGCCTCGATAGTTTCACCCCCGGTGCGGCACAGGTTTCCGTCGTGGAACCTCTCCCTAGTCCTCAGGCAACTCATGAAGCACCCGTTTGAACCGTTGCGCACAGTTTCCCTTAGAATTCTCACCATCAAGGTTGCCTTCCTAGTGGCCATCACCTCAGCGCGAAGAGTGTCGGAGTTGGCCTCTCTGTCAATTAGGGAACACCTGTGTTCCTTTACCAAGGATGTAGTGACCCTACACCCAGACCCGTCATTCAAACCAAAGGTAGTCTCCGAGTTCCATGTCTCGCAGCCCTTGATTCTGCCCTCCTTTTGCCCTGACCCTTCGCACCCGAAGGAGAAGCTCTGGCATAACTTGGACGTCAGGAGGGCCCTGAAGATCTACATTAGACGTACTGCCCCCATCAGACGTTGCGACGCCCTATTCGTCTCTTTCTCTCAGACAGCCATAGGGTCCAGAGCTTCGCAGAAGACCATTGCTTCCTGGATCAGGGCTTGTATCTTCGAGGCCTATGACTCAGCTAGGCTTCCCAGACCTTCAGGGGTCACGGCACATTCGACTAGGTCAGCCGCGACATCCGCGGTCTTCTCCACTAACGCTTCCCTGGTAGAAATCTGCAGGGCAGCAACCTGGAGCACACCGTCCACCTTCATTAGACACTATAAGGTGGATAAGTTCCGTTCCGCCGAGGCGAACTTCGGTCGGAGGGTGCTCCAGGAGGTGCTCAGAGACTGAGTCCGCCAATCCCGCAGTCACTCCCGCCCTATTAAGTCAGCTTGGGCACGTCCCAGATGTAAAGGAACCGCATCACCCCTCCCTCAGAGAATGCCACATTGGTTACTTACCGTGAAGGTGCATTCTTGAGGGAGTGGGGTGATGCGGGTCCTTTCCCCGCCCAGTGACTGCGTGCGTTTTTCCTTACATGGCGGTACCCTTATTATTTAGCGCTGCTTAATGTTATTTGACTTAAACGATTTCTTTAGTCCTTACAGGGCTTTGCTAGTCAGTGAACTGGCCTCGTGGCTCCAGGATGGAGGAGATGAAGACAAAGAAATTTGAATATGAAGAGGCTTAATGTAACTTCCTGCTACACCTGGGCGGTGACTGACGAAACCCAGATGTAAAGGACCCGCATCACCCCACTCCCTCAAGAATGCACCTTCACGGTAAGTAACCAATGTGGCATTCTCTGCACCCCTAGCCAGAATAGCCAAAATGGAAATTATAGTCCAGCCACATTGAGGAGGGGCATATGGTCCCCACCTTTGGGTAAAGCCAATTGTTTTTCCAAGTATAATTGTGGTGGTGGTGGTGTGCCTTCAAGTCATTTCTGCCTTATGGTGACCCTAAGGTGATCCTATCATATCGCAGGGCTTTCTTGGCAAGATTTGTTCAGAGGGAGTTGCCCTTGCCTTCCTCTGAGGTTGAGAGAGCACAGCTTGCCCAAGGTCACCCAGTGGATATCCATGCGAAAGTGGGGATTCTAACGCTGGTCTCCCAGTGTCCTAGTCCAATACTCAAACCACTATACCACACTGGCTCTCTTCCAACTAGAATAGACCCATTTGATTAATGGGATTAATATTATGTTTTGATTTATGAATTCCTATTCATTCTCCGGGTCAAATAGATTTAATCCTTTGCTTATATTTTGGTTATCTGTTTCTCCACTCAATCCAAAATGTTGGGTTGGCCTTTCAAAATTCCAAACAGGGCCAGAGCCTACATCCATATGAAACAGTCTAGGCAATTCTTGTAGTTCTGCCACAAGGTCATTCCATTTAATAAGCACAAAAGATCAGGTGTTGTCAGTGGTGACCTAGTGTTTATGGAACTTCTCACAAGGATAGTACATTTGGGTCCTTCGCTTAGAATGAGGCCTTTTGATTTCTGCATCCTTTTGGTTAAAATGTTGGACATTTTCCCAGTTATCTTCTCTTTTTTAAATTAGAATGCTTTTGTTGGCTGGATTAGGAGCTATTTTTATGCTGCTTGTTACGATTAAGTATTTGTTTAGATACAGCTTTAAAATTTTTTTAGTGACATTATTTTTGCAGTTCTGATAGTAGTCAAATGCCATTTTTCCTTCTGAATACAGTATTGTGTGAGCAATCAACAATATACCTGTTTCATATAAATGTGAAACAGACATTTTAATTTTAAAGGTCTGCATACTTTAGTATTTACTTATAAGTAGCAAGTTTGGCTTGCACAGTTAACATTCAGCCAAAATCCATGGAAACTGGCTATGGACAAGCATACTGTTTTTATGAGCTGCCTGCATCAACCAGTAACTAATAAATAATTTGTTTGCTTTTAGCTGCTATTAAAAATGTATTCTTTCATCTTTTATTTGCTAGAAAAGCAAAGTAGGATTGTGGTTTGTTTTGTTTGGTAGTAGTCATTCTTCCATTAGAGTCATTCATTCATTCATTCATTCATTCTTTGCTCATTTATTTATTTCCTACCCATTGCATAAGATCTCTGAGCGGCTTACACTGAAATGAGTTTAAGCAATTTAAAATTTAATAAGATAATAGTTAGCTGTGCTTTACCTTATGTCAGCCTTCCCTAGATGTGTTAGGCTGATCTTCCAGACAACATGGAAGGATAGGAGTTTCAGTCTAACCCATTTGGAGGGTGTCAGGCTGGAAAAGACTGATTACAGCCTTTCCTTTAATGTTACCTATATTTGGAGCTCCCCATTTAGGGAGTAGAGACATGTTTTTGTTTTATCAGGTGAATTTTTTTTTTGAAAACTTTAATTGGTTTCTCTGATATTGAACATTTTAAGGATGCTCCAACATATATTGTAAGGTTTAGTCTGCATCATTGTTTTTCACGGGGTAAACTGGTTTAGATGCATATTGAAAACAAAAAGAAACTGAAAAATAACTTAATAAATAAAACGAATACCGTATATCCCAGCGTATAAGACGACTGGGCACATAAGACGCCCCCCCCAATTTTACGTTAAAATATAGACTTTGCCCCCCCCCCCCAGCCAGCCAGCTCAGTGGCTGTAGATGATGGAATAGTCTGTGAAATTAAAGGACTGAGAACAGCTAAAAAAGCATGGGATACTTTGAAAAATCTCTGTGGTGTTCAATCTTTGGAAAGTAAGGTTTCATTAATAATGAAGTTGGCTAATATGAAGCTATCAAATCCCAAATTTTTGAATGATCACATTAATGATTTTAGAGCCACATTGGCAGACTTGCAAACTCCTGGAGAGGAAATCCCCAAAACTATGCAAATGGAAATCTTCCTGGCAAGTTTACCAAAATACAATCCCTAAATGGAGGGCAATTAACACATCAAAGGCAAAGCAGTCATTCTCACAGCAGGGGGAAGGATCTGCTGGGGAAACTGCCCAGGGAATTTACCACTTCAAAGACAAGGCAGTCATTCTCACAGCAAGGGAAAAGATCTGCTGGGCCTATAAGATTACCCCCCACTTTTGAGGAGATTTTCAAGTGTTAAAAAGCAGTCTTATACGCAGGAATATATGGTATATAGGTATGGCTCTGTGCTAAGACTGTACCTGAGGTAAGTAAGAAGGTGTATGCATTCTAGATTCTGCATGACTACCAGAATATATTCCACAATTAATGCACAGATTATATCATTCTGGGTGAAAAGTGTTTCATGAAGATGGATTTGATAAACAAATTAAAGTATAGTTAGGTCCAGAAATACAGTTGTCCCTCTGTATCCACGGATTTGGTATCCACGGATTTAAGTATTCACGGCTTGAAAATATTCTTTAAAAAATAATAATCCAAAAAGCAAACCTTGATTTTGCTATCTTATATAAAGGACACCATTTTGTTATGCCATTGCATATAATGGGACTTGAGTATTCACGGATTTTGGTATCCACGGGCGTCCTGGAACCAAACCCCAGCAAATATGAAGGGACAACTGTAATTGGAAACTGACACAAGTTTTGTTATTTCAGTTGTTTACCAAAATAAATTTAAGTTGCAATTACAGTAAATAATGAGATGGGGCTTAAAGTGCAGTCTCTCAGCTTTAATTTGAGGGTATTCACATCCAAATTGGACAAAGGGTTTAGGAATTACAGCTCTGCCTCCTCTTTGTCAAGGGACCAAAAGTAATTGGACAATTGACTCAGAAGTTGTGACGTCAAAGGTTTTCACAGCCGGCTTCCATAGATTTTCCTTGTTTTTTCCCCAGACTGTGAGGTCAGAGAATCATAGAATTGTAGAGTTTGAAGAGACCACGAGGGCCATCCAGTCCAACCCCCTGCCATGCAGGAATACACAATCAAAGCATCCCTGACAGATGGCTATCCAGCCTCTGTTTAAAGACCTCCAAGGAAGGAGACCCCATCCTCCTCCGAGGGAGTGTGTTCCACTGCCAAACAGCTCTTACTGTCAGAAAGTTCCTCCTAAGGTTGAGGTGGAATTTCTGTTCCTGGAGCTTGCACCCATTGCTCCGTGTTCCAGTCTCTGGAGCAGTGGAAAACAAGCCTGCTCCATCCTCAATGTGACACCCCTTCAAATACTTAAACAGGGCTATCATATTGCCTCTTAACCGTCTTTTTTTCAGGCTAAATATACCCAACTTCCTAAGTCTTTCCTCATAAGGCATGGTTTCCAGACCTTTCACCATTTTAGTCACCCTCCTCTGGACATGCTCCAATTTGTCAATATTCTTTTTGAATTGTGGTGCCCAGAACTGGACACAGTATTCTAGGTGAGGCCTGACCAAGGCAGAATAGAGTGGCACTATTACTTCCCTTGATCTAGACACTATACTTCTATTGATGCAGCCCAAAATCACATTGGCCTTTTTAGCTGTCACATCACACTGTTGACTCATGTGGTCTACTAGGACTCCTCCTCTCCATTGATGCCCCTTGTCATGGAAGAGAGGCTTGCGTACCCTAATGATGTTTTGAGCTATGCTGATGGTGGCATAACAGCCACGGGTAGGGTCTCCCATGCCACACAGGTCAAAACCGAAGGTCTGACAAAGAGTGTCAAAGGGTAGGACGGGCTCTCTAGCCTTATGGCAACCATCCTAGGAGAAGGAAAACTAATCCCAAACACGAGCAGATGGTGCCCATCCGACCCTGTAAGGTCAACCAGCTAAGAGAAGGAAACTCTAATCAAACCTACAACCCAAGGACCTTGCTGCTACCATCCATGCTTGCAAGGCCACAGCAGATGAACCTTTGGTTTATAGGGTGAGGCCAGTTCTGTGCATGCTGGAATAGTTTCTTTCAGACGTTTTGCCTGCATCTGTGGCTGTCATTTTCAGAGAATGGTTGGGTAGGAGTTTTTAGAGTTTATATATTGTGAACCCCTGTTGGGGAGTATATGTAAATTTGTGTAATTGAATGGTTAGTTTCTGGGTATAGAAATGCAAGGATTGTTAGTGTCTGTTTTGGAAGGAAAATCTATGATTCAGAAGTTGTTTCATGGAGAGATGTGGGCTATTCCTTTGTTATTTCTTCATCAATTAAGCAGGTAAAAGGTTTGGAGTTGATTTCAGGTATGGCATTCACACTTGGAAGCTGTTGGTGTGAACTCACAACACGTGGTCAAAGGAGCTCTCAATGCAAGTGAAACAGGGCATCCTTAGGCTGCCAACCCTCCCCCCCCCCCCAAAAAAACCACATTCCATCAGAGAGATAGTAGGAACATTAAGAGTGGCCAAATCAACAGTTTGCTAAATTTGGAGAAAAAAAGAATGCACTGGTGAGCTCTGCAACACTAAAAGGCATTGGAGGTCCATGGAAAACAACAGTGGTAGATGATCGTAGGAGAGAAGACTTCTCGAGAGCAAATACAGAGGGTTCATCACGAGGTGCAAACCATTCATAAGCCTCACGAATAGAAAGGTCAAATTAGACTTTGCCAAAAACATCTTAAAAAAGACAGTCCAGTTGTGGAACAGTGTTCTTTGGACAAATGAAACTGAGATTAATCTGTACCAGAATGATGGAAAGAAAAAAATGCGGAGAAGGTATGGAATGGCTCATGATCCGATGCATACCACATTGTGTGTAAAACATGGTGGAGGCAGTGTGATGTCATGGGCATGTATGGCTTCCAGTGGCAACGGCACAGGATTACTAGTGTTTATTGATGATGTGACAGAAGACAGAAGCGGCTGAATGAATTCTGAAGTGTATAGGGAGATATTTTCTACTCAGATTCAGCGAAATTCAGCAAAGTTGATTGGATGGTGCTTCACTTTACAGATGGACAATGACCCAAAACATACTGTGAAAGCAACCCAGGAGTTTTTTAAGGCACAGAAGTGGAATATTCTGCAATGGCCGAGTCAGTCACCTGATTTCAACCCAATAAAGCATGCATTTCATTTGCTGAAAACAAAACTTAAGGGAGAAAGACCCACGAACAAATTACAGTTGAAAAGAGCTGCAGTAAAGGTCTAGGAAAGCCACAAAGGAGGAAACCGATTGTTTGGTGATGTCCATGTGTTCCAGACTTAAAGCAGTCATTGCCTGCAAAGGATTCTCAACAAAGTATTAAAAATAAACATTTTATTTATGATTGTGTTAATTTGTTGAGTTACTTTTGGTCCCTTGAAAAAGAAGGGGCTACATACTAAAGAGCTGTAATTCCTAATGCCTTCCACCAATTTGGATGTGAATACCGTCAAAGCTGAGAGACTGCACTTTAAGCCCATATTTATTATTTAACTGCAACTTGATTTTATTTTGGTAAACAGCTAAAATAACAAAACTTGTGTCAATATCCAGTTATTTCCGGACCTAACTGTATATCCTAGGAGGTAAGGAGTATTTTTTAAATTAAAAAAATGTTCTTAAATAAGTAATGTTTTGAATTGGTTGTCAAATTGTGGTAATGGGAAGAAGTCAGAAGCATGTGAAGATATTATACAGGATCACTATGGTGGTAAAGGGTCAGAGCTGCGGTATAGCAGTGGCCCAAAGAGATACTGAGGATAGAGGTATAAGCATGTTACTCCAGTACCAGGGTACTGCCATCATACTTGACTATGATTTCTCTTAGCTGGTAAAGATTATAGTATGCTGTGATTAGATTGTTATAATTTAGAAGAAGAAAATATGCACTGTGAGAATTAAGACACGTGAGAATAGGCAGGCTTGAGATGTGGATTGACCAATATGTCACTCCAACAACATGGCAGAGCAGACCATTTGAACTGAGATTTTCCCAAGTCAGCATTTTATTCATTTATTTATTTGTTTCTACTTCGCTCTTCAGCCACAAGGCTATCAGAGTGGCTTACAAATTGTTTTAAGCAATAGCAATTTACACATCTACACTGCATTAAGCAGTTTCCAGTGTGTGTTAGCTAATTGCCCCCACAAGCTGGGTACTCATTTTACCAACCTACAAAAGGATGGAAAGCTGAGTGAACCTTGGAGCCCGCTGGAATCGAACTTGCAACAGTCGTGACTTGCAGTACTGGCATTTACTTGAGGAGGTCTATTAAAAGAAGGGATGCTTGCAATAATCTCATTCTCCAGCAGCTCCTGACTCCAGAGTTTTCATGCCTGGTAAATTGCTTTACACTACTTCTTGTTCAATCCCTTTTCAATCTAACCTACCTCACAAGGAAGTGGTTGTGATATTCAGAGGAATCTGGAAGCTTAAAATTATGTAACTTTATTTGTGACTGTAAATTGGAAATGTATTTTTTAAACTAAATTTTATAATCCTGCTCAATAACTACCTAGCTTGCTCTCTCTCTCTCTCTCTCTGGCTTCTCTTTGCAAATGAAGATTCAGGAAGGAATCATCCCGCGCTTTCTGCAAGCGTGTTGATGACTAAAAAGGCCAATCCGAGATAGACAAGTCCGGTTGCAGAAAACACAGCAGAAGGTTTCCTTGGGTGATGTTTCCAGGTTGTGATTCTTTCTGCATTGTCGCTTCTCTTCAAGACTTGTTCGGCGTGAGTTCTCAAATAAGGCTGCAGCATTGTGGATAGTGTGTCTCCATGTTTCCCGATGTGAGGCCAGGGCGGACCATTGTTGGTGATCAATTTGGCCGAGCCTGAGGTGTTGTTTTAGGGAGTCCTTGTATCGCTTTTTTGGAGTGCCCCTCTTATGCTGGCCCATGGTGAGTTCATTGTAGAGTACTATTTTGGGGAGGCGATGATCCTCCATCCTAGAAACATGCTCTGCCCAGCGCAGCTGTGTTTTCAATATCATGGCCACAATGCTGGTGATCCCTGCTTGCTCAAGGACAGCAACATTCGTCACATTGTCAGTCCAGTGTATATTTAGGATTGTGCGTAGACAGCGCTGATGGAAGCGTTCGAGGAGTCGTAAGTGGTGGCGATAGGTGATCCATGTTTCAGACCCATAAAGGAGAATAGACAGTACAGTGGCTCTGTACCCACTGATTTTTGTGTTTCGCCTCAGATGTTTATTCTCCAGACTCTTTTGTAAAGTTTTCCTATGTGCTATGTGCCTTTGCTAATCTGTGATCTAATACTAGTTTTAATACTTGTCAGAAGTAAAGGTTTTTGAACTATACAGTAATAATATGGAGGGTACTCTGGGCTAGCAGTTAACTATCACTTGTGAGTTTGACAATGTATCCTCTGTTTAAACAAGGGCAACTAACCCTTTCCGTTTTGCTCAGCTTTGCATATCTTGCGTTTTCCTTTCAACAGTGATTTCCTTTCCTAGCGTTAGTGAGAGCTATAAAGAGACAAATGGAGACGCTTGAGTTGGTCATTTATTTTAATGCAAATACTTTAAAACTTTTGCTGGTTTAATTCCAGGAGAGCACACTTCAAACCTGTTGCTTGATTTTTTGCTTTGTTTTAAAAATGTACAGTACTTGTATATTCATTGAAAGGAATAAAACGAAAGAGTACTTTGTTACAGCTTGCACAAACGGATGAATTTAAAAAGCAAAGCGGCTTCTTTCTCCAAAGTACTGCGTTTCCTTTAAGATGATGATGATAGCTTCCAGCCCCCTTTCTGATTGACAGTGTACCCAAGTCACATGACTTGCCTCTGTTTGAAGGTCACAAAATGCTGCTTCCTTTATAGAGACAGAGGGGGAGAGCGAGCAAGAGAGAGTGTGTGCGCGCGCCAGCAAGAGAGGGAGAGAGAGAGTTCAAGCCAAAATGGCCGACGGAGTCTCTGCTGGCTTTTGAACATTGTACACTGAGAAAATAAAAAGACAGCGAAATTCTTTTGAGATCCCTTCACTTCCATTTTTACCTTGTATGCCTCAACTTGCTGGATTTAAGCACTGTTGCACTTTATGAGGTTAGTGGCTTTATATCCGATTTTTGGTACCTTCTTGTGGATTTTGTCCCTTTGCTTTGACCGTTTCGTCTGAGACTGCACCACGATGCGTGTCTAGCTTAAGCGTTTGTGAATCGCTTTGCTCTTTGCTTAGATGCATTTGCCAGGTTTGGGAGAGAATCTAAGGAAATGCATGACATCTTTGGGAGGAATTTAAATATCTTTTCAATATGCTTGTATGCTAACTAGTTTAAAATGCTTGGCTGTAATAAATATTTTTTCATAAGGTTTTCTTCAAGTGCTTCTCTTTGAAAACACACAGAGGATTGAGGCTTTTAAATCTGCTGCAAAAATTAACATAAATTAAATGGGTTTGCATTTTTCTTGCTTCTAGGATTGGCCAGGAAAGGGGAGGTGCATTTTTTTTATGATAAACCTGTACTTTACATTGATTCACAGGGCTAAAATATTTTTTCCATCTTTTAAAACAGAGGTTTGGACCAAGTGTTGAAGAGGTTTAGAATTTTAGAAGATGTCTGTGTTTCAAAATCTGCAATAAGTGTATGGATGAACATTTTGCTCTGTGGTAGTCCCCCCCCCCAACTAATTCCCTTTCTCCTTGTAACCAAATGCATTTCAGATTGCAGTTGGATCCAAGTGATTGTGCTCTATAAACATGGCATTTAGAGTTCATAGGAGAGAATTTTAGTAGGTAGTTGTTAAATGATAAACTGCTGCAATCCATTTTTTTCCAGCAGCTTTCCTTTCATTTGACTTCTCAAGTTTAAAATCTGACTGTATTAGTGCAACCTTGAAAAAAAAAGAGGGAGATGGAATAAATACTTTCAAATGTTGATTGCAGTCTGCTACTGCAAATGAGAATTTATGTTATGTTTCATAGCTTTTATAAGCTTTTCCTTTAAAAAAATTAAAATTTTCCATTAAAAAAATTAACTGTGTTTTACAACTCCGAAGGAAGCAGAACAGTAGCATTGTAAATCTTACTTTCTGTGGGCAAGCCCTTCCTGCTGCATTGTGAGAATGTGATGTAATGGGGGGGGGTATTGAATAGTACAATATACATTTTGATTGTCATGTATTTTCTCCCTGTTTTTCAAGGGTCCTGTGTTCAGATTATGTTATGATTCTTTCAGTAGAAAACAGATGGAGCTAGTGTGAATTTTTATGCTGTGTAATTGATAATTACTAGAACATTTATTTGAATAATGAACATTATTACAGTAGCTCACTATCACTCTGGCAGTCTTGTATATTTCTTATAGCTCAAATCAGTCCAAACCTAAACCTTTACATACTTAGTTTGCAACTTAGTTTAATTACCTGATTTTTTTTAAAAAAAATATTTTTTTCAGATGGACTGTATTACTAAGAAAATAAATTTAATTTACATTGAACCTAAGTTGTACACATGTGGGCAAAGATACATGTATGGAAGTGGTGACCTATTTAAGCCAAAGTAACCTTGGCTTAGTTTTAACAACTTAAGTATGTATTGCAGCATGTATTCTTCTGCATATGTCATTAATTCTGTTTCTTTAAATCTTGCGATGGCCATCCAATTAACCTTTTTTTTTTTTTAATGGAAGTTCAGCAAAGGCCGTGAATACTACCTTGGGCCATGCAGGCCATCAGGTTGACTTGATTGATATGTGCTATTTCCTGAGTTAAGGATGCAGAAATTTATGGCAAGGGATTTGATTAAATCAACAAGAAGATGCTGTGTCATTTTGAAATCCACTTGTTTCCTAAACAAGACTGCATAGTAACTGATTGCTGTGTAATAGAACAGATTGGTATGCAAATAAACAGAACCTTCATAAGTATAATCCAAAAAAAATGTTTATGACGTTCATGGGCATTAGAAAATCATATCTTTGAAAAGGGCCGATTTTGCAGTGAGTCCCAGTACCTGTGTAAGGATATTGAGCAAGATCTCTTACTTTAAAGCTGCATTCCTATTCTAGTGGGCCCTTCCCATCTGGAGGGGTTCGATTCTGCCCCCTGCCCTGCAGATAGGAAAAACTGCAGAAGCTCAATCCCCATATTAATCATTGGTGGCACCGTGCATTTAAATGTTTAAATCCCTTTAAAAATCCAGCATAGTGACAATTGCCATAACCTGTGGCAGTGAGTTCCATAAACTGGAATAAGTGCTTTCTAGATAGTCCTGAAATCACTGCAAATCATTTTCATTTGGTTTAAGCTCTGCTATTACTGAACATTTAGGAAAGCTTTGTTCCCAACGCTATATTTCTGTAAACCCATATAATCTCCTCTGGCCATGTTTTCTTTTTCAATATTTAAAAACCTTAAATGCTGTAGCTTCTGCTGATAGAGGAGGTGCAAGAACTCTTGGTTATCTTGGTAGTCATTATACCTCTTCCAAATCATCCCTTTTCTCAATCACACTTAGGGGTTCATTAGATCATCCTGGTGCAACAGAGGAATGGCATCTGCTGGAGTCTGTCACCTGTGATTATTTGATAATTGGGATAGGAAATCCACTATAATAAATTCACAATTTAGTGAACTATTATAAAATGGCATTTCAGTTAGATACTTTTTACTGCATTTATTTTTAAAAGGTAAAGAAGCCTGTAACTTAGTCCTTGTGTGATAAGATAGTTATAATTCAATTTACATATACTATGGACTGGATCATATGTTATGATCTATGAACCCATGGTAATTATTGTGGAGTGGCACTTTCCCAATCCTTTCTTGCATATTATAATAAAAACCTTCCAGGCTTTAATTCAGTGTTTATTTTACAGATGAACTGTGGAACTATAAGTTAATCTTGGACTGCATCTAAATATTTCATGATCCAATTTAAATTTTTAAAATGCAGTTAAAAGGACAACAGGGAGTTTCCTCTTTTTACAGTGCAGTCTTGTACAGGTGTACTCAGTAAATCCCACTGATTAGCAGATTGCTATTTAAATGTTTTCTGTGAAAAAATGTAGTTGAGGTTGAGGACTGGATTTCAGTTTTCATAGGTTATGTAGTGAATATGATTTATTGTGCTGCATGACTGGCATCATAATTTTTAAAAATACAAATCTGGAGAGAGTAGAATATGCTACATGTGGCATATTCTTGATCTGAGATAACTCCCTACAGTGTAATAGTTGCAGAGATTTGTGAGTTCTCTGCTAGACTTCTGAGTTGTTATGTGTTCAGAAAAATGTTAGCACCACATCTTTAGACTTTGTCATTAGCATTCAACATTTTGCATTCTCTTTGTTTCCGTACCTGACCTATAGACTAGCTATCTGCTTTTTCTGAGAATGTTATACAGTTTATTTGCTATACTGTATCTAATGCTATTTTCCTGTGTCTGTGGCAGATGTATATCTCCATTAATACAGGCTTCCTTTTTTATATGTCATCTCCTGGAGTTACTCTAGTTTTTATTATTATTATTATTATTATTATTATACAACTCATTTGCCAAATGATTTTCACTTGGCAAAAGTCAGTTTGACTTTTATACTCTGTTGTTAGCGCAGTAGCCAAAGCCAAATCCTTTTAAAATATATTTTTAAGTAAATAATTTCCTGTACAATAAAATACAATGAAAAAGAAGAACAATATATAAACAATAAATAAAGAAGTATTCAGAAGGAAGAAAGAACAACAAGGAGTAGAAGAAAAGGAATTTGCATTTGACTCCAACTTTTCTAACGATGGTTATACATCTTACTATATAGAATAACTTCTCCCATTATACAGTGGACCCTCAGTATCTATTGTGGTTTGGTTCTAGCCCCCCTCCTCTGTGGATACCAAAATCCATGGATGCTCAAGTCCCATGGCAGGGGGTTGGACTGAATGGCCCTTGTGGTCTTTTCCAACTCTACAATTCTATGATTCTATTATATACAATGGGATAGTAAAATGGTGTCCCTTATATACAATGGCAAAATCAAAGTTTGCATCTTGGATTTTTTAAAATATATTTTCAAGCCATGGGTGGAGGAATCCGTTGATACCACAATCAGCTCTGTAAAAAGACAGTCCCAGTCTTTTGAAAACGTTACCACTGACTTATCTCTAATCAATGTTGATAATTTGTCCATTTCGGCTAGGTCAGTCAGTTTCAACAGCCAGTCCTCAGTCATTGGAATTATGTTATTTTTTCCATTTCTGTTCATACACTGTGGTCATGTGTCACATGTGTCATAGTAATCTTCCATATGTCTTCTCCATTTGGTCATTCATCTTTCCCAGTAAAAACAATTCTGGTTTCATTTGGATATAAATCCTGTGTATCGAATTACAGTTGTCCCTCCACATTCACAGATTTTAATTATTCACTGCTTGAAAGATATTCTTGAAAAAATAACAATCCAAAAAGCAAACCTTGATTTTGCTATCTTATATAAGGGACACCATTTTGCTATGCCATTGCATATAATGGGATTTGAGTATTCATGGATTTGGGTATTCACGGGGGTCCTGGAACCAAACCCTAGTGAATGTGAAGAGAGAACTGTATGTGTTTTACTCCAAACTTTTCCAAAAATCTACCACATGTGGTAAAAGGTACTAACCTGATGTACATATTTAGCCAAAGCCAAATCCTGATTGCTGAAATGGACATGACTTTGTGGAAATCATGAAAATACCATGGTTAAGATCAGGAGCATCAGGAAAAGAGAGAAACAGATAGGTAAGGGCACTGCTGATGGCATTTTTACTAAAATGCTACTATCAAAATGACCCCTGCTACATTCTGTTAAATTCTGGATCTCGTCTTCCTTGGTGGGAGGGGGAGCAATATCTTTGGCTGTGGGTTAATGTCTACTACACTAGTGGTTCAGAATATGTGAACAGGTGTCACAAATAATGCAATACCTATTTAACCTATTATGATGAAGCAGACTGGAATTTCTTTCTCATGAATTGGTCCATTGTCAAGGAAACGTTTCTAGCTGGCTTTATGTTTGCCATTTTTTCTGCAAATGAATCTGCTGCAAGGAGGAGCTAAGAGCTTCAGCCTTAATCTGTTTGTGATGAATTCTCCAAGGTGTGTGGAAGTAGAAGTCTGATTCCTTTCCGATTTGCAAGGATACTGCTATGATGAGGTGTAGATTGCACAACACGTTGTTAGGACAAACATCTGGTTCATACACACCTTCAGAAGCAAACTATCTGTGAAGCAATCAGTTCAAAGTAAATATCATTAAAATATTCATTAAAGGATTGTGGAAAGATGCTTATTGTTGCATGATGCCCAGCAAGTTGTAAGTTTTAAAAATAATGTTCTGTATATTCTGGGTCACATTCTTTTACTTTATTAATTAAACTAGCAGTCCATGGTGATGCAATTGAAGTTGTTATCTCCATTTTGCCTATAAACCTGTGTGGTGTACTATTGCTGTGAAACCATATTAGTTGTGAGTATGGTAGACTTTTAAGGAAATTGCGTCTCAACACCTGTTAAATTTTGAATTAGAACTTCTAATTTCTACTTTTAAAATTAACATTGCACATTGAATTATAAAAAAAAAAAACCGTAAGCTTAATCAGAAGCTTGCCTCCCTTCAACCCTCCTTTGTTATGGTGTACAACCATTGAATTAAAAACTTAATCATGCTAACTTCAAACAAATTATAAAACTGCTCTCATAACTCTGTAATTAGTTACTTGGTAGTTCTTTATTACATTATGACATGTATTCTGTTCTTCAGTGTGGTGCAGTACTATGCAGTGTATGCCATATTATGACCTTTTCCAGTTGAGTGTTTGGTACTGCAGTATATTTGAATCCAAAACAATACCTTTTTGTATTGGTTAGATGGTGTTTGGAACAGCTGATTGTCTGATATTCACAGAGTACTGATCTTAGGAGAAAGGGATACAAAACACTGCGGGAAAAGCCCCTTGACTATAGCTTTGCAGAACAATCAGCTTGTGTTTCTAGCATTTTGCTTACTGTTTTGTTCTGTATGCATAGTTTTTCATTAATTTTGATGCTTCACTTACTTTCAAATGCTTGGTTGTAACTTGGTGCCAACTGAAAACCTTTCCTGAGATTCATTCATATTGCTTAACTGTGGTGTGCCTTGTATAATCAAGAGTACCAGTGCTGTTGCTGAATATTAGTACATTTTTGAATACCTCATTTTCTGTGTTTCACTCAACAGAAGAAATACCAGAGGTGAATAGATAATGAAATACTTTAAGTCTCTTGCTCTGAAACAGGTTACCCTGTGCTCAGTAGTAGTAAAATATGTTTGTAAAAACATAAATGACAATCTTTGTGTCAGCGTATTTGAGAAAAGTTGTTTCAGTTGTTAGTGTTGATAAAATTGAACTTCTGTTTTCTATGCAAATTCTCCTGCAACATTAATTTCTTGTGGTATAATATATTAGCAAAAGGATTTCAGAGTTTTTATAACAGTATCCACTATAGAAGCTATCAGCTATACATGTATATTTGTAGTGATGCAGTATATGAAATCTAAAAGGTGACTGACCAATTTCCAAGGGCTTCTTGTCCTATTGAATAGATCACCCCATTGTGAAAAGTCCCTTATTCCTTCATCTAGTATTCTTAACAGACTGGAAGGCCTGCTGTAAGCAAAGCTTGCACCCTAATTCTAATGCACCCCAATTCTGGAATGTTAGCATTGGCTATAGGCCTCAGAAACTGGCCAGGTTTGGTTCATTATTGTGGCCTTTTACAAGGGAAAAGACAGGATGGTCTCAGAAAAGGTCATTTCTGGTTTTTCCCTGGAAAGGAAGGCCTGAAGCTAAGAAGCCAAAAGGAGACACATTCCACATAAATGGGAGATTAATGGATGGAAGAAACCCTTTTGTGCTTGCTGATTGTGAAATTTCCTCTCCTCAGCTCCCAACCTAAAAGAAGTTGCTCAAAGCTGTTAAAATCCAATCATTGGACATTAAGAAACACATTTAGCATCTTCCTCACCTTTTGTTAAGACAAGGAAACTCATTGTGCAATCCATGAAGGTTCATGGAATTCATTGTTTATGAAGCAACCAATCCCCTCAGGTGTATTTGGAGGTATAAAAGACCCCCCAAAGCATGCCTTATGGGCACACATCCAGTAACGGGGACACTGTTGCTATGTGCTGCCACATGCAGTTTCCTCCATCCACTCTGCCAGATTGACTACAGGACAGGTAATGTTATCCCAGGAAAACCCTCTTGCAACCCTCTATCCAAGTTTTCCTACTGTTTCTTTCTATACCCTTGAGTGAATGCTTCTTCTGGGTGTATGTGTGTGTGTGTGGTGTTATTTTTGAACTCCTTAATTAAAAAAAACCATACTTAATTTTAAATCTGTATGTATTCCATGTAGACGAGTACTGGTATAATTGGTTTTCAGATTCCCTTGTTACCCCCTCTTTTGCATAGCTAAGTCAAGTTGCTGCTAATTTCCCCAACATATTAGAAACTCGATATTTTCTTGGAATTTTCCAAGGAGCATTTTGGGTAACACTGCCATGGATAGCTGTCTTGGGTCTTGTGCTGGGAGAAAGGCAGGATATAAATTAAAGGGGCAGGGAAGTCTTTTTCTAAATTTAGATGCAGCAGAGGGCTTGTCGTATATACATGGGTTTGGTTCCAGGACCCTGCATGGATACAAAAAATGTGGATGATCAAGTCCCATATTTTTTAAATATGGTGGCAATGTGAACATGGATACTTCAGCGTCTTCTGGTAATTCCGGGAAGGTCTTGCATTGGCTGCTGGATATGCTGCCTCTTTCTCGCAAGTGCATGGCCACCCACAACCGTGAATTCGCTGGCAGTGGCAAGACTGTCTGGTTTCCTTGTTTTTTTGTTGTTTTTTTTTTACAAAAATTCAATCCATGGTGAGTTAAATCAGCAGGTTCACTGTACTATCTATAGACATTGCAAAGCTTTAAACTTCAAAGATTTGAAGGCTGCTCACTTTTACAGGTTCTTCAAAGCAGTTAATTTTTACTAATTTTGCTTCCAAATGATGAATTGTGAAGCATTGTAAGACAAGATTCATGTTACTGTGAAGTCAAAGGCTTTCACGGCCGACATCCATAGACTTTCCTTGGTTTTTTTCCGGACTGTGAGGTCGTGTTCTGGAATAGTTTCTTTCTGATGTTTCGCCTGCATTTGTGGCTGGCATCTTCAGAGAATGGCTGGGTAGGTGTGTGTGGTGTTTATATGCTGTTTTGCAATACATTAGAATCAAAACTGAATAGTTACAAAGGAATTCCACCCAGGGACAGGGGGATTCCCAGCAGATAATGGCCCATCAACCAACCATCAGCCAAACAGACACTAACAAGCTTTGCATTTCTATACCCAGAAACTAACCATTCACTCCCCAACAGGGGTTCACAGCATATAAACTCGAAACACACACCTACCCAACCATTCTCTGAAGATACCAGCCACAGATGCAGGCAAAACGTCAGAAAGAAACTATTCCAGAACACGGCCTCACAGTCCGGAAAAACCCCCAAGGAAAATCTATTCCTGTTACTGTTTGCCATCATGTCAGCTTCACCTTATAGAAACCCTATGAATGAGAGACCTCCAAGAATCTTTGTCATTAACAGCTTTGCTCAAGTCATGCAGACTCAGGGACATGGCTTCCTTGATTTGAGTCGTTCTATCTGTGATGTGGTTGTCTTCTTTCCCTACTGCCTTCTACTTTTATGATAGCTTCAGTTTGGTCATTATAAAAGTTCATCTGCATGTACAGTGGGACCCCCGTATCTGCAGGGGATTGGTTCCAGGCCCCACTGTGGATAACGAAATCTGTAGATAATAGGAAACCCCATTGAAAACAATGAGACTTCCTGTTTAAAATACCATAGACTTGCCTGGGAGGACCTAGAAAATGGCTAGAGAGGACCCATTTTCTAGGAATACTCTGGTAGCTTTGGTGAAACAGAAGCTGTGGATAATTGAATCAATGGATAATGAAACAGGGGATACAGAGGTCCTACTGTATCTCGTTGGTATATAGTTAAATACATGAAACCTTGGTTCTGTGGATATGAGTGTTTTGGTGCAATGTCCTAAAGATCTTTGGAATATGTGCACATAATGTGTACTTCCTCCCCACTTCTTAGCAAAATGAAAGTTCCAGGATAGCACTACTTTGGATATACACTGCATCTTTTGATATCTGTTTTTGCATATTTCAAATGCAGGCTTACCTCAGTTAATACAGCCTCTGACAACAAAGCCCCTTTTACAAAGTCTTATGCCTGCTCAGCCACCCTTTTCTTTCTTGTCCTCTGTCTAGGTGGAAGGTTTTTAGCAGCATCAGCATTGGGAAGATGCTTAAGGAGGGTTGACGAAACAGATATTTCAGTACTAGGTTAGAGCAATGCGTCTGCAGTAAACAATGCAGTAAAGATTGAGCTTGGAAAGAGGGATTCTACTCTAACCAGTCTTGTTGTAGTGGTGTGCCTACCTATAACAGGCAAGATAAACAGCACCCCCTCCAGAATTTAACCATGCATGAACAGCAAAACAGAGAGAACAGAGGAAGAAAGGTAAGCCTGCCTTGCCAGCTATCCTTGGCATGGTAAAAAACAAAACAAAAACACAACTCTTTATCATTTTAGCTACTAGAATGGAAATCCGCAAGACAAATGGAAAGAAAAATATGATACCTGGATAAATTTTGGAATAAGCCTTCAAGTGGTCTATAGAAGGTTCAGAATGTTTTTGTTTACTTATGCAAGGCTTTCCTTACCTGGTTCCATTCTGTTGTGTGTCTTGAATAAAAAGTTTGCTGAAACAGGTTGAGCAGGTCTTTTTTCGTGGTGTAGAAACCTATCTGTATTTTTTCCATGTTATTTTTATCTCTGGTAACAAATTTGCTGTTTAAGAAGTAGTGCCTGGAATGCACCTGCTTCTTTAACTGACATATACCTGTATAAAATTAGAGCTCACACACACACACACACGATACCTGAAGCAAATTCCCCCAGCATGGGCTGAACACATTTGTTTGTATCAATTAGAGTCAGGCATTGAACAAATGCATGTTGATATCAATGTTGACTTACCAAGTTCCCATATCATGGGGGTTTTCTTGACAAGATTTTTTCAGAAGGATTTTGCTATCGCCTTCCTCTGATGCTGAGAGAGTGACTTCCCCTTTTATTTAGATGTGCATCTACACCACATTAAGGGGTTTGTAATGTGTGTTAGCTAATTGCCCCCAGAAGCCGGGTTATTCATTTATATCCCACCTTTCTGCCAATAATGGTACTCAAGGTGGTTAACAACAAAAACAAACAATTTGTAAGTTAAAACACTCGACAATAAAAATATTAAAATGCAATTTTAAAATACTATACAGACCCTTAAAAATCTTAAAAGCAGCACCACATAGCCTTAGATGCCCAGCCCTTATTAGGTTGTAAAAAATCTGGTGGCACAAAAATGTTTTAACCTGCTGCTGGAAGGAGAGCAGTGATTAGGCCATCCTGGCCTTCTGGGAGGGGAGTTCCAAAGTCTGAGAACAGCCACCAAGAAGGCCCTCTCCCTTGTCCCTACCAAAAGCCTGAAAAAGTGGTGGGACAAAAAGAAGGGTTCTTCAGATGATCTTAGAGCTTTACTGGGCTCATGTAAGGAGATACAGTCCTTCAAATGACCTGGACCCAAGCCATATGGGGCTTTATAGGTAAAAACCAGCACTTTCAGTTGTGCCCAGAAATGGAGCAGCAGCCAATGGAGCTATTGCAACAAGGGATGTTATGTGCTCCCTGTAGCCAGCCCCAGTTGACAACCTGGCTGCAGCTCTTTGGGCCAACTGAAGTTTCTGAGGACTTTTCAAAGGCACCCACACATAGAGAGTTCATTACAATAATTCAAACCATGGCTTTCCATGGCTGAGTGAGGTTTTGAACCCTGGTCTCCTGGAGTCCTAGCACAGCGCTCAAACCACTATACCTTGCTGGCTCTCCTACTGTTTCTTTATGTATGCACAAATATAATGCTAACCTCAAGCTCTAATAGCTATCACATTTGAACACAGGGGAGGATTTATAGAATATTATTGGAAAGCCAGTTCAAACTGCAAGATAAATTATTAGAATTATGGGGGAATGATAGTAGAATAAGTAGTAAACAAATCCTAGAGTGGCAAAATGAATTTATTAAGATTAAAAATACTTATGTAAGGGAGCAACATCTAAAATTAATTTGCAGATGGTATAGAACACCACAGCAGTTATCTTATATAATAAAAAGATATGCCATCAAATTGTTGGCATGGATATGGAAGTAGAAATAAAGGTGCATGTATATACATATATATACAGTGTCGTTCAAATGTTGATTCCAAATTTACCACCTAACATTTAGCTTTTATGGAAGAAACATCAACCTGCTGTTGTGGACTATTTAAAACAAAAAGAATAGATTTCTGAAATACTTGGTGGAAGAATGGCCAACAACTCCACTTCATTTGGCCTTATTCAGAAGCATAAAAAGTCGTGCAAATGTAAATACCTTCAAGTATTTGTTCGCTACACCAAGTACTTATTTGCACCTGTACAGTATCAATAGTGTAATATTAACATCTGCTAAAATCTCTATTGAGAATGTAAAAAATAATGCTAAGTTAAGGAGCTCCGCCCATAAAAACTATCAGTGCTGGTGAGAAGAAGAATGAATGCATGCTTGTTAAATACATTTTACTATTTCAGTAAAAACTGAACTTGTACACATAGAAGTCCTCAGAAGTCTGAAGTCCTCCAAGAACTCTTTTGACTTAATTTGTATTTCTATGTCTAGATTTTGTTAGCTAATGCATGTTAAAAAGATAATGTGAAGTAGAGGGTTTTTTAAAAAAACAAGCAGTGGTTCATGAAAGTAAAAGCAAGTAGTGTTGTGTTAACTGCCCAAAGCTGTAAATCAACTTTCAGATCTCTACACTTAGGAGATTTTCAGATGCCTCTTGCTGCGCAAGCAGCCTCCGGAGCAGTAACGAGGTTGCTGCGCGGCAAGGGGTCCATTTTGGATGACGCCGTTTCTCTCTCGGTGTCGTCCGTGACTGGTTGCGGCTAGCACTGGAGGTGGCCGCGCTGTTTTTCACTCGTGGAAGTTGTCCGTGAGTAAAAAACAGTGCGGCCGCCTTCAATGCTAGCCGCAACAGTCACGGATGCCGCCGAGAGAGAAACGGTGTTGTCTAAAATGGATCCCTTGCCGCGCAGCAGCCTCGTTACTGCTCCGGAGGCTGCTTGCGCGGCAAGAGGCGTCTGAAAATCTCCTTAGAAAGTTTCTGCATATATATTTTCCTTTCACACAACTTTGGCATTTTTAAATTTAGTTCAGTCCCTTAGATATTTTTTTTTCCGTAAAAGTTCCACTTTTCCTGCTGCATTGCATGAAAATCTGGTCTGGTTGGTTCAGAACCCTTACTGATAAGCATAGACAGTACCAGTTGGAGGGATACAGATGGGAACTGGTAAAAATCCCTCTTTCTGTTAATAGAAGGCCACAGGTAGGTCTAAGCAAATGTCAGTACTATTGGATTCTTAAATTTTAAAGTATTTATAAGCAGTCCAATAGGGTAACTTCCACACAGGTCTTTGAATTTGGTTGTCTTTAATGTGTTAGTGTTTATTTACCATAGTTTGTTTTGTGTAATGCATTTCCTTGGTTTTTAGAAAAGTTAGCAACAAAATAGAAACAGTGAAAGCAATATAAAATTAGAATAAAAAGAAATAAAAATCAGATTTAAACCAAGACAATATGTGGAAAGTAAGCTTGTTCTAATGTGATATTTTAGTTGCAGTCCCATATGCACACTGCTACTCAGAAAAATGCCCCACTGAGGCTGTTGGTGTTTACTAGGCCCAATTGGTGTAGAAATGTCACATGTGTACAACTATAATATAAACCACATAGTATTTTTCCTAATTGGATGTTAAATTAAACTATCTTTGACAGTTGAGAATACTTTCTGAAATGTTTTTATTGCATGAAAAATTAGCATGCTACTTCCTTATTAAATATAACACCAATAAAATTGTAATTTTTAAGGTGTTGTATATTTATGACACTGAAAATGCTTCCAGTTGATTTTTTCCATCACTGCTTTGGGGAGACTAAAGTGTTTTTTTAAATTAATCTTGATTCTTTACTTTTAAATGAACTTGCTAAGACTTCTTGAGAATGGCCTATGTTTTTCTATGTGTTAAACCAGATCAAAATAATGTTAGTAAAATCCAAGACCTTTGGTATCATTATTCCGTTGTTCAGTAGCTATAGCTAAAAATCAGTATGTTTTCTATTGAATGATCTCTTGCTTTTTTTGCTACCTCAGAGAGATAGGAGATGTGGTTTCAATTCTGCTCATAGCAACCAGTCCCATCATTGTGCTTCTGTTCCCTCATTCTTTTGTATAGAATCATAGAATTGTAGAGTTCTACTACTTTCAGTTGGTGAGAAATATGGATAGTTGCTAAGGAGGCAATAGCTGAGCACTATCCCCCTGTGACTGGTAGGCACATTGCAGACCATATCATGGTTCTTGCCAGATTCAGAAGTGGATGGGGGAAACCTTTTTTGGTAGAAGCAAATTCTAGTGCATATTTCTTAGGTTTTAATTAGAAGATTAGTTCTGAGAAACATTTAGCTTCCTAAATATTTGGTTGCAAAATATTCTGGCATTGCTAATACTGTCATACTGTGTGCTTATGTTGCTGTGTTCATAATATGTCCCCATAAGAAGCAGTTATGTACCCTATTTTTCCGGCATATAAGATGACTGGGCATATAAGATGACCCCCAACTTTTCCGCCCTTCCCATCGTGGCTTCGGGAAGCGCAGGGGGTGGCTGGCAAGCCTCGGGCTGGCGAGCCCCATCACGGGTTGGGGAAGGGCAGAGGGGTGGCTGGCTGGGTGGGGAGAGGCTTGCCAGCCACCTCCCGTACCTCCCCAACCTGCGATGGGGCTAGCCAGCCCCATTGCGAGTTGGAGAAGCGCAGAGGTTTGGCTGGCCCCATCGCAGGTTGGGGAAGCCTCCCCGGTCCAGCCAGCCACCCCTCCGCCCTTCCTGAAGCAGCGATGGGGCTCGGAAGTTTCAGCACCTGCCCTATCCAGCATACAAGACGACCCCTGACTTTTGAGAATATTTTCGTGGGTTAAAATTTTTTCTTATATGCTGGAACAGATGGTATTTGTGTAGCAGTACAGAAACTGTCTTCGTTGAAATAGTGAACAAAGGCCAGCATGGTTTAAAAGTTTGAGTTGTTTGACTAGGACATTCCAAGTTTCATAACATCCATGTCACCCATGGCTTATCCCAAATAATATGTGATCCAACACATATGGAAGGACCTGCTTTCCTGTTTTAGTTGGGAAAGATGATGATTTGCATGTGAGGGCTGTATTTACACCAGTCACCTAGGCAGAGGGCTCTGAGGGTTTTCCTGCAGGTTTAACCAGCAGTCTTTCTGAAGCCATTATCCTCACTAGGTATATGGGAAATGGCTAAAGCTAGCAATATGAACATTACTACACTTTGGGTGCATCTACACTGTAGAAATAATGCATTTGATACCATTTTAACTGCCATGGTTTCATCCTACAAAATCCTGGGGGTTTTAGTTTTGTGAGGCACCAGCACTCTGGCAGAGAAGGCTAAAGACATTACAAATTACTACATTACTACAAATACTACAAATTGTATTACTACATTATTAAATGTATGTATTACTACATTACTACAAATACCAGGATTCTATAGGATGGAGCTACAGCACCTAAAGTGGTGTCAAACTGCATTATTTCTACAGTGTAGTGCATCCTACCTCTACCCACTTTTACAGCTTTCTTAGCTTCTTGATACAGGCTCTTGAATAAAACAGTTGCCGCTCACGAGATCTGCTTTGTTCAGTTTGCAAGACATTTTGCAGATAAATGTTTGCATTGTTCACATTTTGTACTGATATGGAAGGTACTGTTGAATAAAGATAGGTGGCACTAATGAAGTGTCTATGTAAGTTGTTATGAATACTTCTCTGCTTTTGCAATCCGAGGATATGAGCAAGCAGCTTGGACATTTCATATTCATTGGTTATTCACTAGCTTCTTACCCATCTTGGATTGTAGGGCTATGTTATATGGTACTCAGAGGCAATCATTGTGTTGTTGAAGAATGGTATGGTTTCCATTGCATTAAAGAAAGTAGTAGTATTACCTTTATTGAAGATACCAAATTTAGATCTTATGGCTTCGAATAATTAATGCCCATTGTTAAATTTACCACTCTTGGGCAAGATATTAAGGGGGGAGTGGCTTGTCAACTCCAGATTCAAATGACACTGACTATTTAGACCAAGTGGACTGCAAGCAGGCTACATATAGCCTACCCCCCATGTTCTTTATCACTACAGGTGCTGCTGCTATAAATAACAGCAGGCTCCCAATGGAAAACATGGTGCTCAGGGAACATGAGCCTTGTTTTTCAATAGAATTGCTTTACCAGTGGACTGCTGAGATTTCAATGCTTCTGGGAGGGTGGTTCTGATCTCTTCTAGAAAAGCAGGCTTGAATGTGATTCTGGGGGACTTGAGTTGCATATTGAGAGCATTGCCTGTGGTAGACCACAATGTTCCATCTTATTCTTTACGCTTTTACAACATTTACATTAAACTTCTGGGGAAGTTGATCCAGAGGTTTGGGCCAAAACGACACCAGTATGCTGGTACCTGGAGAGGTGTTTTCTGCTCTACAAGTTGAGCCTTTGTAAAAACTACCTCCAGTGTCTTGCTACTATTTACAGAAGCCCAGTAAGTAGGAAGAGAAACAAGAGGGCAGAGGTAGTTTTTGTCCTGGGAGTTGAGATCCTTGAGAGAGCTCAACTTTGCTTCTCTTTCCTGGGGAGAAAAATGATTTCAAATGAAAGACAACTTCTTTCTTCCTCATATTAAAGTTTCTCCCTTCCCCCAATATTTGCAGTATATTCCTGTGTATAAGATGACCTTTGAGCCCTGAAAAATAGCCTCCAAAATCAGGGGTCGTCTTATACGCCAGATACACTCTGCTTCACCCCCCGCCATCCGATCTCCTGTCTCTTCGCTCCCTTTGCAAACAGAGCGAAGAAGCAGGAGATCGGGCGGGGGGGAGGCAAAGTGTTTCCCGGTTCATTCACCCCCCCTCTGCCTTCTCCCCCATTGGGGAGCAACCGAAGACAGAGGAGGGGGGCGAACGTTGCTGGAAAGCCCCCCCCCCACTCGAGCCACCCATTCACTCTCCCCAAAGCCGCGATCAGGCTCCCGATCGTGGCTTTGGGGAGGGGGTGGGTGGCTAGGAAGCCCCCCCTCCAGCCACCCTTCCACCCTCCCCAAAGCCACGATCGGACTTCCGATCGTGGCTTTGGGGAGGGGGTGGGTGGCTAGGAAGCCCCCCCTCCAGCCACCTGTTCTTCAGTTGGTATTACGTGGAGTTCATACGAGCTTGCTCCAAAGTAAACTACACAAGACTTAGGCAAACAGTGTGAACATCTATAGGTTCACTCTGAAGCAAGCCCCACTGAGTTGAATGGGACTACTTCCCAAGTAAGTGTGTAAGGGCTCCACTGATGGAAGATGCATCTGCCAAATTTTCTGAAAGAGCAGGGAAAAATTATTAGTTTTTACGACCGTTCCCAGAAACCACAACCAGCTTCCAGCTGTCTTTTCAGGAATCTTACCTCCACACTACCCCTAACCCTTTCCCCCTCCCCTCCTCCAGCCACCCTTCCCCCTCCCCCCTCGAGCCACACTTCCCCCCTCCCCCCTCTAGCCACCCTTCCACTCTCCCCAAGGGCGGTCAGGCTCCCGGTCGCAGCCTCGGGGAGGGGGGTGGGTGGTTCAAAAGTCCCCCCCCCTCCAGCCACCCTTACAGCAGCCGAGCAAACCTGGTAAGTTCGCTCCTTTCTTCCACATTCCTGGAAGGTGGAAGAAAGGGGCGAATCTTGCGGTTTGCCACGGCCCCTGCCCATTCCCCGTGTCTTCATTCCCTTCCAAAGCTTGTGCATACTTCCTCCTTCTGCTTTGTGTGATACCATTGTGAATCCCTAAGCAACAGTGCACAGATGTAAATGGCTATGCTTAGTGCTAACTGGTGACACTGTATTTGTCTCTTTCTGGACCTGATCCAAAGTCTTGGCCTTCAAAACATTTTATGTGCTTACTATTTATTAGCTTTGGCTGTTTACACCACCTGCCCCCCACCCTGAACTGAAGGACTTAAAGCTGGTAGTACATATGCTGGTAATCTTGAGGCTAAACTTTTGCAATGTGCTGTACATTGGGGTACCTCTGTACCAAGTTTGGAAGCTTCAATTAGTTTAACAACATGGCAGCCAGATAGATTGCTGGCGCATCTAGGAGTCAAAATATTACACTAATATTAAAATAACTCTACTGGCTGCTAGTTAGTTTCTAAACAAGGTACAAAATGTTGGTTATTACCTATATGGTTTGAATCTAGGTTACCTATGGGATCACCTTCAACTGTATAATTCACCCCATACACAGGTCCTCTGGGGGATATTTACTTTAGTTAGCCAAAAGTAGCCTGGCCACTGTACCTTTTCTTTGGCAGCCTCCAGGTTGTGGAATGAAGTTCTGGAGGAGAGTCATCAACTGGATACACCTTCTGTGTTTAAAAGAGCAGTACAGTAAAGACAATTCTCTTCCAGAGCAGTAAAGACAATTCTCTTCCAGAGGCCTATCCGTATTTTAAAATTGTGGTTGATTTTTAAGGTATATATTGATTGTTTTAACATGTATTGGTTTTGTATGGTCTTTTAAGTGATATTTTGTGTCCAGTTTATTGTTCCCTACCTCGATCCATAGGTGGAGGAAGGTAAGAAATAATAATCTTGACTGCAGTCCCTATTTTGATTAATGAGTGAGCAAAGGTATAGGAAATCTTTAACTATTTAGTGACTTTGTTACACACTTTAAAGTTATGTAAATGATCTGTGTCTTAATAGTCAACTGTAACCCTACTTTTGCACTTTCTTCCTTAACTTTCCTCAATAGTCATTCCTACTTTTGGCTATTTTCTGCAAGTAATACGTGCCATCTGCATATCTTAAATTGTTGATATTCCTTCCCCCAGTTTTGAAGCTTGTTTTTGCTGTGTCTAATTCAGCTTTCCATTTGATATGTGCTGCATATAATTTTAAAAGATAGGGCGGTAAAATGCAGCCTTGTCAGAACCCCTTGCCACCACAGATGCAGGTGAAATGTCAGAAAGAAACTATTCCAGAACACGGTCTCACACCCCACAAAAAACCCAAGGAAAATCTATGGAAATCATTCTGTTTCTCCATATTATGTGTTGACAGTGGCCTCTTGCTGAGAGAATAGGTCACACATCAGGACAATGAAATGTTGTGCCACTCCCACTTCTAGAGCAAACTATAATTTCTTATAATCTACACAGTAAAAGGCTTTGCTGTAAAGCACAGGTTGATTTTCTTTTCAAATTCTTTAGTGCCTTCCATTATCCAGTATATGTTTGTGATATGATCCCTAGTTCCTCCTTCTTTACTGCACCCAGCTTGAACATTGGCATTTCTCGCTCTGTATGTGATAAATACCCCAAAGGCATCAAATTGTGTCTGCTCTTGAAACCTGAGTAGGATCAGCCCTGGTTAGTACTTGGATTGAAGACTGCCAACAAATGCCAGGCACTGTAGGCTATATTTCTGAGGAAGGAACTGGCAAAATCACCTCTGATTATTTCTTGCCTAAGAAAACCCTGTGAAATTCATGGGATCTCTGTAAGTTGACAGGTGACTTCAAGACATACATATATGTGATAAAAGCTTTTCTTATAAAATCCTGAGCATCACTTTCCTTGCTTGGGAGATCAGTGCAATAGTTTGATGATTACTATAATCCCTAGTGTCCCTTTTCTTTGAGATTGGACTGTGTATTGATCATTTCTAGTCTGTGGGTCTTTATTTTGTTTTCCATATTTATTGGCATCTTTTTGTTCAAATATGAATAGATACCATCTCCACAGCTTGAAACAGCTCTATTGGTAGGGCATCTGTACCAGGTGATTGATTACTTCCAAGTACTATAAGAGCCTTTTCCACTCCACTTTTTATTATTGTTGGTTCTTCTTCATATGGTTCTTCCTAGCAGGATCATTTCTTCTCTTTTATGTAGTTCCTCAGTATATGGCTTCCATCAACTTTTTATTTTTGCATTTTAATAGTTGTAAGGTGCCCCGATTGTTTTTAGCAGAGGTGTGGGGTGGTAATAATAATAATAATAATAATAATAATAATTTTGTCCTGGTCACATAATCAGTTACCCTGTTGAGCATATAGCATCCCCATTCTTGGTTTGAATTTCCTTTTAATTTCTCAGATCCTCTGGAAGAGGCCTCTTGTTCTGTAGGTTTAGATGGAGGAACAATCCGTGAGTATTGGGAACCTAGGACCGCCCAGCTGCAAGCAGGAAGTAGAGCATAGCATCTTGGGAGTTGAAGTCCACTGCTCTTTGTTCTCCTTTACTCCTCTCCCACGAGGCCAGTTCTACTTCCTGCTTCACCCAGCTGGGATAGTTTTTTCCCAAACTCCTCCAGATTTTCCTTTCATCTATCTCTATTCCCTCCCAACATTAACCCCTCCCTCTACTTTTTCTTCATATATTTTCCTCCAGTCCTCCTCTACTCCAACCCCACTCCAAAAAACCCCCAAAACAAAACAAAACCCTTATTTCTCCTCCTCCTCCGCTCCTCTCCATCCACCCGGCTGCTGATTCCTCCCATCCCTTTGAGCACTCTGCCCAACACTTTCCTCCTCCTCCTGCCTTCTGAGCACTCTGCCCAACGCTTTTCCCTCCCCTCTCCGCCCGGGCTGATCAGGAATGGGAAGCTGCAGGGGAAATGCGGCAAGTGCTGGCGCTGCAGAGCAGCGAAGGGAGGTAGACCAGGAGCTCTCCGGTCCCCATAGTGGCGGCCGCAACTCCTCTGACTCAGCCGCCGCCTCCACCGGCCATATGGGCGCTCTGGTGGCCCAGAGAAACCTCAGCACGCGGTCCTCCTTGATGGTCAGCCACCAGATAGTAGTCACGTCGGATGCGAGCCTCTGGGGATGGGGGGCACACTGCCAAGGCATGGTGACACAAGGAATCTGGGCAAGGGAAGAGCATGGACACAACATCAACTGGCTAGAGCTCAAGGTGACCTGGCTAGCCCTGGAACACTTGGAGAACACGCTGCAGAACGAACACGTGCTACTCCTCACACACAATATGACATGTTCCTACATAGCAAGACAAGGAGGATCCAGTTCCAAGTCACTACACGCAGAGGTGACAATGCTGTTCAGATGGGCGGAAAGAGCAGTTCAATCCCTGACAGCTCAACACCTACAGGGGGAAGCCAACATGCAAGCGGATTTTGTGAGCAGGCACACAGTTCTGCCAGGCGAATGGGAACCGAACCAGGAAACTTTTGCCTGCATCCAGAACAAGTTCGGGATGATGTCAGTGGACATGTTTGCATCACCCCGGAACAACAAGCTGCGATGCTTATTCATCAGCTACCAACACCCAGGAGCAGAAGGAGTCGATGCGCTACACTCCCCATGTCCAGGGGGCCTACTATACCTATTCCCTCCCTTCCCTCTAATAGGGAAGACATGCAGAAAAATCCAGGTGAAAAGGCACAGGTGGTCCTAATTGCGCCCCACTGGCCGAGAGGACCATTGTTCTCGGATCTGACAGAGATGTCGGTCGAGACCCTCATGAGGCT
The DNA here is from genome assembly GCA_030847615.1 of Gambelia wislizenii. Classification (NCBI taxonomy): domain Eukaryota; kingdom Metazoa; phylum Chordata; class Lepidosauria; order Squamata; family Crotaphytidae; genus Gambelia; species Gambelia wislizenii. The sequence continues at coordinate 222,612,376 of JAUMIR010000005.1, read as the reverse complement.
CTCCCCACACCCAGATCTACTTCATCAGGGTCCAGACCTGGGGTTGCTGTAGCTGACAGCGTGAAGATTGAGCAGAGAGCACTAAAGGACTGTGGGTATGAAGACAAAGTGATAGAAATGCTACTAGCCTCACGCAGGCCATCAACGAAGAGACTATATCAGGCGACGTGGAAGGTGTTCTCTCATTGGTGTGCATCCGAGAAAATAAAACAATTAGAAGCCTCGGTACGGCACATCCTTGCTTTCTTACAAGGCAGGCTAGACAAGGGCCTTCGACTGAACACTCTGAAGCGGCAGGCAGCGGCGCTGGCAGCATTCATCCACTGCCCACAAGGAGGCCGGATCTCAACACACCTGCACGTCAGAAGATTCCTCGGGGGGGTGACACTAATCTCCCTATCAGTCCATCACAGGTTCCCCTCCTGGAACCTGCCCCTGGTACTGCAACAGCTAACCAGAAGCCCTCTTGAGCCACTCAAGAAGGTTCCCCATAGGGTCCTGACCCTCAAGGTGGCCTTTCTAATAATGATCACGTCAGCCCGAAGAGTCTCAGAACTCACGGCTCTCTCAATACGGGAGCATTTGTGCTCCTTTGAGGAGGACGTGGTCTGTCTGAGACCAGATCCTTCCTTTCAGCCAAAGGTACTATCACAATTTCATGTGTTATAAAAAATAGTTCTGCCCTCCTTCTGCCTTAAGCCTTCTCACACTATGGAGAGGCTCTGGCACAAGCTAGATGTATGGAGGACACAGAATCAACATCAAACGCACAGCAACGTTCAGACTCTGTGATTCTCTCTTCATATCATTCACACAGGCCTCGATGGGAAAAGGGATATCCTGGCAGACGTTGGCAACATGGATTAAGGCATGCATCTTCATGGCTTAAGACGCCGTGAATATGCCACGCCCTTCTGGAATGCTTGCACACTCCACCAGATCGGTGGCCACGTTGTCAGTATTCTCGACAAATCCGCCCATAGCAGAGATTTGCAGGGCAGCAACCTGGAGTACTCCGTCCACCTTCATCAGACACTACAAGGTGTTCAAGTTCAAGAACACAGAAGCCACATTTGGGAGATGAGTTCTCCACGAGGTGGTCCGCACTTAGGAGCAATAATAAACAGTCACTTCCACCCTAATGAGGCTCGGGCTTGGGTATGTGCCAATACTCATGGATTGTTCCTGCCATCTAAACCTACAGAATGTTACATTGGGTACTTACCGTGAAGGTACTTTCTGTAGGATAGATGGCAGGAACAATCCGTCCCACCTTGTGACTGTAAGGAAGGGCCACACCAACTCATGGGTATAACACATAAACTATACAATAATATGTGAATTCTCTTCGCAGGGAGGAGTATGTTACTGACCTTTTCTGTACAGGGCTATGCTAGCAAGTGAACTGGCCTCTGTCCCTTGCAGCTGGGCGGTCCTAGGTTCCCAATACTCACGGGGTTGTTCCTGCCGTCTATCCTACAGAAAGTACCTTCACGGTAAGTACCCAATGTAACATTCTGTCTTTCTTATTGTCATCTTCCATTTTCTTTGCATTCATTACTATAATAGTTTTCCTTGTCCCTTTGCACAAGTTACTGGGATACTTTTAGGGAGTGCTTTCTCTATCTGTGAGTATCTCTGCAAGAAAATCTCCTGTTTAGGACTTTTCTGTAAATGCCCCTATTTACATTAAACCATTGTACTCTCTATTCTCCTTTATGGGTCTGAAACATGGGTCACCTATCGCCACCACTTACGACTCCTTGAACGCTTTCATCAGCGCTGTATACGCACAATCCTAAATATACACTGGACTGACTATGTGACAAATGTTGCTGTCCTTGAGCAAGCAGGGATCACCAGCATTGAGGCCATGATATTGAAAACACAGCTGCGCTGGGCAGGGCACATTTCTAGGATAGAGGACCATCGCCTCCCCAAAATAGTACTCTACGGTGAACTTGCCACGGGGTGACGTAAGAGGGGTGCTCCAAAAAAGCGATACAAGGACTCCCTGAAACAACAGCTCAGGCTCGGCCAAATTGATCACCAACAATGGTCCACCATGGCCTCACATCGGGAGGCATGGAGATGCACTATCCACAGTGCTGCAGCCTTATTTGAGAACTCACACCAAACAGGTCTTGAAGAAAAACGACAAAGCAGAAAAAATCACAACCCGGAAACATCACCCAAGGAGACCTTCTGCTGTGCTTTCTGCAACCGGACTTGTTTATCTTGGATTGGCCTTTTTAGTCATCAGCGCACTTGCAGAAAGCGCGGGATGATTCCTTCCCGAATCTTCGTTTGCAAAGAAAAGCCAGAGAGATATTATTTATTTATTAGAATATTTCTATCCCAAATTATAGTAAAAGATCTCAATTTAAGACAATGAAAATAATTTAAATGCATATTAGATGCCAATAGCAAATTAAAACAGCTTTAAAAGATTAAAACAGATTTAAAATCATGTGCATTAACTTGTTGAGATAAATCAATGAGGCCAAAAGGCTTTGATAAACAACCATGCTTTCCTTGATATATACAGTTGTCCCTCCACATTCGCGAACTTGACATTCGCGGTTTCGGTTATTCGCGGTTTTGGGAGGGCCCCCCCGGCCCCCCCCAAAACCGCGACACGGGGCCTCCAGAGGCCCCGTGAAAGATCTGGGGAGGGGTGGGGAGGCCTTCGCGGGACGCCCGGAGGCCCTCCGGAGGCCCCACGAAGGCCTGGGGAGGGGTGGGGAGGCCTTCGCGGGACCCCCGGAGGCCCTCCGGAGGCCCCGCGAAGGCCTGGGGAGGGGTGCGGAGGCCTTCGCGGGACCCCCGGAGGCCCCGCAAAGGCCTGGGGAGGGGTGGGGAGGCCTTCGCAGGACCCCCGGAGGCCCTCCGGAGGCCCCGCGAAGGCCTAGGGAGGGAGGGAGGGAGGGCCGGGGAGACCTCCGCGGGGCCTAGCAAGGCCCCGCGAAGGCCTGGGGAGGGAGGGAGGGAGGGCCGGGGAGACCCTATAACTCTGTCTGGAGCCTGTTTTCTGGTCCTTTTAGAGTTAGGATAAAATGTCTGTCTCAAACCTTTCAACATTAATTTTGGCTCTGAAATCTGTGATCTCACTGCTTTTTACAGTTTTTTAAAAAGTTTTGATTTGTTTTACCTTTATGTTTAGTTGCTATTGCATTTTCTTATGAAAAGTATTAATAATTCCTGTTGGAAGGCAATATATAAATTTTAGTAATAATTAGTTTTGAGGCATAAAATCAAACATTAGCAAATGAAGGATGTGATGGAGAAACTTGGATTTCATTGATCTTTAGCTTTCTAAAACTCATGTTCTTTGTCTTTCTTGCAAAAGAATTGTAGCTCAACCTTTTCCAATAAAACCATATAAAACCTTGTTCTGATGTGAATAAAAAAGAAATGCGAACCTTATTTCCGCTCTCATTGTGCAGATGAAACTACTGGTCAAAGTTGAGTATTTAGACTAGTGGCTTCAAGCCCTTTTTAGTACTCTGTTCAAAGATCTGCTGAGACATTTCAAAACTGTACAAAATCCTAGTCAGTAACATATAGGAAAATATTATTGGTTTTAAAAGAGCGTGGGAGCTTGAACTCACAAAATCTTCTACTGATAGTGAATGGAACAGAATATGGAATTCCCCACCTTACAGATCTACTTCTGTACAATATAGAGAAAATATATTAAAGGTGGTTTGTAAGTTGCATCTTTGCCCAACAATTTTTTTAAGTTGTTTTTTTAGTTAGTTAGTTATACCCCAGTCTTCAGCCACAAGGCTATCAGAGTGGTTTACAAATTGTTTTAAGCAATAGCAATTTACATATCTACACTGCATTAAGCAGTTTGCAATGTGTGTTAGAAAATAAGAAATGTTTCCTGAAATGCTAGTGCTAGTGCAGCTTTGAGGATATAGGCATAATGCTGCATATATGGCTCAACTGCCCAAAGGTTACAGAATTTTGGAATGAAATCTTAAAGGTTCTAAGTCAAATAACAAACCCAAGTTATCCAAATTCTGAACCATTATTGTTGCTGTCAATTTTTGAGCGTCAATGTGAATGCTTACAAGACAAGACATTGATAGTCCTGCTACTAGGAGCCACAAGACAGGAAGTTTCTAAGTGATGGAAAGATTTGAAAGACTGTCAGGAGATTGATTGACATAGTGTGGTCCTTGGGACTTTTTGAAAAACTGACATCCAGAATCAAAAAAGCAGGCGGACACCATCCAAAGAACACAATGGAGAGATTTGGTGGCCATTCATTTTGCTTCCTTACAAACAAACATGCCCTTACTGCCCACCAGCCTCACAACTTAACTATTGGAAAAATCCATTCTGATAATCTCAGGATGACTTTATGTACCTAGAATTTGTGTCCCAGCTATTATGGCTTTATATTCTTCTGTCTGTCTTTGCTCATCTTCCCTGTTTGTTACCCTTCTTGTTGTTCAGATACTTTGTTATATATTCTTAATGTTAGTTTCATATTCCTGTTTAGCTCCTGTAATTTTTGTTGATTGTATACTACTTGCCTTTCAAGGTTAATTTCCACTTTTATGTTTAAAGCCTAGTATAGTGCTTACCTTGTATTAATTTTCCACTGATTTTGTTTTATCGAATAAAAATAGATTACTCTTTTCCCTTAGTCTGTGTTCCCTTCTGATTAAAATTCATACATTAAAATTTATTTGCAGGTTACTTTCTCTAGAAAACTGTTCTACTTCTTTTGGAAAAATGCCCCCTCCTGAAGGTGTTGTACCTTGAAAAGCTGTTCAGCTCAGTCATAACATTCAGGCAAGGATCAGAACCTGTAGCCATAGCCCCTCAGTCCTCAACAGCTGTAACAAAAATCTGGCTATTCAGGAAGCTACTGAGATAAAGTGGAAGTCTGTTATCTTGTTTTCCTAACAGAAGTGGATCAACTAAACTGTCATAGCTTGGCAGAATCTCAAAAGAAGTCATTCAAGAGTAAATGTTAGGATTAGAGGTTTGTTTGACCCATTGTATAATAGTGAAAGTTCTTTCTAATTATTCATAGAAACCCAACCTGACCATAGTTTATTTAAATAACATACATATCTAGTAGGCAGCCACTGTTCTTTCTATATGACTATGTGTCCTTAAAATGGAAGTTAGCTTTGGGGACTTATTATTAATTTATTTTTTAAGAATATTTGTGCCCTCCCCTTCAACCAAATGGCTTACAGATAATTAATTTGAAAGTTCCCTGCTCTCAGTCTTACAACTATTTTTTTAAAGTTTTATGTGTGTTTTAAAACTGATTTTAAAACTGGAATTTACTGAATAAGCATATAGAGTAGGCCCTCAAATCTTGCAGGGGTTGAGGTGCAGGATTCCTATGAAAGTGGAAAAATTGTGGATATTTTAAACTGTCCCCTCCAAAGCTCCACCTTGATCCCAGGCCATTTCTACTGCATGTCTGTCCCCTCTGCTGCTGTTCTCCAAGCTTTTCTCCAGTACTTCCCAGGACAAACACTGGTGCAGAAATCTCATGCAATGTCACCATCCTTCTTTCTAGAAGAATGAGAAGGAAGGTGACACTAAAGGAGATTTTTTTCCCAGCAGCCACGGCAGGGCAGGGCCAGTGGTGGCAGCTCGTCCTCCTCCTCCCTGGCTCTGTCAACAGCCTCCTCCAGCTCATGATGTGTGTGGTCCATGACTCAGGTAGCTTCTGGCCACCAGTTGGCTGTCTGTTCCCTCGCCCATTCACTCGCTTTCCTCTTGCTGGCTGGCTCACTTGTGTTTGCTTCACTTAGCCCCACTCACTGCTCCAGCAGCCCTGACATCCCCCACTGCTTGCTGGATACATCTGTCCCTTGCTGCCTCTGCCCTCTCAGGTCCCCACTGACAGTGTGAAGCTGAGCACAGCCAGAGTGGGAGGGGCTTGGGAAGAAGGGGAAGGTGCACTTGTTGCTGGTTCTGCTGGACAAGGAAAAACTGCCAGCTTGAGGGAGAATCCAGCATGGTTCCTTCTCCCTGCCCCCATTTCTTTTACAGACTCGGAATATCTTCACATTGCTGTGGAATTTTTTAAAAAGGCTCTAATTCCGTCTCAACCCCCACATTGCTTTGCAACACGTCCCTCCAAGGGACCCTTCCAGCTAGAGTGAGAGGTGTTGGGGAGGGAAGTGGGGAAGACAGCAAAGGGGTGCTTGTGGTTTCTGCTTCTGCAAATGGCTCCTCCTTCCCCCCTCCGAGAATCCTGGTTTGAAATGGTGTCATGTCGGTGGGTCCCCTAGCAGTTTTGCTAAGAGACAAGTGTCTAGATGTGGCAATTGCCAGTTAGAAGGACTGCAAACCAGTGAAAATTGCCCCCTGGCACGAGAGGTTCAGAGGATCCTTACAGTGAGTCCGATTCCCATTCCTAGTATGCAGATGTGTCAAAATTGTTGCCCTGCCACGGATGGATTGGAGTGGACCAGGAGGAACTGTTGTGCACTATATCATGTCACAGCAATCAGAAGAGAGACAAATGCCATGCACTCAGCTTTCTTAATTTAACCATCAACGTCAGTTGTGACTGCCAATTAAGGCAATTTATGTGAATCAGATGATTCTAGATGAAATCAGATTGATGAGAGAACAACTGAAAGAAGAGATTAATCAGATGGGTGCTGATTTTAAGGAGTGAATTTAAGAAAGATTTGAAGGATGGTCTGAAAGAAGGACAGAGAGATTGTACAAGAGAACTTCGTGAACAAAATGAAAGTTGATGGAAAACTTATACAGAATATACCAGCCAGGATTTTGAGGAAGTGGAAGGATTATATTTTTTTGGCTGGCAAATCGGAGCGTTATACAATCCAATTCAGATGGGGAAAATTAGAAGGAATTTCTTTTTGATTAAAACAGAGGAGAATTTAGTATTAACAAGATCTTCGTGGTCTCTGTGAATTACACAGTTGGGTTACTCCTGTGCCTGCGCAGAGCTTCGGAACCTAGAATCGCTAGGCAGAACGTGCTTTGATACATTTTTGGCGGTAACTCCGCCCATCCTAACAGTCCCTTATAAAGGCTTCCCGCCTAAATCCCCTCAGTTCCTTTCTTTCCGCCGTGTTAGCAGCTTGAAGGAACCTCTGTTCACTAGGTGTTTTTTCTCTCATCGATCTGGTTTGACTTGGCTTTGACTCTTTGACGATGATTTTCGCTCTCTCTTACTGGTTTTGGTATTCGACTTCTGATCACTCTGGTTTTTGACCTATTTTCTGGCTTTTGACTACAATTTTGGCTTACTCCTTTGGCTTTGGCATTACTTCAGATATCGTTACTGACCTCGGACTGGCTTTTACTACGATCCCTTCCTTGTGATTATTATTATTATTATTATTATTGTGAGAACCATGTCTGGCAAAGGAGCTTTCAAGCGCTGCCTTATTTGCCAAGCAAAACTTCCAGCTGCGGATGGTCATTCCCGCTGTCTAATCTGTTTGGTAGAGGCTCACAATGTCGACGCATGTGTCCATTGTAAGGCGTTCACGCCACAGGCCCAAAAACATAGGCTCTCGCGCCTGAAGTCCTTTCTTTATGAGAAGGCCTTGCTCCCTGCTTCTGCTCCTATCTCTGCCTCTGTTTCAGCTCCTTTGTCTGAGCCGCGCGGCCATGAATGTTCTCGGTCTCCTCTGTCTGCTGGGCAAAAACGTCAGTCCCGAAGTCCTTCTAGGCGCGGTTCCACCGCATCTGATCCCGAGGCTCTCCATTCCTCCCTTTGATGTGCATCCTCAGATTTGACTTGGGACCTCTGACACCGGTTCGAGAGCCAGTTCCTTTGACATCCAGGGACGTTGCTTGTGAGAAGACCCCGTCCATTGCTGAGGCCCATTCATCTGCTGCCGCTGCTTCGTCCTCTCAACTGCTAAAGGAAAAGAAGGAGAAGCTTTTGTCCAAGCATGATGCTGGGAAATCCAAGGACAAGGCCAAAAAATCCAAGCCTGTGGAGCGTGCGGTCCCTGAGGTTCCCCTTCGTCAATCATCGGATGTCGAGGACACATTCGTACGTCCATTGCCGGTTTCCACTGCTGGGGAGTCGGAGTCTCGGCGTTCACACACCCCGTCGGGATCAGCCGGGGTTGTAACAGTGGACCTTCCGCCTGCGACTGATATTGTGAGCTCCTCTTTGCGTCTTGACACATCTCCAGCTCTGGTCATGTCACGAGCTCAGTTACTAGAAAGCCAGTCTTCGGATGTGGAGGTAGAGGTCATTGAATCCGAAGAGGTGCCTCAAGGCCATCTGCCTGCCATCAGGGATGATGTCCCGGCGTACTCTGCTTACGACCTGGCCCGATCCATTTGCAGGACAGGTTTCGGGTCACCTACTGGATTGCAGATTTTCACCCCAAGGGGCGAGGTACTTGATACTGCGATTACTGGTCGCTCGATTGCTTGGTCTCCACGTCCTGTTAATTTGGATGTTGTGACTACAAAGGATGCTGTTATCCAGGTTTCTCCGCCTGAGCACTGTCCTCTACCTCAAACCCCTCCAAGTCCGCAGGCTCGCTCCCCCATGCCGTCACGGGCCCGTAGTCCTTCAACGGATGGGTCAATGTCGTCCTCTGTCCCCTCTTGGGACCTTTATATGCCCTATCTGCCTTCTCTAAAGACCGAACTGATGGATGATGATTCCACCTCTCCAACTGCCGACGTTTGTGCCTTCGGGGAACAGATGGTCCGAATGTTGCATGCCCTTGATTTGAAATTAGAAGACAGAGCAGCTGATCCCGTGGATCCAATTTTTCAAAGGATCCAATCGAAGACACCTCTGTCAGCTACCATCCCGGTACTGCCTTCCCTGCTGAAACTCGCGCAGGGGTCCTGGGAAAGCCCATCGTCTATCCAGTCGACGTCTAAGAAAATAGATTGACTGTACCAAGTTGGTGGAGACCATGTTGACTGGCTCCAGAACCACCTGAAGCCGAACTCTGTCATCGTCGAGATTGCCCAAAATAAAAAGCAACGCTGACCTCTGTCATCCCCATCAGACCCAGAGGGCAGAAAACTGGACATTGTTGGGAAGAAGATCTATTTGGCGGCCGGCCTGAGCTTCCGTGTGGCGAATTACTCCGCTTGAATGGGAGCGTATCAGCAGGTACTATTGGAGAGAATGAGCCACCTAATACAGGACCTCCCGGAGGAGCGACGTCGGATGGCTGAAGCCATTCAATCTGAGGCCCAGTCCCTGGCGGGATTTCAGATGAACTCAGCCCAGCATGTGGCAGACTGCGCAGCAAAAACCATCGCTGGTTCTATTGCGCTGCGTCGACATGCATGGTTACGCTCCTCAGGCCTTACATCTCAAGCGTCGGCCACCATAGAGGACCTTCCTTTCGATGAACCCGGTTTGTATAATGGGGTAACCGATGAAAAACTTGAGTTTGCCCAAAAGATGAGGAGCACTGCCAGGAAATACGGTATGGGCTCCACTTCCGCCTCCCAGTACCGTCCCAGAGGCAGATATTCCTGGCAAGTCCCATCGTATGGCCAACAGTTCCAACGAGGTGCTCTGGCCAGACCTACCGTCAGTCCCAGTTTGCTCCCTCTACCTCTCCGGCCTCGTCGATGAGGAGCCAGGGTTCGGGTTCAAGATACCGGCAACCATCCCGATAAAGATCCAGGGATCAGGGCCGAAAGAAATTCTAATTCCCCTATTGATGATTTTTCTGTTTTTCCTTAGACGCCTCTCTTCAGGGATCGACTGTCCAACTTTCAAGAAGCCTGGTCTTCTATAACATCAGACCATTGGGTGCTTCAAATCATCCGAATAGGCTATTGGATAGAGCTCGACACTCTGCTGCCGATGGGATGGGTTCATTCAACACCGCCCTCCCCTCCCCTCCTCGAGGAGGTGCAGACCCTGTTGCAGAAAGGGGCCATTGAACCTGTCGACCCCAACCTTCAGCACCTCTGCTTCTTCTCGAAGTACTTTCTGCTGACCAAGACGGACAGCAGTCTGCACCCAATTCTCGATCTCCATGGGGTGAGCAAGTACATTGCCCCAAAGAAATTCAGAATGTTCACCTTGGCCTCCATCCTTCCGCTTCTGAAACGGAATGATTGGTTCGTCTCCGTAGACCTGAAGGACACTTATTTTCACATCGGGATCCATCCGGCGCACAGACGCTTCCTCGCGTTTCAGGTCGGGACCAAGGCCTTCCAATTCAGAGTACTTCCTTTCGGCCTCTCGACTGCTCCTCGCGTCTTTACGAAGTGCATTGCAGTAGTTGCAGCTTTTCTTCGGCAGCAGGGCGTGGTGGTCTTCCCCTACATCGACAATTGGCTGATTGTAGCGGAGTCTCGACGGCAGCTCGAACTCAATGTTGGCCTCACCTTAGATGCCTTAGACTACCTGGGACTTGTTGTCAACATCGAAAAGTCTCAGCTCCAGCCGGCTCAAGTGATCCAATTCATTGGAGCTCGTCTAGACTCTGCAACTGCAGCGGCATACCTACCTCAAGACCGGTTCAATACCCTTCGCTCCCTGATCCACACTTACCGTCAGTCCCGAAGGATTCCCCCTCACTCAGTCCAAGTGCTTTTTGGTCACATGGCAGCCATGACGTACGTGACCCGACTCGCCAGACTCAGCTGCCGTCCTCTCCAACATTGGTTCTTGCAGGTCTTCGACCCTCCGCGATCGTCTGAGCAGGATGCTCACTATGCCGCGAGTGTCTAAATGTTCCTAGATTGTTGGCTGATACCAGACAATGTCTTGTCGGGCATGCCATTCGAGCTACATCAGCCGGACGTCTCTTTTGACAACAGACGCTTCACTGCAAGGATGGGGAGCCCACGTTGAGTTTTACGAGATTCAGGGCTCTTGGAACACAGAGGAGCAGGCTCTCCATATCAACGTCCTGGAACTCCTTGCCGTCCAGAAAGTGCTGCGAGCCTTCGAGTCCTTGGTGAGAAGCAGGACTGTACTAGTACTGACAGACAACACCTCTGTTGTGTACTACCTAAACAAGCTAGGAGGTACAATATCCCCTCAACTTCTGTAGCTTACGCTGGACGTCTGGAATTGATGTGTCCCCAGAAGGTGTTTCTCCAATCCATCCATCTTCCAGGGGAGGAGAACACTCTTGCCGACGGGCTCAGCCATTCGAGTCTCTCCATCCACAAGTAGCGTCTATACAGATCGGTCGCCTTAGACCTTTTTCGGACCCTGGGGTCCCCTCAAGTGAACCTCTTTGCGTCCCTCGAGAATGCTCAGTGTCCCCAGTTCTGTTCCAGGAGGTGTGCCCAGAGATCGAGAGGAGATGCCTTCCTATTCCAATGATCGGGCCCGCTACTCTATTTGTTCCCTCCATTCCTGCTACTGACAAGAGTAATTGCCAAGCTTCGTCGGGATTGAGCAACTCCATCCTCATCGCCCCGTGGTGGCCTCTACAGCCGTGGTTTGCGACTCTGCTTCATATGTCCAAGCACCGCTTTATCCATCTGCCTTCCCGTCAGGATCTGCTCACCATTCACGAGGGCGGAGTCAGACATCCCGATCTGGATACTCTGCGTCTGACAGCGTGGAGATTGACTCTGTAATTCGACCTTCGGGTTCGAGACTCTTGGGTTCGACCCCGGTACCGAGGCAACCTGCATCTCTCCATCCAGACATCCAGGCTGTCATCGATGCTGCCCGAAGGCCGTCCACTCGAAAGTCTTACCACTAGAAGTGGAAGAAGTACGTAGCTTTCCTGGCCTCCCGGGAACCAAGGCCTGAACCGTTCTCCATCCCGACGGTACTGGAGTTTCTTCTCCAACTGTCTTCTGCGGGCCTGTTGGTTTCCTTGATCCGGTGCTACTTGGCAGCTATCTCTGTCGAGTTCCAGGCAAGAGGTCGTCCGTCCCCCTTTGTGGATGCGACGGTAAAGAAATTTTTGATAGGCTTCGCCAACCTGCACCCTCTGGTGACCGAATCGACCCCGACTTGGAGCCTCGGAACTGGCCCTTTCACAGCTGGTCTGCCGACCATTTGAACCTTTGGCTTCTACTGATCTGCGACTCCTATCCTGGAAGACTGCCTTGTGGCCATCCCTTCGGTGTGTCGGGCTGGTGAGCTCTGTGCCCTGAGATCTGATCCTCCATACACTGCTTTCCATAAGCACAAAGTGGTGCTCCATCCTGACATCTCATTCCTTCCGAAGGTGGTGTCCAGCTTTCATTTCAACCAATCCATCACTCTCCCTGCTTTGATGCAGGACCCGAAGGACGATTTCAAACGCACCCTTCATCTCATGGACGTGAGAAGGGCGCTTGCCTTTTACATTCAAAGGACTGTGTCCCACAGGAAGTCACCCAGACTGTTTGTGTCTTATGCTGACTTGAAGCTCGGAGAGCCCATCTCTTCACAACGACTATCGAAGTGGGTGACAAAAGACCATTGCTCTCTGCTACGAACTAGCAAAGAAGCCTCTGCCTTCACGGATTCAAGGACACTCTATGAGAGCTGTCTCCACTACAACAGCCTTTCTCTCTGGAGTGCCTCTAGAGGACATTTGCAGAACTGCAACCTGGTCATCACATTTGACTTTTATTTCTCACTAGAGACTTGACTCTTTTGGCAAGGCTGTACTGTTATCTTCTATACAATGAGTGAGTGTTTATGTTGCCAAGTCACTGCTGTTATATTTGTTTTGATTAGGTTATTCAAAAATGTGCTCTTAATGTTTCAATCTCAGATGTTATGTATATATATTATACGTGGTGTAGGACATACCTACCTCCAAGAATGAAGCTTGCCAGTCTACACCCAACTGTGTGATTCACAGAGACCACGAAGAAGATGGACAGGTTGCTTACCTGTAACCAAAAATCTTCGAGAGGTCTTCTGTGAATTCACACAGACCCGCCCATCCTCCCGTCTATGTCCTATTTCATCATATAAATATGCTTAATGTTCCTGATGCTGCAGATTGTGGCGTCATTCAAGGAACTGAGGGGATTTAGGTGGGAAGCCCTTATAAGTGACCATTAGGATGGGTGGAGTTACCACCAAAAATGTATCAAAGCACATTCTGCCTAGCGATTCTAGAAGGTTCCGAAGCTCTGCGCAGGTGCAGGAGTAACCCAACTGTGTGAATTCACAGAAGACCACTCGAAGATCTATGGTTACAGGTAAGCAACCTGTCCATTCAGAGAAATATGGGAAAGATTTAAAAGACAATCTGAATGGAAGTAAACATGATGAGAAAACTCCAAACCATAACTCAGATCACAGTTCAGGAGAGGAGAAGAGTGACAAAGAATGTAAGAAAGAATTCTATCACCAAAGATGATAGCACATGGACTTGAATAACTCATACGTCTGATGGCAGATTTAAAATGTATCTCATGGAATATATAGGAAATAAATTCAGCCCAGAAAAGCAAGATCTTTCATCATTGAGAGAAATAGATACGATTTGATATGCCTTTAAGAAACACATATTAGTAAAAAAAAAGAAAAAGAAATTCTTGATAAATTTTAAATTGGTAAACAATTTTGCTTTCAACTATGAATATGAGCAAAATGCGGGGTGCTTTATGGATGATATGAAGGAGTGGAAATTCAACTATAAGAATTAAAAATTTTAATCATAAGAATTTATGCCCCCACCAAAAGCAAGATGCCTTTTTATGGAAATTTGATGGAAAAATTTCTAGATTTCCCTTAAAATAACTGGATATTTTGTGAAGATTGGAATGGTGTTATTAAGTCACTACTTGTTAGAATTTCAAAGAAGCCAAAAGATGGTCATGGGAAACTTCCAAGATCTTTTCTCCCCCATTTATGGACTATTTGGGCCTCCAAGATATTTGAATGTCCAAGTATGATGAAAGTAAAAATACACCTTTTTTCCAAAAAGATATAATTTTTAAAAGTGTTGGTATGTTTTTTAAAAGGTGGTTCCACCAAAGACCTCTGATCATAAACCAGTGTCATTAACATTAACGGGAATAATAAAAAAAGAACTTTTAATTGGAGATTGTGGGAAATGTAGCATTCTTCATGCACCACCCTCTTAGTAAGTTTAGGGAAACTCCTTGCATGCTTAAGTTCGTACCTCAATGTTCCTACTTCTCCTCAAACCGTCTTAGGCATTTGTAGCTATGGGGTGACCATTGAGTCATTCATCACATGACCTCATGATTTAAATATTTCTTTATGCTTTGTTCACTGTCTTGGAGGGAGAGAAGCCTCAAACACGAGTTCTCCTTCCCTTCTCTTCCCTACCTACCATGCACCTCACCGCCAATCATGAAGAGGAGAGTTAAAGCTCTCGCGTATTCACCTTTTTTGAAGAATAAGGAAATATGGATGCTACTGTTTTAATACTTAGAAAACCCAGATTTGTTTATCTTATCCTAACCTGAAAACTCCCAGGATTGGGTGAGTTTCACTACCCTGAAAATCCTTTTAATTAGTTAAGGACCTAGCCTTGCTTTGAGTATATAGATTGCAAACCTGCTAGTAAACATTTTTTTATATGCGTTTTTAAACAAACATCTTTTGTCTTTATTTTAGTTTGAGTGGTTTTAATTACTGGGTGATTCAGAGTATTTACAAATGCTAATTGAGTCTTGTCCACTCTGTGTCTTGGCTGAACTCTGCTTTACAAGAAACTTTTCTCAAGAAGATATTCCCAAAGGGCTTGCTCCCTGGGATCCTTAATACTTTTTTAATTTTCATGCTCATACACCCCTGCAGAGATTAAATGAAACGTTGCTACAAGATGAAAAAGTGTTAAATAAAGCAAAGAAGACTCTGAAGGAGGGTTTTTTTTTTTTTGAAGATAATATGAATAAAGGTACAGATGTGAGAATAGTATGGAATACCAGGAAAGATTTTAGGAGAAGTTTTTACATACAGTAAAATGTAGAATTAACAAAAAGAGATTGAAGAAAACACATTTTTAATGAGGTGAAATCTAAAGTACAGGAATTAAAAAGAACCCATCTAAAAGTGACTTGGAGAATGAAATCATAACATTACAGAAATAGCTTACCATGAATAAAGTCATGGAAATTGAGAGGAGTTTGATAGTTGCCAAACAGAAACATTTTGAAAGAGGAAATAAACATTCTTAAAGATCCAGGGGGTGTCTGAAAACACAATGATTAAGGTGTTTAGTAAATATTCTTCTTTAAATAAGGAACAAGTTTCTGTAGAGAAGATTGATAAATATTTAAATAATGAAACCTGTCACAGATTTCAGATACTCAAAGATCCAGGCATAGTGCTTCTATTACTGTGGTGGAAATAGCGGAGGTCATAAATAAAAGAAAACTAATAAAATCTCCAGGAATTTACCTAAGAGACATTACAAGATGTGTATTATAGATATTATAGAATACTTGAAAAACATAATGAGAAACAAACTGCTCTGACTTTTTCCGATACAGAGAAAGCTTTTGATAATGTGAACTGGTCTTTCTGATGGCTGTTTTGGAAAATATTTCTCTGTTGATTTTTGTAAACATTTCGTTTAATGGGTAAAAGCAGTATATGATAAACAAAAGGCCCAAAGTGTGATTAATGGAAAAATGACTGAATCTTCTGATATTCAGAGGAGAACTAGACAGGGGTTGTCCTTTGTTTCCCTTACTTTTTCATATTGATTTTGGAAGTTCTAAACAAAGTACATGAGAAAATGTGTGGGAACTTAATAGTTCTAGGATTTGAAGATTATTAGATTGAAAAAACAATTAGGAATGATGGTGATTAGCAGTTATTTTGTCAATAAGTTTAAGGGATTTTATAGTGAAGTAGAGGAAGTAGATGTACTCAGTAATTATAACCATAAGCTGGCAAGTTGGAATATGTATATTCCTCTTGTTAGTTTGCAGTAGTTTGTAGTTAATAGTTGTAGTTAGGTTAAGTTTGTTTGATGTTTGTAGTTTAACCATATAGGCTTTATTTTATTTAAACCTCTGTGTTAAGGAATATTTTGAAAAAAGAGAAAACCTTTTTCTCCCTATACGAGCTGGCTTATGCTTTAAGATCTGCAAGGGAAGGCTTTCTCTTGACCCCACCACCATCCAAGGCATGTCTTGTGAGGCAGAAGAGAACATTTTGGGTTTGCAGCAGATAAAGCTTTTAATGGCGGGTGTAATGTTTTATTCTGTTAAGTTTTAAGCATCTTTTAATGTCATTTTAAATTGGTTTTTAACTTGTATGTTTTTAAACAGAAATTAAGTTTGTGTTTAAACTTTTGTACTGAGTTTTTAAATTGCATTGTGCTTTTACAAAGTTGTACACCGCCTTGGATCCTGTGCTGGAAGAAAGGTGGGATATAAATTAAACTAAACACATTAATGGGTCAGAGCCTAGGTCATCAAACATGGTTCATTGTGATTTAAATCATGGTTGTATTGATCTTCATATAGAAATGAATTTTATCCCCACATGTATTTCTAATTGCTGAGAATATTTTCAGTACATCTATTTTCCTCTGGCAACTTAAGTGGGACAACACTATTTACCTTAATTAATTGCATTTGTGTGAGTGCCATTTTACTGAGAGAGTCATTTGTATCTGTTGTTCTTGGTGTACTGTTTAGAAGTCAAAACTTCCTTGCCCTGATTCTTGATCAACAATTTTCTCTGTCTAGGAGTGATTCTTTTAGTGTGCTGTCGTGATTTAAATGTAGCACTAAATGAACTGAACTTTCCCTTTGTAAAAGTGTCCCTGCCTCCCATAACTTCCTAATCTCAGAGCTTCTCCAGTCTCCAAGAGAACTTTCATAGCCTTAGAGAAGTGTAGCTGCGAGTAGAAGTTCTTTTTATATCCTACAGGAGTTTCTACCTTGAGCGTCAGATTTCCATCCCATTTACTCTGTTGCAACATGAGAAGGAAGAAAAGGAAGAACCATTTTTGTTTTCATCCTCTAACTGATGTGTTCCATAAAAAGAATTTATGTTTATTCTTTAATATTTTTTTCTCCTCCTCATCCAGGACCTAGTAAACAACCCTTCAAGATAGTATGCAAATGATTTATTTTAAATGTATTTGTTTACTCTAATGTTTCAGGTATAATATTAAAGTACCTATTTGCCTAAGGGAAAATTAATAAACAATTTAAATACAGGTTGAATCTCCATTATCTGGAATTCCAAAATCTGAAATATTCCAAAATCATCCACATAGGTGGATTATATAGTGATGCCTTTGCTTTCTAATGATTCCAAAATACTTCTGGTCCCAAGAATTTCAGATAAGGGAGGCTCATCCTGTATTGAGCAATTCAAAACAAATGTTCATTTTCTTGTATATACCATGCTGGCATGCATAGTAGGCATTGCACTCAACTGTGGTTGTGTGTATTGGTTTATTACTCCAACTGTAGGCAAACTGACAGAAAAGAAACTGGTATAGAGATGTAAGGGGAGTTTCAGTGTTGGCTTTGGACAAATTTTGGTGGACGCTGAAAGGGTGTGGATGATTTCAGTATGAGGATCAATTTTTTTCTTCTTTTTTTTCTTTTGTAGATTTCCATATATTTGAAATAATTTCAGTTTTTGGAAGAATGGAATGCAAATGTCTGTTCCCATTTTAAGATTATAGTCAAATTAAGACTCTGTGGCTGAATTATTACTGCCCACCATCATGACTTTGATTTTGTTTTATATCTTGATTAAAATTGTGGGAACTAGAAAGCTTGTGCAGTATGTTGTGACCTTTTACTTGGTCCAATAAATGGCATTGTTCTAATCTGATTTTGATTTTTTAAAAATGTTTTTGGCCAGTGCAGCATTTTGCCTTTGGGTTGTTAACAGTGATTAGTCATTTTAAAAGGCTTACTAGGTGGTTTTAGTGCCATATATCACCCATTATAAACAAGGCAACAGACCCTGGACTTCTTCCTATTTAGTTTTTAATGCAATATTACAGCAGAATGTAAAGATAAATTATAGTGTTCAATAATTAGACCATGAATAAAAGTTTACATCTAATTAGTTCAAGCATTTATCCCTCTACTGTCAGTATTGCTTCATTCATCAGGACTTAGGCCAGATAGAAGCAAACATTCACATTTTCCTGTAGTGTGGGGAGGGAATCTTTATGCTGTGTTTTGCTCCTCCCATGTTTCCTTGAAGTGTGGCTTAAAGAGACTGTCTAAAACTTCACCATCCTAAGTGGGAGAGTCTGGCCCTCCCCTCAGCTCCATCCTGCCGCACTTTGAACAGGACAGGACTTCTGTGGTGGTTTCTCCCCCTCGCAAGGCTAAAAGAAAGAGCAGGCACATATCTTCTGCCTTGTGCTCTCAAGAGTCTGTAACCTCTCTGTCTCCAGTCCCTTTGGACAGGGAGAGGGAGGTGTTACCACAGGATGTGGGATGTTTCCTCTTAGTGAGCATTTATGTGCTTGTTTTATTTGAATGATTTCCCTATCCTTCTCAGAAAGATGGTGAAGACATTCAGGCTAACTCCTGCCTCTCTGTTGTCCCGTGTTTTGACTGAGCAGGTGCCTAAAATCAGATCAAAGGCTATGCAGGAGTGTTCAGCAGCACCCTTTCTTGAGGTGATTGCAGATGTTAAGAAAGTTGCAAATGTTATGGAAGGGCACCTCTAGCTTATGCCAAACAACTATACTTGAACCTCCATATCCATGGGGGTTTGGTTTCTACACTTACTGGGGATATGGGACTTACCACGGATAACAGCAAACCCTATTAAAATAATGGACTTCCTGTAAAAACATACCATAGAGTTGCGTAGACCTATAAGATGTCTAGAGAGGATGCCACTCTAGGCATATCCTAGGATGCTCTATAGTATGTGTCCCTGTTTTGTGTCCTGAAACCATGGATATTGGTTCCACTGATATGGGGTTCTGGCTGTATATTATCTTCTGGAGGTCATGGAGAGTCTGAACCTCCTTCTCGTTGATCCCCCTGTGGTGGGGTTGGTTTCTGGAGGTCTTTCCCCCAAGATGGGGACAACACTTCCCAAAATCCAGGGGATTAATAATTGGAGGCTTTTTCTTTTTCTTTTGCACTGAGCACATGAGACAACTGTTCTGGCCATTCAAGCTGGTTTGGTGACTACCTTGTTAGACCCTCTTATCAGGTGGACTAAGGATTTGCTGCCTCAAATGCCTAAGGAGGAAACCAAACATAGGGAGTTAATAACTTGGCCAAAGTGTCTGCCTTCATGGAGGATGCCAGTTTACATTCTGTACAGTTTGCTTCTAGGGCAATGGCAGCTGAGGCTGCAGCCAGGCTTCAACTTTGGCTAAAGAGTTGGAATGCAACTTTATCTATATGTCCTTTTAGGGCACTAAGTTGTTTGGTGAAGCCTTTGAGGAGGTTTTGGTAGAGACCAGGGATAAAAAGATAGTATTGCCATTCTGGAATAAAAAAGAGGACAAAAAGACCTTTCAGTCTGAGTCTCAGCCTTTTGTCCCTTCTAGTCTCAATTCAGACAACATAACTTCAGGACTTTCAGGTCAAAATGGTCCCCTTCCAAGCCTCGGGCAACAGCAGCCCTCAGGATTCAACAATGTTGCAGCCTCTTCCACCAGCAAACAAGGTTGGAGAGTGAACCAGTCCTTCTGACTTGTTACAGCTCCCAGTGAGAGCACACCTTCAACACTTTGGTCACCTGTGGAAGCTGATGTCTCTCAATGTTTGGATATGCAAGGGAAGGATAAGTAATACAGTAGATTTAATTCAGAAGCGCTGGAATTTTTTTGCCTGATCCCAGATGTCCAGGTCCCCGGAAAAACAGAGGATGTTGAAGACAACAGACCACTTACTTCAAATAAAGGCTACAGAGCTGGTGCCCCAGGAACAGATTTTTTGAGTCCTACTCAGTGCTTTTCTTGATTCCAAAGAGAAGCAGGTACTGGAGCGCCATATGAACCTTTGTGGGGTCAGCCAGTTTGTAATGAAGTGGAAGTTCTGCATGGAGACACTGAGAACCATTGTGGTTCAGGAGAGTGGATTTCTTGACACCTCATGATCCCCGTTAGGCATCTCAGTGTAGGAAGCACCTCAGGTTCACCTACCTTGACGAACTTTACCAATATAGAGCTCTACCATTTGGGCTGTCAACTTCCCCACAGGTGTTTACAATGGTGTTGGTGGCTCTGGTGGTGCACCTGAAGATGCATGGCATGTATGTCCACCCATATCTGAATTATCCACCCATACCTGGATGATCCATTCATCTTCACTGGTGAAGACCAGGGACAATGTGTGGCTAACCATGGAGTGTCTAAAGTTCCATGAGTTTGTTATCAACAGAGAAAGTGTCAGCTGGAAGTGACTCAGAGGATCAATTAAAGACGACTCAACACAGAGTATTCCTCCTGGACTAAAGAAGGGAGAACATATGGTCCCTGGTGTGCATGGTATTGGCCCAGCCCTTATTGGATGTGATGGTTCTGGTCAAGATGTTGGGTTGGTGTTGGCCTGTATAGATTTGGTTCCTGGGACCAGGTTTAACTTAAGGGAACCACAGTGGTTTCTTCTCTTCTTCCAGGAGGAAATTGCCAAGAGGTGGTCACTGAGGCCCAAAATTCCCCCAGGAGTATGATCATGTTGGGGTATGATATGATCATGTTGGGGTATGATAGGACATTCAATTGCTGGCAGAAGCCAAAAATATCTCAGCAGCAACCTGTTCCCAAGAATACTCTCACACCAAGTGTTTGTCATCCAAATAAACAGGAGACACTTTATCTTCAAGCTCAAGGCGGTTGTAATATGTACAGATATATACAGCAGACAGATAAACTGCTTCGCCAGACATCAAGGTATTTGAAGAGAAAGAATGCTCTGAACTGAGCCTTATACAGATTTACAGGGCATTGGCTCCCTGAACCACATGGGTACATTACATCAGGTTTTGCACGCCAGATCATATCCTGATGCAGTGTCCTGCAGTAACCTTCTCGTGCAGCTGTGACCTCAAGGCTAGCATGACTTGGCAGTTCCTTGGCCTTGGCTAGCATGACTTGGCAGTTGTCTGGCCATTTTCTAAAGAGTTCATTCTCTAACTCCTGACAGGTCATTCCTGAGTTGTTGGGTATCCAAGGTCCTCAAGGTGGGAATGCCCATCCAGGAGCCAAGCAGAATGGTGCTCACCAGCTATGTCAAAGAGAAGGGTTGGGGCGGCACAAGGTCTGCAGTCACCCAGCGATAGGATACACAGTATCAACTGGTTGGAACTATGGGTGGTGTGTCTGGCACTACTGAGCCTGCAGGTGGAAGTTCAGGGCAAACATGTTGATCCAGACAGACAACCTGTCCACAAAACCTTATATAAACAGTCAAGTGGGGACTTGATCTCAGTCCCTGATGAGGGAAGCAGCCTCCCCATTTGCGATGGGAGAAAGATCACTCTTGTTGTTTAAGGCGGAGTATCTCAAGGGACAGCTGACCACTCAGGTCGATTGGTTGAGCAGAGAAAGTCTGGATCAGGGAGAGTGAGAGTTGAGTTCTGATATTTCACACAGTTGTCCAAACATTTGGCAACCTGCGGGTGGATCTTTTTGTGTCACCAGAGGACCACAAACTTGCACAATTCTTATTGAGGTTTTGGCCAGGGTATTGTGATACATTTTTCCTCTGGTTGCAGTGTTGTCCAGAGAGTCGAGGAAAATGAGAATGGAGAGAGAGGAGATAATTAGTTCAGAGCTGTCATGTATCAACATTAAGATGTCCATAATTCCATAACTTATTCTTTTCATTTCTGCCTCTGTATTATTATGGCTATGCTGCTAGACCAGGATTTGAAACCCACTGGGTGACCTTTGGCAAGTCATACTCTCTCCGCCTCAGAGGAAGGCAAAGACAAATTCCTTCTGAACAACTCTTGCAAAAAAAAACAAAAACAAAACAAAAACAAACAAAAAAAACACCTGTGATAGGTTCTTAGGGTTTGCTATAAGTCAGAAATGACTTGAAGGCACGCAACAACAAACATACCAGGGGACAGAATAACAGAAAGTATAGTGAAAGGTATAGTATTGGTGGAAGAAAGTTTGTGGAACATGATTTCTCTATATCTTAATTATTTCTGAGAATCCTCCCCTCCGAAAAGTATCTCTTGAAGTTGGAGTATTCTTCTGAATGGGGTTATCTATGGAAGGAGGCTAGGTGGGAAAGGGTGAGCCTAGAAAGCTGTATAAGCTTTGTTCCAACGATTTGCAGTTTATGAACTGATCTCAGAGGCAGGCAGTATAGAGAGCACAGCCTGGATATAAGTAGGCTGTGCATTGACTGAGACCAGATTGGATTTATCCATGTGTACTTGGTACTGTCAACTCAAAAAGGCATTTCTGACAACTGCTGTCACCTAGACATCTAAGTAAAAAGGTTGGGTCCATGAGCATCCCTGAGATGGTGTAGTTTTCCCTTCACAGGAACACATTCCAATCAAGGGCAAGTTGTATATTGAACCCAAATGGCCAGTACTCTAGCCAACAGCACAGCTTTCTTACCTGGCTTAAGTATCAATTTGTTTAACCCAGGACTGTTTTCAAAAACCGATAAGAGAATATCCTCTGCTTCTTTAAACTTAGTAGGAAAAATGGGATAAAAATGTGTATTGTCAACATACTAATGGTATTTTAAGCCCTGTCATCCAGATTACCTCTTTTACCTTTCATATAGATTTCCAAGAACATGGAAGATGAGAGAGATCCTTGTGGTATGAAAGGGCCATGAGCAGGAGTCATTTTTGGAATCAGCTTTCATTCTTTTCTGTTAAAACATTTTCAGCCAAAGATAGTATATTTGTGCTTGAGGAGAAAAATGAACATGGAATGTTTCCCTGAATTTTTGCCCAAGCAGTCCTTTTTCCAAAGGGTTTCACAGTTTATTAATCAATTTGTGTTTTGATTATCAATAATGATGCAGTGCAGTATTAAGAATAAAGGAAACATCAGAGGATGAAAATTCAGAGGAAGAATTTTCACCCTTTCTCTGATGTTTCCTTTATCCTTAATACCTCATGATTATTGATAATCAAAATGCAAATTGATAAACTGTGAAACCCTTTTTCCAAACGGTTTCCCCAAAGGGTTTCACAGTCTATTAATCCATTTGTGTTTTGTTTATCAATAATGATGCAGTATTAAGGGTAAAGGAGACATCAGAGGGTGCAAATTCTTCCTTTTCTTACACACACACACACACACACACACGGGTTCTTTGGTTTTTTAATTCAAAACTTGGACCATATTAGACTGAAAGCAGCAAATTCTTCAATTGATTAAAACACTGCTGTTTTACAGAGGACATGTCTGATGTTATCAGATTTTCATCTAATTCTGTTTTTTTTGGGGGGGCATAAGGGCATATATAGATTAATAAATTTTAATTTTTGAACTCTGACAGAGAGAAGGAGCAAGAAAAGGAAGAACAGTTAATGGAAGACAAGAAAAGAAAAAAAGAGGATAAGAAAAAGAAGGAATCTACTCAGAAGGTAAGCCAGGTATGTGTTCTTACATGGGCATAAGAGATTAACATTTTGACATTGGTTCCCAACATGCTGTGGCTGAGATCCTGTGAGCTAAAGGTTCATACTTTTCTTCCATAAAGACATATATAAATGACTGTTCTGTTTTAAGTTCATGATCCTGTGACTTGTGGTTTGAGGGAGAAGGGGGCTCATCCTATCACTGCTGGTGAAGCATTCTTCTCTTTCAGAAAAGGGGTTGCCTGTACCATAACCCCCCTTTCCCACAGGATCCAGCCCTGTATAGTAGTTTGGGGGAAATAAATTGCTTAGCAAAACTACATATACCTGGTATAGCTACTGAAAAGTTTTAGATTAATCTCATATGATTAACTTGGTTAATTTCAGATATGCTAACTCTAACCTGCCTAGATTGATATAGTTGAATAGAATCTGGAAGGGGGAAGAAAATAGAGAATATTTATTTGTTTATTGTTGGTACTCCCCCTTTTCTCCCAAACTCAGTTCAGCTTACAATATAAATTTAAAGAAAATAGCTTTCATTTTCTTTTAAAAAGTTTAAAAAGCATTAAGCCATCAATACAATTAAGACATTACTTTTAAAACATTAATTTGAAACAATTAAGCACTAAAACACATATAACATCAGCAGCACACCCATTTCATATTCTTCTACTCCCAACTAGTTAAAGGTTGTGAAAGTTAGTTAAAGGTTGTTAAACAGGAAGGCCTTTGCCTATCAGCAGAAATGGAGCAGAGAGTGGGACAAGTAAGCCCACCTCGAGAGAGTGTTCCATAACATAGATGCAGCTACCAAAAAGTGTTTCTCCTGATGAACCTGTGGAATCAGACAGAAAGAAACACCTTCCCTCCCCAAAATATCCAAGCAGGTTCTTTGGGGAGGTACAGAATTTCAGATAGTCTTGACCTCAGTTGTGTATAAAATAAGTACTTTGAAATGTGTGTGAAAATAAACCAATGCCAGTGAAGCTTTTTCAACAAGCAAGTTATATGGTCCTTATAACCAGTCCTGGTCAGTAGTGTAGCCGCAGCATTTTGGATCTGTTGAAGTTTCCAAGTGGCTACCAGAATTAGTCTCATGTAGAGTGTGTTAGAGTAATCCAAATGGAATGCAATCAAGGCAAATGTTACTGTGGCCAGATTTAACCTTTCATGGAACGGGTGCTAGTTTTAATTGTGGAAATGAATTCTTGGCTACCACCAAACCTTGGGCCTCTAGGTGTGAGTCCAAGAGTGCACCCAAGCTACAAACCTGAGATGTAAAATCCTACCCATCACAGGTTGAGTTCCCTATTCCCTGATCTGTAATTTTCAGTTTATTCTCTGTATTATCTATGTCCCAGATATTTACTTCCCAAACTGTCTAGTAAGTTTTTATAAGAAAGGTAGAAAACTGGGCCTTTTTCTTGAAGGCTGTTAGTACTTCCCAGTTAGTTACACGATCGTTTTATTGCTGCGACTGCTGTTGTAATTGTGCTGCACTTAGAAGAGAAGTTAACAGTTGAAGCATCTAAGCAATTTTTCAGAAAAATTGATTAATTAGATAACATTTCCAATCAGAACAAAACAGCCTTTTCAACATTGAGACATTTCTACTTGCTTAATGTTAGAAAATATATTATCACAGATTTACTTAAAACATGCCATTTAATGTCTAGCAAATGGTTTCAGGGAGTATTGAACAGTGTATATTAAAGGCATAGCCTATGTAGAGGGTTAATTTTTTATATTGTGCTTGCAATTGAATTGTCATATTCAAAAATAAAGCATCTCCGTAGTCTATAGTGATGGAGATAGTAGATATAGAGAATTAACTATGTATTTATCACTTATATCCTGCTTTTCCCCAAAGTTGAGTCTCAAGGTGGCTATGTGCTTTGTAATGAAACCTAGTTACACTACACCTTAAGTTGACTCTTCAGACCTGTAATGCCTGTTTGATATTATGGAAACTACAGATCCCGTGGATTCAGCTTCTGGCTGGAATAGATTTGTGAATTTTTCTGCTTCTCTGCTCATCCTAGATTTTGTAAAGCTTTATAAAGGACTTTGAATCTTGCTTTAAAACACACACAATGTTGGTGGCTCAGTAAACATATTGCTTAACTTTATTTTTCAAAGCAACTCCTATGTGTGTATGGTATCATATTTCAGAGTAACTTGGGTTAAAATAAAAAAGTAAAAATGTGTGAAAGATTTCTGGGGGTGGAGTGAAACTTGTGTGCTTCAGTAAAATCAGGTGAAAAAGCAGTAAATTATCGCCTCCAAATATGGGACATACTTAATAGTTGGCACCTCCATTTCGACCAAGAAGTTCCTTGTACTCCAAAACTATAACCAGGAAGAACAGAAGACCTGCTCTAATGACAAAAGAGTTGGAAATCACCTTCCTCCAACCAAGCAGAAAAGTGAAGAAAATGATAATAGATATTCTGTCCTTCCATCTCCCTTTATGACACTTGTGTGAATTACAGGTATGCCTTAGTTAATGAAGTAGATGTCTTTCTGGGCTTTACTTCTGTAACAGAAACTTTGATACCATGGGTGTAATAAACATTGAAAGAATAGGGATTGGTTTCAGCACCACAAAAAAGAGCAGTTCAACATGCTTCAGCAGATTTTTTATTAAAAACTAACAATATGTCATGTGAAATGAAACAGCCAGGTCAAGTATGTCTTGTATAAGTAAGCAAAAGTATTGTGAATCTTCTAGAAATCACTTGAAATTTTCTTCCAAAATGCATCCAAGGGATTTTTTTTTCCCAGCAGCCACCACTATTTTTACACTTTCCGTTTTGATAGCAAAACTTGCACTTTCTCAATATGCTAAGGTAGCTGGTGAGGCAGGTTATCAGCTTTTCCTTTTTTTCTGCCTCTCTCTTCACATATGCTCAGTAAGTGATTCTGGAGTACAGTCCTCCCTTCTAATTCATGTTTTTTTTTAATTCGCGGATTTGCAAGGACGTGGGGAGTGGGTGAGCAGTTTTCGGCTTTTCCTTCCCTGTTGGGGGAAAAGCTGAGGCTGCAGGGAGGGTGGTGGGTGGATTTTAGCTTTTCCCCCCCACAGGGAAGGAAAGCCGTCTAAACCTGAGCCAGCAGGCTTACTGAGCGGCTTGACCGGGGGGGGGGAGGTGATGTCACGTCCCCAGCCAAGCCACTTGACTTGGCGCCCCGACAACAGGATCAGCTGGCAGGGCTCTCCCAGCCAGAAAGCCACTACATTCGCTCCTCTCTTCCACCTTGTGGTCCAACTATACTGGAAGGTGGACAAAAGGGGTGAAAATACCTGCCCCTCGTCCGCCCCCCTCCATTTTCATTCTCTTTGGAAGGGAATGAAGACAAGGGGAAGCGGGAGCAGCTGCTGCAAACCGCAAGATTCACCCCTTTCTTCCACCTTCAAGGAAGTTGGAAGAAAGGGGCGAACATACCCGGGTTGCCTCGGCCGCTGTAAGGGTGGCGCGAGGGGGGGGGCTTTCTAGCTACTCACCCCCTCCCCGGGACCGGGAGCCTGATCCTGGCTTCGGGGAGGGTGGAATGGTGGCTAGAGGGGGGGCTTTCCACCCACCCACCTGCTCCCCAAGGCAGCAATGGGGAGACCGATCGCGGCTTCGGGGAGGGTGGAAGGGTGGCTAGAGGGGGGGGGCTTTCCAGCCACCCACCCCCTCACCGAGGCCGTGACCGGGAGCCCGATCGCGGCTTTGGGGAGGGTGGAAGGGTGGCTAGAGGGTGGGGCTTTCCACCCACACCCCCCCTCCCCGAGGCCGCAACTGGGAGCCTGATCGCGGCTTCGGGGAGGATGGAAGGGTGGCTAGAGGGGGGCTTTCCAGCCACCCATCCCTCCCCAAGGCCACGATGGGGAGCCTGATCGTGGCTTTAGGGAGGGTGGAAGTGTGGCTAGAGGGGGGGCTTTTCAGCCACCCACCCCCTCCCCGAGGCCGTGACTGGGAGCCCGATCACGGCTTCAGGGAGGGTGGAAGTGTGGCTAGATGGGGGCTTTCTACCCACCCACCCCCTCCCCGCAACCGGGAGCCCGATCCCAGCTTCTGGAAGGGTGGCTCTGAGATATGAAGATGGAGGAAATGGGTGGCGTCTGTTGCAAACCGCAGGATCACCCCTTTCTTCCACCTTCCAGGAGGGTGGAAGAAAGGGGCGAACGTACGTACCTGGTTTGCCTCGGCTGCTGCTCGATTTCCTGTGTGTTTGTTCCCTTTGTGGAATGAACACACAGGAGATTGAGTGGCGTCTGCCAGCAAATTGCAACATTTGCCCCCCTCCTCTGTCTTCGGTTGCTCCCCAAAGGGGGAGAAGGCAGAGGAGGGAGGCAAATGAACCGATAAACACTTTCCCTCAACCCCCCCCCCCCCGCCCAATCTCCTGCCTCTTCGCTCTGTTTGCGAAGGGAGCGAAGGGGCAGGAGATTGGAAGACGGGTGAAGCAAAGTGTATCCGGCGTATAGGACGATTTTGGAGGCTATTTTTCAGGGCTCAAATAATAGATGCTTATCCAGAATCTGTTAAAAACCTCCAAAGATGAAGACTCTACACACTCCAAGGCAGTGTATTCCTTTGTTGAACAGCTCTTACCATCAGGGAGGTCCTCCTAATGTTTAGGTGCAATCTCTTTTCCTGTAGTTTGAACCCATTGCTCCATGATCTAGTCTCTGGAGCAGCAGAAAATAAGCTTGCTCCATCCTCAATATGACATCCCTTCAAATATTTAAACATCATCTTCATATCACCTCTTACTATGCTGCAACATTCATTAATGGGTCAAATGTATCCTATACAGCTGTGAAAGGAGCCTCTGAACAAAAATTTCCATTTCTTCTGTGGTATTCTTCAGAATGTAGAAAATCTAGCTTCTGTTCCAGAGTGGATTCTTTACATGGGAGTTCCAGTTAAGCCAGCAGTCTGATACCCTTACTAATGACAGAATAACTTTATCTTTTGTAAGGTGAAATAGACATGTTTCCCCCACACATTTATGTTTTTAGAGGGATTGAAAGTTCTTGGCCTTATGCTTGCCAATGCATTATCTAGTTAAAGTTCACAGTTTTGGTCACCCGAGCCAAAAAATTGCAAACAACAGTATCTCTAGTAGGCAGATCAACACTGGCATTTTACTTAAGCATGTCTTAAATTTTGGATATGAAGAAATTTATATTATGGGAACAAAAACCCCCACATAGTTTTATAATTCTTTTAAAGCTGTATAGCTTATGCAGTTTAGCTAACATAGTATGGAGGTTCTACATATCATATACGGCCTATTGCTTTTATAAACTTTACATAGTTTAGGTGCATTTCTTTGTATAAGTACAGTTGTTCCTTCATTTTCACGGGGTTACAGGTGGAAGACCCCTGCGAAAATGAAAAAAAACACAAATACTTGCCCCGTCACCGCCATGATGCCACTCAGGCCTTGAGTGGCTTGGCTGGGGAGGTAGCAATTTGCCTCCTCCCCGATCAAGCTGCTCGGAAAGCCTGCCTGCTTGAGCCTTGAGCGGCTTGGCTGGGGAGGTGACGACTCGCCGCCTCCTCAGTCAAGCCGCTCGGAAAGCCTGCTGGCTTGGGCCTCGAGTGGCTTGGCTGGGGAGGTAGCAACTCGGCTCCTCCCTGGTCAAGCTGCTCGGAAAGCCTGCTGGCTCGGCCTGCGAGCAGCTTGGTGGGGGAAGTGGCGACTGACCTCCTCCCCAGTCAAGCCACTCGGAAAGCCTGCAGGCTTGGCCGGGGAAGTGCCAACTCGCCTCCTCCTCGGTCAAGCTGCTCGGAAAGCCTGCTAGCTTGGCCCGCGAGCAGCTTGGCTGGGGAGGTGGCAACTTGCTTCCTCCCCGGTCAAGCTGCTCGGTAAGCCTGCAGGCTCGTGCTTCGAGTGGCTTGGCTGGGGAAGTGGCGTCGCCTCCCCTTTGGTTAAGCCGCTCGGAAACTTGCCAGCTCGGGTTTGGTCAGCTTTCCTTCCCTGTGGGGGGAAAAGCCAAAAACCACCCATCCACCCCTCCCCGCCGCCTTGGCTTTTCCCCCAACAGGGAAGGAAAGGCAACCAAGCTTGTAGCGTTCACCTCAGGTTAGGTCAGCTTTCCTTCCCTGTGGGGGGAAAAGTCGAAAACCGCTCACCCAAGCCCTGAAGCGTTGCAAATCCGCAAATTCATAAAACCGTGAATTAGAAAGCCGTGAATTAAAAGGGATGATTGTAGAATGTTTCATATTTACAAGGCAGGTGGTACTTGTAGTACTTGTTCATGTTCAGTAAGGAACATTAGATTATACAATTTATTTAGTACAGTCATGGGCAAGTCTGGCCAGATAAGGAACTGTATTTGGGTTAGAAGACCTGTCCAAGGGGCTTGCCTTTTTTATTCTTTGTTTTATTTTTTAATATGTTTTCCATCTGATCGTAATCCTTCCCATCCGCTCCATTAAATGTAGAAGTAATTCTAATGAATTAATTATATGGTTTAATCAAAACCAGTAACTTGTTCTTTGTGGTCTCTGGGATTCACACATGTGAGTTTTCTGCACCTGAGCAGAGCACATCAGAACCTTCTAGAGCTGTTATGCTAGGTTTTTGGCGGTAACCCCGCCCCTATTAATAGCTATACACTCAGGCTTCCCACCCAGTTCTTCAGTTCTTTTTTGTCCACTGTGCCGGCAGCACGCTAGGAACTTTGCTCTTGAGCTGTTTGTTTTCTCTCCTTGCTTTTTCACCTACTTCGACCACGGACTGTTTTTTTTTTTTTTTTTTTTTTACTCTTCCTTGTCTCTCTCCAAGGATATCAGGACTGATGGCTACACAACCCATTTCTGGTGACTACGCTTCTACTTAACCCTTCTTATGTGGCGGCTGCCATGCTTGCGGCCCAGTCCACTACTTCATTCAGTAGGTGTTTGTCCAGCAGAGCGAAAATGCCTGTCCATGATGGACATTTGTGCTGTCTCCTGTGCTTCGGAGAAGGGCATATTGTGGCTGTGTTCCCATTGTAAGGCATTCATCCCACAAGCATGCAAAAATAGAGAATTGTGCCTCAAAGTGATCCTCTATGAGCAGGCCCTGAAACCATCCACAGTACCAACAGCCACGGTGTTTGTATAAGATATGAATAAAAATGAATAAAATATTAATTTTATTAATGTCCATCTATCCAGTTCAAGAGATATTTTAGTGAATGGTACAGACAGCTTTAATTTGATCATTTGAATGAGATTTCAACAAACCAGTATGCTTAAATATTTTAATAGCTTCTGGTCACCACCAGAATTGCTGATTGGCAAACAATGGACAAACATAACCTCAGATTTAGACCAGTTAAGGGCCTGAAAGTTACTGATTATTTTTATCAACTCTCAAAAGGAAGATTCTAGTCTAGAAATAAATAACAAAAAGTCACCAATATATGACCCTTGTTATAGTCATGTATTCCCTATTTGAACCTACAGATCGCTAGGTTTTGGCTAATTGCACTTGCAGAGGGCTCCAGACATAATATCAAGGGAGAAAGAGGACATCCCTGTTTTGTACCCAATTCTGTATGAAAAAAGTTGGAATTTTGTGATCACTCTCTGACTTTAGTAGAGAGTTGAAAAAATTGAATCTGTTTCAAAAATTCTGATGCAAAACCAAGTTCCTTTAAGGGCTTATAAATAAACTGCCAGTTAATTTTGTCAAAAGCCTTTTCAACATCAAGTGAAATAATGGTAAGCAGGCTCAGTTTTTCTGATATTTAAAGCAATCAGATTTGTAAGTAATCTACAGTTATCAGTTCACTGCATATAATGAATAAAACCTATCAGGGCAGGGTGAATTAATGTTGTCACTGCCTTTGTAGTCTATTTGCCAGTATTGAAACTACTATTTCAACATCAACACTTAATAAACAGATGGGTCTATGGTTTGCACACCAACTATGATGTTTTCCTAGTTTAGGAATAACAGAGATAAAAGCTTAATAAAGTAAATTGGAAAGAAGCGTGACTTAAATCTGTTGATACAAACAAAAGTCTAGGAACCGTAGGGTGAACATGTTTTATGCCATTCAGTCGGAAAACCATCTAGCCTCAGGAACTTTTCATTTCTCATTGGATTCAATAATTGTTTAAATCTTTTCATTCACAAGGGAATTGCCTGACATTTTTTAATTTTATTGATCCAATTATGGCAGACTTAAACTTGAGAAAAAATATTTTAATCCAGATCATTATTATCTTGTATTTGAAAATCCTACCAATAATGATTTGGCTTTTTAAAAATAATTGCGTGGAGAGGAGAGTTTAGTTTGGTTTTTTGTTTTGTTTTTTTCATGTCCAGATTGTTTTGATGGAGAGATTTCAGACTCTTAACAGTGATACTTCCATAAACTGTGTGTGTATGTGTATTCAAATCACCTATTGACTTATAGGGACCCCATGGATTTCATAGGGTTTTCTTAGATAGACAACCAGTACTAAGAGGTGTTTGTTTTTTTGTTTTTTTTGTTTTTTTTTTTGCCAGTTCCTTCCTCTGAATTATAACCTACAGCTCCTGGTATTGGTTGGCAGTCTCTCATCCAAGTACTAACCAAGGGCTGACCCTGCTTAGCTTCCAAAATCAAACAGGATCTGGTACCTTTAGGGTATTTAGGCACCTTCTATAACTACTAGCATTGGATTCACAGTGCAGAATCCAATTCAAATCTAACAGTGCAGAATTACTTGGGACAATCAGTATAAGAGAAGACTGGTATAGTCTGCAGGGAGTTTACTTGCTGTTTTTCTTACTTACCATTATATCTGTTGTTCTTAGGTTGAAGTCAAGTTCTTCTCTAGACCTACTTGCAAAATTGTAATAATAATAATAATAATAATAATAATAATAAAATTTTATTTCTATCCCACCCCTCTGCAACGCAATCGGGGTGGCTTACAATATAAAAACTCCATAGTCCCAGTACCCTAGCCCACCCCCCCTTAAAATAATATTAAACTATAAAAGATTAAAAACATACAGTAAATTAGAAAAATATTAAAACATACAATAGTTTAAAAAAAATGATTTTTAAAAAAATGATTACAGCTCAGGGAGGACAACCGAGTCTTGGGCCGGGATAGTTATTCAGGAAAGGCCTGCCGGAAAAGATCCGTCTTGACAGCTTTTTAAAAGCAGTCTAAGGTGTTAATAAGACGGATCTCATCCGGCAGGCCATTCCATAATCTGGGAGCAACAGCGGAGAAGGCCCTCTGGGAGGTCACCGACAGCCTTGTTTTCATAGGCTGTAACAAATGTATATTAATACATTTCTAGGGGAAGGAAAAGATAGTGTTTCTTAATAAAATGTATATATACTAGTACAAATATTGAATGAGGTACTTGGCTAGCATTTCCGTGTATGCACATGTCTGAGCAGATCAGCTTTCAACATGGATTATCTCATCTTTAAAACATGCTTAATTTACACAACTGTACTCATAATGAATTTATACTTATCATTTAATTTGCAGGTTACAGATCAAAAAACCAAAGGTAAGAAGCTTTTCATTTTTCTGAAAGAATAACTTATCTTCCTCTTTCACTAGGCCTTTCTTTCTAGTACCTTTACTAGGTAAAAAGATAAAACTCATTCTAGCATTGCATAGTGTGGGAGCAGAACATGGAGAAATTGTTTTTATTTTTTAGAAATATAGAACAGATATATTGCCTTGCCCTAATTCAGGTCCTCCATGTCTGGGCAGAGAAATATCTCTGAATAGGAAAGTCTTGGGAGAGGCATACTTCATTCACTATATCAGATGCAATTTTGTAAGCTCATTTTATTTTCATCAGGATGTTTTTACACTGGCAAATGGCTTTTTTTTAATTGAATAACTGAATCACTTGTTAGTGATGGTAGAAGTTGTGGTTCCTTTCCATGCTCCTCATCCATTATTATTTTCCCTTTAAAAAAAAGACATTGGGAATTAATGGAATCTGTTTTCTCTCTAATAGGGAAATAATAACACAATGGAAAATTAGAACACATGGTTTAAACCAGGGACGGTGTATGTGTGGCTCAGCAGACATTGTTAGACTACAGCCCCATCAGTCTTACCTAATAGTAGTACTGGTGGGTAGTTGCTGTCTAACAACAGCGGGGGCCCACAAATTCTTGATCTGGGATTTAAATCATACTCCTGTGCCTAGTAGATATATGGTTATAAAATGTCTGAGTGTCATACTTTCTGAGGAGTAAAAATCCCAACAGATACATGTAATTGTGTATATTCCTGTTTTATGTTATAATGGCATTTTTAAAAATCACTTGTTCTTTTATGTTACTTATTGTCACATGAAACAAAAATTGGAAAGTGAGGTATCCCTGAGAATTCCAGAAAAAAAACTAAGAACAATTTGTTCTCTTAAACTTTGTCCACATACCCAAGAATTCATACGTTTTAGTTTGGCTTAGAAGGAGGTGTTTATTTTCATACCTCACCAGTTCCCATTCCAGTGTCCTTTGTAATAATATTTGTGGGGCTGGGGTTTGAAGTACCAGTCTTTCACTTTATACCAGACTTCTGATAAATTAAGCAACAGCTTCAGTCCTTTTGAGGATTATATTTCATGTGTCACTTTGAGTCACTTTCATAAGAATATGTGAACTAGGTGGTAGGCTGCATGAGATCTAACACATGACAAGACAGAGATGCTCTTAATTGGTAGAAGAGCTAACCCAAGAATTGGATTAAAGTAGAACCCCTGTATCCATGTGGGATACATTCCTGGATACCAGAAACCACGGATAATAGCAAACCTTATTAAAGTGAATGTCTTCCAGCCAGAGTTGCACTTTGAAACCTAGAAGATGTCTAGAGAAAACACCTCTCTAGGCATCTTCTATGTCCTACAGCATAGGACATAGAAGCATCCTGTGGAAGCAAATCATAGAATCGTGCTGGAGGACCTAGAAGATGCCTAGAGAGACATATTTTTTTAGACACAGGTAAGTGAATCTGCAGGTACTGGTCGTGCAGATATGGGGATATACTGTACTTCTATGTGTGATAGTACTCACTTTGAAAACATGGGGTGTGTAATCCGATGGTTATATTGGAAGTAGAGATGTGAAGGCTTGAGGAAACAATGATCACAGAAGAAAAATCTCCATCAACATTTATCTTTTTAATTAGTGAAATGTTTTTATTGTTCTTGCTCAATGTTCCAGTAACAGAATAGAATGAAAATATGTATATTTGTGTTTGATATGGAAAAAAAAATAGTGGATAGATTTCAGTTCCCCTTCATCTCTTTTCTCCTGGAAAGCCCTCCAAGAAAAAATGGTTGTTTTTTCACGTCTTAAAGAATTTCCAAAAATTTTACTTCTCTGATTGGGAACGTTGATAAAACAACTGCATTTACTTCCCGTTAGTTTCTAGGCCTACTTGAAACAGCTTGTTTAGAACTTTAAAGCCCTTTATTGTTCAGGGCCACTGGCATCCAAAAAACTGCCTCCTCCCATATTCAGCCAGTCTGCTCTTTAAGTTCATTTAAAGAGGCCCTCGTCTCAGTTAGGAATTCATGTAAAGCAGGTGGCTTTTTTGTTGCTGCACTTAGACTTTGGAACCTAAACGTTCCCTTTTCAGGAAGATTCATTTTGCCCTCTGCTTATTGGTCTTTCTTCTCTGTAGTGTTAAAATCTATGTTCATGTTTTTAAGGAGCTTTTTTTATTGTGCTTTTATAATATTATATTGCTTCTACTTTAACAGGCTTTTTTGTTATTTTTGCTGTGTTGCTCTGTTTGATGGCTACAGCTTTTCAGGTGCCATATATGTATTCTAATAAATGAAAGTGGCCTACACATATTCTAACTAAATAATTTCTAGCATGGAATTATGTTTCCCCCCGAACATCTGGTTTTATCAGGTATTCAAAATACATTAGACCCCATCACCTTATGTGAATTCTACATACATCATTTTGTCCTTTAACATCTCTTTTGTTAATTTATTTCTTGTTTTATCAAGATTGAAGATAGAGCGCTTCACAGTCTGTCTGGGATTTTAGTTTCATGAACAATTTAACTACATCTGTGTACTTTACTTGGCCAGTCCTAGCTCCATATCACTTATAAACAACTGAAAAGGCACCAGTCATGATTGATTGATTACATTTTCACTACATGACATTACCCTACATTTCCACTTAAAAAAAAACAAACCTCAATGTGACTCACAGACATGAAAACAAATTAAAACAGATTAGATTGTAAAATAATTAAAATCACAATATTTGTGACAATACAAATCACCATAATAAAACAGTTTAAAAGGCCAATGTGAAAAGTTGTTTTTTCATTCCCTTCCTAAAAGCAGCGAGAGTTCCAACTGCTTGCTGTTTCTTGGGGGTCTATGAAATCACACAAATGGTTTTTGACACTGGTGCAGAAACTCTCTGAAACATTCTGGAGCTGAGTGGTCTTCGGTGGAATTCCATCTTCTCCCTCAGTGTGCATGACTGTATGTACCTCAGAAAAAATCTCCTTAGTTACTTTGTGTCTGCCATGTTAGTAACGTCTCTAGGAATGTCTTCTTCATTGGCTAACCTCATGGTGTTTCCTGTTGTTTTAATATTCAAATGTTGTTTGTTTTTACATTTTCTTAGGTTGGTCATTCATTACATCTCCAGGGTTTTTGTTGTTGCTGTTCAATAACTTTTTGTCATTGGATTTTTTATCCTGCATGTGTTGTCAGTGAATGGCTTCAAAGCCTTTATTTAAATTGTGTCCTTCTTGTGGAAGATAAATTGCCCCTTAAGATGGACGCTCTGGATGCTCGTATTGTCTGGGGGAGGAACATAATGTCGTCTATGGCTAACATTTGCCATTTTTCAAAGGAAGGGCTTAAGAACAGGCAGCTCAGTCTAAAGATGACTGCCTGGGAAGAGACCCTCAGTTCAGCTGATTTGGTTGATAAAAACTCAGTTTTGAGTATAGTTGTGTTCATTGTTAAAGAAGAAGACATGGAGGTAAAATACAGCTTCCTTGGTTCCGATATTTCTACTGATAGTTTCATTCTTACTAGTTTCAACTGATGCATCTTGACATGTTAGGCACTCATGGCATTGGGCTGACCCCAGTGCTTCCTGCCACATCACTATCTGCTTCGAGGTAGCATGAACTTCCATCTACTCTGGGCAGGACAACTTGTCCAGTTTCTTCCAGTTTATGTACTTGGGAGTCATCAGGAAATGTCAGAACCCCATTACTCAGGAGTCTCTAGAGGTCCTTTATGTTGGTTCCTATTCAGGGAAGAAATACCGGATGCTTCTCTGCATACATAAGGTGATCCTCTGAGTGAGTTTGCACTCTGTCAGGATTGAAGCAGTTAGGGATTATTTGCATACTCTGTATGCTTGGGACTCCTCTCCTCGCTACTGAGGCCAGCGTTTATCACCTCAACATCTTCAGTTTTATGGAAGTACTTCAGAATATTCTCCGTATTGCTTCTGTTTGAACCATCGCTGTCATCTGTGATACCAGTGGGAATATGATTGGAAAAATCCTCGACATCATAGGTATTTAAGATCTCTAGCTCTTTGGAGAGCACTTAATAAAGCACTCTTCTGCATATAACTATTTGCATATGGAAACAATGTATTTTGTATCCCATTATCCATCTGGTCCAACAGGTGCAATCTCCTTACAGATTTTCCTGCATGGCATGGGGTTGGACTGGATGGCCCTCGTGGTCTCTTCCAACTCTACAATTCTATGATTCCCTGAGCAGGGACCACAGCAACAACTCATGGGTGGACATTGATCAATTCAAACCCCCCCCCCCACACAAACACATACGAGGTTTGTCTATTAAATAACTAAACTGTATTTCTACTTTTCAGACAAATCAGGGAGAACTTATTGTGAATGCTTAAGTGGTGACCTTGAACTTGTGACTTTGAACTTGTCTGAACCTGCATGACAGACATCAGCACTCTTGACCATTCAATCCATTTGTTTAAAGCAGTTGTGTTGTCTGTTGTGTGCCAGAAAAATGCTAAGTTTAAAAGTCAAGAAACATGTCAATTTGAATTTTTTAATAAAATTGAACAAAACACCAACAGAATCTTTTTCTGTCTGTGACTCCTTTGATATATGGTAAAAATACCTTCCCTTTGGGAACCACAGGAATGAAGAAGAAAAACAGCCACCCAAAGGGAAGGTATTTTTACCATACATCAAAGGAGTCACAGACAGAATAGGAAAACCGATGAGGAAACACAACCTCCAAACAATCTATAGACCAACCAAAAAAATCCAAGAAATGCTACGCTCAGCGAAGGACAAAAGAGATCCTCTCATAGCTGCAGGAGTTCACCACATACCATGCAGCTGTGGACAAGTTTACATAGGGACCACTAAACTCAGTGTGCAAATACGAATCAAGGAACATGAGAGACACTGCACACTGGGCCAGCAGTAGAACAGAAAAATCACCAGTAGCAGAACATGTTATAAACAAACCTGGACACAAAATACTGTTTGAAAACACAGAAATTCTAGACCAGCCCAACAACTATC
Organism: Gambelia wislizenii; assembly: GCA_030847615.1. Classification (NCBI taxonomy): domain Eukaryota; kingdom Metazoa; phylum Chordata; class Lepidosauria; order Squamata; family Crotaphytidae; genus Gambelia; species Gambelia wislizenii. The sequence goes on along the minus strand of JAUMIR010000005.1, from coordinate 222,574,402 downwards.
ATGTCAGAATGCACAGAGAAGCTATTGAAATCCACAAACATCTGGACAACTTCAACAGGAAAGAAGAAACCTTAAAAGTAAACAAAATCTGGCTTCCAGTTTTGAAATACAATAGAATCAAAACTCAACACTTACAAAAGAATTCCAGCCAGGGACAAGAGGATTCCCAACAGATAATGGCCCATGAACTAACCATTAGCCAAACAGACACTAACGAGCCTTGCATTTCTATACCCAGAAACTAACCATTCAATTACACCAATTTACATATACTCCCCAACAGGGGTTCACAGCATATAAACTCCACACACACTCCTACCCAACCATTCTCTGAGGATGCCAGCCACAGACAGATGCAGGCAAAACATCAGAAAGAAATATTCCAGAACACGGCCTCACAGCCCGGGGGGGGGGAACACCAAGGAAAATCTGTGGAAAAACTGTTTGATTCTTCAAGACAATGCTCCTGCTCACACAGCACTTTCTGTGAAGTAGTTTTTGGCTGATAAATGCATTAATACACTTGAACGTACTTGCCAGATTTGGTGCCGTGCAACTTTTTTCTTTTCCCTAAAGTGACATTAGTGCTTAAAGGAACACATTTTGAGACAATTGATGCAGTAAAGAAGAAAATGGCAGATGTGTTGACACAGCTGACAGACACTGATCTGATCTTCACCTTCGACCAGTGGAAAACAATACTGCATCAGTATGTGAGTGTGAACAGGGGATATATTGAAGGGGACAAGCATTAGAATTGTCATACATATAACTAAAGATGGGTTATTGTATCAGTCTCGTTATTTAATAATAGGCATACCTCGTAGTTCATTGTTGGGATTGTCCAGTAATAGAGTTCTTCACTTCAGAGACCAAGAAATACAGTTTGGTTGATGAAAATAGTAGGAAAGTTCAGGAGGATTAGAGAGATTGCATATTGCTGGCTCAAGGTCACCCACTGGGTTTTCATAGCTGAGTGGGGATTTGAACCCTGCTCTCCAGATTGAGTCACAGTCCAGCGCTCAAACCAATATACCACACTGGCTGTATCTCACATTATTGGTTGGGTATAAGAGTGAAGCCTGATGCATCATTAGATCATGTTGTCTTGATATTGATCCTGATGAGTGAGATAGCCACTCACCAGTTTGTATGATTTCACAGAGATTATGAAGAACTGTTGTTCTTCAAAATTCATCTGTGAATTTATACAACCCTTCCCTCTCTTCTACATCTGCTTGCTTTACAGCAGACTCAGAACCAAGATTTACTTTTTTTTTTAAATAAAATATGTTTATTGTTGCATATACAGCTCATACTGGGACATGTATAGGCCGGGAACACAGGTGCCCATTTTATCCATACCCCATCCTTTAAGTTACATAAGTTCAGTTAAACAAATAAAATCATATATGACTTCCTTCGTGCAAAATAGCCCAAATATTTTATTCTCTCTTATAGCTAATATTTCTCCTCCCCATATCCTCATATCATTACATTTCTTTATTATAGTTTTCTTAATGTGTTGTTCCTATATTCTTTCTCACCTCTATTACCTTTGTTTTTTCCACGCTTCCTTTCCTCTTACTTCTTACCTTAGTATGTTTATTATTATTGTCCTCTCACCCCTCCTCATATTTCTATGTTTTCTGCTATGCATCATCTTTTCCTACAATAACTTGTTACTGGGAACCACTCATTTTCTACTCTTTGTACTGCTTTTTGATTTAATAAATGTGTTAGTTTATCATTCTCTTTCATATCTTGTATTTTGTCAAGCCAATCATCTATACTTGGCTCCTCATTGCTTTTCCATTTTGCAGCTATTACCAAACGGGCCGGTGTACAGAGATATAGCAAAATTCGCCAATATTTTCTTTCCATCTCTTTTGGCAGCATCGTGGTGATATTTAAAAGATATAATTTTGGACTCAATTCATATACTGTGTTAAATACCTTTTGGATAATCTTGTGTATCTTTAACCAAAATTTCTTTACCTTCGGGCAGGTCCACCACATATGATTTAATGTTCCTAAACCCTTTTCGCATCTCCAACAGTGTATCTCTTTAGTGCCGAATATTTTGTTTAACCTTGATGGAGTCATATACCACCTATTAGAAATCTTGAAAAAGTTCTCTTTTAGGAGCTGGCAGGCAGTGAACTTTTTTGTTTTTTTCCAAGCATCCTCCCACTCTTCTAATTCAATCACCTCTCCGATATCCCTTGCCCACTTGATCATTGCATCTCTGATTGTTTCAGTTTCAAGTTGTCTTGATTGGAGAATTTGGTATAGTCTCCCCACTTTCTTCTTTTTGTTGTCCCATATAATTTTTTCTATTTCTGTTTCCTCTTCCCATAAACCATAATCCAATTGAATTTCCATCCTTCTTTGTCAAGCCTCTCTTTTGTTTTTAAGACCATCTGATTGTCTCTCTTTATACACAGTTCTCTATAGGTAATCCACTTATCAGGTTTGCCTACATATCCCCATCTTCCGATAAATGCTTCAACCAGGGATATCCAAAGTGGGATTTTCCTGAAATATTGCATGTGTATTTCTTTCCAGGTCTGCAGGAGGGCTCTTCTTATAATATGATTATTAAATTCCTTGTGAACTGCAACCTTGTCATAGCTTAGATATGCATGCCACCCAAACCTCAATCCCTCTCCTTCTAACTGTAGCAGCTTTTGGTCTTCTAATTTAAACCATTCTCCCAACCAAAGTAGGCTGCATGCTTTGTGATAATTCTGCAAGTTCGGCACGTCCAGCCCTCCCCTTTCTGATTTCTCAGTTAAAGTTAACCATTTCACTCTTGGTTTTCTTCTGTTCCATATAAAATCGTTTAAGTCCTTCTTCCACATTTTAAATGGTCTGTTATTTGTGATAATCGGCAAATTCTGAAATAAAAACATCAATTTTGGAAGAACAGTCATCTTAATAGCCACCACATTACCCATTAATGATAAGTTCAATTTTTTCCAGATCTTTCGTTTTTCTCTTATAACCTCCCAAGTTTTTTTTTATAATTATTGTCATATTATTCAATTTCTGGTAGAGAGCTAGATCCCTAGATATTTCACTTTTTTCTCCAATTTGCAACCTGATCTTTCTTTCAATATGTCTTGTTCTTTTTTAGGTAAGTTCTTGGTCAGGATTATAGTTTTATCTTTATTGATTTTAAAACCAGCATAGTTTCCGAATTCTTCAACAGTTCCCATTAAGTAGTTGACGTTTTCTATAGGATCTTCTAATATTATGACGAGATCTTCTGCGAATGCTCTGACCTTATGTTCTTAGTTCTTAATTTTCAGACCTGCTATCCTTTCGTCCTTTCTTAACTTATTCATTAAGATTTCCATAACCATTATAAATAGTAGGGGCGATAAGGGGCAACCTTGCCTTGTGCCTTTCTGGATTACGAATTCCTGAGATCTTTCGCCGTTTATAATTATAGAAGCTCTTTGTTCTGTGTAGATTTCTGTGATATTTGCTATCATAAATTTACCAAATCCTAGTTCTTCCATCGTCCTTATCAAACAACACCAGCTTATATTATCGAACGCTTTTTCTGCATCTGCAAACACTATGGCTACTTTGCATTCGTTAAGTTTCTCCAGATATTCTAAGGCATCAACAATATTTCTAATATTGGTTGTTTGTGACCTTCCTGGTAAAAAGCCACTCTGGTCATTGTGTATTATTTCCTTTAACATCTCCTTTAAGCGAGCTGCCATCATGGTTGTGTAGATCTTATAGTCTACGTTGAGGAGGGTAATCGGGCGATAATTCTTAACGTCTGTTCTTTCCTTGCCTTCCTTCCATATCATCGTAATGTTGGCCGTTTTCCATGTGTCTGGTATGCCCTCTATATAAATTAAATTAATCACCTCTAGCACTGGTTTTGAGATTTCTTTCTCAAAAGTTTTGTAGAAGACATCCATGTAGCCATCTGGACCAGGTGCTTTGCCTTTTTTTAGGCTTTGTATCGACTTCTCCAATTCTTCTATAGTGAAAGCTTTGGACAATTCCATCCTTTGGTCTTCCGACACACACGCAAATTTGTTTTCTTTAACATAGTTATTCATACTAGTTCCCCATTCTTCTTCTACAGTTCGTTGTTTATATAATGTTGAATAATAATCCATAAATTCTTTTTCTATTTCTTCCTGTCGCTTAATAAGTTTTCCATCTGCTTTAATTTCCGTTATCACCTCTTGAAGACACGTAATTTCTGCATTGTTTTTCTCCAGATAGTGGTACACTCGTCGTCTCTTAATCTCTTGTCTTCTTCTTTCTGCTCTTCTTCATCTAATCTTTTTAGCATCTCTTTCGCTTTTTCAATCGTATTTATCCTATACCTTTTTTGCCGGTATGCGTATGATATTCCCTCCACTCATTCCCATCTGAAATTCACCCCCATTCGCGTAAGTTTTTATGTCAGTTGCTTGTAATCATGATGTTTCCTAAGTACATCTGCTGGGATGTCTTTGAATACTTGTAGTTCTTTTCCCTCAACTATCAGCTTATGTATGTAGCTCGTCTGAATAATTTTATCTTTGTATTTGGATCTAGTAAAGGAGATCACAGTATCCCTCGGAAGCTTACGTTCTTTTGCAATGAGCGAGCTGGCTCTAAACAGTTTGTCTATTTCATTTTCTATAATGCCTTCTGGAACTTCAGTATAGCTTGCTAAAGTCGGTATTAATCTGTCCTGTAAATTCTCGTACAGTTTTCTAAATTTGCTGTTCTATCTTTAATTCTGTTAACCTCTCCTTTGACCTCCTTCATCTCCATTGTCATTTTATCTAGTCTCGTTTCTATCTTTTCAAAGTCCTGTTTTATATCTTTTTCAGATTTCGCAGTTCCTCCTTTACCTCTCTCTTAAATGACTTTAGTTCTTCCAGGATTTGAAGGTTTATATCTACTTGCTTCGGTGGCATTTCTATTGACACTCTCCTACTTGAGACTTGCGAGGTGGTATATGCTCTGGGCCTAAGACCAGAGGCCATCAAGTAATTTTATTAGCAACAAAAGGACCTGTTTATAATTGCAAATATACTCATATAAATCAGTGATATATATGTGTGTGTGTGTGTGTACTGCCCGTTTACCTCAAAACTATTTCTGTTCCCCTTTCTTTAATCACCGCCTGTATACGATATATTTATTATTATTATTTCCCCCTTTTTTTCTTTTTGTTTATTTGTTTATTCTTTTTTGTTTTGTTTTTTGTTTTGTTTTTGTTTTTTTGTTTTTCTTTCTTTTCCCTTCCCCTTTGTATTCCCCTTCGTCTACTTTATCACACTTTGTTTTCCTCCTACTTGTTTCTTAGCTATTTCAATTTATTATTAGATCCCTACTGGACCACTCCTCGTCTATTTACTCCACTCCGCTTTTTCTCCTTTGCTCTCTCAACCCCATTCCTTTGTCCGCCTCTTCTCTTCTATCCCGTCTGCTCCACTCACGCTCCTTCACCCTCTGCTTGCTTCACAATCCGGGCCGTCAGTCAGTTTCTCAACCACTCAACCACTCTGTCCCGTCTGCTCCTCTTAGCCTCTTATTCCCTCTGCTTGCTTCGTAATCGCGTCCTCCCGTCTGCTCCCCAGCACCCCTACTGTCTACTCCTCTTAACCTCTTATTCCCTCTGCTTGCTTCCTCCTGTCTGTTCCTCAACCACTCAGCCACTCTGTCCCGTCTGCTCCTCTTAGCCTCTTATTCCCTCTGCTTGCTTCGTAATCGCATCCTCCCGTCTGCTCCCCAGCACCGCTACTGTCTGCTCCTCTTAACCTCTTATTCCCTCTGCTTGCTTCCTCCCGTCTGTTCCTCAACCACTCAGTCACTCTGTCCCGTCTGCCCCTCTTAGCCTCTTATTCCCTCTGCTTGCTTCGTAATCGCGTCCTCCTGTCTGTTCCTCAGCACCGTCTGCGCCTCTGTTTCCGCTACTTGCCTTTCCACCGTGTCCCACTCCGGCCGCTCTTAGGACCTCCAAAGTCGCCCACTCCACACTCCTTTATTTCCCCCCAATCCACCAAAAGAACCAAGATTTAATTGAGGTACGTATAGACATGCACACTGTCAGAGAGGGGCAGGATTGCCACTCAAGACCATCCAGCTCTAGAATGTTCCAGAGATGGTATTTGTGCAGGTGCCGAAATCCATTTGTTCTAATTCACAGATAACCTTTCAAAGACACCACATTATAGGTAAGCAACCTGTTCTTCTCAGGAAAAGGAGTGACAGAAATTGTAAAGCTGATATCAACATTTCAAATTTAGATCTTCAGAGAAAATCATACTAAATAACCAATTTAACATCAGAAACATATTTTAAAAATTAAAAAATTGTTCACATTTGGGAAAAAATATTAGCCACCTCACAAAGTCTTTGACAAAAAAAAATTGTTTTAACCTGGTGTTGGAATGAAACTAGTTGGAATGAAATGGCACCAGTTGGGTTCCTCGAGAGGAGGCTATTTCACAATTGGAATGCTACAATAGAAAAGATGTTCTCATGCATCCTCACATAATATCTTGCTCCCAGTGGTAGAACATTGAGAAGGGCTCCTCCAGCAGTTCTCATTCCTTGGTATGTATAGAGGGGGAGCTGTTCTTTCAAGTACTGAGGTCACAGGTTCTGGCAGGGAGTGCAGTTTTGTTCATAACCAGTGTAATTTATTTTAAAAACTAATGTGAATAATTTGTTGTTTTTCCCCCTCAGATTGCCTCTTCTGTAGTAATTAATGTTACCTAGCATTCCTAAGAACTGTTTGGCTGAATTATTTGATTCTGTTACACTGAAGGACATTTCTGTTCTTTCTATACCTGTAGAAATTTATTTCTCAGATTTCTTTCTCAAGAAGAAATTTCTCAAGTAGAAATTTGTTTGTCAAACCTTCCTTATGATCTGAGCATAGTGAGATTTTTGGTCATTATTGGCAGTTATTAATGGATATGTTAACTCTTTGACACACACATGGGTATGCCTGTATACATGGACATGTTAAGTTTTGCTCTTTCTCTCTGCTTTAATTTCTGTCGTGATTGTGCCATGAGATAAAATATCAACTTTGTGCTATACTGTCAGAGAAGAGAAATAGTTCAAATGTGTTTTAATCAGTCTGGAGTTTCAGTAACTTTCTGAGCTTTACAAGCTTCTCTTTTTCTGTCTTGGTAGGTAGGGTCTTTATGGATTAGACACCTTTCGGCCTAAATCTAATTGCTTGGACCAACTAACGTAGGCCATTTGAGTTAGTGGAACTTACATTTATAGTGACTTACTAAGTTCTCAGTGATTGGGTGAATATTCTATGATTGAGGCTAGCAATTGGATTTAGTCCTAGGGCTTTAGGATAGTGGTGACAGCTAACAGTACTTTCATTTTAGTTGGTGTTCCTAGAAATATAATCGCTTTTCCTGACATAGAAATTTCCCTTTCATAAATTTTGATTACCTTTTGAGAAGAACCATTGCCTTCCATTCTTTCAATATATTTAAAGTTTAAAATATTTTTCAAGCGATCGCCTCATCATAATCTTGTAATAGAGGCACACTTTGACACTGAAATCAATTCAGAACATAAGTATTTGGTTTTTTTTATTTTAGTGCCCGAAGCGACGAAACCAAGTTTAAGCCAACCAGTGACCGCTAGCCCAGTTGGCAGCTCTCCATCGCCACCTGTCAATGGTGGCAACAATGCCAAAAGGGTGGCAGTGCCGAACGGTCAACCGCCAAGCGCCGCCCGCTACATGCCTCGGGAGGTGCCGCCGCGATTCCGTTGCCAGCAGGACCACAAAGTGTTACTGAAACGTGGGCAGCCTCCTCCGCCATCCTGTATGCTCCTTGGGAGTGGAGTAGGGCTGTCTCCTTCTCCAGCACCTGGAGCAAATCCAAACAACGCACAACCAGTACCAGGAGTGTTGCTGCCGTGTGATAGTGGGACTGCAACAGGTATGAAAGCTTTTATTCTCTGCTGTTTGATTTTCATCTGGATTTTGACTTTTATGCTACATCATAACTGTAGATTTTTACTTTTTATAGCAGTTGCTTTTAACTGATAATGTTTGTCTTCTATAACCTTCCCTGAGAGGCCTGTCGCTATAGTAAATAGCTCAAGGAGAAGTACAAAAATAGGTACAGCAAAATGTATATCTAATACTAAAAGATCTTCTAGTTCACTTAACCACTCTAATTCAGACAGAAGGACTATTGACCCATTGTTTCGAATCATCTTATTAGTCTTACGAAGATGCCTAAGGAGCTGGCTGTTTCTGTGCCCTGAGAATTGAAATCCATGAAGGTGTAGGTTAGAGAGAGATAATAATAGGAGAAAATAAGTACAGTTGCCCCTCCACATTTGCAAAATTAGCATTCACGGTTTTGAATATTTGCAGTTTTGGGAGGCCCCCCCTGCCCTCCCAAAAGTAGCGACGGGGGCCTCCGAAGGCCCCATGAAGGCCTGGGGAGGGAGGGGGGAGGGCCTGGGAGGTGCCCACGGGGCCTCTGAAGGCCTTGGGAGGGAGGGGGAGGGCCGGGGAGGTGACCACGGGGCCTCTGAAGGCCCCATGGTGGCCTTGGGAGGGAGGGGGGAGGTGGCGAAAAGTGACTATGGGGCCTCTGGAGGCTCCGTGGTCGCTTTGGCGGGGGAGGGGGAGGGCAGTAATTATTCGCAGAATTTTCACATTTGCGGGGGTCTGTGGAACCTAACCCCCGCGAATGTGAAGGAATGAATGTATGTGTGTGTGTATGTGTATGTGTGTGATTGCTTGACACCTGAAACTTGATACGTGTGATAAGTGGTGGGCACCCAGGAGTGTTTGCCCTGTTACTATTATTTTTAAAATGGATTGATTTTAGTGAAAAAAAAGCCTTCAGCACCATCCGTACCAGACTTCCTTATCTAGTTGACAACAAGCTGCAGTCAGGCTTCGGAAATATTCCGAGGACCTCTAAGCAACTCCATATGTACTTCAGTGTGGATGACCATTCAAATCAGTGTTATTCAGTGCCATTTTTGTACTGTTTTTTGTATGTGTATTTAAATATAAAAATAAAAAGAGTATCCACAGCATATGGCATGTATATTGCAATCTTATAAGCACTGTACTTTTTATAGTCAAACTCAACACTTGGCTTTTCTTTTGAACACTTGCATAATCTGGCTTACATTTTATCCTAAATTCCCTCCTTCTAGTATTTTGGAAGTGTTCATTTTGATTTATTGTTTGTAAAGTATGTATTTCTTCTAAATCAAACGGGGAAGCAACTGTTAAAATTTACCTGTGCCAGTTTTGCCTCCCTGACTCTTTTGGGGGGAGTTCTTGCTTAGTTTCTAATTGTTCCTGTTCCTGTTCAAGCATAGTATTTTTTTTATTCTAAAAAATAAAAATCTTATGGTATACCAACATGAGATTGCGGTCTTCATGTTTATATAGATGTCAGCAAGTCTCTAAAACTAGAATGTCTGGAAAGGAACAGAAAAAGGGTGTGTATCATATCATCCTCCTTCAACAAGAACAACACATCCCACCCTACTTCAATTGCATATTTTCCTGTTTGTGCCTGTTGAAAATGTTCCTTGAATCTTTACTGGTTTATTTATGGTGCGTTAAGAAATTTGTTGGGAAATTAGGCAGCAAGTGGAAATTATCAAAATGCAGAACCTACAGTGGTCTGGTCCTTAACCTGTCAAATAAGCAGGGGGGCACTACATAGAATGAATGAAAGATGGTGCATATCGGGGGGGAGGGGAAGCCGTATGTGGTTGCAAAAGCATTGTGCAAAGTGCCATCTTTTTGTTCAGTCTGAGTATTGAGTCCCCTGCTTATTCAACAGCTGCCAAACTGCAGAAGGCCAGAAACCCACTGCCACATTCCCTCTGGCAAAGGGAACCAGTCCCAGCCATCCCTTCCTATTACATTCAAGATTATTGGGCTGTTTTCTAGGCGTTCGTGGAAGAGATGGAGTCTGCCCTTTTGACCCTTTTAAGTTGTATGTAACCAGAACCCATTAATTTGATGTGTGGTTGAAAAGATGGACTACACATAGATTTAATAGGTTCTGGTTATAATTGTAAAGAGTTGAAAGAGCAGACTGTCAAAAAGTAGGTGATGCCTGTAACCTCACATGGAAGCATCCTACAAGGTCCCAATATGAACAGGAATCCTATCTTGTAAATGAGCATACTTGGTCACTAGAAGAAGATGCTGAGCATGAACTTCATTGCGATTATTTATAATGTATAGGGGTGGATTTTTGGTACTTGTTTTTAAATGTCATTCTCTGGGTTGGTGAGAGGAGGAATCTAGGAATCCATTACATTTGGGTTACTTCCTTTCATCGCCCAGAGAGAGGCAGGAAGAAGAAGACAAAATCTGGCAATAGCTGAAGAGGGATGCTTACTCCTCCCCCTTCATGAGGCCAGTTCCCCCTGAGCAGAGCTCCCTTTGTTCTCTCTGGTCTGTTTCCCCCCCCCCCAGTCTTTGTTTCCTTCTTCATTATCTCTTGTGTTTCTTTGAGTTTACTAGCCCCGTCTCTCACCTCTTAAATTTCCAGCCCCCTTTCCTCTTGCATATCTCTTTTTTTAAAAAAAACCCTCCTTACCCACGTGTTTTTCCCCATCCTTCTTCACTCTTTTGGACTTCATCTTTCCCTTTTCCTTCCCTCTGCAATGGCCGATGAGTGAGAAGGAATAACCTTAAAACACACACACACACAAAGAAAGCAGCCTGAATGCAAGGCAGAACGTGCTTGAAAGGAGCAAGTCGTCCAGGACTACTCTAGGAGCAAGTCAAGGATGATGAAAAGGAGGATGCCCCCACTGTTGAATCGAATTCAGCAGGCTCAGAAGGGCTGGAAGACTCGAGCCCCAACTCCCCCGCCGCTGAAGTGGCTTCTGCAGGCATGGTGGGAGCCCAGGCAGCCAGAACGGGAGGACATCAGTGGTGAAGCTGCCTTGGAGGTCCCTGCTAATTCGCTTGAGCACCAAATCCCCTGCCGCTGAGACTGCTTCAGCAGGCATAGTTTGAGTTCAGGCAGCCAGAATGGGAAGAGATTGACAGAGAAGCTGGAGGTCCCTACGGATCCATTTGTTTTTCTGGAGCTGGACAGGGAAGTACTGTGGAAAATCGGAATGGGTGGGGGGAGGCCCATAGGGATAGGAGCCAATCCTTATCCAGACTTCAGGTGGTCCCGTCACAGAGCCCCTCTCCCTGGAACAAATGCAGCAGCACGCCTGCCTACAGCCATGCTGTAGTCTTGCTGAGCTCACTTCGTGCCATATCCAGCAACAGGCAAGATGGGGGGTTAGGTCACAGACCTCATGTCCTGCCATAGGGCATTCACCATTTTGAGGAGCGCCCCCACCATGGAAAGACATGGTGCTGGATGAGCAGGCACTGGGAGGTTTGCCATCATTTCATCCCCTTGTAAGGAAGCTCCTGAAGGGAGTTACCATCCTCCCTCAGAGAGGTCACTTAAGGATGCTCTCCTGAAAGGTAGACTTCCTGGTAGTAGTTGCCTCAGCTAGAAAGTGGTCAGAACTAGCAGCCCTGTCGGTCAGGGGAGCACCTGTGTTCCAATGGCACGGATTCTGTATCAGTGTGCCAGGACACCTGCTTTGCTCCTAGGGTCCTGTCCCCCGTTCATCGTCATTGCCACATTTCATCACAGTGGTGTCAGGTGCCAGCCTCCTAGGCTGGGGAGCACATTGTCCAGAGGACGTAGTCCAAGGCTCCTGGGACTGCCAAGAGAAGGGGAGCAGCATAAACTGGCTAGAGCTAGAGCAGCACGCCCAGCCTTACTCCACTTCACCCCCAGGCTCAATTTCCAAACAGGGAGGGATGAGACCATTCCCCCCCCCCCCCCGCCACAGGGAAGCAGCCTTATTATTCCACCGGGCAGAGAGGACAGTGACGTCGCTCTCAGCTCAGTACATGCAGGGTTCTGACAATCTACAACCAGTCTTCCTGAGCAGAGTGGTCTTTGCAGCCATAGGTGTTACAAGAACTGCAGTCCAGGTTCAGATGAATGCAGGTAGATTTATTTCCCCTGGGTCAGGGTTTGTAGAGTAACCACCTGAAGCACCCCTGCCAGATTGTTTTCGAAAACTCCAGGGTTTGAGATTTGTAGTGTAGCTGCCCAAAGCACCCCTTCCATGTTCATCCCTCACTTTGGTGGGAAGGTGCTACAAGGGATTGTCGAGGTCTAAGAAGATTCTTGGGTAGTCACTCCCTCCCTAGATCATAAGGAGCTTGGGCACATTCCAAATGTAATGGATTCCTGGATTCATCCTCTCACCAACCCAAAGAATGCCATATTGGTTACTTACCATGAAGGTGCATTCTGGGGTTGGTAGAAGGGAGGAATTCACCCCTCCTTCAGTGACTGTCTGCCTTCGTTAAAACTTATTCTCTACAAATTATTTATTCTGGGCATTGGTAGTCAGAGAACTGGCCTTGTGGAGAGCTGAGGGGGAGGAGCAAGCATCCCTCATCGGCTATCTTGAGACTTTGTCTTCATTCTGTCTCTCTCTGGGTGATGAAAGGAAGTAACCTAAATGTCATAGATTCCTGGATTCCTCCTCTTTACCAACCCCAGAATGCACCTTCATGGTAAGTAACCAATGTGGCACTTTTTTTAATGTATCGTTGCTAACTGAACAAAGTTAGCAAAGTTACTGTAAGTATGATTGCCAGAATAATGAGACAGAAAATGAGGTGGTCTTTCTTTTCCCCTTTCCCACAGCTCATGTGTGTCCTCTACCTGCTCTGGAAGGTAGGGAAACTCTGCAGAATGCAGTTTTGAATAGCACAGAGGGCTAGGTGAAGAGGGGGGGGGGAGTCCTTTGGTTGTGGTTTGGAGAGAAGAGTTTCCTCCTTGATTTGTGGACAGAGCTTCTTTCGTTAGTGGATATATATCACTGGATCCTAGTTTTAATTTCTGGAGTGAGGATCGCCTCCCCAGCCCTCCCCACCCCGTCCCCAGGCCTTTCTGGGGCCTCCGGAGATGCTCCGGAGGCCCCAGGATCGCCTCCCCACCCCGTCCCCAGGCCTTTCTGGGGCCTCCGGAGATGCTCCGGAGGCCCCAGGATCGCCTCCCCAGCCCTCCCCACCGTGTCCCCAGGCCTTCCTGGGGCCTCCGGAGCGTCTCCGGAGGCCCCAGGATCGCCTCCCCAGCCCTCCCCACCCCGTCCCCAGGCCTTTCTGGGGCCTCCGGAGATGCTCCTGAGGCCCCAGGATCGCGTCCCCAGGCCTTCCTGGGGCCTCCGGAGCGTCTCCGGAGGCCCCAGGATCGCCTCCCCAGCCCTCCCCACCCCGTCCCCAAGCCTTCCTGGGGCCTCCGGAGATGCTCCGGAGGCCCCAGGATCCCCTCCCCAGCCCTCCCCACCCCGTCCCCAGGCCTTCCTGGGGCCTCCGGAGCGTCTCCGGAGGCCCCAGGATCGCCTCCCCAGCCCTCCCCAGGCCTTCATGGGGCCTCCGGAGCGCCTCCGGGGGCCCCGTGGACGCCTCCCTGGGCCTCCCCGCTCCCTCTATGTCTTTCATGGGGCCTCTGGAGGCCCCGTGTCGCGGTTTTGGGGGGGCCCCGGGGGGGCCCTCCCAAAACCGCGAATAACCGAAACCGCGAATGTCAAGTTCGCGAATGTGGAGGGACAACTGTATATCAAAGAGATGGAAACGAGGAGGTTTCTTTTAAGACTTGAAAAATTAATAATTAAAAAAAGAAACTTTGTCATATTGTTCCTGGGGAGTTGTGTTTGCAGATGAGTTCCCTTCAAGCATTGGCTCATTCTGAGACAATAGTAATAGATTGACCAGCCAGCAAGCCGGAAGTTCTGCAAGCCTGCAGCAGCCTTTCACCCCATTCCACTGTGCCAGAAGGCTGTAGTGGGCCCTGAGGACTTTGGCAGCAGGGCAGCAGCGAGAGTGGGCGTGGCCAGGAGTGGCTGGCATTTTAAGCCACTCCCACACACCCTGGAAGCACCAGCTAGCCAGCCAGGAAGACTTAAGCTTGCAGTTGGAGTCAGCTGAGGCTGGGAATGGATTGGGGCGGAAATTGAACTTGTGCTGGGGAAAGGGAGGTATGGTCGGAACAGAGTGAACAGATGTTACAAAAGAAGGCGTGATCGCTGTTTGTTAGCTATCCCACCGTCAGTTCACCCTGTTTCCCGGAATGGATTGGAGATCGTACCCACCATTCCACAGAACCTTACTTTGCTCCTCTGCAATGCCAGGTCGGTTAAGAATAAAACATTATTTACAATCTTCTCTTGGATGAGGATGCCGATCTGGCTTGCTTCACGGATCTTGGATCGCCTGAGATGGTTAGGAATCGGAGGCACTGCACTCCAGTGGTTCCGGTCCTTCCTCTCAGGCAGGTCCCAGAGGGTGTTGCTCGGGGACAGCTGCTCCAGCAGAAAGGAGCTTACTTGTGGCGTTCCGCAGGGCGCCATCCTGTCCCCGATGCTGTTTAACATCTATATGAAGCCGCTGGGTGAGATTATTCAGAGTTATAGGGCTGGGTGTTATCAGTACGCTGATGACACCCAGATCTATTTCTCCTTGTCCTGATCGTCGGTTTCAAATTCTGATAGCGTCTCTCCTCTTAATGATTGTCTTAAAGCAGTAATGGGCTGGATGAGGAAAAAACAGATTGAGATTAAATCCAGACAAAACGGAGGTGTTCACGGTAGCGGCCCCAAAACCAGGAGTTCGGTTGCAACCCCCAGTCCTGGATGGGGTCACGCTCTCCGTTAAGGACTATGTTCGCAGTCTGGGGTGCTCCTTGATTCATCGCTACATATGACTCTTCAGGTGAATGCGACGGTCAGGAGTGCCTGTTAGCAGCTTTGGCGGATACGCCGGCTGCGCCCTTTCCTGGAAGTAAAGGACCTCAAGACTGTGGTGCATGCGCTAGTAACCTCTCGTCTAGATTTCTGCAATGCGTTCTACATGGGGCTACCCTCATGCTTGCTCCAGAAACTTCAGTTGGTACAAAATATGGCAGCCAGAGTTGTCTCAGGGACATCTCGGAGAGACCATATAACTGCAGTATTAAAATCTCTCCACTGGCTGCCTATCAGTTTTCGGGCCCAGTATAAGGTGTTGGTTGTTAACTTTAAAGCCCTAAATGGCTTGGGTCCAACTTATCTCCGGAACTGCCTCCTCCCATACAATTCTCCCCGTGCACTCCGGTCCTCTGTGAGGAATTTTCTTCAGCCAGAGGGCCTTTTCGGCAATCACCTCCAGATTGTGGAATGACCTGCTGAATGAGATCCGTCAGATGACAAGCCTGAGTAGGTTTTAAAAAAGCACTAAAGACGGTTCTCTTTCGGCAGGCCTTTCCTAATTAGATCCCGGCCTCAGGGGCTCCTGGCTTCTTTTAGTCTGCTGGCTATTTATTGTTTTTAAATATGATTTTAGATAGTTGCTTTTAATTTATATTTCTTTAATATCTTTTTATGGGGGAAGGTGGGGGTGGGTGGTGTTTTGGGATTTTTATCTGTATTGTATTTTAATTATTGTAAGCCGCCCCGATTGTTTTAACAGAAGGGCAGGGTATAAATATTATTATTATTATTATTATATTTCCATCAAAGAGTGCCAGTGTAGCCTAATAGTTTGAGTAGTTAACTGTATGCGTATAAAGTAGTTACTGAGTCATAGGTGTTGTGCTTATTGTCTGAAGTGTCATATAATATAATCTAGGTCAGGATTCTTTACATATAGGAAAGAATATTGTCCATTTAACAAGCACTCTTAGCATGAGTTAGCCTTACACATTATTCCCAATTTATTTTCTTTTACAAATGTTGTATATTTTTTTCCAATGGAAAATAAAACAGATATTTCTAACTTGCTGTTTATGGACATATTTTCTTATTATCTGCCCCACGAAAAAACTGCCAAATTAAGATTTTTTTAAAAAACAAACAAATACTAATTGTGATCACTATAGATCCTTTATGAGACATCTTAACTACTTTTGGACTGAACATATAGCATGATTACAAAATAAGGTCATGATTCTGTAGTTCTTGGGAGTTCATCCTGGATATTCTAGAATATTAGGAACAGAGAACCATTTCACAGTGTACAAATGTAGCAGTATATATATAACAGCATGTTATGTAGGTCTTTCATAGAGTCTGGATTCAAGTTGTATAGTGTTCATTGGTTATAACCAGCACTTTGAATTGTGCTTGGAACAGACCAGTAGCCTGTGAAGTTGTTGTAACATGGAGTTTCTATTCCCCTGTAACCAGTTCTAATGAGCAATTTGACTGCAGCGTCTTGGATCCACTGATGTTTTTGAAGCCAATCCCATGTAGAATGCATTATAATACTCAAAATGGGATATAACCAAGGTGTGACCCAGTGGTCTTAGCAGGTACCTCCAAGAAACAGTGCAGCTGGCACCCTTTTTATCTGTGGAAATGCATTCCTAGCCACCACTGAAATCTGGACATTCAGGCTCAATGTTATGTCAGGGAGTACACACAGGATGCTAACCTGTTCTGAACCAAAATGTCTTCCTTGAAATTAGATGGAAAGGAGAGAGATTTGAGTGTCTTTAGTGTACTGGAAACATTGAACCTGAGACAATGTCTCTTTGCAGTTTCTTTTATACCTTTTATTCCAGCGTATAAGATGACTGGTCATATAATACAACCCCCCAATTTTAAGTTAAAATATAGAGTTTGGGATATAATCACCGTATAAGACTACCTCTTATCGCGGCTTCGGGAAGGGCAGGTGGTGGCTGGAAAGCCTGCCTCCCACCAGCCAGCCAATTCAGAGGTTTGGCTGGCAAGGCTCTCCCCAGCCTGCCAACCAAACCTCCCATGTTTCCCCTGGTCAGCCCCATTGCGAGTTAGGAAAATGCAGAGGTTTGGCTGGCAAGGGTCTGCCCAGGCAGCCAGCAAAAGCTCCGTGTTTCGTATTGGCTTTCATAACTTTGCCTGTAGGTGATGGAATAGTCTGTGAAATTAAAGGACTGAGAACAGCTAATTAACTAACATTAATGATTTTAGAGCCACATTGGCAGACTTGCAAACTCCTGGAGACGAAATTCCAAAAGCTATGCAAATGGGAATCTTCCTGCCAAGTTTACCAAAATTCTACAATCCCATAATAAATACCTTGCAATTAAAGAATGATTTAACTCTACCAGAAGCTTTTATTCAGATAACAGAATTTCACCATAGACAAAACCTGATGCAAAATGATAAGTTTGAATCCAGAAATTCTAATTTTAAGCAACAGGCTAAGTTGGTTGAAAAGAAACCTCATAATGGACTGCTTTTCTTCTCTCCTGAGCTAAACGGAGGGCAATTTAACACTTCAAAGGCAAGGCAGTCATTCTCACAGCAGGGGAAAGGATCTGCTGGGAAAACTGCCCAGTTTATAAGACCACCACCACCCCGACTTTTGAGGAGATTTTTGAGGGTTAAAAAGTAGTCTTATACACCAGAACATACAGTATGTTAAAAAAGCATGGGAGACTAACTGAACCCTGAGAGACACTTCCAGCCAACACATGTGGAAAAGGAATCCCCTAGCATCGCCTTCTGACAACTGTCAAAAAGAGGATGCCAGCCACAGATGCAGGCGAAACGTCAGAAAGAAACTATTCCAGAACACGGCCTCACAGCCCAGAAACAAACCAAGGAAATCTATAAAAAAGAAAATAAAACTGGTGCCACTGTAAAGCAGTGCCCAGTGCCATGAGAGGTAGCCCAAGATACCATGAATAATCAAGACTGCTTGTAAAAGAACCAGGAATCTTCTGATTGTGAGCTTCCTAGGATGATCTCGTGGCTACTACTGGAATCCTGGAGTAGATGAACCACAGCAGGGAAATAACCATGAAAGGGCAGGAGTAATGGGGACCTAAGGTGACCCTAGAAACTAGGGTTTTTTTTCCTATGGTAGATATGAAGTGCCCCTTATCAAAAAGGATGGAAAAGTGATCAGACTATCCAAGTGCTCTTAAAATTTGTGAACAGCTTTTTATTTTATAACATAGACAGTAGAGCAGTGAGTTTTATAATATGATGAGTGCTTCAAGGGTGGTTCGCCCCCCATAACTATAAATCTTGGCTTCTCCTAATGTAAATGACTTGGGAAGTATATCCAGGACTGACAAAAGGACGTATTTCTAAATGCAGCATGTAATTAGTGTATGGAATTCACAGCCACAAAATGCTTTAACAGTCACTACCTTGGATGGGTTAAAAAATAGATTTGTGGAGTTCACATCTTAGATCTGTTAGTCTTGATAGCTAAATGAAAGATGTTCAAGTATAGTACATCTTCAATATCTCTTGCTAGGAACAAATTACAGTTAAAGATCAGCATGTTAGTCCTCTGCTATTGAGCTCCCCAGATTTGTATGGCTCAGTGAGATGCCAGTCAAATCCAGCCGGATTTCAAAAATTAGAACAAGCCTATTTTTTTCTTAGTCCCTTGCTGTGGGAGTGGATTGCACTCTCAAGATTTGTGATTGGTTGAGATTTCTCCCCAGAAAGAAACAAGTGAACAAATTCTTTGTCTTCATACTTCTAATTAAAATATGTCCAACTGAAAATGCTATATTTAAATGTTTTTATAGCTTCTCAGTATATTTTTTGCAGTAAAAGACATACTGTTCTACTGAAAAAAGGCAAGCCATGTATGCTAACACTAACTTTTCATTACTGCATCCCCCCATCCAGTTGGCATATCTATCACAAACCACATTTGGATTTAAGTTCATTTGATACTAGTCACCAGAATCTGTGAGCTAGAAAGATCTTTTCTTTGACTTTATATTACATTCTTAACTATTGAGTACTGATACGTACCGTAATAGATATGAAACGTTAAAGAGCACAAGAGCACCCTGCTGGAACATACCAGAAGTTCATGTGGTTCAGCATGCCATTTCCAACAGTAGCCAGATAGCATGCCACTGCAATCCCAAAAGCAGGCCTGAAGAAAACAACACTTCCATTTTCCCCCCATTTAGCGTCCTTAGAGGCAGCTTAAAAATATTTTTAATGCAATATTTAGATGCATACTTCATCTGAACATAGAGGCCTCATTTAAATACTATGTTGATAACTATTTATGGGCAGTCTCCTCACTGAATTTGGTAGTTTTTTTAAAGAAAACAACACCTATCTAAGTTCTATCAGCTTAATACCGTAATTTGTAGTACAAAGAATGGTTTGTAAGTAACATGAAATACAGGTGCTGCATACAACAACTCATATGTGTTGTTTGGAATCTTCTGTGTGCTTATGAATAATTCTGAGTATGTTTCCCTTTTAGATTCACCAACTGGAGGTGCTGCTGCTTCAAATTATGCAAATTCCACTTGGGGTCCTGGAGCCTCCTCCAACAGCACCAATGCCAACCCAACTCACGTCTGGGACAAGGTGATTGTAGACGGGTCTGACATGGAAGAGTGGCCTTGTATTGCCAGCAAAGATACTGAATCTTCTTCCGAAAACACCACAGACAACAATAGTGCCTCGAACCCTGGCTTAGAGAAGAACACTCTGCCAGGAAGCACCACTAGCAACAAAGGAAAAGGAAACCAGTGCCAGTCTGGAAGCTCTGGTAACGAATGTAATCTTGGGGTGTGGAAATCTGACCCTAAGGCTAAATCTATTCAATCTTCCAACCCAGCATCAGAGAGTACCAGTGGTGTAACAAACTGGAGGAACTTGAGTGGGCAGGACAGAGTTGGACCTAGTCCTGGTTTCAGTAACTTTAACCCAAATAGCAACCCATCTGCTTGGCCAGCACTAATCCAAGAGGGTAATTCAAGGAAGGGGAATTCAGAATCTGATAATGGTGGCTCCAATGCACAGATCAATACAGCAGGTCAGACTTCTAGGGAACAGCAGTCAAAGATGGAAAATGCGGGTGTTAACTTTGTCTCTGGCAGAGAACAGGCTCAAATTCACAACACTGATGGACCAAAAAATGGAAACACTAACTCCTTGAACTTAAATTCACCAAGCCCAATGGAAAATAAGGGAATGTCCTTTGAAACGGGCTTTGGGAACCCCTCCAGGAGCACTGATGCCCCTTCACAAAGCACTGGAGAGAGAAAGACTGGGAGTGTTGGGTCTTGGGGTACAGTTAGAGGGGCTTCTGGAATGGACAGTGCTTCTGGTCAAAGCAATTCTGGAAATCATGGGAACAATGGAAAGGATAGGGAGGACTCATGGAAGGGAGCTTCTGTTCAAAAATCGAATGGATCAAGAAATGATTCTTGGGATAATAGTAACAGGTCTACGGGTGATGGGTCTTGGACCATTGGCCCTCAACACTCTAGTGAAAGCAAATGGAGTGAAGGGAACAAAATGACATCAGGGGTGTCTCAGGGAGAATGGAAACAGCTGTCTGGGTCGGATGAATTGAAGATTGGAGAATGGAGTGGTCCAAACCAACCAAATTCTAGCACTGGAGCATGGGACAATCAAAAGGGCCACCCCCTTCCTGAAAATCAAGGCAATTCCCAGGCTCCCTGTTGGGGAAGATCTTCCAGTTCTACAGGAAGTGAGGTTGGAGGTCAAAGCACTGGAAGCAACCATAAAGCAGGAAGTAGTGATAGTCACAATTCTGGACGTCGATCTTACAGGCCTACACATCCTGATTGCCAAGCAGTCTTGCAGACTTTGTTGAGCAGGACTGATTTGGACCCCCGAGTGCTTTCAAATACTGGCTGGGGTCAAACTCAAATTAAGCAAGATACTGTTTGGGACATAGAAGAGATGCCAAGGGCAGAGGGAAAAGCTGATAAAGGAACTGAGGGGTGGGAGAGTTCTGCCATACAGACAAAGAGCTCAGGGGGCTGGGGAGATGCACCCAGCCAAAGCAATCAAATCAAGTCTGGATGGGGTGAGCTCTCTACTCCAACAGAATGGAAGGAGCCCAAAAACACTGGAGGATGGAATGATTATAAGAACAGTTGTTCTAACTGGGGAGGAGGAAGACCCGATGAGAAGGTGACGGCATCTTGGAATGAAAATTCCAACAAAGACCCAGGTTGGAATGGGCGGCCACCTAATCAGGGTTGGTCTTCTGGGAAGAATGGCTGGGGAGAGGATGTTGATCAAACAAAAAATAACAACTGGGAAAGTTCAGCAAGCAAGTCAATGTCAAATTGGGGTGAAGCTGGTCAAAATGAAATTGGGACTTGGGGTAATAGTGCAAATGCTAACTGTTCTTCAAAAGGAGGGTGGGATAATAATAAAAGAACTCCAACATGGAATGATACTGGTAGACAACCCAATTCCTGGAATAATCAGCCGCAGCCACACCATCAGCAGTCAGAGACCCCTGGCTCCTGGGGCCCACCACCACAGCCTCCAGGTAATGGGAGGCCACCCAATCCTAACTGGAACAGTGGGCCACAACCAAATGCCTCAAAAGATGATGAGCCAAGTGGCTGGGAAGAACCATCCCCCCAATCAATTAGTCGTAAAATGGATATTGATGATGGCACTTCAGCATGGGGAGACCCCAGTAGTTACAACTATAAGAATGTGAATCTGTGGGACAAGAATTCACAAGGTGGACAAGCTCCACGAGAACAGAATCTCCCTACTCCAAGGCCAAGCAAAGTAGCAACCTCAGGTATTGTTCTTAATTTTCTTATTATTTCACAAACTATTTATTATAGATCTAAATAAAAGAAGATAACTGCCAAGCTTGTAACTATGTGTGTAGCCTTTAAATTTACTGTTAAGTCACACATTCACACACACAAAGTTACTCTTAAAATGTGTCAGTTTAAAAATTAGATAATTGACGTGCTTATCATATTCTGTAGCTGCTCACAGGTATGGATATTTGTGTGCCTGGTGTGGCATGAAATAGAGTGGTGATTCCTCAGATCCCATGAGGTATCTCACTTCATAAAGCAGAAATAGCATAGTATAGAATGATCTGGTGGTGGTATTGCCCTAGACTGTCATCTATATGCCAGCACAGGAATTGTATTCATGTACAGTTTGCCTCCTACTACTCTGTGATGACAGTTGCTCTGTCATCAGTTCAGATCCAGCTTGTATACTTTGACTGGTGAAGCTAACCCTTAAAGCAGAGGAGAGCAACTGTCAGAGGCTGGATGGCACATTATCCCCATGGGACCCTTCCACCTGCAAAACAAAGACCAAATTTATTTTTGCCCAGAGTGGCTTTTAAGGGATGTGGAACATTTTAGGCCTTATATACAATAGGATGTGACTAGGCAGTGGGCAAAAACAAGGTAAAAACGTCCCCATGCTCTCCAAACGGGAGGTATTCACTCATAGAGCTATTCACTCATTTCCATTGAGAGAATTCCATGAGCAGAAGATGGTTTCTGTGGGTAAACCCGCTACTAGTTCAGGACATTTGTACACTATATGGTTTCCATAGCTGTTCCTATTGTCTTGCCACCAGGACTGTGTGCACTCTTTTAGTTACCGTGTGTAGTTTGCTAGAAATGATTTGCAAGGTTATGTGGGGATTGTACTTAGTTCTCCTGTTTAACAGGTTGGTACTGCTTTCAGTGGTAACTGCTCAGCAAATTATGTGCCTTCTGCTTATATACAGAATTCTCTTTCACATAGGGTCTGTGAAGATATTTCACTATAAGTAATTAAGGATTTTGTTTTGCTACATAGCCAACACGGCTACCCCTGAATGTGTTTTATAAGTAATAATGCTAGATAGCTTCCCCTTGTTAGTATCTACATCCTGTTTTTCTTCAGTAAGTATGTATAACTCCACCTGTAGGTAGCATTCAGCATGAATGTAATTCAGAATGACGGTTCATGATCTGACCTTTATGTTTTATAGTTTATTAAATGCAAATAAAACAATTGGTTATCTGGTTTTGGTATTAAATTGTTTGGCTTTTCTCAGGCATTAGAGGCTGAAGTCTAGTTCAGTAACATTATGTAGAGATCTGTTTATTGGAGAATGCTGTTGCATTGTATCAGATGTACCAAAGCACAGTGGAATCCTTCTCTTTTGCAAAGGGGTATTGGGAAGGATAATGTACACCAGGAAATGGAACAGAGGAAAGGGCTACTTATGTTTTCCATCAGTCTGTCATCCCTTATACTGCTTTTACTTTTTACTGTTGTCAGTGTTCCGGACTTATTTTTCCTATCAAACTGTAGGTAATGGGAACTGTTAAACACCCCTGCAATGTAATGTGTACCTTGCCTTATATACTATCATTTTCCTGTCTCATTCAGCTATGCCTTTTAAAAATGCTAATCTAAAGTCTTTCCTTCAGTTTAGTATACTAAATTTTTAATTCAGATAACCTGTATTGTGTGTAGGACCAGACTCAAATCTTACTACTGCAATATTGCACTGTTTATTGAGTGCTTTCTTCTAGAACTAAAAATGAAATAGTATGAAATCTAGAACAAATAGTAAAATATGAAATATGACAGAATGGGGTCACGGTTTTTTTCTGAGTAATGCTGTGCTAAATGTCAGAAGGCAACTCCAATTCATAAAAAGTGCATAATCAACACTCTTTCTGCATGAAGTCTGGAACAAAAGCACACCTCCTGCTCCAGATAATGGTACAGCTGCTTGGGGCGAACCAAATGAAGCTAGCCCTGGATGGGGTGAAGTTGATGATGCAGGGACTTCTACCAGTTGGGGAAATGGACCCTCTAGTGCATCAAATGCCATAAAACCCAGTAAGTACCTGCCAGTTTCCATTTCTGTTACAATTATATACGTATGTAGATTAAAATGTCTACGTTTCATAATTTTCTTTCTGTGAAATGTGGATAAACTATTGTAAAATGTAGTACATTTGGAAGTAAGTGCATATAAAGTAGATAAAGCTTTAAAGCATGTAAATAACAAAGTGTGGACGTATTTATAGCCTTAAGTAAACAAACCAATTCCTAGGATGAAATAGCATTGGTTGTTGTTGTTTTTTACTTGCATAGAATTCCTCCTTAGACTGGCCGGTGAACTTTTATTTTAGGTGGGCCTGATGTTTATTTCAGTCCCAACAGTAATAGAGGAGATTTATATGTCTGTTTGGCTTATTTCTGTTTATTGTTCAAGGATACCAGAATCACGTTGTGTAAGTAAGCAGTAAAGAATTCACTTTTTCTAGAACTAACCTGTATTACTACGCTGTAGCATTGGTTGTTTGCATCTGAGTGAATTAGGCTGATTCCATCACTAAGTGGTCAGGAAGCTTGTGAGTAGTTGCTACTTCTAATTGCTGTTTAGTGGCATATCTAGATAGCTGTGAGTAGGGTGCTAACATGGTGGGGGGGGAAGCAATATACGTGATGTGTTTTAGGGCAGTACTTCAAAGGCTGATGTGTCGGACTGGCAGTTATTTCTTCCCAATGTGCCAGAGACTGACACTTCTCTGGTTCGTGAGATGAGGAATCCAGATGTTAATCCTTACACTTGGGTTTGCCCCTCCACCACCCAGAAAAGAGGCAGGAGATTTAAATTGATCACATGGCCTGGGAGGCCATTGGTTCCACCCCTTCCTAGCCCATCCGTGGTCAGTTTTTTTCTCCTACCTCACCCAGAGTGGAGGCTTTGATGGTTCCACTTCTGTTTTTGTCTTTTACCTTACTTTCTTTTTACTTTCCTTATTTCTATCCCATTTTTCCTTTCTTCCTTCTTTCTTCCTCCTCTTGTTTACCCCCCAAAAACGACCTTTCTTTCCTCTGCTTCTCTCCCTGCACCTTTCCTCCTTACGGCCCCCACCGGGCAGAAGATGGAGAAGAAAAAGGAAAAGGACTGCTCAGAGGAGGCTGCTCCGCCGTTGATGCTTCACCAGCAGGCATTGCAGAGCGCCCAGAGCAGAGCAGTCTCTGTGCCGCAAAGCCTCGCTCTGCAGGCAGCTGGAGCGCCAGCCGCTGCCACCAGCGGCCTCCTCCCGCGGTCAAGCTGTGCTTGGCAGGCAGTAGAGGAGGAAAGAACAATGACACCGGCCTCGTTCCTGCTGGGGAGCCAACACGGGACGTGACGGGTGGTGAAGTATGTGGCCTGGTCGGGGGCAGGGGGAGCACCATGGGGGCATCATCCTCAGCCTCATGGGGGTGGTCCCAGGAGGCCCGTGAGTGTGAAGGAACAGTGCTCAGGAAGGCGGCCACCCAAGGGGCCGCGGGCGAAGGGTCCTCCGAGGAGGATGACCTGACGGACCCCCATCTTTCAGAGTCCGACGTGGCAGCCAACGATGGCGGCCGCCATTTTAGATCCAACAATTTCCCCACACACACATGGATGGCCTCAACCAGGGGATCAGGCCAGATGGCTTTTAGCCCTGATGATTTTAAGGCTGCAGAGCAGCGTGCCATACCGGCGACGAGGCAGGCCTTAGTTGAGGTCTTCGCCAGCTCCGCAAACCTCAAGCTGGCTCATTCCCCATGGCAGCACCGCGTGCATTTTGCCCAGGCCAGGGAAGGGAAGGAGCCCTCCTGATTTGGCTCCAAGGCCCGCCACAAGCCTTGTGAACCGCGGCATGGACTGCAGGCCACGAGGGACATATTCACCACTCTACGATTCAGGTCATGTGCAACAACTCAACCACGGTCCACTACATAAACAAACAGGGTGGCACCCACTCTTCTACTCTGACGAGGATAGCTTTGCAACTCTGGAACCGGTGCATTCCCAGGAAGATACATTCCATCGTGGTTCACATCCGAGGAACGGACAATACCCTTGCCGACTCCCTAAGCAGGTCGTCTCTTCATGCCCATGCATGGAGCCTTTCAGACGAGACCTTCCACTCATATCCAGGAGATGGGGGCTCCTGTCAATAGACGTGTTCACCTTGTACTCCAATTACAAAGTTCCCCGCTTTTGCTCTCGGGGCATCATAGGGCAGGGATCTCTCGGCAAAGCATTCTTATGTCAATGGTCACGGACCTCTTTCCTCCCCTTCCTCTGATAATGAGGACTCTGGATGACCACACAGACTACATCCTACTGGCCCTGTGAGGGCTGAGACAACCATGGTTCTCCCCCCTCTTCGATGTGGCACAAGGGGACTACCTTCCTCTCCCCTCATCCCCAACTCTCCTGACTCAAGCCGCCAGCACTCTCGACACCACAACCTAGGGGTTTCTCGGTTCACTGCTTGGAGGATCCACTACCCTAAGCCCGTATCCAGCAGATCCTCCTAGCATCAAGGAAACCAGCCACACTTGTAGGTCTTACTTGGCAAAGTGGTGCTGGTTTTCTGCTTTCACACAGCACCTCTCTCTCAAGGCCCAGCCCACCGATACCCACTCGGTGATGTCTTACCTGCTTCACCTTAAGGAACAGGTTTTAGCACTCTACTCCCTATAGGTCCACCTTATAGCCGTTGTGGCCCACCGGCCGGAGAGCTGTGCCTCTGCTGTTCTCTTCTAGAACACCACCATAATACCTTGCTTATCTCTGCCTACCAGTTCGGGATCTGGTATCTTCTTCGTCCCTCTCACTGGCCCTTTTCCAACTTATGGATAAGCTTCTTCAGCCCCTGGCTTCAGTTGACCTCTGCCTTCTCACCCTGAAAACGGTATTCCTTGTGGTGGTTACATTGGCGAAACGAGCCAGTAAGCTTGCGGCTCTCTGGGCAGACCACCCGTATCTCACCTTTCATAGGAACAAAGTGGTCATCCACTTTATCCCATCCTTTCTCCCTAAGGTGTTCTCATCCTACCACATGAACCAGGATTTCACCTTGCCTTCCTTTTTTCTGAATCCAATCTTCCTCTGGACAAGGCTCTCCCCACGCTCGACATTCGCAGGGCCTTGGTGTTCTACACATCATGCACAGCGTCCCTGTGGTCATCCCCTTGTTTATTTGTTACGGAGGTCGCCACCCAGGCTCGCCTGTGTCTCCTCAAAGGATTGCCCAATGATATGTCAGGTTGGTCTATTTGGCGTACCAATTGGCAAGAAGCCTCTCCCACTCGGCATCCACCTTCTCTCCACCAGGGCTGTCGCCACCACACAGGCATGGCACTGGGAGATTTTCCTTCCGGAAGTCTACAGATCATCCACCCTGGTCCCAAACATCGACCTTCCTCCACCACTATCGCCTTGATTGCAGGGCTAGAGCGGGCAACATCTTCGGCAGAGGGGTGCTGTCTTCCATCTTGGGCTGACCTTCCATAGCACATAGACCACGAAGAAGAAAGACAGATTGCTTACCTGTTACTGTAGTTCTTCGAGTGGTCATCTGTGCTCTCACACAAATCTGCCCTCCCCTCTTCTGGCAGGTCCACAACCTTTTACGACAGAAACGGAACTGAGGGGAGTAGCTTTCTGGATCTATTTGTATAGTGTTCTGGGAGGGGGTGGGGCTGCCGCCAAAAAGCTACTCAGCTCTGTAATGTTCTGTGATTGATCTGTGCATGTGTGAAGATCCCAGGTGTGTGAGGGCACGAATGATCACTCAAAGAATTACAGTTACAGGTAAGCAACCTGTCCTTATGCAGAAAATTAGAACTTGTAGTTTGAGAAATGCTGAGGTGTGCCCTAGGTTAAGAGCAAGAGTGTTCCTTTGTTTTTGCTGGCAGACAGGGGAGCAAAAAGTATATAGAAGTTGGTATGGAGTAGAAGGGAGAAATAAGCATCATAATAATTAGGGATATTTGGACACCAGGGACAGGTGGAGTCAGTTCTACTATTAAAATGTGAGTGCATTAAGCAACTAGTCTCCAGAGTGAACTGGACTGAAACTAGATTCCAGGGCATGGAACAATGGCTAGAAGGACATTTCAAAGACATAGCCATCTTAGTTTGATGTATCTGATGAAGTAGACTTAAGTCTACAAAAGCTTATGCTACCAAATTCATTCTTTCAGTTGGTCTCAAATTCATTCTTTCAGTTGGTCTACAAGTTCCTTTACATATAGAAAGGCATTTGTCACACATGATTTTTTTGATATGCGTTACCAAGAGCCTGGGTCTCAGGATATATTTAAAAAGGTTTTAATCCTCAAATTAGCACTTCTACCCAAATTGTGCTAATTTGAGGAATAAAACGTTTTTATTCCTCCTAAGATTCAGTCTTTCTTTTACATCTGAGTCATTGGATGTTTCCTTTTCCCTTTCTTTCAATACATGACATTTTCTAGTATCTTGCTAAAAATTGTTGCAGAACTGGTTTATTACTGGAGAGAGCTGTTCTTTTATATCATTGCTTTGTTTTTAACTTTCTGCCTCATTGTTATTTTGGACTATTCTCTTCAAATGTCTTTTTCTTTCATTGTGGGGCCCTTGGGCTTCAAAACTTTTGAGTACACGAACAAGATACCTCAAGTCAGGTCCTGCTGGTTTTTCTGTTTAGGCAAGAGGTATATTGTCAGAAAGTATCAACACTGCCAACAGTTACTTCACTAGGTAGGCATCAAAGAGCCATTAGCGCCTCAGAGTCCCTGGTATAGAGAAATCTTTGAAAGCTCAAATTCCAGCAGACATTTGTACCTGCCAGCCACCTTCCATGGTTCAGCTTCAGTTATAACCATCAGCATCTTTGGTATCTCAATCTCTAGCTGGCCTGCTCTCATATATCATTTCAATCCTGACCACTTTGATAGTGTTGCCAGCAGGGACAAGGGATTGGCTTTGGAATGCACAAGTTCTGTGGCTGTTAGGTTGAAATTTGGACACTAAATGAAATCAATCTTAATTAATTCATAATAAAATACATAAAAGTAGGGCAAAGAACATCATAAACAGGATAAATTGGCACCAGAACATCTTGTGCCTGTGGTTGTCACATTGTCCTTTGCATCCTGTCTCTTGATGTCACTGATTTGTATATCCACCAAGACCACCATTCTGATTGTTCAGGTCTTGTATAATAATCTGACCTTTTCTGTGCCAGTTTTAAAGAGGGTACAGCAGAGCCTGGATCTTCCTTATAAGGTAATTCAGCTTGTTTGTTCTGAGGATGAACATTGTGATACTGTCTTTTTATGAAGACCAATAATTTCTCCCTTAATGGTCTGTTGTATGAAGTCTGTTCTCGATCTCAGTCCCTGTCAGACTCAGACTCATGGCACTGTGGCTGAGATCATTGGTCGGCTTCTCTATTCTCAGATAAAATACAGACATTCCTACACTTTTCGCCCACCTGCTCTTTCAACCGTTCTAAATTACTGCCCAATACTGTATATTCAGAGTGTGACCTGCTCTTTCAACCATGCATCAAATTAATGGGTTCCAGTTATGTACAATTTAAAAGGGTTGAAAGAGCAGTTCTGGGGCTGCAGAGAAGGACTGGGACTTCGCCTGGTTTTTGGGCAGAACATCTGTTACTTCAAAGGGGGGTGGGGTGGGGTGAGAAGGGAGGGGAATATAGGAAATTATTTTTTTAATTTTAATAACAATTAAACAGAAGAATATATGTATTAATGTTTCTGCCTTTTTTGTAAAATGTAGTAAAGAAAGGTGTAAATTAGAAACATTGAAGTTTGAAATTATGGAACTATTTATTGAACTCAGAAGAGAAAGGTAATACAAAAAAAGTTAAAACATTCAAAATCATCTTAATGAGAAGGATGAACCTGGTATGCTGCTACCAATTTAGTAATTCTCAGCTCTATTTTCATCAGCAGTAATCTTAAATCACCACGATGGACTATTTGTCATTGGTTTCTTTTTTCTTTTTTGTTAATAAATTGGTTACCGCACTGAATACATACACGTTCCACTAAATATGATGAAGGAAATGCAATTAAGAACTTTTGAATTACAGTCCATATTTCAGGATAAGCCGTAGGGATCTCCTTTTGCAGCCAGAATTGTTGGTAGCCACTTTTGAATTAAAATTTCAATTTGTCATTTGTAGTTACTTCCATCATTTCTTCTTGTAACTGTGGAGATATGTTTTGCACTTGAAAAAGGATCCAAAATCCAATCAGGTATGTTTATTTTCAAAATATCATCAAATCATTGATTAAAATTTGAACAGAGAGCATCCAAGTGCTCAGAATAAGAAAGTATGTCTTCATCTTTTTTTTTCTGCTCCTGATAAATTTGGGAACTGGCTGAATTCCCTTTGTCCAAAATTTCGTTTCTACAGAAGAAGTTTTGTCACAAATGCAGAAATAACATTTTGTTTTTAATAAATTCAGTTCATCACCTTGAAGCTGAAGATTGCTTTCATTAAATTTTTGAAACAAGTCAGTCAAGTAAGCGATGTTACTTTTGGATTGAATTAAATTGGATCGTAAAGCATCATTTTTATCTTTCAAGAACTCCAGCACCAAGTTAAACAGCTTATAAAACCTATCTAAACAGGCACACTTTGACAAGCAACAAACTTCTGTGTGAAGCAGCAAACGATTAAATTCTTCATCGTTTTCAATACAAAGCTGTTTAAATAATCTGTCATTCAATGATTTGCTTCTGATTGTGTTGATAGCTTTAATTACATATTGTAATGAATTATGTAGGCATGCACTTAAATTTTTGGCAACTAGATGTTGACAATGGATGATACAGTGTACTGTGAATACATTTGGCACCTCCTTTTTTAAATATGCAAGAAAACCTCTGCAGCGTCCTACCAACGTTGGAGCACCATTTGTGGCTACTGATAAGATACTAGTCAGAGATATTTCTTTTTCTTTAAAAAACTAATTCAGTGCATGAAATACTGATTCTCCGTTAGTATCAGTTTGCAAATATTTAGCAAATAATAATTCTTGGCAAATTTGTTCTTCCTTTGTGAACCGCATGTATTCTGAAAAGTAAAGCTTCATTTCGTGACAAAGTTGACTCATCAAATTGAATAGAAACCAAGATGTTTTTAAATAGCCACACAATGAATCTTCAGCATCTTGAGCCATTTCATCAATTCTTCTTTGCACTGTATTATTTATCAACTAAATTTTCTTGATAATATCAGATGCTGGCTTGTATAGCACAGTACGTATTACTTCACTTCTAGCCGGTATAATTAGTTCTTCACCAATAGTATGAGGTTTTTGCAATTTGGCAATCATTAACGAAATATCGTAAGAAGCAAGCAAGCCATCGCCATCTTGTGTGGTTGCAGTTGAAGTGTTTTGCCAATGTCGGTTGTTTGATAATTTTTTCTTTTAGTGTTCAAAAATAAGATAAATCCTTATCTTTTTTATCACCATGAATTTTAGTCAGATGTTCTTGTAGTCTGGAAGGCTTCATAGCTTCGTTTGATAAAACTTTCTGGCAAATCAGGCATACTGGTATTGTTTGTTTATAGGAGACTCAATAAAGGCATATTTCAAATGTTCGATATTGTCTACATTTTTTCTTTGGTTGAACCATTATTATGTGTAGAAAAAATAATTTTTTTATGGAGGTATTTTTAATTAATTTTTTAAACAAAATTTTGAAATATTTGTGTAAAAACAAACTAAAATAAATACTAATGAAATAAATAAAATGATACAGTCATCCCTTCACATTCGTGGGGGTTAGGTTGCACAGACCCCCGCGAATGAGAAAACTCCTCGAATAATAGTCACTTTCCCCTGCCTCCCCTCTCCCTCCCCAGGCCTTCATTGGGCCTTCAGAGGCCCCATGGAGGCCTCCCTGGCCCTCCCCCGGCCGTCAAGGGGCCTCTGGAGAGTCTCCGGAGGCCCCATGGATGCCTCCCTGGCTCTCCCACTCCCTCCCCAGGCCTTCACAGGGCCTCCGGAGAGTCTCCGAAGGACCTGTGGAGGCCTCCCCAGCCCTCCTCAGGCCTTCACGGGTCCTCTGGAGAGTCTCTGGAGGACCCGTGTTCGCCTCCCTGGCCCTCCCCCTCCCTCCCCAAGCGTCTCCAAAGGTGCCGTGGAGGCCTCCCTGGCCCTCCTTTCCCTCTCCAGGCCTTTACGGGGCCTTTGGAGGCCCCCTGTCGCTGCTTTTGGGAGGGCGGGGAGGGCCTCCCAAAACCGTGAATATTCAAAACCGTGAATGCTAAATTCACGAATGTGGAGGGGCAAATGTATTATTAATTGTAAAGCGCATATAATTATTGCAAAATAAATAAATAATACCAATTATAGTCGCACTATTTGTTAGTTAACTTTAACTTGTCATAATATCACAACAATCTAACTTAGGACTTTTTCGGGCGGAGAAATACACCGCAAGAGGTGTCGTCCCTCTTGCGATGCTGCTGCACGGCAGGGGGGCATTTTGTATGATGCCGTCCCCCTGCGGATTCTGTTCTGGTACAGATCGCAGCTCCAGCATCATATTTGGCTGTTTCCTAATCTCCACAGGGCGAACACCACCATCCCCACATTGCCGTGGGCAACTCTGTGCTTAAGTCCGTTCAGCAGTTCACCTACCTGGGAAGCATAATAAATAATAATAATAATAATAATAATAATATTTATATCCCGCCCCTCTGCGAGCAATCGGGGTGGCTTACAACAATAAAATAGTACACAGTATAAAACAGCTCAAAATCCCTTTCCCCCTTAAAACATTATTAAATTAATACAGATTAAAATCAATATATAATGCAATTTATTAAAAACCCTTTCAAGCAAGCAGCATCAGTTTGGAGGTCCAGAAGCAACCTCCGGAGGGGGTTCCTGAGGCTGGGGTTAGCTATTCTGGAAAAGCCTGCCTGAAGAGAACCGTCTTGACAGCCTTTTTAAAGCTGTCTGATGATGTCAATAGGTGGATCTCATCCGGCAGGCCGTTCCACAATTTGGGGGCGACAGCCGAGAAAGCCCTCTGGGAGGTGGTCGCCAGCCTAGGTCTTTGTCGCTGCAACAAATTCCTCCCAGAGGACAGGAGAGCGTGGGGAGGATTATAAGGGAGAAGGCGATCCCTGGGATAGCTTGGGCCCAAGCCATTTAGGGCTTTAAAGGTGATAACCAACACCTTGTACTAGGCCTGGAAGCTGATAGGCAGCCAGTGGAGGGACCTCAAAACCGGAGTAATGTGGTCCCTCCTAGATGTTCCTGAAACAAGCCTGGCTGCCATATTTTGTACCAGCTGTAATTTCCGAACTAAGCACAAGGGTAGCCCCATGTAGAGTGCATTGCAGAAATCTAGACGAGAGGTTACCAGCGCGTGCACAACGGTCTCAAGATCCCTTACATCTTCTTCGTGGTCTCTGTGAATCACACAGTTGGATTATTCCTGCGCCTGCGCAATGCATACGGAACCTTCTAGTATCGCTAGGCAGAATGTGCTTTGATACATTTTTGGCGGTAACTCCGCCCATCCTAACGGTCCTTTATAAGGCTTCCCACCCAAAATCCCCTCAGTTCCTTTTTTTCCGCCGCGTTTTGCAGCTCGAAGGAACCTCTCTCGCTAGCGCTATTTCTGGTTTTTTCTACTCGGACTGATTTTTGGATTACGGTACTGCTCTTCCCTTTACTTGGCTTCTTGGTGATTTTTGGCTTGACTTGGACTTTCGACTTCGTTTTTCCTCGCGCCCCTCTGGATTTGTCTCGGCTCTCTGATCTTGGTTTGACCCGGCTCGCCTCCTGACTACGCTCTCGGCTGCTCCTACAATGGCAACTAAGACCGGATTTAAAAGGTGTCTGGTGTGCCAAGCGAAGCTGCCCAGCTCTGATGGCCATTCTCGCTGCCTAATCTGTTTGGGAGAATCCCATAACGTGGATGCCTGTGTGCATTGCCGGGCCTTCCCTCCCCAGGCGAGGAAACACCGTTCGTCCCGGCTGAAGTCCTTCCTTTACGAGAAGGCCCTACTCCCCTCGGCAGCTTCTACACCTGCTATTGGATCCCCTCAGAAGCGGGGTAGATCCCTATCTCCAAAGCCTTCTGGTTCCAAACGACACCAATCCCGGAGCCCGTCTCGGCACCACTCAGTGGCCTCTGATCCAGAAGCCGTGCCCCACTCCCACAAGCATGTCTCGAGGCCGACCCCGGCTGGGGACCAAGCCTCCTCGGATTCGACGTCCGAACCCGGACGGAAGCACGGCCATCGCTCAGGATCGAGCAAAGACCGGGACTCGACCACCTCTTCCAAGGGCAAGGCTCCGAAGAACAGGAAGGAAAAACACCCTCAATCCGAGGGCAAAGAGAAAGGGGCGAAAAAGCATAAGGATACCTTGGCGGCGATACCAGTCGCAACCGCACCCATTGCTCTGCCTGAGATGGAGCTTTCTCAGCCCCAGACCCTTCCTCGAGACAGAGGTACAGAGGCCGAGCCGCCACGCTCGAGAACATCCACCCCGACTCCCTCCCTCGAAATCGTGGAGGTTGAAGTGGGTGACCCGTCGAGTATTGAAGCTGCCTCCCCAAGGTCCCCGGCGCTGGTGGTCTCCCGCTCTGAACTCTTGCGGGACCCGTCGACGGATAAGGCCCAGGAGACCGAACCTCGCCCATCGACCTCCCGCATCCAGGACGACGACCACGCGTATGGGGCTTATGATCTTGCCAGGGCGGTCTTCAGCACGCCCCTGCCCTCTCAACACTCCATTGATCTGGAGGCTGAGAAGATCTATCGCATGACGGAGGAAGCTGCCACCCGTCACATCATCTCGATGCCTCCACCTTGCATCTCCTTCCATGGATCTGGGAGGCCTCCTTCCCCAAGACCCCCACCTGCACTACGGGTCCGGGATACGGGCTGCCAGGTCTCCCCTTCTCGCCCATTGCCTCCCTGCCTCCTCCACCGCCTCCTCGCACGACTTCGCTGACTGGAAGACATCGCAGTCCTTCTCCCTCCTTGGGGTCGTCATCCTCTTCAGAAACCTCTGAGGACTACCTTCGGTACCTCCCATCGCCTCAGCCTGAGCTACTAGATGAGGACTCCTCATCGTCAACCGACGATGTGCGTTCTTTCTCCAAGCAAGTGGTAAGGATGTGTCATGCGCTCGAGTTGAGAAAGACTCTGATCCGGTTGACCCAATCTATCACCAGATCAAATCGAAAGCACCTCCCACGGCACGCGTCCCAGTACTTCCGTCACTGCTTAAGTTGTCACAAACCTCTTGGGAGAACCCATCGTCGATCCCGCCTACATCCAAGCGGATCGACCGGCTTTACAGGGTCGACGGTGATGGAATTGAATGGCTGCAGGAGCACTCCAAGCCTAACTGTTATGGTTGAGGCAGCCCAACCCCGAAGGCAACGCCGAGCGCAAACGACTCCCTCTGACCCCGAGGGCAGAAAACTTGATATCATCGGCAAGAAGCTGTACTCGGCCGCTGGTTTGAGCTTTCGCATAGCGAACTACTCAGCGTGTATGGGGGCTTACCAACAAGTCCTCTGGGAGAGGCTGGCCCCACTTATACAGGACCTCCCAGAAGAAAGGAGAAGAATGGCTCAAGCGATTTCATCAGAGGCCCAGCTCCTCGCAGGGCAACAGATGAATTCCGCGAGACACGTTGCCGACTGCGCCGCCAAGACTGTGGCTGGATCAATCGCCCTACGCCGCCATGCTTGTCTTCGATCATCGGGCCTGTCTACCCAAGCAGCCGCTACCATCGAAGACATGTCGTTCGATAGCTCCGGTCTATTCAATGGTGCGACCGATGACAAGTTGGAATTTACGCAGAAGATGAGGACCACGGCCAGAAAATACGGTATGCCGTCGTCCTCATCTTCTGCGTACCGCCCTAAGTACCGGTCGGGCTGGCACTCATCCTCCTATGGTCAAGTCCCTATGCGGGGTAACACACCACAACCATCCAGGCGTTCACGTTTCCAACAACCAATGTCGTCATCATCATCGGTGAGGAGCCAGGGATCAACCTCCAGATACCGCCTTCCTTCAAAGCAGAGGCCGAGAGACTAAGGCAGGAGGAAATTTTAAGTTGCTCCCCCTTCTTATTGATGCTTTTGTGTTTCCCTTAGACACCCCTGTTTGGAGACCGTCTGCGCTCGTTCCAGCACGCTTGGTCCACGATAACATCGGACCGCTGGGTACTCCAGATTGTCCAGCATGGCTACTGGATCGAGTTCGAAGAATTACCTCCAACAGGACAAATTCAACTCACGCCGCCCTCCCCTCCCCTCATCGAGGAGATCGACACCTTACTTCAGAAGGGGGCCATCGAACCCGTGAGTCTCGACAACCGCCACAGGTGCTTCTTTTCCAAATACTTTCTGGTACCGAAAAAGGACGGTGGTCTTCGCCCTATCTTAGACCTGAGAGGAGTGAATTGGTACATCATCCCGAAGAAATTCAGGATGAACACCCTCGCTGTTATACTCCCTCTTCTTTAACGCGGGGACTGGTTTGCGTCCATAGACCTGAAGGATGCCTACTTTCACATCGGGATCCACCCTGCACACAGGAGATTCCTGGCGTTCCAGATCGGGGACGAGGCCTACCAGTTCCGCGCCCTCCCTTTCGGTCTCTCCACAGCACCGAGAGTTTTCACGAAGGTCATGACGACGGTCGCTGCTTTCCTTCGACAACAAGGTATCATCGTGTTCCCGTACATCGACGACTGGCTCCTGGTGGCGTCGTCGAGGCTTCAGCTCGAGAGGGATATCCTCTTCACCCTAGATGTTTTGGACGCCCTGGGACTTGTTGTCAACATGGAGAAGTCCCAGTTGATCCCTGCTCAGTCCATCCAATTCATTGGCGCCCGACTGGATTCGATCTCTGGAGCAGCTTACCTTCCCAGCGATCGGTTCAACACTCTCCGGTCCCTGATCCACGCCTGCCGTCGGTCCCGCCGGATTCGAGCGCACGATGTCCAGGTTCTCCTCGGGCACATGGCGGCTACGACGTCAGTCACGCGCCTGGCCAAACTCTGATTCCGTCCACTTCAGCACTGGTTCCTGAGTGTATTCGATCACCTGAACGATGCACCGAGGCAGCTCCTCACAATGCCCCGGTCTGTTCATCGCTCCTTGGACTGGTGGCTCGATCCGCACAATGTTCTCTCGGGCGTTCCCTTCGATCCCCCTCAACCAGATGTTTCCCTCACGACGGATGCATCTCTGCACGGGCGGGGAGCCCACTTGAGTCGTCACACGATCTTGAACTCTTGGACTGCCGAAGAAAGGCAGTTGCACATCAATGTCCTGGAACTCTTAGCGGTCCAAAAAGCTCTTCGGGCCTTCGAGGTGCTGGTCCGGCACAAGACTGTTCTTCTCATTACGGACAACACCTCGGTAATGTACTACCTGAACAAGCAGGGAGGGACCAGGTCTCCTCAGCTCCTCCAACTCACTCTGCAGATATGGGACTGGTGTGTGGAAAGGAATATCACCCTCCAATCGATTCATCTTCCCGGAGAGGAGAATATTCTTGCAGACGAACTGAGCCATTCCAGTTCCAGCGTCCACGAGTGGATGCTTCACAGACAGGTGGTGCTAGGTCTCTTTCGTCGGTGGGGGACCCCTGAAGTAGACCTTTTCGCAACCGCCCAGAACAGCCAGTGTCAACAGTTCTGCTCTAGGACACCTCACAGGAACTCCAGGGGCGACGCTTTCCTGTAACAATGGAACGGAGTGTTCCTGTATCTTTTCCCCCCTATCCCCCTATTGACAAGGGTGGTGGCCAAGCTCCGTCGGGACCGATCGGATGCGATTCTTATCACACCGTGGTGGCCCCGGCAACCCTGGTTTGCACTGCTACTACTCCTGTCATGGAGACAGTTCCTCCGTCTTCCGAGCCAGCCGGATCTCTTAACCATACAGCAAGGCAGGGTCAGACATCCCGATCTCGACACTCTTCGTCTCACAGTGTGGAGGGTTGTGCCGTGAACCTGCAGCCTTCCCGTCCCATCCTCTCTCTGCCTCCAGACATTCAAATCATCGTGGATGCTGCTCGAAAGCCTTCAACTAGGAAAGCTTATTTTTATAAGTGGAAGCGTTTTAAGAAATTTCTAGCCGAAAAGGGGCTCAGCCCTGAATCCTGCTCGGTACCGAAAGTCCTTCAATTTTTGCTCTACCTCTCAGACTCGGGGTTTTCGATCTCATCTCTGAAGGGCAACTGGCAGCTATCTCAGTTGAATTCCAGGCCCTCAATCGACCATCCCCCTTTCAGGACCCGATGGTGAAGAGGTTCCTCAAGGGGTATATTAATCTTCATCCTCCAGTCCTTGAGTCTACTCCAGCCTGGAGCCTCGAACTCCTTCTGTCTCAGTTGGTGAGACGCCCTTTTGAACCAATGGCTTCTTCTGACCTCTGACTTTTGACCTGGAAGACGGCCTTTTTGGTTGCTATCACTTCTGCCCGTCGGGCGGGGGAACTCTGCTCTTCGATCAGACCCACCATATACATGCTTTCACAAACATAAGGTGATACTGAGACCGGATATCTCCTTTCTGCCGAAGGTGGTCTCCAGTTTCCACCTGAACCAGCCTATCGTCTTGCCTGCCTTGATGCAAGACCCCAAGGATGAATTCGAGCGCACCCTTCACTCCATGGATGTGTGAAGGGCGCTTGCTTTTTATATTCAGCGGACTGCACCGTTTCGACAATCATCTCAGCTCTTTGTGTCGTATGCTGGTTCGAGGAAGGGTACACCGATTTCATCGCAGCGTCTGTCGAAATGGGTGACATCGACCATCGCCCTCTGCTATGAACTCACGAAGAAGCCTTTACCGCCTCGGATTCAAGGACATTCTACAAGAGCTGTCTCCGCTTTGACTGCGTTCCTCTCGGGGGTGCCCCTGGAGGATGTTTGCCGCGCTGCGACCTGGTTTTCACCATTGACATTTATTTCACACTACAGACTGGACACTCGCTCTAGGAACGAGGCCGCCTTTGGAAGATCAGTTCTATTATCTTCCATTCAATGACTGAGTGTATTGTATATTTGGACAATTTACCTTTTCTGTATGTTGACTTGTGGGCTTCTTATGCACCATTGAATTGTCTAATACTTTTAAGAATGTGCAAAAAAAAAAAAGAAAGAAATTAGGGAGCTAGAGCTGTAGCAATCCCTTTTTGGACTAATGGTTGGGGTCTTTGTCTACTGATGCACAGGACATACCCTCCTCCAATAAGGAAGCTTGTTAGTCTACCCAGCTGTGTGATTCACAGAGACCACGAAGAAGATGGACAGGTTGCTTACCTGTAACCATAGATCTTCGAGTGGTCTTCGGTGAATTCACACAAACCCTCCCATCCTCCCCTCTATGTCCTGATACATTGTATACACATGCTTAATCTTCCTGATGCTGCAAATTGCGGCGTCATTCAAGGAACTGATAGGATTTTGGGCAGGAAGCCTTATAAAGGACCGTTAGGATGGGCGGAGTTACCGCCAAAAATGTATCAAAGCACATTCTGCCTAGCGATACTAGAAGGTTCCGTATGCTCTGCGCAGGCACAGGAATAACCGAACTGTGTGAATTCACAGAAGACCACTCGAAGATCTATGGTTACAGGTAAGCAACCTGTCCTTCCAGAAAAGGGCGCAGCTGGCGTATCAGCCGAAGATGATAGCAGGCGCTCCTGACTGTCGCATTTACCTGATTTGTCATCAGGAGCGACGAGTCAAGGAACACCCCTAGACTGCGAACACAGTCACTGGAGGAGAGTGTGACCCCCTCCAGGACTGGAGATTGCAACCCGATTCTTGGTTTCGGGGCCGCTACCGTGAGCACCTCCGTCTTGTCTGGATTCAGTCTCAATCTGTTTTTCCTCATCCAGCCCATTACTGCCCGAAGACATTCATTGAGAGAAGAGATGCCGTCAGAATTTGAGACCGACGAACGAGATACGGTGAAATAGATCTGAGTGTCATCAGCGTACTGATAACACCCAGCTCCATAACTCCGGATAATCTTACCCAGCGGCTTCATATAGATGTTAAATAACATCGGGGACAGAATAGCACCCTGTGGTACTCCACAGGTGAGCTTCCTTTTACTGGAGCTACTGTCCCCGAGCAGCACTCTCTGGGTCCTGCCTGAGAGGAAGAACCGGAACCACTGCAAAGCAGTGCCTCCAATGCCTAACTCCCTCAGGTGATCCAGAAGAATGCTGTGATCTATCGTATCAAAAGCCGCTGAGAGGTCTAGGAGCACCAACAGGGTCACACTACCCCTGTCGATGCTCAGATGCAGATCATTGGTCAAAGCAACCATGGCAGTCTCAACCCCAAAGCCTGTCCTAAAGCCAGTTTGAAATGGGTCTAGGTAATCGGTTTCATCCAAGACAGCTTGGAGTTGAAGAGCAACCGCCCTCTCGATCGCCTTGCTCAAAAATGGTAATAAAGAGACTGGCCTATAATTATTCATAGCCAGGGGGTCCAGGGAAGGTTTTTTCAAAATAGGCTTAACAGCCGCCTCCTTTAGACATGATGGAATATATCCTTCCCTGAAGGATGCATTGATGATGCTCACAAGGAACTTCCGCAATGCATCCCCTCCCTGGACGGCCAGCCAAGATGGGCAAAGGTTGAGGGTGCAGGTTGTCTTCCTCACACTACCAAGGAGCTTGTCCACGTCATCGGTACTCACAGATTGCAGCTGATCCAGTATAATTACATCGGCGGAGTCGCTGGACACCTCGTCCATTGTTTCTGTTACAGTAGTGGCATCTAGGTCGGCTCTTATCTGAGAGATTTTATCTGCAAAGAAGTTATTAAAAGCATCACAGCAGGCAGTCGTCGGGTTAAGCAGGGGATTTGGTGCAGGGGACACCTGCGCCAGCTCCCTCACCACCCTAAACAGCTCTGCTGGATGGGACTCTGCAGACGCAATACGTGCAGAGGAGAAGGATCTTTGCGCTGCACACATCGCCTCCCGATAGGACCAAAGAAAGTTCCTATGGTGAGTTCTGTCAGATAAGAGTCAAGTCTTCCGCCACCTGCGCTCTAGTCGTTGTCCAAACCGCTTCATTTCCCTAAGCTCAGGTGTATACCATGGCCTACGGTTAGAAGCGAGTTGGCAAGGACGCTTGGGAGCAATCGTGTCAATAGCTCTGGTAAGGTCGGTGTTCCACGTATTAACCATAACATCGACAGGATCTCCGGCATTTCCAACCATTAAACCCTCTAAGGCTTTCTGGAAACCCATAGGTTACATTAGCCTTCGAGGGCGGACCATTTTAATGGGTCCACCACCCCCGGTGGGGCAGATGTAGGCTCTAAGTTCCATCTTGACCAGGAAATGATCCATCCATGACAAAGCAGAGGTACTGATTACCTCCGCCCACGGATATGCCTGATCTGAACTAAAGACCGCATCGAGTGTATGACCTGCACAATGCGTGGGCCCATTGACCAATTGGGATAGGCCCATGTTTGTCATGGTCTCCATGAACTCCCGAGCCGCACCTGTTAAGCTGGTCTCGAGCGGAATGTTGAAGTCCCCCAAAGGCAACAGTCTGGGGGACTCCAGCAGCAGCTCTGAGACCAGCTGTGTCAGCTCCGTTAGGGAGTCTGCTAGATGCCAAGATTGACAGAGATCGATCACAGATTAGCAAAAGCATATAGCGCATTTGGAAGACTTTACAAAAGAGTCTGGAGTAATAAACACCTGAGGCGAAACACAAAAATCAGTGTGTATAGAGCCATTGTACTGTCTGTTCTCCTTTATGGGTCTGAAACATGGGTCACCTATCGCCACCACTACGACTCCTTGAACGCTTCCATTAGCGCTGTTTACGCACAATCCTAAATATACACTGGACTGACTATGTGACGAATGTTGCTGTCCTTGAGCAAGCAGGGATCACCAGTATTGAGGCCATGATATTGAGAACACAGCTGCGCTGGGCAGGGCGCGTTTCTAGGATGGAGGACCATCGCTTCCCCAAAATAGTACTCTACGGTGAACTCGCCATGGGTCAGTATAAGAGGGGAGCTCCCAAAAAGCGATACAATGATTCCCTAAAACAACATCTCAGGCTTAGCCAAATTGATCACCAACAATGGTCCGCCCTGGCCTCACATTGGGAGGCATGGAGACGCACTATCCACAATGCTGCAGCCTTATTTGAGAACTCACGCCGAACAAGTCTTGAAGAGAAATGACAATGCAGAAAAAATCACAACCTGGAAACATCACCCAAGGAGACCTGCTGTGTTTTCTGCAAGCGGACTTGTCTATCTCAGATTGGCCTTCTTAGTCATCAGCGTGCTTGCAGAAAGCGTGGGATGAGTCCTTCCTGAATCTTCGTTTGCGAAGAAAAGCCAGAGAATTACCCGTGATTAAGAAACAGCCACATATGACGCTGGAGCTGTGATCTGTACCGGAATCAACAGGGGAACAGCATTGTACGAAACGCCCCCCTGCCGCTCAGCCTCATTGCAAAGAGAGGGACGACCCTTCTTGCGGTGTATCTCTCTGTCCGGAAAAGTCCTCAGTTATATCACGCCATCATTTTCCTGTAATATTTACGAAAAATCTCCTGATTCATAGCGTACTCCAAAATCTGCTGGTAGTACTGCCAGTAGCCAGTACTGCCGCTGCTGTTCCAGGCTTTGGCCTTGTGATTGACCAGTCGCACGAGTGGCAGTTGCCCACAGCAATGCTCGTAGTGCTCCCGTGTTTTGGAACAGCAATTCAGTGGCACTACATGAACAGTGGCAGTGCGCAATTGCACATACCTCAATGCAAGTGAGGGAGTATTTGGGAACCGACCAATGTCCACTATGTTGTTAAAAGAAAAATTAAACGTTATTAGCAGAATACATAAATCAATTTTTCTAAATCTTCTCTCTTTCTTTTATGCTTTCACCACCCCCTTACAGTTATTAATCGCCCCCAAATGCACCTGTGGCCATCACCGCCCCCCTGGATGGCTGCAGCGTCCACCAGGGGGCGGTAGCGCCCACTTTGGGAATCACTGTGTTAATCAATGAAAAAGTCTTACAACTTTTATTTATTTATACATTTCGACAGATTGTCAGAAGAAAGGAGGGAGGTTAATTTCTAAATTTATTATTGATTGATTTATGTTTTAATTTTATATTTATTAATTTATGTTTGCTATTAGTGTAGTCCCTGAAGAAGGCCATTCAATACAATATGAAGGCCAGAACGTGTTGGGCTTTTTACAAAATGGGCAAGAGTTTTAAAAGAATAAAATATAGACCATCAATAAGCATGTGAAGACTCGTATCTTCCTTTGCATGTGGATCAGGATAGCATGCCAATTCAAACTTCTGCCATTTAACCTCACCATAGCAAAGGCAGTTTTCATAAACTGTATGGTAATGGTGTGCACCTGAGAATTCTTGGAACTGTGGTTTACCATACAGAGATGACTGGTTAATGGTATCGTTGGAGCAACACATATGTGCAAGTCTTTATCATATGTCCTTTTCATTCAGTTAGGCCTACTAATAAACAACAAAAGAAGTCTTATCTTTCAACATGGATTTTGTGCATAGGTACTTGTTGCCCATTTTTAAGCCAAAACATTTCTCTCACAGACTAGTTTCCCAGTTTTAAACTGTCAGGAGATCTAATTCTTTCTGTCCATCAAGCCACCACTTAATTGATTCAACTTGGTGACATTTATAATCAGAGTGACCCTGCAACACTGGGTTCTTCTTTCCTTTAGGCTGGAGTGTAATCCACAAGAAAAGTATATGTCTACTTGAATTTCGGAACATCTTTGTATTGGTAGCTCACGGGCACCCGATTTTGCAGTCTCTGAACAGCTAGATGAATGATGTCTGATACCTCCCATCGGTGAAGAGTTTTACATAGCAGGACTGTCAACATGCTGACTGTCATTTGTCAACAGAAAACATGACTAATTTTCATGTAACCATGAAAGGTTACAAGTAACCAAGCAAGGAGAACTTCCTCAGGGCTGTTCCTCAGATTAGTGCTAAATCTGTTCCTGGTTGCAGTTCACTTACCATGGACAAGCAGTATGATTATGGACACTTTCAGTTCCATAATGAGCTCCTCTTATCAATGGGAACTGGTATCTTGAGTGGTGAAGTATATATTTATGTTTTGGTGGAACGCCAAGGTGGACTTGTTTGCCTTACAGGGCAATGTTTTCTC
This sequence comes from Gambelia wislizenii, assembly GCA_030847615.1. Classification (NCBI taxonomy): domain Eukaryota; kingdom Metazoa; phylum Chordata; class Lepidosauria; order Squamata; family Crotaphytidae; genus Gambelia; species Gambelia wislizenii. The sequence goes on along the minus strand of JAUMIR010000005.1, from coordinate 222,530,524 downwards.
TCTCTCTCTCTCTCTCTCTCTCTCTGGCTTTTCTTCGCAAATGAAGATTCAGGAAGGACTCATCCCACGCTTTCTGCACGCGCGCTGATGACTAAAAAGGCCAATCCAAGATAAACAAGTCCGCTTGCAGAAAGCACAGCAGAAGGTCTCCTTGGGTGATGTTTCCGGGTTCATGATTCTTTCTGCGTTGTCGTTTCTCTTCAAGACTTGTTCGGCGTGAGTTCTCAGATAAGGCTGCAGCATTGTGGGTAGTGCGTCTCCATACCTCCCAATGTGAGGCCAGGGCGGACCATTGTTGGTGATAAATTTTGGCCGAGATGTTGCTTTAGGGAGTCCTTGTATCGCTTTTTTGGAGCGCCCCTCTTATGCTGACCCGTGGCGAGTTCATCGTAGAGTACTATTTTTGCGAGACGATGGTCCTCCATCCTAGATACGTGCCCTGCCCAGCGTAGCTGTGTTCTCAATATCATGGCCTCAATGCTGGTGATCCCTGCTTGCTCAAGGACAGCAACATTCATCACACTGTGCCACAAATATTGCATAAGGGGAAAGAAAATACTTTACCCTCCTCAGCTGTTTGTTCTTATACAGGTGGATAAGCGGAATCTTGTGTGCTTTTCCTTTATTTGCACTCCTCATGAGAGTTATAGCAAAGATACAAAATAATGATGCTAACCATATATTGAACATCCTTTGAGAGACAAGGCAGTCCTGGTTCTCTACTTTCCACAGAGGGTGTGCTGGCATGTGTCTCAGATTCTGGATCTCTTCATGCAGCTGTAAAGCACATCTAACATCTGTACATAGAGATCATTTGGCTTGTGGAATGAAGGAATTATTTCAGCTATCATTTCTTCCAGAACTGACTTTAGTAATGGAAGTCTGCTGAGTATTTTTACTTTCCCAGATATATGTTCAGACTAAAGATCTGGAGGATACACAGTTTTCAAATTATCACCATGAACAACTACATTTGGTCTTCTGATTAGATAAGTAGGAAGACATGTCAGTGGAATATTGACAGTTAAAGACTGTCTTGTCATTGTAAAATGCTGAGAAAATGTTGGTAGGTCCTTCTTGCATCTGTAGCCCTTTCACACTGAATAAGTACCTTCTGGATCACAGTGTCCTCTCAGTAGACAACATTACAGGTTTTATTTTGGGTATAAACGTAGATTTATGCTTCTGTTTAGGTAGCTGAACTTTAAAATTCATCATATTCAAAGACATGGCCATTTCAGTATCTGTGAGTATAAAAGAGGTCTTATAGCACCTTTGAGACATAAAATTTGTAGCATAAGCTTTCATGGACTCAGTCTACTTCATCACATGTATTTAAAATTAGTGTTGTTTCAGTTGGACAATATTTTTAGAGTTATGCAAAGCCCTACTAAATGAAGCACAAAGTTTTAAGCCTACTAATCAAATATGTATCGTATTTCATCTGTGTGATGATAATTCATTTCTGCATTATGCATATCGATGGTTTTTGAAGCTTCAATTTTGCTCTTTGTGTACTCTCAGGTTCTGTGAACCAAATACACATGGACATCCCAAAATAATTATGGGATTGTATGAAGGAAGTTGGCAAAAATTAATTTAAGGAAATATAATAAAATAGTAGAGGAGTTGCGGAAAGAGCAGCATGACTGGTCGTAAGCAAATAGAAAATATATTTAGCTAGAAACCTGAGGGATTAGAAGCTGGGCTGAACTGGCAAGAAGCAGGTACTGAACAAGATTTGAGTTATAAGGAGTGTTTTAATCTCTCTATTGGCTTTAGTGGATGAAGTTATGAAGTTACATTGTACTGAAGTTGGCCCTCCACATTCGCAGGAATTGGGGGTTTCCACCCCTGCAAAAGTTGAAAAACCACAAATATTTTTAGCCCCCAACCCCAAAGCATATTTAACACACATAAAAGTATGATCTGTGATTCAATCCACTACGGATGCTTTCGAAGTGGTGCGATTCCTTTGTTGCTGACTCCATTGCTGCCCTGTGCCATTTTTATTATGGATTTACAAGCCTCACCACACGTTTGCAATCTCTCTCAGTGTCAGGAGGCTTGCAGTCTCTATTAAAAATGACATAAGGCAGCAGCAAATAATCTGCAAATAATCAAATGCGCAAAAGTTATAAACCTGCAAATGTGAAGGATTGACTATATTCTGTGCTTTGCTTGCTGTTGCAAATGATTTGACTATAAGTATTACTTTTGTATGTAATCACTATAACAAACAGGGCACTTCTGGTGTTTGTGTCATGCATTTCCACCACGCCTTTCTGACCATTCCCTCCCATAACTGAAAAACAATAGTACATTTCAGTAGGAAAGAGATTTTCTAGGATACTGTTGGGGAGGGCATTTTCAAAAAGTGAAGTTATAACCAATCAGTATTAACAATATGAAGCTTCTGGCTATTTCTATTTTCTGTATCTATTTTTATTCATCATAGAATTCTATATAAATGTTTTTGAGACTTGATTACACCACTGTGTAATTCTAAGTGAGCATAAATAGGTTGGGATTGTGCATAACTCAGGATAGCCAGCCTGTTGCCCTCGAGATTGTTTAGACCACAATTTCCACCAGTCTTCACTGCCTTGGATAGTTGTAACGGATGGTCAAGGACTTGTGGAAGATATGCATTGACCAGCTGTGATGTAATTGATTGATCTTGCAGTATAGTGTAATAAAATTGTATTTGTTGATTGTTATAAATTACAACAATTTTAAAAATTCCTTTCAAAGGTTCCAAACCATCACAGGATGGCTGGGGGGATAATGATGGGCCAGTATCAGGAACAAGGCATTCCAGCTGGGAAGAGGAAGAAGAAGGAGGAGTCTGGAACACAGCAGGCTCTCAGGGAAGCAGTTCCTCCCATAATTCAACAAGCTGGGCACAAGGAGGAAAGAAACCACAAATTAAGGTGAGAAAATGCTTACAGGATTTCATCTTTCACTAGATAAATGAATACACATAACCTGTCCTCTCAGGTGTTAGCAGTGTAGAATCTTGATTACACACACAGAAATGCTAATATTGAAAGGTGACATTTATAATAACTAGTTTACTGTTGGGTGCAGCACATGTTAAAGTTTGCCAAAATCTTCAGGCATGAATGAAGATTTTGGAATCATCATTATTACGTCTGAGTTACAGTGACCGTATGAATGAAAGACCTCTAAGAGACCCTGTTATTAATAGTCTTGCTGAATCAGGGCCATGGCTTTCTTGAATAAATTAATCTACATGTAAAGTGGTCTTCTTTTCCTGATGCCTTTAGCTTTACAGAGCATTATCATCTTTTTCATTGAGTCATGTCTGATGATATGTCCAAAGTACAAGAGCTTCTGTTTTGTCATTTGGGCTTCTAGTAAGAGTTCAGGCTAATTTTGTTGTCAGATTTACATATTTGTATTTTGGTGGTCCATAGTGTCTGTAGTACTCTCTTTTAACACTACTTGTCAAATGATTTGATTTCCCCCCCTTGGAGCTTCTCCATTAGATAGTTTATTTGAGTTCAGGTCTTGCCATCCATTGACAACCGCATACAGTCATCTGTTTGGTTTCCTGAAAAATAAGTTTGCAATAGTCAAAATGTTAGCTTCACCAAATTTAGTAAGTCACTCTCGTGCATCATTTCAAGATCCTAGACCAAATTCTCCAACAGTGATCAATTCTGCTTTGTTTTCCCATCACCTGTGATTATCAATGTGTCTGGTTCTGGTGTATGGTCAGTTTTTTCCTGGATGCCTGCATAGAACATTGCAATTTCCTCTTCTTCTGGCTCTGTAGTTGAAGCATAAACTTGGGTTGTGGTTATATTGATCGGCCTTCCATGGAATCTTCTTGATATTGTTCAGTTAGATTTTGCATTATTTTCCCTGTCTGCTTTTGTTACATTATATCTCATTATTAATACCACCTTTTTTTCTTAATTGTCATTTCCAGAGTAAAATGTTGCTATGTCTTATTCCTGTCCACTTTAGCTTGTCACCATGTAGTTCATATTTGCCCTTTATTCTTCCCCAGTAGCTGGTTTAAGCCACTAGATCTTGTTTCATGTTGCATTGTCTCATCATATGGTTTTCAAGGTGAAAGACATTCAGGACTTCAGTGGGCCTGCCATATCAGCGGGCTAGTCGTCTGTGGAGTGCTGCATCTGTGGATGGCCATGTCCCACATTATTCGATAGGGGCATGTGCATGCAGACTTGTCAATGTGCACACACTGCCACTGATTATTATGGGCTTGAGTATCTGCATTTCCCCCCATCTTCAAACTGAACCCCCACAGATGGAAAGGGCCCACTGTACTTTAACAGCACCTTCTTCTCTACAGTACTAAGAAGAGTTAGCTAAAGTGCCACTGCTATTGTCTCTTAGATCCTCCACCAATGTCTGCTCCCATTACTGTTGCTGCCAAGTAGCTTCCTTTCCAGAGTTTATATGCTACCTTCACCAGTGGAAACAGTGTTTTTGTCTGCTAATGTGACTGCTATTCCCAAAAGAGGATGAATGCATATTAGTTTGGTGCCTCCACTTTGAGCATTCCACCTTGTTTGACCCTACCAGGAGTTTTGGGCTAGATCTCTTGAAATCCTGTGAGAGGAGTTATATGATACTTGCTTTCAGTCTAATATAATACTTGCATATTGTAGCATGCATTACATGGGAATATTTCATTCTCCAGTCATGAATAATTAGAAGTTAAAAATACAGAGAAAATTAAGTGGCACTTCCTTATCTTAAAAGTGCTGAATAGAGCATAGAACGATTGATATACCAAGCACAAAACCCGAGCATATTGAGTGTACTTAGTTTCTCACTGTCATAATAGGAAAAATAGACACATCTACAGATGAGAAGACTGCAATACTACTATGTAAAGTTTAAAAAAAAGGAACTCTTCTTTAAAGTGATCCGAATGTGCTTTATATATCTTTATATATTACTAATTTTATACACGGCTTGTGTGTGTAGTGCATACACTGACGATAATAGGGCTTTGTCTGCACAGACGTTGTGTTCCATGACATGGTCTATGGGTACATGATACAGGCACATAAAGCAAAATTAAGGATGGCTGGGTCAGATCAATGATTGTGTTGGAAACCACCTGAAAATCTCAATCACACCACAGTCGTCTGTTAGAAATTGGTCACATTTGAAACAAATATTAATTAGCGGATGAATGTATGATCTATGGGACTAGCTAGCAAGACCTCAGTCCCTTTAGCTACTTTGTATTTTGGTGCAGAGTTAATAAGGTCAAGATAGCCAGTGAGACAATAATTATTCTCTTCTTCATGATCTGTTTGTGTGACACATATGAATCACTCTGCACCTACGGCTCTGAAGGGATTTTTCAAGAAGTATTTATACTTTTTTGTGGGGAGAGGGAGTCCCTCAATCTGGTGGATATTTATACTGCTTCATTTGCCTGTCTGTGCAAGTACCAGATAGTTGACTTGAGTCTCCACTGTCAAAATTTAATGATTTAAACAAGAAGAACCAGGAGGGAGGGGCCTTGAAAATGCTGAATATGAAATTAAGAACAAGGTTTTGCGTTCCCTTTTCTTGTTCATCTCTACCAGTGATACAAAAACTTAGCACACAGATGTACTGTAGTGGTGATCATTTCTTCCTCTTCTTCCCTCACATTGGACCAACTGTTAATAATGTGCTCTGCTTTCTGTGTCCTCAATGTCAGCGTCAGCATGGATCTCAATTTCAAAGTCGCAATTGGCATTAAAACACCACATCATCAGTTTCAGGTGCATCTTTGTACATTTCTTTGATTCTGGAAAGTCCCCAAAGAAAATTTTAGAAAAGTCTCAGAAGTGTTCTTCTGGAATGGATTTAGAACCTAAAAAGAACCAGAAAAACAAGGTCGTGTCTCATTCTATTGCCCGAACTGTAAAGCAAGAAAACTGAAGCATCCTTAAGAACCATAGAAGCACCCGGCAGGATCACCTGCAAAAAATGTTTAATATTTCCAGATTGTATGACTGCTTTGAGTTTCCCCAGGGCAGGGAACACCTGCAGAGTGCCATCCTGAACTCAGAAAACAAGTTTAGGACACTGACTTATCTGTCATATTCAGCTGGTGGATCCATTTCCCTACCCCTGTCTTATGTTAGAACAGAAGCATTGCAGGTTGGTGCATTTTCTCCAGTTGATGTCCAATTTATTGGTTCATCTTTGAATAGTAAAATCTTAGACTAATCTCTCCTTTTTTCCCAAGAATTCCAGCTTTTGAGTCAACATGAGCCAACCATCACGCACGAATTATGATTTGATATAGGATTCAACTCCAGTCAGTACTGGACTAAGAAGACTGTCCTCAGAATCATATTCCCCAAGCTACAAATAGACTGTATCAGGCCTGTCAGTTTAGAGGTTAGTCCCCTGATGATGGGAATCAATTCAGTTCTCTTTATTATGATAAACAAGTCATATAAAAATGGGGATCAGAGACACCAGTCTCATTGACATTGATCCTCAGAATGTACTCCTCAGCATCAGTCCCTAGAATATTGTGACTGTAGAACTATAATGTCAAGTTCCCTTTATTCAAGATAGGCTGGGTCAGATTAGCCCAATGACAGATGGGGAGAATCAACCTGCTAAAGGTACTAGTGATCTCCCATCTATGCTGGGACAGAAGATTCCCTCCATGTTAGGACATGAACTATTATAACTACAGTCCTAGGTATGACACCAATAATTTTTATGACCGTATCATCTCTGATCACATTTCTGTTATTGTAGACCACCACCACCTATTTACTACAAACAGCTTCTTTTACAGGTTCCCTCATGACAGCATAGTGTTTCTAGATCTCTGATTTCTCCAACTTCTATATGCCACTGAAACAGCTCATCCTGTTCTCACTGAAGCATCCTCAATCACAACTTTCTTCTGTTCTCTGATTCTATCACATTGCATCTATCTGTCACATCCCAACAGGACAACCCTTTTGACTCAACAGTGGGAAATGACAGTACTGCATCAATTTCGTGAGCATAATAACAGTAAATCTGCATCATTACCAGTTCCTGCAGTGAGTGATCTACAGCATTTGTCTCCACTGAGTGATATCAGGTCGTATGTTGAGCAGATTATGCAGATGGCAAGGCATTGGAGCAGCTGATAAAAGTACTTGAACTTCAGGATACAGACTTTGTCTTCATACAGGATGAGTCTAAAACTACTTTTCCAGCTTCTAATTCAATGATTTTATCTCTTTGGAGAGTTTCTTGACAGTCCTAGCAAATATCCTCTTTAGTACTAGCTACTACTAGCAGTACTAGTTTGTACCAGTGACCAGAAGATAAGCCAACTTTATTATAGTGGAAACTTAGCAAATAAATGAACCCAAAGTACATATTCAGATAAACAATCTGGTTGCAGAAAGCACAGCAGAAGGTCTCCTTGGGTGATGTTTCCAGGTTGTGATTCTTTCTGCGTTGTCGTTTCTCGTCAAGACTTGTTCGGCGTGAGTTCTCAGATAAGGTTGCAGCATTGTGGATAGTGCGTCTCCATGCCTCCCAATGTGAGGCCAGGGCGGACCATTGTTGGTGATCAATTTGGCCAAGCCTGAGATGTCGTTTCAGGGAATCCTTGTATCGCTTTTTGGGAGCTCCCCTCTTACACTGACCCATGGCGAGTTCACTATAGAGTACTATTTTTGGGACGTGATGGTCCTCCATCCTAGAAACGTGCCCTGCCCAGCGCAGCTGTGTTCTCAATATCATGGCCTCAATGCTGGTGATCCCTGCTTGCTCAAGGACAGCAACATTCGTCACATAGTCAGTCCAGTGTATATTTAGGATTGTGCGTATACAGCACTGATGAAAGCGTTCGAGGAGTCGTAAGTGGTGGTGATAGGTGACCCAGGTTTCAGACCCATAAAGGAGAATAGACAGTACAAAGGCTCTGACTTTTGTGCTTTGCCTCAGGTGTTTATTATTCCAGACTTTTTTGTAGAGTCTTCCAAGTGCGCTATATGCCTTTGCTAATCTGTGATCGATCTCTTTGTCAATCTTGGCATCTGAGGAGATGATGCTTCCCAGGTAGGTGAACTGCTAAACGGACTTAAGCACAGAGTTGCCAACGGCAATGTGAAGATGGTGGTGTTCGTCCTGTGGTGCAGGCTGGTAAAGAACTTCTGTTTTCTTCAGGTTGACTTCCAGCCCAAACAGCTCTGCAGCTCTGCAAAGCAAGATGTTAGGCGCTGCAGAGCTGTTTCTGTGTGGGCAACAAGGGCAGCATCATCAGCGAAGAGCAGCTCACGGACTAGATAATTTAGAGTTTTAGCGCGAGCCCTCAGACAGCTTAAGTTAAACAAGCTACCATCAGTATGGTAACGTATATAGATGCCGTCTTCTTCATCAAGCCCGGCCGTACATATTCAGATCCTACTAATAAGGATGTAAATTGATTGTGATGTCTTAGAAAACATACAGTATCGGTGCTGTGTCTCTAATTGCAATGAATTACCAAACATGTATGTACTTTCCTTAGTCCCTGCATGACCTTTGGCAAGTCAGCTTATGTATGAATCACAGATACCATTGAAGAAAATCAAATTGCTTATTTATAACTGTTAATGCTTTGAGTGGTCATCTGTGAACTCACATAACTGCCTTCCTCCCCTCTGTTGCCCCACTTATCCTTCAGCTTCTTACCTGTTCAACTTGTGTTGGACTGGGAACTCAGAGAAAGAACAGGAAGATAGGGTGTGTAACACTCTGGAGAGTGTGCCAGGTTGATGCCAAAAACACTTGGCTCTAAACAGTTCTGAGGTTGTCTGCCAGGTGCAGACTGACCCATATATATGAGTTCATAGATAATCATTAAAAGAATCACTATTGCAGGTAAGCAATCCTTTCCTATTTTCCTTTCTTTTCTCTTGTGGTACATAATTTGTTCTTACCCTTTAATACACTGTTTGCAAAGTTATTTCCTGCTGAATTAATATGTGCTGGGTTTTACATGTGGCACATAAGATAGATATTTAACCTGTTCCTCTAATCTGATCATCAGGAACAGAATGCTGGAATAAGCTTACCAGTTGATTTAGTAATTCAGTACCTGCCATTCATCTGTACTACTCTGAGAAGTTCACAGAAATTTATAGTCTGGTTTATTTTCCTAAAACTCCTCTGCTCCTCTGCAATGCCAGGTCGGTGAGTAATAAGACTCATATCATCCAGGATCTTCTCTTGGATGAGGACGCCGACCTGGCTTGCTTCACGGAGACCTGGCTGGGAGAGGATAGCGCTGTCACATGGGCGCAGGTCCTCCCAGCCGGGTACTCTGTTAGCGAGCAGGTGAGAGGAAGTGGGCGGGGGGGGGGGCGGAGTGGCTCTAGTCCATAAGAACCACCTGACCTTGACCAGGATACCTGTCTGGAACACAGCCCACTTCGAGTGTATATACATAAGCCTGAAGACCAGGGACAGCTTGGGGATTCTGCTAGTCTACCGGCCACCCCGTTGTCTAGCAGACTCCCTAACTGAGCTGACACAGCTGGTCTCAGAGCTGCTTCTGGAGTCCCCCAGACTGTTGCCTTTGGGGGACTTCAACATCCCGCTCGAGATCAGCTTAACAGGTGCGGCTCGGGAGTTCATGGAGACCATGACAAACATGGGCCTATCCCAATTGGTCAATGGGCCCACGCATTGTGCAGGTCATACACTCGATGCGGTCTTTAGTTCGGATCAGGCATATCCGTGGGCGGAGGTAATCAATACCTCTGCTTTGTCATGGACGGATCATTTCCTGGTCAAGATGGAACTTAGAGCCTACATCTGCCCCACCGGGGGTGGTGGACCCATTAAAATGGTCCGCCCTCGAAGGCTAATGTAACCTATGGGTTTCCAGAAAGCCTTAGAGGGTTTAATGGTTGGAAATGCCGGAGATCCTGTCGATGTTATGGTTAATACGTGGAACACCGACCTTACCAAAGCTATTGACACGATTGCTCCCAAGCGTCCTTGCCAACTCGCTTCTAACCGTAGGCCATGGTATACACCTGAGCTTAGGGAAATGAAGCGGTTTGGACAACGACTAGAGCGCAGGTGGCGGAAGACTTGACTCTTATCTGACAGAACTCACCATAGGAACTTTCTTTGGTCCTATCGGGAGGCGATGCGTGCAGCGCAAAGATCCTTCTCCTCTGCACGTATTGCGTCTGCAGAGTCCTGTCCAGCAGAGCTGTTTAGGGTGGTGAGGGAGCTGGCGCAGGTGTCCCCTGCACCAAATCCCCTGCTTAACCCGACGACTGCCTGCTGTGATGCATTTAATAACTTCTTTGCAGATAAAATCTCTCAGATAAGAGCCGACCTAGATGTCACTATTGTAACAGAAACAATGGACGAGGTGTTCAGCGACTCCACTGATGTAATCATACTGGATCAGCTGCAATCTGTAAGTACCGATGACGTGGACAAGCTCCTTGGTAGTGTGAGGAAGACAACCTGCCCTCTTGACCCTTGCCCATCTTGGCTGGCCGTCCAGGGAGGGGATGCATTGCGGAAGTTCCTTGTGAGCATCATCAATGCATCCTTCAGGGAAGGATATATTCCATCATGTCTAAAGGAGGCGGCTGTTAAGCCTATTTTGAAAAAACCTTCCCTGGACCCCCTGGCTATGAATAATTATAGGCCAGTCTCTTTATTACTATTTTTGAGCAAGGCAATCGAGAGGGCGGTTGCTCTTCAACTCCAAGCTGTCTTGGATGAAACCGATTACCTAGACCCATTTCAAACTGGCTTTAGGACTGGCTTTGGGGTTGAGACTGCCATGGTTGCTTAGTTTCTGGAACATCTAGGAGGGACCACATTACTCCGGTTCTGAGGTCCCTCCACTGGCTGCCTATCAGCTTCCGGGCCTAGTACAAGGTGTTGGTTATCACCTTTAAAGCCCTAAATGGCTTGGGCCCAAGCTATCTCAGGGACCGCCTTCTCCCTTATAATCCTCCCCACGCTTTCCGGTCCTCTGGGAGGAATTTGTTGCAGCGACAAAGACCTAGGCTGGCGACCACCTCCCAGAGGGCTTTCTCAGCTTTCGCCCCCAAATTGTGGAAAGGCCTGCCGGATGAGATCCGCCTATTGACATCATTAGACAGCTTTAAAAAGGCTGTCAAGACGGTTCTCTTCAGGCAGGCTTTTCCAGAATAGCTAACCCCGGCCTCAGGAACCCCTTTTGGAAGTTGATGCTGGAGCTCCTAACTGTTGCTGCTCGCTAGGAAGGGTTTTTAATAACAATTGTTTTATATGTTGATTTTAATTTGTATTGATTTAATAATGTTTTAAGGGGGGGAAGGGATTTTGAGTTGTTTTATATTATGTATTATTTTACTGTTGTAAGCCACCCCGATTGTTCGCAGAGGGGTGGGATATAAATAAATATTATTATTAATTTTATTATTATTATTATTATTATTATCAAAACTTGATGAATGCATCAAGTTTAAATATTACGATAGTAATAGCATCCATTTTTCTCTTAGTATTTCAGTAACTTCCTGTTAAAACAAAACCCTGTATTAAAGATAGAAAAACAGAAACCTTGAAATAATAACTTATTTAAGACTTGTTCAGTTTTGCTTATAGGAGCTTTGATTAGAATCAGGGAATTTCATTTTTGTAGCTCCCATCTTAATCACTGTGCTACACATATTAATTTATATTTAACCCCCTGCAGTTACATTCCACAGGACTGCTGTTTTAGTCTGTTCATTTTGTATCCCATGAAGTAAACTTGTTGGTTTTTAAGGTATTCCAGAATTGTTTTTGCAGACAAGGATGCAGTGAAAAATCCTGCAACAGAAATTTATCAATTTTCTCTTTGCTTTTAGTGTTCATTAAAAGGAGGAAGTAATGATTCATGGATGAATACTTTATCTGATCAAATTTCAAATATGGGATTGCTGGTAAGGATTTTTAAATGTCAACATTCTGTTTAGAAAATGCCTTTACTGACCAAAATTTTGCAGGCTTATAAACAGCTTCCTGTCTGAGCACCTGTGGTTTCCAGAAAAGGAATCTTCAGTAAAATGGATGACATGAGGTTCTCTTCTCTTTCAGACCACTGATGTGGTGCAGCTACATACCATAGACTAATTTAAAGTTGTAATCAAGACAGGTGTTTGACATAATTAGGTGGATTTGGCTGTTTCACTTTTATTGTTGCTTATTTGTTTATGTAACATCATCTATGCATTTAACTGTTTACAAAGAACAAGTTTAATATAGGTGGAGTGTCCCTTATCCAGAATTCCAATATCTGAAATATTCCAAAATCCAAAATTGTTCACATGGGTGGCTGATACAGTGACATCTTTGTTTTCTGGTGGTTCAGTGTACACAAACCTTGTTTCATGCTATTTAAAAATATTGTGTATAAAATTACTTTGTGGCTATGAGTATAAGGTGTATATGAAACATAAAATGAATTTTGTGATTAGATTTGGGTTTCATCTCTGAGATATCTCATTATGTATATGGAAGTATTCCAAAATCCCTCTGGTTCTAAGCATTTTGGATAAGGGAGACTCAACCTGTATGGCAGTGTCCACGAACCGACAGGTTAAAAACGGTCACAGAGAGACAGCAGAAGATGATGAGGGAAATGGAGGCAGGACTAAACAAAGGAAGTATATGTGATTGCTTCAGGTCAAACAGGGTGTATTCACACTGCACAATTATAGCACTTTGATAACAGTTTAACTGCTAAGGCTCAGTCCTGTGGGATCTTAGGATATGTAGTTTGGTGAGCTACTTAGAATTTTCTAAGAGATCGATCTGTATTGTAGTACCCTAACCTACAGCAGAGAACTCAGAGTATCTCACCAAACTACAGATCCCAGAATTCCATTTGGTTGGAGCCACAGCAGCTAAACTGCTAATCAAGGTGCTGTAATTGTGTTTGCTGGTTTGGGAATGGAGAATAGAAGAAAGATAGGAAACCTAACAAATAACTTCTTTACTATGCGTTCAAATTTTAATCATTTGCTTCTCTCATTTATTAGAAGATCTGTCAGAAATGTGCCAGTGGTACAGCCTCGTCCTTCCCATTCCATAGGCAATGTAATCCCTGCCTCTGTCTGTGCCCCTTGATGCTGCCGTTGCTCAGCATTTAACATGGTTGTTGTTTTCCTCTATATCATCTGTAGGAAATATATGGCCCTCCAGATGTTCTAGAACTACAACTCCCCCTGTTGGCTGTGCTGGATAGTGCTGATAGAATTTGCAGTTCAGCATCTGTAAGGCCATACATATCCTACCACTTCTCTAGACCCAAGGCAATTGCATACTGGGGCTACACACAGCCTAGTTTTCCTTGCTACTGCTTCTCTTCTGGTAACTTGTGCCAGCAGAGTCTTTCCTCCTAATGTAAATCCGCACACAATTGAGTCCTCTTGCTTCCGAATACATTTATTGAAACCTTTTTAAAAAATATAAAGTTGGAATTATCTGTATCATAGACCTTTGTGATCCCATTGTTATCTAGCCTCAGGGATTTTAACTCACTGGATTAAATTATTTATTTTTTTGTTGGTGAGTTGAGGAGCATGTTTGTAGAAGTCAAGTACAGTATTGGGAGCAGAAGTGTACTCTGAATTCAGTTTTCTGAAAAAAGGTGACCTTTGAGGAATTATTCAAGGAGGTAAAGAAGCAGACGGCACAGATGTTCCAAACTGTACATGAGAATCCTGTCTCTTCTGCAAAGATTTCAACATCTTTGGACATATGTGAAGATATTTTAAACAGTTTGGACTGTTTGTGATTTGAGACTGTTGCCAAAATGCTTTTTGGGAAAATCTACTGCTTTAGTACATCTGCAGTCTAACTGAACCAGTAACTTAGAGTTGAAGAGTATATGTGAAGTGGGGATTAGAATTAGAATGTAATCACAGTTTGAGTCTCTTTTAAGCTTTATTTCCAATATAATGACTGTTCCTGACATAATCTAGGCCTGGGCTACAGTGAAATTCCTGTGTCAGTGTTAGGAATGGAAAAATGTCTTTATGTTTGACTTGGAGAACCCACTGCTTGGTATATCAAAGAACCAAAGTCTCAAGTGGGAAAATTAGATACAGATTGACCTATATCCCCCACATGGGATATGGATAAATGAAACCATAGATACCGAATCCATGGATATGGGGGTCTTTACTGTACTGCTGTGATAATGCTTTTAAATAATCTGTAATACTTACCCAGAGTTGGTAGTAACAAGCATGTAAGTTTCAATACAAACTCCAGTACATTCATTCAGACAGTTTCACCTTTCCGAAGTTACAGGAACATTCTGTCCCAAATTGCCAATAGAAGAATTACTTGGCAGTACATTTCAAGACTAGATGTTTCTTAAGGATGAGGTGACATTCTGGCTGCTCTTTGCAGAATATAATTCCTTGACCACAGAAACATAAGCACAGAAGTTCATATCCAGTGCAGCTCTCCAGATATCATTCTTTTCTTCTCTGTAATTCATGTATTGCTTGCTGGCAAATTATCAGCAGCATCCAAATAAGCTATGCTCAAAGTTCTGCACTCCATGTTTAGTTCTATTAGTTGTGTATTTATTCTCACAAATAAATGTCTTTCCCATTCTGAATTTTATCTTGAACTTTTTTTCCCCAAAACTGTCCCAACAGAGAGTTAGTTTTCCAGGAATTACTATGTGCTCTTCTTTTCCAGAATCAAACAGAGGACACTCCAGGCAATAAGATGGACTTACCAATAGGTGGGTATCTAATAGTTCATGGTATACACGGTAAAATTATGTCAAGCCTTTTTGTAAAGAGTCTTTAAATAACTTTGGACCATGGCCTAAGTCCAGTTATTAGACCCAACTAGACGAAACCCTTTGAACTTCACCAAGTTACAACTTAGGAAGTTCCCATGGATTTAGTAGGTCTGCTGTGCCCAGGAGTAGCAGTTGGATGTAGGTTGATTTCTATAATTTCAAAAGGAATTGGTACGCTAAATAGCAAGGAGAGGAGGAAAGCCTGAGCTGGAATAGTGAGAAGGGAATAAATATCTGGTTGCTGAGTTCATACATGATTAAGACAGCTGTCCTTGTACAAACCTAGTTGATGTTAACTGGATTGTATCTTGCTGGAAGAAAAGATTCATATTTTGTTGGGCAAGGGGCAAGATAAAAGATGTACTACCTGACTAAAGAAGTGTCGTTTTGGTTAGTTGGCATACACAGAGAAAATGCTTTTAAGGTGCTGACTGTGTATGAATGCATAGGAACATAGTAAAAATCCCCTGCCCCTCGTATAAACACAAATAAACCTGCACCTTCTTAAAGAGTATTGACAAATCTCTATTAAACTAGGATAGCTGTACCTGGTGTAACATAACATTATAGGAGACTGTAAAGCTTATAAATAAATAACCCAATATATTTATTCATATAATTCATAAATTCTTTTGCATGTTTTTTTCTCAGAATCCTTTCATCCAGTTCAGCTACATGTTATTATTTTAGGAAAAAAATATTGCATTGTTTAACATGTGGGTGGTGAGTCGCTGAGGGAGTGAGAGGAGGGGGGGCCTTGTGAAGCTGGGGCTGTAGATGCAGATTGAGTGGCAGGAGTGGATTGTGAGGTGGAGAGGGAATTTACATGTGGGTGGTGATTGGCTGAGGGAGTGAAAGGAGAGAGTGGATCGGTTGGGTATGTTTCCTAAGTGGCCAATCAGCACACAGGGAAAGGAAACTTACCCAAGTGTTTTATCTCTATTAAATTATAAGAGATTGGAGGGAATAGAGGTTGACGGATAAATGCTGTACAGGTTCTCAGCTTGTCAAGAGAAATGTCTTTGCACACTTTCACATACATGGGTATGAGTGAAAAACTAGCAATTTTCTGTTGTCTCAAATATAACAGCAATTTGCATGGATATTTCCATTCCCATTTTTACCCTCAGGTGGCCTCCAGGATAAGAAGTTTGATGTGGACAAACGGGGCATGAATCTTGGGGATTTCAATGACATTATGAGAAAGGGCCGGTCTGGTTTTCGTCCTCCTAATTCCAAAGACATGGGAACCCCGGATAGTGGGCCTTACTTTGAAAAGGTGAGACAAATTTCCCTGATAAGAATCTCCTGGAAAAGTGACTGCTTTTTTCTAGCTGCATAGTTTCCCCCATGGCATTTTTTGTATGTATGTTGTATATTAGTAGCCTTATGTTTCTCTAAACGGGTACTTTTTATATTCTAAATAATACTTGTTTGTTATATCGCAATTATGTTTGAATTTAGAGCGCCATGTTTAATTTAGTGTAATGTGTTTATTTCGTGGTCTTTGTGCCATCCCACAACCGGGTTCTGAGGGTGTACAGTGCATCTGTGAGGCTATCTAGAATTTGAATTGGTCTTGACGCTTCTGAAATTTTCTCACTGAGAGAGAGCAGATTCACCTGTTTGCACATGCACAATTAGTAGTTCAGTTCTCTTTTGAAATGTGAAACTACAGGGGGGAATCAGTCAGGATAGAGAATTTTTGCTTAATGACAGTGGTAAGTATCCAGCAGAGCAGTTTTGCTGACATAACTGGTTCTGTCAGTAGAATCTGGAGGACACAGTGCTTCCTCTCCTTTGCAACCTCCTGTGTACTCCAGAAGCCTATTCCAGAGGGCTCGAAAGGGGAAGTGTAACGTTCGATTTACACAACATGAATGCTGCAAACTCCTTTTCTGCCAACAGCCCTGCTTTTGTACCTGCTTTTCCCATTTGCCACCACGATCACTGAGGCTCATTCTCAAGACCCTCCTGGCCGATCCACCTCTTCACCCCAGTCCTTCTACTCCTTCTGCTCCTTCTCCTCCCCACTATCTCCTCCACTATGGGAGGGTCTTGAAAATGAGGTTGAGAGATAGTAGTGGCAACCTAGGAACCATAGGGACTGGCTGGTGGTTTTGACAGGAGAGGAGAAATGGGGAGAAGGCAGAACAGAAGGAGTGCAGTGAGAAAGTCGAGCTACTTAAGCAGCAGCTACAAACTCACAAATAACCCAATCCACGAAATAGAAATCTGCAAATGTGGAGAGCCAACAGTATATGCTTTTATGCACAAGCATATATTACTTACTGGAATAGAGCAATATATAAATCCATTAACAGATATCTATTTCTAGTCTGATATTGAAGTGGAAATCACAGTAAACATGTCAGTTGTACTGTAAGTGTATCCAAATGTATTGAGATGAACTAATTTTACTGATAATACTACATATTGTTTCAAGGTCAGATAATAAAATATTCCTTTTGTTTGCTACTGTGCCAATAGTTTATATTGCATTTTATTTTTCTATGTCTTCAGCTGGAAAAAACTAAGATATACCTGGATGCCTTATATGCAATAGTTCCATTACCATAATACAGAGTATACAGTGGACCCTGAGTATACCAAAATCTGTAGATGCTCAGGTCCCATTATATACAATGGCATAGTAAAATGGCATCCCTTATATAAAATGACAAACAGCAAAATTTGATTTTTAGATTTTTTTTTGAATATTTTTGAGCCATGGATGTTTAAATCTATGGATGCAGAACCCATGGATACAGAGGACTGACTGTATTTTTAATTACTGTTTTAATAAAATGAAAGCATTTACAATTATATGCCACACACTTCAGTTTAATATGCTAAATTATGCATACTTTACTTATTAAAATATGTAAATTTAGATAAGGAAGTTTAACATACTTAAATTTTCATGTAACTCCTCCCCACCTTAAAAATGTATTTCTTCTGGCTACTGTAGCAGAAATTCTTTTCTTGATGAGGAAGTTTTCTTCTCATACTTGTTTTGATCGGTTGATTGGCACTTTAGTCTGGGTGTAATGCTGTTTTTATATGTGGCGGAAATCAGTATCTTTTGAAGCTCATGTTCCTGTGGCACAAAGGAACACATTTTAAATACACCATGGATACAGATATAAAGTGTCCATTTCACATGGCCACACACATTGCTTAAATCTATTTAGCACAGCCTTGCCCAGGCTTGTGTTCTCTGATTTGTTGAATTGTTTCTCCCTGTACTGCCCAACGTATCTTTAAGGAATGAGGTTGTGGGCGGCTGGTGGAAGAGGAGGAACATCTAAGCTCTTATCTTCAATTGTGACATATTAGCACTCTGAGGCTGCATTCACAAGGAACAATAAGGTAGCATTCTAGAAAATCTTGGGTTAGTGTTCACATATTGCATGTGCAGTACTTTCATTCCCATTTAGTGCCTCCCACCAATGGGAAGTGTAGAACTAACGAGGAACCAAAAGCTCAACCTATCCAAGCCAGGACTTTTGACTTGTTGCTTTCAGAAGAAACAGCAGTTTACATTTCTTTGGCTATTCATCAAACCCTTTGGGCCTTATTAACTCACCCTAAGACTGTAATTTATAGTTTTAAAAACTTTTTAAAATGGTTTTTAACTCATTGTTTTGTTTAATACGTTTTCATTTATTTATACTTTCCTACTGTTTTTAAGCTGTTTAAGTAAGAAAGTATAAATAAACTAAAACTTATTAAACAATCTATATATATAATTCTTTTGGGTATGTTGCCTTCCCCAGTGTGCTGATTGGCTGCTCAGGAAACACACCCAACCTGCACCCAACCAATCACCACACACATGCAAATTCCCTCTCCACATCACAATCCACTGCATCACAAGGCCCCTCACTCCCTCAGCCACTCATCAGTCACAGGCTGCAATGGGATCCAGGTAGTCAACTGGCAGTGGCTGTGGCAGGGTAACAGAGTGAGTTACCGTCAGCAATTCCGGGAAAAGTGTGGAAAGCTGAGAAGGGAGAGGAGGAATTTAAATCCACTAGCCTACCTTACAGGGTTGTTATGAGGTCTACTGGGAGTTTTTTGGGGAGTTTTTTAATGGTGTATGATACGCCAGGTCCAGCTAGTATAATTGTTATTTTGTAAGCTGCCCTGAGATCTCCTGGTATAGAGTGAGGTATAAGTATTTTACTGAATAAATAAATAATTTTGTGGTTTCTAATGGGGCATGGCAAGCCAAGAGCCCCAGCCCTGATGATTTTCTGAAGTGTTGATTTATGGTTGGTTTAGATTGTATCCCTCCCACCATTGTTACTCAGGTTTAGATCACCAGATAGGTGCAACTGTGGGCATCCATTATACCAGAAAGGCACATACTAGTCACAGCCTGTATTTTGTCTCTACTACCTATGGTAGCCATAATTACTATAAAAACTGGCATGCTCATTCCTGAGTGAGTTCAGTGTTTTGATCTCTTTTAAGAGCAAACTGCACTTAAGGAATGGTCTACCACTTCATCACAAGAAGCACTTATGCCTTTATTCATTCCATCAGTTTCATTACCATCCAACATCAAGGTCTAGCAAATTCCTTACTTGCCTGGAATACAATTTCATGGTCCAAAAGGTGGAAGAGGCAACAAGGGGGTCCGCTATTTTAGATCTGATCCTAACCAACAGAGATGATCTGGTTGATGGGGTGCAAGTGGTGGGATCCTTAGGGGAGAGTGATCATGTTCTCCTGGAGTTTGTTATACAATGGAAAGGAGAAGCCAGGCATTGTCAGACACGCGTTCTCGACTTTAGGAGAGCTGATTTCAATAAACTCAGGGAAATACTGGGGGTGATCCCATGGTCAGGAATACTAAAAGAGAAGAGACCTCAAGACGGATGGGACTTTCTCAAAAGGGAGATACTGAAGGCACAATTTCAAACAGTACCATTGAGGAAGAAAAATAGAAGGTGTCTCAAGAAACCAGGATGGATGACTAAAGAACTTTCAACGGAGCTAAGTTTTAAACGGAACATGTATAGGAAATGAGAAAAGGGGGAAATCACCAAAGAATAATTCAAACAGATAGCGAACACGTGTAGGGGTAAAGTCAGAAAAGCTAAAGCGCAGAATGAGCTCAGGCTTGCTAGGGAGGTTAAGAACAATAAAAAGGGTTTTTTGGGGTATGTCCGCAGCAAAAGGAGGAAGAAAGAGATGATAGGGCCACTGCGTGGAGAAGATGGCAAAATGCTAACAGGGGACAAAGAGAAGGCAGAATTACTCAACACTTTCTTTGCCTCAGTGTTTTCAGAAAAGGAAAAGGGGGACCAACCTGAGGATAAAGGAACAGAGGACACAATAGGGGAAATCCCTCTCAAAATAAGCAAAGAGGTAGTACAGGAATACCTTCTTAATCTAAATGAATTTAAATCTCCAGGACCAGATGAACTACATCCAAGAGTATTAAAAGAGCTGGCAAATGTGATCTCAGAGCCATTGGCAATAATCTTTGAGAATTCCTGGAGAACAGGAGAAGTCCCAGCAGACTGGAGGAGGGCAAATGTTGTCCCCATCTTCAAAAAGGGGAAAAAAAGAGGATCTCAACAATTATCGTCCAGTTAGTTTGACATCAATACCAGGGAAGATACTAGAGCAGATCATTAAACAGAAAGTCTGTGAACATTTAGAAGGCAATGCCATAATCACAAAAAGTCAACATGGGTTTCAGAGAAACAAGTCATGCCAGACTAATCTGATCTCTTTTTTTGATAAAGTTACCAGGTTGGTAGATGAAGGGAACGCTGTGGACATCGCATACCTTGATTTCAGTAAGGCCTTTGACAAGGTTCCCCATGACATTCTTGCAAACAAGCTTGTAAAATGTGGGCTAGACAAGTTAACTGTTCAATGGATTTGTAATTGATTGACCGGCCGAACCCAAAGGGTGCTCAGCAGTGGCTCCCCTTCGTCTTGGAAAGATGTGACCAGTGGAGTGCCATAGGGTTCTGTACTGGGCCCAGTGCTATTCAACATCTTTATCAATGACTTGGATGATGGAATTAGGAGCATACTTATCAAATTTGCAGATGACACCAAATTAGGAGGAGTAGCTAATACCCTAGAGAACAGGATCAAAATTCAGAATGACCTGGATAGACTGAAGAGCTGGGCCAAAGCTAACAAAATGAAATTCAACATGGAGAAATGTAAAGTACTGCACTTAGGGCGGAAAAATGAAATGCATAGATATAGGATGGGAGAGACCTGGCTGAATGAGACTACGTGTGAAAGGGATCTAGGAGTCCTAGTAGACTACAAGTTGAACATGAGTCAACAGTGTGATGCGGCAGCTAAAAAGGCCAATGCGATTTTGGGCTGTATCAATAGAAGTATAGCATCTAGATCAAGGGAAGTAATAGTGCCGCTCTATTCTGCCTTGGTCAGACCTCACCTAGAATACTGTGTCCAGTTCTGGGCACCACAATTCAAAAAGGATATTGACAAACTGGAGCATGTCCAGAGAAGGGCAGCTAAAATGGTGAAAGGTCTGGAAACCATGCCTTATGAGGAGAGACTTAGGAAGCTGGGTATGTTTAGCCTGGAAAAAAGAAGGTTAAGAGGCGATACGATAGCCTTGTTTAAGTATTTGAAGGGGTGTCACGCTGAGGATGGAGCAGGCTTGTTTTCTGTTGCTCCAGAGACTGGAACACGGAGCAATGGATGCAAGCTCCAGGAACAGAGATTCCACCTCAACATGAGGAGGAACTTTTTGACAGTAAGAACTGTTTGGCAGTGGAACGCACTCCCTCGGAGCGTAGTGGGGTCTCCTTCCTTGGAGGTCTTTAAACAGAGGCTGGATTGCCATCTGTCGGGGATGCTTTGATCAAGATTTCCTGCGTGGCAGGGAGTTGGACTAAATGGCCCTCGTGGTCTCTTCCAACTCTACAGTTCTATGATTCTATGATTCTAACACCTGCCCTGAGAATATGACAACTTCTGTAGTAATTATTCTACAGCAGTTACTTTGACATCAAATTCTGTTAAACCTTGTCTTCCACAAATATCAAATATTTAGGTGTGTCATCATTCTTTATGCCTTACTTTCCACATTTGATACTAACTAGATTTAGCTAGTTGCATTTCTTTTATTAACTGCTGCTGATTCAGTCTTGACTTTCAAAGCTACTTCAATCTCTTCTTCACAGGGAATATTTAGATTCCGTTTCTAAAAACACTTCTGAATCATTCCATGATATAGCATGTTTCAGAACCTTTCCCAGGAGTTGTTGTCATTGTTATGTAAACTCATATCTTTAGAACATTATATTTGACTTTATTTTACACATATCTACAAGTATTACACATGACAACATAATCACTCTTTCTGAAGTTTAATCAGGCAATATTAACCATTAACAACAATTAATTTAGTATTTGTTCTAATGTGGCAGTTCTTGTTGCCCTCCCCATGTTCTCAGCCCTCTTGTAGAATGCCAGAGATTCCTGGGATAAGCAACTATCCACTCTCTGTACACACACACACACACACACACACATATATATATATATATAATGTAAAAATATTGATGTGCCTACCACCTTCACCATTGGTCACTTTTATCTTCAAATGACATTTCTGTAACTGTTACTTTGAGATAAGATAGAGAATGAAGGAGGCAGAAGATATGATCAGCAATCTAAGCTGATGAAAAGAGTAGACACTGGCTAGTCCATGACCTGATTTCAACGCACAAACTTATTAGAAGTCATAAAACATCATGAGTTGGGCAGGGTAACAGGAATACATAATCCTAGAGTGAAGGTGCAAATATAGAGCTTTCAGGATCACTGAGAGCTGATCACTTCTTGTAGTGGAGTTCTAGCTCAGAGCCCTTGTATCCCTTCTTCAGATCACAAGTTTCATGTCTTTGACTAAAGAATGAAGAAGTAACAACTAGGCTGAAGCCAAGCACTCTACTGACTGTGTTGAAGCGGAGGATTTGGAGAGGATAGGTCCCTGGCAGAGAGGGCTGAGAATATTAGCTTAGGAGGAGCTGTTTTGGGGGGATTCTGGCTTAGAGGCCTTAGTTTCAAGGCCTCCTGTCTGTCAGATTTGGGTTTACTGTTAGGGGTTGTGCCCCTTATCTGTGACCAGTCCAACTTGGGTAGCCATCCATGTCCATATTCTGATTACTGCTGAAAGTCCTAGAAGTGACAACAGTTGTCCTTCTCTTGGTTTTGACAACCTCAGGATCCCCAACACAAGATAACCATTACATTATCTCAGGGAACATTTACTCCTTGCATTGGTGGAGCCTCAACTTCAGTGTTCTTGATGGAGTCTTGCTCAGATTTTAGCTTTGCTTTTGGAGCAGATGAAATACTGTGTTAGATTTTTAGAGCTTTAGGTTGCTGAACAATATCAGCTACCCCACAAATACTCACTTTTTAAAAGTCACTTAGGGATCACAGCCAATACTTTTATCCCTTTTCCTGCTGATTCATTGGGAGTTTCAGTAATCAGATTTTCTCAGGGTTTGATCATACTTGCAAGAAAGCATTGTGATAAATAGTTGAGAGGTCTTCCACCTAAAATACCTGATCTGCTCTTTAGTTCCAGAATATGGAACCCCCTTGCCATAACCATCATAACTATCATAATCCTCAGCTGCCCCAATGTAAGGCACTTCATTATCAGTATCAGTTCTACCATTTTAGTTGGGTCCTGATCTTGCTGTATAGTAGCTTCTGGTTGGTATTTCTGATGCCTCTGTTTAAAAACCTCAAAAGAAGGAGAGTCCACCACACTCCGAGGCAGTGCATTCCACTTCTGAACAGCTCTTACTGTCAGGATGTTCTTCCTAATGTTTAAGTGGAATGTCTTTTCCCGTAGTTTGAACCCATTGCTTCATGTCCCATTCTCTGGAGCAGCAGAAAACAAGCCTGCTCCATCCTCGGTATGACATCCTTCAAATATTTAAACATGGCTGTCATGTCACCTCTCAACCTTCTGTTCTCCAGAGTAAACATGCACAGCTCCCTAAGCTCTCCTCATAGGGCATGGCTTCCAGATCTTTAACCATTTTGTTCGCCCTCCTCTGGAAACGTTCCAGCTTCTCAATATCCTTCTTGAATTTTGGTGTCTAGAACTGGACACAGTATTCCAGGTGAGGTCTGACCAAAGCAGAATAGAGTGGTACCATTACTTCCAAGGAACATCTGGTTCCTGTCTTTTTAACAGGAATACAGTTGTCCCTTCATATTTGCTGGGGTTAGGGGCAGAGTATCACCGCAAAAATGAAAAAAACCACAAATAATTTAAGCCCTACCCCCAACATGCATACTACACTACAGTATTGTAGACTCCTCTCCCACCAAGAGGACTGCAAGTATCTGCCACCGCAGTAGCAAACCTGCCCTGGGCACACAAATCATTCCCCTCACACACACTTGCCTTCCCACCAGTTCTCCCTCCCTCTGTCCTGCCAACAACACAACACCAGCTTGCTTTCTTACCTTGCACCAAAACAGCACTGGCCATTTAAAACAGTCAGGTGTTTGAAGTAATGGGCAGTGATGTTTTGGTGCAAGGTAAGAAAGCAATTTGGAGTGTTTTGTTGCCAGGACAGGAGGAGGGTTTTAGCTAGTTGAGCAGCAGCGACAAACTGCAAATGTTCAAAACTGAATATGAAATACACAAATATGAAGGGACAACTGTACAATCAAGTTTTCAAACTTCCTATCCCTTTGACCTTCTAATGTTCACAGAGATGCTGGTCCAAACACCTACAATATGAAGAGAGAAGCATGTCAATCTAATTTGTGAAGGTTAAAAGCATTACATCAGGAATATTGTTGAAAGCTGTGGGAGTACCTCTGTAGTTAGTGTAGTAACTTTCTTTGGCTTCTGATTGTTATTTGACCTATATTGTGGCTATTGGTATTGTGCTGCTTTTTAGCACCTACTTGTGCTCTTAAAGGACAAAATTATGTGGTCTTAAAACAGAAGACACTATTCCTTTCCTTTTTGATCAGTACTTGGCACATGGACTTCTGTGACACATTCATTTCCCTGAAAGAGAAGCTAAGTGTAAAGCAGTCCTAATGTGTCTTCACTTTGAACTTGGTTCTAATCTAACCAGTAGAGAATTGTATCACTCTGAGCAGGCAGTGTTACTCTCATGACAAAAACAACAGATCTTCATCAGACACACTGCCTCGATGTCTCTCTGTTTCCCTTCCTCTACTGACCAGTGAGCAAGGATTTTCAATATTTCATACTGACTTCACAGCCTAATGCTGTTCCCAGAAGACAGATGCAAATGTTAGTCTAAGGAATAGAATCCAAAGAAACAGAGCTTGTCCACTGTTTGCTTCGTTTCCAAAGAGCTTTTACATGGTGTATTAAATAACGAGACTGATACAATAACCCATCTTTATCTGTATTACAATTCTAGTGCTTTTGTCCCCTTCAATATACTCCACACTCACACACTGATGTAATCTTGTTTTCCACTGGTCGAAGGAGTGGAACAGATCAATTTCTGTCAGCTGTGTCAACACATCTGCCGTTTTCTTCTTTACTGCATCAGTTGACTCACAATGTGTTCCTTTACGCATCAATTTCACTTTAAGGAAAAGAAAAAAGTCGCATGGTGCCAAATCTGGCGAATATAGAGGATGTTCAAGTGTAGTAATGCACTTATCGGCAAAAAACCTGCTTCACAGAAAGTACTGTATGAGCAGGCACATTGTCTTAATAAAGAATGAAACCATTTTTCCTCATTTCTGGCTCCCCCCCCGACTCTTTCATCTTTGTCAAAACTTTCTTATAATAATGCTGGTTCACTGTTCTGCCTTCTAGAACCCATTCTGCCAAAATTACGCCCTTGATGTAAAAAAAAAAAAATCCCCCAATGACCATGGCTTTGAATGTGGACTTATTTTGACATGCTTTTTCTATTCTTGGCGATGAAGGTGTTTTCCAGTGTCATTTTGTCTCAGAATCATACTGGAAGATCCTGGTTTCATCACAAGTGATGATTTTTGAAAAACATTTGGGTCTGCGTCAAGTTGCTGCAGAATGTCACATTGCTTGACTTTTAAACTTAGCATTTTTCCAGCACACAATAGACAACACAGCTGCTTTAAATGATGGCTGACAATTAACTGAATGGCCTAGTGTGTTTATGTTTGGCATGCAGGTTCAGACATTTTCAACATCACCCCTCAAGCATTCACAATCAGTTCTCCCTGATTTGTGTGAAAGGTAGAAACACAGTCCCGTTATTTAATAGACAGACAAAATATTAATCCCGTGCAAAGATTTTCTTGTTTTGTTCATTTCTTTTGTTAAAGGGAAAATGTGTGCAATACTATCACCATTTACTTCTTGTATAAAGTACTTCGTAGAATATGAGAACTTTAAATTGTCAAGAAACATATGTTAGCATTCTGGGAAGTACTCAGAAGAAATGTTTCCTTCCCCACTTTTGTTGCATTGATCTGCTTACCTAAGGTACCATATGTATTATTTAGTTGTAAGTCCTGCAGAGAAACAAAAATGTCCAGTATTAATAGGGTTTCATTCTTCTCAATGAAGATCACTTTCATATGCAGGATAGCGTGAGTTGTGGGAAAGTGTTTTGTTTTTCCTGTCTCCTTCTAGGCCCATCTCTGAAGTAAGTAGTGTAGTTACTTGGGATTTGTCCTTTTAATGGTTGAAATCATACCAATTTTACATATTCTTGGTCACTCACAATCACTCTTTCTCTTCTTGCATTCTATTGCTTCACTAACCAACTCCTGCTGATTGGCTAACTACTTCTTCAGCTGACTTTGCCTTTCTCCAATCAAGATGGGTGCCTTGGGGATGAGGCTCCCTGCTCTCCCTTCTCCCCTTCTCCCAACTACAAGCTATCTCCCTCTGGTTCCACACTACCCAACGTCTGCCTTGGGGCAATCGGCTCAGGGCTCAACCCCCCAAACTTCGCTGCTAGACAAGTAAGAGATCACATTCTTGATTATGTTACTGCTTGGCTGCACCCTATGCTTAACCATCATGGTCAGCTGTTCCTCCCCTTCCTCTTAATTTAAATATATTTTGTTCATGGAAATATACAAAGATAAGTGAAATTCAGGAGCCCATCAGTCAGTCTCCCCTTGTTTCTCTGTTTCTGACTCTCTTTTCCTTCTAGTCATTCAGTATATTGCTTATGTCAGTTACTTTGACATCTTACTAACACTTCACAGCAGTCTTTTTGGATTCACAGTCACAAGGAAGTTGATAAAAGTTGGTGAATGGACTTATTGGAATACATTGCAATGAACCAAATTTGTCACTAAATACATTTGGTTTCATTTGCTTTTAGAGAAAAGTATATGGTATAAATGAGAGCCAGTGTAGTGTAGTGGTTTGAGTGTTGTACTAGGAATTGGGAAACCAGGGTTTGAATCCCTACTTGGGCATGGAAATCCACTGGGTGGCCTTGGGCAAGTCACACTCTCTCAGCCTCAAGAAGGCAAGGGGAAATCTCTGAAGAAATCTTGCGAAGAATACGTTGCCTGTGATATGTTTTCCTTAAGGTTACCATAAGTCAGAATGACTTGAAGACACACAACAGCAACAACAAATATGGTATAAAATGGAACCTCTTAAAAAGAAAAGGGTCCAAAAAGCCAAACAAAGGAGTCAAGGTGAAATAACAGCAACTACCGTTGGCGCTTTTTAAATTATGTAACATAAGTTGTCTTAATTAGAATATGCCTATAATAAAATTCACTCCATGTTCCAGCTAAGGTAAACAAGCCTCCTCACAATTTCATTTATTTATTTATTTATTTATTTATCAGGGTGGCAATCAAGCTCTGTTTGGAAATAGCACAGCACAATCGAGAGGAATGCACCCACCGGTGCAACCACTGAATCCTTCTCCCAATATCCGGGCACAAGTGCCTCCCCAATTTCTTTCTCCCCAGGTAAGCAGTGTGAAAAGTGTACTGTAAATGGTTTGTTTCAGTTTGTTTAGGTCCATATGTAGTGTTGCATCTGGGCAAATCTATACTATAACATATAGTTGATGGTATGTGGTGGATAATATGGATACAGTTTATGAATAATAAAAAACAAAAAAAAAGTTCACATGCTCCTCAACTGATGAAAGCCAAAATTTGGTCCCCATATGCACCAGGATATTGCTCCATGTACCAATTTCAAGCCTCTAGGCCAGTGCAGTGATATGTCTCCTACCCTTAGAGCAAGACCAGATTGTCCTCTCTATCTCTGGCTTTTCTTCGCAAATGACGATTTAGGACTAATCCCGTGCTTTCTGCAAGCGTGCTGATGACTAAAAAGGCCAATCCGAGATAAACAAGTCCGGTTGCAGAAAGAACAGCAGAAGGTCTCCTTGGGTGATGTTTCTGGGTTGTGATTCTTTCTGTATTGTCATTTCTCTTCAAGACTTGTTTGGTGTGAGTTCTCAAATAAGGCTGCAGCATTGTGGATAGTGCACCTCCATGCCTCCCAATGTGAGGCCAGGGCGGACCATTGTTGGTGATCAATTTGGCCGAGCCTGAGATATACTCCTAGTTTAATCGTATAGTCTCCATGTTATAGAACCCTGAAAAGCACACACCAGGAAATAAGTCACCTTTCCAAGGTGCCTCAGCCTGTTGGGGGTGATAGTGGTCATGGCAATGTCATATCACCATGACCCTGTGTAAGCTGCTCAAAGATGGAAGCAGGGGCTGGTGGGTTCCCTGGAGGCAGGGAAGCCTGAAGAATATGTGGCTATTAGCATGCCTCCACAGCTGCCCTACACCATTTTTAATATGGACTTGAGCGTTTGCATTTTGGGGTCTCTGTAAGAGGTCCTGGTACCAATCCCCTGCAGATAGTATTTTCTTTATATATTCAAAATGTTGATACATGATTTGTAATTTATATGAAACAAAAATCTCCAGGTCATCAGTTATATTTATTTCTACATGTACCTCCAGTGTTGGAGGCAGCATGCTACTGAATACCACTGAACAAGCAGGAGGGTGCTATTTTCCTTTAGCTTTTTATGGGCAGAATACCATGGACATCTTGTTAGTTCATGTGATGATAGAAATAGGTGGTCTGATTGAGTGGAGCATTTCATATGTTCTTGAGTCACACTGTTCATGTTCATTTTTAAAATGGCTTTACTTTGTGATAGTTCTTCTTTATATTTTTGATCAAATTATGATGGATAGTGAAACTGTTGGTCAATGGTACTCTAGTACACTTCACAGCCTCTTCTTGGCCCTGTCCTGCCTGGTACGGTAAGAATGAGAGGAAGGAAGGCTGTGTGTAAAAAAGTTGGTGATGATTGTCCCACCCACCACTGACTGGGTGGCTCCTAATTCCTGAGAGAATGCTGCCATTGACTGGAAAAAAAGGCCCTTCACTCATGCACTGTTATTAAGATTCTGCTGTTCGTTTAATATGTGTGTTTTTTGACAGATTTGTGTCTTTAAATATCCTTGTAGTTTGTCAGTTCTTTTGCTTTGAAGCATTATATTTGCTTATTTGCTTTTTACAGGTTTCTGCTGCCTCCATTCTCAAGCAATTTCCTAACAGTAGCCTGAATCCAGGACTTTTCAACATGGGGCCCCAGCTTTCTCCTCAACAGATTGCTATGTTGAGTCAACTTCCACAGATTCCTCAGTTTCAGCTTGTAAGTAACTATCCTTTAGTGAGGCAGACTATCTTTTCTCAAATTCCTGAGCTTATTTTTATAGATTTGTTATACCTGAGAAGAAGTTGTGTTTTATATCTCCTGTAAATTGATACATTCTGTGACAAAAAAAAGCACACCTACAGCATTTATACGGTTGTTGGAGAGAAATTTTTTTAGTTCTTCGGTAACTCAATGTAGCGAAGAATTTGCATGAAAAACAGTTGTACCCTAATATTTCAAATGACTTGTTTGTGCTTGTTTAAAGAGGTCTCCTTCTCTGGTCTGAACACATAGATCTTTAGTGTAGAGAGATTATTTTCCAGTATCACCGTATTCTTAGTGTCCTACAAGAAGTCACACAAAAGAAGATTGAAGAGAGTGTCCTTAATTTCAGTACCATTTTTCACCTGTAACCTGGATGGGAATTGTGAAGCCCTACAGATTTTGTTGGACAGCAATTTGAGCATTCTTTGCCATTGGCTTTATTGGTTAGGATTGCTGGGAGTTGCTGTAGGACGTGGTTCTTTGTTCTCCTCTATCTCCTTTCCTTCACGTGGTTGGGGCCATTTTGGATCCCTTTAAAAACTTTTTTGAAACTTTTTTTTTTTAAAAAATTCCTACCTTTGGCCTAGTGGAGAGAGGAGGCAAGATGAGTAGCTTTGAGGAGGTGAATACTGTTATTACTGCGGTCATCGGCAGCGATAGCGCCAGCAGACAAAGCAGCAGCGGATCAGCTGCTGCCGAGCCTTCCGGAGGGAAGGAGCTTGCTAGCAAGTGCTCCATTGCCAAGAGCAGAGGCAACAATGGATCTTCTAAGGGCAGCGGTGGCAGGAAGAAGCTGAAGAAGGGGGAGAAGTCCCCCGCCTCGGCCGCCACCAGATGCACCGCAGTTCCGCTCCACCCAGATGGGGGTAGAGATGGATGGGATGAGGAGTCTGCCATGCGGCCCCTCCAGGAGGAGGAGGCACGGATTATCCCTAGCCACGGGGTGGTCTCTGCAGTGCTGGCGACCCTGTGAGTTGGGCCAATGCCCCGGGGACTGGGACCTTGGGGGGGACTGCTCATCACCACCCCAGACTGGGTCAGGAGCCTCCTAGCCAGAGAGGCAGCAAGCTTGCTTGCAGCTAGCTTTCTCCAGCCAGCCTTGCGCGGTATCGCCGAGTTTTCCCAAGGGGGGGAACCTGGTCTGTCATTTGCAGTCAGCAATTCCCCCCCTGGTAATCATACCCCCCCCCACAATAGCCGGCCTGGCAGAGAAGGGACTCCAAGAACAATGCAGGCGTGGAAAGGACAGCTGGGTGGACAAAAGGAAGTCCAGGCGCCCTCTGGCTCATGTGGTGACTGGCGGGGGAGGGAGGGAACTCGATCAGATACCAGAGCCCAGCAATTTAAATGCAAACTGCGCAAATCATGCTGCGCAACCGGTCAGGCCCCTCAATGATGAGGAGGATGGCCAGTGGGCTTCAGAGTCCGACGCTGAGTTGGTACACACTCCCAAAAGTGCCCTAGGGCCAATGATGGGGAAGGGGACCCTCGGGACGAGGAGGACGCAATTTCCCTTTACTCATCCATGCGGGAGGGCCCTGATCTGAATGACCAATCGAACCGGGAAGAGGGAGAGCTTTCTGAAGAAGAGGCAGAGAGTATGGGCGACAATCTGCACACCTCTGCACGTCACTTCACCACAGAGGAATTTCCGATTCTGTTAAGGAAGGCAGTCAGGATGCTAGGCCTGAAACTGACAACCTCCCAGCAATCTCAAATGGGTCTGGATCTGCCAGAAATTTCGGGCAGTTTTTTTCCTGACTCTCAACCCGAGGCACTAGAGATGCCAGCCCTATTGTGCTTGATTTGTGACAAATGGAAAGCACTGGCCGTGGCTAAATCTCAACCAAGCCTGGTTAAGAAACTCTATTTCCTTCCTAAGAGGGTGATGGATAAACTAAAGGTGCCACTCATTGACATGCTGGTCTCTGCATTGGTGTCATCCGCGGTTTTTTGCCACGATGGAGAGGTACCTGAAGATAGACGCATGGATGTGGCACTGAAGCAGGCTCATGAGGCTCTATCACTTGCCAATCAAGCTTCCACAACCGCCACCATGATGGCTTAGGGCGCAATTCAGTGATCCAAGGATGCCTTGACTGACGTTCCAAACTCGCAAACCAGAATTAGGCAAGAGCTTAACAAGCTAATAAAGGTGTTGGCCTTTTTAGCTGATAGCACCTTGGATTCAATCCAGTTTTGTGCCAGGACTCAGGGTGCAATGGTGGCGGCCAGAAGACAAGTGCGGTTAAAGTTTTGGAATGCTGACTTCAAATCAAAGCAACACTTGGTGTTATCACCATTCTTGGGTGAGAAACTGTTCAGTGAATCCCTGGAGCCAGTCCTAGTGGAGGACAAGGACAACAAGAAGACGACATTGGCTTCTGCCCGCAGACGAGATGAGTGGAGGTCTGCGAGGCGTTATCGGCTTTTTCGTTCCTCAGGGTACCAGCAGGGCACTACCTCGTCGTCACACACCTCCGGCTCCAGGGACTTCAAGTTCCCCAGGTTGCATTGGGGAGACAACTGATATCACCAGAGGAGCCAACAAGGCATCTCTGGGAAAACCTCACAAGCCCAGGCTCCCGAAAAAAAAGAGTCAGCAATGATGGCCACCCCCCCAATGGGGGGAAGGCCGCAGGACTATGTGGAGATTTGGGAGAACTCTACCTCGGACAGATGGGTACTGCAGTCAATTCGACAGGGTTACCAGATAGAGTTCTCTTGTCATTCCCATTCCAGTCCAAAGAGATGCAGAAAAACAGTGCTTGATGACCAAAGCTCTTCAACAGTTGCAACAGATGGGTGCAGTAGAGAAGGTGCAGAGATCACAGTGGGGCAGGGGCTGTTACTCATTGCTGTTCCTGGTCCTGAAGAAGAATGGCATTTGGAGGGCGGTGCTGAACTTGAAAGGGGTGAACAAGTTAGTCCGGAATCGGAAGTTCAGGATGGAAACACTGAAGCACATTCTGGGGGCCATAAGACCAGGGGATTATCTGTCCTTGCTGGACTTACAGGATGCCTATCTCAACATTCCAATTCATCTTGAACATTGTCAGTTTCTTCGCTTCTTTTACAACAACAAGCTTTTTCAGTACAAAGCCCTTCCTTTTGGTCTATCCTCGGTACCCAAGGTCTTCACGAAGATCATAGTAGCACTAGTAGCATCCTGGTGGTGCTCAGGGCTGCATACCTATCCTTATTTAGACAATCTTTTAATCTGCTCATCCTCCAAACGGGGCAGAGAGGGAAGTCCATCTGGTTCTGGAATCACTCCAGAGACACAGGTTCTAGGTCAGCTTCGACAAGAGCCTTCTAGTTCCGTGCCAGCAGATCCAACATCTGGGAGCAATTGGGGGGTCAGGTCTTCCTACCCACAGAGAGGGTCATCACCATTCGGAAGGCAGTACAGAAGATCGAGAGGGGTCACAGGGCAGATATCATGCAGTTGGCTCATCTCCAAGGCCTAATGATAGCAGCTATCGACTGCCTTCCATGGGCAAGATTTCACACCAGGATGCTACAGTGGTTCGTTCTACCATTTCAGGCGGAAATCACTCTCAGGAAGCACTGGACAGTGAGACTACCCCTGGAGGTCCTCGCATCATTCCAATGGTGGCGATCACCCACAATTCACAAGGGTCGCCAATTGTGGAAATAGTACAGAGTACAGCTCACCACAGAAACCAGTCTTCGGGGGTGGGGGCCCCACTGTGGACCTCACATGGCCCAGGGCAGATGGTCATCGAAGGAATCGGTGCAAAGCATCAACTGGCTGGAACTCAGAGCAGTCAGACTGGCACTGATAGGATTCAGGGGTCTGATCAAGGGCAAGGCGGTCCTGATACGTACAGACAACGTCACAAAGAAGGCACATATAAATCCCCAGAGAGGCAGCAGGTCGTGGACCCTAATGGCGGAGGCAACCCTATTGTTGAAATGGGCAGAGAAGCATTTGATCTCAATAGAAGCAGAACATCTTTAGGGGTCACTCAACCTAAAAGCGGATTGACTCAGCCGATCAGACATTGATCAGGGGGAATGGAGCCTACATCAGGAAGTGTTCGACAACATTAGCCAGACCCTGGGACATCCAGCTGTCGACTTGTTTGCATCCCCAGCAAACATGAAGCTTCCCCGTTTCTTTTCTTGCTATCTAACAGAGGGAGCCGAGGTTATGGATGCACTGACGACTCCCTGGCCACGGGCTCTTCTGTATGCCTTCCCACTGGTGCAACTAATCTCCAAGGCCATTACCAAGATTCGGGCAGAAAAGGCAGATGTCATTCTAGTCGCACCAGACTGGCCTTGGAGGGCCTGGTTCCTGGACATGTTGGGTGATGTTTCTGGGTTGTGATTTTTTCTGCGTTGTCATTTGTCTTCAAGACTTGTTCGGCGTGAGTTCTCAAAGCTGCAGCATTGTGGATAGTGCGTCTCCATGCCTCCCGATGTGAAGCCAGGGCGGACCATTGTTGGTGATCAATTTGTCCAAGCCTGAGATGTTGTTTCAGGGTATCCTTGTATCGCTTTTTTGGAGCACCCCTCTTATGCTGACCCGTGGCGAGTTCACCGTAGAGTACTATTTTTGTGAGGCAATGGTCCTCCATCCTAGAAACGTGCCCTGCCCAGCGTAGCTGTGTTCTCAATATCATGGCCTCAATGCTGGTGATCCCTGCTTGCTCAAGGACAGCAATATTCGTCACATAGTCAGTCCAGTGCCGGAAGGAATTGTGGCACATTCCATATGGAGTACGGCAACTTTTGCGGCTTGGGAAAGGGACACTCGGTTGGAGGAAATCTATGAGGTCATCTAGGAGGGTCGTCCCTCCTAGATGACCTCACCGGTTTGCAGGTCAAAATCTACTGTTACCTGCCTACTAGGAGCAAGTGGGGAGGGACAACCCAAGCTATTGGATGCTCTTCACCTCACCACTGGAAAAGAATGTATCACAGGTAAGACCAACATTCCTATTTCATCTAGACTGAGGCACTGTCTGTTGGCAAGTCAGCAGATAAACAGTACATACTATGCAGCCAACTTTAGCATGTAAACCATCGCTGGTGCTATGTCCTTCAACAGGCATGTTTGGTTAAGATCAGAAGGATGCAAAAACTATAATTGAAAACCTCCCCTTTGATTAGAGGCTAAAATAGCTCTTGATTAGGGGCTGTTCAGGGCTAAAACAGATAAGAAGTTAGAGTAAACTCAGAAGATGAAGACTTTAGAAAATATGGTATACAGTCTCAGTTTCATCACAGACCAAGTTCAAACAAACATGAATAGAGACTTGTTCTAATAAGACCTCTTCTTTCTTGCTGTCTCATTTACTATCCCAAACATCACCATTGCATCTTCCTCTTAAAGCATCTTCAGAGTAGAACTGCTTATCGAGAAATGAAAATCTTCACTCCACCAAACACCATCTTTGAGTTTGTAGCCTTTGTTGGTGTTACCACTAGGTTAACTGCCATTTCAGTGCTCCCCTTTAGGGGCAGATTGAGCTGTTTCTCATGGGAATATTAAGCATAACATAAGAGTAATATGTTCTTAACATCAGCAGCGGGGGGGGGGATGTGCAATAGAATAGAAAGTTATTTCACAGTACCTTGGTGACCTGAGGCCATCTTGGCCATCAAGCAATCAACTTCCTGCTGGGGATGCTCTAGCTGGAGATCCTGCATTGAGCAGGGGGTTTGACCTGATGGCCCATAGTCCCACTTCCAACTCTATGATTCTATGATTCTATTCCTAATTCAAACTGAAAGAGTTTCAGATTTAGTAACACTGGCTCCCATGTTGCCCCTGTTGTACAAAGAAGCTTGGTTTGGTACCATAGATTTGAGAGAGAGCTATTTCTGCATATCCATCAGATCTTACACAACGAAAGGTTCCTCAAATATTGCTAGTTCTCTATCCTCCCTCTTGGACTGGCAATTGCCTTGTGCACTTTTAGGGTTCATGGCAATGGTAGCAACATGATTTTAGACTCAAGGGATTGCAGTACTTAGCTTATCATCATCTGACTAATTGTGGTGCCATCTACATAGAATCTTTATTTTAATCTTCATATAGCCCTTTCTTTGTTATCAGTTGTTATGTGCCCTCAAGTCATTTCTGACTTATGGCAACCTTAAGGTCACCCTATCACAGGCTTTTCTTGGCAAGATTTGTTCAGAAGGGGTTTGCCTTTGCCTTCCTCTGAGGTTGAGAGAGTGTGACTTACCCAAGGTCATTCAGTGGGTTTCCATGGCTGAGTGTGGAATCAAACCTTGGTCTCCAGAGTTATAGTCCAATGCTCAAACCACTACACTGGCATTCTTTGTTATCAGGCTTAGGCCTTTGCTATCTGTTGTTGTTGCTGTTTGTGCCTTCAAGTTGTTTCCGACTCATGGAAACCCTAAAGTGACCCTGTCACAGGGTTTTCTTGGCAAGATTTGTTGGGTTTTTTTTTTGCCATTTTCCTCATCTGAGGCTGAGAGGGTGTTACTCGCCCAAGGTCACCCAGTGGGTTTTCATGAATGAGCAGGGATTTGAACCC
This sequence comes from Gambelia wislizenii, assembly GCA_030847615.1. NCBI lineage: Eukaryota > Metazoa > Chordata > Lepidosauria > Squamata > Crotaphytidae > Gambelia > Gambelia wislizenii. Next base: position 222,494,414 of record JAUMIR010000005.1, on the reverse strand, counting down.
TGGTCTCCAGAATTACAGTTCAGTGCTCAAATCACTATGTCACGCTGGCTTAGACTTAGGCGTAATCATTTATCCAAAAAGGATGTCCTCACACTCGCCCAATTTGCTCCAGCTCAAGGAGATGTAGGCAACTAGAGGTTAGGTCTTTCTCCCTTGACACAGAACTCAGAAAATTGCTGTGCTTGCCAGAGATCGGGCACATTTCATATGAGTCAAAGTGCAACAAATCCAGTGGCTGCTAAAACTGCTATTACCCTGTATTTCAGGCTCCATTCTGGTTTGTAACAGCGTTCGGTCCAGACTGAGACAGCCCATATGTCTCATTCACCATCACAATGCTGTCATGGGTCATGAAATGAACAGACAGGGCAACTTCAGAGTACAGTATGCCTTTTGTGCTCCAAACCCCATCAAGGAAATAGACAATTGTCTCTCAGGTTGGGGTGCATACTTGTCAGAGTTATATGGACTTGGGGGGGGGGAAACCTGCACATAAATATTCTCATAGATTTAGCCTTACTAAAGAGGTTCAGAGCAGTTAAGGCTTTCTTTATGGGTAGGGTAGCTGAGATCACCCCTTGATCTGTTTGTTGAGATCTTTTATTTTTTTAAAAAAAACAATGCAGAACCAATTCTAATTATCTCCTCAATTTAACAATCAAGTTCTTAAATTAGTAACTATGCATGTATTTTCCCTGCAGCAATTCACTTAGTAGGGAAGGATAGTGTCCTGGCAGGCTCTAAGCTAGTCAACAGCTTCCTGCCAGGATTGGAAGTTGCATACTAGAATAGTTTCCAAGATGGTCAGGAGATTGGCTCTGTCCAAGGTGGATCTATTTACATCAAAACACAACAATAATTATTGCAGATTCTGCACCAAGAGACCAAGGAGATACATTGCTTTCAGCAGCACATTTTTTCCTAGCCTAAGTGTCTCTACCAATTTTCCCCTGATCACCAAAGTTTTAACCAAGATTTGATAAGACTGTAGACTGCATCATGATCAGAACATGGTTACCTTGACAGTCCTAGTGCATAGCACTACTGAACTTGTCTTGTTGATTATTTGTACACTTTCTGGTTCTTGTAGATATAATTTCTCAATAAGGAGGCAAGGTAGACATCCAGAGACATCCACATTGACATTGGCAGCATAGAGGATCCATCTTCTATCAAAGTATTGCCAAGGGTAGAGGAGGCACTACTAATTGTACCTAAAAAGGCTATTTGTTAGGTCGTCTTGTGCCTATAAGTGGTGGTGCATCCTAGAATTTTTCACTGATAACAAAGTTGTAAAAAAATACTTTCTTAGCTATTTACATTCTAGTTTTTTCCCCCTTGGAGATCAATGTCTGTTTTTGTCTTCTCAACTTGTTTACTAAGGAACAATTTCTGCCGATTCCAGATCATCTGAAGTAAGAACCTGCTTACTCACCCAATGGTGAACACCTTCCTAAAAGGGGTTAGGAGCTTACACTCTCTTTAGTAACACCAGCCCCCTCTTGGAATTTGTCACTAGTTCTCTCACAACTAGTGGGGAAGCACTTTGAACCACCATCCTCATATGATCTAAGGCTGGTTTCATAGAAGATGGCATTCCTGTTTACGGTTACTTTGGCATGGAAAGCAAGTGAGTTGTATGGTCTTCACTCTGATCCTACCAATCTAGACTTACATCCTGATAAAGTTTCATTGAGACATGCTTTGAATGTCTTACCTAAGGTGGCATTATCTTTTCTTCTTAATCAGGATATTTTGTTACCGTCATTAATGAAGGCCCACCTTTGGAAGTAGATAGGACACATCATTCCTTGGATGTTTGTCACACATTGTTGTTTTATATATATCACATTGCCCAACTTAGACAAGCTCAACTTCTTCTTTATTGTGTGCAGAGGTTTGGAAAAAGGTCTACCTATTTCAAAGATTGTCATGATGGGTGACCAGAATATTTTATTATGCTTCCAGTTGACTTAAATTAAAGACTTCCCATAAGGCTCAGTGTCACTTTACAAAAATGTTGCTGACCTTTACTGCTCTTCGAAGTCTAGTACCTTCCGTTGTCTGTCATTTGTAAAGTGGTAGCACAGTTAAAATTTACATTATAGATGTAATTTATAGACTGGATGCATGGATTACATATTATGCCACTTCCAGAAAGGCACTTTTCTCTTTGTTCTGAGCATAAGAGTTTTCCTCTGTTAGTGAGTACCTTGTTAATCTCCTATGTATGTAAAGATGCACAAAAAGAGAGAGAGAGAGAGAGAGAAAAAACAGTTGGTTACCTGTAACTATTGTTCCTCGAGTGATCATCTGTGAACTCACACACCACCTAGCAACATTATAACAGCCAAGGAACTGGTTAGTCAGCACTTGAAATATATACAATGGGCAGGGTTACTGCCAAAAAGTTTTCACTCAGTTCTAAAAATTTCTGAGACAGCACTGTACAGATATGTGACCCAAATATGTGAGTTCACAAATGACCCCTCAAAGAACAACAGTTAGGGGTTAGCAATTTGTTTTTCATAATAGGTTTTTTTATTTGAAGGCACATGTGCTGTTTGAAGGCACATGTCCTGTTCCTGCTACTTAATGGTGTTTCTTTGTTAGCAGTTCATTCTAGTAAGAGTCATTGCTCAGATAAGTTAGTTTCTTGGTCTTCTCCATTTGCCTTTCAGGCATGTCAGCTCCTCCTCCAACAGCAGCAGCAGCAGCAGCAACAACAACAGCAACAACTGCTACAAAATCAGAGAAAGATTTCCCAAGCTGTGCGACAACAGCAAGAGCAACAGGTACAATATTTAATTAGCAAAGGTTGTGCAACATGGACAGTGAAGGCTGTCAGTGTATCTGGAAGATGTTATTTAAACTTTGATTCTTCTTCATGGTCTCTGTGACTCACACAGCTGGGACTCTTTGCACCTGCAGAGTTTCTGAAGATGATCTGCACAGGTGCAGAGATTCCCTATATGTGAGTTCACACTCAAAGAACCACAGTTACAGGTGAGCAACCTGCTTTAACTTCCTCTAAAATAGCATGGTCTTTAGAAGAGAATGACATTTTTGTTGTAATCTATCTCTTTCTTTCTCTCTGGACTGCAGCTTGCCCGTATGGTGAGTGCCTTTCAGCAACAGCAGAGACAACCTGGCATGAAACATTCCCCATCCCATCCGGTTGGGCCTAAGCCACATATAGACACTATAGTGTCTGGGGGTCTAAATGTGGGTCTGTCAGATATTTCAACCAAAGGGCAAATCCCCGGATATGGTTCAGGTAAGTACTGAAAATAGCTATAATTCTGTTGCCTACTTTGGCTTCTTGTGCATCAAGAAATCTTGCACCAAGCTCAAACACTGGATTTGTTCTCGGTGTCATTTGTACTACTGAATAGAATCACAGCTTTGGGTTCTTCCCATGCAGTTTACCCATACAGGAGTATAAACCAACCTATCAGAGATCCAGTGGCTTCATCAAATCAAATCATTCATTTAGCTAGAAGGCCCAATCTGTTGACAATTTAGGTAATTCCATTTAATTGTTGGAATCTGGTTGCTGTTCTTAAGCGTTAAAGTTCTTTAACAGTGAGTGTGCCCCTCTGGTATCCACAAGTTATGTCCCAGGAAATTTTTGGTTTTGTGTGCTACTGGTGTAGGCTTCTTTAATATCTGGAAGCACATAAATATTTCACTCACAGCATTTTTTAATTCTAAAATTTATTTGTGTTTTCATAGTTATTATATTCTAGATCTGCACTTTATTCTCATCAGTGTGGAACATAGTTCTACTCTATTTAAGCTCTGATGGCATCAACACCAGTAAAATGTACTTGACATTTAGAAACTGTTAAGTAAAATATTAGGACTCAGGATGCTGGGGGCAGGGGAAGATTGTGGACAGAGACACTTACAGAAAACTAGCCAAAATGTCCAAAGCTATTTTTGTTTTCTCATTTAATTTGATTCACTATGATTACCCATGCCAATATTTTAAAAGAAACCCAGATTGTGTAGTGTGGTACTTTTACAGGTTTTGGTTCAAGTGGCATGGATTATGGCATGGTAGGAGGGAAGGAGACTGGATCAGAATCTCGCTTTAAACAGTGGACTTCTATGATGGATGGATTGCCACCTGTAGGTTCCCAAGATGCTAATATGCACAAAAACGGTGAGAGATTCCTCTTGCTTTGACTTCGTTCTCCTTTAATGTATTAACTTTAGTTTCTGAAGCAAAAATGTGAATCTGACAGTCACCCTGTAGTTCACCCAAACTTGTTAGTTTATATTCTTTTTCCTCTCTCGCAAAATTATCTACGTTCTCTTTTCTGTCACACTAGTAACTATTATTGTTGTGGAACTGATATGAATTGGGAGTTCACATTCACATTTGAGTTTGAACCCTGCTCAGCTGCAGCCCTGATCGTTTCATATCAAGTTATATATTTCTTTTTTCTAGGGACAATTGTGCCCCCTGGAAAAGCCCGAGGAGGGTCACCCTATAACCAATTTGATATAATGGCTGGAGACCCACTGGGCAGCCACACAGGCCCTGCTGGTGATAGTTGGTTACCTGCCAAATCTCCACCAACAAGTAAGATTGGAAGCAAATCCAGCAATGCCAGCTGGCCTCCAGGTAATTTTAATGTCTGTACTATTTGTACTATTCATAGATGTGTACTATTCAATAATCCAATTGAGAGATGATGAAATACTCAAACCAGTGGTGAGAGAGAGAAATTATGATGCCAACATTTTTTTTTGTATAGCCATCTTCTGTGCAAACAGTATTTTTTAAAAATCACTTCCTTCACTGTTTGCATATCTGAGGTTGCAGAGTGATATATTCTAGGGATTTTTTTCTGTGTGTTCACAAATATATCAAAAGAGAGAAAAAGAACAGGAAAATAAAGTTACATTAGTTTACGGTGACTTTGGGTAGAATAAAACAATTGTTAATTAAGCATACTCATTAATCTAAGCAGTCGCATAGCTTTAAAATATTTATATCTGCAGGGTGAACATTTAGTATAAGAGCAGTGACATATTCAGACTGTTGAGGGATAGATGAGGATAAGTCTCTTTACAGATATAAGAGCTCACAGGATGTACCTGAGCTGTCCAACCATTAAGTCTCCACAGTGCAGGAATATGATTTAATTTAAGATACATGGACATTACAAAAAAGAGGATTCATTGTAAAATAAGAATAATATGGATCATAACTACTTATGTAAAAGAATCTACCCCATGGACGTTATCCATATTGCATTGCTAGCATCTAGCTTTATTAGACAACTTCTTCCTAAAAATATACCAGGATGCCTGAAATACCCATTTTTGCTGATCCAGGCTCTATTTTAGTTTCATAGAAATAACGCATATACAGACTAAAGCAACTTTCCAGTTATTATATTATATGGGACATTCTAGTTTCTTATTCTACTCAAGCTGAAGTTCTTGAATGTCAAATTTACTGTGTTCTATTAAGCAGTTATAATAATAATAATAATAATAATAATATTTATTTATACCCCGCCCCTCTGTTAAAACAATCGGGGCGGCTTACAAAATTTAAAATACAATACAAATAAAATCCCTAAACACCCCCACTCCCACCCTCCCCCATAAAAAACATTAAACAAATATAAATTAAAACAACTAATCTAAAATCACATTTAAAACTATAAATACAATAAAATATAATAAATGGCCAGCAGCCTAGAAGAGGCCAGGATCCCCTGAGGCCGGGATCTAATTAGGAAAGGCCTGCCGAAAGAGATCCGTCTTTAGTGCTTTTTTAAAGCCACTCAGGAAGCTGATGTAGGTTTTGTATTCTATGAAGGGCCAGTTAATTCCCCTATCAACATAGGAGATGCTGGTATCACATAGGTAGATAACATGAAGGCTATAATATTATACCTCAGTTAACAAAGTAGATGTGTTCCCAAACATTACTATTTTAACAGAAAATTTGATACCAGAGACAAAAACAACACAGAAAGCATAGGGATAGGTTTCTGCATGCAAAAAAGAAAAGCAGTTCAACAGGCATCAGGAAATGTTTTATTCAAAACTAACAATATGCATGTATGAAATGGAACAATCAGGTCAGTTAAGGCTTACATAAATGAGCATCAACATTTTGAACCTTCTAGAGAACACTTGAAAGCATCTTCTAAATTCCCATCACCTTCCCCTTTGATATTCATTTTGGTGTTAACATTTACAGATGTATTTATTTATTTTATGTTGGGAATAGCTATTGAGGCAGGCTTATCTGCTTTCTCTTTCCCCTCTTTTTTGCTTTTCATGTGTGGTCAGTAAAGGAGTCTAGAGGCAAGTGTTGTTTATCTTGCCTGTTGTGGGCAGGCACACAGCTACAGTAGGATTGGCTAGAATAAAATCCTGTCCTTTCTCATTTATTGCATTGTTTGCTGCAGTCATGCTTCTGCAAACCAACATTGAAAGTCTCTGTTTCTCCAGCTATCCTTCATCATCCTCCCAATGTTGATGCTGGTGTAAGAACTTGTAGCTAAATAGAGGATGAGGAGGAAAGATGGGCTAGGTAGGCATACAAAGACTTTATAAAGAGGAGCCTCATTTGTCAGAGGCTTTGTTCACTGACGTATGCCTGTAATTGCAAATATTGCCATTTGATAACTGTTAAATAATATTGAAACTGTTACATTGAAAAATGGCAGAAATTCTCCATCTCTTCCTTTTCACTGATGTAACAGATACTTCATTTATCCCATTTTTTCCATAAAAGAGACTAGTCTCTTTTTTTCCAAATCCCATAAGGTTAATTTAGTACAAACAAATTGTAATTTATGAAAAATATGTGGCAGACTTCCTTAACTGCCGAATCACAGGTGAAGATTTGTTTCGGGGTTTTTTTTTTGTATAAAGATGCAAATGCTATTTGCTTGTTTAAAGTTCTGTTTAAATGGGGGTAAATTGGTTATGTATGATCTATATAAATTATGCAATTCAAGTATACAGTCATCCCTTCACATTCGCGGGGGTTAGGTTCCCCAGACCCCCGCGAATGTGAAAAATCCGCGAATAACAATTGCCTTCCCCCTCCCCCGCCAAAGCGACAACAGGGCCCCCGGAGGCTCTATAGTCGCTTTCCCCCGCCTCCCCCTCCCTCCCCAGGCCTTCATGAGGCCTCGGAGCATCTCCGGAGGTCCCTTGAAGGCCTCCCCTGCCCTCCCCACTCCCTCCCCAGGCCTTCATGGGGCCTCCGGAGCATCTCCGGAGGCCCCATGATCGCCTCCCCAGCCCTCCTCAGCCCTTTCCCCAGGCCTTCTTGGGGCCTCCAGAGCGTCTCCGGAGGCCCCATGATCGCCTCCCCTGCCCTCCCCACCCCCTCCCCAGGCCTTCATGGGGCCTCCGGAGCGTCTCCGGAGGTCCCATGAAGGCCTCCCCGGCCCTCCTCACTCCCTCCCCAGGCCTTCCCCAGGCCTTCATGGGCCTCCAGAGCGTCTCTGGAGGCCCCATGATCGCCTCCCCAGCCCTCCCCACCCCCTCCCCAGGCCTTCATGGGGCCTCTGGAGCGTCTCCGGAGGTCCCATGAAGGCCTCCCTGGCCCTCTCCAGGCCTTCATGGGGCCTCCAGAGCCTCTCCAGAGGCCCCATGATCGCCTCCCCAGCCCTTCCCCAGGCCTTCATGGGGCCTCCGGAGCGTCTCTGGGGGCCCTGTGAAGGCCTCCCCGGCCCTCCACCCTCCCTCCCAAGGCCTTCGCAGGGCCTCCGGAGGGTCTCCGAAGGCCCCGTGGAGGCCTCCACGGCCCTCCCCGCTCCCTCCCCGGGCTTTCACGGGGCCTCCGGAGGCCCTGTGTCGCGCTTTTGGGGGGGCCGGGGGGATCCCAGAACCGCGAATGTCAAGTTCGCGAATGTGGAGGGGCAACTGTATTTTTATTTCGTATAATTCATTTTGAGAAGGGTTAATTGTTAAAGATAAGGAAGACCCATTCCTAACCCTAAAAGTATTATTAGTAGTTCATCTGCTTTGGTAGTTTTTCCCCACATTCATCCTCTCTAACCCCCCCCCTCTCTCTCTCTCTCTCTCACACACACACACACACACAGCTCTGTGACCATAAAGCTTTCAGAACTCTCTCTTGGTGTTCTTTGGTTTTCTTTATGAAATGTGAGATTTTCAGAAAGCTGTCAATAACCAGTTCTTTGATGGCATGAATCATGATACATGCATGCATAACGCTTGTGCATACTCGTGCATGTGCACACACCTTAAATCTCTTTACACATAACATTATATCCCAGCTGTGTTAGTCAAGGGTTCTCCTCTTCCACTCTTGTAACAGTTTTTCATGGTTAGTTATGCAAATCTCAAACTGCATAGAGTAGTGTACAGTTGTATAAAACATCCAGTAAAAGTGAATAAGTTGTTCATATACAAGTGATGCAGTTTCCCTTACAGTTTTATCAGTTTGTAAGGCATTGAAATACAGAAACAAATGCAATATAATATAAAGCATATAATATAGAAAATATTCAATATTATAATACAGTACAATGTTAAACTAAAATTCCAAAAAGCATTGGGAAAGGGAAAGAAAAAAGTTTTTACATTGAGATTTAAAAGCAGTGTGGGAAGGAGCAGTCTGTAGCTGTCCAGGGAGGCAATTCCAGGAGTATGGAGCAGCAAGTGAAAAGGACAAAGCTGAGTCAAGGAAGAGGAAACCCTTAGTTGAGTGAGAAACCTAGTTTCTAGAGCGCAGATTCTCAGTAGGCTGGTAAAAAAATAGGACTGAAATATAGAGGGGAGCTAGGTCATGTAAGGCTTTAAAGGTTAAAAGAAGCAGCTTGTGCTGAATCCTCAAGGGAATAGGCAACCAGTGAAGAGGTATCAAAAGTGAGGTAATATGACCGAAATGGCAGGCCAAAAAGGTAATCTTAGCAGCAGGATGTTGAATGAAAACTGTAGGGCTAAAATGAGATGTTGAAAATGAGGTACATTGACTTGGAGTTTTGTTCAACAGAAAGTTCTGTAAGTTTTCAAAGAGTGTTTTGCATACAGATTTTATACTCAAATATAGAGTTTGTGGTTGAAATAAATGTGGCACATGTTTTTTCTTTAGTAGTTGTAGCAAGATTTAATTGGAAGGTTAAGAGGTTTGGTTTTTCCTAAAATTTAAAACAATCAATGAATGCTGGCTTGTAACAGGGTGTTTGTGTCTGTGTGTGAAATCTAAATGTTGATAAGTGTAGATCCTTTTGTGGGGTGGAACAGGCATGATTGTACATTCTTTGTCTTTGTCTCTGTTCTCCCCCATGTCTTAGTCTCTGTTCTCACCCGTGTGTGTGTGTGTGTGTGTGTGTGTACCATAGTTTTTTTTAAAACATAATGCTTGGGTTTGGAAGATACATGCAACAATGTGAAATAAAGCCATGAACAGTTTGAAGTACCACCTGATGATTGTTCTGTTTCAGAGTTTCAGCCAGGAGTGCCATGGAAAGGTATTCCAAACATTGACCCTGAATCTGACCCCTATGTGACCCCAGGAAGTGTGCTGGGGGGTACAGCCACATCCCCCATAGTAGATACTGATCACCAACTTCTGCGGGACAATGCCACAGGTTTGTTGGTTTGCTGCTGCTTCAGTTACTGCCACCACTACCGTTATTGGTACTGTCCTCTTTCTGCTCCTCCATCATCATCCATTAAAATGTTATGCCCTGCAATTCTTAGAATAAAACCACATGTTGTATCAGCATTTCATTTTTGCTGATGAACGTTAATGGTGTTAGGAGGCATTTACAGAGGTGAATCAGCAGAATTGGTGATGCTTCATTTTTCTGAAAGCCCTAATTTTTCTCCACAACCTCTTCTGCTTTGTCCTCCCCGGCCCCCCATGACGTTCATTTGAAGAAAAGATGGTGGCAAACAAGTGAATGGTTTGAGTACTCCATTACCACTGGCCAAATTCCACCTGGAAAAATAAACCCATCCCTTATTAGTGCCAGGAAGCAAACATACATTTTGCACTGTTTGGTATACTTGTTAATAACAGTTTTTATACTGATTTTAAAGCAGTCATAGAAGTTTCCTGTTAATTTTTGAAATGTTTCCTTAACCTCCATTTTTTTGCCACAGGGTCTAATTCTTCCCTCAACACCTCGCTGCCTTCACCTGGTGCCTGGCCCTATAGTGCCTCTGACAATTCCTTCGCAAACGTTCATAGCACTTCAGGTATGTTGCTAACATCTTCCGATGCTTTATAGTGCATCAGAATATTGAAGTTAGTATATTTAAGCCAGAAATGGGAAATTGAGGGAGGCGGGATCAGTGTTCATTTTTGTGCGCGTGCAACAGGCTGTATTATTTTCAGCTAGAAATTAACCAGTCAAAATTTTGGGGTTGTCAGGGGAATTTGGTGAGCTTAAATATCTGCTGATCTGCCTGACACATCCAGGAATGGTGATTGAGCTTTTAAGGGCGGGGACATTGTCATCTTGCTGAGAAATAATTTTTTAATCCCTAGAATGGTTATGTTTGATATTTTGATACGCTTCGCCTGCCTACCTATCTCCTGCCGCTTTGCAAACGGAGCGAAGAGGCAGGAGATGGGGCAGGGGGGTGAAGCAAAGTGTTTTGAAGTTCATTCGCCCCCCTCCTCTGCCTTCTCCCCCTTTGGGGAGCAACGGAAGACAGAGGAGGGGGCGAACGTTGCGGTTTGCCGCAGCCGCCGCTCGATCGCTTCTGCAGCGGCTGAGGCAAACCACTAGATTCGCCCTTTCCGCCCACCTTCCTTGAAGGTGGAGGAAAAGGGCGAAAATTCCCCGTTTTGCTCCGCGACCCCGATCCCTTCTTCTGGGCTCCCTTCCGAAGGGAGGCCAGAAGGAGGATGCGGGCTGTGGAGCCAAACCCCGGGATTCGCCCCCTCTCCCCACCTTCAAGCAAGGTGGGGAGAAGGGGCGAACGTGCCCCGTTTGGCTGCACAGCCTCTGCATCTTCCTCCTGCGCTCCTTCCTGGAAGGGAGAGCAGGAGGGGGATGCGGAGGCTATGCTGCCAAACCCGCGATTCGCCCCCTCTCCCCAAGGTGGGGAGAAGGGGCGAACGTGCCCCGTTTGGCTGCACAGCCTCCACACCCTCCTCCTGCGCTCCTTCCTGGAAGGGAGCGCAGGGGGGGGGATGCGGAGGCTATGCTGCCAAACCCGCGATTCGCCCCCTCTCCCCACCTTCAAGGAAGGTGGGGAGAAGGGGCGAACGTGTCCCATTTGGCTGCACAGCCTCCGCACCCTCCTCCTGCGCTCCTTCCTGGAAGGGAGCGCAGGAGGGGGGATGCGGAGGCTATGCTGCCAAACCCGCGATTCGCCCCCTCTCCCCACCATCAAGGAAGGTGGGGAGAAGGGGTGAATGTGTCCCATTTGGCTGCACAGCCTCCGCATCATCCTCCTGCGCTCCTTCCTGGAAGGGAGCGCAGGAGGGGGATGCGGAGGCTGTGCGGCCAAACCCGGAATCCAAAAGGATACTTGGATCTGAGAGGGGTGGATTAACAGCGGAAAAGGGGTTGAAGATTAGAGGAAGAATAAGGTTCCTTGCAGTGAAAGTGGGAGGAGGTGTTTAGGAAGCTGGGAAGAGACGGAAGAAGAGAGAGATAAATGCGAAAAAAGAGTAGGGGGAAGGTGAAGGTTGAAGGCGGGAGGTAGCAGCTGTAAGTCGGGAGGTGAAGTGCGAAAGCCAAGCCGGGAATACAAAACGAAGCTACGGAGGAAGATTAGAGGAAGGATAATTTCCCAAACCTGCCCCTTGCCCTCTTGATGTTCCTTGCAGTGAAAGTGGGAGGAGGTCTTTAGGAAGCTGGGAAGAGACGGAAGAAGACAAATTGCCTTATGTTTATGAGTGACAGTTTTCCTGCTAAGTACCTGCATGTCATAAGCATTTGAATTAAAATTACCATATTGAAATCAAATATGATGGTTTTTAAAAATTTTATTTAGGGTGCGTTGGAAGAGGGGGGTCGTCTTATACGGCGAATATATCCCAAACTCTATATTTTAACTTAAAAATTGGGGGGGGTGTCTTATACGCCCAGTCGTTTTATACACCGGAATATACGGTACTTAACAGATTAATACTTTGTCACTTGTCAGGCCTATTATATGTAGAAATCATATATTCTCAGGATGGCACAGAGGACCAATCCACAACAATTGGGTTCATCCTCTTGTGCCAACCGTCTAGGCAGAAGTCCAGAATCTTTCCATTTCAGCCATTGGGACCCCCCGCCCCTCTTACCCTTCAGTTTTTTAAATCCTACCTGCCAGCCAGACGCATCTGTCCCTTCTCTAACTGATAACATTTACAGAGTTATTGTTAGGACTTAGTTTATAGGCAGGATATGGGGAAAAGAGAGCAGGAAAGGACAAAAGGAAAGGAAGCTAAAACGGCTCAGGTAGAAAAGAAAACAAAGGAGTGCCCCTCTGATGTCTGCCCAGCTGATCAAGAGAGCACAAAAAGTAAAACATAAACAGTCCCAGGTGACTGCTGCCCAGCAGGTCTCTGGAGATGACAAAAAAGTGGAATTGAAGATAACTTTTCTCTCTTCAAGTGAGAGTGAGTCTGAGGAAGTTAAGTTTCTGTCCAGTAGCCCAGGAAGTGCCAAAATGGACCAAAAACAGGTAAAATGAAAGTAGGTCGGTAAGGACTCCAATGAGCAAGTAAAGATATCGAGAGCAAAGAAGCCTGAGTCAGCGCAAAAAAATGCCCCTGAGCCTCTGATACTCTCTAAGAGAGTGGAAAAGCACAGTTCAGTGGGGAAACCCCACACAGAGTCTCTTTTGGGCCAGAAAGGGTGGATAAGCCCAGTTTGTTTGCGAAAACCACATCAGAATCTCAATTAAAGCCAGAGAAATGTACTTCAGGTCTGGTTTGTTCTCTGAAGGTCGCTTTAGGCCGCCATTTTGAAATTTCAGGTTTGAAGCCAGGGGGGGGTGGAGCTACATCAGAACGTGGCTCTACAGATCAATCACTACCAGTTTCTCCCACTTCAGTGTCAGCAGGCACAGCTGCAGGGGACCTCTAGTGGGCAAAAGAGAGAAACGTAGGGGTATTATTCTCAAATGAAACATTTAACACCAGAATTCATGCAGTTTTTGAAAACTATGTTTACTGACACGCAAAAGGTAAGCTTACAGCAATCCGAGCAGCAACCGCAGAATCAGATGCCATTGCATGTTAGCGGCTCCACTACCTTAAGGCAGCAGCCAAGCCAGATGCCCTCCTATAATATTGAGCATACATATACAAGGGAGGATGATTGCTATGTGGAAGGTCATGGCACATTTAATACTATACAGAATTGGCCTTCAAGTTTAATTCCAGTGGACAATCTAGTCGCAGCTTTAGTTTTGGGAGCTATAATTGCTCAGGAAGGGGATACTACACTAAAAGAGATAGATGAAAAAAGGGCGGGCACAGCACTCAAGAAGGCTCATGAGGCCTCAGCCCTTGCAATCAGAGCTTCCATGACATCTTCAATGTTTGCCAGGGCAGCGGGTCTATGGATCCAGGAAATTTTACAATCAGATGATCTTTCTGTAGTTCGCTGTATAAGGCTTTAGGAAGAATAAAACAGGTGTTGGAGTTCATCACAGATGCGGGGCACGGTTCTTTGGCTTTCACATCAAGATCTGTTAATGCCATAACAATTGGAAGAAGATCGTTGTGGCTAAGGCATTGAAAGGCGCATCAGAAATCTAGGAATAATCTGGCCTTTGTATCATTTAGTGGGAAACTTGTTCAGTGAGAAAGCTTTAGAGAAGGTACTTATCAAGAGTCAAGATAAAAAAGCAGGTTATGCCTACTTTACAGTGAAAGAGGGTAGACAGAAAATTTTTTAGAGATACTTTTAGTAACTATAATTCCTTTCCTTTTTTTCGTGGAGGACAAGAAAATTACAGACAGTTGGAATACAGACCAGGTAGACAACAATGGGATAGAATTCAGTTTTGCAGACAAGGACCTTTTAATAGCCCAAGACAAGGTAGAGGATTGAACATGGATCAGAGGAGAGGTCGCTCTCAATACTGACAAGAGGGATGTTCTGGTGGGGGGAATATTGCTGCAGTTTGGTCACCTTGGGACGGAGATTACATCAGATGCATGGGTTCTGGATGTTGTAATATCGGGTTACAGAATTCAGTTCCAATGGAGGCCAAGAAGCAGATTTCTTTACTTCCCAGTGATAAAAGAAGCATCCAGAAAGGAAATGGGAAATACATCATCTGTTAGATATTGGGGCAATAGAGGAGGTTCCTGTTGATCTTTGGAGCACAAGAATTTATTCAGCATTGTTCACAGTGCAGCAAATGCAATGGGTCTTACCGCCCCATTTTAAACCTCAGGTACCTAAACACTTTTGTAAGGTACAGGAGGTTCAAAATGGAAATGTTAAAGTCCATAATGGAGAACATACAATTAGGATGGTATATGGTATCAATCTATTTAAGGGAGGTGTAGCTGCACATCCTGATGTCGGGAAACAGAACCAATACCTAAGATTTCGGTTTCACCACAAACATTACCAATTCAGAGCTTTACCTTTCAGACTGCAATCTGCGCTAAGGGTATTTACAAAGACTCTGATACCAATTACAGCATTTCTAAGACAAAAAGGGGTACAGTTACACCCTTACTTGGATGACATATTGATGCTGGCAAAATCCAAGGAAAAACATTTAGCGGACATGAGATTAACGATCTAGACATTACAGCTTTCTCATAAATTGGGAAAAGAGTCATTTAATGCCAACAACATTAACACATCTAGATGCAGGGATAGATATCAAGTTGGGTTGCTTGAGTATTTCAGACAAGAGAAAGGAGAGGTTGAAGAAAGAAATAAGACAGGTTATATTAGCCAGGTCAGCAGATTTGATGACCCTAGCCAGAGTAATGGGTATATTAATATCAACCATCCAGCTGGTTCATTGAGGGAGATTCCACACGAGGGAACTGCTAAGGTTGCTGTTGCTTCATCAGTTATCAATAGGGAACAGCAGTCACTTCTCAGCTCCATTACCAGAACATGTGAAGCAGGATTTAGCATAGTGGCTAGTAGATGAGAATGTAAGCAAGGGAGTACCGTTTAAAATCATGGCATAATACAGGTCACAACAGATGCCAGCTTGACAGGCTGGGAACCCACTGTGGGAAGAATTCTGCTCAAGAATTGTGGAGTTTAAACAAGGCATTTGGCCCTTTGCAGGTAGATTTGTTCGCCTCTACAAGGAACTGCAAATTAAGCAGTTTTTTCCCCCCATAGATGGAAAGGGAAATGCGGAGAAAAGCAACGCCTTGGCGACAGACTGGCCAAAGGGGTGGTTGTATGCTTTCCCTCCAATTCAAATATTACAACACGTGATTGCAAAAATACAGCAGGAAAGGGCAAAGGTGATCCTGATTGCTCCATATTGGCCCAGACATCCGTGGTTTCCATGGTTGCTGCAAATGTCTGTATAACCTCTCTGGTGGTTGCTGAACAGGGTATATGTACTGAATCAGGGTCCAATTTTACATCTGAATTCAGAGTAGTTGGTTCTGTCTGCATGGACATTGAACAGTTGAGATTAAGTCTACAAGGTTACTCAGAAAATGTGGTTAACACTATGATGGTGTCTAGGAAGCAGTCTACTCAGGATACTTATAATAGGACCTGGAAATCTTTTCAGAGACAGTATTCAGCCAAAGGGATAAGGTTCAGTGATTCAGGAATTACGAATGTCTTGGACAGTTTGCAGGATG
Source organism: Gambelia wislizenii (assembly GCA_030847615.1). Lineage (NCBI taxonomy): Eukaryota > Metazoa > Chordata > Lepidosauria > Squamata > Crotaphytidae > Gambelia > Gambelia wislizenii. The sequence continues at coordinate 222,478,639 of JAUMIR010000005.1, read as the reverse complement.
GATTGCAAAAAGGGCTTAGACCAAATGACACTTAAGTGACAGATTGCAGCATTGTCAGTGGTTCTCCAGTCGGGGCCAGATATACTGTCAGCACACCCACATATTAGGTTTGTGAGGGGTGCCACTCTTAACAGCGAAACCAACTGTTCATGGTTCCATCATGAGATCTTAACTTGGTATTGAATAAGTTAACAAGGGCACCTTTCGAGCCCCTGCAGGACTCTTCTTTGACAGTGTTCTCATGTAAAGTCACATTTTTAGTGGCAATACCATCAGCCAGAGCAGTTTCTGAATTATCAGCCCTTTCTGTAAATTGAATTCTCTGAGGGGAGGAGCGAACAGGAATTCAGCATAATGGGAACGCCTACTACAGCCCAAACGAAAGCAGGAAGTATGACCATGGTCACATGGTCATCCAAAGTTTCATTGTCTCTTCCCCTGACCATGAGGCCAGTTCTACTTCCTGCTTTCGCCCAGATCAGACGCAGTGACTTGTTTCTTTCCTCTATTTTTTCTATTCCTTCCTCAGCCTTTCTCATTGGTATCCGGGTCTATTATTCCTCTACTTATTTCTGTTTTTAAAAAAAGAGGTTTCTCCTCTTTTTTCCTGTCTTTCTCTTGCACTCTATCCCTAATGGCAAAGGAAATTACAAAGAAGCTGGCTAAGGGCGACGAGCCAGAAGCCAAAGGAAGCCTCAGCGGCCCCAGCTTCCCCAGCACCGCCAGGGGAACCAGGGCAGACCCCAGCCACTAGCAGGCAGGCAGGCTGCTCCTCAAGTGAGTCAAGCCTGCCACGGGGAAAGGCGACGGCTAAGTCCGCCCTCAGTCGCGCCGAGTGCGAGTGAGAGGCAGCTTTCGTCTGGGCAGTGGGAGGCGTTCCTATTATGCTAAATTCCTGTTCGCTCCACCCAAGAATGCACATTCATGGTAAGTGAGCCAATGTGGCAATCTGTTCGATTTTGATTTACAGATTTACAAGTTCGGGGAAGACAGATTGGTTTTGTCTTTAGATTCTTCATTTTTGCCGAAATGTATTTCCGTAAGCTCTTTCAATGACAGAATATATTTACCATCTTTCTGCCTGGAGCCGAAACATCCAGAAGAGATTAGATGGCACACTTTAGATGTGCGAATGGCAATAAGGAGGACTGAAGCACTTTTTGAGTCTTATAATCTGAGATCATTAGGTCAGAAGGTGTTGAGAATATCGATATCAAGGTGGATAAAACTTGTATTTAACACTGCTACAATTATGAGCAACAACTTCATCCAAGCCTTGTGTGGGCACATTCGACGAGATCATAGAATCATAGAATCATAGAATTGCAGAGTTGGAAGAGACCACGAGGGCCATCCAGTCCAACCCCCCTGCCACGCAGGAAATCTTGATCAAAGCATCCCCGACAGATGGCCATCCAGCCTCTGTTTAAAGACCTCCAAGGAAGGAGACCCCACCACGCTCCGGGGGAGTGTGTTCCACTGCCGAACAGCTCTTACTGTCAAAAAGTTCCTCCTAATGTTGAGATGGAATCTCTGTTCCTGGAGCTTGCACCCATTGCTCCGTGTTCCAGTCTCTGGAGCAACAGAAAACAAGCTTGCTCCATCCTCAATGTGACATCCCTTCAAATACTTAAACAGGGCTATCATATTGCCTCTTAACCGTCTTTTTTCTAGGCTAAACATACCCAGCTCCCTAAGTCTCTCCTCATAAGGCATCGATCATTGGGAACAAGTGTAGTTTTTGCAGTGTCTACCTTGTTACAAGATATTTGTGATGCTGCAGGATGAAAAGAATCCAGCACGTTCATGAAACATTACAAAGGGATAAGTTCAAGTCCACCAAGGCGGCATTTGGTAGAGTAGTACTGCAGTCTGTAGTGTAAAAGGGAAGGCCCGCCCTAGAGTTAGGCTTGGGTATATCCCAATCATTCTGGATTAGTCCTCTGTGCCATCCTGAGAATGTGAAGTTAAACTTACAGTGAAGGTTCATTCTAGGATGGCCTGAGGGATAATCCACACCTACTGAGATGCACAGTGGTAGCGGAGAATTAGTATTGGGTTGAGAAACTTATAGCGGAAACAGATGTATCTTGGAATGGAAATAAATTTAGGGTCCAGTTGTCAGGCCTAGATAATAAAACGGAATGGGGAGGGAGGGAGTCCTAACAGCTGAAACAGAAAGATTCTGGACTCCTGCCTAGACTGTTGGCATGCAAGAATGAACCCTATCATTGTGGATTGTCCCTCCAGCCATCGTAGAATGAACCTTCACAGTAAGTAATAGGCTGTTATCAAAATAATTGCTGCCTTGCTTAAAATTTTGCAACCCTAATTCAAGTTTTGATACCTATTTGGTATTTGATAATTGTAATTAATGTTCTCTAGGCAGCCAAATAGACATTAGAGGCCCAGTTAGTGTTACTAGAACAGGTGTTTTGCTTACTTGTTTATCTCTTCCCTTTCCTTGTTCAGGCATGGAACATATCAGAAATGTTCACTTTTGAGCCAACTATAGATTTCATTATGTCTAAACATGGGAGTTGTAGTAAATTTTAATTGTGATTGATTGAAACCAAACCTTAAGTCATGGCTTGGTATCTTGATTTACTAACTAACCTTAATGAGAACAATTCTCAGAATTTGAATTTCACAGGGAGCTTAGGTTAGTTCTGAAATTGTAGCTTTCGACCTGGTTTCTGTAGGATAAAGACAAAAGGATATAAAAGACAGGAGAGAGGGTGCAAGATGGTTTGTTCCCTGTTGGAAATGCATTGAGATATTTATCAGTTTAAATATTCTTGACTAGTATGTGCCTGAATACTCCAAATATCACATTTAATGTTATGATATGTCTGATACTGGTTTTCTTGGGGAGGGGAGGGAATCAGTACACCATTTAACTTGATAGGGATTTGACTTGACATTTTTGTTTCATGTAGGTAAAATCATCCATGATAATTTTACATGTCACACAAATATCTAAAATAGATTTTCCTTGGGTTTTTTCCGGGCTGTGACACCCTGTTCTGGAAGAGTTTACTTTTCTGACATTTCACCTGCATCTGTGGCTGGCATCTTCAGAGAATGGTTGGGTAGGAGTGTGTGTGGAGTTTATATACTATGAACCCCTGTTGGGAAGTATATGTAAATTTGTGTATTTGAATGGTTAGTTTCTGAGTGTAGATATGCAAGGAGGATTAGAGTTTGTTTGGATAATGGTTGGTTGATGGCCCATTATCTGCTGGAAATCCTCCTGTCCCTGGGTGGAATTCGTTTGTAAGTTGAAACGTCAGAAGTAAACTCTTCCAGAACACGGCCTCACAGCCCAGAAAAAAACCAAGGAAAATCTATGGATGCCGGCCGTGAAAGCCTTTGACTTCACAAATATTTAAACATTTTTCAAGTATAATTCAACCCCCATATTGAAAATAATAGATTTCCCTATTAGGGAGCCCTTGGTGGCACAGTGGTTAAATGCAGGTAAGGCAGCCACAACATTGTCAGTTCAATCCTGCAGGGCTCCAATGTTGACTCAGCCTTCCATCCTTTTGTAGGTCTGTAAAACGAGTATCCAGCTTGTGGGGGCAATTAACTAACACATTGTAAAACCTCTTAGAGAGTGCCTAGTGCTATAAAGCAGTGTAGAAGTGTAAGTGCTATTGCTAACAATTTGTCAGCCACTCTGAGAGCCTTTGTGGCTGAACAGCGGGGTATAAATACTCTAAAATAAATACATATATAATCCATAGTTTCAGGTATCCACGGGGGGGGGGCTTGGAACATATCCCCCATGGATACAGGGAGGGGAGGGTCGACCTGTACCTAACATTTATGCAGAAATTGTTTATTAGAAAAATATTTATTGTGCTTTTAGTGTTATAGTAAAACTGATGTAAAGCTTTATTTCCAATTATTTATTGGAATATTTGTAAACAGACAAGTGATTTCTTTACATGGTTGAAATATGGTGGGAGGGGTAAAGATAACATGGTTAATATTTTAGCCTGTCCAAAAAACTGATATTGTGTATCTTGAGACTTGTCTTAGCTAAATTTCCCTTTAAGTATTGCAGCTTAGAGAAACTACAACATAATGAGTTAACATGTGTTAAATGTCTCCTTGGTGTAGAATTTTCACCTTAAATTAAAAGATGTCCAAGATACATATGGTGTTATCAGCCTGTTGACAGCACCTCAAATGATTCTGTGTTGACTATTGCCTTTTTCTTGTCTTTTGTTTAGCAAAGTTCAGTGATTACAAATCAACTTGGTCCCCAGATCCCATAGGACCTAATCCTGCTCATCTCTCCAACAAGATGTGGAAGAACCATATTTCCTCAAGAAACACTACAGGGCTGCCCCGCCCACCTCCTGGTCTAAGTAATCCAAAACCATCCTCTCCCTGGAGCAGCACAGCACCCCGCTCACTCAGGACGTGGGGGGCACAGGAATCAAGGCTTGCCTCTGGTGCGTAGTATTTTCTGGTGTTATTACTTTACACTCAAGTGTGAGGACTTGTGGTATCTGCTGAACGAAAGAAAAAAATATTCCTTCTTTAAAAGGTTTTGACAATTGTCTGTCCCAGAAACTGCTGGGTAAGTAGCATGAGAAGAAACTATTAAGCTCTAACGGAAGATGTAGTATCATAAGATATCCTTGAAAGTAAACTAAAAATGTGTATTAGATAATTGGGATATGAAGACAGTAGGTCTGGAAAAGATTGGGTTGTGTTTCATGATCTTCTCTGTAGTCACACACATGGGTTCTACTTCTGTGCAGAAAGTATTTGGTATTCCATAAAACTATGTAATAGTGTTTTGATGGGTTCCTTGGCCACAGACTTCAGTACACATGGACAAAAAGCCAGAGCACCCATTTTCAGTTCAGTTCCTCCTTGTCTTTTACCAGTAGTAGCATCATCAGGAAGATTTAGTTTCTCTAGAGAGTGTGTCCTAAATTTGGTTGGTTGGTTACTTTTTTTCTGCCCTGCCTTTCTGCCAAAAAATAAATGTAATTAAAGGCTACAAACTACAGTAAATTCAAATATATTCAGCCCTATACATTCATGGGAGTTAGGGACGCAGAAGAGGAGAAACCATGAATATCTTGGGTCTTTCCTCCTGCCTCATGCCCCCTTCCTTGGTGGGACCCTCTCAGGGGGAGAGTGACAAAGCCGAGGGCGATGGACGGATGACTGGCTAGTGGGCGACTGGGATGCAGGCTGATCTGACTGAAGGCCGGCCACCAGGAGGAGGCAGTGGCTGGCCAGGGACATCGTCCAACAGGGTACTATTTATCAGCAGCAGTGGTGGCAGCAACAGAGGGCCCTCGGGCATCTCCTTCATCCTGTGTCCATCCGTCTGCTCTCTCTCCATCCTCAGGCAAACTCACAAATAATAGCATCCGTAGGAGTTAACCCACCAAATGTGGAGGGCCTACTGTACAATTAAAACATAAAAAGTGGGTAAAATACAATTAAAAATTTATCAGTAGAAAGAAGTCCCCTACATATGTAAACCACCTTATAATACATTATTACATTTTAAAAAATTATATCTGTTTGACCCAAATGTATGCTGTTTTTATCATTTGCAGCCTCCACTTGGAGTGATGGTGGTTCCCTTCGTGCCAGCTATTGGCTGGTTCTTCACAATCTCACTCCACAGGTATTTCCATCTTTTGCTGCCTGGTCGTGTATGATGATTTGTTGTAAACCAGTGTTCAGCTTCAGCTTGTTTTGTAACATAATTTGTTCTTATTTTGTGAATTAGTCTTAATGCTTGTTTTACTTAGTAAAAGAAAAGTTCTTTTAATACTAAAAATAGTTTTTACATGGTGTGCATGGTTCCAACATCTTCGGAACATTGTATGAGCTAGGCAGAATTGCCAGTTTTCCCCCTTATGTCTCCATAGTGAAACCACAGAATGTTTCAGTAGTGCTGCCAAAAATTCATTCTCAATGAGGCTGAAGGAACAATCCATAATGTATGGGTTAATCCCTCGTGTCACCTGATATAGGCAGCTTCCGAGAAGCTAAGGTGTCAGACAGAAGAAAATGTATTGGCTGTATCTCCTCCTAAGACTGCTAGTAAGATCACAGAGGGTGAAACCCACAGGGTGGCAAAAAATGTAATCCAAAAGCTGAATGAACAACATGCCTCCAAACAAGGAGCAGAATTATTGGTGAAGAAAATATTTTCTACCAAGGGGAATGAAGCAGTAAGCTGGTCTTTGCAGCAGCAGGTAATACCATAAAAAATACAAAGGAAATTGAGAGATAACATAGCAGGGTCTAAGACATTTCAGTGTGGCGCAGTTCTGCTTGCGTATCAATTGATAATTTTATTATGAAAATTCAATCAAACCTATTTGGTTGAGATTGTCTTGTGAAACCATTTGGGTAAGGGTTAAGGTTAGGGTTAAGGTTATTATCAATTATCAATTTATACTACAGGTCGACCCCCATATCTTGCGGGGGGGATACGTTCAAGACCTCCCATGGATACCTGAAACTGTGGATAATATGGAACCCTATTATTTTCAATGAGGCAAATGCCAGAAGTTGACCATAGCATCATTAGAGTACCTAGAAATGCCTATACAGGACATATTTTTATTGATTTGAATACTCTTTTGCTCTTAGGGGATTTGGTGATTTCTTATAATAGGTTTGCAGGTTGCTTTTGTGTTCCCAATTCCAACAACCCTCCTGCAACATTTCTATAATTACATTAATTTACACTAAATGAGCATATACTAATCCATCTAGTATTTGTATTGTTTTGCATAAGTAGACTAAATAAAATGTCTCCTGTTGATGAACTGCCAAAGAAAGTTGGGACTAATGGATAAAGTGTAGTCATAGGGGTGCTGAATGTATTTAATTGTTTTGAGCAATTGAGCCCTGGTGGCGCAGTGGTTAAATGCCAGTACTGCAAGTCACCATATTGCAAGTTCGATTCCAGCGGGCTTCAAGGTTCACTCAGCCTTCCATCCTTTCGTAGGTCGGTAAAATGAGTACCCAGCTTGTGGGGGGCAATTAGCTAACACACATTGAAAGCTGCTTAACGCAGTGTAGATGTGTAAATAGCTATTGCTTAAAACAATTTGTAAGCCGCTCTGATAGCTTTGAGGCTGAAGAGCGGGGTATAAATAAATAAATAAATAAATAAAATAAAAAATAAATAAGTAAAACTGTGGATCCTGAATCCATGGATCTGAGGGTTGACCTGTATTGATACTATTGATCATTGATAATAACTTTAACCCTGACCCTTACCAAAATGGTTTTGCAAGATGATCCCAACCAAATAGAAATGGTTTTGAATGCATTTTCTTGACATAAATTATCAATTGCTACGCAAGGAGAACAGCACCACGCTGAAATGGCTGCACTAAGCTAGCCTTACTGTAATGTCCCATTCCAACACAGTGAAAGAATAAAAATGACAAAAATAAGTTAAAAGCTAAAGTCAAATCTGTACCTTGTAAGTCTGTTAAGTGTGGAGGAGGCGGAGTGGAGACCAAAAACACAGAAGTGACATCTGGCCACCATATTGAAAATGGAGATTCTACTCAGAGGAACAGGGCGGGCCTGAAAAAAGGAGGCAGCCAGTCAGGTGGAACTACCGAGTTAGGTAAACAGCAAGGAGTCAATTATTTAAAGGAGTCAATTTTTAATTGTGTGCAAGAAGTCAATTATTTAATGTGTGTTTTAGTGGAAAACTGCAATCAAGGGTATTTATTTGCATCGCAACCAGCACAGTTTGGCAGTTGATCAGTTCAGCCATCATCATTATAAATAGCTCAGTTTGGCAAATCATGAATTCAGTCAATTATCAGTTCATAATGCTCAAACCAGCAATAATCAGCAATTCATTAATTTTGCAATGTCAGATGTTTTAAGAGAGTTAATTACAGTAAAGGTTTAAGCAGGAATTTAATCAACATTAAATAACCAGCATTTAATAAATATAATGAATTCATCAAATATAAATAATATATTTCAAACTAGCTATATACCTAGTGTAGCATACACCATTTCCACCCGCTGCATCCTCCCCACCCCCACTGTCTCCCTCTCCCCCGCATGCACACACACACGTGCGCTATTCCCGCTGCCTCCCAACCCCCTGCGCCCCCACACATGTATACACACATGCCACTACCTCCCTTATTGTTATGCCATTCACGGGTAAACTGTTGTTTGGCGAAGTTAGTGCAAGGTAAGATTAAAAAACAAGTATTACCAATATGTCAGAAGAAAAAAGTGGATAGGAAATATTATAGGAATGAATATAGTGGCCCCTTGGGTATCCACTGGGGTAGGGTTCCAGAACCACCCAAGGATACCAAAATCTGTGGATCTCCTTCTTGGTCTCTGTGAATCACACAGTTGGGTTATTCCTGCGCCTGCGCAGAACATATGGAACCTTCTGGTATCACTAGGCCGAATGTGCATTGATACATTTTTGGCGGTAACTGCCCACACTAACGGTCTCTTAAAAGGTGCTCCCGCCTAATTCCCTCAGTTCCTTTTTTCCCGCCGCGTTAGCAGCTCGAAGGAACCTTCGCTCTCTAGTTGTACTCACTTTTGCTTTTGGTTTTGACTCGGACTGGATTTTTTGACGACGACTCTTTCTCTCCTCTCACTTGTGGTTGTACTGTGATTTTTGTGGCTTGACTTGGATTTCTGATGATGATTTTCTTACACCCTTGGACTTGGTTCTGATCTCTGATTTGGCTTGACCCGGACTGTTTCTGACTACGATTTGGTCTCTGTTGTGTCTTCCCATGGCCACTAAACCTGGCTTCAAACGGTGTGTTATCTGCCAGGCAAAATTATCCAGCTCCGACGGTCACTCACGCTGCTTAATCTGCCTGGGTGAGTAGCATAATGTGGATGCATGTGTGCACTGTAAGGCCTTTACGCCGCAGGCATGGAAACATCGATCCTCCCACCTCAAGTCTTTTCTCTACAAAAAGGCTTTGAACCCATCCGCCTCCTCGACCCCCGTCATGGGACAAGGGACCGCACCGCAACAGTGGGGACCGTCCCCCTCGTTGAAGTCTCCTCAGGCCAAGCGCCACTGCTCCCGAAGCCCTTCTCGGCGCCTTTTGGTGGCATCCGATCTGGAGGCTGTGCTCCACTTTCACAAGCATGCCGCCAGGCCGACTCCGGCTGTGGACCGAGATTTGTCAGCTGTTAGATCCAAGGATAAGTCTTGGGATTGATCGGGTTCGAAAGATGGTGGCTGGGACCTAGAGTCTTCTGCATCTTCCAAGGGCAAAGCCCCTAAGAAAAAGAAGGCTAAGCACACACATGCTGAGGAGAGGCCCAAGGAGGCTAAACTGGGCCCGGAGGCCGTTTTGTCCGCGCCGACCCCTGCTCCACCTGCACAGCAACCTATCCCTGCTGTACCACAGCCTCAACCTTGGCCTCGGGACCGAGATGCTGGTATGAAGCAGCCCTGGTCCAGAGCTGTCACTCCGACCCCTTCCTTGGAGATCATCGAAGTTGAAGTGGGGTCTGCTGAGGAAGCAGAGGTCTCTCCACGGGCTTGGGGCCTTTCACCTGCCTTGCTTGTCTCCCGATCAGAGTTGCTTCGGGATTCCTCTACTGCTGCTCGGCGTCTTGACGATGAGCCCCAACCGTCAATCTCTAGGATTCAAGAGGATGAACTGGCGTACAGAGCCTATGAACTGACCAGGTCTGTTTTCACTGCACCTCTGACTAAGGCGTCAAGTGCTGACCTCCCTGAGGAGCATGTGTTTCAACTGACTACCGAAGCAGCGACCTGTCATGCCTTGTCACTGTCTCCACCCTGTCTCTCTTTTCATGGCCTGGACAAGGGTTCCTTTCCTGCCAAGGACCCATTGAAGCCAGTGTTGAAAGATAGGCTGCCAAGTATCTCCGGTCCGCCCACTGCCTCTGACTCCACCACCTCGCACATCGTCCCTGCAAGGCCGACGCCATAGCCCATCTCCGTCATCGGATTCGTCGGTCTCATCCGACTCCTGACGAGGACCTACATTATTTCCCTTTCTACCAGCCAGAACTGCTGGATGAGGTCTTGTCCTCACCTACGGATGATGTCCGCTCCTTCTCAGAGCAGGTGGTATGCATGTCGCATGCTCTGGAGCTCAGGGTCACCGAGAAGGAGTCCGAGCCGGTTGATCCGATCTCCCACCGGATCAAATCGAAGGCTCCCCTGGCTGCTTGCATTCCAGTCCTCCCGTCTCTACTGAAGTTGACGCAGGTCTTGTGGGAAAATCCATCTTTGATCCCGTCGATTTCGAAGTGGACTGACCGACTATATCGAGTGGCTGGGGACGGCATCGAGTGGCTGCAGGAGCATCCAAGACCCAACTCAGTGGTCGTTGAAGCAGTGCAGCCTAGGAGGCAACGTCGGGCACAATCTACTCCTTCGGACCTGGAGGGAAGGAAGTTAGATATCATTGGCAAAAAGATATATTCGGCTGCTAAATGTACCAATGATCATCATTACTAATTCAAAGCAGTTCCATTGGATGTCAACGTTGGATGACATGTTGGTGAAGTTGAAGGACCGAGAAAGGACCAAGAAAAGACACACAGACAAACCTCAGAAGATCACAAGAGTGTCTGGAAAGACACAAATTTCTTGTAAATTACAAGAAAAGTTATCTACAGATAACAAATAGCACAAAACACTTGGGTGCCCAAATAGTTATGGGGAAAAGTTGCATCTTCCTCTCAGGGAAAAAAAAAAAGAAAGAAAAGAAAGATTGTAGAACAAACAAATCCAAATGAGATCAGCGGATATAATGCAGTTAGGAAAGGTGCTAGGTGTATTAATGTCAACAATTCCATTGATTCCATGTGTGAGGTTTTATACCAGACCTCCAGATTTTCCTGAGACCACAAATCAATTGGCTGTAATAAGGAAGATGCATTTCATGTTAACAGTTTCTCCTGGTGTTCAGTCAGCAAGGAGAGCTTTTGTGTTCCTCAGCAAAAAATATTAGTGACAAAGGATGTAAGTCTGTATGGCTGGAGGCTCGCTGTGAAGGTCATTATGTGTAGGGCTGATGGAATGTTTCAGAGACAGCTCTATGTATCAGTTTATTCAAAATGAAAGCTGTAAGGCTGGAATTAATTCAACTTTTCCAATTGGATAAGGAATCAAAATGTTCACGTTTGCACAGACAGTGTATCAGTCTAAGTATATTTATACAAATCAGTGTTACAGCAGACTTTCTGCACAGAAACAAATTAATGCTAGGGGAATAGAGCTTGAACAATCTGGTGTTACCTTAAAAAGAAAGTATGGAACTTTTGTAATGGCTCTTTTCATTTCTATCAGGCATTTCAAATTAAAAAGGTTTATTTTGGTTGATGGAAATCAGAATGTAAGGATGCACTATTGGTGGTATGACCAAATGGTACAAGTTGTCCTTGGTTATAGATACAACTTCTATGCTTAAATCAATATTTCTTCTTCGTGGTCTCTGTGACTCACACATATGGGTTATCTGCACCTGCACAGAGCATCATTCGGAACTCTATCTTAGAGCCCTATATACCCCAGTCTCCACCTACTACCTCACTTTCTTTTTGTCCGCTGCCCAAGCAGTATCTCAGGAACTACGCTCTACTACTTTCACTTTCATTTTCAAACACACAGACCGGATTTTCTTCGACTTTTCAGATTTCCCCTTCAGCTTGATGCTACGACTGGACTTCTCACTACGGTAATGGACTTTGGCTTGTCTAACAGATACTCCTCATGGCGGCCACCATGCTTTCCACCTCAACATCTTCTTCTTTCAAGAGATGTTTGGCCTATGGGTTGAAAATGCCCGCCTGCAATGGCCATTTGTGCTGCCTACTCTGCCTAGGAAAGGAGTACAATGTGGGGACCTGCTCACATTGTAAGAGTGTTTACCGCCCAAGTGTGGAAAAAAAATGAGAATCTATGCTTAAGGCACTTCTCTATGAACAGGCTCTAAAGCCCTTGGTTCTTCCAGTGGCCACGGTCTCTTTCCCCAAAAAATCTCCCGAGTGCAACAATTTCAAGTTTGTCAATTTGGGTCGCCATGAAACTCTCCTTAATGGACAATGCGTCCGCGGCTGCAGGCCCAACCCACAAAGCCTTGAAACAGTCCTCCATTACTAGACTCAGATTGGGAAACTGCTCACATTCGACCCATTCACCTCCTAAATATCCAAAGAAAAAACATAAGAAGAGGAAACCTTGCCAACCCCATGAGGCATCCTCTTCGTTAGTGCTTTCACCTGCAGATCTCCAAGGGAACCTCCAGATTCAGTCCCAACACAAATCCCAGTAATGGCTTACATCCCCAACCAGAGTCTCCCCACATAGGGAGACCTCTCCATCAGGATCGCTGCAATTCATCCTGGTTCAAGTGGGCTCTGCATCTTAAGGGGAAATCATTGACGCGGATCAGGACATCCCCCTCAGTCAACAGCAAAACACCTTAACCACACAGGGTCTTGACTTTGACCAACCTACTCAGCCCGTCCTTCAAGAACATACAGGACCCCAGACTAGGGGACTCGGGAGCCCCATCACACAAATATCCCCCTCAGAGCTTGAAGCCAACAGACGCAACTGTACCTCTCAACACGCATTTTCCAGTTCTCACCCAGGACTCTATCTCCCACCCCCAACACGGATGCATGGGATTCACATTCAGGACACCGTTCCTCCCAAGACCGAGACCACTACTCTGGAACTCACCACTCCAAGGACCCATCGCGAGACTGTCATTTTCATGGCAGAGACTCCAGGGACAGATGATCCAGGGACTATCACCACTGTCATCGTGACTCCTCCAGCTCAGACCGATACAGATCCAGACGCTCTAGGTCCCCATTTCAGTATGACTACCATCCCTACTGGAATTACAGAGATTTCTACTATCCTATCAGGGATCCATATTATAGACATGTATATGAGGTGCCTTGCCCACATCACAATCTCCCTCCACCACGGCCACAACAACACCCTCAGCCACCTCTCCCTCGGCAGTTACCACCACCTTCTACTCAACCAATGGCTTCAATCAGACCCTTGCCTCCACCACCCACACAGCCAGACCCTCCTCCACCGGTTCATCCCAGGGGTGCCTACTTACAGCATCCATGACCAAGAACTCCATCTATAGACACATGTCATGCTGAATCCTCTGATGAAGACGCAGGTGAGGAATCTACTCTCCATGGATGCTCATGAACCATCACTGCCAGCCACATTCAGAGATTGCAACCCGGTCTCCCCAACCAACAATATCAGGTTTCACCAAAGAAACTCTGAGGATGGTCCAGTATCTCGGCTTGCAACCCAGACAACAGGAATTCGAATCCTTGGATCCTGTCTACGACCACATCCACACAAAGATCCCAATCCTGCCTTCCATCAAGACCTCCAGACGGTCTTGGGCAACCTCTTCAACTATCCCATCTACCGCCAAAAATGTGGACTCCTTATACAGAGTCACATCAGAGTCAGACTGGTTCCTTTAGCATCCCAAACCCAACTCCATAATAGTGGATCAGCCCCCTCCTCCCAGCCACCCCCCCTCCCCAAAGGCGCGATTCCGCACCTTTGGGGAAGGGTGGTGGGCGGGTGGCAGGGAGGAGGGGGCTCTTCCCCGCCTTTGGGGAAGGGGGGCGGCGGGGGAGCCTCCTCCTCCCTGCCACCCTCCCACCCTCCGTCCGTCCACCCCCCTTCCCCAAAGGCGGGGAAGAGCCCCCTCCTCCCTGCCACCCGCCCACCCCCCGTCCATTCACCCCCCTTCCCCAAAGGCACGGAATCGCGGCTTTGGGGAGGGGGAGTGGCTGGGAAGCCCCCTCCTCCCATCCACCCGCCCACCCTCTGCCCATCCTCCCCCCTCCCCCAAAGCCTCGCTTTGGAGAGGGGGGTGGCTGCGAAGCCCCCTCCACCCAGCCACCCTCCACCCAGCCACCCCCCTTCCCCAAAGCCTGGCTTTGGAGAGGGGGGTGGCTGTGAAGCCCCCACCCAGCCACCCTCCGCCCAGCCACCCCCTTTCCCCAAAGCCTCGCTTTGAAGTGGGGGGTGGCTGCGAAGCCCCATCCACCCTCCGCCCAGCCACCCATTCACCCTCCGCCCAGCCACCCCCCTTCCCCAAAGCCGTGCTTTGGAGAGGGGGGTGGCTACGAAGCCCCCTCCCTCCACCCCCCAGCCAGCTGGCCATCCCGCATTCCCCAACCCACCAGGAGACTGGGCAGCCTCCTGTGGGTTGGGGAATCGCTGGAGGAGAGAGCCCAGAAGGAGGGATCGGGGCTGTGGAGTTAAATCCGTAGATTCGCTCCCTCTCCCTTGACGGTGGGGAAAGGGGGAGAATCCCAGGGTTTGGCTCCACGGCCCCACGTCCTCCCTATGGAGCCAAACCGGGCATGTTCGCTCCTTCTGCCCACCTTCCTTGAAGGTGGGGAAAGTGGGCGAATCTAGGGGTTTGCCGCGGCTGCCCCTGCTTCCCCCGCATTGGTCCCCTTCGGAAGAGCCAAGACGGAGGGAAGGGGGCTGCTGAGGCAAACTGGGCATTTTCGCCCCTTTCCTCCACCTTCGAGTCCAGTTGACTGGAAGGTTGAAGAGAGGGGCGAATGTTGCCCTGCCAGCTGATCCGCTTTCCCAACTCACGAGGAGATATGAGTTAGGAAACAAAGAGGATCAGCTGGCAAGGCTCCTCCATTCAGCCAAATTGGGTGGGTGGTCTTATCTGGCGAATATATGCCTAAGCCTAGATTTTTGGCTGGAAATTGCGGGGGGTGGTCTTATACGCCCAGTCGTCTTATACCCCTTAATATACGGTACCTTACCACAGGAAGCCTGTGGAAGGCAAAAAACGGCAGGTGATTGCATCCCATTATTATCAAATGCTGGCAACATGCACGCAGATGCTTCAGCACAGACGCATTCACATGCTATTTTAAATATAGGATGTGACATTCATGGTTATTCAGAATTGAGGATCCAGAGCCCATGGATCAGGAGGGCCCACTGTACTTTGAACAAGACTGTGAGTTGTGTAAACATGATGACCATGTAGTTAAAATAAGTGTATAAATAGCTTTTGAAATTTGAGACAGAAGATAAACCTGCAAAGGATTACATGATAACATGGGCCCAAAAGTTTGAGTATAATGTTCATATGGGTGTATGGGGAAAATTGTGGGCCAAAGATAAAAAGTTTACTTTGTGCAGTAATGTAAAATAAAACCTGTATAAGATGATGTATAGTTGGTATCCAGCTCCAAATAAGTTGTTAAATATGTCTAAGAATGTTTCAAACCAGTGCTGGGGGTGTCAACATGGGGAGGGTTCCTTTTTCCAGATGGAAAGTCATTGGTCTAATATTTATATTTTAATCCAAAAATTCAAAAGTTTGTATTTGTAATGTTACCAGAAATATTTTTATTGGGTATAATGGATAAAGATTTGGATAATAAGTATGGACTCTGGAGACCCTCTTCCTCTTCCTCCTTTTTTGTTCCTTTACTTTCTGAATGTATATTATTTCCCTATATTACTTTGTCTGTATATTGGTCTCTCTCTCTCTCTCTCTGTGTGTGTGTGTGTGTGTGTGTGTGTGTGTGTTAAAGGTCGTTTACCTTGCCACAGACGCTATTTCACAGACTGACTTCTCTGAGCTATTTGGAGGCAGTTGTATTAAAAGAATCAACAGAGGAGATTCCTGCCTTTCGTCTCTCTGCCTCAGCAGAGATTTTTTTTGTTTTTGTTTTGTCTTGTTTTGTAGAATCATAGAGTTGGAAGAGACCACAAGGGCCATCCAGTCCAACCCCCTGCCATGCAGGAATACACAATCAAACCTCGCCTGACAAATGGCCATCCAGTCTCTGTTTAAAAACCTTCAAAAATGGAGACCCCACCACACTCCAAGGTTCCACTGCCGAACAGCTCTTACTGTCAGGAAGATCTTCCTAATGTTTAGATGGAATCTCTTTTCCTGTAGTTTGAATCCATTGCTCTGTGTCCTAGTCTGTGGAGCAGCAGCAAATAAGCTTGCTCCATTCTCAGTACGACATGCCTTCAAATATTTAAACATGGCTATCATATCTCCTCTTAACCTTCTCTTCCCCAGGCAAAAATATCCAGTTCCCTAAGGGCATGGCTTCCAGACCTTTTATCATTTTGGTTGCCCTCCTCTGGACATGCTCCAGCTTGTCAATATCCTTCTGGAACTGTGGTGCCCAGAACTGGACACAGTATTCCTGGTGAGGTCTGGCCAAAGCAGAATTGAGTGACACTTACTTCCCTCAGTCTAGACACTGTAGTCTTCCCTCCACATTCGCGGCTTTGTCTTTCGTGGTTTTGAGTATTCACGGTTTCTCCTCCTTCTCTTCCTCCTCTCTGGGAGGGAACTCCTTCCACCTCAGTGGCGTGCCTCCATTTGAACTGGAGAGCCAAAACCCTGAGAGAGCAGGGAGGTGGGTGCTTTAGACCCAATCTCCCTACTCTCTTGGGGCTTTGGCTTTCCATTTCAGACAGAGCCAAGCCCAGCGAGAGAGGGGAGATTGGGTCTAAAGCACCCCCGCCCGCTCTCCTGGGCCTTGCCTCCCTTTGAACTGGAGAGCCAAAGCCCCAAGAGAACAGAGAGGTGGGTGCTTTAGACCAGATCTCCCTGCTCTCTCCGGGCTTGGCTCTGTTTGGAAAGCAGCTTTGGGAGGGCGGGTGTGGCGGCTGAGAAATGTCTAGGAGGCTTCAAAAGCCTGTTCACCACTTTGGAGGGGGGGTTGTGAGTGGATGGGGGAGGGGTATTTTATTTGCGTTTTTTTCATATTCGCGGGGTTCTTGCACCCCTAACTCCCGCGAATGTGGAGGGAGGAGTGTACACCTATTGATGCCGCCTAGAATTACATTGTCTTTTCTGGCTGTTGCATCACACTGCTGACTCATGTTCAGCTTGTGTTCCACTAAGACTCCTATATCTCTTTCACATGCACTGCTATCAAGCTAGGTGTCACCCATCCTGCATCTGTGCATTTCAGTTTTTTCTGCCAAAGTATAGTACTCTACATTTTCCCTGTTGAAATTCATTTTATTAGTTTTGGCCAGCTTTCTAATCTGTTAAGGTCATTTGGAATTCTGTACCTGTCCTCTGCGGTATTAGCTACCCCTTCTAATTTGGTCTGCAAACTTGATAAGCGTGCCCCCTATTACCTCATCCAAGTCATTGATAAAGATGTTGAATTACACTGGGGCCAGGACAAAACCCTGTAGCACCCCACTAGTCATTTGTCTCCAGGATAAAGAGGAGCCTTTGGTGAGTGCCGTTTGGGTCCGGTTGGTCAAACAATTACAAATCCACCTTACAGTTGCATTGTCTTGTTGCTTTATTGTAATCTGAAAGGTCTCAAAGAAAAGTTTCAGAGGCAGATTACTTTGCAGTGGAGAGTATAATAATCATATTTTTTTGCCCTAAGTCATTTGTTATAAAAAGTAGTATGTTGTGGATAGCACGTGAATATAAAGAGGGACTGGCTATTACATACTGTTGTACTGACACACATATGCCAGCAGCTCAAAGACAAGAAATCAGTCTTCTGCTAAATGCTTTCTTTAGAGTGTTAAAAAGATGTCTATAAGTTAATAAAGGACTGGGTAAGTTTAGCCCATCAAGGTCATTAAGAATTGATAAATCAACACTTTTTTTCTGTTCTTAGAGATGGTACTATCTCCAAAGTAAATAACTTTCCTAAATTTAAAAGCATTCTAAGCACCCCTTAATATCCTGTTAATTAGCTTCTGTTTTTCCAGAAGCTCATTTTCTTGGTCATACAGTTGTAGGGTGTGGCCCTACTCTCAGTGAGACCTCCCACATCCTTTCCTCCAATGTACATCTAATAAGTCAGCCTCTTGTTGTCTGACTCATGACACCCTCTGAATGAGAGACCTTCAAGTCATCCTATCATCAACAGCCCTGCTCAGGTCTTGCAAACTCAGAGCCATGGCTTCCTTGATTTAAGTCTAACCATCTATAATATGATCTTTCTCTTTTTTTACTGTCTTCTACCTCACCAAGCATTTTTGTCTTTTCTAGTGAGCCATGCCTTCTGGTGATGTATCCAAAGTGCGGCAGTCTCAATTCAGTTGTCTTCTAATAAGTCTACCCTACCCTAATTGATTATAAGGAGCCTTGTTATGCAGGGATACGCTGTATTTTTTAACTTTATTGTTGTTTTTAAATGATTTTATACTTCTTAAAATTTAATACTGTTTTAATGTGATGATTTGTTTGTGTGTTAACTTTTTTGTTATCAGGTATTTAGCTTATCACATTTTAGCCTTTTGAAAGCCATCTTGGGTCCCGCCCTGGACAGAAGGCAACATATAAATTAAATTAAATTTGAGTTCAGCAGTTCACTCATAGTTTTCCTTTCCTACAGCATTCAGCAAAACTGCCAGAAGATTAAATCCATTGCTCCGTGTCAGCTACTAGAAATACAGGAGAGCGAGGAGATTCTTTAATAAAACTGGCAATTGGGAACTTCCCTGTAGATGCTGGCCATTGGGTGTTGTGGGTTTCTTTGATCCAGGATATTCACAGAGTTTGCCAGGATCACCTCTCTAGACTACTTTAAGTCTAAACTAAAGACTATTCTGTTTAGAGAAGCCTTCCAACTTTCATTTTTTATGTCCATATTATTTGTATTAACTTGCACATTTATAGTACTGTTTTAATCTTGTTATAGTAATATTTTATTAATTTTATAATTTTGTTTGTGGTTTTAGATTGTGCGCCATAGGCAGGTTTTGTGTTTATTGTGGATTGTTGTTTTTCTTTTTTGTAAAGCGCTATGTAAAGCTTATGGCACTATATAAATAAACGTTGTCGTCGTCGTCGTAGTAGTAATAATAATAATAATAATAAGTAGTACACAAATTGGGATCCCTGAATTGTGTCCTTAAATTCCAGCTTTCAGATACCGTTTCAGCTCTTTTAGGCATTAAAACATTATGGTATACCTGAAGTGTGTTGTAAATTAGAGAGGATTTTTACATTGTACATTTGCGTGCAACTGTAAGGCTGAGTACAGTTTAGTAAATAAACAACAACCAGCAATCAAGATTTCATGCCCCCCCCCAATAGTTTTCCATTCCCCTCACCCAGCAATCAGCATTCTCTTGCTGCTAAGTATGTTTAGATCACTTTGGGGCTTTTGTTAGTTTGTTTTCTTTTCTAGGGGTTCCCCTAAGCTTGATAATTTTATTTATTTATTTATTTATACCCCGCTCTTCAGCCACAAGGCTATCAGAGTCGCTTACAAATTGTTTTAAGCAATAGCAGCCCTTTCCCTTGTGTTTGGGTGATGCTGTTAACTGCCAATGAGACATATTTTGATCTCCTTGGACTTCTTTGGAGCAATACCCTTTGTTTTTTCCCCAAAATATATTTTGTATGTTGGCAAAACTTGAGGTTCCCTGCTTTATATATCTCTCTTTTACGTTGAGGTAGTGCTGTTTTAGTGACATAAAGACTGCCACCTAGGAGCTGGTGATGATACTGTTGTAGTTCTAGTACTTACTTCTAACCAGATTAATAATGTTGTGCTTCAAGGCCTTATGCCACATTGTTGATAGTACTCCTGTTTGAGAAAGGAGAATTTACACTGGAACAGCTGCTTGTTACTCCACAACACCAAGGCTTATGTGACAATTTGAACTTGCTCTTTGAGAAAAGAGAGTGGCTGATGAGTTAGAAGAGAAACTGATAATCTGTTTTAAAAGAAAGCGGGGGGGGGGGCTATCCCATGATTGTTATTCAACAGTAAGCTTACACAAATCATACTATTGTTATTTTAGGAGTTCAGGTTGTTTACCTTATGAATTCTATAGTGCATTGTTATGGTGCTGGGTATTATGGCTGTATATATTAACTGTGCTATTACTGTACATATAAATGTTTTTTAATGAAAATGTTGTTTGTTTTTGCTGTTCACTCCAAGATTGATGGGTCAACTTTGAGGACTATCTGCATGCAGCATGGTCCACTGCTGACATTCCATCTGAACCTGACCCAAGGCACCGCCCTTATCCGATACAGCACCAAGCAGGAGGCAGCCAAGGCCCAGACTGCACTGCACATGTGAGTTATGGCAGCAGTCTTCTCCAGCTATTCACATGCTCATTATATCTGTAGATAACAAGCCTTCTGTGCAAGGGATGGTTCAGATTTTTTGTCTGTTCAGATATGATTGTTCACTCTGAGCAGTTCCTTTCTTTTGAGACCCTTTTTGCAGGGAAGATTCTAACTGTAGAAGAACTACACCTCTAACACTGAGAGTGTGGACAGGGAGACGACTGGATTGCACGGGCATGTTAATATTAGCTTCTTCCCAAAATCAGTTGCACTAGATAAATCTGTGGATGTAAGGAGTTTCATCTTGAGACTAAAACAGATAAAGAAATTCTGAAACTTGACTAGTTTGAAGGTTTTTATCAGATTAGCTACAATTTTGTTTGTTCTCATAAGGCCCTTTGTGTCTAAACCATAGAGTTGGAATGAGCCCTATGGGCCACCAGATCCAACCCCCTACTTCAGCGCAGGATATCCCACTAAACCATCCCCACCAGGTAGCTGTCCAGCCTAAGACATCCAGAGAAGGAGACCTCATCACCACTCTAGACAATTGGTTCCGGTACCAAACCACTCGCACTGACAAGAAGTTCCTTCCAATGTTCAATCAAAATCTACCCTCCTGTAACTTAAAACCATTAGAAAAATAGTTCTACCCTCTGAGGCAGCAGAGAACAAGCCTGCACCCAGCTTTTTGTGGCAGCCCTTGAGGTATTTAAAGAGTGCAGTTGTGTCATCTCTCAGTCTTCTTGTAACCATGCTGAACTTACCCAGTTCCTTCAACCTTTCCACATATGTTTTGTTCTCCATCCCTCTTATCATCCTCGTTGCCCTTCTCTGAACTCGTTTCAGCTTGTCTATATCATTTTTAAAATGAGGTGCCCAGAACCAAACACATACTCCAAATGAGCCTGACCAGCACAGAGTATAATGGGACTATTACTTCCCTTGAGTAGGAGACTATGGTGCTATTAATAGAGTCTAAGGTCACATTTGCCTTCTTTACTGCAGCATCACACTACTGCCTCATGTTCAATCTATGACCGACAATAACCCAAAGGTCCTTTTCACATGTAATACTGCTGAGCCAAGTATCCCCCATCCTATACGTATGTATATTGAAGAGCGTCAGCTGTGAAACAGAAGCCTCCTATGCTCCACCTGAGACCTCCTTCCAGTTTGAAGCACAGCCACTTTTGATTACTCTTTGAGCAGTTTTACAACCAGTTATAGATCCATCTGATGATGTTTCCATCTTTTAATATTTAGTCAGTTTACTAATCAAAATATCATGGGGAACATTATTGAATGCTTTGCTAAAATCCAGATAAATAACTTCCACGGCATTTCCGCCATCTACTAAACTAGTGATTTAATAAAAAAACAGATATAAGGTTAGTTTGGCAGGATTTTTTCTTAACAAACCCATGCTTGCTGTTGCATCATCATCAAGATACTTGCAAAGAGGCTCCTGTATAATCCATTATAATATTTGTACTGGTCAGGCTGATTGCCCTGTAGTTCCTGGATCTTCTTTTTAGCTTTTTTTTTTTAAGAGAGGAACAATGTTTGCCCTTCTCTAGTCCTCTTTGACACCTCACCCCTTCTCCAAGGTTTCTTAAAAAATGATGGCAAGTGGTTCAGAGAGTACATCAGCAAGTTCTTTCAATATTCTGGGTTGCAAAATATTCGTCAGAGAACTTGAAGGGAATACCTTTTGTCCCAATAGGATCCCGCATCATTTTGCCCTATTCAGAAGGAGGGGGGGGCAAAAACTCCAGATACTCTGCTGGAAAAGCATTTGTGGCTTGTCCCGTATTTTTTTTTTTTAAACTCCAAAAAAAAAAAATGCACATTCCTGCTCATTGGGACAACTAGCTCACTTTGCTGCACATTCCCAATAAGAGCAGAAGTAGAAAGCTAATCTGTCTGACATGTGCAGGGGGCTGAGCTTGCTGGCAAGGCAAGTGTCTGGAACTGTCATGTTGGATTTTCACTGTAGCAGTCGTGCACTGAGGTGATGAAACAGCCTCTCCCCCCTTTTTTTCTGTTTATTTAAGCGGGCGTTCACACTTCTGCATCTTGGCTTGGCTTTTTTAAAAAATACTGTTCAGCAGTGGCAACTGGTGAGAATAGAAATGCGAGTACAGTTGTCCCTTCACATTCGCTGGGGTTTGGTTCCAGGACCCCCCGTGAATACGCAAATCCGTGAATACTCAAGTCCCATTATATGCAATGGCAGAGCAAAATGGTGTCCCTTATATAAGATGGCAAAATCAAGGTTTTCTATTAGGATTGTTATTTTTTTAAGAATATTTTTCAAGCCGTGAATACTCAAATCCGTGAATGTCAAATCCGTGAATGTGGAGGGACAACTGTAATTCATTCACATCTGCCATCTTGATTCCTAGCATGCCCCACTTGAACAATAAATGTGTATGGCTTCACATGTCTGTGATCTTGGGGAGGGTGGGAAATGTGGAGACAAGTAAAAGCTGCTGCGAATTGAAGTTAGTGTGCATTAATCCACATTTTATTGCCTGATATAGACAAGCTCTAGGTGATTCTTGACTAAATCCTTATCAATCTTGATTTGCAACTTGGATTCCTTGCCAAGGTCTCTCATAATGCATGGAACCACACAATCCTCTTTTGGGGGGGAAACTGAACCAAAATAGGTAGGTATTAAAGCAGTTCTGACTTTTCATTTTGATCTGTTAGCATTTTACCATCCTTGCCAAGCAGTGGCAGTCATGAATTTGAACAGTAGATGGTCACTTCCCCCTAAAGTGCCAACTGCTTTGATTCCAGTGACCAACTCCTTCCTGTTGGTTAGGATAAAATCCAGGATTGCTGATCCCCTTGTTCCTTCCTCCACCTTTTGAAAGAGAAACTTATCTGCAAGGCATGTCAGGAATTTATTGGAGAACCTATGCTTAGTAGAGTTAGTCTCCCAGCAGGTACAGGATAATCAAAGTCCTTGGTAGCTATACATGGTGGTGTTATATTGCTCTGGTGTTAGTTGTAATTCTTGCATTGGAAAAGGAATGGTAGTATGCATTTGCAGTATTTTTATTTTGTTTTATTGTAGGTTCCCTAAGAATTTGGATTATGACATGTACTATGTTATGTATAATTGAATTAGTACAAACTGCATTTAGAATCCTGTGAAAAGTGTCTTTAATAGCTCCATCTTTAAAATGATAACAGACTGAAATGTATATATAAATGGAGAACCCATTTTTAAATCAGACATGGGAATCATGTGACCCTCCATATGTTGCTGGACTGCAATTCCCAGCATTCCTTACTGTTGATTATGATGACTAGGGGTTCTTGGTTTGCAGCCCAACAACATTTGGAGGACTGCACGATTCCCACCTCTGACTTAAAAGAATACCTTTATACATATATAAAATGAAAGATTTGGGGCTTGAGAGAGGTAGAAACAGCACTGAAGTTTATAAAAATTATGAGCAATGTGGGGAAGATTGATGGTTTATTTACATATCTCTTTATATTAGAACTCTGGGTCACCCAATGGAATTAATTGTGAGTAAACCCAAATAACTAAGAGAGAGTTCTGAAATTCAGTGCTACCAGGTGTGGTGATGGTAACTGGATTCAATGTTTCAAATGGTTATTAGATACAATAATAGATGCTAAGTTTATTAGTACATATCATACATGGTAGCATGTGGTACTGGCCCCATGTTTTGCCCATTGCTGCTTTTGTGGCCCTTGACCCACCAAACTCACCATTGCCCTTTTTCTGTCTCCCCTCCATGAACTGTATTTCCTCAACATCCCCAGGAATGGCCATTTACCTTTTAATAGCACACACACACCTTATTGTTTAACAGCACAAACACACAATTTTCAAAACGAGGAGTGGTCCTTGAGCAAATTCTGTTTTGTTTCTGTTTACAGATAGTACGTGTGCCTTAAAAGTGTTCCAAGGCAGCATATTGCTCCCTGCTTCCATGTCTTCCTGTTGTCTCCCCAACAGCCACTGGTTGGCCACTTCTGTAAACAGAATACTGGTCTAGATAGATCCCTTTCTGTTTCAACAGAAAAAGATGATGATAGTGGAGTACTCTCTTATTTAACTGAACTGTTCTGAACTCTTAAGCAAAGTCCATTTTTTGACCTTCTACTTGGTAGGCAAACTGAAAAACAACATTTTTAAAAATCCTTCTGCTAATAAAGCCAAACCAGTGTACTCAGCAAAAGGTTTTGAAATTTTTATTTAATTTAAAATATTTTAACACAGACTGTTAATATTCTGGTTAAGGTAGTCACTTCCCTGTCTCCAGCTTTTTACTGAGGTTCAAGTAAAGTTTTAGAAAGGAACTAAATATCCCAAAGGCACCAGATTCCATGTGATCTTGGAAGTTAAGCAGGGCCAACCCTGGTTAGTACTTGGATGGGAGACCACCAACAAATTCCAGTCCTGTAGGCTATATTCCAGAGAAAGAACTGGCAAAACCAACTGAGTATTTCTTACCTAAAAAAAAACCCTATGAAATTTGTGATGTTGCCATAAGTTGACAGGCAACTTGAAGGCATATACATACAACTTTTGAAACATTCGAAGTGAAAAGAGATGTTTTGAAGAAGAGCTTTGATTTAGACTGTTTCCTAAATGGCAAAGTATGGTTTGTCATTAGCTGCATTGATCACAGAAACCCTCAGATTTGCTTCTCTCCTTACTTCATCTTGCATATCTGAAAAGAGGAAATTTAAAGTTTCCAATAAGATGAAGGTGGGGGGAACCTGGTGTCCTGTATTTCCTGAACACTGGAAGTGTGGTTTGTATAAAAACATAGTGTATAAGTTTATACGTTTTTAAAATAAACCATATAAAATAGACCTTTGAAAAAAAGAATTCCAAAAGCATACTTTGATGTATCGGTTTGATAGATACTCTTGATAGCAACCTTGAATCCCATCTCAAGAGAGAAGCGGGATAGAAGTCCAATGAAGAAATACCCTGGTTTCTTGGCCAACTGCTTTATACAAACCAATTTCTAGTATTCTGGCAAATGGAAAACTGCAGGATTTTTTCTAAACTGTGAAATCATCCCTTGTACATGAAGAAAGGTGTGGAGTGACACAGGAAGAATAAGAATTGCCATGTTACATTATCTATACAATAAATCCTGGCTTATTGTAATGTCTGGGTGGAAATAAAGTCAGTCCAGAATTTTAGGCTTATGTAATTATACTATCTGCTCTTTAAATTTGGGGAACTGTTTTAATTCATTCTTCCTTAATCTTAGTCCCAACTATGTAATGAGCAGTTATTAAAAAAATTGTAAACTGAAAATCCAGGCATGGATCTAAAGTGTGTGTGTGTGTGTGTGTGTGTGTGTTTCATGAGTGGAAGAATATACAGTTGTCCCTTCATATTTGCTGGGGTTTGGTTCCAGGACCCCCCATGGATACCAAAACCCGTGAATACTCAAGTCCCATTATATGCAGTGGCATAGCAAAATGATGTCTCTTATATAAGATGGCAAAATCAAGGTTTGCTTTTTGGATTATTATTTTTAAAAATATTTTCAAGCCATGGATACCAAATCTGTGGATACAGAGGGACAAACTGTACATTTGAATACAGATGCTTTCAGTTTAACACAGACCCGATCTACAGACCTCTATCCTGTATCATACCCTTCTCTAGTAGGCTCCCTGTGACGTATTGCCAGCCAAGCTGCCTTAACACTCAGCACTGGCGGCCAGTCACTGTCATCTTACTCCAGGTCCCCCTTCATTAATCCCTTGGGCTGGGGCCTGAGTCTCCAGGTGATCCTTTCTCTGTGGATAGATTTACCTTTAGTGTGTATTCACTTGGTTAGCATGACCTTTCCCTTTTATTATGAGGGAAATAAAGCACTATGTGTCAGTGGAATTTTAAATAGCAAACTTACTTGGTTTCTTATATCACAGAAATTACAAACTCCAGAACTGTATGATAACTCTATATAACAAATGGTTCTCTCACTTAATTCCACTTAGTGTTCCTTTTAGTGACAGACTATCTTCAAACATACACTTTATTTTTTCAGTCTCTCAACTACTTCACACAACTGTCTTTCACACAGTGCACTCCCACCAGCTCTCATACATCTGGCTCATCCAACAGCTTTCTCTCAACTGACACTCCTCAACTGTCATTCTCTCAGATTACTCTCACACAGGCCCCAAGGTAGAGAAGATGTAATAGAGTATGTGAACACGCTTCCCTGCCATCTGCACTGCTTTCCCTTATTACTGTTGGTTTTTTGATGAAGTGTTCAAATTGTGAATTCTGCTGATGTTACTTTGATTATTTTGTTGCTGTTGGCTTCTGTTTCTCTTCACCATCCCCCCTTTTTTGTTGTTTTGTGTTGTTTTAGGTGTGTTTTGGGAAACACTACCATCCTGGCTGAGTTTGCCACAGACGAGGAGGTTAGTCGCTTTCTGGCACAAGCTCAGCCTGCACCTGCAGCAACACCCAGCACACCTGCAGCAGGCTGGCAGTCTCTAGAGACAGGACAAAACCAGACAGATCCAGTTGGACCTGCTTTGAATCTTTTTGGTGGGTCAACAGGGCTTGGGCAATGGAGCAGTGGTGGTGGTGGCAGCAGTGGGGGTGACCTTGCTGGTGCTTCATTGTGGGGCCCCCCGAATTATTCTTCAAGTTTATGGGGGGTCCAGAGCGTTGAAGATCCCCACAGGATGGGAAGCCCTGCTCCCTTACTACCTGGAGACCTTCTAGGCGGAGGGTCGGATTCAATCTGAACTTAAAACTTTCAACTCTGACCTCGTGACCTTTTTTTGGAACAGCAGCAGCACTAACTTGACCTTTTCTTTTTTTTCAACTTGCAATAAATACATTTTAAAAGGAAAAAAGAAAATGGAGATAGAAAAAAAGGTGGGTCATTGACAGGACTGTCTGAGCACATAGTTGCCTCCCTTATAACTTCAGTTTTTTTGTTTGGAATATGAATCCAAAAAGAGAACATATCACTCTT
This sequence comes from Gambelia wislizenii, assembly GCA_030847615.1. NCBI lineage: Eukaryota > Metazoa > Chordata > Lepidosauria > Squamata > Crotaphytidae > Gambelia > Gambelia wislizenii. The sequence continues at coordinate 222,451,497 of JAUMIR010000005.1, read as the reverse complement.
GAAATACTTGAATCATGAACGCCAACTTAGAAAGACAATGTGAAGCAAGTACACATACCATATAAATCTAAACACAAAAAAATTAAAAAAAATTAGTTTCTAGTTTTTCACTTTTTCATGTTATATGGAAGTTGTTGCTAAGAAACATATATACTGAAAAATAGCTTTTTAACTTTGTTTGCACTGGGTGTGTTTCCGTCCTTAGGTCTACTATGTTGGGATGGGGTGGGTTCAAAAGAATGGGGGGGGGGAGGGGAAGACTAGACGGAGCCTCACTTTAAAAAACAAAAAAGGAAAAAAAACACTTTGTGATTGGCTGGTTGATATATACCAGTATGTTCTGGCACATGTAACTGCCCATGTGTGTGTGTTTCAGTGTGAGTGCATATGTGTGCATGATTGTGTGTGTGCGCGCGTGCGCATTTTTGTCTTGGAAGGCTGCATTGCTATTGGTCAGCAACCTGTCTGACTTGACTCTTGAAATAAATAATGATGGTGCCTGTGACAGATACAAAATCAAATTGACCTGTGTTAAAAATCTATCCATTGGTGGTATTTTTATTTTATCAGGGTATTCAGTACAGTACAGATCTTGTTCTGACCCTGTCATAGAGCAAAACACTGCCATATCCTAAGGATTTGGTGAGGGGGTGCCAGTATGGGAATTCAGACTTTGAGGGTTGGGTTTCTGTTTTGCTTAGAGGTGTATTGTCTCTAAGGAGACTTTTTGAGTGAACCCAAGCTTTTTTTTTCTTTTCTTTTTTTTTAATGACAAGTCCTTTTACCTTTTGAGGAGAGAAGGCAAAGGGCATCACATTTCTTTGTGACAATTACCTATGTAATGGTTGAAGCTTCTGCAGTCCTTACAAATAGAATCGTGTACCTGTTTCTCAAGTGTGTATATGAAGATTCTTATTCATGGAAGACCCACCAACCATTTGGGCCTAACTGTACTTTCTTAAGCAATCTGCTGTTTGTGACAAAACTAAAATGTCAGTAGTTTGCTGGCCTATCTTGTGTTGTGAAAGCACATGCAGCAACTTTTGTTCTCCTTTTATCCATGGTGAGCGTTACCTGTGCCAGGCCTAGGTGTATTACAGCACCAGACCATCACTGACAGAAACGTTTACTTACGAATGTTCTTAAACCAGTGTGTACTTTGAGCATTTTTTTCTCTGTATTTTCCTGTGTATGTCTTGCTTAGGTTTTGCTTAGGCAGGCATATAACTAGCAAAGATTCTTTTGTTTATAAAGTATTGCACCTTTATTATGTTGACTTTTCCCTGTACTGTTGCTTTTTATTGTCGGTATTTAAAGAAAGGTTGTATGATGTTGTTGTTGTTGTTGTTGTTGTTGTTTTTTAAACAACAGTGTAGTAGTACTCTGGGCAGGATAGGGGAGACCTATCATAGGTTTGAATTTACCCATAGCCAGTGTGTGCACTGGGAACAGAATTGCTTGTTGTGAAGAAAGCTGTAGCAAAAATTGACTTTACAAAAAGCAGTTTTAGGGGGTGGGCTGAGCGGATAAGAACAGGGAGAGAGATGGAGGCATTCTTTTTTGAAGTGTTAGAACTTAGCTCTGGCTTTTCACTAGCTCTACATTATACTGAATAACAAAGTGCTGCAATATTCTGAACCAGCATATACCTACATACTCTGGCACATGGAAGTAGCAGATCATATTGTATGGGTTCACAACAGCAGAGTCTTTCTCCTTCAGGAGTTTCCTTGAAAAATATGGTGATATCAGATATATAGATATAAATATTCATAGCAACATTAAAGCAAAAAAAAAATGTTTATATCAAAAGGGAGGTTTTTGTGAATTCTCTGCACCAGAGATGGGAATCGTGTAGCTGTCCAAAGTTATAGGACTGCAACTCCGAGCATTTCTTACCACTGGCTATGCTGGCTAGTGCTGCTGGAACTTGCAGTGTGCCAACATCTCTGGAGGGCCACATTACTTCCACTCTTGCTGTACATAAACCCAAAGAAGACTCAATAAGGAGGTTACTGCATTTAATCTGACTTACTCTTTTGCTGTGAATTAGGTTGGCTGGTAACAGACAGATTTTCTGTACTTTAAAGTCAGATTCTGCATTATATGTGGTTCTTACAAGTGTTTTCCTTTATTTCCCCTCAGCATACTGTCCCATATGTTGATTCAAAATGCCACCCTCACCCCCCCCCCCCCGCATTTCTGCCGGTTAGGTTTCTCTGGCAGCTCCTACACTTGCCTGCTCCTAAAACAGCTGTATTTGTCTCTGGGGCCTCAGTGTTGAAAATATGCAGGATAAACTATAGAAAAGGTCCTCAGCTGGGAGAACATCAGAATGCTGCACCTCATGGCTCAGAAAAGAGCTATGTGCTCCAGTATGTGAGTTGACACACAAGCTGGGTCACTACTGTGCTAGGACTCTCTCCCAACCTGCCCTATAGTCCCTTTTGCCTGCACTTTGGATTTGTTGAGTTCATTACGATACTACGGTGAAAGCCGGGTGCTAGAGCCCCTCTTGTTTACAAGACATAATGAGGGATATGAAATATTTTAAAAATGAAAGCTAAAATGTTCTTCCATCACAAGCTTAAAGGGAAAAAAATGAAAACATTAAAAAAAGACCAAAAAGTGCATGTTTGCATATATATATATATGTGTGTGTGTGTGTATGTGTATATATATATATATATATATATATGATGAAGACTAACTCTGGGAGCATTTAACAGTGTTTTTGTGTTTAACATTTATTTTCCTGCTTTAAATTTGCAAGCATTCTCAGGAATTCTAGGGTAGGAAGCCAGTTTTTGAAGATGGTTTATTTAACCTTTACCTTATCCTAGATAGATGGCTGTTTCTTTCATAAACTTTTACAAGTTCCTGAACCTTCAAGAAGTTTAAAAGGATTTTTTCTTTACAAAAAGCAAAAAAATATATGAAAAACAAAATCTTACAAATACAGACTCCAAATGTTGTCAGAACTGGGGATCAAATTTTTTAAAAAGTACAAATTTATTTCAAAGGAATTCTCAACAGCAGCAACAAACTCATTGTATTCTTAAAAGTCCAAGTTGTGAGATTTATACCTGTAGAGCGTCTCAAGTGGGAGTGGGTGTGCTGTTGAATGGGGAGAGGGTTGTGTGTGAATGAAACTATATTCATCTAGTTATTTCACAGTGAACATAATCTTCCTCCAAGCACCTTTTTTTTAGAAAAAGAAAAAAGAAAAAAAACTCATTGTGGTTTGACTAAACTAGTCAACCACAGTTAAAGTAGTTGCTGGGAGTATGGCATGGTATTTTTGAAACCACTTTTAAATTGAATGAATGTTTCAGAAAGGATATATCTTTATTGTGTCCCAGGAATGGAACCATTTTAACATACTAATTTTAAAATAGTAAAGAGAAGCAGAAGTGACTATATGAGAATTTATTGAAGTGTATTTTGGAAAAGAATTGGCTTGTTTGATTTTAATCATCATTTTGAACATGTCAGATGTTTGCTTCCCCCCCACTCCCATTTCTCAGCCAGAGTTGTGTAAACCAGAAATTATGGGCCATTGGGGGAAGTGGGGTACATCAACTTATTGCTGCCAGACTTTGGGACTTCCATCGTTGAAATCAGCATATTAAAGCCTTTTTTCTGGGATTGTTAGCTCCTAGCTTCCTGTACAAAAAGAGAGAAGAACTTAATTTGCTTGAAGCTTTTTAGACACAATGAAATCACAACCACTTTAGTGCCTTTGTAATACATCCATGCATCCTTCAAAAGAACATATGCAGTCCAGTCACTCCCAAGGAAATCAAGCAGTTAATTTTTCTAAATTGAAACAGTTGTTCTGAGTATGCTGAAAAGATACCTCAAAGGTCTGTCATACAAAGAGCTTCATGTAAAATGATACATGTGTGGAAGTGCTTCTTGGAAAACTGGAGGCAATTTCATGCACTACTTTTTTCTTGTTTTGAGATATACTTCATATGGGAATATAATACATAAAATAAACAGATGTGTGAAATGTGATGCAAAAGGCCCAGTTACCTGATGAAGATAATGAGAAATAAAAACACACATACAAAAACAAAAATTCATGCTGCACCTCACCTATTAGTGTACAGGTTTTCCTGTGCTAATACTATTTCAGTGTAGGAAAACAGTAGTTGTGAATTAGTGCTTGGTGTTCTGTGACAACAGTTTTCCTCTATAGTTGTATGTTGCATTGTTTCCCTTCAGTGCACATTGAGAAACATGCTTCAGGTGATGCTTGGTGATAGGTCAGTGAGGGTATTTTTTTTTCTTTTTGAAAGTACCTGAATTCTTTGTCAGAGGCTTTGACTTACTGGCTAACTCCCAGAGGAAAATTTTAATAAAACAAAATCTAAATCAGCTACTTGAGAAGAGGTTTGTCAAAGAATGGCTAAAGAAGGTATAGATGTAAATGCACAGTGGTTTCCTATTTAAAGCATCTTTTTACCTCTCAACATTTCAACCTATGCATATTGACGTTTCACACTTTTTAAGTAGACAACTAAAATATAAAATTCTTAGCAAATGTCTATCCCTGTACATCTTAGATGTTTAGTTTCCCTTTTCTGGACATAGCAATACAAGTTTCTGAACTATTTCTGTTTTGAATCTGAAGTCCTCTGTCTGTCCAGTGAACTAAACATAAGCACCAAGCTATACTTAGAACATTTTTTCTAGAGGGCAGACTGGCTTGTCTGGCTCAAAATGAGAAGTAGAAATATGCATAAGGCAAGCAAAGTTCACAGCAAGTAGCTTAATATAGATTTTGCTACTTTTAGTAAGAAATCTGGGAAAACGATGGACAGGGGAAATGTTTTCAGCAACTATTTTGTGGGTGATGTATTTTCATTCGTTTTCTACTCAAAAAGAATAACAATTGCATGAGATGGTGATCTAGAACTGTTGGTAAATCCTCCATAGCTTTATGCCACGTGTCTGATTATTCCTGCTCTTGTGAAAACAGATCTTGCTTCCATTAAGAGAGAAACAACCCATATTTTTGTCCTTCCTTTTTTGAATCGTATATTGTAATTGCTCAGGCCCAACTTCAGACTCTTCTAGTTCTTCTCTTCCCCGTATGCACAGGATAGCCTATATGAACTTATATTGTCAGGTGTAGAATCTCATTTGGATCTGTTTTGTCTTCCTCTTTTGTCTTGTTCAGACAGCTTTCAGATAACAATGTTATGACCCTATTTCCAAACACCTGCTTAATATGTTATGCTGATAAATCAGGAAAACTTGTAGTCTTTCCCAGCATACCTGAATAAATCAGGTGCTGTCAACAGTTTCTTAGTCTTTCAGTTCCTTTTGTCAAGGTAGACCTTAAAGTTGTATTTCTTTTTTGTCGCTTGTCCTGAAACATGACTGTTAATTTAGACTGCAGTAGTCATGTCAGTGATTAGAAGCCAATTTACTGTTACTGTAAATTAGGTCACTTCTTTTCTTTTTAGAAGTTTTTCAAAATATAAACTAGAGAATGTTAACTGATATTCCCAAGTTGATTTTAATTCCAGGCATTTGAATTGTCAAATGTGACGAGTAATAACACATCTTTCAAGTCAACTTTCTCTTTATGCTATCCTCTATTGTCCTGAATAATGTTACACTGTATCCTCTGTTTATACCTTTCATTGATTATCTACACCCAATTGTTCAAATCACATACCTTTTTTTTTTTAATAATAATGACTGACTGATGATACTCTATTCTCCCCTGAGTAGGTTCTGTTTAGCTGGGCTTTACTGCTCCTTCATTATCAGTATGCAACAATGACAAAAACACTCTGCATAACAGTATAAACACAGTTAAAATTATGTTAAAATATTGCATGTTTTCAGAAACATGCATTGATTGAAATCACCGAGGAACATGCATAGAATCTATAATATGGCCTTCTATATTTTCCAAAAAAATAGCAGTTCATATCAGTACTGATTAGTTTTTAAGTTATGGCAGTGATATGTAGAAGTGTGGCTTAATAGTATTTTAAACCTTACTGTTGCATTTATCATTTACAGGAATTTGACACATTATCTTAATTCTCTTGTATAAGTTCTACTCTGGGAATGTTTTCAGAATTTGCTACTGGTAGCAATCCATCTCCAAGGTTGAAATCTTTTCTAAGAAAACTTGCAAGAACATAGTACCTTTGAATCTGATCCATGCAATTTGGTCATTTAAAAATTAATTTGTTATGAATAATGCAAAATTCTAAGAAAACATTCTGTAGTGCTCTTAAGCTGAGTGATTGGACTGAAATAAAATTTGAGTTGAACATGAGAAAATTTATCCTGCTTTAGAATGTTGCTTAAACATGTGCAAGCAATAGCCAAATCAAAAGAATTATTTCCCCTCCTATGGTACAAAGGGGAACAGTTCTAACCATGTGTTGTAACTGGCAGACCTCCTAAAGTGCTAGCAGCTGTCAGACCAACAGAGCTCATGTATACACAGTTCCCAGTCATGTGGATCCTCTAATACAAATGGCTCTCATGGGGCTGGGAGAATGTTCAATGGGCACTATAAGCATAACCAAATCTGTGATATATGCAACAGTGTCAACATACCTGCTTCTTGAGTTTCTTTATGCAGTATGGCATATATTTGCAAATCTCTCAAAGAAATGGGCCATAGAAGGATCAAAAGAATCAACCTCAACTAAGAGCCAATTTCTTCTGTTTCATATACTGGTAGTGATGACAGCTAGAGTTGTCTCCTTGTATTGTTATTATTATCATTATTATTTGCATTTGTATTTTTTTAGCCATAGAGTTGGAATGTATCTGTACTTGAGCCCAACAACCATTCATTTTAACAAAACAAAACAAAACAGAAAAAAAACCCAGTGCACTCCAGGTTATTGAAGGTAAATAATGTGCTAGGCAACCTGTGGATTTATTTTGATGTGTGATTGGCTGTGTGTGGCACAGAAGAAAATAGGGACACCCGGGCATGTGGCCTATGGAAAAACAAAGCAGATGGGCAGCATTGAGCAGGAAGTGTTTCTGTAAACGCTTAGTGCCTCATCTTAGGTATTAGCATACCAATCAATGCATTCACATAACTAAATTCCTCATTTCTTAACATGTTTTAAACAAAAAAATAAATGGATAGGGTTTTTTTTCTCTATATTAAAAATGCAACCTTTAATTGAGTCCTCCTTATAAAGAATTACTTTAGCTTGCTGGATATTTTTTTTTATTATTATTATTTTTTATTTTTTATTTTTTTTTTTGGTGGCATGGTTGTGAATATCAAGTGCTTTTCTTTTCCTACCTTATCCCAGCCAGATTGGCTCACCTTCCTTTTATATAAAGTGTTGAGTGCTTTGCAGTTTGGGTGGGAGGGGGCAGGGGAATAAAGAAAATAAATGGGAGCCAAGTTAGAGCAGCCTTACTTTAGGGAGTAGCCTTACAACAGAGCTTTATAGTGAGGATGTGCTGTATTCCAAATTGTGTAAGCCAAAAATGAAAAAAAAATCATTTATGCAAACAGAGGTGTTAACTTCTTAAAGAAATAAGTACCTTCTGAAGGTAGATAGAGTCTCACGAAGTGATACATTGTGAAGCTTCTTGCTGGGTCAGTAGGTATGGGATTTGGGATATAAGCGCTTAACATTCCCTTGGGGGGGTTGTTTGAGGGGTTTTGTTTGTTTTAGTTTTAAACAAGCAGTAAGTTAAATGTGGTATCTCTGAATGTGCCTTTGTGAGTAGTAACTGTCAGTTCAAGGAAACTACTTGGGCTTAACAGGGAGGAGATAATGGTCAGTTTATTTTCTCTAAAGGTCAAAAGCAAAGATTCCAGCCTGTTGGTACCTTTCAACAAACAGTGTCTTTGGGGGCTGGTGTCTGAGGTGCACAATATGCAGTTGTTTGGGGCAGATGCATCCAGGTGTGGATGGGCTGTAATTCACATAAAGTTGACAATATTTAAGCTAGCTCTCAGTTGCTGGTTGGATTGGTATGTGTTATGTGTCTATTACATTTGTGTATGTGGCTTGCTTTTTTTTTAAGCACTGAAAAATTGAAAAAAACGCAGTGATGTTTGAGACACATTTATGCATGTAAAGAAGGTATTTTGTAGCTTCTGCCAGTCATGGGTGTGTAGGTACACTTTTGCCCTCTGTCAGTGTCCTGATGATAGAAGGGGAAAAAAGCTACCCTATAACTTCTAGCACACTTGATGTTGCCATTTAAATTGACAGGGTATTACACAAGAAAATGAGATGTTTTTGAAATGGTGAGAAAGAAGTGTGTGTGTGTTTTTTAAAAAAAAATCTTAAGTTTTTTTTTTGTTTTCTTTTGAAGCTAGTTGTAGCTAAACATGGGAATCTGCAGTGTCTCTTTTATTTGTTCTTTCATATATATTCCACCTCTTCTTCTCCCCACCTCAAAAGCAAGGTGTACAAAATCAAGAGTTGCTGTAGCACCTCTCTGCTCCCTTCCAAATGAAAGTTCTAGCAGACTCTCTTCAGCTCCATTCAGGAAGATAAAGGGGGAGAGGTCCTGCAGCTTTCTTTGCTTCGCTCTCATTCCTCTCTAATGGCCTTGAAATGTATTATTATGCAAATGTGAATTTTGATACTGAATTTTAAGAAGAGGTTGTTTCTTTTTCAGACAAAAAAGGTCCCATATGTGGTCAGCATTGCTTCTTTATCTTGTAAGTGAAATATTAACTATGCATTCAGCAAGAGATGGTATGGGGGAGCAAGAGAGAGGCCTGCTAAACCGTTAAAACTGTTTCTGTGTCCACTGAATTCCCATGAAGTAGGAGGAAAGAGGTTGATGTTGTTACGGAAAGACTGCTTTGATTGCCAGGCAAATATTTTTGGGGTGTGCGTGCTAGAAGTTAACTTAAGAAATGGAGTGACTTCTGCCTGTTTCACAGGACTATGCATTCTTGCCATGCAGTGTTAGATCAGGGTCAGCAGCATGATACAAGATATCCCTGTTTTCTCTAAATAGAGACTTTACCATCATCACCATCTCCTTCAACCTCTTACCAGCCTCAGGAAACCACACATAATGCACTGTCTTCAAGGATTTATTATATTACTTGTTTTCCACTACAACTGCCCTTGTTCCTCAGGAGAACTGCAACGTGGCTTCTCCCATCTTACATTTCCAAAACTTTTAGGTTTTTCCGAACTTAAAAGTTGCTACCAATTCACATTGCAGATGCACCTTAAAAAGCAGTACTAATCAGGAATTACAACAATGCTGTACTGGCATTATTTAATTCTTTGAATTTAAGTGCTGACCAAAATTGGTCAAGGAAGGCTTAGACCTACTTCTGACATCTGTGAATTATCTGATTCTACCAATATTGGAATAAAAATGAATCATAGCAATGACTAAAGATGTATAAAAAAGCCATTCTAAATTTAACTATCATTTTTAGTGACAGGAAGCAGCTGTAAATGCAAAACATTTCACATACTTACCTCCAGAATGTAGAGGCTGCTTCCTGTGTTAATGGGGATGTGTTGCCTTGACTGCCTCCCTTAGATTTTGTGAACTATGGTATCTGCCTTGGTTTGCCTGGCATTATCTTGAATGCAGTATCATAGCCAAGAGATTCTCCTACCTGTGATTCAGTGTTCTCCATATTGCAGATTTTGTTGGTGTTCACAGTACTGTAATGAATAATAGACTTGAACACTCATTCTCACATGCATACTTGCCTTGCAGGTCTGATCGTATCAGGACTCTACTCCGGTAGATGCCTTGGGGAGGGAGGAGAAAAAAGTTTCAGCTCTTTGTCACAAAATACCTCATGATGCACATTTACCTTTAGTGTATCCAGAATCCTGGAAATAGTCTCTTTCATACTTAGTGAGGTTATACTCTTCCTGAACTTTCCCTAGTGGTCTGAAGACTGGATTGAGATGCTGAAACTCCTGAGAACTAATCCTGGCCTTTACTCTTCCTCTTTTTGCCTTAGGCAAGAGTCAGTTAACCTTTGCCTCAGTTTCCCCATCTGTAAAATGGGGATAATAATACTTACCTACCTCACAGGGGTTTTGTGAGGATTGACTAAAGGTTTTTGTGAAGTGCTTCAAAGAAAAAGTACTTTTTATAAGTATTATTATATGAGGTATAACTAGCAGGATACCTCCTTTCCCATATCATGCTAGATGGAATGGGAGAGGAAACTGTAATTTGCTTTTTAAGCCATTAGATGCTCTGAAATACTCTTAACCATTAGGAAGGAAAGTAGGTAGCTGAACAATTCATACTGCATGTATTAGCTCTTCTCCCGTTATGTCAGTCACCCTCCTTTGACTTCCACATATATTATACAGAAATGCCAATTTTTAGCACATATATTTTAAAGAAGAAAGTACACTTTCTCTTGTATGGAGGTTTTGCAATGTCTTGCGTGACTTATTTCTGCATCTTTTATTTGCATATGGGCTTTTAGCTAGATTCACTACCAAGTGGCAGCTGTTAGGACAAAGAAAGGGATCCTTGTGCAGTTTGCATGAGAGTTGGAATATGATCAGAGCTGTCCAATATTCCACTTTAAGCTGCTTCCTTCCCTAATTGTGTGTTAAACATATGCTGCCTCATTCCCAATACATACAAGCCATTGTATGCCAGTAAATTATAGAAACATTAGTAATATTTGTTAATAGAAGCTGCTTGTGAAAATGCCTTACAAACTTCCCAAAATCTTTAGGAGCAGGTGGAAGAAAAGGTTTGGGGTAAATTCCACAGTTGCAGGGAGCCTTTGCTACTTTCTCCCCATTCTGAACATAAGGGTCATTCTCCTCTTTTAAATCTTAAACGTGCATCTCAGGGATGTGCATATTAAGCCCAAGATTTGGGATTTGTATCTTAGAAAATCTAATATTTGGATCACTTCTATATGAAGTCTCCATATTGGACACTCCCCTATAGTTTCTATACTTTATTCCTCAAGGAGCAGCTCTGTGCACAACCCCTATGTGATTAATAAGTCTACAGAGATCAAATTCAGAATGATACAAACTTATTTGTAGGATCTGTGCTTATGTATACTCATTCCAGACTCCACCAACGTGGTAAGTGCAAAACTCTCTTAATCAAACAGACAACAACTTTGCTCTGAAAATAATGGTGCACTCTTTCCTTTAGAAAAGACTTCAACATTTTAAGGGGGGGGGGAACAATAATATTTTGCCGTGGGAGGGATGAAGATAGCAATGGAAGAAAGGGTTTAGAATTACTTTCACTTCCACTGTTTTAGATAGAGACTTGAAATGCTGCTTTAATGTTAGAGCTCCCATGGGGCTATGTTTACAAAGAACTGATCAGGAAATTGACCAATGGTGGATATCCAACTTAGTGAATTTTGCCTCATTTCCATGAGCGAGATGTATAGCGGAAAACATCTTTACAGGAAATGAAAGAAGTTAGTTCCATCTGGCCTTATTTGTGAAGCAAACAATCCTGTGTCCAAAACATCTGGATTAGGAAAGGCAGCTTTTCTTCTTTGCACATAAAGAGGCAATACGAAGGTACAGTTGAAATGCTATGTCTAAAATACTGTCCCTTCATCAAGTAGGCATAATAATGGATACATGTATTGAGGCTCTTTGCAAAGATACCTATTAGTATTTTTCCTTATACTTGAAATAATATACCCATCTCCATTTGTCTGTTGGGCATCCAAGGAGTATAAGACAGTGGAAAATAGGAAAAGGCATAGTATCTTAATCAAACTTGCTCTTATTTTCCCTCCCAATATCACCTTTATTTCAGTTTACTTTTTATCGTAGGAATTCACGTGGACACAGAAACTTGGCACATTGTTCTCTTGCGTGGCATGCTGCCCTCCCCTTCTCCCTCTCTTCTCTATTTTTATTTTAGTATAGTGGTACTTAAAATCACTGGTTCACTTAAAAAGACAATAAAATGTTTAAACTCTACTAATGTACAAATAAGCTGAAATGTTGCATTTATGTGTATTTTGCCATAGCAGGTACTGTATTTCTCATGCTGGATTTCAAACCAACAAAAGGGTGATGTTTTATTGGAGTGTGACAAGTTGAGAGTAATAAGGAATTAAGTCGTCGTCATTTCATTGAAATTGAGAGATGGTGTAATACATATATTACGTTTTCTGAAGGGTTTTTTTTTTGCTTTTAAATGGCTTTTGTTTTTATTTTTTTTAAGATATGATTGTATTATGTGCAACTCAGTTGCTTACATTATAACTACAAAATATTTTTTGGGTTCCTGGAAAAAGAAAAGACTAATAAATGTGTTTGGCTGCTAAGCATTTAATCCTTGGACTCCCTGTCCGTTTCTTTGAATACTGTTTTTATCTTTGCAATGCTGTCTAGGTAGAATGTAATTCTTCTGGACTGTGTATCATTCCTGCAAAAGTTCATATTATTTTCAATCGTGTAGCAAGTCCTATTAATGGTTTTACTTTCTAACTTCTACATCCACTCAAGTATGCAAATAAAATGAGAAATAAAGATGGAGTTCCTGCACTGTATCTCATAAAATATGTTCCAAAGACATGCAGATAAAGTTTATCAAGAAGACCAAGATATGTGGGTGTGAAAATCCTGTTTTAGGAGCATGAATGCATGCTATTACAGTGCACAAAAATGAGAAAAATCACAAATACAGAGGAGAAAAGCGGCAATTGTGTGAACATACAGATTCCCTGTTGAAGCAAGTATCGCTCAGAAGGGAGTTCATCTGAGAAAATAGGATGTGGGATATGACATGAAATTAATTTACATTAATAGACCATTTATTGAGAAGCAGCTATTCAAAAGGTAATTTTGGCAGAAGGATAGGTGTATCTTTATGCACACATCGAGATTTGTTCTGAAATAGTATTTATATTCACAGGTAAAAGCTTGAACAGAGGCAGTTGCCTAACCAGCTAGCCCATGTATTAACTATCAGCTGCCTTCCAGTTTCCTCTCTAGCAGTCATCTTTCTGCTCATCAACTTGTTGCTATCAAATCTCTCTCTCTCTTTCTGGCTTTTCTTCGCAAATGAAGATTCAGGAAGGACTCATCCCATGCTTTCTGCAAGCGCGCTGATGACTAAAAAGGCCAATCTGAGATAAACAAGTCCGGTTGTAGAAAGCACAGCAGAAGGTCTCCTTGGGTGATGTTTCCGGGTTGTGATTCTTTCTGCGTTCTCGTTTCTCTTCAAGACTTGTTCGGCGGGAGTTCTCAAATAAGGCTACAGCATTGTGGATAGTGTGTCTCCATGCCTTCCAATGTGAGGCTAGGGTGGACCATTGTTGGTGATCAATTTGGCCGAGCCTAAGATGTTGTTTCAGGGAGTCCTTGTGTCGCTTTTTTGGAGCGCCCCTCTTACACTGACCTGTGGTGAGTTCACCGTAGAGTAGTATTTTGGGGAGGCGATGGTCCTCCATCCTAAAAACGTGCCCTGCCCAGCGCAGCTGTGTTCTCAGTATCATGGCCTCAATGCTGGTGATCCCTGCTTGCTCAAGGACAGCAACATTTGTCACATAATGGTGCCAAAAACCTGACCATCTGCATGCAAGGAATGTGCTGCACTACTGAGTTACAGCCCTTTCTTAATAAAAGAATGTTGATGATAGCTTTTCTATAACCATCAATGTTAAAAGGAAGTTGTCTTTTGTGGTTGTGTTTAACATCTGGCACTTGGGCATCCTTTTCTCTTAATTTCAATTCTCCCCGTGCTATCTTTCTTTCCTGCCATGTACATGATGAACATGTTTGTACAGTACTGCACATCGCCGAAAGAAAGGTTGCTACATTGTTGCTTGGGTGATTAGAGGTGAGTCAGGCACTCCTATTGATAGATGGTGCATTTTGTACCTTCATATTCGCTGGGGTTTGATTCCAGGACCCCCTTGGATACCAAAATCCGTGAATACTCAAGTCCCATTATATGCAATGGCATAGCAAAATGGTGTTCCTTATATAAGGTGGCAAAATCAAGGTTTGCTTTTTGGATTATTGTTTTTTTAAGAATTCAAGCCATGAATACTTAAATCCGTGGATACCAAATCAGTCGCTACGGAGGGACAACTGTACTTCAATGCACCGTAAGTAATGAGTGCATGGTTTCCTTAGTTACCACAATTATAGCCTGGTCATTCCAGTTTCAAAAGTGCATACCAGGACTCTGGAATTGATCTGGATGTAGCTGGATGTCAAGAACACCAAACAGTTTAATCTGTTTTCCCTGCTGGTCCTCAATTGTTGATGCAGGTTATCTTTGTTTTCCAAGCACAAGACAGCAGTGCCCTTGGTCAGCAGTGCCCATCCAAACATACATTGGATGGGGAAACCACATCTTCATTCTGGAACAAGGGAACTGGAATTTCCAGCCACATCAAAAGTACAAAGTTCTTTTAGCTCCATTAAAGATCCCAGGATGAATAGGGAAGCACACCTTGCCTGCCACAGGAAGAAAAGTTCCCTGGCAGTATAATATTGCTTACTGTCTCTTCTTTTTCTTCAACACTGTACATATTGAGCATCATGACCAGACTGTTTTTATGAAAAGAGTTTGAAACAGATTAGCACTCTACTAGTAAGTTCTTCAGGTGCCCTTGGGCTAGCCACTATTTCTTCACCTTATATCTTTCTCAATTGGTTGTGGTAATTTTTTTGCTCTAATCTTCTTGGAAGGACAAGGTGTACCGATGTAAAGAAAGTAAAAACGCACATCTTTTTATTTTATTTTCGGGGGGGGGGCTGGGAACAAGCTAAGTGCAGTGATGTCAATTGGCAAAGTACACATCAGAAGCCAAATTAGCAATTTTTTGAAAAAAGGTTTACTACTTCTTGCAACAAAATTAACCAAGACCCCAAATGGTAAATATTGAATTTGTCCAGCCCTTGAAAATATCTGATTAAAAGGAATCAAAGGCTGAACAGAGGAATTTTGCAAGGAAACAGTTACATAATAATTCTATTGCTATGTCAGATGGGGGTTGATCAGGTCCTGCACTTTGTCTCCAGCAGTGCTCAACCAACTGCTATAGAAACTCAGAAAATTAAGATCATGTCCATCCTCAGCATCATGTACTCACAGATTCGGTTTCATGCCATAGAGTTCATAATTGCAAATAACAATTGGCTGACTTGTCTATTAATTTGGCTAATTATGTTTTAATGTCATGTAACGGGTGGGCAGAAGACGGCAGGTTTCGGAGTGATCTGGGGTGGAGGGAATGCATGACCCTGATTCCCAGTTAACGTTAGCAGAAAAGCTTTCCGCCATCCCTTTTTCCCCCCCATTATTAGGCTGTGGAGATGGAACAAAGCTTGTGAGGGTGGGAGAACTAGGAGTGGAATGCTGTTGTCTGGATTGTGAGCATAGTTCTAATGCTGAAAATAAATTTCTTGGTTTACCATGTGTTCCAAGGCACCCTGAGTCTTAAATCTTAGAATATGTGTGCCTAAGCCAATATAGTAGTTTGCACCTGGCTATGGAATCTACCCAATCCCCATTGACTCATTATTTGTGTTCTAGTTGGGATTTAAATCCATTCCTGGAGGTATCAAATCTGGCTGTGGTAACACATGCCTTGATTACATTCTGTGTGGATACTTTAACACACTCTTAGGTCTTTGGAAACCACTGGGAAACTTTAGTGGGTCCAAAATACTACAAAACAAATGTTCACTGGAGCTCATTTTACAGGGAACATATAACTTTCCTGTGGAAACAGCTTCACCAGCTATCCATCCATTACCTATCAAGGCCTATACACCTTGTATCTTCTTCATGGTCTCTGTGAATCACACAGCTGGGTTATTCCGGCGCCTGCACAGAGCATTCAGAACCTTCTAGAATTGCTAGGCAGAATGTGCATTGATACATTTTTGGCGGTAACTCCACCCACCCTAACAGTCCCCTTAAAAGGCGCTCTCGCCTAATTCTGCTCAGTTCCTTTCTTTCTGCTGCATTAGCAGCTCAAAGGAACCTTCACTTGCTCCCTAGCTCTGATGGCCACTCCCAGTGCATAATTTGCCTGGGCGAGTCCCACAATGTGGACTCCTGTGTCCATTGCAGGGCCTTTACTCCTCAGGCCCGTAAGTACAGATTATCCCGCCTCTAGTCCTTTTTGTATGAGAAGGCATTGATACCTACATCCATGTCGACTCCTGCTGCTGCTCCTTCGGCTTCACCGGCCAAGCGGGGCCATTCGCCATCGCCCAAGTCCCAGGCTAAGAAATGCCATCGGTCCCAAAGCCCGTCCTGACACCAATCTGTAGCTGCTGACCCTGAGGCGGTGCATCGTTCTCACAAACACGCCCCCTCATCGGATTCGGCTTGGGACCGAGCGCCATCAACATCATTGGCCTCCGCTTGGGACCAGGCCCCATCAAAACCAAGGGAGGTCTCTCGGGATGGTGCGACACCTAAAGATGCTGGTTGGGACCGTACCTCTTCAGATTATTCAAAGTCTCTGAAGAAGAACAAGACAAAGCACACCTCTCAACCTCAGGGTGGCTCCAAGCCTAAGAGCAGCTCAAAGGATGCAGCCAAGATGTTGGAGGTGAAGCAACCAGAGCCACTGGGACCACCTGCGTCCGCCTCCAAGGATCTTCCGCATAAGGAAACAGCTCCAGTTCATCAAGAGCAACAGGTGCCTTGCGATCGGGCTCCCCCTCCAGAACAGCCTCTTGAGAAAAGACCAACCTCCCATGTGCGAATGCTGACAACCTTGGTCGAAATTGAGGTTGCAGTCCCTTCTGAGGGTGAAATTATGACATCTCCCTGCTGTCGAGGCCATTCTCCAGCTCTTGCTGTGTCACGGGCCGAATTGCTGGCACGATCCACCTCCAGTGTTGAGATCGAGGCGCTTTCCACTGAGGATATGGGCAGGATCCGTGCTCCTTCACCTCAGATCCAATATGACGAGCCTGCTTATGGGGCATATGGCCTGGGACATTCTATCTACCATGCTCTGTTCTCTTCCCCTTCAGGGTCCCAAGTGCTGCCATCTGCCCGAGTGCTTCAGCTGTCAGAGCCGGACACAAGTCAGGCTGTTTGCCGTTCACCACCCCAACTATCTTCATGATGTGGGCAGACCTAAGAGGGACGAACCACACCTCTCGGTACCGATGACAAAGAGATTCTGGGAGCCAAGTCTCTCCACGCTGGGAGCCGCATCCCTTGCCGCCACTGCCACCTGCACCTCCAGTTTGAACAACTTCTCTATACCGTGGTTGCCGTAGCCTTCGTCTTCATCCTCAAATTCATCGGATGTCTCTCTATCATGCCTTCCGTCTCCGCAGCCTAACCTGCTCAACAAGGACTCGTCCTCACCAACTGACAATGTCCATTCCTTTTCTGAGCAGGTGGTGAGAATGTTGCATGCTATGGACCTGAAGGTGATGGAGAAGGAATCTGAGCTTGTGGATCCGATATATCAAAGGATCAAGTCGAAGGCCCCTCCTGCTGCCAGCATACCAGTTCTGCCATCACTCCTGAAGCTGACACAGGGATCGTGAGAGAATCCTTCGATCCCGTCGACTTCGAAGAGGATCAGCAGACTGTATCATGTGGCCAGTGATGTCATCGAGTGGCTGAAGACGCATCCACATCCCAACTCGGTGGTGGTCAAGGCCTCAATGTTGGCGACAGCGACAGGCATAAACCACACCATCGGATCTGGAAGGCAGGAAGCTAGACATCACTGGTAAGAAAATCTATTTGGCTGCCGGTCTAAGCTTCCGTATAGTGAACTACTCGGCCTGTATCGGGGCGTACCAGCAGATCTTCTTGGAATGGATGATGCCCCTCATCCAGGACCTGCCTGATGAGAGAAGAAGACTGGCGGAGGCAATCCAGGCTGAAGCTCAACTGTTGGCTGGGCAACAGATGAACTCAGCATGTCATCAGGACCTGCCTGATGAGAGAAGAAGACTGGCGGAGGCAATCCAGGCTGAAGCTCAACTGTTGGCTGGGCAACAGATGAACTCAGCATGTCATGTTGCCGACTGTGCTGCTAAGACTGGCTGGATCCATTGCCCTGTGTAGGCATGCCTGGCTTTTGTCTTCGGGTCTGGCTCCTCAAGCATCTGCCACCATTGAGGACATGCCGTTCAGTCAGTCAGGCCTATTCAATGGATCCACAGATGAAAAACGAGTTCACACAGAAGATGAGGACCAGCGCATGGAAGTACAGTATGCCATCATCCTCATCTTCTGTGTACCAGTCCAGAGGCCGCACAGGTTGGCAAACCTCCACGTATGGCCAGTCCTTTAGGAGAGGTATACACCCCAGTCCTCCAGGCGTTCCTGCTACCAACGATCTCTCGTCGGCCTCTTCGGTGAGGAGCCAAGGGTCGACCTCCTGATACCGACCGCCCTCCAAACAGAAGCCCAAAGACCGGGACAGGAGGAGATTCTGAGCTCCCATCTCTTCATTCTGTCTTTTTCTTTCCTTTAGACCCCGCTGTTCGGAGACCATCTATCGTGGTTCCAAGATGCTTGGTCCTCAATAACATCAGACCACTGGGTGCTTCACATCATCCAGAATGGCTATTGGATCGAATTCTACACACTGCTTCCGACGGGTCAGGTTTGACCAACACCGCCCTCCCCTCCTCAAGGAGGTGCACGCGCTGCTGCAAAAAGGGACCATCGAACCCATGAACTCCAAACTTCACCACCTTTGCTTCTTCTAAAGGTACTTCCTTGTCATGAAGAAAAAGAAGTTCAGGATGGTGACCCTGACTTCCATCCTACAAGGCGACTGGTTTGCGTCCATAGATCTCGATTCCTACTTCCACATCGGGATTCATCCATCCCACAGACATTTTCTGGCATTCCAGATCAGGAACGATGTCTTCCAATTTCGTGTTCTGCCCTTCGGACTCTCCACAGCCCCGAGGGTCTTCACAAAGTTCATGGTGGTGGTGGAAGCCTTTCTTCATCAGCGTGGTGTGGCACCAGCTCAAAACGGACATTGATCTCATCCTAGATGTGTTACACAGCCTGGGACTTGTCAACATGGAGAAGTCACAATTTCAACCATCCCTGTCTATCCAATTCATCGAAGCTTGGCTGGATTCGCAACTCAGGTTACATGCCTCGCCAAGCTACGGTTTCGTCCACTCCAGCACTGGTTCATGGGGGTGTTCGATCCCCTACGGGATTCCCCAAAGAAACTCTTTATGATGCTGCACACCATCCAATGTTCCTTGGACTGGTGGCTGATCCCACACAATGTACTGTCAGGGATGCCCTTCGACCCTCCACAACCAGACATTTCGATAACTACGGACGTCTCCATGCTAGGCTGGGGAGCCCACCTCGGACCCTACGAGATACAAGGGACCTAGGATGCCAACAAACAGACTCTCCATATCAACGTCCTGGAGCTCCTCGGAGTACAGAAGGCACTGCGGGTTTTCGAGGCCATGGTGACAGGCAAGACTCTGCTGTTGGTGACGGACAACACCTCCGTCATGTACTACCTAAACAAGGAGGGACGCAATCGCCTCAACTTATCCAACTCACCCTGGACATTTGGGACTGGTGTGTCCAAAGAAACATACATCTCCAATCCATCCACCTGCTGGGAGAGGAGAATACTCTTGCAGACGGACTCAGCCGTTCCAGTGCATCTGTCCACGAATAGATGCTGCACTGGTCGGTGACAAAAGAACTATTCTCACGCTGGGGAATCCCGCAGGTAGACCTCTTTGCGTCCCCAGCGAACAAGCAATGTCGCCAGTTCTGCTCTAGGGGTCGAGCTCCCGGCTTGAGAGGCGATGCATTCCTCTTCCGATGGATGGGCCCACTGCTCTACCTCTTTCCTCCGTTTCCACTACCTACAAGAGTGATGGCCAAGCTTCATCGGGACCGAACGAATGCCATCCTTGTCACTCTGTGATGGCCCCATCAACCTTGGTTTGCAACCCTTCTACGTCTAGCCGGGCATCAGTTCATCCACCTTCCATACCATCCTGACCTTCTCACCATTCAGGACAGAATGGTCAGGCATCCAGACCTCAGCACACTCCGCTTGACGGCATGGAGGATACGCCCATGAATCCATCCTCAGCTCCAAGGACACCAGTTCCTCCAGTCCTTCCACCAGACATCCAGGCTGTAATTGATGCTGCCCGACGGCCTGCAACTCGCAAATCTTATCACTACAAATGGAAGATTTGAAGCCTTCTTGGCTGAGTGTGGCTTGCCCGCAGAGCCCTGCTTAGTACTGGTGGTCCTGGAATTCCTTCTTCAGCTGTCTGAAGCTGGACTTTCTATTTCAGTGATGGCGAACCTATGACACGCGTGTCAGCACTGACATGCGTAGCCATTTCTGATGACATGCGGCCGTAGGCCTCCCCCCCCCGCCCACAACCTCCCTAAAGTGCCAATCGGGGCTTCGAAGCCCTTGTCGCCACTTTCCTCCCCCCTCCCACCCTCCCTAAAGTGGTGATTGGGGCTTCCAAAGCTCCGGTCTCACTTTCCTTCCCCCCTCCCACCCTCCCCAAAGCGGGAATCCGCAAATATGCAGAACCACGAATGTGAAACCCATGAGTGTGGAGGGATGACTGTAGTCGCAAATGTCTCATCCTCCCCGATTAGACACTCTGTGCCGGAGGTCTGTAGGCCAAAACAACAGAAGTATGGCACAGAGTGTCTAGTTCTGGGACTTCAGGTTAAGCCAGGATCTTTGCCGTCACATCCGCCGGCAGAGATAATGTTTTTTCCTCAAAGTGACACACCACCCGAGTTATGCTCAGTTTTTTGGTGAGTTTGACACACCAAGCTCAAAAGGTTGGCCATTATTGTTCTATTTCATCACTCCGGTGCTATTTGGCAGCCATCGCTGTCGAGTTCCAGGCAAGGGGTCAACCCTCTCCGTTACAGGACCCAACAGTCAAGAAGTTTCTAAAGGGACATATCAATCTCAATCCTCCAGTGATCGAGCTGACCCCAACCTGGAGCCTTGAACTCATCCTTTCCCAATTGGTTCGACAACCCTTTGAACCCATGGCATCCACAGACTGATACTGCTATCCTGGAAAATGGCTTTCCTCGTCGCTATCCCCTAGGCGTGTTGAGCTGGAGAACTGTGTACCCTACGCTTGGACCCGCCATACACCGCCTTCCACAAGCATAAAGTGGTGCTGAGACCGGACATTTTCTTTCTCCCTAAGGTGGTCTCCAACTTTCACTTGAATCAATCTATCATTCTGCCAGCTCTGATGCAGGATCCAAAGGATGGATTCGAGGGCATCCTCCATTACATGGATGTTAGGAGAACGCTTGCCTTCTACATACAACGGACAGCTGCCATCAGGAAATCACCCAGGCTCTTTGTCTCCTATGCTGACTCGAAGCTGGGTGCACCGATTTCCTCGCAGCGCCTATCATCACCCTCTGCTATGAGCTGGCCAAGAAACCATTACCTCCACTGGTTCGGGGACACTCGACAAGGGCTGACTCCACCTCGACAGCATTTCTCTCTGGAGTGCCCCTAGAGGAAGTTTGCCGTGCGGCAACTTGGTCTTCACCTTTGACCTTTATCTCACACTACAGACTGGACACTTGTTCTAGAAACAAGGCTGCCTTTGGGAGGGCTGTCCTTCTCTCCTCCATTCAATGAGTGAGTTTGCTTTTACTGATGAGTTGCTTTCATGCTAAAGAATGTGCTGTCAATAAATCCAATTGTTGTTTGAGTATATAGTCCTCGTCTACTTGTGTACAGTACATACCCTCCTCCTAGGATAAAGCTTGCTAGTCTACCCAGCTGTGTGATTCACAGAGACCACGAAGAAGACGGACAGATTGCTTACCTGTAACCATAGATCTTCGAGTGGTCTTCTGTGAATTCACACAGACCTGCCCATCCTCTCCTCTATGTCCTACTATGATATGTATGCTTTATGTTCCAGATGTTGCTGGTTGTGGTGTCATTCAAGGAACTGAGGGGAATTAGGTGGGAGCGCCTTTTAAGGGGACCATTAGGGTGGGCAGAGTTACCGCCAAAAATGTATTAATGCACATTCTGCCTAGCGATTCTAGAAGGTTCCGAATGCTCTGCGCAGGTGCAGGAATTAACCCTGCTGTGTGAATTCACAGAAGACGACTCGAAGATCTATGGTTACAGGTAAGCAACCTGTCCTTCCTGACTATCTGAAAGACTATCTCCCTATATCAGCCTGCCAAAACCATAAGATCTTTTTTGTGGAGTCTGTTTTTTTTTTTTTTTTTGCCTACATCGCCAACACGGCTACCCCTGAATGTATTTCCCATTATCATATATAGTTGGTGAAGACACAGGAGAGAGCCTTCTCAATGGCTTTCCCTTCACCGTGGAACCCACAGGAGGCTAGGTTGTGATTTCTGTTTGTCATCAGGCAAAAGCCTTTTTATTTTAAACAGCACTTTGGTCTTTAACTGGTATGGCAGAAAGGTTTTTTAATGGGGTATGTGCTGTATCTTGATCTTAATGTTTTAAAGCTATTTAAACTGCTTAAGTATTATAATATGGGATTTATTTTTTAATCTTTTATTGTAAGCTATCATGGGTCTATTTTGAGAGAACGGTGCTACATAATTAATTAAATATAGCACAAGAAGAACATTTTTCTGCCATTCTGTTTTCCAGCCACATATTCTGAAATCTGCCAGGAGATCATCACTTAATGGGATTTTTCTGTCCTAAGTATTTCAAAAGAAGGCAATAGCAAACCACCTCTGAGTGTTCCCTAATTACAAAAACCCTATGAAATGAATGGCGTCGCCATAAGTCAATACGTGACTTGAAGGCACATGTTTCATTTTACTTCAAATAATTGTAGTGTCCTCAGGAGTGGCAGAAGATGGCCGAACAGCTCAAAACTTGGTATCACAGAGAAAGGTAAATTAATTTGCTTCTGTACTTTGCAAAACAAAAGCACAATACCCTTCTCGTGCTTATTTGGAAGGAAGTCCTAATATGTTCAGTGTGAATCAACACAATAAAGAAGCCTAACATGCAATCTAGCAAAGCCTGATCAAACTTGGACTGTAGTCTTAAATATACAGTCTGTCTATTAAATAACGAGACTGATATAATAATCATCTTTATGTATATGCATTACAATTCGAATACTTGTCCCCTTCAATATACTCCCCATTCACACACACCAGTGCAGTCTTGTGGAGCAGATCAGTTTGTCAGTTGTTTCAACACATCTGTCAGTTTCTTCTTTACTGCATCAATTGACTCAAAACATGTTCCTTTAAGAACCAAATTCACATTGGCGGGGGGGGGGGGTCGCATGGTGTCAAATCTGCTGAATATGGAGGATGTTCAAATGTAGTAATGCGTTTATCAGCCAAAAACTGCTTCATAGAAAGTTCTGTCTGAGCAGGTACATTGTCTTCATGAAGAATGAAACCATTTTTCCACACTTCTGGGCTTTTTTCCTGACTCTTTCTTTCATCTTCATCAAACCTTCCTTATAATAATGCTGGTTCGCTGTTCTGCCATCTAGAGCCCATTCTGCCAAAATTACGCCCTTGATATAAAAAGAAAACTCAATGAGCATGGCTTTGAATGTGGACTTTATTTTATTTATTTATTTATTTATACCCCGCTCTTCAGCCTCAAGGCTATCAGAGTGGCTTACAAATTGCTTTTAAGCAATAGCTATTTACACATCTACACTGCATTAAGCAGTTTCCAATGTGTGTTAGCTAATTGCCCCCCACAAGCTGGGTACTCATTTTACCGACCTACGAAAGGATGGAAGGCTGACTGAACCTTGGAGCCCGCTGGAATCGAACTTGCAATATGGTGACTTGCAGCACTGGCATTTAACCACTGCACCACCAGGGCTCCACTTGCTTTGACATGCTTTTTTTCATTTTTGGTGATTATGATGTTTTCCAGTGCATTGACTGTCGTTTTGTCTCAGGAACAAACTGGAATATCCAGGTTTCAGCACAAGTGATTATGTTTTGAGAAAGGTTTGGGTTGCTGCAGAATGTCAGCGCAAATTTCCTTGCAGCACTCTTTTTGCTCTGGTGTGAGAACCCTAGGAATCATTTTGGCACAAACTTTTCTCATGTTGAGATCCTCGTGCAAAATTTTCCACACAAGTGTCGTTGTCAATGTTCACGGCTTCAGCTATCATTTGGACAGAGTCGGCGGTCTCCTCGAACAATCTGGCTGATTTTTTCCACAATTTCTTCGGTTCTTGAAGTGGAAGGTCATGCAAGGTGTTCATCATCTTCCACATTCTCACGTCCTCTGAATCTTTTGTGCTACTCAAATACATGTGCATGAGACATGTAGTTTTCCCCATAGGCCTCAGTAAGCATTTGAAGAGATTCTGTTGGTGTTTTGTTCAATTTTACAAAAAAATTTAAATTGACATATTGCTCGACTTTTAAACTTAGCATTTTTCCAGCACACAGCAGACAACACAGCTGGCTTAAAAATAACTGAACAGCTGAGAGTGTTGATGTGTGTGATGCAGATTAAGACACGTTCAAGGTCGCCACTCAAGTATTTACAATCAGTTCTCCCTGATTGGTCTGAAAGGTAGAAACACAATCTCGTTATTTAATAGAGCAACAGAGCAAATTCTTACTGAAAATAGGGAGTGGGGGGATGTTACCTGGTGTAAAACATTTTATTTGTGTAAAAGCTTGTATTGCAGGAGGAAGACTTTCAAACATAGCTGGGGATGTGTTTAAATCCTGAACATCCCCAGCTATGTTTGAAAGTCTTCCTCCTGCAATACAAGCTTTTACACAAATAAAATGTTGTACACCAGGTAACATCCCCCCACTCCCTATTTTCAGTAACCTAGACACACGTGGAATAATAATGCTATAATTCTGTAGTGCAAATGAGCCCATAATCTATGAAAGGAAGAAAGAGTCGTTTTGTCACTGCTGCCAATGTACAGCAAATCAGATCTCAGCATTCTGCCTACTCTTGGCCTAAACCTGGTATAAACAACTTCTCTGCAGATTTTGGACGGCAATTCCTGTCATTCCATATTGCTAGGGTTGATGGGAACAGCAGCCTAGCAGCATCTGTAGGGCTAGCAAATTGCCTCCTTGTGTGCCTTCAAGTCATTTCCAACTTATGACCTTAAGGTGAACCTATCATGGTGTTTTCTTGGGAAAATTTGTTCAGCAGCACTTTGCCTTTGCCTTCCTCTGAGGCTGAGAGGTTGTGACTTGCCCAGAGTCACCCAGTGGGTTTACATGACTGAGACGGGATTCAAACCCTGGTCTACAGAGTCATAGTTCAGTGCTGAAACCACTACACAGAAATTGCCTACTCCTAGCCTAAATTCATCATTCAGTTTGTTTCACTGCCAAATAGGTATTTAGTCTGCTGTACCTAAGAGATAGTGTAGTATAGTGTCTAGAGGTATAGTGCCTAGATCAAGGGAAGTAATAGTGCTGCTCTATTCTGCCTTGGTCAGGCCTCACCTGGAATACTGTGTCCAGTTCTGGGCACCACAATTCAAAAAGGATATTGACAAATTGGAGCGTGTCCAGAGAAGGGCGTCTAAAATGGTGAAAGGTTTGGAAACCATGCCTTATGAGGAGAGACTTAGGGAGCTGGGTATGTTTAGCCTGGAAAAAAGACGGTTAAGGGGCGATATGATAGCCCTGTTTAAGTATTTGAAGGGGTGTCATGTTGAGGATGGAGCAAACTTGTTTTCTGTTGCTCCAGAGATTAGAACACGGAACAATGGATGCAAGCTCCAGGAACAGAGATTCCACCTCAACATTAGGAGGAACTTTTTGACAGGAAGAGCTGTTTGGCAGTGGAACACACTCCCTCGGAGTGTGGTGGGGTTTCCTTCCTTGGAGGTCTTTGAATGGAGGCTGGACAGCCATCTGTTGGGGATGCTTTGACCGTGATTTCCTGCGTGGCAGGGAGTTGGACTAGATGGCCCTCGTGATCTCTTCCAACTCTACAATTTTCTCTCTCTCTCTCTCTCTCTCTCTCTTTCTCTGGCTTTTCTTCGCAAGCGAAGATTCAGGAAGGACTCATCCTGCGCTTTCTGCAAGCGCGCTGATGACTAAAAAGGCCAATCCGAGATAAACAAGTCTGGTTGCAGAAAGCACAGCAGAAGGTCTCCTTGGGTGATGTTTCCGGGTTGTGATTCTTTCTCCATTGTCGTTTCTCTTCAAGTCTATGATTCTATGAAATCCCGACATCTAACACCTTGCTTGAACATGGAGCACTTTGGTAGGAGAAGCTTTCACCTACAGCACTTCAGATCATGTCCTGGCAAAGCTACTGAGAAATTGGTGAAATGGGACACATCATCCTTTGAGGAAAATACAACAAAATACAAAATCCACAAAACTGTGATACATTGATACATTTGTGCACAAAATACATCATACAAGCTTTTGAAGTTTTGCTGGCTTCTCCATCAGGCAAAGATGTTAGAAATCATACAGGAGAAGAAAAGTGCCAATGTTAGAGTCACAGTCTTAGATGTTACTTCTGTTGTCAGTTATGATGGTCTGCACCAGCCTTTCTTAACCTTTTTTACCCTGGAGGAACCCTTGAAATAATTTTCAGGTGTCAGGGAACCCTTGCCTAAAATTAGATCTACACCTAGAAAAATGTTGAAAAATAACTCTCTCTCTGGCTTTTCTTCACAAACGAAGATTCAGGAAGGACTCACCCCGTCCTTTCTGCAAGTGCGCTGATGACTAAAAAGGCCAATCTGACATAAACAAGTCCAGTTGCAGAAAGCACAGCAGAAGGTCTCCTTGGGTGATGTTTCCAGGTTGTGATTTTTTCTGCGTTGTCCTTTCTTTTCAAGACTTGTTTGGTGTGAGTTCTCAAATAAGGCTGCAGCATTGTGGATAGTGTGTCTCCATGCCTCCAGATGTGAGGCCAGGGCGGACCATTGTTGGTGATCAATTTCGCCGAGCCTGAGATGTTGTTTCAGGGAGTCCTTGTATCGCTTTTTTGGAGCGCCCCTCTTATGCTGGCCCATGGTGAGTTCACTGTAGAGTACTATTTTGGGGAGGTGATGGTCCTCCATCCTAGAAATGTGCCCTCCCCAGCGCAGCTGTGTTCTCAATATCATGGCCTCAATGCTGGTGTTCCCTGCTTGCTCAAGGACAGCAACATTTGTCACATAATCAGACGAGTGTATATTTAGGATTGTGCGTATACAGCGCTGATGAAAGCGTTTGAGGAGTTGTAAGTGGTGGCGATAGGTGACCCATGTTTCAGACCCATAAAGGAGAATAGACAGTACAGTACAATGGCTCTATACATGTGCTTCTTAAAAATAACTTTCAGGTGACCCCTCCTGGAACCATAGGGTTCCAGGGAACCCTCGTTGAGAAACACTGCTCTGGAGGGATCTCAATGCAGGCAGAGGCCACTCCACTCCTTGGCCCTGTGGGGACTTGGGACCACAGGCAGTAAAAGACAGGTAATGAAAACATCAACTCCATCAGCAACAGAAAAGTAACTTACCTTGAGATCTAGGCCAGTGGTTCTTAACCTTTTCTATACCAGCCCCCCCCTTTAAATATATGATAATAATACAATTACACCATCCATTAAACTTCCCCTCATAGGCACTGGAGGGGAAGGGGAGACTCTTCTCCTGCTTCCTCCTCCAAACTTGTGGCTGGAGCAGATTGAATGGCAATGTGCAGCCCCAGCCAGACAGTGCAGTGGCTCCTGTCAGTCCAAAGTACTCCCTAAGCGGTTTACAATGCGTTAACTAATTGCCACCACAAACTGGGATACTCCTTTTACTGACCTACAGAAGGCTGAGTCAGCCTTGGAACTCGCTGGGATCGAACTCACAATCTTGTAGCTGCAATACCAGCATTCAACCGCTACGCCACCAGGGCTCCTTATCCCTCTCTCTTCCCCACCCAGGTCGCTATCCCTTCTCCAGTAGAAGGAGGAGCGCCCGCCCTTCGCGACCAGGAGCAGCAGAGACCTCTGCGGAGGATAGCCTGCCTGGCCAATCAGAAGCCAGTAAGGGGAGGCGGGAGGGGTCAAGAAGACAGGCGATTGGGCCGAGGCGGGGGGCGGGTCCGTCTCGTGCTCCTCTTCAGGGCGTCCCCTGTGTGTCGCGCTGCTGAGGCGGCAGCGGCTTATTTGGCCCCTCAGCTCCTTGCCGAGTATCCGCGGCCTTAGGCTCCGCTGCCATGGCGGCTCCGGCGGCCGAGGAAGAGGCTTTCAGCCGCTACCGTTCCCCTCTGGTGTCGCGCTATGCCAGTCCCGATATGGCCTTTAACTTCAGCGAGAAGAAGAAGTTCGGGACCTGGCGGCGGCTGTGGCTGTACCTGGCCCAGGCGGAGAAGGTGAGTGGCCCGCTTTACTAGTTGTGGGGAAAGCGTGGCCCTGTGTATGAGGAGGATGAGCCTCATTTGTGTTCACTGGAACTTCCTGCTTGGTAAGCCAGCTGCCTTCGACACCAAACCAGAGCAAATATAGGGTTCTTCACATGTTGGGGTGCAACTCCCATCATCCTTCACGATGGCTGACTGGGGTGGGTGGGAGTTGTTAAAGAGATGGGCACTCTGACCACTACCCATACAATTTTCCCATTTATTTCTGCCAACTAAAGATAATCCTGGGTGGATCTGGTGAAGTAGTTTGACCAAGCGTGTGTCATAATGCATTTGTGAGTCTTGTACAAGTTGTCCCTCCGTATCCACGGATTTAAGTGTTCACGGCTTGAAAACATTATTTTAAAAATAATAATCCAAAAAGCAAACCTTGATTTTGCCATCTTATATAAGGGACACCATTTTCAATCTGATATCAGGGACGCCTTCGACTTCACATTGGACACCATTATGCTACAGCATTGCATATCATGGGATTTGAGTATTCACAGATTTTGGTATCCACGGGAGGGGGGGCGTGTGTGTCCTGGAACAAACCCCAGCAAATATGAAGGGACAACTGTTGCAAGAAGGCACACTTTTTTTGCTCTCCCTAGCCAAGGCTGCTGACACACTGAAGAAATAATGCAGTTTGATGCTACTTTAACACCATGCGGCCTCATTCTATGGAATCCTGGGATTTGTAATCTCTTGTGGAACCACAGCTCTCTGACAGGAGATGGCTAAATATCTCACAAAACTACAAATCCCAGAATTCCATAGCATTGAGCCATGGCAGTTAAAGTGGTGCCAAACCAAATTGTTTCTGCAGTGTGGCAGCAGCCTAAGTCTTCTCCTCCAGCTGCCCCAGTTACTGGAACAACCCTGATTTCTCCTACAATGTCTCTGCGCCCAAAGTGCTGATCCTTATATAGCCAAGGCAACATCATTTCTGAACAAGATGGAAGTCCTGTACAGTTGTCCCTTCATATTCATTGGGGTTTGGTTCCAGCCCCCCCCCCCGCCCCCGTGGATACCAACATCCATTAATACTCAAGTCCCATTATATGTAATGGTATAGCAAAATGGTGCCCTTTATATAAGATGGCAAAATCAAGGTTTGCTTTTTGGATTATTCTTTTTTAAAAAATATTTTCAAGACGTGAATACTTAAATCCATGGATACCAAATCCATGGCTATGGAGGGACAACTGTATATCAACAGGCTTGAGGGAACCAGATAGTTACAGAAGTACAAAAAAAAGTAAGAAGAACCCTTGAGTTATTGGTGAAAGTCCAAAACAGCCTTATGAGGATTGGGTTCAATGCACAAAGAATGCTGACTGAATGTTAACAGAGAATGAGAGAAACGCAGGTATTGGTGGAAAAGAGAGCTAAAACCCTGCACAGGAGCACTTCTGTTTTATTTTAGGCTCCATTTGTTCTTAATAATAGGAAGGATACACTTATTTGTGTCTATGTATTTTTATACTTTGGAATATTTTGTTGCATCTTCTAATTTTGGTTTCCACTCCCTGTTGAAAGGGACATTCTAGTACTATAATGCTATATTTGGATTTTAATTTCAGTGTCTAAACTGAAAGAGGTGAAGCATTGCAACTTATTTTTTAATTTTAATATATTCACATTTACTTTTTCATGTAACTAAATTTCATGTCACAGATTCCAAACCACGTCTAGTGAAAATGTTTCAGTTGCTCATTTTTGATAAGAATCTGGGGTCCTCCCCACAGGCATGTTCCAATTTAACTTCCTTACAAACATCTTTCATATTTTGAGTTCCTGTTTTTGCATCCTTAATGGAGTTGCATCTTTTTATTTCCTTTTTCTGATTATAAAAAATAGTGGCAGTGCTTGGTAAAATCTCTGTGTATCGTATACGAACTATAATTGCTTTTTGTAAGGATAATAAATTCTTCCGATTTAAAATAGAATGTCTGCTCCCTCACCCTTGCTCCTAGTGGGTTCCCAGTGTAGAATGTTTAAGCCACTAACTGAAAAGTATTTTGTTGGACTGGGTGTTTTCCTGATTGCTGACTTTGCTAGTTATGCCTAATGCTTGTAATGAAATATTTTATTATTTGATTATTATTTTACTAATTGGATGTATTGTGTTTTTGGCTTTCACTATGTAAACCATTCTTTGATTATAAAAATAAGCATGGAAAATATAAAATGAAAAGCAATATAAAATATCCTTAAATAATTAAATATGTTGAAATAGCTGCTGTCCTGTAAAGAATAACAAAACTATCCCTTCCTACATATTTCACTGGCCTAGAGTAAGAGATAGAGGTATCATTGGCTCTCAGTTAGGTTTGATTGTCCAGGGTCCTCCCCATTTTCTCTCTTAGAAGTCACAAAAACTACTTAAGGAAGCAAACTAGATCCCTGATAGAGAAATAATATTTTAATGCTGTTTGGTTTCTATAATTTTTATAATAGCTTTAAAAATGTGGCCTGTATGCTTTCCTACTATTTCTGAGATTTTTTTTAAATCATCAGAAATAGATTTAAACAAATGGGTTGAGAGTACTGTATAGCACACAGCTTAGGGATATGTTGATCTTGGTAAGTCAGCATCAAAGCATGATGCATGCAGCTTATGAGAAAGTTTTGCCACACACCTTCAGCATTGTTTACTCCTTTTTGACTGTACTTTGATTAATGATTACAAATTCACTAGGGTGGAATGTGGTAAATGTGTGCATTTCAGTGCAACTCATCTGTCATCAAGGTGAATGTAGCAAAGAGCATGTTGACTGCAGAAGGGTTGTCAGCCTAAATCATATTGAAGACACTCAGTTGTCTCTTTAGTTGTAGGTCATGTTTAATAAACCCTGTTTCATCATCAGCCCAGCAAGGATTGACCCTTGCTATCAGCTTTTGCACTGTTTCATGTGGTCTGCCTCATTTCCTAAGCCAACAGATTTCATAAACCAAGAGTAAATAAATTGGAGTTTATCTTCTGATCTCAATGATAAACTTATTTTACCTCTTAGTGGAATCAGCTCCTTTCTCAGAAATCTTTATTAAATTATTTCCTAAGACTTATTTATAAAGCTTTTTTATATGTGACCCAGTCCCTTCCAGGAATGTCTCAATGAAGGTGCAAGATATAGGATCCACTTATGATCTAGATCAGTGCTAGTCAAAGTGGTGATCCATTGACCGGTGGTGGTCCACAAGCCATAGACTGCTGGCCCCTGGCAAATTTCCAGGACAGAAAGCATCATTTGTAGCCAATGGATACCAATATTGTACCAGTCCCTAGCACATTAGGAAAATAAATTTGGCACACACACATACCCAATATTAGGAAACCTGAGAAGCACTCGTCTAGATTACTTCCCTCCATCATAAGGTGATCCATGGACAAAATGGCCCTATTATTTTTTTTCTTGCTGTTTGGGCCCCTTTCCTGAATATGCTAAGGCCACAAAATGGATTCTCCCCATCTTCTACCACCATCATTAAAACAGAGTACCCACCATGTATTCCTGTGCAAAGGAATATATATTCCTGGTCAGTCTCATATAGACTATTATAGTGACTGCAACTAATGATATACATAATATGCTGCTTCAGGTGATAATATGGTTGGGAGTGCTACAGTGAGAATGACATACAAGATAGCCTAAGAACCAAAAAGTTGTGCCATATGCAGTACAGTAAAACTTTATAATAGGAATGATATATTTTAAAAAGAAAGTAAGTGAGTATCCAGCCAGCAAGGCTGATGCACTACTTCCTAGCCACTGGTTTTGTTTCGATAACAGCACAGGCTAAATGCAGATGTTTTCCTGGGTGCCTCATTTCTTTCTCCTCTTAAGTTAGAAGATACAAAGGAGATTTTCAGACTACACTGTTATAGTGTTACTATTCCACTTTAACTGCTCTGGCTTCCTCCCGTGGCATTCTGGGTTTGTATTTAGTGAGGCCTAAGATCTCTCTGGCTGAAAGTTGTAAATGCCCCTCCCTAAACTGCAAATCACAGGATTGAAGAGGAGGCAGCCATAGCAAATAAAGTGGAATAGTAACACTATAACAGTGTTGTCTGAAAATCTCCACAGGGAACCAGTCCATGTATCTGTCATAGAGTTTGTATAGTGCAGTTCTTCATTACCTTTCTTCTTTCACTTAAGGGACCACTAAAAGATAGCAACACAGTCTGCCCTCAGCTTTCATGGGGAATAGGAGTGGAGAACCCCTGCAAAAGTGGGAATACAATGAATATAGGCCCACTATTTTTTTTTACCAGAGAGAACACTTCTCTAGCCATTTGTAGGTCCTCAAGTAATCTGTCAATAATCAAATCCATGAATGCTTACATTGTAAATATGGAGGGATGACAGTGTGTGTGTGTGTGTGTATCTCCCTCCAGGGGGTAGCCCTGTTGGCCATGCAGCAAAATACAACAAAATTCAACAAAACAAAAAAGTGATACCTTTATTAGTCAACCAAAATGCAGAAAAGACATCATGCAGAATTTTAGCTTATTCATCAGCAAAGATGTTAAAAATCATACAGGAGAAAAAAGTGGTGATGATAAGAGTCACAGGCCTATATTTTATCTCAGATGTTTTTCTGTTGTCAGTTAAGAAACATCAGTACAGCAGAGGCCGCTCCCCTTAGGTGATATATAGGTAAAACATGCCAATTGTAGTCCAATTGAAAGAGTTTTACCTTTGTTGGAGGTAAAAACCTCAAAGAATTAAGTCCCAGTCCATTAGTTCCCTCTTATTAAAGTTTCCCTTGCTGTAGCAAAATTTGGTATCTTCAAATCCAGGAAACATACTCAGGGGTACTCGTGTTGGCCATGCAGCAAAATACAACAAAATACAAAATCCATAATACCTTTATTGCCAACCAAAATGCAGAAAATACATCATGCAAACTTTTGGCGCTTCTTTGGCTTCTTCATCAGGCAAAGATGTTTTTTAAAAATTACTTAATTAAAAATATTTTAAACACTTTTGACTGATGGTTTTTAATGTTTTTGCCTAATAAAGAAGCCAGTGAAGCTTCAAAAGCTTGCATCATGTATTTTCTTCATTTTTGTTAACCAATAAAGATATCACTCTCGTGGATTTTGGATTTTGTAATATTTGAGAGTGTTGCTGTTGTGATTATGTTACGCCACAGTATTAAATGTGTGAGATGGATTTGATGAGTAGCCATGGCAGGATATATAGGTACAAATGGGAACACAGGCAAGTCAAACAATATTAAGTAAGTTGAGTAACAGCATATTCAATAATAGTTGAATTTCTCATACCTGGGGTCTCCTTTGATCTATAGCACGTCCAGAAAAGAATTGCTAGAAGAGGCTTGTGAAGAGAGGCACAATGTTGGAAATATAAGAGGGAGAAAGAGAGTTTGAAGAAAAATCTTTCTGTCACTTGCAAGAAGAGTGGATAAGCAAAAAAATAAAATTTAAAAATGCAAACAATTTGGACAGGGGTCTCTAGTACATCCGAGGTCTTCTTCTGTTATTACTTAACAATATAGTGGTATACATACACCCCCATAGCTTAAACAAAGATATTATTCCCACATGTATAGGACCATGTTTTTAGGAAGCATAGCACATGCTATTGTACCATATCTTGTATCCTAGTGTGAGAAGGCAGCTTGTTATTTTTATCTGCATGTTCACATTCCTGAGGAGTTATAGCTCTGATCTTGATCTTCAGCTGGAAGCAGAGGGACAGTCACCCTGTGCACCTGTTTTTTTCATCAAAGTTCTGTCAGATTGTTCTTGATGGCCCACAGTAGGTTCTCCCTTCAGTCTGTCATGGGAGATGGTTAGAGTTTGAATGGGAAGGGAAGGAGCATAGTGAAAAATAAGTAATATTTGTATGTTGTTTTGTCTTTTAAAAATACACTCAGTGGTGTTTCTTCTTTATTAACCTTTGCTTAATTGCACCAAACTAGAATAGCCATGCAAAATGGCCAGTTACCCTATGTTCTGTAGGGTAGTTGAGATAGTAAAATGGGTGTTTTCCCCGCGTTAGAGAAAGGCCAAAAACGAGCTGTGAAATTCCAAAAGGAACAAAAAGATGTGATTAGTTACTTCAAATGCTGTGTAGCATTTTTAAATAGCAGAAAAGAGACATAGTGGAAATGCTTCCTTTAGATTCTGAAGGAGGCTATTGCACTATGTTTCTTCTATGTTACTTGAAAATGCAGCACAGGATTTGATGCTTCTCACCTTGGGAAGAAGCAGGTTGAATCCATTTTGATGAACTATCAAATCATAATGGAAAGATGAACTAGCAGTGTAGTATGTTGGGGAGCTTCCTTGTATTGTAGTGTGTTATAATAATCTTCTCACTGCTGTGTAATCAATCCGGACAGAGACAGCTCCAATGCTTCTCCACAAGTGACTTCTCTTCCTCACTAACCCCTTATAGAACTTTTGTTTATCTGTTATATTTATATTTCTCCAGGGAACTTAAAGTGGTGTGCATAGGCTAACTATTCCTCACTTTGTCCTCATAACCACCCTTTGAGGTAGATCAGGCTGAGACAGTGCAACTGAGTTTCATGACTACATAGGCAGGTGAACTTGAATCTTCCAGTTCCCAGTCCAACACTAACCACTTTATCATGCTGACTCTCATAAAGATAGCTGCCTAAATATACAGAGAAGATAGTGCATTGAATTCAGATTTTGTCATACAGTACTTAGAACGGACACTGAAGCCACAAATTAGCCATGCTTAATTTAAGTCACATGGATTTTAAAATCTGCTCCCAATATGACTAGATTCAGTTCAGTGGAAAGAATAATATGTGAAATCTGCAGATTCCCAAAGAAAAATGGTTACCTAAATGTTCTTAATATAATTGCCCAGGAAGGTTTCTTCAAAATTAGCTAATTCAGAAGACTGATAACTTTAAGAAACTACATTTTGCCCATAATTGAATGTGTAAGTTTGGTAGTCAGCAAATGGCTTTTTTGCTAACTTGGAACATTGCCCAGAGCTTTTCAACCATGAAAATAAGATTCCAGCGGGTTTATGAGTAGCTGTTGATTTAACTTGTATCAGCCTCATTGAACTGAGGAGCATGTATTTGCTAACTTCAGACATTGTATTTTACTAGTCACTGGGCCTCCCCATCACAGATGAGCAAATAAAGGAAATGGAAGCAAATCTAGATAACATAGACTTCAAGATGGCTGCAGAGGAAGAGAAACGGCTGCGTCATGATGTAATGGCTCATGTACACACGTTTGCCCACTGTTGTCCAAAAGCTGCAGGAATAATTCACCTTGGAGCAACTTCCTGCTATGTGGGGGATAATACGGTAAATTTCTGTTCTAAAATTGGTCACTATACAGTTGATTTTAATCAGTCATATATCACTTAACTTTGATCTATTTTGTGTGTGTATGTGTAAATAAATACAAAATGGCAACATGCTTTAAAAAAAAAACAAGCAGGTAAATATCTCATGCTCTCATCCATAAGCTTTCTTGCAGGGCATATTCAGAAACTGAATGAGAGGTGGTGAACCAGTATCTGCACCATTATCACCATCCTAGTCCTCTGCATGAAAATTATGTATCCTCTGTTGTCATTTTCTCCCCTTCTCTTTACCTCTAGATCGGCAATTGGGGAGGTATCACTTTGAAAGCTCCATTTGGCCTAGGGAGCGCCATTTGTTAACCCCTACTTCTAAATATTTGAATTTTTGAAAGCAAGAAAGTATGTTGTCATCTCCCTGCAGCCCACACTTGATAAACTTGTTCCTTATAAATTAGAGGACATATGCAGAAGAATTGAACTTTCTTGTTCTACTATACTTAGTTTATACTTGGGGTGCTAGATTCGGGAGTATCTTGTTAAGCTCTGACACTGGGACTGATTCTTTTGGATTATCTATACTTTTGTTTCATGCTTTCAAGTTCTGTGTGGGATTTTTACAGGGTGGCTTGATTATTACTAAGTTCAAGCATAGTTTTGAATCAGTTTTAGTCTCTGTGATGGTTCATCTGGTGTGTATGTTGCAATCATATACATGCTAGGCAAAATATTCATGCTGGGATTTTAATTTGTTTTAATTTCAGTTGTTTTAAGAATGTTTATCTGTTTTGTTGTAATTTGACTGTGGTATAACTGGTTTAATAGTGCTCTGAAATACTGGAAAGGTGATATATGGATGTGTTAAATACACAAATTGAGATACTTGTCATGTATGAATATTATACATAGTGTTTCTCCCTTGAAATGTTGCTGCCATCTTGGGAGTCTTAATTTCATATTCATACTCATGCTGGAAAATGTGGAATCTGCCTTTCTCATACCAAACCACATAGATGGAGAGAGAATCTGTCTTTGCACTTTTTGATACAAAATATGGTTTTTACTTACATATGTATAGTGGGCCCTTCCCATCCATGGAGGTTCAGTCCCCCACCCCTGCGCAGATGGGAAAAATAAGGGAGCTTAAGCCTCATATTAACCAGAGGCAGTACATGCAGTGGTCTATGGCTATCTGTGGAAGCCCACCGGTATGGCAGGCTCACTGCATATCTTCATGAAGGCAGCAAACCACACTTAAAGAAAAAAAGAGCAAGCATGTGCTTACTGAACAAGTGTTGTGTCTGACTATTTTGTTTATCTTTCCATTAGGATTTGATAGTCCTTCGAGATGGATTCAATCTGCTTCTTCCCAAGGTGAGATACATTTTCATTCAGGCAAGAACCGTTGATTTCTAGATGGCTTCATTTCTGGAGTTAATTGGTTGAACAAAAACCTGTGGAAATTAGAGTCAAATAGATGCCACAAAACACCTTGATTTTAAAAAAACAACAACAACCAGACTTTTACAGAGTATGTGATCTGCTCCACTGACCAGTAAAGTAATTTCTGTTAGTTTATTGGTAAGTTCGTGTAACCCAACATATCTTGGCTAGTGTTTTATACTGAGTTTTAAACATATTTAGTTAAATTATATTATTCTCTTCCCTTTTCCCTCCTTGCAGTTTAATGAATAACCTTTCAACAGTTGCCCCTACAGAGCTTCTCTCCATTCTCCCTGTTCACGGAGGGAGAAGGATTTATATGCCACCCTAAGCTCCTTTGAGAAAGAGTGCACTAAAAATGTAAAAGATAATAAATCTTTTGGCTTGATATGTTTTCCTTCTTTTTTCTATAATTTTGTTAGCTTGCTAGAGTGATAAGCCGTCTAGCAGACTTTGCTGAGAAATACGCCAACTTGCCTACTTTGGGCTTTACCCACTATCAGTAAGTAATGTCTTTTTTCCATCAGTGGACTTTCAAATGTTGGTGTACGTGATTAAACTCAGCAGTTGGATTAGTTACGTTTTGTGACATTAAACCTATTTATATGAACCTTAATTGCCTTGGCTTCTCTACCTTTATCTTGGTTGAGTGGGGTGCTCTTGACTTTTCTTTGCAGGTAGATAGATAGATAAACCCAAATTATTTTGCTGTGACGGGAGATGCCAGTTCATGAGTTGTTAGCAACTACCTTTTTACATAAATGGTGGGGGGGAAATCAGGTCACTATTACTATTTAATTAACAGATGTAGAACATTGCACCCTGAGCTCCAACCTTCAAGTTTAGAGGGCTTTTTTTATAAATAGGCTGAGCTCTATTTTTTACCATTATCACAGCAAAACAGACAATACTTCTATTGGTGTCCTAGAATAAACTAGCATTTAAGGTAGTTTTTGAGGGAGTATGAACCAAATCAAATTTGGGACAGTATATCCAACTCTCTCTCTTGCTAAAGGCAAGAGAGTAATTATATGACAGCTTTTCAATCACCACACTGCAACTATTTTGGGGGCATCAGTGTTCCAATGGCTTGGGGTGGTGGGGGCTGCAATGCCTACATTCTAGGCATGTAAGTATTTTTTATCATGAGGTTAAGAAGTCTGATTACTTCATTTAGAAGCTCCATGTGCGGGGTGGGGGGGGAAACAATGATAGAAATGCTTCTAGAGCAACAAGTACAGTTACTTTATAATATCATTAATTAACTTGTATGGGTTTGTTCTTCTGTTACGTTCTGTGTGTTCTTCTTAGGCCTGCACAGCTAACCACTGTGGGTAAACGCTGTTGTTTGTGGATCCAAGATCTCTGCATGGATCTCCACAATTTTGAACGAGTGCGAGATGAATTGAGATTTCGTGGTGTGAAAGGCACCACTGGAACCCAGGCCAGCTTCTTGCAGCTGTTTGAAGGAGATCATGATAAAGTAAGTATCTCCAGCAAGAGTTTGTTTAAAATTGCTGTTTGTTTAGGAACACTTACTGTATATATTTCTGCATTAAAATGATATGTTGCCTTTTAAAATGAGCATTCTAAACCACTTACAGCCCTAGGAATTATCCACCTTACTCCTTACCTGATAAATAAGGTGCAAGCAATGATAAAATAGTACAGTTGTCCCTTCATATTCGCTGGGGTTTGGTTCCAGGACCCCCCGTGGATACCAAAATCCATGAATACTCAACTCCCATTATATGCAATGGCATAGCAAAATGGTGTCCCTTATATAAGATGGCAAAGTCAAGGTTTGCTTTTTGGATTATTATTTTTTAAAAGAATATTTTCAAGCTGTGGATACTTAAATCCATGGATACCAAATCTGTGGATACGGAGGGACAACTATAGTCAGACAGACTGGAGTGTTACCTTGCCTATCAAGAAAGGAGCAAGGTGGACATTATCTAGGGCTTATGCTAAGATGAAGTTCACATGGACTTATGGAAGAGTTATTTTATCTGATGAAGCAGAGAGCAAAGGAATTATTAGAAGATAGCATTTACATCAGCAAAACATGCTAGGCTCAGACTGGTGTTACAGAAAGAAACAAGTTATATGGCTCAGTCCTTACTCCCACTTCAGTCACTGCATTCTGAAGTTCCTGTCTGTTTTTCCTCTGAGGTGGAAGAGCTGGACAGGCTGGTGACTGCAATGGCAGGATTTAAGCGGTATGTTAAAAACAATTCCTCTTGCTTGCCTGAAGGATTGCTAAATAGAGCATTGTTAGGAACACTGGAAGCTGCTTTCTGCAAAACTATGTGATTGTTTCTTCTCATTCAGTACTCAGTAATGCCTACAGTGATTGATAGTGTCACTCCACAGTTTCAGACTGAGTCTTTCCCTAACTTATTTTGAGATGCCAAGGATTGAACCTGGCACTTCTTCCCTGGATCTGCCACTGTGCTATGGCCCTTCTCATTCTTAAAATGTGTAGTTCTGTGACCTCTGGATAAATTCAGATTTAGCTTTACTGCTAACTTTGCTATTGCTAAAGCTAACTGTTAGGATCTGTTAGAGTTCTGCTCTGTTGCATGCTAACTAGTATTATTCAGCTCTGCCACTTCTTAAAATGATTTCAGATTAACACCTTCAAGGCATCTGGAAGCACACATAAAGTAAAGGTTGAGGAACCCATTGATATATCAGTGGCATTTATATCCGTACAATGTTACGTGCACGTTCGCCCTTGTTCATGGGACCTTTTGAACTTAACAGTGCTTCCTTTGTGATTGATTTCAGGGCTTATATTGTTACAGGGCAGACATACAGTCGTAAAGTGGATATTGAAGTTCTCTCTGTTCTGGCCAGTCTAGGGGCATCTGTACATAAGGTAAGAACTACTTTGAACTCCATATTTGAAACTACTACTGAGAAAAGGGGATCTAAGGAATGCTTTTTAAACAAAACAAACAAACAGTTAAACAGTCTGTAGAGTTAGCTACATTGGGCCAGACTCTTTTCTCCCTTATGAGCCTTCCCAGGCTCTGAAATCTTAGGGAGAGGCCCTTTTCTTGTTCCTGCCTCTCTTACAGACATATCTCAGAGGGATAGGATATCAGGCCTTTTTTCTTCCTATTCCTAAGCACGGACTCCCTTCCTAGGAAGGCTAGACTGGCCCCATTCCTTTCCCAGGCATGTAAAGACTTTTTATTATTGTTTTGACAGGCTTTTCGGAAGTGACTGTTCTTTTAAGAAAAGGCTTTTAATAATGCTCAATACTGATTTTTTAATCTTTAGTTTTTAAAGGATGTTTTAAATAATTTAATTGCCTTATAAGAATAATATTGTCCATGTTGTTACCTATATTGTATTTCATTTAAATTTTCAAGCTGCCTCAGGTCCCTGGGAGAAAAGGCAGGATATAAAATGAGTAGATAAGTAAATTGGATCTTGAGTGAAAGAAAGTTCAAGTACAGATTTTAAAAATATATACAAATTATTAACTATGGGAGCCCTAAATTGAGAAAAAGCCATATCAGTTTTCAAAGTTTAGTAGAGTAGGTCCAAATATTTTGGTGGGTTGCTCCTATTCAAGTTTTCCCCAATTTCCTTTGAAATAAATGAGCAATTAAACATAATTAAATTAGTTATTTGTGTAGTATAATAGACTCAGGCTGCAATTCTATATACAATTACCTATTAGAAAGTTCCATGCAGGTTAGTGAGGCTCACATCTGAGTACACAGGCATAGGATTTCATTGTCAGGCCTTTAAAATATATGGGAAATATTTAATGCAAGAGATCCATGTGTACACCTGAAGTGAATTAGTTTCTTTTCCCCCTTCAGTGGTTAGTAACAGAAGTCAGCTCCAAGATTATTGATGGATGTTCCATGCTGTTACAGAAGAGCATGTGAAGTAATTGTTGTTGTTTTCCTCTAGATATGTACTGATATTCGTCTTCTGGCCAACCTCAAAGAAATAGAGGAACCTTTTGAGAAAGATCAAATTGGTAAGCAGGGATTTGATTCTGTCTAATTTGAATCAATCATCCAGTGCTTCATTTCGGTGTACTTATTTTACATCTGTCTCCTTTCTGAATAGTGGAATAAATATAATCAAAATATTTCAGTCTGAACGGTCAAATATTTAAAAGTGAAATACAAATAGAATATGATGTTAGCAAGTCTCAGAAAGTATCAGTTGGCACCAGTTTTAGAAAAGACTTTTAGAGAGAAGATGTGCATGTATAATTTCCACTGAAATTAAGTAGAACTTGAAAGTATCCTTCGATAAATCCTTCGAAAGCCAAACCATACTTTGATATTGTAAGAAGAAACCTTCAGTGTACCTTGGGCTCATTCACTCTCTCTCTTGGTATGCAGCAAACAAACCAGCTTTTTTCCTGGTTTATGGCAAACTGACAAACCTTACCACTTCTTAAAAGTCTGACATATTTCTGGATGCAACTTATATGATTAAGACAGGCTTTTTATATATTGGCAATGATTATAGTCTCTGAAGAGCTATTTCTTTAGAGAATGAAGAGAGCTTAAGAAATTGTTAATACCATCTTAATATTGTTGAGTGGTAGTGATGCTGGTGATTTGCATTCTTCTGCCTTGATTCATTTACACATATACTATTCCCTTTCATATAGACCACTTTCTTTTTCTTGTTATACAGGTTCAAGTGCCATGGCTTATAAACGGAATCCCATGCGTTCAGAACGTTGTTGCAGTTTAGCTCGCCACCTTATGGTTTTGGTGATGGATCCCCTTCAGACAGCCTCTGTGCAGTGGTTTGAGCGTACTTTGGATGACAGTGCAAACAGGTATATTCCTAATACTTATGGCTGGTAAATAAGAAAATGGTTAAATGAAAACTAATTGTGACTACAGCACTCACATTTCAAAGATCTAATTAGAAGTAAACCTCTTTTATTTCAGTAGAACCACTTTCGAATGAAGTAGTCATCCAGCTTTGCTTTAAAGCCACTAAATGTGTTTTAATAGTAGATATGTAGGAAGTTGGACTAGATGGCCTCTTGCAATTCTGATTCCATGAGCAGAGTCCTTGGCCCAGATAAAGTTTTAGTCACAACTGTAGTAGACATAAGAGTTGACTAACCAAATTCCCACTGATTCAATAAATCAGATTACCAATTGGCAGGGAACTGTTTTGTTGTTCTTTTTCTTGTAAAGCGCCATGTACATTGATGGCACTATAGAAATAAAAGATGATGATGATGATGATGATGATGATGATTAGTTGTTTATATCCATGCCAACTTTGACATGTTACCTAATGGAGCATTTCAAAGTAAAATTACTGGATCCAAGCTAGAGTACAGGGATACTTGAAAAAGTTGACTAAGGAATGTTTTGTCATATATCCCATCATTCACAATGTGGCGAATATGAACAGCAGGCAAATTAATCTGAGAAGAAACAATTGGTACAGAGCTGTTTAAAACATCCTTTACTCTGGGAATATTGCAACACTTTTTTCTACTTGATACTCTTATGATTTTTTCCCTACAGACGTGTGTGTTTGGCTGAGGCCTTCCTCACTGCTGACATAATACTTAGCACCCTGCAAAATATCTCTGAAGGTCTTGTGGTGTACCCCAAGGTAAGAAGCAAAAGCAGAACAAGCATGAGCACGCATTTCTTCTAAACAGTAGTTTTTCCATGGTGTTCTGAAGAAACTTAGGATATCTTGAAAGTTTATGACTAACTCAGCATGGAAATCAGTGATGGCAGAGCAGCTTTCCTAAAACACAGCTTGTCTCCTGACACTAATTTTTCCTTGCAGTGAGCAATCACTTGGTGACACTGGGCATGCCGTAGGCCAAGAAGCATAGCTAACAAGTGTGAACTTTAAAATGTTCCCCAGAGGAGCAAGGGTCCCTTGCTAAATATGGGATTCCTTCAGGGACAAAAGTTTTGGGGAGAAAACTCTCTACCATAAACCAGCCTCTTCATTTCCAATGCTATTTCAAAGCAAAGCTATTTTAAATAATCAGTAGCTATAAAGTCTATATAGTAGGACCTCTGTATCCGCTGATTCATTAGCCACTGATTCAGTTATCTACAGGACACAAAACAGCACACCTACCATAGAGTCTTCCTAGAAAATGCATCGTCTCTAGCTATTTTCTAGGTCTTCCAAGGCAACTCTATTGTATTTTAAACTGGAGGTCCCATTATTTTCAATGCCATTTGCTATTATCCACAGTTTTCATATCCACAGGCCCCCCTGGAACCAATCCCCAGCAGATACAGGGGTCCTTCTGTATTAGATTTAAAGAGGTTTTGAAGAATATGCCATTTAGGAACAAAAGAAGCTACTTTATACAAGGTCATAAAATGTGTTCATCTAGTTGTTGGGTTGCCCATTCTGACTGACAGCAACTCTATGGGATCTTGGGAGGAAATTTTTTCATCTCACTTGGTGCCAACATAGGACCTTCTACATGTAAAGCATTTGTTTACTACTGAGCCTCCTGATGAACATATGAGGAATAAAGACTCACAAAGATTGTATTCTCCCATCCACTCTATAAATATTTACTTGTATTTGATTTGCTGTAGGTAATTGCAAGACGTATTCAACAGGAATTACCTTTCATGTCCACAGAAAATATTATCATGGCCATGGTGAAAGCAGGGGGTAATCGCCAGGTATGTTCCTTGTTCTAGGTTCTTATTCACAGCCTGTTATCAAGCAGTAGGTAACTGTTATTTATTAGGGGGCTTCATTTCCCCACCACAGGAAATCTTGGAAGACTACACCTCCTGCACACACACACACACACACACACAAAAGTCATTCCCCAAGTGTCACCCATTTCCCTTTAGAGGGCACAGGAGCATTTTTACCCATGTTTTG
Organism: Gambelia wislizenii; assembly: GCA_030847615.1. Classification (NCBI taxonomy): domain Eukaryota; kingdom Metazoa; phylum Chordata; class Lepidosauria; order Squamata; family Crotaphytidae; genus Gambelia; species Gambelia wislizenii. The sequence goes on along the minus strand of JAUMIR010000005.1, from coordinate 222,407,485 downwards.
GCCTCCTTTGGGCTGTTTGTGGTTCATTTCCTATTCTTTTTTTTCTTTTTTTAAAGGGCCTCTCCTAGGCCTAAAAAGGTCCAGCTCTTCCTACCCAAAAGGTGATGAAACACCCTAGAAGGTATTTGTGGGCAAAAACCTATATTTTTTAAAATTATAAGCTCTGGGTGCCATATACAGCCCATGGGCTGCACCTTTCCACCACTCTCTAAATGTGATTTAAATCTTTTGAAAGCATTTGTGGACTTATCGCCAATTGTAATGTCTTCTTATTTGTACACACAAAAACTTACCGTAAGTTTTAATTTCTTTGTGTTTGCACATGAGAGGCAACATGTGGCTGTTTTTTGAAAGATACTTTTGCAAAGATGATTTAAAATACAACACAGATTCTGCACTCACGTCTGTGCTTTTTCCCCCCTACATGTCTTCTTTCTCCTGTGCTTGTTTTGTGTGGCGGCAACTCCCTATTACCTCTGAATTCATTTTGTTAAGTTATCATGTAACTTTAGTAAAGGGTCACTCTAACCAGTACAAAGAGTCCTACCCATGAATTTTTCTGGCCAGGTGAAGTGAAACATTTTGTCCTCCTGCAGCACTGTTTGCTCTTGCTCTAGGTAGAAAATTGAGCTGTTAAAGGACTCACAACTTTTGCTGCTTTAAATAATGGACTTTGAAAATGAGAGCTAAACATGAGGCAAATGGTACAGTATACTACATGGAGAGGAGGAAAATCTTAACATAGAGTTGCTGTTGTCTAAGGTTCAAATGACTCTAGACATTTCCTAAATTGGTTAATACTTGCTCTATGAAGGGACCTTCCTGAAAAACGGTGGTTTATTCTCCGTTTTCCCTACCTTTAAGGCAGGGGTGCACAGTCTGTGACTCACAGGCAGCTTCCATGCTTGTCCCAATGCCCAACTGGAAGAGAGTAGAGGCTGTGGTGTCACACATCTGGGAGAGATTGATGTAAATGTGTAAACTGTTCAAACATTATGACAGCTTGTGAGGGCCTTGAAGGGGCTACACCACTGCAGAAGAGAAGGAGGTAAAGCATAGTGCTTTAGTCACTAAAAGGTTCATCCTGTACATATCATTCCAGATATAAGTATTCATACACTGTTGGAAACAATTAACTGGAATTTCTGTTCTCTCCTCCTGTCTTTTTTTAACCCAGAGGAGAAGAGGCTGAGATTTTACTCTGATCGCTTTGCATCTACTTTCTAGTTGTTTTAAGGAAGATCAAACATATGTTTAAAAGCTGCAGCCATGCTACCCCACCCCAACTTCTGTAGCAGTTCACCAATGACTGGAAGCCCCCATAAAATATAGTAATAAGCTTTTCTCTGTTGTAACCCACCATCCACATCCATTATAGTTAACAAAATCTTCTTTCACATGAGTGGCTTGAGCTAATGCTTCCCATCTTTTGAGCTGCTTGATGAGCACTGAAATGGATCAGGCCTCCATTTTAAGATAGTTTCCTCTGTCCCCTCAGCAGCCCTTACAGTCAGGCTCACTGCTTCCTTGCTGCTAATGGTGGCCAAAAGCAGCAATGACCTTCAAGGATCACTGGCAGACAAAGACATTTTGGCTTTCCTCTCCTTGGCAGGCTTGAAAGAGCCTTCCTGCTTCCCCACCACACCTATGATAGATTGGTGAATGAGGGTGACATGAACGGCTCCCCTCCACCCCAGTGTGTGGTGAGAGAGAGTATGAGCACGCAACCACCAGACACTTCCCTCCCGCAACATCAGATCAGGTCCTCAGGTTCGAAAAGAAGTACACATTTGCTTCTTTTGGTGTCCTTTGTTCCAGAAAGATGTATATTTATCATATTTGCTGTGTTGCTTTCTGGAGTCATATACTGTAGTCTGTGATGCACCTAGAGCTGGGTTGGTTTTTTTAATTGCTAAGCATAATGAGTGGTTGTTATGGAAATCTTCACTGCAGTGTTTGGCTCCCCTTAATATTCCATACAGTACTAGGGGGGGTTTCACAAAAAAAATGGTATTTCTCAATACAGGTTGTATGTAATTTAAAAAGAATTATTTCTAATCTGTTGAACACATTAAAAAGAGAATTTTGAAAAGGACACAGAGAAGAGAGAATTCAGGCCTCCATTGGTGATGACGCACAGAATTCAAATGCTGTCATTCATTCCCAAACCATATAGCACAGCAGCCTCCAGAGCCTCTATAGGAGGGTTAGTATGTTCATTCCTAGCTTATTAATAATGTGGTGTTCATTTTTTTTTGTTAGGATTGTCATGAGAAAATACGGGTTCTATCCCAGCAAGCAGCTGCTGTTGTGAAGCAAGAAGGGCGTGATAATGATCTCATTGCACGGATTCGTGCTGATCCTTATTTCAGCCCTATCCAAGGGCAGCTGGAAACCCTCCTGGAGCCAACATCATTTACTGGACGTGCTTCTCAGCAGGTAAGGAGGATAGAGTCATCCAGAGGTTTTATAGCCCTTTACCCATGACTTCATTTGTTGCCTCTTGTATCCTTTCTTACTCCATTTGATGCAAATTTATATCTTCCCTTTATCTTTGCTTATTCTGTCATTTTTCCTATACCTGGATCACATTCAGTTAAGCTGTTTCCTTCACCCGTTGCTACTTGACTTGTCCCTAACCTATTGCCTTTAATTTTGAAATTGCCTGCTCCACTTTGTGATACTGATTTAATGCAGATTGGTAGCCCTATAGGATCAGATCAGTCAATACTTTGGCTAAAACAGCTAGTACACTGTTAGTCTAACATAAACATATTTTAGCCACAGCAGCAGTCTGAGCAACCTTCTTGTCATAACTCTCATATCTGAAAGAATTCACTTTTTCTCCCAGTACCATATCCTCTCAGTTGTTAATCAATAAACAAAGCTATGCATCTGTGCTTTCTCGTTTATATGCTCTTTTGGCACATTCTGATCCAGCCCTTTCTGAGTTACACAGAGGTTACAAAATGAAGTTAAATTCTTAATGTGTATAGGCTAAATAAATAATTAACCCAGATTATTGTTTTAAAACTTTTTCTAGGTGGCAAGATTCCTGAAAGAAGAAGTCCACCCATTGCTGACCCCTTATCAGAGCAAGATGGGTGTAAAAATGGAACTGTCTCTTTGAATTTACTTTCCATTTACAGTGTGTTTGGAAAGGATAATAAAATATCTGTAAAAGTGTGAGTTGGCTCTTAACAGCTCTGGAACATCATATAAGCAGCAAACACTCCTGGAGAAGAACAGGCAGCTAAATTAAAGAGAATACTGACCTCGTAGTTGCAGCTTTCAGAGGATCACGATGAGGAGGGCACTATCTTTATAATTGTCAGACAGAATGGGAAATTTATAAAATATGCTACAATATTCTTTGATACAGAGTGTTCAATTTGCCGGCTACAAAATAGGAGTGGCTGAAACATACAAAGAAATGAAGCCATTGTCTCCTTTAGAATGAGTTGCACTGCAATTAGAGAAGTTGGTGTAGCTCCAAAGAGTTCATGCACACAAACAAAACAAAAGGGTTTGCTAGATTTACTTAGCAATCACCAAGACAATTCCATACCCAGTGAGGAGAGAGAAGACTAATGTTGCAGTGGTCTCTTGAACAACCAAGCCTTCTTAAACGAATAATTTCTGTTTCTAGTGTTCCACCATTGGTGATCCAACAACAGTTCTTCCACCATGGATTTGCATTTTCCCATCCTCTTTTAATTGTTCTGTTAAATTATCAGAGTTCCTGGGGAGGGTGCCTTTTTAAAGAACCTGACTTGGTAATATAGTACCAGCCCCTTGCTATAAATCATTTACCATGTGAAATTATTAATTTCAGGCATTTGAATGTCTGTGTTATGTTTTAGATTGCAAGACCCTCAAGCCAGCCATTATTTTATTATTATATTTATTTCTATCATGCCTTTTTCCCAGATTGGGATTCAAAACAGTTTACCACAATTAAAAAAGACATTGTTAAAAATCCACATGATACAAAAGTTAAAACAAGATTAAGTAATCAAAAATTAAAACCAGATTAAAACATACATCATTAAAAACACAACAGCACAACAATTCAGTTTCTAGTGCATTGTATAAGACGACCCTTAGTCACACATCAAATGCCTATCAGAATAGAAAAGTCCTTACTTGTCTGCAAAAAGAAAGTACGGAGGGTGCCAGTCTACCTTCTCTGGGAAGTGAGTTCCAAAGCCTGGGAGCAGCCACTGAGAAGGTTTTCCCATGTTCCCACCAGATGTACCTGTTAGCAATCTGTCCTATAGTATGGGAAGTACTATGCATCTTGATGTAGTATAATAAATAATAGCAAAAATATAAACTAAAGTGTGAACCAGAAGAGAATAAGAACACCCAAAATTCATATTTTGCAGAGAACATTGGAATCGGAATGTATCAAATGAAATGATAACTGAATGTTTATGATTAAATAGCAAAAGTAAAGATTAATTTCAAGTGGAAACATACATTACTTCTCTATAGCAAGGTACAGATAATTATCCAGGACAAGAGTACTGCTGGATCAGACCAAAAATCTATCTGGTCCAGCAGTCCATTGTTATTGTGGCCAACTTGTTGCCTATGAGAAGCTCATAAGCAGTGCATGAGTGCTAGAGTGATTGTCATGACTGGTAGCCACTGATCATTTTTTCTCAGTCTGTCCTTTTCCCCCTTTAAAGATTCTCATTTTGCCACCACTGTCTTTTGATAGGGAACACCATAATTGTGTGATATGTTAAGTATTTCAATGTATCTGTCCAGAATCTCCTCTAACATTTAGCTCCATTACATGATTCTGGGTTCAGGTATTCGGAGAGGAACAATATTTCTTATCCACTTTCTCTGGACCATGTCTTGAGTCCCCTTTTCTTGCTTGCTTTTTTTCTAAGGCAAACAATCTTCAGTTTTGTAACCTTTCCACAGGAAGAAGTTGCTCTAGCCCCCATGTAGGAAACAAATTAGTTTAAAAGGTAAAGCTCCCCCTTTAAAGGGGTATGTACAGCAGCGCTCTGAGGGGGAAAACACCTGAACCGTCTAGTAGAGTGCTGTTCAAAATGGTGCCAGTCCCTGGTGAGTTTCCAGGAAATAATGAAAGAATTGTCAGTGGGCACAGATATGGTGTTGGTACATTGGGGTGGTGAATGCTCATCTCACATCAGATAGCCTGAGAAGCACTGATCTAGACTACCCTTTGCTCTGAAACAGTGCTTCATTTCTAATATGACAGCTACTTGAACATCACATCTTATGCACTGGAAGCATAGTTCAAAGGCAGAGGTGCTGAATTCAGTGTCAACGAAATTCTTGGGGTGTGCCTGCCTGTGGTGGCGTGGAGCCAAACATAAAAGGGCAGTAAGGCAAATGCCACCATATTTTAGTTTAGAGTGGAAGTGGTTAACATGGTTCTCCTGATTTTGAACTGTAACCACCATCATCCTTCACCATAGACTATGTTGACTAAAGTTCTGGAAGTTGCAGTCCCACAGGATCTGGAGGACCACAAATCCCCCTCCCTGGTTGAGGGTCTAATACCTTCAACAGTACTCCAGATTTTTTCAATGACAGACAAGAGGTGTAGTGCTTTGAGCATTGGATTGGATTCTGGAGATCAGGCTTCAAATTCCCGCTCGGCTATAGAAGCCTCCTGGATGATCTTGGGCAAGTCACATTTTCTCAGCCTCAGAGCAAGGCAAAGGCAAATCCTCTGAACAAATCTTGGCAATAAAAACCCATGATGGGCTAGCCTTGGGGTGGTGATCATAAGTCGGAAACGACTTGAGGGCATACAACAACACATGCTGAATGGCAGTGATTTCATTGTTGAGCTTTACTGCTGAAAACCGTGGAAATTTTGGAAGTACAGTAGCTAGCTTACTTCGTTAATATACCTTTCAAAATAAAAAGATCTGAGGGGGGACGAAGCTTTTATTTTTATCATTTGGATGGGCCTGCAGGGGTCGCTATCGAGGTTGGAAAAAGGAACACCTGACCATAGAGATCTAAAGAAAATAATGGAGAAGAGCGGCGGCTTCCTCGGCCATCGTTGTGACGTGAGAGGCCAACGAGACACAGACCCCAAAAAGAATAGAGTATAACGTTCCTGGTTTTTGGTGTCTGCTTTGAGACGAATAATAAAAGGCATACCACTTCTGCATGCAAGTCTGTGAATGGTGCATAAGAAATCAGCATTCAAAGGAACTTTACCTCAAGCTCTGAAGGATTTATTTGTCAAAACAACCACCAACGGAAAGAAGAAAGTTGGTGGTGGAAGATACCCTTCCTTCTCACCACATCATTTTCAACATGTTGTACCAGTGTATTAGGCATCCCTAAATAGTTCACACTGAATTACATTACGGGATCCTTGTCAAATACTCCCCCTTCGGATTTCGCTTCCGTTGAACAATATACAAATAATTGGACTACACTGCAGGGTTGCTGTGAAGTAGTCCGCTTTAGCCCCGGCGGCCCAATCTGCTGAGCATTAATACAGGATTATCATATAACATAAACGTCAATTTTTCAGACAGTAGTGGCATTGGGCTACAATGAACGGCCCGTGTGTCGTAAATCTGTGCCATTCTATCCACGCCACCACACCAACGTATGAGGCCTGTGGGTTAAAAAAATGTTTGAAACACTGTTTATTTTCCACACGAAATAACATGTTTCTCCCATTTTGATGGGGCGAGGTGCGTGAGAGAGATGGCTACCCAGTCATCACTACTTTGAAGTCCTAAATTTCTCTGTTGTTTCCTATAGGCAGTTGCTGGTGAGGGGGGCGAAGAGGACCTCAGATGTAACCAAGTAGTTCCATGTGATGCACAATGAAATTAATATCTAATTCCCAGCGCTTGAAATAAGTAAGGCTAAGGACTCTAAGGTTTAGGCCCATGGTCATAGCTGTGAGCATGCTGTATAGAAATTCTGAGAACTTTAGTCAAATAAAACCCACACCACTCTTTCCAATGTCTGCTAATTCCCTGCTTATATCTATATACTGTACACAGAAGTTCCTAGGGAATACTATGTGTGTACATGTGCCTTTAAGTTGCCTTTTAGCTTGCGGCGACCCCCTGAATTGCATAGGGTTTTCTTAAGCAAGAAATACTCATAGGTGGTTTTGCAACTGGCAACGTCCTTTCAAATAGAGCCTTGTCCTTTGTGGGCGGTCTCCCATCCAAGAGCTAGCCCGGCTGACCCAGCTTAGCTTCCAAAACTAGACAGGTTCTCTGTTGCCTTGAGGGAATTCCCGTAATGCTCTGCGGGTTCTCTCCTTTTTTTTTCTCTCCGGAGGGGGCGTTTTGAGCATTGCGCATGCGCTCGCCTTCGAGGAGGCGCTGACGGGAGAAGTGAGAAGCGGAGTCGGGAGAGAGAGAAGGTAGGGCTCCGCTTGGAGGGGTCCGGGTGGGGCGGCGAAGGAAGGGGGGATGCCCTTCGCCCGAGGTAGCAGCGGGAGGACGAGAGAGGAGGCACCGGGTCGTGTGTGTGTGTGAAAGAGAGTGGGAACAGGGAGGTGGTGAGAACCCGCGCCAACACATCCAGACGTGACGGAGCGGGTCCTCCAGCTGTTTGGGTGCGTGAGGGCCACCACACACACCCGTGACAAGGCTGCGGGTGGAAAACCGGAGAGTAAACGGGGAGGGTGGGCCCCTTCCCCACCTCTCGCCCGCCCAGGAAACTGAGGGCCAAACGGAGGGAGGGAGGGAGACATGGGAGGCGAAGCAACGTCTTCTCCCCTCGAAAATTAAAGCCTGCTTTTCGAAGTGGTCAGGAAGGAGAAAACACTCCACAAGCCTGTCAGAAAACAAACACTGGAGAAGGAGTGGGAGAGAGACTTCCTCTCCTCACCCCACCCCTCAAATAGACAGTTGTCCCTTCATATTTGCTGGGGTTTGGTTCCAGGACCACCACCACCCCGTGGATACCAAAATCCATGAATACTCAACTCCCATTATATGCAATGGCATAGCAAAATGGTGCCCCTTATTTAAGATGGCAAAATCGAGGCTTGCTTTTTGGATTATTATTTTTTAAAGAATATTTTCAAGCCGTGAATACTTAAATCCGTGGGTACCAAATCCGTGGCTACGGAGGGACAACTGGTACTTGATTGCAGACATCTGGTCGAAAATACAACCACGCTGGTCACATTACACTGTTGTAGGCCGTTACTCCACTTTAACTGCTCTGGCTGCCGCCTGTAGAATCCTGGGATTTACAGTTTACGGAGGGGGATTTAAAACGCTCAGCCAGGGGGGCCTCACGAAACTATAAACCCCAGGATTCCACAGGAGGCAGCCTTAGAAGTTAAAGTGGAATAATAGCGCTATAACAGTGTGGTGTGATAAAAGTCTGGAATGTGTTTGGGTTAATTCCTTGTCACCCCATGCCCCAGATAAGTTGGGGGTCAGGCAGGACAGGCACACCTGAACCAAAGTGTCCCTGATCATAATCTCCCCATGACTTACAACACACTTTGCAGGGGTCATTCCAAATGCCAGGAAGTTGTGAGCTATGTTACCTGTTCTCCAAAGCTCTTCCTCCGCTCCACCTTAAGCAAACCCAAAGAAAAAGGGAAGAGAGGGAAAGCTTCAAAGTGCAGTCTGTAACAATCTTAAAATGGAGTGCAGGCTTAATTAGATTAGAATGTGATTTTCAGCTAACAAGGGCTAATCTAATCAAAATACTATTTCCCCATTGTGACTTTTGGATTTTTTTCCCCTGAAGAACTAACAGAGCTACCTTAGACTTTCATATGTCTGGTAATGGCATGGGAAGGGGAGAAATGGGTTAGATAGGAAGGTCAGTGACTACCTATAGAGACCCATGTTTTCTTACTGATAATGTGTTTTTCTTTAGGCTTATCTTCTACAAATCCACATTAATCAGTGTGTGTTACTGAGAATATTATATAAAAGGGGATAACATCTTGTAAGGGTTCTCTGTCTGTAAAAATGAACTGTTATTATTTTATTACGCACCTGCTGCCTTATTGGGCAAATCCATTATGTAATCTAGACAAGTTATGTTATTTTGCTCACACTTGTGTTCCAGCTGCTATTACTGGGTGTCACTTGATAAAACAAATCCTTGTGGTACTTTTTTTCCTCATCCAGTGTTGTTACTGTAATTCTCTCTATTGTTTCCATTTCTTGCAATCTCCAGCTATTCATACATCATCTAATGCCAAGTTTATATTCTTATTCTAGACCAGTCAGTTGGGGGGATCCAAGTTTTCTAGAAAGGATTAAACAAAAGGAGGCTTGTAATAAATGTGCTACTACAACAGAGCTTGTATGCCTTGATGCAGCCTATGAAGCCAGAACTTCCATTTCCCTCACCAATTTAGTTGGTACTTTACTTAGGAGCTGTTCCAAATCCATGTGTATGTTGATCATATTAGGGCTCTGAAACATATTCCTATCCCGTGTATCCCAGCAAATTCCTGTTTGAAGTTCTTTGCTTATGTAGGCTTACTTGTAAATAGCCCCTTTTATATTCTATTCATTTCATGAATCTGTATTTATTATTTAATCCTGTCCTTGTTGCACATGTGACTTTGAATTTAAAAAAATTACCACAACTGTGCCTACATGTTAACGATTCCTACTTGGTCTGTTGAAATATAAATCCAGGTCAAGTGCTTTGAAGACAGTTGCTTCATCTGTTTGATTCAGCTATATTGTAATGATTCTGTGTGTCGTAGAGGAAAAGAATGAAAAGCAAAATTAATGTCAGATATTGATGTAGATGGCAACCTCATAATAGGGAGAGTATTTGTTTCTCCTTGATCTGGAATGATGCAAATCTTTTTATATATCTAATCCAAAGGGTTTTTTTTCCCCCTGTGGTGACTCACAGGTCCACCCTGCAATTGTCTGACTCACTTTTTGAAATACAGTAATTCTTGATTGGATTTAATTAGTTTCAGTGCCTTTTTCTCATGTACATTTTATTTATTTATTTTGACAAATTGCTGTGTGCCCCAGACTTTTCTTCCAAACCCTCTCTGAGGTTGTTAATTGCAAGTGACCATTCACTTGATACTTTCGGCTTTAAAGGGGAACCTTATATATGTATCTCTAGAAGGAAGTTTCACAGAGGGTGCACATTCATTAGCAGTCTCCTAGCATTACCTAGCAAAAGATATTGTGGAGCTGTTCCAACTTTTCTTCCATTAATTCCTTGTGCAAGAAAAAATGTGGAAGTAATACTGAAAAAATAAGAGATTATAGTAAAAGAGGTCATCTGGATCCTAATAAAATTCCTTGAATTGGAGAAAGGACAGATTGCATGGTAAAACCCAAATCTGGAAGTACCCTGAGTTCAACTGATCTTTATTTAAATTAACCATATATAATCGTATAATAATAGACGTGCCTTTTACTCTGGGTGTCTTCAAGTAAGGTTGCATCTGCACTGCAGAAATAATCCAGTTTGCCACCTTTTTAACTGCCATGGCTCAATGCTATTGAATCCTGGGATTTGTAGTTTGTCACAGCACTCTAACAGAGAAGGTTAAATATCTCACAAAACTACAGATACCAGAATTCAATAGCATTCAGACATGGTAATTGAAATAGTCTCAAACTGGATTATTTCTGCAGTGCAGATGCAGCCTAAATTAAGTGTTACTATGCTGGATTCATTTACTTAGCTCTGGTAAGCTCCAGTGACTCTGGTGAGAGTTATTTCAAAGTAAATGTATATAAATCTGAGTTTAATATTTGTATTTCTTCTCTTAAGAGCCATACTCTTTACTTCTTAATAGCAAGGATTTGTAGAAAGAGAAATAAAATGTGTGTTTTGTAAGTCTGTGTATACAAATATATATGGTGGGGAATGTACTATAATAAATTGAGAGTCTTCCAAGACCTAGTTGTACCACAAACTTCTCCAAGGTTAAATGAAGAGGTGCTTTTTCTGTGATGTGTGTTTGATATTTCTTAGTCACTAACAAAGATAAGTGTATGTCACCTGTTCTATTTTTTTAGATTTCAGAATGTCTACCTTGTTTAATCATTTGCTTTATGACAGTTGTAGTGATGTTTCAGGGAATATCAAAGCAAACATTTTGGCCTGAAGAAAATAAGTGTATATTTCTGCAAAGCAATGAGTTAAAATGCTGGACTGTGGTTCAGTTGCTGGACTGCGGGTCAGTGTTTTATATGATGTTTGCTGCCCTGATCCTGATGGGAAAGGTGGGCTATAAATAAATCTTTATTATTATTATTATTATTATTATTAGGGATAGAAGTAGGGGCTTGTCTAGATGAGAAGATATAATGCTGATTGTTGCACATTAACACAAATTTGCAGCAGCGTTCATTTGGTAAAATCACTGGTATGTGAAGCTATCCGTGTTTGATGTTCACATGGAGCTATGCCTGTGAATCAACATGGTGGTCGGGAATGAATCACTCATGTTATTCTCAACAAGTTACCACCACTGCAAAGTTTTTTTTTTTTACTGTACAGTAGCACCCCCGTATCTGCTGATTCGCCATCTGTGGATTCAGTGATCTGCGAATGGCAACAGTGGGGTGGATGGGAGGGAGAGGGAGGGAGAAGTTGAGCTCACGGGGGTTGCGGCACAGCAGGCAGGGGAGGGTGGGAAGAGGCGAACTTGCCTCCCCTGTTCCTTTTCTTGAGGGGGGGTTCCAGTGCAGCGGGCAGGCAGGAGGGTGGAGGGTATGGGCAGGTGGGAGGAGGGTTCTGGGAGGGAGAAGGCAACCTCACAGAGGGGTTTCGGAAGGAGGGAGGAGGTGGTCTTGCTGGGGGAGATTCCGGCGCAATGAAGCTGGCAGGCAGGAGAGGATGGGAGGAGGTGAGTGGGTGGGTGGAGGGTTCAGGCAGACAGGAGGAGGGTTCCGGTACAGCAGGCAGGAGAGGGAGGGAGGAGGCAACCTCGTGGGGGGGTCCCAGCATGGCGGGTGGGAGGAGAGTTCCGGTGCGGTGGCGGCGATGTTTGCTATTATCCATGGATTTCACCATCTGTGGTGGGTCCCAGAACCAATCCCCCAAACAGAACCAATCCCCCAAACAGAACCAATCCCCCAAACAGAACCAATCCCCCAAACAGAACCAATCCCCCAAACAGAACCAAGCAGATGCAAGGGACTTACTGTAAATCTAAGGTGCGCAAGTGTGGCCTAACATGTAAATAGCTGTTAAATAGCCTCAGCGCAGCGAGAAGGCACATGATCGCTACTGCTAAACTCCAAAATGGTGCTTCTGGCCACTTTGTTGCCAGCAAGCCTGCCCCCTGTGCATGTCTGACCAAAGGGTTGCCATTTCTGCTCTTAGAATCATAGAATCATAGAATTGCAGAGTTGGAAGAGACCACGAGGGCCATCCAGTCCAACCCCCCTGTCACGCAGGAAATCTTGCAATGTGATTGGATGTCCTAATGAACAGGAGTGTGCATTTCCCCCACATTAAAAAAAAAAAAAACTAGGAAAAGCCGCAAAGGCTTTTCCTGTGTAGTTTGTTTAGTTTTTTGACCCCCTTCTTCTGAATATGGCAAGTTGCCGTGGGATCTCATTGAGACAAAAGGTATTCTCCTTGAATTCTATGAGGTGTTTTTTCACTATCTAGACAACCCCTAGGAATTTTTGTGTTGCACAGCTCTTTGAATGTCAAAGGGTGCCTCGCATTCAAAAAGCAATAGAGAAATTGCTGGTGTTACCCTCCTGCGACCTTGGAAAAATTCTTACCTAAGCATTCGGTGTTGGTACTAAAGAGGTAGATGTGGGGGTTTTAGCTGGCAGAACGTTGTGTTTAAAAACATCATTTGTCATACAGAAACTGGAAATGTTTTCCAAGTTCTGTGCTGTTGTAGAACTAGAAGATTAATAAGAAGAAGTCTCTGTGGTTGGACAAGGACACAGCCTCCTATATATTAGGTCAGTTCCAAAACTGAAATTACTTTCTTTCCATTAAGGGGATCATAGTAGGAAGGGGGGGAATTAGAAAAATGCAGATTATACAATTAGCTCATTTAAGCAATTTAAGATGAACCAGGTTTGTTTTAATTCCAATCTATTACATCAGAAATATGAAGATTACAAGGACCTTTCTTGTCTCAGGGATGGCTTGTGGGCTGTAACAAGTCACTGTTTAATCTTAAGTAGAAGAGAGGCTTGGGGTTTAAATTTCAGCTTAGACACAGGATCATCAAATGGCTTTGAGTATCAATCATCAACTGAAGCTCCTCAAAAATAAATAAAAAGGTTTAAGTCTAACAGAAAAGTCCTGACCTTTAGCATAGCTAGTCACAAACAAGTGAAAATTATTTGTAAAGAGAGGACAATATTGAATATTCTAAGAGGCATTCTTTTTTTTATTTATATATTATTTTTTATTTAGGTATTTACTGTATACCCCGCTCTTCAGCCACAAAGGCTATCAAAGCAGCTTACAAATTGTTTTAAGCAATAGCAATTTACACATCTACACTGCATTAAGCAGTTTCCAATGTGTATTAGCTAAGTATTCTTTTCACCAGCCTGTAAGGAAATATGTGCTTCAGAGTCCTCTTCCTATAGTTAAGGTCCTCTAGAGAGAGAACCACATTAATCTGTTGCAGCAAGAAGAGACTTTTGTTACCTCAAAGCAGTGGTGTAGCTAGAGTTTTTGCCACCCCTCTCAATACACAGCAAAAATACTACAAAAAGTCAAAATGACATATAGGGAAATTAATTAACTAAAATTAATTAAGGAATAACAGCGATAAATAAAACCTTTTTAAAATGTTAGTTTGTGTAGTCTGCACACCTAAAAACTGTGATACTCTAACTCACCTCAGAAAAACAAAGAAGACTATGTAAAAAAAATCACAAAGATATTAATGCATTTAACGAGATCAAATTATAACAATCTAAGGCTTAGTCATTGTCACCACTCGTCAGACTGGCTGGCATTTTTGGCGCGGCTCCCTGATCGTCGTAAATGCTGCAAATGCACAGCATTATGAAAGGCTTGTTTAAATCGTCGAAAAATAAAATTGTGTCTCACATGAGAAGTGCTGCCCCCCCAAAAGTGCTGCCATGGGCAGACTGCCGTCCCCCAGCTACGCCACTGCCTCAAAGACTAGCCGATTAATATTTGCATATATTCTTGTGATCCAGAGCTGTGAAATTTCACATATGAAAAACTGAGCAAAGTCCAGAAAACTTATGCTGAAATAAATGTTAGTCTTGAAGAGATCAGAAGACTTAATTTTATTTAAGAAGACACTGTGTTTAACTGTGTAACATTTCTAATTTGAGGATACACTGTAAGATTAGAACATAAGACACAATCAGTTTGTGTACTTTGATTATGTCTTTTTAAACATCTGCACAGGAACCATTCTTCGCTGCAGGTAGTGTTGCTCTTACAAAGACTCCCAAAAATGTTTTGATTTTCTAAATCGGACCAAAGGGGATGTACTCCTCATTCTTATCATTAACCTCCTAATTAGTTACTGGTGTTTTTTATATCCTTTTCCTATAAGTGCCTTAATTGTGTAGAGAAGCTTAGTTAATAATTATTATTCTCTGGATGGTGTGCCATCTGGTTAAAATATACAATGCAACAGTAATGCAATAAAACAATGATTAAAGAAACAGAATACATAATCAAGACAAAACCAGCAGCAGAGGGGACAGTTCCAACATATAAACCACTGTTAAACCAACAAAGCAGAAGACATTCCTGACAGATGGCATAAATCTTAAGTATAGGGTGTGTTTAATTGCACAACCCTCCTTTTGCTACATAAAACTTAAGCTGAGTTTTTACAAACTTCACGTATCATATTAAAGTATTTATATTATTTGCATGGGCCCAGCTGACTTCAGGAAATGCCTGAAGGACTGAGGATTTTAACATGCCTTTCTCAATCAGGTGTTTTGTTGTTGTTATGTAGATATCTGAATAAAACTATATAGAAATAATTATTTTAATATTTCTAAAATAAAAATGAACTCAGTCAATTATACATCTTGCATCAATAAAGTTGCTATTTTGTGGTTTCTCATAGCATCACATAAATATAGAGTGCTTGTTGCCTCCCCCAGCCCGCTGGGCAAAGAGAAAGGTCTGGACTCTAACAGGGAGATCTGACTCTCTACTGGTGAAGCCCCAGTGGTGGTTGAGGGGGGGGGGCATGTTCTGTGCACTTCTGGAGTGTTGGTGAGTAGAGGAGGCAATGTACAGTAGCCCAGGAGCTAATGTTGGTGTACATAATTTCTTCCCATAGCTTTGGAAAAGGTGCTTTTTCTGACTTTGGATCTCAGCTGTTTGAAGAAATTATGAGTTGCTTGGAGCTTTTATTTACCTGAATGAGCTGCCACAGTGGCACTCTATTTGTGTGTGAGAGGGCACAGAAATACGTAAGGAGACCTTGTCATAAATCCTGTTGGTAGTCTCAGGTAAAATAGGCCAGTTGTTGAATGAATGATGAGTCAACACTAAACGTAAATTACAGTGGACCTTCCTGATCTGCATTTTCAACTGCCCACAGATTGTCATGTCCCATACCTAAAATGGCTATGATGTAGATGCACTGATGTGGACACGTGCATGTTGGCACCATTTAACAATATGGGGTATGATCATCTGTGCGGGATCCCAGAACCGAATCCCCACAGATCTGAAGGGCCTACTGTATGTTGATTCAGTGACTCTACTATAGTTTGGACTTCCAATAGGGTTCAAGGCCTTCAAAGTAACCTCCAATTAGAGGTTAAAATTTCCCCTGAAAATTGAAGTCATGGAGGGAAAAACTGGTCCCCGCCCCCCATGGAGGTGATGTGGAGGAGCGGGGAGGATGTTCAGATTTTCTTCACTAGTTCTCCTTAATGTCAAGCAGACATAACACAGTCATTTCCATAACTGAGAAAAGGAAACTAAGACCAGGAATTGCAGTACAAAGAAAGATCTTTCTCTTTACATAGTTTTAAGATATGGGTTTGAGGCACTAAATATGTGAATGCCTTGCCTTAAACTTTTTATTCATCATTCTAAAAGAAAAGAAGATATTCCATAATCATTTCCCTCCAACTTTTCCAGAAAACAAGGCTTCAGGGAGAAATTTTTTTATTAAAAAAATGGTTTCCCCTAATTTCTGTGCTTTTTTAAAAATCCAGGCCTTTACTTTCTACATCTAGCAATTTTATTTGAAGTGGGGTGATGTTTACATTTTTAGAGAACTGAATTGAAGTACCACAAATTCTATCTATTTGCTTCTGTTTGGAGAGCTAAAAAGCTGGGGGAAAGTATTTAATAAACTTGTGAAAATCACTGGATTGCTTTTATTAAGTGAGACACAACCCAGAGTACTAGAAAATAGCTTGCCTTGAAAAAGGAATTTGGCATAAGATACAATATATTTGTGTTCAAGTCCTAGATATCTGACTGGCTTAGAATTCTCCTAGTAGTTCCTTCAGGTCACCAGGTGTGATCCATTCCACCTTCCTGTGCCACTTTCCTCTGGTAGTGCTATATTTGCATGCATCTCTTCTTGGTCAGGTATTGAAAGCTGTTGCCAGGGAATGTTCCATAGCAACCAAAGGCAGGAAAAACCTGCCCACCTGGTTCAGTTTATCTAATATTTAGCTACTTATGAATATGTTTAGTGAGCTGTGTGGGAGCACATAGGAGAAATCAGACAACATGTTAGTCTTAGCTGTCCATTATTCAAGTGAATAAAGAAAGCTGCCCTATTCCTACCTAACTGCTACCTTATCCTCTAGTAGAAAGGACCTGGGCAGTGGAGATCTGTCAGATCTGTAGAGTCTTCCATACTCTGTGTGATACATCTGATGGAATAGATTCTTGTCTTTGACATTATTTGTTCAAAGAGTTAATCAAAAGTAAAATTGTCAATGATAAAGTTAATCTGTAAAAAGCATTCATCAACTATCAATAAAATTTATCAACTAATTAATAAATCAAAAATATGTGGATACAATTAATAAAAAGAAAGAAAACTCAAGCTAAGTAAGTGCCTGGTGCCTTGTTAATCAGCTTGTGAATGGGTCATCTTGCAGTACAGTTGTTCCTTCATATTCACTGGGGTTTGTGGATACCCAAATCCGTGAATACTCAAGTCCCATTATACACAATGGCATAGCAAAATGGTGTCCCTTATATAAAATGGCAAAATCAAGGTTTGCTTTTTGGATTATTATTTTTTTAAGAATATTTTCAAGCTGTGAATACTTGAATCCATGGATACCAAATCCGTGGATACGGAGGGACAACTGTACATCTTTCCACAATCTCAACTGATGTGCTGTGATGGCTTGAGCCGTTGTCAGTTGTCATTGACATATTAAATAAAGGGAAGCCACTTTTCAGTAAATGTCAGTTGTTCCATGTGTCCTTTTAAGCGTCTCATATTATCTGGAAGTTTTTCCATTAGCCAGCCATGTATCCCATACTCGCTGCCATCAATTTTCTAATAGCAGATCTCCCGTTTTCCAGTTCTTGGCAATTTCTAACTGGGTGGCAGCTATGAAAAAAAGGAATCAGACCACATAAGGGTCTTGTTTTCTGCTGAATATGTGCAAAGCAATAGGAGACAGGGGTCTAATCCACACTACACAAATAATCCAATTTGAAACTGGATTATTTGCCATGGCTCCTTCCTATTGAATCCGGGGATTTTAGTTTCACAAGGTCTTTAGCCTTCTCTGCCAAAGAATTGATGGAGCCTCACCAAACTACATATCCCATGATTCCATAAGAAGGAGCCATGACAAATAATCCAGTTTCAAACTGGATTACTTGTGTAGTGTAGATACACCCCTGGACAAAGTCTTTCTTTTCTTATAGTTTTAGAGGTTGTATCAAGCAAGTATTATGGACCAGAACTTGCTTATTTTCGGGTATTCTTCTGTAAATATGATTTATTATTGTTTTACAAAGCATTCTAACCACATATGAATGTAGGTCTCTTTACAGTCACAACCTCTCCGACACTTTGAAGCAGTGTTCTTGCTAATTGTACAGGAGTAAGGTACCATTTGTGTATTAGCTTCATCTAACAGCTCCACTGCTAATTCAAATAGCAGTGGTAAGAGGGGCCATCCTTGTTTTGTGCCTCTATTTAGTCTGATTGGGGTGGAATCTCTCTTGTGGACATATATAATGACCTCCAAACTTTCATGTAATTTTTTAACAAGTCCAATAAAGTTATACCCAAAAGTCATTCCCTCTAGAATTCCAAATAAGTATCACCATTCCAACCTATAAAATGCCTTTAGTGCACTGAGAGAGACTAGTGCAGTCAAAGAGTTCTATAAGTTAGTGTACTATATTCATTACTCTTCTAATTGCATTTGCTAGTTTACACCCTGACTTAAATCCCATCTGACCAATCTATCTATATAAAACTCTTGGGTACGCACAATGGCCTTAGGTATGTAGGTATGTTGTCTCCTGGGTATGTACAATGGGTTTAGGCATGTTTCCTCTTTCATTGTGCTGATTGGCCACTCCCTCAGCCAGTGACCACCCACATGCAAATTCCTTCTCCGCCTCACAATCCACTCCCACCACACATGGCATATCTGCATACTGGGAGTGACCAAACAATGTGCTACTGTGTTGGCTATGGTTACTAGCCTATGCAATGGGACCCAGGTGTTGAACTAGTAGTGACGGCAGCATGACGCTGCTGCCACCGCTCCAACAGGACCCAGCCAGTCAACTGGTGGCGGCAGCGGTGGGAAGCTGCTGCTGCTGCTGCTGCTGCTGCTGTTGCAACAGGACCCAGGCAAGCAAGCATGAGGTCTACTGGTTGTGTTTTGGGGAGTTTTTTAATGGCAAATGGTACGCCGGGTCCAGCTAATATTTTTATATACCGTTATGAAGGAGTTGACTCTGCTAGCTAGTTAATCATGTGTGGGATCAGTTCATCATGTAAGACTCCCATTAGTCCATCAGGACCAGGAGATTTGCCCAGTTTTAAATTTCTTCTTGCCAATTTAATCTCATTCTCTGTTATGGGTTTATTAAGTAGTAACTTTGAATTTTTATTATTGTTTTCATAATAATACACTCTAGTGAACTGTAGCAAAATCTGAATTTTCTTGTGATCTAGTTCTTCAGTTTCTGGTCTTTCCTTAATCATGGCATTAAGGGATCTTGAGACAATTTATGGGAATGGGTTAGCACAGCAAGATCTGCTAATAGCAACACTCTTACCGTGCCATATTCTTTTCTCTTTTGCCTCCTCCTGAATAAAGAATCTGATTAACATGAATTTCAGCTTATCCCATAGTAACGCTTCAGAGGTATTGGCATTTTTGTTCTCACTATAAAAGAATTTGATAGTCTCTTGGATAGATTTTCTTAAATTGTTCATTCAGCAACATGTGAGGGCTGAAGCACCAGATTTTTGCAGGCTGTGTGTCCATGTCTAGAGCCCAGTCTGTGATCAAGGGTGAATGGTCTTAATATAGGATGGACTCTATAAGTACATCTTACATTTGTGGCAAGAATGATTTACTGATAAAGAAGTGATCGATTTTTGAATAGGAGCAGTGGATGGATGAATAAAAGTTGTAATACCTTTCTTTAGGGTGAAGAGTTCTCCAGGGGTCTGTCAGCCTCATTATGCTTATACACTCCAAAAGTGGAGAAGGTGATGTTGATTTTTTGTCTTTGGAGTAATATGACCAATCTAGGAAAAGAACTAAGACATCATTGGAATGCCCCCCTATAAATATTTCCCCTGCTGCCATCTCACTTAAAGTTTGGAAGAAAAGACTCATGAATTTGCTTTGATCCTTGTTGGGAGTGTAAAAAGTTCCCAGTGTGACTAAATGGTCCATTTCTTCTGTAAAATTAAGAAACTGCCTTCTGTGTCTATCTTTATACAGTACTGTGAAGTTGAACTGGGTTTCTTTTATCAAAAATAATAGCTACTCCTTTTGCTTTCCCGTTTCCCACACACACACACCAAATTGGGTTGCAGATAACACAGGTTTTGAGCCTGTGTTCTGAGTTTCTTGTAAAAATAAAATATTGGGTAGAATTTTAAAATCTGCTTTAAAAATGTTGCATACTTAGCTGTTGACCCTAATCCTGTAACATTAAATGAAGCTATTCTTATTCCATTCATTTTATCAGTATAAAAACACTGTGTATCTGTTCCCTTACTTTCCCTTTCCATCATAAAGCAAGAACAGCCTTAAGATGGAGGAGATTACTTTTTCTAAAAATAGTACAGAATGGAGTAGACCATACAACATTTGGATAATCACATCTACTTACAATGAGAAGTGTAAACATTTTTAAATAGAGGCGAGGAGGGCAACTTATCTGGTTCCAAGAGGAGGAGAGTTCTGCCAAAAGGCAGATTCTCAATCGGATCTAAATAGTCTGATCTCCTCTGGATGATTGAAGCTGGACAGGCCCTTTGCACATCAAAACCTTCGGTAACAACCTGATTTGTTTAATAATAAGCTATTTAAGTTGGAGTGAAAATCAGCATAAGTATCTACTCAGTACAAAAAACAAGTATCTTGAGGTGATTATACCAGTTTATAGCAGTTTTAGTTCTTCTTCCCTTCAGAAGTGAAATAGTATTCTGTGTGTAGTTTGGTGTCTGGGGAATTGCGGACTTAATGCCCTTTGTCAACAGGTGCAAAACAGGCACAAGGCTCTCTTTTGTCTCAGAATATGTCAAATCATATTTCCCTTGGACTGCAGATAAGGGCTGTGTAAACTCTTTCTGGAAGGAAGCATCAGATCTAAAACTGCTTCAATGATGAGTGGCTATTCTTCTTGTCTTTCTTTCTTTTAATAACTTTCCATTCAGATGCTTGGTGATCTGTGTCTCTACAGGAGGAGGGTAGGTTGCCTCTAGGTTGCCTCTTTGTATTTCTTCCTCTAATTTTCTTGGGACAGGAATATCCAGTGCCACCAGAATATCTAGGAGTTACATTCTTGTGTTCGCAAGCATGTTGTTGTTGTCCTCCATAACAATCAGTTTAAAGGGAAATCCCCATATGTACATGGCTACTTCCCTTTGAAATAAAGTTGTTAGGGGATTGAAGTCTCATCTCTTGTTCACCATTTCAGCCATGAGATACTGGAAGATTAAGACATTATTATTTCTCTATTTTAAATCTGGTATTGTGCTGATTTTGGTTAGAACTAAAGCTTTCTTGGGGTGGTAAGTGAAGTGAAGAAGAATATATCTGTAGTTTATTGGCAGACTGAACAACGGTTGTAGTTCTGTGCATATGCTCAATATTGGATTTCTCCAGAGCAAGCTCTGGACACACAAGTCATTCAGCCAGGTGAGCATAAAATGCAGTAAATCTTCCTGCTTCTCACCCTCTGGGACTGTCCTAAAGCGGATGTTACTATGTCTCCCCCCACTTTCAAGATCTTTGATCTTGTTGATAAGAGAATAATTTATCTTCTCTAAGTGCTGCATTCTTATCATATGAATTACTTTTTTGAAGGTCTTAATATATAGAATAGCTTTCCCCTACCGGTGCCCTCCAAATGGTTTGAACTACTGTTTCCAGAGCTCAAGACCATTGACCATGCATATAGGAACTGATGGGAATTGACTTCTAAAACAGTGGGAGGGTGCTATTTTGGGAAAGGCTGATATAAAAAGTAGATGTTACAAGTTTTGACTACATTAACCTAGGGCAATTACGGGCACAGTTATCCTGTAACATAATGAACAAATCATACTGAGCAATATAAGGATGAAAAGGTTTGACACCTTATATATGACACCTATGAGTGAGCCAAAATGAGACTTATTTTTCCCATTATGCATGTGACAGTGACTTCAAACATTTGTTTCTTTCCCTTCAAATTCTGGAAACAAAATGCTGCACAGTAAATGTATGCAGGAAGTCCCAAGTTCTTTAGAATCAAGAACTAACAGAAGATTGCAAAATGCACTTATGAACAGGGTTGTTTAGGCAGCTGAAGGCTAGCATAGTAATAGAGCATACTATTATTTATAAGGATATATTCATCTCTTCTCTTTGAGTAGATTCTTGATGTTTCTCATCTGAAAAATGGGCTTCAACAATGATAGTGAGTAAATGAGTAGGCCACCATGTAAGTCCTTGCGTTACCAAAAATTTAAATCCAGGTGTCCCAACATAATTGCACATTTGATACTATGTTCAACTTGTGTGGAAATGCAACTTCTTAAGAGTGATTTTCATGTTTTGCCAAGACTCAAGGTGAAAATGATAAAACGAGCAACTCAGATAAGAGGAAGTGTGTAACAGTTTGGTTGTGAAGCTTAAACTCCCTGCTAGGCTGGCTAACTGATCTATTGGAACAATTTTTCAGTTTAAGAAACAACAAATTTATCATTGTTCCTCTTGTGAGGTCCTGTTTATCTTGTTTCTTGCAGTAATCACCAACCTGAGAGCCTGAGTTACCTAAAACACAGCAATGTCTACTGTTATCCTGGAAGGACAGCAGGCAATAAAACTCTGAAACCTACTGTGTCAGGTTTGTATTCATATCTCATAGCGTATAAGATGTAAAATGTAAAATATAGCACTAAATAAAGTTATTGCATTTGTGCTGTCTTTTTAAATCCACTCCAAAATGCCCCCCCACCAAAAAAGCTCCTTAATTTTTCTGGAAGATCTTGAGTAGAGATAGGCAAACTGGTATCCTCCACATGTTTTGGACTAAAATCTAAACCCTGATTGGCTGTACTGGTTGAGACTTAATAGAGATTGTAGCCCAACATATCTAAAGTGCATCAAGTTGACTTTTTGATCATGAATGTTTCCAATCTACACATTACTTGTTATGCAATTCCTGCTGCATCAGAGAGTAAATTATAATCCAAGACCCAAAGTACAGAGCTATTGATTGACTATCCACTATCATCTGCTGCCAGCTCACTTACTGAGGACCTGATAATACAAAGATAAAGTGGGAAGCCTCAGTTTAAAATAGAGAGAGAGAGAGAGAGAGAGAGAGAGAGAGAGAGAGATCACTGAACCTAGTTGTCATTTCTGGGCTGACATTCTTGGGGATTTTAGGAGGGATCATAGTAGACCGCCCTGGCCTCGCATTGGGAGGCATGGAGATGCACTATCCACAATGCTGCAGCCTTATTTGAGAACTCACACCAAACAAGTCTTGAAGAGAAACCCAACCCGGAAACATCACCCAAGAAGACCTTCTGCTGTGCTTTCTGCAACCGGACTTATTTATCTCGGATTGGCCTTTTTAGTCATCAGCACGCTTGCAGAAAGTGCGGGACGAGTCCTTCCTGAATCTTTGTTTGTGAAGAAAAGCCAGAGAGAGAGAGAGAGAGAGAGACAGTAGAAGCAGCTTCTTATGCCTGAATGGGAGAAAAGGAGGACAATGTCTTCTAAGATGGTGCCTAACACACATGTATTTTGTCAAATTCCATCAACATAGCGGCTGAGAAGCCAATGGCTTGAGAGAGAGAGAGAGAACACCGGGGTTTGAACTATGTGGTAGCACACTTTTGAAAGACGACCTGGGGAATTGCAACTATAGGGATACCATTTGATGAGGCAAAATGGGGCGGGGGATTGAACCAAACAGCCTGTCAGGATGACATCAGCAAAAATAGAAATGGTAATGATCAAGTTCATCTTTATGTGTCAAGGCACTCCACAGGAGCTATATTGCATAGACAAGACTAATGGGAGGGACTAAAAGCAAAGGATGTTTGCTTTTTTATGAACATTTTAGTAAATCATCAATGAAGATGGCAAAATTGTCACTGAACCAATGAGACCACATCCCATGTTGGCACTCTGCCAGTCTTCCTAGACTTCCGTGAATCATTACTCTTATAAGGACTTCATCACATTTCTCTTGAAAGCTGTTCACATTGTATTTGCCAGTCACTGGAAATTGCAGCTGAGTTTCACAAAACAGGATAGTTGCAAGATATAACATTTCTTTCATTGAATGTTTGATGCACGGAATCAAAGCAGGAGTTCTAAGCAGGATATTAAAAAACTACCTGTTGATAGTTGCCTGGTTTCTAGTTCTAACATTCATGAGCAGAAACTATCAAGCCCTAAGACTCCACTTAGCATATGAGAAATGTCTTGCACCATGATAAATAAAAATGATGGCTGAAACCATTGATTATTTCTGTGTGTTAATCATTTAGTTACGCGCTTGCAGAAAGCGCAGGATGAGTCCTTCCTGAATCTTTGTTTGCAAAGAAAAGCCAGAGAGAGAGATCACAGAAGCTATGCATTTCTGGATTTAATAAAAAGAGTATACAGTACTCTTTTTATTGATTTTTTTATGCTGAAAAAAACATGCATTTTTAAAAATCTGCTTGTTAGTTAACCAGATCCACTTTATAATTTATCAATAATCTATTTTTTAAAAAGTAATTGTAAATCTAGGTAAAACAAAGACTTGCCCAGAGCTAATATTGCATGAAAAATATCTGAGTGGACTTTTATTAAGGGCACTTTGTTCTTAGCACACTATGTGTCCCTTCTTGTTATCTTATATGTATATGGTATGGAGGGAGATATTTAATTTAACTGCAGTAATGGGAATGGGAACTAACTGCAAATCAGCTGTATGTATCCTATATAACTGGCTGGTCTCACAATGTAATTTTATTCTTTCTATTTGTATTATGCCTGGATCTAGCTTGTACAGGCAAGTGACTTACTGGACACCACATTTCACTGCTGACATGTCAGGTAACTGCAATATTCTATTTTACTAGCCATGCCAGTTTTGTTAATATGATTTAAATTAGCTATGTGTATTTATACCACTCCTTCCTAATTTGATTAAATTACTGTAATTACTTTTTATGTTCAGTGAATAATTTTCATTTTCTCTTTCTCTGCTGTCTCAGTCAGGCTGCTTATCAGATTGGCCTTTGCTAGTCTCAGTTAGACTACAAACCATTGAATCAATGGAGTTTGTGTAACTACTGTCTTATCATTAAGAAATTGATCCAATCGTTCTCCACTAGTTGGCTCTAGAAGTTTTGGATCTTGTCTAGAATCACAGCTGTGGATGTCATTGTCATCATAGTCATCATCTTCATCATTTTTATTTATATCTTCCCTTTTCCCCAAAACCAGGCTGGAGTTGTTCTCTCATTCTCAAGCATAATACTGTACTCACAAAGTATCTGTCTTATTTACTCACAGAGTATGCATAAATTGATAGATGAAATGCAGACTTTGTATGAGTGGAAGGCTACTTGTGTAACAGATCTTGGTTGTCTGTTCCTCAATATTAGAAGCAGCCCCTTACACACCTAAGAAATTCACTTTTGAGGAATGTAGGATGGAGTGGGCTGGGCTTCAGTCAGGCAGAGGCACCTTATCTGAATGGAGCACCATCTAAATGTTGCTGATTTCACTCCTTCCACTGCAGCACCTTGTGCCCTATTGCTCACCATTCTGAAGGGTCCCCTGAGTTCGGTGAAACTGCAGTGGGGAAATGGGGGGGGGGAGAGAAAAGCCCCATTTTTATGAGCAGCGTTATGACTAACCATCCAACCAGGTGTCCCTTACAAAATGTCATGACTAATTCTAAATGCCCTTTGCTATTGTCTTTGGAATACTGTTTTGATTTTAGGCAAAAGGAGGAACTGTACTGAAATAACTATTTTAATTACAATTTAGGATTTCAAAGATTTGAGAGGGTTTGGGATTTACTTGATATTCAGTGGAATTGCTTTCAACCTATTTTTTAAACCTCCTTCTGGCATAATATTTTCTCATGCCAGATTAAACTAATTTAGTCCCATATATACAGCAATATCTATGTTACTCTGGCCATGTTTTACAATTCAACTGGTTTTCCCTGTAGATCTTTGCATGCTCCTACTGTCCAGTTTTAACTGGTTAAGTTACATGCTCAATAAGAGAAAATTGTCTTCATGTTTTTCTTTTGACTTCAGTTTTCGAGTTGTCTTGGTAACAAACCATATTCAATTCTGTTTAAAGAACTCTTCCTTCTTGCTGTTGTTGTGCATGATTCACTCTGTACTGGTACTTCAATAAATCAGTAATTTAATCAGAATTTAATTCCAATATATTCATTTAATTTGCCACAATTTTGTGAGCTTACTTTTAAAACTGTATTTTGGTTAATATTTTCCTCATTTGGTCTGCCTTTCAACTTGCTCTTTCCCTTGTGGAACACTTTGCTTTAGAAATATTGATGGCTGCCATTAATTGATGCAAATTGTCATCCAGGTTCTTTCATTGTGAATATTTACATGGGTTACGTTTAAACTCTCAAAATATCTGAAACAGACTGGGCTAGAGAAGCAGTCAGTTGGAACTTGATCTCACTGAATGTGAAACTAAACTTCTTGGATCTGAGGAATTAATTGATTGTTGAGGAAACACGTAAACTTCATTGTTGTACCAACTCCTAGAGCTAGAGATTGCATGAATTTTATTTGCCACAATGTTGTGAGCCAAATTGCATGAATTGTCAAGTTTGGCTTTAAATTAAAAAGATTATATTGCTACAGAGCTATTGCCAAAATTGATTGGTAGTTTTTACTTGTATTACTTTTTTCCTTTCCTTTCTGAAGAAAATAAAAGCAGAAAGAACTATTACAACTATGTCCTTTCTGGACCTCATGTCCTTTCATAAGAAGCTGTCAGGGCCTAAGAAGAATGTTTACACAACTGGTTTAGGAAGTATATTGTAAATCTGAGAAGTAAGGTATATAATCAAAAGTAACAAAATACTTAGCTTCTGGACAGGGCTGGATTTATTTATGAGAAGCTTATTGGGACTTTCAAAGTAATTGTACTGTATACATGTCTACTCAGAAATAAGTCCCAATGAATTCAGTGGATATCCCCCATGAATGTAAGTATCAGATTGGAGCCTTTAACTGTGCACCTCCATTTTGGAGTGCCTTGCAATTAGAGAAGATCCTCCCTATCACAGTGTGCAGTTATTTTTCCTTATCTCTTCTATATGTGGCCTGGAAGTGCTAGTATTAGAATGGGATTTGGGATGTGACTGATCTGTTTCAGTGATCAAAAAAGTCTGGTTAGTCATAGCCTCCTACTAATAGTCTAGGCTTTTCACAACATGTACTATCAGAAAGGATGTTTTTCTCAGGCCAGTTTGACCAAGTAAAAGGGGAAGGGGCATGCTTTCTAGAATAGGTTAGTTGTGCTATCTGAATGATTTATTATGATAGCCATTTAATAATTGTGACATGGACTGTGTTTTCTGTAAAGGACTCTTTTTATGAAACATTGTAATTTGAATTATGCATGTAAATCTGCAAAGGGACTGATGTGTGGAAAGTAATGTAATAATCAAGAGTTACTATAAGAAAGTTATAGTGGGGAGCCATTCCAAACTTTGGTAGTTTTATCAGGGGATAAAGCAATCTCATTTTTTTTCAATAAAAGTGGTTAAAAAGAAAAATGTATTAGATAGAGCGAAAATATAAAAACAAAAGATCTTTTTCTTATAATAAATAGATACAGTTGGTTAAGGCAGCAGGATTAAGGCAGCTGGAAGTGAGTGGAGATTTACATTCAGTGTAAATATTAATATTAGTGTATAATACATTAATATCTACCTAGCAGGGCAGATACCATGATCATAAATCTACTTAGAAACCCCCACATTTTCTTTGTGGCAGGGCTAGAGAAAGGACAGTCCCCAGAGCCTACTAGGTCCCCAAGTATTTTTGAATTTCTTTTTTTCAAAAATAACCTTAAATGCCCCCTGAATGCCACCTCAGGGAACAAGGGACAATTTTACCAAGTTTTGGTGGGTCTGGTCATTTTAAGACCTGGAGAGGCTTCTCTTTCCACAGGAAGTGAGTGACCCAGAAGCTGACTTCTAGATCATGTCCTGTTGAAAAAAGGTCTCTTCTGGCTTTAAAGTGCCCCAGAAAGGGCCAAAAAAGTGACAAAATTCCACCCGCATGTCCAGAGGGTGTTGGGGGGGGGGCATTTAGGGACCAAAAATTTTTTTTGAGGGGGACAGGAGGACACCCCTCCAAGTTTCCCAGGGTGAAGCAGTATGGTCCCCTAATATCCCACAGTTGTTCATTCCTGATTTATGGTGACTTCTGGACTCCTGGGAGTACAGGAACAGAAGATATGAGAACCTGAAAAAGCCATGTTCTTCTTTACTGTGGGATTCTAGGAGTTGTAGCCCTAAAAAGCAATTTTTCCAAGCTCTGGAAATAAATAATGCTAGCCAAACAACCTCCCGAAGTTGTTTAGTATTGGCTATTAGCCATGCTGTTGTGGCTTATCTGCATTTTATGCTTGATTATTCATTTTAGTTTTTAATTGGTTTATTATGTTTTTTACCAACAGGAAGCTATACTCCAACTGCTGGTGGGCCCTTTTCTGCTCTCACTCCTAGCATATGGCCTCAGGAGATCCTGGCGAAATATGCCCAGGTACAATAAAAGAAAGGGAAATAATGACTTTCTTACTTCCTTTTCAGCTGGGAAACAATGGGATTATGGATTTTGAATACAAGTAACAGTAATTTAAACAAATTAGTAGTGGGTGGCTAGAGAGTTCTAATCCTCTTGAAGCACCTGCAGAATTTTCTGCACACATTTGGCAATGTTTCTTCTCAGTTCTTTATTAACTGCTGCATTGTTAGCCTTGCCAGCAACTTTCTTTGAATGAGCATCTCTTGACAAAAACAAACAAACCCTCTTATCTTAATTCCAGTTTACTGTTACTTCTACTTTTGCTGTTTATTCTATCTTTACCTTCTGTTGTTCATTGCATCAAACATGATAGCCATGTTTAAATATTTGAAGGGATGTCATACTGAGGATGGAGCAAGCTTGTTTTCTGTGGCTCCAGAGACTAGGACACGGAGCAGTGGACTCAAACTACAGGAAAAGAGATTCCATCTAAACATTGGGAAGAACTTCCTGACAGTAAGAGCTATTCAGCAGTGGAATGCACTGCCTCGGAGTGTGGTGGGGTCTCCTTCTTTGGAGGGTTTTAAGCAGAGGCTGGATGACTATCTGTTGAGAAGGTTTTGATTTGTGTATTCCTGCATGGCAGGGGTTTGGACTGGATGGCCCTTGTGGTCTCTTCCAACTCTATGATTCTATGAAATAAAACTAATGGTGCCAAAGGCACCATTTTGTAAATGTGTCTTATGTGGGAGCAGGCTACTGCTCTCTGATAGATATTGCTTTTGTTCTATTTAGGAGAGGGTCATAAAGTTAAGTCTTGATTTTTCTACCTAGCCTTTATTCCTCAGGTGCACAGAAACAACCAGTCCCAACCGAGGTCAAACTTCTGGAAATAGGTTATTTCAGCTGTTGGGTGTTGTAATCCCAACTCTTTACATCCTAGCCTTCAA
The DNA here is from genome assembly GCA_030847615.1 of Gambelia wislizenii. Taxonomy (NCBI): domain Eukaryota; kingdom Metazoa; phylum Chordata; class Lepidosauria; order Squamata; family Crotaphytidae; genus Gambelia; species Gambelia wislizenii. The sequence goes on along the minus strand of JAUMIR010000005.1, from coordinate 222,378,115 downwards.
GATTTGTTAGAAGTGCTGTTTCAAAAGGCCGCTGTAGCTGTGGAAATATAACTTGCTTCCTACTGTTCAGTTCCTCTTGTTTTGAGGTCCAGGAATCAGCTTTTTCAGATGCAAGTCTTGGAGTCAGTATGGATCACTACAGACAATTCCAGCCTGACTGCCGCTATCAGCCACCTGCCAGCTTCTCCTTGATTATCAGTTTTCATTTCTTGTCATGTGAATTCTGAATCTAAAGGAATGGAATGAATCACACAAGAAAAAGAAAGGAAGAAGGCTACAAGCTACAGTCACTAACCAACAGGGAGTCCATCCCACCTCTCCCTAAGAAGGGAGATAATCAGTCCTTGCCATCCAGCTTTGCTAGTTCTGGTGATGCCAGCACAAAATAGTCTCAACTTTGAAAAGTTTACAGTAAGGTGTTTTGAGGCATTTTTCACTAACCTTACTGAAACTGTAGCCACCTCTTGGGTTAAATCAGAGAAATCCCTGAATCTATGAGTTCCTGGTCCCTATCCTTACCCCAGGCTTGCCTCAGCTGAGTGAGAAGTTGTTCTCACCAGAAGATTCCCACCAGTAGAGGGAATCTGATGATCCATAAGTAAGGTTGATACCCAGTAGTCCTATGTGATTCGACTCCATATTTGATATCTTAGATACCAACAGCACTTCTCTAGTATCAACCAATCACTTTAATATAATTTCCACCTCAGCAACGGCCATCAGTCCTCTTATTTTGAACTCACAACAGATGGCTTCAATTCTAATGTCTGTGGATCACATACTTGGTATCAGTTCAACTGCATTAGCACTTTGGTCTAACCACCCCAGCATCAACTGCTATTCAGTAACGATCTTTGCCCCTACATGTACATAAACAGATTATGGAGACTTGCTCTTCTCCAGATGATTACTATGTTTCTGTGAGCACTTTGCTTCCTCCTTCAGTCCCCCTTACCTCATCCTTTTGAGATGCTAAAGGAAAGCAGGTCTTTTCTCTCTCTCTCTCTCTCTGGCTTTTCTTCGCAAACGAAGATTCAGGAAGGACTCATCCCGCGCTTTCTGCAAGCGCGCTGATGACTAAAAAGGCCAATCTGAGATAAACAAGTCCGGTTGCAAAAAGCACAGCAGAAGGTCTCCTTGGGTGATGTTTTTGGGTTGTGATTCCTTCTGCGTTGTCGTTTCTCTTCAAGGCTTGTTCAACGTGAGTTCTCAAATAAGGCTGCAGCATTGTGGATAGTGCGTCTCCATGCCTCCCGGTGTGAGGCCAGGGCGGACCACTGTTGGTGATCAATTTGGCCGAGCCTGAGATGTTGTTTCAGGGAGTCTTTGTATCGCTTTTTTGGAGCGCCCCTCTTACGCTGACCCGTGGCGAGTTCACCGTAGAGTAGTATTTTTGGGAGGCGATGGTCCTCCATCCTAGAAACGTGCCCTGCCCAGCGCAGCTGTGTTCTCAATATCATGGCCTCAATGCTGGGGCAAAGCACAAAAATCAGTGTGTATAGAGCCATCGTACTGTCTACCCTCCTTTATGGATCTGAAACATGGGTCACCTATTGCCACCACCTACGACTCCTCGAGCGCTTTCATCAGTGCTGTCTACGCACAATCCTAAATATACACAGGACTGACTATGTGACGAATGTTGCTGTCCTTGAGCAAGCAGGGATCACCAGCATTGAGGCCAGGTCTTTTACTGACCAAGTTTTTCATATGGCAAAATCCTTGTAATTAGATAGCCATCATCTGAGGGAGCCTCAAGGACCCAATTTACCTTCATGTACAAACTCAATTTACCACTGCGTTCGCTTCAGTTTTTAATTAAGTTTGCAAAGCTAAAGCTAACCTGAATGAAGCTGTCCTCAGTGCCTGCCATTGGCAGCCACCTTGAACATCTGTATAGATTTCTCTGCTGTGGCAATCAGGAATACCTTCCCCTCAGAGGTGTAATTGCTGGTACCGTTCCAGTCCCAAGTCAGAATATAACTTTTTATTAATATCTTTGGGGCCTAATAGATTTTATTCAATTACTTTAAGTTGTTTTTAAGTGATAAATGATGAATATATTTTAAGTCTTTTAAAATTGTTTTTTATTGTCCTGTATTGATTTTATTGTACACAGCCCTATGATCCTTAGATAAAGGCAGGGTATAAGCATTTTTCACATTGGCCCCTGTACTTGGACAAAAATGGAAACTGAGACTTCACCTTGAAGCATAGAATCCATTACAATAAAGGCTATCTGTAAGGAGCTCTTCCACTTAAAGAGTAAAAAAGTGAAAAACAGCTGGATATTGTCGTGCATTGATGGGCATTGTTCTTTGTGCATCTGCTTAATGACGTTCAAGACTGTCATTCAAGAACAACAGAACTGGGAATTCCCATAGAGGATCAGACATAAGTGTTTGTTTTGATGCCATCTGTATTAAATCAGGAATTTTAGCTGATTAAAATCAGGAGTTCAGTGGCTTATAACACCATGTCTTTACTTCCTCATTAAATTATGATGTCTTTACAACAAATCTTAGGACTTGAGTCTATAGTCAGTGAGCTTAAGTGGGTTCAACAACATGTAAGTCAAAAGTATTGATGGTATCTAGGCTATGAATGGTGGTTATGAAAATCAATGCTCATTATGCACACATGTTCCTCACAGGGGAGCAAAAATAGGCGTGTTATTTTCTATGCATAAAATATATGCACATAGAACTACATGTAGTACGAGCCTGAGATTTCGCTGTGATTCCCAGCAACCATCCACAGTTTCTACTGATCTTAGATGTCAATAATGAGGCCTGAAGTTGGAGAATACAAAGCAAAAATCAGTGATGAAAATTTCTTTCAGCCCTTCCTTTAAGCTCCGGCAAAAGAGTTTACAATGCTGCCATTGTTATTTTGCATGTCTGCAGTGTGAAATATGTTTGTGTTCATCAGATGTTACACCTAGTGGCAGACAATAGAAAACAATTCTGCTCTTTTATTTTCCAGAAAGAAGAATCTGTTGAGCAACCCGAGTTCCGATATGATGAATTTGGTTTCCGAGTAGACAAAGAAGGCAAGGTCTTTATTTGCGTGGTGGGACTTGTGACCAGATAACCCTTGGGCTTTTACTTAGAAGTCTTTATTTCCTAACAGCATAATTCCTTCCTTGTTTAGACTTGTGTCCTGAAAACTCTTTGGGACTTAAGAACAAAAATCTTGGCTTTATTTACATTATATGAAAGACGAGTATCTATTATCAATTTTAAAGGGTGTACATACATATATATATATATACAGTAAGTAGTTTTTCCTTTTGAAATATATGCAAGTGACAACCAGGAGAGGACCAGGGCCTTGTTCACATATATTTTAAGACTGCAGTGTATACACTTTGTGGCCTTATACTACATCATAAGTTTGGTCTCAGTGGTGTCAACTCTGATTGACATCAGTTATCCAGGATTCCAGGCAGAATTTTTTCTTATTCCTTTCTGGAGGTCCCAAAGTGCTCTGTAATAATTTCATATCCAAGCATTAACCCAATCTGACCCTACTTAGCTTCCAAAATCAGTTGCCTTTGGGTATGTTCAGAGTGGCATTGTGAAACTCATAGTCAGAAATTGAGCCCACAGTATGTCTTAAACCAACTCTTAGGATTTTGGATAAAGATTTATTTTCTGATGTCACCCAGTATTGTGTGTTTTCATATGTACCCTCATCCAACTGCAGAGCTTTGAAAAGTTACTGTTTTAACCTACAAGTCCTAGACTCCCCAAGTTGGCAAGGAATTACATTCCAAAAAACTAACTTGACCAACCTCTGCCCAACTGTGAGGAATACAGCTACACCAACAACAAAGCTTCTTTGTATTAATAGGTTTAGGCCTCTGTTTTGCTATACCCAATCTTAACCTTAAATAGGTAGAATCTACTACTATGAATCCTTCATAACTAATATGTGGTTTTATTTTGTATTTATCAATATTAGACATTACTGATGGATTACTGATGCTTAGGCATCTCCTATGAACTAGAAAGGCAGCTTATTAAAATAAACAAACATTATTTTCTCAGTTACATTTAAATTGATTTATTTACACAGGTCCCATGAAAGGCTGTTGAAGCAGTCAAGTGTACCGGATCCAGAGAAGTGCAGTTTTCTGCCCCATGAGCCTCTGGGGGCTGCACAAACTTCCAAAATGGGGTTAAGGAGAGGGAAATGTCAGGAAGTCCTCTTCTGATATTGAGGTGTTGATGTTAAACATAGATGAGTCCTAGAGTCTTCCAGGAAAGACAAGTCACCCTTCCTCCTGCCCCTGCCCTGAAGAAGCAATCTATGGATCTAAAGGGCCGGAAAAAAAGAGCCTCGAAGACTGCACGTAGCCCCAGAGCCACACTTTGTCCATCCTAGAATATCACATTAGAAAATAGTTGTGATGTGAATGTGGTGGCTTCAGAACTGATAGCACACCCAGTTCTCTAATGGTGGTGATGGACAGAGGTGGCCCTCTGGATGTTGTTGGACTGCAACTCCCAACAGCCATAGCTAGCATGTTCATGGAAGTTACCACCCACCAATGTCTGAAAGGGTACAGTTGTCCCCCCTTCCATTAAGGCTTGCTTACTATCTCTCCGGGTTATTAAATTCATCTGTTTAGAGGACTTGGCTCACCCCCCGACAAATTGAAGGCATCTGTAACTTTACTTTTGTCTTTCTTCGCTTAAATGTATGGCTTTTAATAGCAGATGGTGCTGAGCCAAATTCCAGCAGGCTCTTGGGGATCCCACTGATAGAAGAACCACAGCAGAGACTGAAATGGCAGGCTCATTTGGAGTTCACACACAACCATGATGTGGGGGACCTCACGTGGGACAAGATTGAAGTCACACTTCCACATTCAGATAAGCTGCAATCACTAGTGTTGGCTGGCATTCCTCACAGCATGAGACCACAGGTGAGGTGCTCCTGGATAGTAGGGGGAACAGAGATTACTGTTGTTATTATTATTAATGTTGTTGATATCCCACCTTTTCCCCAGTCTGAGACTCAAGGAAGCTGACAAAAGTTAAAACAGATACAACTAAAAAAATTTACACTGTACAAAAGTTATAAAGACAGCACATGGAAAGCCCTTTCCTCCTTAGGAGTCAGCCTTCAAAAGCCTGCCAAAACAAAAAAAAATCTTCACCTGCCTACAAAAGGATAGCATGGAGGGTAATCTATCTAGGAAGGGTGTTCCTTGGCCACGTGTACCTGTGAGAGTGGTGGAACAGAGAGAAGGGCCTCCATCCCATCACCCTCACAGGTTCATCTACCGGAAGCATGGGTGGGAAATTCCACAGTAGGAAACTTCTTGTGTCTTGCTTTTAATTTCATTCCTCTGTTTTACCTAGCTATGGATGCGACTATCAGGTGCTCTACAGAAGAAGAGAAATTCAGAGATGTCTTACCGAGAAATTGTAAAAAACAGCTCAAATGATGAAACCATTGCTGCCAAACAAGTGAGTAATTTCAGTTGATTAGTGCTAGGAGCTCAACTAAGGGATACTCAGTTAACAGAAAAGCAATGAGGAAAAGGAGTGGGAGACCCTCAGTTACTGGAACAGTTTCTCTCTTTGGGTTGATCCTTTTCTTACATTGAACATTCAGTTTCATCAACTGAAACCCATTCTGTCAAGCAATGGAAATTGTTTTTTTTAAAATCCCTCATTTTATTTATTTATTTATTTATTTATTTATTTTTGCTTACCTGTAGGTGAGGGGAGGAAGACAAAAATTCTTGGGATAATAGCATATAACTCAGCTATCAGAAATAGATCTGATGTGAAAGTCAGTGCTTAATATATTCCTCCCTAACACAGTTGATACTATTTATATAAAATTAGAGTTTCATCCATACTGGTTTAGAGGTTATTTCCAGAGTGTACACATTTGCATTATATGCTGATGCTCCTGGTAACACTGGATGCATTTTTATTCTGAGTGTGTGGTAAGAGATGTGCCACAAACTGTAGTACCTTGAGCAGTTTATTTCAGGTTAAAGGTGAGGCTTTAATGAATAGGTGGATGTTTGTTGTTTGTAGGGCTACCATGCTGGGGTGGAATGGATGACTCTGGTTCCTGGCCTACTTTAACAGGCAGAAATATATGGGCAGGCAGGGTGTGAGAGAAGGGAAAAGAGGATAGGGAGCTCATCACTAATTGAATCTAAACTGCTTATCTGTTATTCTTGATGTTTGATAGATTGAGAAAGACCTGCTCCGCACCATGCCCAGCAATGCCTGCTTCTCCAATATGAACAGCATTGGCGTACCACGACTACGTAGAATATTACGTGGGTTGGCTTGGCTGTATCCAGAAATTGGCTACTGTCAAGGCACTGGCATGGTAAATAAACCTTCCTCGTTGTGTTTTTTCTTGGGTTGTAGCTGTCCACAGCAAGTGGGCCATTGTAGTTCACAGGTAGGCACCAACAGCATACAATTGTTCTTACTTCAGTTAAATTAAAAAAAAAAAAAACGGGGTCCTTTCAGAGGCACTGATAACATTTTGGAATAAACCAAGCAATACATGTTGCTCTAACTATGGGATTACTACCAAAAGCAGCATCACTGGGATGAGTTTGCTGCTGTCCAGCTGTCATACATAAAGTGGTTTATTGCATTGATGACCATCATAATTAGGGACTTTCCACATCCTCAGCAACAACCACTGAAAATTGGTGGGACCTGAACATTGCCCAATATTGGCAATCATTTGTATGATGAGATATCTACATGTTTTTCATCAAGGAGATAAAGAATGTGCTGTTGCCATCATTTCTTTGTATCCCAATTTTCCCTTCAAAAGAAAAAAACAGCCCCCGCAAAGGAAAACAAATACAATGTGAAAACATCACAATTTAAAAAATAATCTGACAGTAAAATTTCTATATTAAACCTGTAAACAAGCCTTCAGTTCAATATGTAATATTGTAGGGGAAATGAATTTATAATGGATATAAACATTAAAAGGTATGAAAATATAAGGCACTGTTTTAGAAAATAATAATAATACAACCCTATATCAAGGCCAGAGGCTAGTATGCTAAAAGATGAATTTCACCCTCAATCCAGCAGAGTCAAAAACAAAAACATTCACAACCAATTATATTCATGCAATAATATTGCACAATACAAAAACCCACCATTCCCCCAAATTCCCTCATATTAAACATAACCTTGCCATGATCAGCAGCATCCCAGTAGCCACTTTGTCTCACGGTCTCTGAGGAGGAATAAAACAAAGGCAAGGCAGATCACAGGCTTAGCAGACTCGTGAGTTATCTCTCTTTTAATACAAGGTTATTGCCACTTCAGAACAGAATCCAAGTTCTTCTTTGTGGTCTCTGTGGCTCATAGGTATGGGCTCTGCCCCTGCACAAAACTAACATCAGTTACAGGTCAGCAACCTGGTTTTATTTTGTGAATTTCCTCTAGTTTGTGCCATAGCCAGCACCGTTGAGAATGTTTTCTATAGTACACATGAAGAATGTGTGACCTGGAGTTACACAGGTAACACATGTGTCAGAATAAAATGCATACCCCATGTTTCTGTCATCCTAGCCTAATGCCACAACCACTGGTTTTTCTGCTGGTTAGGTTTGCAAGAGGGATCACTGTTTCTGAGAGCATTGTTAGAGCCTAGAGTTTCAGACACTCCCATTAGCCCTTTTTATGCTGCAGTAGGAATTATTCAACTACTTAGTACCCTTTCTTGTATAATGCTCACTCTGCAGCTTACTTTCAGGCCTTCTTGTCCCTCCTGTAATAGGTAGTGGCTTCTTTGCTTCTCTTCCTGGAAGAAGAGGATGCCTTCTGGATGATGTGTGCTATCATTGAGGACCTGGTCCCAGCCTCTTACTTCAGCACCACTCTGATGGGTGTACAGACAGACCAGCGCGTCTTGCGACATCTCATTGTACAGTACCTGCCACGATTGGACAAACTTCTTCAGGAACACGATATTGGTAATAGGATGTTTTGTTTGCTTTGCCATTTGCAGGGCTTTTGAGAGGATTATAATCTCCTTCATCCATTAAAAGGGGCCCAAATGGATTTTGTTCCATACAAAAGTTCAAAACATTATGTTTTTTGGACTAAAATTTTCAGAATCCCTGAACCAGCATGGCTAGCGTAGCCCAAAGCACTAGGAGAATAGTCCAAAAAGTAATGCAGTATTTATTGTTCACTTTTTATAGAGGCAGATAACATGTGATAGAGAACAGATCCTGGAGAATTAAAATAGCTTTTTTTTTAGATGCTGAGGAAATTTCCAGAGATCTGGGCACTGCATTCAATTCCAGCAAAAAATCAGGGACCCACAATGACCTCTCTGCACCCTCCCCCACATCTGCCTTTATCCCAAGATATTTCTTTGTCCTGAAACAGAAAATTGTGGCCTTAGGCTATGCAGTCAGCCATTCTCCCACCCACCAACAGAAGGCCTTTTTTCAAGACCAGAGATGATAATTTGTTTCACTTGCACCCTTTAGATGGGGATGATTGGATGTTTTGGTATAAAAAAATTGAATGCAAACAGGGCTTGAAGTGGGTGCCTGTGGGCCACACTTTGCCTGTTACTCCTATATAGGACACTCTGATTTAGAGTTTTCAGCTTCAGGGTCTAACTCTGGTTCACTGTAGTGTTAACCACACTGTAGTGGTACCACAGTGAGCATTTCCACCTGTGCTGGTGGTGGAGGGATTTTAGTGATGTCTGTAACTTCAACATGCTTCACACAGGGACATATGGGGTGGGTAGTGTGTTTGAGCCAACATGGTGTAGTGGTTTGAGTGTTGGACTACAACTTTGGAGACCAGGGTTCAAATCCCTGCTTAACCATGAACCCCACTGAATGTCCTTGGGCAAGTCACACACATTCAGCCTCAGAAAACCCTGGGCCATAAGTCGCAAATGAATCGAAGGCACACCACCACATCAACAAAGTGTGCTTGAGTTTGCTTCTGAGTTTGGAAGAGAGATAAATGTTTGTATCACCTTGAATGTTTCTGTTTCAAGGGGTAAAACTATCACTATCTATACACCACAGCAACTGTGTTTAGTCTAGTTCATGTATGCAATTCTCACTTTGTGTGTGTGAGAATGAATAGTATCCCCATGCCCTTGAAGTTATATGCATTCTGTCTAGTGCTGGCAATGCTATATACCATGAAAAGAACAGAAGCGAACAGCTTTTGCTTCCATTTCTGTGCAGTGATTGTAAGAAGTGTAGCCTGTTTGTAAGAAAGGTTTTGAGTGTTCTCTGCTTATGTGTAGAATGGAAAAGGATTTCAAAGAGAACTGGCATGGGGTGATTTCCCCCCCTCGTGCTGGTAACTGCTAAACTGGAACTGTTTGCTTCCTCTTCTGTTTCCATCTACAGAGCTGTCCCTGATTACCCTGCATTGGTTCCTCACATCCTTTGCTAGTGTTGTGCATATCAAGCTGTTGCTACGCATATGGGACCTTTTTTTCTACCGGGGTTCCATAGTTCTCTTCCAGGTCACTCTGGGCATGCTCAGCATGAAGGTAAGCACATTCCTCAGCTACCAGTTTTCTCTTTTTCTCTTCATGGCATGAGTTGGGTTACTTCCTGTGAATATGAACAGAGGTGTCTAGAGGGAGGGACAGCAATATTTCAGGAATGAAAAATGAAAAAATCTGTGCTGTACTCTCTCAGTATATGCAGGCAAGTAATTGCTGCTCTGGCATCTCCCATCCATGTTGCCTTACTTGCCTCTCTTCAGTCTTCTGAAATAGTAAGAACACAATAGTATATAGATTAGAATGGTTAAACATTATCTCCTTCAGAAAATATATTGGTTCATGCTTTAATGGCACTGCAGATGCAACAAACTAGTATGCAGATGTTCTGCGAGTGGCTTTCCAGCAGCAGTTCCTGCAAGAGCCAAAGAAATATGCCCTATGTTGCTTATTTTTATGTTGCACATATTGATAGCGCAGACTATTGACATATCATGTCCACTCCAAATGATTCAGTCCAGTGATATTCTACTGAATGCCATGAGACTTGTACCTTGATGCATGTATATAGAACTGCAGTCTTTGAGAGCTGTATTTTCTCTTGAAGAACCCATTTACATGTAGCTGTCTAGTGTTCTGTCTAGTGCAGAATGGCTACAGCACTACAATCAGATGTGGATGATGTATGTAGCATCAAGACAGTCCTTCATACACACCTGGGGAAAAGGGGGAAATTAAGAATTTTCAGTGTACAGGCTGTGACTGGAGCCTTGTGAAGTATTTTCATATCTTCTGTCAGCCAACTGTTTTTGCAGAGTTCATGATGACACTGAAGGAATTGCAGCATACACTGATTTTCGGTTTATTTGCCATATTCAAATATTCACTATGGGATTAGGACTAGATACAGCTATCAAGAGCAAAAAGAACTGCAAAAGTATTCCAAAGCATAAGGGCCCATAAACCTGCAGAATGACCTGTCCATATTAAAACAGGAAGATGAACTGATCCAGTCAGAGAACTCTGCATCCATCTTCAACACACTCTCAGACATCCCCTCTCAGATTGAAGATCCAGATGTGCTTCTGCAGGAAGCTATGCGGATTGCTGGGTTGCTGACAGATGTGGCAGTGGAGACTCAGCGTTGCAAGCATCTTGCTTACCTCATTGCAGACCAAGGGCAGCTATTAAGTCCTGGTGCTGCTGTCAACTTATCAAAGGTATAATAAGTTTAAATTATTATCTTTCTCATGCTTTTCCTTAGGCTTTCCACTCTTTGTACTTTCTTCTCTTGTTGAACAGAAGTGATAGTGAAAGTGGATCACAAACCAAAATATCTTGTTGGAGAGAGAGAGAGAGATGTTTGTGCCTTGTATATTTTTGACAGGAGTCTCCCAAACATGTCAATGCTTTTGGCATTGTTCTCTCTCAAAAATGTCCCATTCCAGCCTGTGGATCCAGGCACCATTGAAGTGGGGTTTATGGGTGTAAGCCGTATGTTCTGTCAGAAAGGGAGAGGTGGCTGAAAAGGCTGCTCACTGGCTCTCCCATAGAACTCCCCCTGCAGGGGACAGTGTGCAAGGGAGATGGGGAAGAGGCAAGCCAAGCTTTGCCCACCCTGGAAGGCAGTGATGCATTCCAGGAAGCAGTGGGACAGTGGGCTGCCTTTTCTTGCTCAGGTGCCCAGCTTGCAGTTTGTCTCCTCCATCTCAGAGCCTGGCTCCCTCCCCTGAGGTGGGCCAGGGTCCCACGTTAGCCCCTTTTTCAGAAGGAATGAAAGGAAGTGGGAGGAGGGCAGCACGAAAAACAAGAAGTGTTGAAAGGAAGCTGTACCGCCTTGTGAGAGAACTGAGTGCTGTGCAGTTCCTTCTCATGGGATCAAAGCAATGTGAAAGTGAGGACTGGGGAAAGGGGTTGCAAAACATTAGCTATTGTGGCTAATAGCCATATATAAGGCTTGGTAGTCCACAAGAACCCACAGCTCTTGAACACACTTCCAGAGCTTGCAGTTCTCAGTGCACTTGTTCCCTTGCATGCTAGGTTTAAGTGTTAGGCTAGAAGATGAAATGACACAATTTCCAGTGTTCGAAAAATGTGCACATATATAAAACCACTGTCAGGAGTGCTGAAATAATATTCCCTCAAGGCTGCAACTTTTAAAATAAACCAGTCATCTAAAGAGAAAAGCAGCAGTATGAGCCTTGGATAATGACTCCCCACCTAACTCTTTAAATTCTACACTGGACTCACCATTCTGCGAGAAAGATTCTGGACATGAAAAGTATAATTCACATTTGAGGACAAATTAAAAAAAAAGGGGGGGGAGAAAAAGGAATGTAGCAGCATCTTTAAGACTGATTTATATTTTAGCATGAACTTTTATGGGTATCAATCCATTTCCTCAGTCACTGCATCTGAAGAAATGGTTTGATACCCATGAAAGCTTATGCTAAAATATCAATCACTGTTAAAGGTACTGCTTTCCTCTTCCTCTCCTTGTCCTTTTTATGCTGCAGCTGACTAACATGCTACTTCTTTGAGGATAAATGGTTTAATTTTCAAGTGGAAGCTGCACCTAACATCGCCCACCCTATCTCCTCTCTTTTCTGCATGACTCAATGAAATTCCCAACAGTGGCCACTGCAGAGATAGTGAGTTAAGGGAAATGGGGTAGGAAATAAAATCCTAGAATCATAGAGTTGGAAGAGACCACAAGGGCCAACCACCTGCCATGCAGGAATACACATTCAAAGCACTCCTGACAGATGGCCATCCAGCCTCTGTTTAAAAACCTCCAAAATAGGAGACTTCACTATGCCCTTGGGCAGCGTATTCCATGGTTAGAACAGCTCTTATCATCAGGAAATTTATCCTAATGTTTAAGTGGAATCTCTTTTCCTGTAGTTTGAATCCATTGCTCCATGTCCAAGTCTCTGGAGCAGCAGAAAGCAAGCTTGCTCCATCCTCAGTATGACATCTCTTCAAATATTTAAACATGGCTATCATGTCACTGTTAACCTCTTCCTCTCCATGCTAAACAAACCTAGCTCCCTAAGGCACCCCTCATTGGGCATGGCTTCCAGACCTTTTACCATTTTGGTTGCCCTCCTCTGGACATGTTCCAGCTTGTCGATATTCTTCTTGAATTGTGGTGCTCAGAACTGAACATAGTATTCCAGGTGAGGTCTGACCAAAGCAGAATACAGTGGTACTATCACTGCCCTTGATCTAGACCTATACTCCTATTGATGCAGCCCAGAATCACATTGGCTTTTAAGCTGCCGCATCACACTGTTCACTCATGTTCAGCTTGTGCTCTACTAAGACTCCTAGATCCCTTTCATATGTACTGGTGTCAAGCCAGGTGTCACCCATCCTATATCTCTGCATGTCGTTTTTTTCTGCCTAAGTGTGGTACCTTACTTTTCTCCCTGTTGAACTTCATTTTGTTAGTTTTGGCCCAGCTCTCTAGTCTGTTAAGGTCATCTTGAATTCTGATTCTGTCCCCCAGGGTATTCGCTACCCCTCCTAATTTGGTGTTGCTTGCAAATTTGATAAGCATGCCCTGTATTCCATTATCCACACATATGTAAAAATGTTGAATAGCACTGGGCCTAGGACAAACCCTTGTAGCACCCCACTAGTCACTTCTCTTTAGGATGAAGAGGAGCCATTGGTGAGCACCCTTTGGGTTCAGACAGTCAACCAATTACAAATCCACCTAACAGTAGCATTGTATAGTCCACATTTTACTAGCTTGTTTGCAGGAATATCACGGGGGACCTTCTCAAAGGCAGTACTGAAATCAAGATATGCTGCATCCATAGTATTCCCTTCATATACCAAGCTTATAACTATATCAGCAAAAGAAATAAGGTTAGTCTGGCATGACGTGTTTTTGAGAAACCCATGTTGACTTTAGTGATTGCAGCATCCCTTTCTAAGTTCTTACTAGACTGACTGTTTAATTAATGATCTGCTCTCGAATTTTTCCTGGTAATTGTAATTGTTTGGGTCCTCTTTCCCTCCATTTTTGAACATAGGGACAACATTTGTCCTCCTTCAGTCTGCTGGGACTTCTCCTGTTCTCCGGGAATTCTCAAAGGTTATTGCCAGTCATTCTGAGATTACTTCTGCTAGTTCTTTTAATACCCTTGGATGTAGTTCATCTGGCCCTGGAGACATGAATTCATTTAGAGTAGCCAGGTATACCTATACTACCTCTTTACCTATTCTGTGCTGCATCCCCTACTCCATCATCATCTCCATTTTCCCCAGGTTGAACAGTTTTCCTTTTGGGAGAAGACTGAGGCAAAGAAGGTGTTGAGTAGTTTTCTCTCTCCCCTCTTAGCACTTCACCATCGTTCTCCATACAGAGGCCCTACCATTTCCTTGTTCTTCCTTGCACTATGGACTTATCCAAACCTTTCTAGCAAGCTTGAGCTCATTCTGCACTTTAGCTTTTCTGACTTTCTCCCTACACGTGCTATTCATTTGAATGCCTCTTAGGTGGTTTCTCCCCTTTTCCTTTTCTTGTACACGTACCTTTTAAAGCTTAGCTCAGCTGAAAGTCCTTTAGACATCCACTCTGGTTTCTTTAGACACCTCCCATTTTTCCTCCTGATTGGAACTGTTTGAAGTTGTACCTTCAGTATCTCAGTTTTAAGAAACTCCCATCCATCATGAACTCCCTTTTCTTTTAGTATTCCTGACCACAGGATCACAGCCATTATTTCCCAAAGTTTACAGAAATCAGCTTTCTTAAAGTCTAGAATGCATGTCTGACTACACTTGGCTTTCCATTTCCACTATATAACAAACTCCAAGAGAATATGGTCACTCCCACCTAAAGGTCCTGCCACTTTTGCCCCATTAACCAGGTCTTCAGTTTTGGTTAGGATCAGATTTAAAATAGCTGATCCCTTTGTTGCCTCTTCCACCCTCTAGACAATGAAATTGTCTGCAAGGGAAGTGAGGAATTTGTTGGACCTTATATTCTTGGCAGTTTGACTTCCAACAAATATCAAGATAGTTAAAATCTCCCATTTCTGCTACATCTCTTTCTGACTGCTTGGTCATCTGTTCCAGAAAGGCATAATCCAAGTCCTCAGTCTTGCCTAAGGGTCCTGTAGTAAACCCCCACATCACAGTTGTTTCTCTCCCCTTTGATTTTTGTCCAGATGCTCTCAACCTGGTTTCCAGGATTTAAGTTATGGATCTCTTTACAGGTGTAGACATCCTTGACATACAGTGCTACTCCTCCTTCCTTTCCTGTTTGGTCTATTTCTCTGAAGCATCACTTGATGGGTGTCCTCTGCCCAAATCAAGTACCTTGCAGCTGATCCCTTTTTTTTCTAGGGAGGGAGGGAGCAGTCAGGAGCTTGTGAGGGAGGGAGCAGTCAGGAGCTGCTGCATTCACCAGACATTGCACCCATTTATTGCCTTCACCCAGGGAGGACGACCCCCCGCCATTACTATGCCACTGTCCATTATGTCCATTAATCTTCTCCTCCACTCACCTGTTTAATGTAAGTCATCTTCAAGATCTGGTTTGTCATACCGAACCTAATGTAGCCAGTCAATATAGCTTTTTTTTATATATAATGTCCTTTCCTGTTGTGCCTTGCTCTTCTCCCTTAGATTGTGCGACGCAGGACGCAGCGCAGGAAGTCTGGCATCACTTCACTGCTTTTTGGTAAGGACAGATGCATAATAGGATGCCCCTGTGTCCCTGTAGTGGTGGAAAACATAGCAAGGGCATGCATACAATAAAACTTGCTGTATGTCTATTATATATATACTGAATGGTCTTGCACTATAGAAAGTTTTGCCAAACAACCTGCTGACCCTTAAAGCGTGTAAACAGACTTTTCTTTCAGTCAGCTGTCTGTATTAACGTCTTTTTAAAAGTCAGTAATGCAGTGCAGCACATAAGCTGTTTTCTCTGAAGTAATCAGGAAGATGTTAACCTGACGTCTTCTCAGTAGTTATCATTAAGTTTTTACAATGGTTCTTCTCATGCTATGTGATGTGAGGGACTGCCAGTTTATTTTTCTAATATCTCAGGCGCTGATACTTTATTTATGCCCATTGGCTACAACTGTTTCTTTCTTTACTGAAACCCCCCTGCAAACCAGCAGCCACTGGGCCCATAGACTGGCCTTGGTCCAAGGACCACCTTTTTGAGTAGCGTGGTCTTAGAAGGAGGCCTTGTTTTTGCTCTTTTAAAAAGCCAGAGAGAAAAGTTGGTGAGTCACAAAGAAATAGCAGTAAGGAACTGAGAAAGAGACAGTCTTGTTTCCTGATTTACTTCAACTAGTCTGTGCTTCTTTGGAAACTATCTGTTAATCAAGGCCTGTCCCAGGGCAAACCAGTTGAAAAATGTAAACTTGTTCTTGAGACTACAGCTCTCCCAGGGATGTATAGGTAACTTAATCCATTACTGCAGGGAAGCTATGAAAGATAACCTAATTTAATTTTGCAGCATAGATGTGCCGTTACTTAACTTTTGGATAGATACATTCTTGAGTTTTAGTCTATTGTAAAGGAGGCTGGATGACATCATGCTGTGGGACCCTTCCTCCCAAAGCTCTACCCAATAGGCAGATGGCTCCACAGCTGATTTGCAGCAGCTGTGCTGGATATTCTAGTTGTTATTGCTGATCAGTTGTTGGAGCGGAAAGCTGGGGAAAGCCTGGTGGGTTGTGGAGGCAAAGATGATGTTGTTCTTTGCCATCAAGTCAACTTTGACTTACAGTGACCCTATGAATGTGAGACCTCAACTTCCCTGCTCAGATCTTGAAAACTCAGGGCGATGGCTTCCTTGATTGACTCTATTCATCTGTAATGCTGTCTTCCTTTTTTCCTATTGCCTTCCACTTTATAGAGTGTTATCATCTTTCACAATGTGTCACCTCATTTCTTGATAAACGCAGAGTAGAACAGCCTCAGTTTGGTCATCCTGGCTTCTAGTGAGAGTTGAGGCCTGATTTGCTGTTGGGCCCATTGATGTCCTTTTTAGCAGCCCATAGTATCTGCATAACTCTCCTCTGCCACCACATTTCAAATGAGTTTATTTTCTTCCTGTCAGTTTTTGCAAGGTTATTAGGCCTCCAGAAGAGCTGGCAGACTGAATGTGGAGCCCCCATAGACTGTATGCAGCCCCTGGACCATCCCTGAGTTAGTCAGATTCAAAAAGGAGGTCTTTCATTTACTACGTAACATTGATGGAAAAATGGAACTTCTTTATATAGAAAACATATTTTGGTTTTGGATACTAGATGCTGAGCACTTAGCAGGGAAAATGATTGCTGATTTCTTCTTAAGAGAGTTCTTTATTCTTTTTCTAGGAGAAGATGATATGGAGGTGTTGAAGGCCAAGAATATTAAGCAAACTGAGCTGGTTGCAGACTTGCGTGAGGCCATCCTGCAAGTGGCACAGCATTTTCAGTGTGTGGATCCCAAAAGCTGCAGCATAGTGAGTGAGGGGGTCTCCAGCTGGTGAATCTATGCTTCCTGCCAGGGATATGGCTACATCTGTGCCAGCATTACTTGGGGTAGGAGGAGGCTGTGTGGTGTTATAGAGGGAAGAATGAGAGATGCTACGTAACCAAAGGAATTTCCTGACTCTTGCTTATTTCTGCCTTATATGAATATGTCTTCCCACCCCCAACCAGGATTTGACTCCAGACTACACAATGGAAAGCCACCAGAGGGACCACGAAAGCTATGTAGCATGTTCCCGGAATCAGCGGCGGCGTGCTAAGGCACTGCTGGATTTTGAACGTCACGATGATGATGAACTAGGCTTCCGTAAGAATGATATCATCACGGTATGATATGAAGACTAACAGAAAAGTAGTATCAGGTAGAGGGAGGCAGAGGAGATTTGACAGAATATTGAGTAAGGAATAACAAATTTGGTATTTCAGAACTACAGCATACAAAATAAACCTGTGTAAAACAAAGTTGGTCATCAAAGAATAAGAATAAGTAAAAGATGTTGAATTAAGAGAGATTAGAAGGAAGACCTAGATATAACTGGGTAAATCAAATTAAATATGAGAAAAGAGGGTGGAGACTATGCAGATATGGAAACGGCTGCACAAATTGAAAAATATATAGAGTATTACTGAAGCCTAATCTGTGGTCATCAACAAAAGAGACGGGTGGGGGCAAAGGTCTGCCCTCTGTACTTCAGCCCCTTTTCATCCTTGGGCTTTCTGGATTGGTGGCCAATGGCCTCCCTCCCTGACCCAACATAGATACAGACCCTTCCTTAGGCTGTACACATGCCAGTGAAACAAAGTGAATGGTGGGGTGGGGGTGATCAGGTACTGCTGTAGTGAGAACCTTCTCCTTATTTGCTCTTGTTTCTTCTATAAGGTTAAAGTACTCTTCCCTCCTTTTTATTCTTATAGATCATCTCACAGAAGGATGAACATTGTTGGGTGGGTGAGCTGAATGGCCTTAGAGGTGAGTGCAGCTAGGACTTGTGTGATGGTAAAGTTGTGAACTGAGAGTCTAATACGTGACAGCACCATGGTGAACTTACCCAAATAATATTTTTAACTAAAGTACAGTAGCACCCCTGTATCCGCTGATTCACCAACCACAGATTCAATTATCCATGATAGCAAGGGGAAGGGAAGGGGGAGGAGGGATCTCATCTGCCCCATCCATTCCCCTGGGAGCACTCCTGTTGCCACAGTGATTGCAGGGGCAAAGGGGGAAGGGAGGGGGAGGGATCTTACCTGCCCCATCCCTTCCCCTGGGAGGGTTTCTTTCACCACAGCGATCACAAGGGGGAAGGGAGGGATCTTGCCTGCTGCGTCCCTTCCCCTGGGTGGGCTCCTGCGGTGGTGGCAATTCTGGGGAGAAGGGGGAGGGATCTTGCCTGCCCTTTCCCTGGGAGGGCTCCTGTGGCAGCAGCAATCGCAGGGGCAGAGGGGGGAGGGCTCCTGTTGCTGCGGCGATCAAAGGGGGAAGGGGGAGGGATCTCTCCTGCCCTGTCCTTTCCCCTCAGAGGGCTCTTGCGGCAGCGGCGGGGTGGTGGATGGCGTTTGCTATTATCCGCAGATTTCACCATCAGTGGTGAGGCCCGGAACCAATCCCCCATGGATATGGGGGTCCTACAGTATTAACTCTGAAGGGACTGCCCTCAAAGCCCATGTCTCAAATACCATTTTTTTTACAGTCTGCTACCTGACTAGGTTCTTATTCCTTGTTCTTCTCCTGATTCTTATAGGTTGGTTTCCTGCAAAATTTGTAGAGGTCCTGGATGAACGGAGCAAAGAGGTATAGTGTGTTATTTATGTATGCACATCTCACATTGGGATTCTGGTTCTTAGTGCCTTTATTCTTTATCATACATTAGGGCCATGCCGTTGTGTTTCCCAGCTTGCAAAATACTAGTCTGCACGTGTGTATAAAAGATGAGTGAAAAAAAATGGGAGCAGGGAGAATGGGAACTCCATGCAAATTAACTCTTCCCATACTATTTATAAAAACATAGTTTGTAAGCAACCATGTTGGGCGGGGGGAGTGAAAAAGTGAACAAAGAGAAAATTTTGAAAATATGTTTTGTGTACAGTCTGACCCCTGTATCCACAAAACCAGTATCTGCAGTTTCAGTTATCTGCGGCTGAAAAAATAGGGACACATATCATAGCATCCATAGAGAGGTGTCCTCTCTAGGCATCTTCTGGGTCCTCCAATGCAACTCTATGGTATATTTGTACCAGAAGTCCTTTATTTTAATGGGATTTGCTGTTATCGTTTCCGGAATCTGCAGTTAAGTCCGGGAACTGAATCCCCCTGGATACAGGGGTCTGACTGTATTAACTCAGTCCTGTGATTCAAGGACTGTGGTAATGCAAGTTTGTGAACTTGGTCCTTTATTCATTAATATGGGCTCTTCAGTTCCATACACATCCACTCATAAAGCAACAAGACAGCCTGTAAAATATTGGCTGGCATCTTGTTTGTGAATTATGATGGTGACAAGTCAGACTTACACCATTGCAACTCACTTTTTTGGTCATTGAGGTGGTTTGGAGTTCTGTTCCAACCACTGCAGCAACCAAAATCCCTTCCAGATCCTACCTTGTAAGCAGTGCAGCCCCTCCCCTACATGGGCATTTTCATGCTGTCAGACAGTGTGGGGGATGAGCAGCGATGTGTCCATTTATTTTCCTGTAGCTGGATGTACTGCAAGGCTATCACCCGCAGAGACATTGCAAGGACTCATGGAGGTATCTGCAGATGCCTGTCACAGCACATCCAGCTACAGGAAAATAGCTGGACACATCCCTACTCATCCCCCTACGGAAATTGCCATGGTGGGCGGGGGATGGTGGTTCCGCTGCTTACAAGTTCAGTTTTTCGGAGTTAGCCTCATGAGATGTAGCTACAGAGACATAGCTACACGATAGACATAGGCCTCTCAGTGCTGCATCTTGGCCATCATCTGCAAGTAAAATGGCATACATCGGCTTGTGTGTGTGTATGTGCCTTCAAATTGCCTGTCAACTTATTATGGTGACCCTATAAATTTAATAGAGTTTTCTTAGGGAAGGAATACTCAAGAGGTGGTTTTGCCATTTCTTTCCTCTGAAATATACCCCACAGCACCTGGTATTTGTTGGGAGTCTTCCATCCAAATACTAACCAGGGGTGACCCTGCTTAGCTTCCAAGATCATATAGAATTTGATGCCTTTAGGGTATTTAGGCTTACCGTGTTGTATTCTGATCAGCTTACCTTATTGTATTCTGTTGGCTCTGCAGTTCTGGAGTATCACTAGAGTCTCTAATCTTGTTCTTCTCAGTATTCCATTGCTGGAGATGACTCTGTCACTGAAGGCATCACAGACTTGGTCCGAGGGACACTCTGTCCAGCCCTCAAGGCCATATTCGAACATGGGCTGAAGAGGCCATCCTTGCTGGGTGGGGCCTGTCACCCCTGGCTCTTCATTGAAGAGGTAAGGAGAAATGTGCTCTCTGCAGGGTCTTTGGAAACAGTATGGCAGGTGCTTGTGAAATCTGGCCTTGGCCTGGGATCCCCATCCTGTCTAGTGCTCTGTACAACTAGAGTGCCAAGAGATGTTTGAGAGGGTGATCATTTCGGTGATATGCTAACAAGGCAAGAAGCTAAACCCACCATCCAGATAATATTAGACTGCTACTCTCATCTCTTCTAGCCAACATAACCAAGGCTGAGAATGCTGGGTGTAGCAGTGCCAGCATTTTTGCCCATCTGGATTATAGGAAATTAATGGGGCTGGGGTAGAGGACATCTTGCAACTTGGGCTGTTTCCAGAAAGGGGCAGAAGTAGCAATAACATTTAGATCAGAGTTTGTGCATGTTCTTGTCTAGGCTGCTGGACGTGAAGTGGAGCGAGACTTTGACTCTGTGTATTCTCGTCTTGTGCTCTGTAAGACTTACAGGTAAGGTTTCTTTCTTCACATTAATATTCTCATGCCTACAGGATATTCTTCGTGATAATGCTCACTTTACTTGTAATGCCTTTGCATGTTACCTTGCCCAGATAGCCACATTACTAATGTAGGAATGGATAATTAGTGCCAGCTACAGAGATGCCTTCTTAAAAGAAGCTCTCATGTTTTAAGCCCTCAAAGGGATACAAGTTCTGCTGGTAGAGTGGCTGTCTTTGTTGAAATCAAACTACTGAAAGTTTGATTTGATGGGAAGTTGCTTCTATTCTGCCGTGGTACTGGGTAATGCAAACATATGTCCCTGGCTCATACTTTATCTTTTACTTCATTGTTCTAGGTTGGATGAAGATGGAAAAGTACTGACTCCAGAAGAACTGCTTTATCGAGTGAGTACCCTATTCTAGTCCCTGAGGCACTGGTGAGTACCTATTCTGGTCCACAGAAACATCCTCATGGGGGTTTATGAAAGGACAAAAAGTCTGACTTTAACAGTCCAGAGTCTCTTTCTTTCTTTGATTCTATGAAGAACCCAGACAGCTGTAAGCACCAGCCTCTCAGAATGGGTGCCATTAGGAGTCCTTTCATCCTTGCCTCTAGAGGCCAGATGCTGTGTGTGAAATGTAGTTGGCATATCATACTGTGCTTTTCTGTCTGCAAGTGAAAAGAAGTTGCTCATTTAATAACTCACTCCACCCCCCGGCAGGCAGTACAGTCTGTGAACATGTCACATGATGCAGCACACGCTCAGATGGATGTGAAGCTTCGTTCTCTCGTCTGCGTTGGACTGAAGTAGGTTGCCTAGTTCTGTTTGTTTCAAAGCCACTTTTGTTAGCACAGAATCAAAGTAGCTTGGATCATGCTTCTTCAGAGGGCCATGAAATGGTAGTCTTGAGATGTCCTACATTACTTTATGCCCTTTCCCATGCTAAGGTTGTGTGGTCAGTTGTTCAGTATCTCCTGGGTTACTCTTATGTGGTAGTAATAGAACCTACCTGTGTGCTAGTAACTTTCTCTATAACTTAATTTTCCAGTGAACAAGTACTACATTTGTGGCTTGAAGTGTTGTGCTCTAGCCTGCAGACAGTGGAGAAATGGTTTCATCCCTGGTCATTTCTGCGCAGTCCAGGTTGGGTGCAGATCAAGTGTGAGCTCAGGTAGGTGGAATCTTTCTCTCCTCTACTTTGTTATACTACCAGATTCCACCTTCTGGAAACTACAGCCTGCCATAAGTGAATGAAACTGCCAGTATCATACTGGTAGAGAGAGGGTAGGGAAGTTGTGTAGTGTGTATTTTGGGATGGCATTGTGTTTATCTGGAGAGGTAATGTAATACGTTGTTATGAAGTCTACATATCAACTACACTTTCTCAGCATGATAGAATGTCCTTTTGCTTCTGGTTATTATGCACTAAAATTTCATGGCTCTCCCAGACCCAAGCTCTAAGAGATGAAAATAACCATAATAGTTTGTGTGGAATTTGAGACAGTAAAGTTAGTTCATGAAACAGAAAGTTAAGAGGGGGCTACTCACACTCTCCATTGGGAAGGCTTGTACATAAGAAAACCAAATTGTAAGTTAACTTGAGTTTCATAGGCAGGAGATACGAGTAGAAAGCAACTTACAAAGGAGCTGATTTGTGTATGATTCAGTTAGAAGAAAAAATATTGATTTTGTAATATTTGAAACTAGAAATAAGTTTACAGCTGTTTTTCTTGTCTCTCTTTCATATATGGATAAAAGCTATTGTATCTGCTGGTGTATATATGCTGAATTTAATGTTAGCTAGGCTCCCCATTTTGGATCTAGAAGTTAATTGAAAGCTGTTTTTCTTTCTCCACCTGTTGTTTTGTTTCTTTAGCCTTGTATAATTTAATTAAACACGAAAAGAAGGTTTGGATTAATTACATACTTAGTCTTAGAGGTATTATCTTTCATTTGATAAGCAACATGGCTTCTCCCCAGTGTTCTGCCCTGCTGCATGTATGCTTGAGACAGTGTTGAATGTATTCTGCTGGTCCAAGGCAGAGGCAGGCAGAAGGCAGATTTGGGTTTACTGGTAGAACTCTGAGTGATTTGCAGTAGATTGGCAAGGATTTCTGACTCCCATTAGCAGCACGAAAATCACACACACACACCACCTTAAATCATTCTGCTGAAACTAAGAAAACCTGGGGTAACCAGGAGTGGATTTTTGTGTATAGTGACTGCAGGCTCTTCTCAGTTCTGTAACTGAAAGCAACATCCTGAGTTGAGGATTCCTTAAATGCAACTGTGTGTCTTCGGACCACAGTAAAATAGAACCTGCAAGCCTGAAGTTTCCTCAGACCTGCTCTAAGGAATTTGGCATTGGTGCAGATAAGAATCAGAGGAAAATCAGAAAAGCAAAAGCGCAGATGGAGCTCAGGCTTACTAGAGAGGTTAAAAACAATAAAAAGGGCTTTTGGGATATGTCGGTAGCAAAAGAAAGAACAAGGAAGTGGTAGGACCACTGCGGGAAGAAGGTGGCGAAATGCTAACGGGACAGAGAAAAGGCAGAGCTGCTCAACACCTTCTTTGCCTCGGTCTCCTCCCAAAAGGAGAACAGTGCTCAACCTGGAGAAAATGGAGCAGATGATGCAGTAGGGGAAATGCAGCATAGAATAGGTAAAGAGGTTGTTCAGGAATACCTGGCCAGTATAAATCAATTCAAGTCTCCAGGGCCAGATGAACTACATTCAAGGGTACTAAAAGAACTGGCAGAAGTAATTTCAGAACCACTGTCAATAATTTTTGAGAAATCCTGGAGAACAGGAGAGGTCCCAGCAGACTGGAGGAGGGCAAATTTTGTCCCCATCTTTAAAAAAAAGTGTGGGGGGAGAGAAAAAGCAAATAATTACCACCCAGTCAGCCTGACATCAATACTAGGAAAGATTCTAGAGCAGATCATTAAACACAGTCTGTAAGCACTTAGAAAGGAATGCTGTGATCACCAAAAGTCAACAGGGGTCTTTGAAAAACAAGTCATGCCAGACTAATCTTATCTCTTTTTTTATAGTTACATACTCGGTAGATGAAGGGAATGCTGTGGATATAGTGTATCTTGGATTCAGTAAGCTCTTTGACAAAGTTCCCCATGATATTCTTGCAAAAAACTTAGTAACATGTGAGCTAGGCAATGCGATGGTTAGGTGGATTTGTAATTGGTTAATGGGCCAAATCCAAAGGGTAGTCACCAATGGCTCCTCTTCATCCTGGAGAGAAGTGACCAGTGGGGTGCCACAGGATTCTGTCCTGGGCCCAGTGCTATTCAACATCTTTATCTATGACTTGGATGAGGGAATAGAGAGTATGCTTATCAAGTTTGCAGATGACACCAAATTGGGAGGGGTAGCTAATACCCCAGAGGACAGGATCAGAATTCAAAATGACCTTAACAGATTAGAAAGCTGGGCCAAAACTAACAAAATGAATTTCAACAGAGATAAATGTAGGATACTACACTTGGGCAGTAAAAATGAAGTGCACGGATATAGGATGGGTGACACCTGGCTTGATGGCAGTACATGCAGGAAGGATCTAGAAGTCTTAGTGGACCACAACCTGAACATGGGTCAGCAGTGTGATGCAGCAGCTTAAAAAGCCAATGCGATTCTAGGCTGCATCAATAGGAGTATAGTGTCTAGATCAAGGGAAGTAATACTGCCACTCTATTTTGCTTTAGTCAGACCTCACCGGGAATACTGTGTCCAGTTCTGGGCACCACAATTCCACTAGGATATGGACAAGCTGGAACGTGTCCAGAGGAGGTCTGGAAGCCATGCCATTTGAGAAGTGGCTTAGAGAGCTGGGTTTCTTTAGCCTGGGGAAGAGAAGGTTAAGAGAGGACACGAAAGCCATGTTTAAATATTTGAAGGGATGCCATATTGAGGATGGAGCAAGCTTGTTCCTGGGATGACATGGAGGAGCAATCCACTTGGTTGGGTTATCCCCACATGCCAACTGCAACCAGGCAGGATCAACATTATATGACTATTTTTTCCATTATGCTCTTAAACCTCTCTGCCAGTTTTAAAGTTCCTGCCATGCCGACCAGACTAGTTTCAGATCTTCTGTGCCTAAAACTAGAGGATTTATAATTTCAGACTTTTTAGACAAGGCAGGGAAACTTTAAAAATGGCAGATGTAAAAGAAAATACATCTGATGCTCCAGAGACAAGGACATGGAATGGACTTAAACTACAGGAAAAGAGATTCCATCTAAACATTAGAAAGAACTTCTTGACAGTAAGAGCTATTCCGAAGTGGAATGCATTGCCTCTGAGTGTGGTGGAGTCTCCTTCTTTGGAGGGTTTTAAACAGGCTGGATGGCCATCTGTTGGGAGTGCTTTGATTGTTTATTCCTGCATGGCAGGGGGTTGGACTGGATGGCCCTTGTGGTCTCCTCCAACTCTATGATTCTATGAGTTGCAGCCTCTGTGAAGCCTGAAAATATGCTGTCAAAAAAATACACTCCACTTGCATGTTTCAGGATTTTGACCAAAGTTTCGCTCCATGTTAAAAACAAACAAACAAACCCACAAATCTAGATACTGGAAAAGAACAGGGTAATAAGGGTACAGTATGGCTGTTTCAGGGCCTTTCATGGGTGACTTGAACTCCTTATCTGTTTTCTCCATGGCTTCTGTTCTAAAAACATGCACGCTATTTTCCTCCCCTCACCATTTCTCTTCATGTTTCTTTATTATAAACATCTTAAATGGATATGCCCAGTTTTATAACTGTCCAAATTCTCTGTGAAGCTGAGTTGTGGCAGCAAAATAATCTACTAAAGACTTTATGTTGCAAGTAGTTTTTAGGGTAAAACATAATAATGTAAATATGCCAGAACTGTGTAATGCAAGTTTTCTTGGTGGTGCAGTGGGATTACTCTGACTACTATGTATAAACAATTCCCCTTGTAAACTGTACTATTATGTTCTCTTACAGAGTCCTCAGTAAATTTGCATTCAGCCTCTCACAGGATTGGGAACTGCCTGTAAAAAGAGAGGTAAGTATGTAACCTTGTAGCAGAACCTAGATTTCACCACCTGTCCCTCACTCAAGAAACAGAGTTCAATTACTACCTTTTTCTATCAATCCTCATTTAGAGTTGGGTTATTTCCTCCCATAAGAACCAGTGTGGTGTAATGGTCTGAGCACTGGATTAGTACTTTGGGAGACCCAGGTTGAAATTTCCCCTGTCATGAATACCCACTTGGTGACCTTGGGTAAGTCACCCTCTTTCATCCTCAGAAGAAGGCAAATCCCCTCTAAACAAACCTTGCCAAGAAAAATCCATTTTGGGGTTCCCTAAGGGTCTCCATAAGTAAAAAATGATTTGAAGGCACACAATAACAACAATTTCCTCCTATGTCCATTTGTACTGCTATTACAGGCTGCAACTCTTTCTACTTCAGTAGGAGTGTAGCCTGGCTCCTACACAGGTCATGTCCACATTTACCAAGTTACTGAATGTGTTTAGTGACTTCAGCGTTCTTATTTTTTGTAGGAGAAGGAGAAGAAACCACTGAAGGAAGGAGTTCAGGACATGCTTGTAAAACACCACCTTTTTAGCTGGGACATAGATGGATGACTCCTTGCCCTACCTCTTTTTTGGACTTCTATGACATAATATACTTGGAATATATTCTTTTCCTCCCCCAGCAACTTGTTGCCCCTTCATGCATTGTACACTGTAAACAACCATGATTCTTTCAATATTTTGCTAGTTGCAAGATTGCTGTTATTTGGTAGCAGCTTGCTCTAGCAAATGGCCAAGAGCACACTGAAGAATGCAGGGGTTGTACTTTACTGTTTCAAAGTTTGGCTGTCCAGCATCCCTTCTCCTTGGTGTGTCACTAACTGTGCAGAGCATGTATGTGCCTACTCTATCTACTTGGGCCAAGTATCTGAGGTGAACAATCAGCTAGAGCTGAGACCTGACAGTCTAGGTGAATGGTAAGGAATGACAATTATGTTATAACCAAGCAAGCGAAATGTAATGTGAGGCTGAGAGATCCCAGAGGCTAGCCAGCCTTGCTGCTGCATTCCTTTTTTTCCAGGAGGGGAAACTGATGGTTGGCAGTCTCCTCTGAGACTTATTTCACCTCTGATGGCAATCTTTTATTTTCGTATATAGATATACTGTGTGAAGCAATCATCAATGTAAGAAAGAGAGAATGTGACTGCTAAGTACTCCCCTCGCCCCCAGGTACTACAGTGCATGAGTGGCTTTGGTACTGCCACAAAGTGCCTAAAATGGTGGGCTGGTCAGTAAGACAGTCTTGGGTGTTGTAAAAGATGGTGGCAGCAGCCACCACCACCTAGCCTTTCACTCCATCCAGCTGTGATCCACAATTAAACATTTTAGCCTGGAGCAATTTTTTTAAACTAGTAACCAAAAGATAAGTTATATCCAGAAATGTCTGTATATTTTGACATATCTTAAAAGCAAAAGGTAGATTCAGGACTGAGCTGGCTCAGGGAGAGAACTACAGTTCTGCTGTAAGTGTAAGCTAGCAGGGGTTGTAGATAGGAGCACACAACTTGCTGCACAGCAGCAGCTCATTTGAGTGCAAGAGATAATGAAAGCACTGGTTTGGGAGCACAATCTAATCATTAAATGAAACAAGGCTCTGTGTCATTTCGGTTCATAAATAAATTGCACATCTTGTGACAGTAGTAGGGGAACTGGGATTGATCTTTCACATGCCTTTAGCCTTATTTCTGTTCTGTGAACTGAGCTATGGCAGTAGTAGTGTTCTGGAGAGAGTAAAAATGGGTGCATTGTGCTGATAACTCTAAGAACTGTGTATTAAGTAAATGGATAATCAGCCTTGTAGATGTTCTTATTCCTCATGCTGTTAACATTCTGGCCTTCTAGAATATTCTGTCAGGGAGTTGGGCAAGAGCAAATAACAAGGGAAGTAAGAAAAGCACCCTTGTCACAATAGTAGGACAAAATGCACTTAATGACCAATGCTGACAGCAGCAAATAATGTTAACAGAACTACAACTTATGCCAATAGCAACAGTATGAAGCAGCAATTCATTATTTCACATGTGTTGAATGCTTTTGCTACATTTTTACCATGGCACATAGAGGGTAGCATCTATAATGTCATGACCAAAGATGAGATGTACAAAGATACTAGAACACAATTTTTTTAATAAAATGGATTTTTCAAATATCTGTAACTGAAAAAATAATTTGATTTATCCATATCCCCAAATAACTGCTCATTCCATACCCTTTTCCAGTTGCATGTTCACTCTAGGTCCAATACTACAACACTGCCTAGGCCTTCCACTTGGTGCTGATAACCTTTTTCATTGATGCATAGTGAAAGGAAGTGTGCGTGTTAATCAAATACAGATTATTACAAGTAGTGGTTATCAGCAGAAGAATAAGTACATTCAAATTAGAGGCAGATCCTTAGGTGCCTGTTTTACTGTGTTGGGTATAAAAGAAGAATTTGAAAGAACATACTTTTAAAAACAGAGCTACTATCTGATACACTGGGAAAAACTGACACTAGAGTAATCCCAATTATTTTCCCATTCCATAAAAGAATAATATTCCTACAATAGGCAGTATACCAAACTAGGCTTGGCACCTTTTAAGTTAACCATAGTGGCTGGTCAAAGTTGTTGCAGTCTCATCATAATTGTACACTAGACTAAGATCACATTTTATCTTTTCAAAGCCAGACAGCTGTCGTTCATAGCACCTTAGTGCTAACCTAGCCAATAAGTATCAGAATTGAAGTGCATCCACTGCCCTTGATGTGACAAAAAAGACAAGAAGCTTTTCCTAATCTAGGTGCGCTCATGCCTTTCAAAGTGAAACTAACCTGCTATATAAATTCTTCTGCACAGTGAACAATCACAAGTCTAGCACCAACCTTCCAAATCAGCCACAGTCCAAGTGATTGATATGATGAGTAGCAGAAACCAGAAACAATACAGAAGATACACCTTCAGCAACTGTAACAACCTGATTTTCACAAAGAAAACAATGATTTTTTTTTAATGAATGAAATAAGCTTCACATGCAGTGGCTATTTCAGGACAACAGCTAGTCACATAACTGCAATCATCTTTTGGGGGATCAGTCCGTTTATCATAATGGGGTATATGATATGTTACAGTCTCCATAATGTGTAAAGGAAACAGAAGTGAAGGGACTCCTGTGAAACAAGAGAAAGAAACCCACTCCCTCACTCCATGGGAAAGAAGGCAGTGCCAGCAGATACATGACTACATATTTTCAGGGGTGGGGGGGAAGACTGATAGGAGCATGATTTCCTTTGAGTGACATGTGCAATAAGGCTAAAACTGGCAGTGTGAGGACCAAGTCCTCTCCTGCCCCAAACCACAGGCTAAAATAGCAGCTCCCCAACAGGTTATCACAGAGGAGGAAGAGGAGCAAAAAAGAAGTCCCACCTTCTAACTAGGTGGATTAACTTCCTTTCCTTTCTAAAACAAAATAATTTTACAGTGCTATATACAGAAATTTTACCAGCTATAAATGAAACCAAGTATCAAGAGGCAAGACTGTGGTTTAGAACCATTCTTCACAGCAGCAGGGACTATGGCTAGAGGAAATTTCCTCTGTGCAATGAAACATGCAACTCCTTAGCAAGCAGCACTAAACATTTCTGCCCTCAGAGCAAGGTGGTGCTCATGTTCTCTGAAGCCCTTTTGGATTAAAACTGCTTCCTATAGAGGAGTTGTCATTAACTAAGCTGCTCCAAAAAGAGGTGCCACCACAACCTCTTCTGTGTAGTCATCTAAGACCAGACTTCTCTGTGACATCAATCTTGAGCACAGAGGAAGGTACATTTCAGATGCAGGAAACCTGTCGGAGGAGTGGCTGAAGTGAAATCAGTGAAGAGCAAAAGCACTAGGTATAGCAGCATACTGCCCAGTTGCTTATGCTGCCAAGAAGTTAATTCACCAAAAGGCCAAAACTTTCCATAACCCCATCTCTTTGAAACAGCAGGATCTAGGCAACTAGGTTTCACAGACAAGGCTAAAAAAGAGGAGGCAGTAATTACGGTAGTAATTATGGGAGGTTACAAATACCATCCCTGATGCAGCTGTCGTGATTCATGGCCAGTTCACAATCAAGGTACATGGTCACCTGTTTTATTTTAGTTGGGCCAAGCCAGGAACAAAAACTACATGCAGTAATCGCAGCAAGCCAAGGGAAATGACTATCTACACTCTGCCACACAACTTGGGCTTGGTGTTCTTGCTAGCCAGAAAGCATCTATGCTGTGGCTTTACTGGGGATGCCCAGCCATGTAACTGTGGCTAGTAGGGACCCCAGTTCTGTAGTTACCCTGATCCCCCATCCTCTTACCAGAAACAAATCCCTTGTCCTAAGTCTAAGGGAAACTTTTAAAACATGTCCAAATTAATTTTTCCAATGTAAAAAACAAAAACTTCCCAACTAGGCAGATTTGAGTAGAGAGGCCCAGTTTCTCTAATGAGTACTTCTGAACTGCCTTGAACTAAGCCCCGGACAGATTGCTAACTCCATGCTGAAAACCTCCAACAAACCATCACAAGCCTGGTGCAGCCACTGATTATTTGAGGAAAGGGCTTTGTCTTATGCCACCATCAGTCATGAGAAAGGTGGTTGCTTGCCTGAGGTTGAATCTTCATTCAGAAGATCTCA
Source organism: Gambelia wislizenii (assembly GCA_030847615.1). NCBI lineage: Eukaryota > Metazoa > Chordata > Lepidosauria > Squamata > Crotaphytidae > Gambelia > Gambelia wislizenii. Next base: position 222,347,452 of record JAUMIR010000005.1, on the reverse strand, counting down.
CGGTGCTTGCCCTTGGCTTTACGTTCACAAAAACTGGTCAAAATGGTGGTGAAGGGTGTTGTTTAGATGCAACTTTGCCTTAAGCTCCAACCCATATTCTACACAGACATGGAAAGCTCCCCTTCTGCACACTCAGAGCTATAAGCAAGAATCCCAGTGCAGCTGCAGGTCATGTCCATCAAGAAAGTCTGTGGAGAAGAGGCTAGGCGTTGCAGTACTGAGGGGAGTGAGGCTCATCACTGGACCTCCTGACAGCTCCAACCAATCCATACTGTCCAAGTTGGCCTCTGCCAGGTCCAGACTTGGTCCACCGGTAGGCTCAGGGGAAAAGTGCAATTCTGATGTGTCCATAGGTGAAGATGGGTGGTCCAGGATCGCTGAACTGCTTAGCATCTCACTGTAGAGGTCAATTAGGGACAAAGGCTCAGGTCCATCAGGGCCAGCTGTCAGCAACGGGAGGCCAGTACTGCTCTCCAAGAAGTCTTCCAGCCTGCCTGCTAGGGTGGGAGTAACAGAAGTGGTCTGGCCCATGGACACTTGCAGGGGGAGTTCTGAGGAATGGTGGCTGCTGGATGAAGAAGGGCACCCTGGGGAAACAGCGGTGTCTTTTCTCACTGGGGAAGACTGCTCCTTGAATTGAGCTGAAATCTCTGTGGGAGGGGGAAAACACACTGCACTTAAATCTACTCATGCTTCTAATACTACTACTCACCCCTAGTCATCTTTAGGGCACTGCAAGTATTACTCTCATCCTGAATTCAAACAATGTATCAGCATTGCTGCAAGTTAGACTGACATACTTTGAAATCTGTTAGGGGGTATTAATACACCTTGAAGCATATCAGCTTAAACACAAAGCACAAAAGCCTGTAGGGCAGGGCTAGGCAACTTTTTCAGAGTCAGCTGTCACATTTCCCTCAGGGGAAAGTTGTCAACAGCTACCTAATGGCAGTGGGTAGGAACACACTATTCTCACCCCTTCATTTATTTGTCCATTTAAAAATCTCATGCACACAAACACTTATGAATTTGGAAGCCAAAGCATCTGCACCATTGAGGCTGTCAAAAAAATACTTTTCCTCTACTGGAGAAAAGGACTCTTGGAGAAAGGAAGCACAACGACATAGTAAAATGCCTACAGCAGCTCTTGGGAATGCTTGGTGATGTATGTTGTTGTGCTTCTTTTCTCCAGAAGCAGCACCAGTAGAGGGAAAGTATCAGTCAAGGAACATCTATATAGACCAGCCCCATTCTGTGGTGAGAACTTCTTTCTCTTAATGCTTGTCAAGTAGAGGAGCACTGTGGGGCTACACGGAGGGAGGAGGAGGACTGCATGCTGCTCTGTAACTTTGTGCACAGGCTCATTAGAGCTCCGATTCAAACTAGCCTCAATAGTGCAGATGCTGCAAAACACACCAGAATGAAATAGGCTAGAAATGGCATGGTATAAATCTTTATTCCCCTCTTACCTCCATGTTCAATTAAAATGTCAAACAGGTCATCCATCTGTTGACTTGAACAGCCATTCTCCTAAAAGAGAAAAGAATGTACTTGTTTGGATGTACATATAAACAGCTATGCCAACACATGTACTTATAACGGCCGCCTTGTGGTTGAACATGCACAAGTGAATGGCATCTACATATACGCACGTGGAATTAAAGGAAAGGTGGGCATTTGCAATTTGTAGTATAGCCTCCCATTCAACAAAGGAAAGATGGCCAACCAAGAATTCCATTCCAATCCATGCCTCCCTGATTTTTCAGGATTGTTTTCAAGAGAGCTATAGCACATATCCTTCCCCAGTATGTCAAGGCTTCCCTCACCTCAGGGGGCTTTGGTTGCTGTTTCACAGCTTCTTCATAACCTGGTGGTTCTTTCATCAATACTGAGGAGACTGGTAGAGACAGAGGTGGAGGAGTACCAAAGAAGGACAGGTTCTGCTGCTCAAGGTCCAGTTGGGAAGGAGCTGGAGAGCCTGGCTGTGAGGTAAGCTGTGAAGGAAAGGAAAGAAGAAAGGCAATGATCTAGTCTTCTGAAATGGATGATTTATATGATGCTTAGCATATGTCTCCTAACTCAGAGGAGACTCTGATCCAACCTTGCCTGTTTCTCTCTTTGGGGCACCACAACCATTTTCAACACCAATGCCTTTGTGGTGCCAAGGTCAAGAGTACTTACTGATTTGCAGGCCACATTCAATTCACTATGGGCTTTCCTAACTGAAAAAACTCTGTACATCTACCATACAACAGTTTATATGATGCTTCTCCAAATCTACAGACCATCATTCAGGAGAACTCCAACAGACACCACCTTAACTCTTAACATCAGACAGCCACTCCAAAGATATCATTGACCTAGCACTGGCCATACCTGAAAGATCACCTCTGATGCAAGCTTGCCCAGAATTTGAGAACCGCTGCATATCTGAGCACTCCAAGGGGCAATGCTGATGAGTACACAGGACTTTCTCTGTAGAAGCAGTGCCCTAAACTGTAGAGCTTCCTGCACCCAAAAGACAGGCTGGCTCCATTTCTCTTAAGATTCCAATGGGCAGTTAAAATGACACTGTTTCATCTAGCCTTTGGTTGTTAAAATTTCAGAATCGGCTATAAAACTTTTATCTGTTTTTAAAGAAAGTTTTTATACCTCTTGTTAGAAATTGCCTCAGAAGCATCTAACAACAATGGAGCTAATGGGGAACTTTAAGAAGCTTCTCTATTGTTGTTGCTCCTGCTCCTGCTATACATTTTCCTGCTTGTTTACAGTTAGAATAATACGAACATAGAGTTGGAAGACACCACAAGGGCCATCTAGTCCAACCCCCTGCCATACAAGAATACACAATCAAATCATTCCCGACAGATAGCCATCCAGCCTCTGTTTAAAAACCTCCAAAGAAGGAGACTTTACCACACTCAGAGGCAATGTATTTCACTTCCAAACAGCTCTTAACTGTCAGGAAGTTGTTCCTAATGTTTAGATGGAATCTCTTTTCCTGTAGTTTGAACGCATTGCTCCGTGTCCTAGTCTCTAGAGCAGCAGAAAACAAGCTTGCCCCCATCCTCAGTATGACATCCCTTCAAATATTTAAACATGGCTATTATGTCACCTCTCAACCTTCTCTTCTCCAGACTAAACATGCCCAGCTCCCTAAGCTGCTGCTCATATGGCATGGCTTCCAGACCTTCCACCATCCTAGTCGCCCTCCTCTGGACATGGTCCAGCTTCTCAACATCCTTCCTGAATTGTGGTGCCCAGAACTGGACAAAGTATTCCAGGTGAGGTCTGATCAAAGCAGAATAGAGTGGCACTATTACTTCCCTTGATCTACTAGACACTATACGCCTATTAATGCTAACCTTTTTCTATAAAAGGGGCTATTTCCTATGGCAACTGGGTTAATACAGGCTATGTGGCAATATTATATTGTTAGACATCCAGTCAGATTTAGCTATATGATGATGCTGCAAGCTAAATCAGGGTGCAATCCTCCCTGCCCTGAATGGACATAAAATTTCATTCCATGTAATAGCCCCTCCCAAAAACACTCAATTAAAGGGATATGTGCAAATTTTACAGAAGAAAAAAAAGTTTTTTATGACTTATCTCCCAACCCACCCTTGCTGCAGGTCAGACCTAAGTTCAGTTATCAATGTCTGCAACTGCCGATATCCTAGACAGACAAATATATCAATATCCTTCTAAATGTATCCCCATATGAGGTTTCAACCAGACAATCATATTCCATTTCCTGAAGTAGTATAAGTGTTAAAACAACACTAGACACTATGTCAGAAGGAGCTCCATCTGGTATGTGGCATGGGGACATAAATCCCTTTCACTTTGTGCTCAGAGGAGCTTGCTGACAGAATACCTTTTTCGGCATACTGGACTGCCCAGTTTTGCTAGGAACACTGGTTTTCAGGGGTCCTTTATGGAAGCCATTCAGGAAGAAGGGCTGTAAGTTGGGAGGTGCAGAAAAAGACAAGACCGTTTGAGGCAGCTGCCCACTGACCATCTGTAGACCTAGCTTCTGACCCTACAGAGAGGCATAGGGGATAAAAAACAGAAAGCAAAGGTCAGATTCTGACTGGCCCAATCAACTTCTTTAAAGGGAGATACTGCCTCTTAACACCATACTTCAAAGCACTCCCACTGCAAGCACGTAGAACTGGACACAATTTTTACCCCACTTCCGCTCCCAAGGGTTTTCACCATGTGAAACATAAAAGTAGCCGTTTTTGCAAACATTATTCTGATTGTATTGTCAGGATTCTCACTGGGCCAGCATCACCATCCTCAAGCACTAGCCGGAATCAGCATGGACCAGGTTCCCGTTTTAAAATATAGCCTAGTATTCCAAATATCACTGGGCAGCTGATGGATAGAGCTTTTCATTTCCCACAATGCAAGTGACCTAGCATCATCCTGGGCCATTCTGGAAAATGTAGAAAATGACTCATTCCAGTACTGCTCGAAGCACTGCCATTGTTGCCATTAGCAGATTTGTCCAGGATCTCCTCATATGTGGAATGTGGGATTCCATATAACTCAAAATACATTGGAAGGAACTGGGAGCGTAAAGGGAAAGCAAAAGGAAACACAAGGGCTGGGAAAACACACACAGGAACCGAAGTCTCTCTCCTAGAATTCTTTCCTGAACCTACCAGTATCCAAGTCTTTAGGAAAACTGATACTATGAAATTTTACTCCGCCATAAGGATAAGACATATGGGGACCGACTGTTTATTCCTAAAGGCAACAGTTTGTTTCTTCACCATAGAAAGAAACAAACATACTCGCACACACCATTACACATACAAAAGCCAAGATTCTATCACACTCTTATATGAGTAAAAACCAAGTCAGATGGGGTAATAACAAAAACGAGCAAAACTGATTCCCAATGGCTGCAACTACCAGCATCAAAAATGTTGCTCTCCTCTCTCCAGCCATCTGCATAAATACACCCCTTCTTCTTTACTTGTAAGTGAGGGCCTGCCTATGCAGACCATTCCTATGCAGCAGGAACTACTGTACGTGAGACAGCAACGCAGTGGGAAGCAAAACCTTTCCCCATGACCATACAGACTGTGACTTCCATAGATGTCATGGGGGTGTCTCCCCCTCTGAAGGCTGCCTGAAACTAACAGGAGTCAGGTTCAGGAGTGAGAAAGAGCACAGCTCCTGGACTGGGAGAATGGGACCTACTTGCATTCAGGCTTGGGAAGAGGGCAGAGACAGGTGTTGAAAAATAAGCCTGGCTACCTTCTGCTTTCAGTTTCCACACACAGGCTGGAATCCTGTTGGTCAGTCCCAGGGTAGACCCACTTAATCAATAGCTGAACAGAGAATTAACATTGATTCATGACTCTGCTTTAGGCAGGACTAACAATAGGATTCAGGCCTCAGTCCCCCCTCAGTGCACTAGACAGACCATAATCAATAGATATGTACCTTGCAAACAACCACACATCCACAGTCAAACCAATCTGGGATGGAATGAGAAAGACATGACACCCACAATTGTCAGAGTTAGTTTTTGAGAAGTAATCTGTCTGCAGTGCTGGTCCTTCACATTCCCTTTTCTTTAACACCCTTACATCCAAGGCTTTGTGTACAGTGTATGAAAATATTTAAAAATCGGAAACAAAGAAATTAAAATTCTGGGCTAAGAAAAGCATAGTTGCATAAATTATGCATATACTCATCTCCCTTATTTACACAGCCAGATTTCTTTCTGTAGAGCTCTTTTAGAAACCTAATGTTATGTAATATTAAATGACATTCCCACCATATTTCCATTATATCTTAATTCACTAATTCTGCTAGATGTCTCAGCAGCTTTCAGCAGTATCAGCTATAATGTCCTGTTTTGGCATCTTTCTGGGATGGGAACTGAGAGCATTTCCTTGCAGATGTTCCTGTCTGACTCACAGATCCCAAAAGACGCTGTGTGACTGTTACCTGACCCCTTAGCCATGCATCTATGGAGTTGCTTAAGCTCCTGTTCTGTCCATTATGTCATTTAATATCTACATGAAACCACTAGGAGAGGACATCCAAGAATTTGGGGTTGCATGGCACTAATATCTAGATAATACCCAACCCATAAATGCATACACGCACACACCTTTTCCTCTGTTATTAGGAAGCAAAGGAAGTTTTCAGTCATTGTCAGGCTGCAAGTAATGGACTGGATGTGGATGATTAAGTGAATACTTAGAGGTGATGTTGGTCAGTGGAAGACCTGAACTGGGAATGGGTATACAGCCATACCTCAGGGAAGCTCCTTTTTATACCCACCCAACTTTTTCCTCCTCATCCTCTGACTATGTGGAAGGGGTTTGGCTGTTGTTTTTTAGCAGCATCTGTATTGGGAGGATGGTAAAAGAGGGGTGGAGAAACACTGACTTTTGGTGTCAGGTTGAAACACTACATCTCCAGTAAACAATGCAACCAAGTTTGAGCTCAGAAATAATGGGATTCTGCTCTAGTTGCTCTGCTGTACCTGTGTTGCCTGCCTAGAGCAGGAAAGGTAAACAGCAGCTGCCTCCTGAATCCCTTACTGAGAGCATGTTTTGCTCTGTTTTACAGGGAGAAAGGGGGAGAGCAGGATAAGCCTGCCTCACCAGCTCCCCACACCAGCATGTTAAAAAAAAAGCATAGCTGTCTTAAGTTTGGGCACCTACATGACAATCATCAAGAAAAATGGAGGCTGGTGAAAGAAAGCCATCCCTGGATGCATTTTGAAAGAAGTATTTAAGTGATCTGTATAACGTTTGAAATACCATTATTCACTTAACAAAAACAAAAGCCTGACCGTTTCATTTCACATCTATACACTGTTAGTTTTGAATCAAAGTTTGCTGAAACATTTTGAACTGCTTTTCTTTTTTGTGATGTAGGAAGAACAGGTTGCTTAGCTGTAACGGTAGTTCTTTGAGTGATTGTTTTATCTCACACAAATGGGCCATGCGCCTGCACAGAGGCCTTACTCAGAACTTTCTAGAGCTCAAAAGCTTGGTGGGAACGCCTCCCCGTCCAAACCCATCACACATGCTTGAGCCCATCAAGCTACCATTACCTTAGTTTCTTTCTCTCTGCCGAATGAGACACAGATGTAGAACACATTTGCGTGAGGGACAGAGATCATGAAGAAGAACCTAATCCTATGTTATTTCTGTCCCTGGTACCAACATTTCTGGTTAAAGAAGTCATGCCTAGGAACACACTTTCTTAACTGAGGTACAGTAGGACCCCCGTATCCACTGATTCATTGTCCACTAATTCAATTATCCACGGGACACAAAACAGCACACCTACCATAGAGTCTTCCTAGAAAATGTGTCCTCTCTAGGCATTTTCTAGATCCTCCAAGGGAACTCTATGGTATTTTAAACCAGAAGTCCCATTATTTTCAATGGTGATTGCTATTATCCATGGTTTTCGGTATCCACGTTCCCCCCCCCCCCCGAACCAATCCCCAGTGGATAAGGGAGTCCTACTATATATCTGTGTATCTTTTTTCTGGATAAAGTTGTACTCCCTGAAAAGGTTTTATATATATATATATATATATATATATATATATATATATATAGTATGGGAATACTTCAGGGCCAAATCTTATCTGAGAATCCTCTAGTGCAGTGGTTCTCAACCTGTGGTTCCCCAGATGTTGTTGGACTACAGTTCCCAGTAGCCCTCTGAGATCTCACCTTGACAGCCAGGTGGTCCTCCCACTCATTAGTTTGGCTGTAGGATTGAAATCACAGTCTCACTACTGACTGGGAGGACCACCTGGCTGTCAAGGTGAGACCTCAGAGGGCTCCTGGGAACTGTAGTCCAACAACATCTAGGGAACCACAGGTTGAGAACCACTGCTCTAGTGGCAACTGCAGTCAGGTGGAGTGCTTGTAATCAGCTTTAGCTAATATCTCAAATACACTCTTTCCTTAATAATGCTTATCTAGCCAGTCATATCAAGACTAAATCACTGGAACATGCTCTACCTGGGGCTGCCCAGGTAGAATTCAGAATTCAGAAGCTTTAGCTGGTGCAAAATGCAGCAGCCAGATTGATTTATGGAGAATTAATGATCACATTACTCTAGTTTTATAGTATTTGCACTGGCTTCCACACTTGTTACCTACAGGGGCCAGGATATCTGAAGGACTATGTCTTCCTAAATGATGCTGCCCGCACTCTGAATTCAACAGTGGAGACCCTGCTAGGTGTCCCAGCCCTTTCAGAAGTACAATTGGTTGCAATGCGAGACAGGGCTGTTTCTGCTGCATCACCCAGACTTTCGAACTCTTTAAAAATGTGGCTTCCTTTAAGTGTCAGGTGTGCTGCTGAAACTAGTCTACTGAACTTTAAATGTGGGTGTTTTTAACTTTTTACACTTATTTTAAGCTGCTCTTAATGACATTTTTAATATATTTATGAATCAAGATTTAATAATTTTTAGTAGAAACTTTGGATTTATTTGTAAAGAAAATCAGCATAGATATTTCTAAATAAGGGAAACATTGGAAGAAACAGTATCATCTTTTACTGCACAGATGAAATAGTAAATTCAGAGTGAGGAAGAGAGGCAAAAACTAAAAACAGGGTCTCAAAGCTTAAGTACCTTCAGCTTATTCTTGATTCTGCTGCTGTATCCCTCATTCTTATTTCCACCTTCCAAGGAATGTGTAAAGCCAAAGAATCTACAGCATTATTCTAACAGTTCAGAAACAGAGGCATGACTGCTCAAAACTGCTTCCACTTTGCCATCCTGCTCACTCTACTCTAACTTTCCCTCAGACAAAGCAACACTGGCAAGTAGTGCTTTGAGTGCAGCTATGTGGGAAGAAGACCCTTTTGCACAGCAAGTTCCACATGCAGAAACTAGTTTGTATACGTCATGCTTCTCTCCACTCCTCTGTCACCCATACCACAATCCAAATTATTAGGAAACCAATCAGTTTGTCAGCTACCTTCTTGTTGGCCTCACTTGGCAGTGTCTGCAGAGATGTCCAGGAGCTGCTTATAGGTGGCTGGCTGGATGCTTTTGTTGGTGGAGATGATACTCTCTGAGGAAGGAAGGAAGGAAGGAAGATTGATTTTAGTACTTTTAATTCCCCTCCCCTCCCCCACCCCCGATATCTTGTTTTGAGAATCAAGTGCTGCAGATCAAGACTACAAATGAAATAGGAACATTGGTCTTACCTGTGATACGTTCTTTTCCAGTGGTGAGGCGAAGAGCATCCATCATGCTTGGGGTTGTCCCTCCCCACTTGCTCCTAGTAGGCAGGAAAAGAGAGACCTTTGGCACTGCCCACCGGTGAGGTCATCTGAGAGGGACGCCCCCCCAACTGTTCAGTCTATATAACAGCCTCACGACGCCGTCGCCATTGTCAGCCGGATCCTTCAGATTATCTCAGTTCCATCTTGAATACCATCCCGTCCAGTGAAACAGGAACCTCGTCCATGGGTGGGCACGGATGCTCTTCGCCTCACCACTGGAAAAGAACGTATCACAGGTAAGACCAACATTCCTTTTCCCAGTGGGGAGGGCTCCAGACCATCCATCATGCTTGGGATGTACTAAAGCTATCCGGAAGATCCCGGGTGGGACCCGCGAGGTTCGGTAGATTACAGCTGTACTACGTGCTGAAGGACTCTTCTGCCAAAGGCCGCTTCTGCTGACTGCAGCTTATCCAACCTATAGCGTCTGATGAACGTGGAGGGAGTCTTCCACGTTGTTGCTCTGCAAATCTCCTCTAATGGTGCATCCTTGTCCCATGCCGCTGACGCGGCGGCACTTCTTGTAGAATGAGCTGTGATCCCCTCCGGGGGGGTCAGGTTCAACGATTCATAACATGTCACAATGCGTTTCCTTATCCATCGTCCCAGAGTGGATGGAGATACTCGTCTCCCCAGGTACTTCGCATGAGGCGAGACGAATAGGGATTCTGAGGTCCTTATAGGTCTGGTTCTCTTGATGTAGATGCGCAGCGCTCTGCGAACATCCAAGGTATGCCAAATCCGGTCAAGTTCCCTCGCAGGATGAGAACAGAACGAGGGTAGAACCACTTCCTGGGTCCTATGGAAGGCTGAATTTACTTTGGGCTTAAAGGCCGGGTGAAGTCTGAGGACCACGGAGTCTGGCCTGAAAATGCATAGGTCCCTGCGGATTGACAGCGCTGCAAGTTCTGACACTCGGCGTGCTGATGTTATCGCCACCAGGAACAGAACCTTCCAGGTGAGGAATCTCAAAGGCACCTCCCTGAGAGGCTCGAAAGGGTGAGCAGTTAAAGCCTTGAGTACAGTGTGCAGATCCCAGGAGGGGAATCTATGTACCGTTGGGGGTGCTAAGTTGCATAGGCCCTTCAGGAATCGACGAAGAAGGAGGTCCCCAGCTATCCTCGTCGCTTCCTCAGGTGGTAAGAACGATGTAATGGCCGCAACCTGTCTCTTGATCGTGTTCGGTCGCAGCCCGGCCTCTATGCCGTCTTGGAGGAACTGGAGGAGCGAAGGTGTCCGTACCTCCCTGAAGTCTAGGGCCTTACGTTTGCACCATCTACGAAATACCCTGAAAGTGTATTCGTATATCCTCTGTGTAGATCCCCGTCTGGAAGCTAGAATGGTGTTCACCACCTGCTGCGAGTAGCCTCTGCCTCTTAGCATCTGCCTCTCAATTTCCAGGCATGAAGCTGAAGCCACATTGGGTCTGGGTGGTGAACCTGCCCTTGTAGGAGTAGGTCTGGACGGTCTGGGAGTGGCAGCGATGTCGAGCTCAGTTCCAGAAGGTCCGGGAACCAGGATCTCCGTGGCCAACGTGGGGCTATTAGGATCACCTCCGCCCGTTCGCGTCGGGCCTTGTTGAGGACCCTCGGTATGAGTTGCCAAGGGGGAAACGCATAAAGGAGACCCTGAGGCCACAGTGTCGTTAGGGCGTCCATTGCCTCTGCCCCCTCCGTGAGGTAACGAGAGAAGAACCGAGGAAGCTTTGCGTTCGCCGGAGACGCAAATAGATCGACCGCCGGGTCTCCCAGTGACTGGGTGACCTCTGCGAACACGTCCGGGTACAGGCTCCATTCCCCCTGATCGATGTCTGTGCGGCTGAGCCAGTCTGCCTTGAGATTGAGTGCTCCTTTGAGGTGCTCTGCTTTCAAGGACAGAAGGTTCTCCTCAGCCCAGGTTAGAAGTCGTGTGGCTTCTGTCATCAGCGGCCAAGACCTGGTTCCTCCTTGTCGATTCACGTGCACTTTCGCCGTGACGTTGTCCATCCTTATCAGGACCGCCTTGTTCCTGATCATGTCTCTGAATGCTAGCAAGGCCAGTCGAATGGCTCGAAGCTCCAGCCAGTTGATGCTGTGTGCCGCCTCCGCCTCTGTCCAGCGTCCTTGTGCCAGGTGAGGACCACAGTGGGCTCCCCAACCCCTGAGGCTGGCATCCGTGGTAATCTGAACGTGGTGCTGGACCCACAGCAGGTGGCTCCTGTGAATTGCTGGGGACAGCCACCAATAGAGCGAGGTTAGGACCTCCCTCGGGGTCCTGACCAGTCGGTGCTTCTTCATTGCAATTTCCTTTTGGAAGGGGAGCAGGAACCACTGCAGCCTTCTGGCGTGAAATCTTGCCCATGGCAGGCAGTCGATGGCTGCTATCATGAGACCTTGTAGATGGGCCAGATGCATTAGATCCACTCTGGTGCCTGATGTTATCCCTCGCGCTGCCATCTGGATTCTTTTGATTCTGTCTGCTGGTAGCGCTACCAGACCCCTGGTGGAATCCACCATTGCCCCCAGGTGCTGGATGGACTGTGAGGGAATCAGGGACTCTTTTCTAAGTTGACCTGGAACCCATGCGCCTCGAGGTCTCTGAGGATTTGCCGGGTCTCTCTCTGGGCTCTCTGAGTTGACGGTGATCGGATCAAGAGGTCATCCCAGTAGGGATAGACATGCAAGCCCGAGCGTCGCCAGTATGCCACCAAGGCGACCATTATCTTTGTGAAGACTCTCGGTGCTGAGGAGAGACCGAAGGGAAGGGCCTTGTACTGGTAATGTCTGTTGTCGTAGAAGAACCGAAGGAACTGGCTATGGTCCTGATGGATTGGGATGTGCAAATATGCATCCTGTAAGTCCAAGGATGTCAGGTAATCCCCTGGTTGGATGGCGTCCAGGATATGGCGCAGTGTTTCCATTCTGAACTTGCGCTTTCGTACGAACTTGTTCAGGCCCTTCAAGTTTAGGACGGCTCGCCATGTTCCGTTCTTCTTTGGAACCAGGAACAGTATGGAGTAGCATCCTTTTCCTCGACGTGATCCTTGCACCTCCTCTATTGCGCCAAGGTGTAGGAGATGTTGGATTGCGCTGGCCATCATGTCGCGCTTTCCCTGATCCGACTGCAGTGGTGTGGGGATGAACCAATGTGGAGGTCTCCGAGAGAACTCTATCCGGTAGCCCTGATGTATGGCCTGTAGGACCCACTTGTCCGAGGTAGAGTTTTCCCATACCCCCACAAAGGCCTGAAGTCTTCCCCCCACCGGGGGGATCCCGTCATTGTTGGGTTTTGTTGGTATTTCTAGTAGGTTGGGACTGGGAGTTCTTTCCCGACGTCCCTTGTTGGCTCCCACGGTGGTATCTACTCTCTCCCCACTTCGGTTTGTTTGGACAAAAGTCCCTTGATCCCGAAGATGTGGATGGCGTGTTAGAGGATCGCTGGGTCCCTGATCCGCGAAAGGAACGGTTCCGTTTTGTATACTTCTTCTCTTCCTTCCTGCGAGCCGAGGCAAGAGTCTTCTTCTTCTTATCCTTGTCCTCTACCAGGACAGGTTCCAGTGAATCTCTGAACAGCTTCTCCCCCAGGAACGGAGACATCACCAGGTTCTGTTTGGATTTGAAGTCGGCGTTCCACGACTTCAGCCATACCTGTCTCCTGGCTGCCACGGCTGCGCTTTGGGCCCTGGCGCAGAATTGGATTGCGTCCAGGGTGCTGTCGGCCAGGAAGGCAGACACCTTCGTCAGCTTATTCAGGTCTTGCCTGATTCTAGTTTGTGACTTGGGGACATCCGCCAGTGTGTCCTTAGACCAGTGAATGGCTGCTCTCGCCATCATAGTGGCCGTGGTTGAGGCCCTAATGGCCAGTGAGATGGCCTCATGTGTGCGCTTGAGGGCCACGTCCATGCGTCTATCCTCTGGGACGTTCAGGGTATCTTCACCATCCTTACAGAAGATCGCAGAAGAAACTAAGGCCGAGACAGGCGCATCGATGAGCAGGATCTGTATTTTATCCATGACCTTCTTCGGAAGTGAGTACAGCTTCTTGACCAGGCTGGGCTGAGGTCTGGCCACCGCTGGTGAGCGCCATTCGTCATATACCATACGCATTAGGGTTGCCGGTACTGGCATCTCCAATGCTGTCGGCTGGGCGTCGGGGAAGAACTCGTCCGAGATCTCTGGTAAATCAGGGTCCACCTGGGCTTGCTGGGCTACTGGAAGCTTGAGACCCAGGGTGAGAACCAGCTTCTTGATGAGGACAGAGAAATCCTCAGCAACGAAGTGGCGCGAGGAGGGGCGCGTGGGGGCAGGAGTCGGGGTCCCTTCCTCCTCCTCTGACAACTCCCCCTCCTCTCTATCCGAGAGGTCAGAGTGGTCAAAGAAACCGCCTGTAGAGGAGTAGAGAGAGACTGCGTCCTCGTCCCTATGGGTGTCATTGGGCTCCCCTAGCCTGGGGCGTTTTGGGGGAAGTGTAGGCTGTGATACCCCGTCCGCCCATTGCCCATCCTCATCGTCGCTGATGGGTCTGGCCTCTTGCGCAATGGGAATTGCGCACCCAGTGCCCTGGCCTGATGTGGAGGCCTGGGCGACGATCCTTCCCCCGTCCCCCGGGGCCACCCGGGGTGGGGGCTTTTTGGCTTTGCCCTTATCCTTGCCATTGCCCTTGCCCCCCCTGTGGGTTCCTAGACCCCTGTTCCGCTGGGGGGACATGCCCGCTCGGGTTCCCCATGACTAGGGGTAGTGGGGGGGACGCAAGGGGTCCCGTTGTAGGGAAGCCCCCAGTCCCCCCGGTGCTAGGGACCTCTGCCTCCTCTGGAGAGCCCAGTGCGGACGTGATCCAGCGCGCGGCCTCCATCGCAAGGGCCTGCCTCAGCCAGGCCCGCATCACCGTAGTGGTCCCCTCGGATCCCAGCGCTGCCTCCCCCCGGTTCTCCCCACTCACGGTTACCGCCACGCGCGGTTCCGAGGTCTCCGCGTCCTCCTCCTCGCTGAGGTCCTGGGCCGCGGGGTCACCAGGGTCTGCCGCCGCTGCCGTGGCTGATCCCTCCTCGCCCGAGAGGTCGGGATCGCCCAGGTCCACCACTGCCGCTGCTGCGGCTGCCGCCTACTCACTGGAGTGGCTGGGGGCGGGAAGGCCTGCCTGCGCTGCCGCGGTCGTCTCCCCGGCGCTGGGGAAGGTCCGCTCCTCCTCCTCCGCCTGGGAGGGCTGCTGGGCAGGCTGGCCGCTCGGTCCCTTAACGCGCCCGTTCGGGTGGAGCAGGACCAGGTCGCAGCTGGCAGCGGCCAAGACGGGGGTCTTCTCCCCCTTTTTTGGCCTCTTCCTGCTGCCGCTGCTTGCTGGGGCTGCCTTTCTCTTGCCGCTCTGAGCGGCAGGAGCTGGGAGCCCTTTCCTCCTGGTGGAGGAAGCCTGGGCAGCAGCGAGGCTGCTGCCAGGCTGGCCTCTTCTGGCCCTCTCGCCACCGATGATCGCGGCGATAATAGCATCCACCTCTTCAGAGGTGGACAAAAAACTTCCTCCTTCCACCTGGCCTGGAGACCCCATGGTAAGTAATTTTATTATTGTTGTTGTTGTTGTTGTTGATTATTATTATTATTATTGATTTTGGGGGGGGTCAGCCAAAATGGCTCTGATCACGTGGAGGGAGGGAGAGAACAAAGAAAAATGTCCTACCAGGAGCATAGGCAGGAAACAGACTGACCAGCCGGGGGGTCGTCCCTCTCAGATGACCTCACCAGTGGGCAGTGCCAAAGGTCTCTCTTTTCCTGCCTACTAGGAGCAAGTGGGGAGGGACAACCCCAAGCATGACGGATGCTCTGGAGCCCTCCCCACTGGGAAAGGTATGGCCTCTGTGTAAAATTCAGGGAAGCGGTTCAGTAAGGAACAGAAGAGCTGTGCAGAGGGATAAACTGGTGAAGTGTGCATGCAGGGAAGCAGTGTCAGAAGTGTAAAAAGTGAGCCAGATTGTCAGACCAATGTCTATTGCTCAATTGCTTATCCTACCATGTATGTGGAAGTAATATTAAGCTTACTCAGTAGAATAAGGAACACTCCCAGCACTTAAATACACTTTCAGTGCATTCTTAGTTCTTGAGTATCTTTTAGTAGAATCCTCCTGGCTAATAGAAACTATCTTTACCTATGACGATCAATATATAGACCCTGTAATTGACCCAGTACAGACATGCAGAACCTCCATCTTGTAGGCTACATTGAACCTGCCAGGCTGACCCATCTGGTTCTGGCCCTTTCTTCGAGACCTCTGCTTCCTGCTTGCCTAGCCCTCAGAAGAAGGAATGGACAGGAAGAGTGGCTGATCTGTGGTCTGAAGGCTACAACAGATGACTTCTCTCTCCTCCCTCCATCCTGCTGACCCAGAAATGAAATTGATCATTACTCAGCCAACATCTTGAGGAGCAACTCTTAAGGCACTGTCTGAATCCTTTCACTCCACCAAATCCCAGTATGGACAGTAAGTGCCAGGCAAAAAGGCCGCATACTTGGCTGGCACCCTCAGATAATATCGAAATATGTTTAGAAGGCTGTACAGTTCATATTGTATGAAATATGCTGGTTCAGTCTGTTGAGATCATCTATGAAAATGAAAAACTAATGGCCATGACACTGGCTACAGACTAAATTCACATTACTAGTGTACTGTAGTGCTAAAAAGCAGAGTGAAAATAAAACAACACATTGCCTTGAATCATGCCTTCTGCATGTAGAATCTCATGCTGCTTTTCCCCCAATCACTATCTCCCATGCAGAGACTTTTTTCCTGCTATATTAACAGCTGCAATTTTTTCTGCTACATTACCTTACTGCTTAACTCCTTTTCATTCTTAAAGCAACATCATGGGATTTGTTCACTGCTTGAAAGCCTTCTGCATAAACAATCCCAATTCCAGAGAATCACTGTGTGTAGACCTACCTTCAATGGCAATGAGCCACACCCTGCTTTGTCCTGAGGTGAGAGGCCCTGCCTCTCTGTATTCTGATTGGTCACTGTGAGGACTATGTGAGTGCCTGTGGAATCTGTGATAAGGGTAGGGGCAGGGGCTCCCTTGATGAGGTCACTGAAGCCTCCACCTTGCTGGCCAAGAAAAAAATTTGAGGTCTGGCACAATGGCTCGGTCTCGGCAGCTGGCACCTCCTGCTTCACCATCACTGCTTTTTTTGGCACTGAGCTTGTATCTGAGGTGTCCATTTGGCTTGTGGTCTGTGTGGATTTTAATTGGTCAGTTTGGCAGTTAGACTGCCCCATGGATTGGCAACTCACAAAGCCTTTTTCACTCTTAACGTGGGTACCAAACACAGATGGCTCAGGGACTGCAGCTGTGCCCTCTTCCACAACAGTCACTGCTGAGAGTGGCTGCTGAGACCGCTTTTCTCTTTCCAGCTGCAGCTTCAGCATCTCCACCAGCTGCTGCTTCTGTTTCAGCATGCGTGTGAGCTCCTCAATCTGTTTATCTTTCTCCTGAAGCATCTGGTCTTTATCCTGGACCTCCATGTCTTGTTTGCTGCTGTTGCTGCTAATACAGGACTCTGCCCTTGACACCGGATTTGCACTACAAGTGCTGCTTTTGGAGCTCTCTTCCTTCACCAAAAATTGCATCGGTGAAGCTTGCAAGGTGAGCTGAGTCAGAGGAGAAGTCACCATTTCCCCAAAGGCATCCCCAGTGGTCGAATTCTCATCCCCAGCACTCATCAGTGAGCGCTCAGAGGGGGTGGGCGACACAGGAGGAGTTGAGCCTGTGCTACCAAACTTCATCACACCATTGCCGCTGACTGTGGCCACGACAACCTCTGCAGAAGTAATGCCTGTACTAACCAGCGCAGGCCCTGTACTCAGCCTGGAAGCTGGGAAAGCTACCACCACTTCAGCAGCTTTTGGGAGAATTGCTGTATTGGGCTTTGGAGCAGTGACTGCTCGGCCAGCTGTACCATTCTGCTCTTGATAAGCCTTGAGCCGCTCAATTAGATCAGTCTTGGTACCTGACACAGGGAGTGCCCTCAACTTCAACTCCTGCTTCAGCTCTGCCACCTAAACATAAAAAGTGAAAATTAAAGGAAAAGCTAAATTAGCTACGACAATCCTGTTTACAAAAACTATTTCAGCTTACAAGAAAAGGCCAAACCCCCAAACCTGGAGGATAATGTTCTCCAATTCTAACCAGCTCCCTGACAGCAATATAGTATTCAACACATGCCACTGATCAACTCCAGAGTTCCACTCTCAAAGCAGGGGCGGGGGAAAACATTTTCAACCATTTATTCTTATCACCAACACCAAGGGCACCAATTACAGTGGTAATAACTTTATGTATCATCTTGATGAATATGCTCTCAGCAACTCATGCATTTCAAAAGTTATATCCCAACTTTCTTTACCAAAAACAAAAATCCAAGGTAACTGTCAACAAGTTCTTTGTTACCTTCATGTCATCAAGATTTGCAGGGAGAGCTCCTGGCTTGGACATCGGAGCATTGCTGTTTTGTCGCATCAACCCATTAGAGCTGGAAGAAACAGAAGAGGTGCTGCTACCAGTAGCTGAGAGACTACGCATAGGCGGAGCATTACTGCCATTCAGCTGCTCTCCTGGAGGTCTGAAGGGGGAAAGAATGTGGGAACTAAATATCTGGTAGCACAAAAGATCCATAACCTACTCATCGCCACTGCTACTGAGAAAACTAGAAGACACTTTTATAGCCTCTTGTAAAGTGGCCAGTCGCCTAACTGCAAGATTCAGCACAATACAAATGGTTGCTCCTGGTTCAGTGGCTGCCAGGGAATCTCATTTTGGCAGCCTCACTGAGTGTGCTCACCAACTGCACTTTTTGTTCTGCTTCATTAGGCGCATCAATCATATTGGTTGTTGTTAAAATATTGCCTATAGGTTCACATCACAAATCTGTTACAAAATGAAATAGGAAGCTATATGCTGAATTCATGTGAGATGAATAATGGTGAAAAAGCCAATTCTACACTTCTGTTAGAAGAAGAGCGGGGGTGGGCAGTGCTCGGAAGATTTCTCACAAAATCATACTGTCAAGCATTCTTTAAATGCTAACCTGCTATTAACACTAAACTCTGGCTTAACTTGACAAACTCCTGCCTGCCACATTCACAAAGCAGACTAATTCTGAAATTTATGCACCAGCCCAAGTCAACATATGAGTGAGCTTTCCTGAAATCGAGAGGATTGTCAAATGCTGCTGCAACTCCCATTATTTGATGGAGTAGGTTCTGCTGATACAAGACTTCTGTGAAGTGGTGGGGGGGACAAGAAGCAACCCATACTTTGGTGGAGCTGGTAGGATGGTTTGATAGTTGTAGTGCTGTTGCTGCTGCTGATTAAGGATCTGGAGCTGCAAAAAGAGCTGTTGTTGCTGCAGGATTTTGGCGTAAGATGAATCCATGGGAGGAGCTCCTTTGTCCTGCTTTTGGTCCGGTGGAATATATTGGTGATATTTCAGCTTCTTGACTTTTGGTTTCGGCTCCTTGGATTTTTTGCTACGCTGGGACTTCTCACATGACTTGGACTGGCTTTGCTATATGAAGTAAAAAACAGGTGACTCAAGATGGAGTGGCTAGATGTTAAGAATAAAAAGCTCAAATGAAGAAACAATAACAACTTGCTTCTGCATCTTCTATATGGTTTATTCAGTTACTGTGATGTTTGCCAATTAAGGTTTAGATACAAGTCACACAGAGAAAAGCAGCTAACATTTCAGTAATGTACTTCTCTACAACAAAACATATGTCAATTGTATAAGCATACAAAAATGCTGTTCTGACACCAATACTCGACTGCTTGATAATAGAAAATATTTTAGCAGTTCTCCAAAATTTTTAGCACTTATGCAAGATACGGAATCTATGTATTGCACTGAGCCTCTGCCACCAAGCAGTTGAGTTTTGGCATTCTTGTTTGGCATTGCATCATGGCCAAACATTAACAGCTGCCCATAGCCATTATAGGTTTCATTTGTATTAGTGAACTTGTAAGATACTTTTGGCACTTACTTAGCAGTTTGAGGCTGGGGGGAAAATATGAAGGCTGAGAATGGACTGGGGAAGTAAATCTCTGTTGCTCTGTTAGTAACCCACTTGCACAGTTTTCACAGCTATTGGAGGAGGGATGAGTCATATTTGCACACTTTGATTTTCTGTTTGCTTCTACACTATATAACCCTTTGAAGTCCATCTTCCATCAGCTTCAGCCTGGAGTGAGTGCACCCCAACTGAGGTGCCCCATATATTCAATGGTGGGGACTGTATTTGATTGCTGCCTGAGGGACAGTCTGAATAGAATGTATTTGGAGGCCCAATTCTATCATTGGCTATGAGTGGATGCTGAAATCTATCAGGAGAAGTGTTGGAATGGTTCTTTGCTCTGTACTGCTGCATCATTTACCATCAAGAAAGCTTATACAATAGCAGCAATGTATGTCAGTGTCCATGTTTGGTACCAAAATAACTCTTGGGGAGGCCTGGAATTACAACCAGTTCCTGAACATGAACCATTGGTGTTCTCTTGGTTCCAGAGTACAAAGAAATAAACTGACTGCTGTAGCACAGAAAAGATTTATATACATCCTGATGGTTAGTCCCCACTAGAGTAGACCCATTCAAACAAGTGTTGAATGGTGAGTCAATACATAGATAAATTCCACTGATTCAATGGATTTACTCTAATGAGCATTAAAATAAGATTTAGGTCTCTGTCTCCAACTGTGGATTATTTGAGGAAGAATTTTCTAGCTTTCACCACAACTCTATTGTCACCTAATCAGCTGCCTGATACTAGGTATTATGAACAGGTTACTCATATTCATAGGGTTTATCTTAATGAACTGCTTTTTAAATGAGGTCAATAGTCAAAGGGGGACTAAGCTACCCAATAGTCAAAGGGGGACTAAGCCACCCATTCTTAAAACATATTCATAATAGGATGGATTCCTTTTCTGCGATCAGTGTTTAATCCCAGCATAAATGGTACCTTTATAAGAGTTGGAAGTGGTTTGGCAGCAGGGGTAACAATTCCATTTGCGAGATTAGGAGGCACCGGAGGTGGTGGCGGTGGCAGGGGGGTGAGTGGCTGTTCAGACAGGAAAGGTGTCTCACTGGAGTCTGTACTGATTTTCAACTGACAGACAACCTACAAAAGTAAATATTAAACACACAGGCCCATTTACACATCTATGTTTCTTACTCTTCCCCTTTCAACTACAGAGATGTAACTTTATGAAGATAGAGCATAAAGGCTGCATGTCATCTGTCTCAAATGTTTCTTCCTTATTTTCACTTTTGTTTCCCAGCTGCAGCTGCACACAGAAAAAGTACAGTACTCTCGGGAGACCCAGTCCCTGGCATCAACTCCAACAGAATCCCACAAATATGTTTATCACTTGAGTTTCCTAGTCATTTCTCTACCATAAAGTATATTAACTTAAAAGGTTTTTATTAACACTATTTCAAGGTTCAAGTATTAAGTGTTTTTCCTGAAAATCACTACAAATACCCTTGCGATTCCCTATCTTATTGAGAGCTTCTCCACTCCCTTTTCTCCATTGAAAGGCACCTCTGTTGTCGGAGTACAGAAAGATCACAGGGTTTAACAAGAGCCAACACTTCACATTCTCACCTGAGCAGGGGAAGCCACTGTGGTGGCAGAAAGTGACTCGCCAACTCGTGCTTCCATTGGGGATGGCACAGATCCCTGGGATTCATGGCTGGCTGGCTGTTCTGGAGACAGGGCATCACTGCTGTCCTCATCAAAGGAAGAATTATCAGCTACCTTTGGATAGTTCACTTGACCTACTGAAAACAGTAAATGCAAGGTCATCTCCTAAACAATAGATGGTATAACTCAATCATAGCAAGTGTAAGATACTTCTGGCCTTTGCTTAAGCAAGAAAACTGGAGACAAGTATTAGACATTTCCTTTGCAAAATATTTTTATCATCAACACCATTGCTACCAATAAGGAATGGGAGTGAAGCCTAAAAAGAATGTCCCTCCTATATCTCTCTGCAGGAAAATGCAAAAGAAACTGGAGCAAGATTTGTGGTATTCTCAGTTCGGAAGGCCAGACTCTGAATAGAAAAAGGAAGCATTGGCAATATTTTACCTTTTTTTTTAAAGTAAAACAATCATAATAGCTGTCAATGGCAAGCGTGGAAATGGAATTATTTCCTTAGAATTCAGAACAGCATACAAAAGGCAATCAGAAAGATTCCTTCAGAACTACCAATATTTGGCACCCGTCCCAGGCATTCTTTATACTAGCAATCACAACTCAGAAGTAACTGACAGCTCTACATTAGCTGTGAGGCTTCACTGCAATTAGTACTTGTGGCTTCCACCTACATCTATTCTAAATATGTATCCTTAAGAAAAAGCTTCATATATTTCCTTAAAATAATTTTCTTATGAAAAGAAGCCAGGGAACAAAAAGACCTCACTTCCATTTTTATTGATGGAACATGAAAAGAACGTTCCAGTCATACTAGAGGAGCAGGAAGAACGCAGACTATGACAGGAGATAAGTAACCTACACTAAGAATTCCTTTGTCCCAGGCTCAGTTGTGCCATTCCTTACCCGAATCCCCAAGAATGTTTATGTTGTCCTATTCAAAACTACTTCCCATTATTTTTTTCCCTGAAGGCTGAAATAGCAGAAGAGACTGCCAAATAAAGGCGGGGAAATGATCAGCTACTTAGACGTGCAATAGCTATTCCTCCATCTTTCTTCTTGGCCAAAGAGTGGCACTTGCAGACTACACATCTCCTTCACCTTTATTCTGAAGAGTCCAAATGTCTACTTTTTTTTCCCATTGGCTCAGTGCTGTTTATCCCCCCCCCCAATTCTCCATTAGAGGTGGAAAGACAGAACAAACATATTGAGGGGAAATACCTACTTTACAACAGCTCTCCAATTTTATGTACCTTGGCTTTTAAGTCATTAGGATTTTGCCATAGATCTGCATGGCCAAGCAAGTTGAGTGCCTCAGAATTCTAACTGAAGCAATTATATTGGCTAGATAGGAAAGCCATGTGCAATTGTCATCCTTAGCCTCAACAAAGGATGCATGAGTAGCTGCTGTTCCCCATACATATGGACTTCCCCCTGTCATCAGCCTTACCTATGATCGCTTCCTTCAGGCTAGATTCAACAGGCAGAATGTTCTTTTCTACCAACTCCATAGGACCTGGGCGCTGAGCAATCTTTTCATTAAGATCATCAGCCAGTCTGGCCCGCTTCAATTTCAGCTGCTTAGCCTGAAGGGAAGGTTCAGCAGAGGTTTCTGCTCGGGAAAACAGTTAAAATATGGTCACTTCTCAGTCTCATGAGCTTTACAAAAAATTGGAGAAAGCTTACCTTTGTAAAGTAAAAAAGAATACTATTTCACCAGAACATCAGTCTATACAATACATAAAGGTGAAGTAAGTTTGGAGGTGCCTTAAGTCAGAGTGAACTACTTAAATCTCAAGTGGCACATACAAAAGAATTTCACATTTATTGTGACTTGTGCATTGTCTCTGAATTCTGACAATGTCATAAGAGTTTATGAAGAGACTTGCTGAATCAGTCCAAATATGTAAAAGGGCATTATGAGACCAGACTCACCCTTGCAAAAATCATGCTAATTATTTTTCTATATGCCTGATAAATTCATTTTTACACCACCACCAGTTTACAGATTGAACTGATATAGAACAAAACACATATCAAGTTAACTGGCTTGCAGTTTCCTAGATGCCTTTCAGATTTCTCTTTTTAAACTGGCACTACATCAGACACTTCTCAGTCTCTTGTCAGAGGTTCTTGGATGGATACCACTTGGATCTGATATTCATCTTCAATTTATCCATACAGCTTAGAACTATCTCGGACTTCCGGTGGGAGGCGGTGGACAAAGGACACGCTACAACGGTGCTCCGTATGTAGTAGTCCTACAAACGCTGCAAACAGAGTATAACTCTGCAGTTCTCCAGCTTGGGAAAGCAGGAGACAAGTGGGGCTTGCACGAAGTCTCTCCTAGTTGTCTCTAGTCTGGGTCTCTTTTTTGTTTTTCTGACCCAGGGGAAGAGACTAACGGAGAAGTCAAGGAGCAGCCAGTGCAGCGTGAGTTTGCCAGATAAGGCAGTAGTCCAGAGCGCCTCCTACTTACAAGCAGACCGTGAAGAGATTAAGGATTGGAAACTCATCTCAGGGAGGTCGGCATTTCCTTCACATAATTTTTCTCATTGAATGTGAAGAAACATGGTTTTTGTGTTGCTTTTTTATTTTTTATTTTTTTTGTCCTTATTGAATTGAATTGAAACGGAAGCGGAAGTGGAGGTGGCGTGTAGAAGATATGAAAAAGCGGGGAAGCTGAAAGAAGAAAGAGAGAAAGAGAGAAAGGAGAAGCTGGCGGAGCGTTAGGGTGAAGGCGGAAACCGAGAGGCCGAGCGCGGAGGGAAGAGGAGACCGGAGACTGGAGGAGCCGCAGTGTGGTGAGCGGAGAGGAGAGAAAGGCGAAGCCAGCGGAGCGTTGGGGTGAAAGACGGAGGCTGAGAGTGGAGGGAGAAAGGAGGCCGAGAGTGGAGGGAGGAAGGAGACTGGAGGAGCGCTAGGGTGGTGAGCGGACAGGAGAGAAAGGCGAAGCCGGCGGAGAGCCGGGGCGAAAGGTGGAGAAAGGCGAACCTGGCGGAGTGTTGGGGTGAAAGGTGGAGGCCGAGAACGGAGGGCGGTGAGTGGAGAGGAGAGAAAGGCGAAGCCGGCGGAGCGTTGGGGTGAAAGGCGGAAGCCGAGAGCAGAGGAAGGAAGGAGACCGGAGGAGTGCCAGGGTGGTGAGTGGAGAGGAGAGAAAGGCAAAGCCGGCGGAGCATCGGGGCGAAAGGTGGAGGCCGAGAGCGGAGGGTGGTGAGTGGAGAGGAGAGAAAGGCGAAGCCGGCAGAGGATTGGGGTGAAAGGCGGAGGCCGAGAGCAGAGGAAGGAAGGAGACCAGAGGAGCGCCAGGGTGGTGACTGGAGAGGAGAGAAAGGCGAAGCTGACGGAGCGTCGGGGCGAAAGGTGGAGGCCGAGAGCGGAGGGAAGAAGGAGACCGGAGGAGCTGCAGTGTGGTGAGCGGAGAGGAGAGAAAGGCGAAGCCGGCGGAGTGTCGGGGTGAAAGACGGAGGCTGAGAGTGGAGGGAGAAAGGAGACTGGAGGAGCGTCAGGGTGGTGAAAGAAGAAGAGAAAAGGCGAAGCCAGCAGAGTGTTGGGGCGAAAGACGGAGGCTGAGAGTGGAGGGAGGAAAGAGTCTAGAGGAGCGTCAAGGTGGTGAGCGGAGAGGAGAGAAAGGCGAGGCTGGTAGAACGTTGGGGTGAAAGGTGGAGGCCGAGAGCAGAGGGAAGAAGGAAACCGGAGGTGGGTGGGGACGAAAGTTGGAAGTGGGGAGCGGAGAGAGGAAGGTGAGATTGGAGAAGAAAGAAGACAGAAGAAGAAAGAAGAAGAGAAGGGAGGAAGACAGGAAGGAGAGAAGCATATGAGAAGAATTAGGAGACTAATACCGAGAAATAGAGATTAGTATTGTAACTACTGCAATTTGAAGTGTGAATAGAAATTCTTGATATAAGAGTATGAATATAATCTGGCAGAAGTGGGAGGAATAGTCTGGTGGAAGATATAGGGGTCTACAATAATAACTGAGATTTAGAAGGGAAAATAGAGTATTAAATGAGTAAAGGATTTATGTTGTCAACTCCAACAATAAGGGAGCGTTTGAGCTGATTGGGATAGATTGGTTGTAAACAAAACTAAAACTATAAGATTCACAAAGAAAGTTAAAGATAATTAAGAGAGGATTTATATATAGTGAATAATAATACTCTATCATACATTATTAGTTATAAAGTTTATAAGGGGCGACTGCTGAACTGCTTATGGGACAGTAGAGTGCTCCAGGAAGAGCGGTAGTACATAACAGTAGAATCTCTCTATTGGGAAGCAGAATTGATGTATCAATATTAACAGAAGTAATATAACCTACCTAGAGCATAACTAATAAGATTGCTTAGCCTACATACTGTTTAGTATACTCTAACGCATTAAATTAATTGGTTGATTATTGTAGTTAAAACATTAGCGGATACTAAGTTTGCTGGATATTGCTGTAACGCTAATTCACTCTGAGGGGTGGGGTAGATAGATGGCTACAGGTTTGCGTCCTAGAGCATACACAACAACGCAAACAGTAATATCTAGAAGAGGATCAATAGAAATGCCACCCAAACAGGAAGTTAGTACACAAATACTGGAAGAATTGAGATCATTTAAGAATGAGATGCGGGAAGAAATTCGTGCTTTGAGAAAAGATGAAGACAGATTTTGGAAAATTAGAAAAAAGGCTAGATAAGATGACAGCAGAGATAAAAGATATTAAAGCAAACATAGACTCGCTGACGAGTAGAACAACAAATCTGGAGATTAAAACAGATACAGTGGGAAGAGATATAGACAGAATAAGAAATGTAAACTTAATGCAAGAACTAAGATATAGAGAAAGATGTTTAAAATTAAGGGGAGTTGTAGAAAAGACATATGAAAATTTACATGAACGTCTAACCCCAGTCTTGGCGAAGTTTATGGGAATAACTGAAACACAAATGGAGCAAGAGATAGACAAAATGTTTCATGTAAATTCGGTAATAGCTAAAGAGAAAAATCTACCTCGCGACGTTGTAGTTGCATTTACGAGAGCAAAGATGAGGGATAGTTTAATACAAAAAAGTTATGCAGAAAAGTTGAAAATGGATGAGAAAGAAATACAAATATATAAGGATATGCCAGTGGAGATCTCAAAGAAAAGACAGGAGTATAGGATGCTTACGCAAAAACTAAACAACTTGGGAGTGAATTATAGGTGGGAAAGAGTAGAAGGAGTTTCATTTATATACCAACAAAAAAGGTATAAAATAACATCAATAGAAAAAGCAAATGATTTTTTAAAAAGATTAAAAGAGGAGGAACAAAAATATGAAGAGAGAAAAAGAAAATGGAAAAAGAAGAAACAAGAAGAGAGAACAGCAGAGAAAGAAGGGAGACTCCATAGTGACGAAGAGATAGATAAAAATATGGAGGCAGAAAAGGAGCAAGAACAAGAAATGTCCTCAGTAGAAGGGAACGCAGACGATGGAGAAAAACAGAGTACTGATGAAGAAGAAGAGGGGGAAGCAGACCTAGATGAACAAGAATGATACCATCTATTATATCCTGGAATGTTAAGGGGTTGAACACCCCTGTAAAAAGGCATAAGACATATCGTTACTTAGAGAAAATAAAACCGACTATCACTTGCTTACAAGAGACGAGAATTTGTAAACAAGATAAGAAACTGTTAGAAAATCCGAAGTTAGGGCAGGTTTTTGTGTCATTGTCAAATAAAAAGAAAAAAGGGGTGGTGATTTATGTGAATAAAAAATACGCTGCCAGAAAGGTCTTAAACGATGAGGAGGGTCACTACTTAGGAGTGGAAATAAAATTGGAAAATCTCAAATTAGTAGTGATAGCAATATACGCGCCCTTGGAAAGGAAAAGTCAATTCTATAAAAAACTACAAATGGATATGGCAAAGTTGGGGAAAGAAGTTATTCTCTTGGCGGGAGACTTCAATGGTGTGCTGAACAGAAACAGAGACAGGGCAATTAGCGATAGGAAGAGAGGGGCTGAAGGTAAATTACCAAATGTGTGTAATAATATAATGGAGGAGTTCAACCTAATAGATGTCTGGACTGAAAAATATGGAAACAAAAAAGGATATACCTTTTTCTCAGATGTGTATAAAACCATGTCCAGAATAGATATGTTCTGGACATCAATACCCCTGATACCAAAGATTAAAAAGATGGAAATCCTCCCAAAAATCATCTCAGACCATAATCCAATTAAACTAAATCTTAACATCTTGAAATCTGAGTATGTTTGGAGATTAAATGAATACATACTAAAAGATGAAGAATTTATTGGAAAGGTTAAAAAGGAAATCAATTTTTTCTTTGAAGTGAACAACACAGAAGAACTAAAAAAGAAAACAATTTGGGACGCATTTAAGGCCACTATAAGAGGTCTGTTCATACAGAGAGGAGCAGAGATAAAAAAAGGAAAGAAAAGAAAAAGAAAATAAGCTTTATCAAGAATTAAAGATTAAAGAACAGGAATTAAATCAACAACCTAATAGTAAGAATATTCAAAATGAGATAAAATTCTTACAAAAAGAGCTTAACGCGATGTTATTAGAAGAGGTAGGAAATAAACTTCAAAGAATAAAGCAAAGACATTTTGAACAAGCTAACAAAGTGGGGAGATGGCTATCATATAAGCTTAGGAAAGAAAATGAAAGGAAGACGATTACGGAAATTGAACATGAAGGAGGGTTACTCACAAACCAAGAAGATATTGAGAAAGTGTTCCATTCTTACTATACAAAACTATATAAAGAACAAGGCAAAGAAGAAAATCAGATAGAATTAGAAAAGTATATAGAAGACAACATGTTTGCTGAAATCCCCCAAGATCAAAGAACTCGCCTCTCAGAACCATTTACAAAAGAAGAAGTCTCAATAGCTATAAAACAACTTAAAACAGGAAAGTCACCTGGACCAGATGGCTTCACGGCGTCTTTCTACAAGATATTTGAGGAGGAAATAATTAACAACTTTCTTCATACAATCAATTAAATAGAGGTAGAACGAGTCCCAGAAACATGGAATACAGCTCACATTACGGTAATCCCGAAAGAAGGGAAAGATACAAAAGATGTTAAGAATTATCACCCAATCTCCCTGTTATGCGTAGACTATAAAATTTACACTACAATATTAGCTAACAGAATTAAACCAATATTAACAGAGATGATACATCCAGATCAAAATGGATTTCTACCGGGCAGGTCAATTTCAGACAACATTAGAATAGTTATCAACGCCCTTGAGTACTACGAAAGAAACAATGAGAAAAAAGCTGCATTTATTTTTGCGGACGCAGAAAAGGCCTTTGATAGTGTTAGATGGACATTTCTAATACAGGTACTTAAGAAACTGGGCATAGGCCAATTTATGATAAACAACTTTACAAAAATTTATGATAAACAAGAGGCCTTTATCAAAATCAACGGGAACTTAACAAAATCAATACTTATTCAGAAAGGAACCCGTCAGGGGTGCCCCTTATCACCGCTACTCTTTATAGTTACATTAGAGACTCTCCTCCATAAGATCCGTATGGAAGGGGAAATACCGGGTTTGAGAAGCCTGGATCAGGAATATAAAATTCAGGCTTACGCGGATGATTTGGCACTAATTCTAGAAAGCCCGGAAAAGAATATCAAAAAGCTATTAGAAACAATGGAAATATTTGGTAGTTTTTCCAGATTTAAAATGAATAAAGAAAAGACGATGATTATAACAAAGAACATGTCAAAAAAAGAAGAACAACTGGGAAAAATAGCAGGATGTAAGATGGTGAAAAAAGCAAAGTACTTAGGGATCTGGGTAACCAACAGAAATATGGATTTAGTAGAAAATAATTATAACAAGGTGTGGGGAGTGATAAAATCAGATATGAAGAAATGGGAGAAACTAAATCTAACATTGTTAGGCAGAGTAGCGGCAGTAAAGATGTTGATATTACGCAGAATTCTATGTATTTTTCAGGCAATCCCGATCTTAACTAATGATAAATTACTGAAAAATGGACAAAAGATTTAAGAGAATTTATATGGAGGGGTCGGAAAGCAAGAATTAAGTGGACAACCATGATTGATAGAAAGGAGAGAGGTGGCCTGGCGGTTCCGGATATGCAAACTTACTACATGGCTAGTAGTATGATATGGGCGAGTGAATGGATAAAATTAAGAAACAAGAGATTACAGTTGTCCCTTGACATTCGCGGGGGTTAGGTTCCACGGACCCCCGCGAATGTCAAACAACCGCGAATATTGATTGCCCTGCCCCCACCCTCCCCAGGCCTTCACGGAGCCTTCCAAAGCTCCGTGAAGGCCTCTGCAAACCTCACCCCTCCCTCCCTGGGGCCTTCACGGAGCCTTCCAAGGCTCCGTGAAGGCCTCCGCGGACTCCCCCCACCCTAACCAGGCCTTCACGGAGCCTTCCAAGGCTCCGTGAAGGCCTCCCCCCATCCTCCCCCATCCCTCCCCGGGGCCTCCCCCTCCCTCCCCAGGCCTTCACGGAGCCTTCCAAGGCTCCATGAAGGCCTCCCCCTACCCTCCACCCTCCCTCCCCGGGGCCTTCACGGAGCCTTCCAAGGCTCCGTGAAGGCCTCCGCAGCCTCCCCCCACCCTCCCCAGGCCTTAACGGAGCCTTCCAAGGCTCCATGAAGGCCTCCCCCCATCCTCCCCCCTCCCTCCCCGGGGCCTCCCCCCACCCTCCCAAGGCCTTCACGGAGCCTTCCAAGGCTCCGTGAAGGCCTCCCCCCAACCTCCATCCTCCCTCCCTGGGGCCTTCACGGAGCCTTGAAAGGCTCCGTGAAGGCCTCCGCGGCAGCCTCCGCGGCCTCCCCCCACCCGCCCCAGGCCTTCACGGGGCCTCTGGAGGGTCTCCAAAGGCCCCGTGAACGCCTCCCCGGCCCTCCCCGCTCCTTCCCAGGGCTTTCAAGGGGCCTCCGGAGGCCCCTTTTTGCGGTTTTGGGGGGCCCGGGGGGGCCCTCACAAAACCGCGAATAATTAAAACCGCGAATGCTGAGTTCGCGAATGTGGAGGGGCAACTGTATTAACTATTGAAGGAGACGGGCTAAGATTTGGTTGGCACGCGTATGTGTGGTATGAGAAGGAAAAAGTGCATAAGGATTTCAATAACAACATAGTGAGAAGGGCAATACTAAGGATATGGCAGAAGGTAAAGCAAAAATACTACAGTAAGATGCCAAAATGGATCTCGCCGCAAGAGGCCTTCACAAGAAGATGGACCAATACAAATAGATGGCTACAGTATGACGATCTATGTAACTGGAAGGAGGACAACACTCATGAATTTAAAACCATGGAAGAGATAGTAGAAGGAGGGTGGCATATTTATTGGTTGGCTTATCGACAGTTATATAGTAGGTACAAAGAAGACAAAAAAGTATATGAATTTGATTTGGAGGGAAGTGAGTTAGATAAAATAATCTGGAAGGGGAAAAAAAAGAGAATATCGAAGTTCTATAATATATTGCTACAAAGGAAGTTAGAATCGGAGGTGGTTAAAAATGTAATGGTAAAATGGGCAAGAGACATAGGAGAGAACATCACATTGGCAGAGTGGGAAGAGGCATGGTTGAAAACTAACAAATTTACAGCCTGTCAAGACTTAAAAGAAAACTATGTTAAAGTGTTCAATAGGTGGTACTTAACACCATCAAAAATTTGTAAAATTTATAAGCTGAAAGACAATAGATGCTGGAGGTGTGCTAAAGAAGTAGGCTCTATGTATCATCTATGGTGGAATTGCCCGGTAGTTAGGAAATTCTGGCAAAAGATACATACACTAATTCAAAAAATGCTAAGCACTCAATTTAGTATGGATCCAAAACTATACTTATTGAACATCACCTCTGTATTACCAAAGCAGATAGAAAAGGGAAATTGGAGAGTGTTGTTATACTTAATTACTGCAGCCAGAATATATATTGCATCTAAATGGAAAAGAAGTGAACAGTTACAGATAGATGATTGGCTTTATAAAGTGATAGACATGAAAAATAATGATGTGTTGACACATATTTTGAACAGGAAAAATACGACTAAGGTAGAAGAGGAGTGGCGACCATTACTTAATGTCTGTAAAAGAAGGTGGAATATAGGGAAAAGTACTTGAGATTTAAATACATAAAACAAATATGAAAGGAACTATAGGTGAATAATAATAAGGACAAGACTGATATAAGGGATGAAGTTCAGGAACATCAATGGGAACAGTAAACGTTAAAGGGAATATGGTTGGGGAGAAGTAAGAGATTGACAATTTTGGATAAACTCCACTAAAGTCAAATGAAAGTAAGTTAAAGAAGGAACATTAGAAGAGAACGATAAAGGAAGTACCTGAGATGGATTTACGGGGGAAGTAAATTATGTAAATATATAAAGAAAAAGAAAATGTGTTTGAAAATGTGTTTGAAAATAGAGAAGGTTCTTGACAAGTGGGATCAGGAAACATTAATGAAATAATATAAATATTATAATATTAATGATACAGGAATTTAGAAGTGGAGGAAGATTAAGAGGACTTTTATTTTATTACATATTTTTTGTGGATTAAGCATAATGTATGTACGTTTTGTGTGTGTGTTTAATAAAAATATTAATAACAAAAGATGATGGATATTATAGTCCAATGACATCCTATTCCACATGTTAAAATGTACACCCCTTTAAGAACTGTGATGCTGTTATATACATTATAGCTCAGTCATTCACAACCTCTGGGCTTCTAAATGTTTTTGACTTCAGCTCTTGAAAAGTCCCAGACAGCATAACTGCTGGGATCTGGAGTCCAACACATCTGGAAGACCAAAGGTTGAGAATCCCTAGTACAGATTATAGCTATACGTATTTTCATGACCAAAGAGAGGTGAGCATTAGCTGGTCACTTAAATAAAAAAAATTGTCCAGGATCCTGTGTATCACTTATGTGATCCTTCTTGCATTGTAAATACTGCCAGATATACTTGAAATTCACTCATTCATCAATCTCTCCAAGGGTAAAATGATCAGTGGTAATTTCTGGATATAACTACAGATAGGAAGAAATTCTTTGCTTTGGAAGCATGATGGTTCCTACAATTCGCATTGCAGTGTTAAGCTGTACCATAAGCTGATCTAAAATGTGTGTGCTTAAAGGGCCAAATCAAGTTCTAAAAAACCAAGGGTGATATTAGCATGAGTACATGAATAATTCTGAGCTTCTGGCCTAACATACAAAAGACTGAGATGTTTTAGACATAGCATGTTTGATTACTTGTTGGTACATGTGTAAGAACTTAGTGGATGGAATGCAGTACAATTTAAATAACAAACCGAGGAAGAGAAAGGGACTAACAGAGAGATGTGTATGCATAGCTATGGAGCTCTCATGTCCCTTTACTTTTCATTCAGAGTTACGGACAGAATTATTTTGTCAGCTCTTAACCATATTGTCAACTGAAACAAGAAGATCAAAGGTTTCATTGGATGAATGAAAGTCTATTACTTCTTTCTTACATTTTGGAGGGAAATATCAGACTTCTTTGTAATTAGAACATGTCTTTGATCAGTAGAAAGAAAGTTTGTTTTTGGTTTTTTTTTTTGCTTGCTGAAAAATCCTTTGTTTTGGAAATTTTGTCCTTGGATGGTATGAGCTAAGTGTTCTTGAGTAAAAGGTATTTGGCAATAATTAAAAAAAAAAAGAACTATCTCTTGTTAGCACCAATTGCCTCTGTTCCTAAGACTCCCTTCCTGAAAATGTCAGTACAGGTACAGCATGTGCTCCACATCTTCTGCTGAAGAAAAAAGATGCAAAGAAATTTATTCAGCTTTTTCCAAATGTCCTTATCCTTCTTTAGCATCCCTTTCTTGTCGTTCAATAGTCCAACTGCCTCCATGGCCAATTTCCTCCTTTGCTCTATTGAAAGAATACAGTATTTTATTGTAGGTTTGGCTCCACAAAATAAAGATATACTGACTGTAACCACTACAGTCTGCTTACTATTCCTTTTTGCAAGTTTATGTGCCTTTTTGTTCTCCTTGCTTGGGCAAGATTCTGGAAGAATCGTTATTTTCTCTAATAATTTCATCAATATGACCTGTTTAACCATCCTGCTGCTCTCCTGGACTAGGGAGTGCTTTCCATGGCTTATGGTATACATTCTAGTTCAGCTCATTTTATTGTAGCTTTGTGTACCCAGAATTCGGAAGAGATTGGCCTCCTGGCTTCATTTTCAATTCCTTTTTACTTATTTTCTCATTATTTTTTTGAGAAATGTCCTGATTTGAGTTCAAATGTGACTCTTCTAGATTTCCTTGGTAATTTTCAAAAGATATGTAAATAAGGTGCAGCTTTAAAATAATTGCTCATTCTTCCACGATAAACTCACATCTTACACCATCAACCTTATAGGCATTTAGCAAATTATCCAGCTCAAAAAACCATATCAATATAAGAAAAACCCTGCTTCTTTAGACCAAAGATGTCTCTAACCCAGCATTCTATCTCCCCTGACACAGAATCACAGAATTGGAAGAGACCACGAGGGTCATCCAGTCCAACTCCCTGCCTTACAGGAATACATAATCAAGGCACTCCTGACAGATGGCCATCCAGCCTCTGTTTAAAAACCTCTGAAGGAGACTCCACCACACTCCAGGGCAGTGTATTCCACTGGCGAACAGCTCTTACTGTCATGATCCCTTATTTCAACATGTCTCTAGAAAGCCTACAAGAAGGACATGCACACCATGATACCCTCCAATTCATGTTTCCCAGCACCTAATATACAGAGGTTTACTTCCTCTTAGCCTCTCCACAAGCCGGAAACATCACCCAAGGAGACCTTCTTTCTGCAACCAGACTTCTTTATCTCGGATTGGCCTTTTTAGTCATCAGCCCACTTGCAGAAAGCGCGGGATGAGTCCTTCCTGAATCGTCATTTGCGAAGAAAAGCCAGAGAGACTTCCTCTTATATGGAGGTAAATGTTCTCAGGATTGGCAGCTATTGGTATCAGAATTTACTTTTCTTTAATCTTATTATTCACAACTATTTTGTACAGTAAACTGTCATGATAATTTTTTTTCTAATAGAAACCTATCTTAATGCATTTCTGCACAGCCAAAGAAACTGAGAAAATGGTAAGTTATCTTTGAGTCTAATTACTATGGATGTGGAGTCATTGTACACATCCATTCCACATTCCGAGGCTAGGATAATTGCAGAACAATTTCTTCAATGTAGTCACAATAAAAATCCTCCTACGCATTTTTTGCTTGACCTTTTTGGATATAGTTTTGGGAAAGAATTTTTTTCATTTTGAAAATGAATTTTATTTACAGGTGAAAGGTGTTGCCATGGGAAGCCCTGTTGCTCCCACAATAGCAAATCTTTTCACGGCTTTCCTTGAATGTTCTCATATTAATAACCGTATGATTAACCCCATTCATACATTTTTATTTTACAGAAGATACATTGATGATATTTTTATTATTTTTACAAAAGAAGTGATTGCATAGCAGTTCTGCGACGGGATGAACTCCATAAATCCTCACATAAAATTGAAGAGTCAAATCATCACACGAGAAGTTACCTTTTGGGACACTATGGTATATATTAAAGATCAAAGGTTGGGAGTCCGATGTTATCGGAAACCCACAGACCAAAATTCCCTCCTACACTTTGACTGTTACCATCCTTTCAGACTCAAACATAACTTATCATTTTCTCAGTTTCTTTGGCTGCACAGAAATTCTACTTGTGAGCAAGACTACCAGAGTGCAGCAGACACCATCATGAGTTATTGGCTAGAGGCTATCCCAATTATATTATTAAACAAGCTAGAAAACGAGCCTCAGCCAATAATACATCATCTTTATTCGAACAAAAAGTTCATGTTCACATGGACAGATTAGTGGGAGTGTTCACTTTCAGTCCAGTTTTTCATCAGATCCGTGACATCATAGTTAAACACTGGCATTTGGTGCAGCATACCCCAGGCTGCAGTTGCATTCTGTTTATTGCTTTCTGCTGACCAAGAAATTTACAAGATGCATCAGTACATATGGATTTACGATTAGGTAATTGTAAAGTGTTTCCGGGCATCACCCATGTGGTCACTGTTCCCGATGCCTACGATCCTTAAAATTGAAGTTTTTCGTACATCCAGTTACACAATAAAAGTTCCCTTTAAACACGCTTACAACTTGCAGTTCGGAATCTGGTATATGTCATCTTGTGCCCTTGTAAAAGGATTTATGTTGGGCAAACAGCTAGGCGTTTATCTCAAAGAATTTTGGAACATTTGAGTCGTATCAGGATGAGGCATCTGGATTATCCTCTGGTAGCTCATTTTATTCAATTCTGCCATCCAGCGGAATCTTTAAGATTTTTTGCACTGGAAGCCATTTACCCCTGATTATACCAGGAAGGTTCCATACAAACTAAATTGCTCCAAAGAGAATCTTTTTGGATTTATAGATTACAAACTACAATTCCACAAGGGCTAAATGAGCATTTTGATTTGTCTTCTTTTCTATAGATTAAATAGAATATTGGATCCCAAGAAACAGTATTATTAAACTGGGACATTCAGCTCTATACCCAGGATGTTCTGAATGAAGGTGTTTGCCTCCTTAGGATTTTTTCTTACACTTCTCCTTTAAATGAATCAACATTCAATCAACCCAGTTACATTTAAGATACTATATAACATCTGTGAGTATTATGTTTATGCCTGCATCATTGGAAATCACCCAAGGCAGTTGTAGGTAAGCCATGTTCTTGTGCTTTAGATTTTTATATTTTTTTACTATTAGTATCACTAAATATTCTCACTGTCTATTTTAGATAGAAAGAATGGTTATTGCACTCAATAGGGATTACATTTTGGTGAAATATAATCGTGTAGACATAGAGGTGAGTTTGTGCTGTATAAAATGATTTACATACATCATTATTTATGATTTTTGAAATATATTTGAGAGTACTATTCATTTACATTGCAAAACTTACTTGAAACAGCACCAGATTGCTCCTTCCTAACTACAGTTAAAGTATAAAGGAGAGCCTGTTGGTTTCACCTATAGTTTATATAACAGTTAGAATTAACAATAAATAATACATGCACTTGAGATTAATTTTTTTCTTTATAGAAACTGGGGGAAATACGTTTATACAAGATCTATGAAAATAGTTACTTTCATGAGGAGAGCTCAGCATGTCTTTCCTCAACAAACAATTAAAATAATAAAATAGAATGTTGATAACTGTATGTTTATTTCATATATTTACTCATGTAAAACAGGGTTTAATTCTCATTTACATATATATATACAGTTGTCCCTCCACATTCGCGAACTTGACATTCGCGGTTTTGGTTATTCGCGGTTTTGGGAGGGCCCCCCCGGCCCCCCCCAAAACCGTGACACGGGGCCTCCAGAGGCCCCGTGAAAAGACCTGGGGGGAGTGGGGAGGCCCGGGGAGGCCTCCACGGGGCCCCCGGAGGCGCTCCGTAGGCCCCATGAAGGCCTGGGGAGGGGTGGGGAGGCCTTCGCAGGACGCCCGGAGGCCCTCCGGAGGCGCCGCGAAGGCCTGGGGAGGGGTGGGGAGGCCTTCGCGGGACGCCCGGAGGCCCTCCGGAGGCCCCGCAAAGGCCTGGGGAGGGGTGGGGAGGCCTTCGCGGGTCCCCCGGAGGCCCTCTGGAGGCCCCGCGAAGGCTTGGGGAGGGGTGGGGAGGCCTTCGAGGGACCCTCGGAGGCCCCGCGAAGGCCTGGGAAGGGGTGGGGAGGCCTTCGAGGGACCCCCGGAGGCCCTCCGGAGGCCCCGCGAAGGCCTGGGGAGGGAGGGAGGGAGGGAGGGCCGGGGAGACCTCCGCGGGGCCTAGCAAGGCCCCGCGAAGGCCTGGAGAGGGAGGGAGGGAGGGCTGGGGAGACCTCCGCGGGGCCTAGCAAGGCCCCGCGAAGGCCTGGAGAGGGAGGGAGGGAGGCCCGGAGAGGGGGGGAGGGAGGGCCGGGGAGACCTCCGCGGGGCCTAGCAAGGCCCCGCGAAGGCCTGGAGAGGGAGGGAGGGAGGGCTGGGGAGACCTCCACGGGGCCTAGCAAGGCCCTGCGAAGGCCTGGGGAGGGGGGGAGGGAGGGCCGGGGAGACCTCCGCGGGGCCTAGCAAGGCCCCGCGAAGGCCTGGAGAGGGAGGGAGGGAGGGCCGGGGAGACCTCCGCGGGGCCTAGCAAGGCCCCGCGAAGGCCTGGGGAGGAAGGGGGGAGGGGAGTCGTTATTCGCGGATTTTTCACATTCGCGGGGGTCCGCGGAACGGAACCCCCGCGAATGTGAAGGGACGACTGTATATATATATATATATATATATACACACACACACACACACACACACATATCATATACAGTACTTACCTCTATGTGAGAATCATGTATTTACTAAAACCATAGTTTAATTTGTAGTGTACATACTTTTCATTTACTTAACTTCATGTGAGAATTGTTTGAATATATTGTTTCCATTGTATATAATTAACTTGGACATTGGTGATTTGTTAAAAAAAATGTGAATCATTGGATATTGACATACAGATAATATAATAATTTTGGACACTGTTACATATATTTGGTTCTCCCCTTCTCAATTTGCTATAGTTTCTGACAGACATCCAGCCCACTACTTACTGATTGCAGTGAACCTATCATGACTACAGAAGTGTAATTTCAGTAGTTTCACAACTATGATATTCCTCACAATCAGCCAATTCCTCAAGCACATTAACTACTTCTGAGTGAACAACTGGTTTAGCTTATCATTCAAGCTCCTATACATGTTGGCATATATGTGCAGGCAAGCATCTACAAGGACTGAATCTAAAACAATATTCAGTATTTCAAGTGCTCAGTCCTCAATCAAAAAGTCCAGTACCAAGGCCCTACCACCATTAGAACATTCCAATACTTCTCGCCAAATCCTCTGTTTATCTATTACCAAATGAATAAGGGTGCTGCATAAAAATCTGGGCTATCAAGTTTATAATTTGAAAGTGCAAAATTCTACTATATTGCTGCACAACAAAGACATGTACCTTCCAGTATATGCATCCTCACCAACTCTGATCTCTCTGGCCGGGACCGGATCTTACGTTTCAGGTAATCTTCTGTCTGCAAAAGAAATAAAAATGATATCCTGAACCCCAAGGATACTTTCCTGAATATGAAACAGATACATATTGGATTCCTAAAGCAGATGGTAAGAGATAACATTCTCCCAGATTCTTATTAGCCAGTTAAGAAAGCAACAGGCAAAGGACCATCTCACCTACTAGCTGAGCAGCATTTAACCATAGACTCAAGAATTCTGAAAGAAACACAGCACATAATTTAAAGTACTGTAAATTCTGAAATATTTACACTGCGCTATATTAAAAACCTATGTTCTAGTGGGTTTTGAAAGTGGGTAAGAGGGGAGAAAGGGAAGGCACCTTTTGAGAAGGAAAGTCAGTCCCATGCTGAAATATCAGTGTTGTACATTCCAGTATATAACAAATCATGACAGTTTCACCCAGGTTCTAATTTCACTAACTTCAAACACATTTTAATTTTAAAATGTGTCAATCCAGCAGCCGTTCATTTCTTAGTCAGTTCTCCAGAGTCCCTTTCAGGAAGGAATGGAACACCCCAAGAAATGCAACCTTGACAGAGCATCTAGATTCAGCTTCTCATTTTTTTGAAAAACAGATGTTTTCCCATTTAGTTTTTGTATTATCAAGGTTTTAATAAAGCAAAATAGCACAGGCAATGGGGAGGGGCAGCAGGGTAATCAAGCAAATTGCAGGGTGCGAAATCTCTTTCCCAAACATGGGCTTTGCATCTCAGGCTCTAATTGTCATAATGATGTAAACATTCACACTGCAATACCAATAATTTCTAGAATAGAAACACCAAGATCAGAGATAGGCAATCTTGTGTACTCTATGAGTTTTGGACCACAATTCCTTTAATCCCTAATTGCCATGGTTAATGGTCAAATGATTATGAATGTTGTAATTCAAAAATTCTGGAATGCACCACGATGTCTATCCCTCCTCAAGAGAAAGTAAGTTTTGGGGGGAATTTTAGACTGGATTGGAAAAGACAGCACAAATATAACACCTTTTCAAATGCTAACTGGTAGCTTACCCTGGCCCGTTCCAAACTCCTTCTCTGTTCATGAAATGCAGCTGGACTTTTCAGAGCTGTTGGAAAGAAAACAATCAGTGAGTTACAAAAACTGGTCCCTCACATTTCTAAACATGACCATATTAAAGTCACCAATTAAAGCTATAGGGCATGTTAAGGCAGCTCCTTCCTGCTTAAGCTCAGCACATGGGCCTGAGCTCTGGTTAATGTAAACTACTTCTTGGTACTTTGTGAAGCTAAACCAGTTGAGAACAAAGTCCATTTTCACAGATTCCTACAGACACCCTGTTCACATAGGTGCACCGGTGTCTAAAGAATCACAGTCTTTATCTGCCAAATCATATGGGAAAATGCAACCTGATGAGGGGCTAATAAAATTATTCAGCAAGGACATCTTGGTGCATATGAAAATTTCAGCACCAGAACTTTAGCATAATACAAGATATATAACATTGTTAATATATGTCTGCACTGACATTACAGACAATCATACATACAGCAATGTGCTTGTTCATATCTGGCACACACACAAGGGGAGCAAGGAAAAAATGCTAAGAATCTTTGTCTCCCAATATAAGGGTGACAGAAAACCTAAAGAGTTGATCAAACAACGAACATCTCCATCTTTTATCACCACTGCAGCACTGTCAAGACAGAAACTATTTTAAAACACAGATCAACTTTCTGCCTAGCACTGTACACGCTTTGGAAGAATCCTTTGGCAGGGCTTTCCCTGCCAGAGTCCAGTAAGTTCACACTGGCTGGGACTAAAAGGACTGCTGTCAGCCAACAAATCTTTTCTCAGCACGTTGTGGTAAAGTGCTGGGAATACTCACCTCTGTTTTGTATGCAAGAGTACATTAATCTCTCCAGGGAGAAGGAAGAGGAAGAAAGAAGAATATACTACAGAAACATTAAGCAACAATGAATATTGCCTATAAGGAAATGAAAGCCTGTGTTTATATCAATTGATTGAAAACATGTAATAATTCCATATTAATCATAATAAAAAGTATAGAGATTAACATGGACTTTCTGTGGTGAAATGATTATAAAGAGATTGTCACTGTTTCAATAAATATGTTGACCCCAATCAATGGTTACTAATCAGTTACAACAGACCGAGTTAAAATGGATTTGGTTCCCTGACTGAATGCAGTGGTCTTGTACATAAGCTCATAGACAATGAACAATGAAAAATCTATAAAACTAACTAACTAGTTAGTTTTAACTAACTAGTTATTTTTTGTTTTTGCATTTTTTTTAGCCATACTAGATCAGAGAAGCTTCACATCTATGTTGGGACAGCTCTGTGGCTCCTTTCAAGAGATCAGCACTGCATTTATTTGGGATGATGATGTTCAAATTCTATATATTGTTAACTATGTTCTTACTAAAGAAAGTCTTCCACATCGTGTTACTGTGCCAAAAGGAATTGACAGAAATTATTTAGTTGAACCTCATTTTTAGACTAGAAAGGTTACTGATGAATGTGAATAAGAATTGTGAATGAATAGGCATCTGTGATAGACTAAAAGCCCATGAAGTAAAACTAAAATCATTTATTTCAATATATCAAGGCTTTCAAGTACACCATATTTATTTAATACAGTCTAGGAGAATGTTATTACAATGGGTCCTCGGTACCTGCTAGGGTTTGATTCCAGAACCTCTTGTAGATACCAAACTCTGTGGATGCTCAAGCCCCATTATAAGCAATGGCATCCCTTATATAAATTGCAAACAGCAAGGTTTGTTTTTTGGAATCTCCCCGTCCCCCAAATATCTTCAAGCTGTGGTTGGCTGAGTCAATGGATGCAGAACCTGTGGATATGGAAGGCCGATTGTATATGTCACATTGTGACTTTCTCTAAGTAATTACTTTCTAGTTTAAATAAATACAGAGCAAACTAAGACTTGCACCAAGTGTGGGAATGACCTGGTACTGCAGATGATGCTGTATTGCAACTCCCATCAGATCTAGCCAGCACAGCCAATGCAGCAACAGCAGCATACCTTTATTTCAGCCAACAGGCCATTAGGCATCACACAATATATATATATATAAAACATATAAAACATGTTAAAATAACATTATAAACAAATGTTCATAACATATTCATACCGTGTACACATGTACATACATATATGCATATAACAGGCCACTTACAAATACATTAGGTGATACTAGTCCATATGAGACTGGGACAAGATGGAAATTTATATGGGTATTTAAAGAGCAATAGACGGGGCTATTTGTTTTACATGGGTCATAATCTTACGAGTTTTAACAACAGAATCATTTAACAGATACACCAGGTACCAATTGATTGGCCTACCTGGAAACTTATGCAAAAGGGTGAAATTAATCTTAGCCTCTCATCCCTGTAAAAAATACAGGAAAATAGGACATGCTCTAGACACTCAACAGAACCTTCACCACAAGGGCAGACCCATTCCTGGTAGGCAGTTCCCTTAAAGCAGCCTTCTAGCAAGGCAGAGGGGATAACATTGAATCTTGCTTTAGTAAACAGCTCAATATTTTGAGATGGTCAGATTTTGTAAATAATGTGCCATCCTCTCAAAATTAAACTGCAATCCTAAACTGATGGGAGAACAAGTGGTGTGGGCAGAGGATAAAGAATATTGTATATCAATATCTTTTATAAGGTGAACCAGAATCTGCTGCGCCCTAGGCAGATCATATGTAATAAGTAAGTTGTTTGAAAATCCTACTTTCTGCAATTTTTCCTTGATATTTTTAGACCAAAGGGTGGTATAACTGTCTTTCGTTAAAAGATACAAATATCCTAACTCAGGGCCAGCTTGAAAAGTTTAAGCCAATACTTTAGGGCCTACATCCAGGCAGTACATTCAACTGAACGATAACCCGCTTCAAGCCATAAAACGGCTGATGGAACACAATTGGGTACTCCAAATAATTTCCGAAGGTAGGTTGAAAGAATCCATTCTAATGCTGAAGAAAAACCTAGGATCCAAATAGGTATGCCAAATAACAATTGTGGCAAGACCTTGGCCTGGAACATCCTGAGTACTGCTTGTAAAAATTGCCTCCTTTAGTGTAAAAAACCCCGAACAGTTGCCCCTCCACATTTGCAACTTTCACATTCGCGGTTTTGATTATTCGCGGAAGGCTGCTCCCCCCCCGGCTGCTCAACACACCCTCCCTTCCCAAGGCAGCAAAGGGCTTAGCCCGTCGCTGCCTTCGGAAGGAGGGGTGGGGAGCAGCTG
The DNA here is from genome assembly GCA_030847615.1 of Gambelia wislizenii. Taxonomy (NCBI): domain Eukaryota; kingdom Metazoa; phylum Chordata; class Lepidosauria; order Squamata; family Crotaphytidae; genus Gambelia; species Gambelia wislizenii. The sequence goes on along the minus strand of JAUMIR010000005.1, from coordinate 222,305,049 downwards.
GCGTGCTGCCTCTGTGCCCCACTCCCTTCCCAAGGCAGCGAAGAGCTTCTGAGAAAGCCCTTCGGTGCCCTGGGAAGGAGGGGTGGGAAGCAGCTCGCGCGCTACCTCTACATCCCACTCCCTTCCCGAGGAAGCCCTTCGGTGCCCTGGGAAGGAGGGGTGGGGAGCAGCTGGCGCGCTACCTCTGCACCCCACTCCCTTCCCGAGGCAGCGAAGGGCTTCTGAGGAAGCCCTTTGGTGCCTTGGGAAGGGGGGTGGGAAGCAGCTGGCCCGCAGGCTCATATCTTATTCGTGGTTTTTTCACATTCGCGGGGGATGTCTGCCCCTAACCCCCGCGAATATGAAGGTATGACTGTAATGCCTTAGCACTAGAAGAAATGAGATTCTGGAAAGATTAGGTAAGGGATAATGGCTCCGGTGAAGGGGAGCACTGAGGTGGGGGAGGGTAGGGGAATTAATATTTTTGAATAGAATTATAGTAAAGAATCTATGTTAACTTTTGAAATTAGTTAATAGAAAAATTGTGATGTTTATAGTAATTTTAAGTAGAAAAGGTCTTTGGCAGATCCTGGAAAGACTAGGATGTCCCCCCAAATTCCTTAAAATGATTATCTTGCTACACGAGGGCCAGCGTGGTCAAGTCAGATATGGCGATGCTCTTTCAGAGCCCTTTCTAATAACTAATGGAGTGAAGCAAGGTTGTGTTCTTGCACCAACTTTATTTACAATCTTCTTTAGCACGATGCTCCAAAGGGCTATGGCAGAGCTTGAAGAAGACGACGGCATCTATATACGCTACCGTACTGATGGTAGCTTGTTTAACTTAAGCCGTCTGAGGGCTCACACTAAGACTCTAAACTATCTAGTCCATGAGCTGCTCTTCGCCGATGCTGCTGCCCTTGTTGCCCACACAGAAGCAGCTCTGCAGCGCCTAACATCCTGCTTTGCAACAGCTGCAGAGCTGTTTGGGCTAGAAGTCAACCTGAAGAAAACAGAAGTTCTTTACGAGCCTGCACCACAGGACGAACACCACCATCCCCACATTGCCATTGGCAAATCTGTGCTCAAGTCCGTTCAGCAGTTCACCTACCTGGGAAGCATCATCTCCTCAGATGCCAAGATTGACAAAGAGATCGATCACAGATTAGCAAAGGCATATAGTGCATTTGGAAGACTTCACAAAAGAGTCTGGAGCAATAAACACCTGAGGCAAAGCACAAAAATCAGTGTGTATAGAGCCATCGTACTGTCTATCCTCCTTTATGGATCTGAAACATGGGTCACCTATCGCCACCACCTACGACTCCTCGAGCGCTTTCATCAGCGCTGTCTACGCACAATCCTAAATATACACTGGACTGACTATGTGACGAATGTTGCTGTCCTTGAGCAAGCAGGGATCACCAGCATTGAGGCCATGATATTGAGAACACAGCTGCGCTGGGCAGGGCACATTTCTAGGATGGAGGACCATCGCCTCCCAAAAATACTACTCTACGGTGAACTCGCCACGGGTCAGCGTAAGAGGGGCGCTCCAAAAAAGCGATACAAAGACTCCCTGAAACAACATCTCAGGCTTGGCCAAATTGATCACCAACAGTGGTCCGCCGTGGCCTCACATCGGGAGGCATGGAGACGCACTATCCACAATGCTGCAGCCTTATTTGAGAACTCACGACGAACAAGTCTTGAAGAGAAACGACAACGCAGAAAGAATCACAACCCAAAAACATCACCCAAGGAGACCTTCTGCTGTGCTTTTTGCAACCGGACTTGTTTATCTCGGATTGGCCTTTTTAGTCATCAGCGCGCTTGCAGAAAGCACGGGATGAGTCCTTCCTGAATCTTCGTTTACGAAGAAAAGCCAGAGAGTGTTATAATAACTAAGTATTGATTAGATAATATAATGTATGATTATAAAATTAATAAAAAAATATTTTTTTAAAAAAGCACTGTTATTTGCTGACTGAATAGCAGCGGACCGCTGGGATACCCAGCCACACGTTGATTGGAATATTACTCCTAAATACTTAATGTTTAACTTGCTCTAACTTGCGTACATTTATGACCCAATTGGACCGACTTTGATTCTTGGAGAAAACCATGATTTTGGATTTACTATAATTGATAGTTAAGTGGTTTTCTTCACAGTACCCTCCTACAGCTCTCAGCATTTGTTTCACACCTATTTTGGTAAATGAGAGGAGAACTGCATTGTCTGCATACAGCAATAAAGAAATACTAGATGAGCCCAGTTTGGGTGGGTGACGGGAATCTGAGGTGATAAGAGCTGAGAGATCATTAAGATATAAGTTGAATAGTAAGGGTGCCAATATACAACCCTGATGCGCACCCTTGTTGGCAGGAATTGATGTTGTGAGAGTGCCCTGGGTACCACATCTCACTTCTATAGTCATGTTTCTATACAGATTCATAATCAGCCATAATAATCATATGTCAATAGAAGAGGCGAGAAGCTTGATCCATAATCTCTCTCTTGGGATTAAATCAAAAGCTGATTTCAGATCAATGAACGCAGAGTATAAACTCTTACTTCGAGAGTTAGAATATTTCTCAGCCAGGTGATTCAAGACCAGACAATGATCGTAGGTTGACCTACGCTTTCTGAAGCCAATTTGTTCATCGCCAATAATGTTCTCATTCTCTATCCAATCGGAAAGATGGTTGTTGAGAAATCAGCCTCAGAGTTTACCCACAACAGAATGTTACATTGGTACTCACCATGAAGGTACTTTCAGTAGGGTGGATGACAGGAAGAATCCATAACACTTGGGAACTTAGGACCGCCCGGAAAAGTAGGAAATTGAGCTGGTTGTTTGAATCTTTAAGCTCTTTGTTCTCCTCCACAAGGCCAGTTCAACTTCCTACTTCGCCCGGGGAAGTTCAGGACTAAGCTCTCTCGGCCTCCTTGGCGGCCCTCCTCTGGGGCACCAGTGAGGAGCTGTGCGCTGAGGCGTGGGCCGTGTCTAGGCCTGCTTCCTCTGAACCACCATTCTGGGGGTTCTGGGAAGCCTCCTCCTCTCCATTGTACAGCGATTCTGCTGCTGCGGTGGCCTCCTTGCTTGTGGCCATGGCGCTTGAATGGCTGCCAATTCTCCCATGCTGGGGTAGAGGATATGAGGAGGAGCGGTGCAGAACCGGGGGGGGGGGATTGAAAAGCCGGAGAGAGAAGGAACGGAAAAGGCAAGGATTTTTATTTTTTTTAAAGAAAAGGGTGCAAGTTAGGAAGGAGATGTGAGGGTGGTAGAAGAGGCAAAGTTGGGGGGGGTAGAGAAGAAAAGGAAAGGAATCCGAGTGTGCAGAGGAGCTTGGTCCTGATCTTCCCCGGGCGAAGTAGGAAGTTGAACTGGCCTCGTGGAGGAGAACAAAGAGCTTAAAGATTCAAACAACCAGCTCAACTTCCTACTTTTCTGGGCAGTCCTAAATTCCCAAGTGTTACGGATTCTTCCTGCCATCTCACCCTACAGAAAATAAACTAATAGGACGGTAGTTGGATGGATCATTCTTAACTCCCTTCTTGTAAATAGGGATTATAATCACTTTTGACCAGCTATGAGGTATTCTGGCTGTCTGATTAATGAGGGTAAAAAGGGAGGCAAGTAGAGGTGCCCACCATGAGAAGTTTGCTTTCAAAAGCTCAGGCAAGATTAAATCAGGCCTTGGGGCTTTTCTAGTTTTAAACTGAGTAATTAATATGTTTAATTCTTCTCGGGATACAGGGGGCCACTGGGGAATAACCAAGCAATTTAGAGGGGATGACTTCGGCTCATTGAGGATAACAGAAACCTGATCCCCACTGTCTCTATACAATGTGGAAAAGTAATCCTCCCATACTTTTATGGGGATGTTACGAGGAGGAGAGCCACCAATGTTTCCTATCATCCCTGTAACTGTGGCCCAGAAGAGCTTGACAGCCAATGGTAAGGAAGCTGTAATCCAACAACATGCAGAAGGCTGCATGACTCCCACCCTTGACTTAGAGAAATGTCCCAACAAATTCACTATTGTTTGGGATTGTTGTATAAGACTGAGAAAAGCCCCTGAAAGGAAGATGGTACCAAGTCATAAACACAGCATATCCACTCCCATCCCCTCAGCTTTCAGAAGTACACAGCTATAAAGGAAGATTTTGTGTTGGGAGCAACAAACTGTCCTCCACAGGCTGCTTATCTTTGTGCTGCCTGCTGCATTTTGCTAACAACAGAGGAGCCAGCAATAAATGCAAGATACAAAGTGTAACAATCACTGAGAGAAACTTGAATGTCATTTTGCTAGAAGCAGAACGACCCTATTACTCAGTTTTCCAAGTAATAAAAGGGAACTGATTAGCCTGTTATCTTTTAGTGAATACCCCAAAGAGAATACTTTCACATTCTCATGGGAATCTTTCTGGAAAAAAACATTCTGGTTTGTATTTCCCCCCAGTGTTGGCACTAAGACAAAATAATAATAATAATAATTTCATACTTAACCTCTGAAAATGCCAAAAAGTCCCTCTTTACTTTCCCCAACATTCTCTTGGAATGGTTCACTATTCGAAAAGGATTGGTAGTTGTAGTATGTATTATCAGACTTTATCTAAATTAACCAGTGTACATTTTTCTTGGCTTCTTACAGAGTACAAAACAAATGGCCCAGAACTGTCAGGCAAATCTACCATGTCCATTTACTAGGCCAAAAGACTTTTTCCAACATGATCTTAAGATGCTGTCTAGCTGTAAGTAGCCAAGTTTATGAACCGCAGTAACCCATGCTCAGTGACTCTAGAGGAATGGAATCTCTTTTTTAGCTTTCATTTTGTAAAGAAAGCTTCTATCCTGAGGACCATGAATAAGAACATAGAAACATAGGAAGTTATTGCTAAGTTCCACAGATCAGTGTATGTATGTATGTATGTATGATTCCAGTGGTCAAGACATGGGCCTTTTAAAGGTCTACACCCCTCAATTCCACTGCTTAAGCCACCACTTATTCTGATCACCGTAATTCCATGTGTTCCCTTGACTTCCAGTAACAGAAGTGGGAGATATGCACAGTTCTTATTCAAAAATAAAGACAAAACTATACATGGAATGTTAAGTCCACAGGTGAATAGTGGACTAGATAGTGTTACAGGTAGGTGGGTTTGTAATTGGTTGACACATCAAGCCTAGAGAGTGCTCACCAATTACTGCTCTTCGTTCTGGAGAGAAGTGACTACTGGAGTGCCTCTGGGTTCTGTCCTGGGACCAGTGTTGTTTAACATCTTTATAAATGACTTAATGACGGAACAGAAGGCATACCTATCAAATCTGCAGGTGACACCAAATTGGGGGATAGGTAATACCACAGAGGACAGGAACAGAATTCAAAATAACCTTAACAGATTGGAAAGCTGGGCAAAAACTAACAAAATGAATTTCAATAGAGAAGAATGTAAAGTACTACATCTAGGCAGGAAAAATGAAATGTACAAATATGGGATGGGTGACACCTGGCTTGAAAGCAGTACATACCAAAAGGAGCTAGGGGTCTTGGTAGACCACAAGCTAAACACGAATCAACAGTGTAATTCAGAGGCCAAGAAAGCCAATGCAATTGGGGCTACATCAACAGGAGTACAGTATCCAGATCAAGGAAAGTAGTAAGTGCCATTCTATTATCCATTGGCTAGACCTCACCTGGAACACTGCATTCAGTTTTGGGTACCATAGTTCAAGAAGGATATCAACAAGCTGGAACATGTCCAGAGACAGGCAAACAAGATGATCAAAGGCCTAGAAACCAAGCTTCTGTGAAGACGCTCGTGTGTTTAATTTGGAGAAGAGAATACTGAGAGGTTACATAATAGCAATCTTTAAATATCGGAAGAGATGTCATGAAAAAGAGCAAGAAAGCTTGTTTTCTGTTGCTCCAGAGAACTGAACACAAACCATTGGATTCAAATTACAAGAAAAGAGATTCCACCTAAACATTAGGAAGAACTTATTTACTGTAAGAATTATTCAACAGTGGAATGGAGTGCCTTAGAGGTGATGGACTCTCCATCTTTGGAGGTATTTTAACAGATGTTGGATGGGCATCTTTCAAGAGTGTTTTGGTTGTGTATTCTTTTATGGCAGGGGGTTGTACTAGATGGCCCTTGTGGTTCCTTCTAACACTAAAATGCTATGATCTTATGTATTTTGAAGATCTGTGACTTCATTCGTAGATGTAGTCTCTGCACCAATACAGATCACATCTATTTAATGCATACTTGCTAGGAGCAACTCATGGCCTGATGGCCATCCTTTTGGGAACATTTCTCTCTGTAGGTTTTCCTTGGATTTTTTTCCGGGCTGTGAGGCCGTGTTCTGGAAGAGTTTCTTTCTGATGTTTTGCCTGCATTTGTGGCTGGCAACTTCAGGGAATTCTCTGATGATGCCAGCCACAGATGCAGGCAAAACATCAGAAATAAACTCTTCCAGAACACGGTCTCACAGCCCGGAAAAAAACCAAGCAAAACCTATGGATACTGGCCATGAAAGCCTTCAACTTCACATTTCCCTCTGTACTTAGCTAGGCTGGTCCTCAGATGACACACGGTCTGCCTCGGCAATTGTACACAATAACCTTAGTTGTCTGGTACAAACTGCCAAAGCTTATGTTCCATTGGCATACACCAATTAACAGGGTCACCTCCATAATATGATGAAGAGGTGAGTTAGGATTTTAATAATAATAATAATAATAATTATTATTATTATTATTATTATTTATACCCCGCCCCTCTGTTAAAACAATCGGGGCGGCTTACAAAAATTAAAATACAATACAGATAAAAATCCCTAAACACCCCCCACCCCCACCCTCCCCCATAAAAAATATTAAACAAATGTAAATTAATTTACAAATGTAAATTAAAAGCAACAGTCTAAAATCACCTTTAAAAACAATAAATACAATAAATAGCCAGCGGACTAAAAGAAGCCAGGATCCCCTGAGGCCGGGATCTAATTTGGAAAAGCCTGCTGAAAGAGATCCATCTTTAGTGCTTTTTTAAAGCTACTCAGGCTTGTCATCTGACGGATCTCATTCGTTTTGTGGAAGAGCACATATATTAAATGTATGCTATGTAACTAGTTATGTAATCCAACTGGTATCATGAGCAGGCACCTCAAAAGAGCAAAGCACATAAAGGAAGAAAGGCAAAACCATGTCTGCAAACCTCAGAGTTCTGTGTCCCAACCTATGTACAACCACTCCTAAATGTAATATTGTACTGACATCAGATACACCACCCCAACGTTCAAGCACCAGCAAGACAACATATAAAAGCAATTGCAGTCTAACCATTATTCAAATACATGAAGGTCTGAAGATTCCCAAGCTTCTGAGCAGAATTTTATTAGTAAGTTCGTAAGGAGCTACAGTCTGACACAGCAATGTCCTATCCTCGGCGGTCTTCAGGTGGAACTATATTACAGCAAAATTAGAAGGCCTACTAAACAGAAAAGTAAACAGTATGTTTTTAAAATTGACATATTAAAGAAATCCAAACGGCATTAGTAGTTAACAGTAACTTACATGAAACTATACAAAATGGTTTTATTTGTACAGCCACTGACCAAATCTATGGCATAGGCATTTATAGGACAGAGAGGTCCTTAATGGAAGGGCACGGGCTGGTTGGCGTCTCAAGAATTATGTACTGTACTCGCATGTGGCAGTTTAATGCATTCATAAATGACTAACCTGAGAAGCAGTGCTAATGGTATAATGAAATTCAGGCAAAACAGATTAGATACAGTTGGCCTAAGTAAGCGAGCAGACTGTGTAACTGGATTTTAGAAGGATTATACAGACTGGAGGTAGTTCAGTTCATTAGCAGTCATCAACCATTATGGACAAGGAATATGTACATCTACACTGTTATGGTGTTCCAAGGTGCAGGATGAGGTGACTAAACTTAAAAAGATAAGCTGACACACTTAATAGTCTACTTGGAAACATCTGTTAGCTGAAAATGTTTCAACTTTTAAAAAGTCTATATTAGGGTCTTAGAAACCATCCAAATTCTGCAAACCAGAAAACAATCTCTAGACACCTTACAGTAGAGAAATTAGATATTAAACTAAATATGTGGCTGCTGCCAAAAATACCAGTGTGACATTTATTTATATTGCTGCATCTCTTCCATAATATCCATAGAATTTACCCATGTCCTGGCATTATAGTGTTCTACAGAGCAGGAACAAGGAAACACAGATTGCCCAGTTGTGGAAATTCGATTCTGCGAACACCTTCTCCTGCCAGGGAGAAGAAGGAAAGCAGCTTCTGGACAGCCAGTTTCCTGCCAGTTTCCAGGCCAGTTTCCTGCCAGGGAGAAGAAGGAGAGCAGCTTCTGGACAGACATTTTGACTGGGGAGATTGAATTTTTTTAAAAAACTGTTGGGAGAGGCTGCTTGTTGCTGAGGTGTGCGCCTAACGGCGTGCGAATTTCAGTGACCAAACAAAAATACAGCATACCTAAAAGTACAGCTTAGCATTCTCAGCATTACCTAAGAGTTCTTAATTACCTAAAAGCTCTCACCATGGACACTGAGGGGAATGCGGCAGCAATGTTTGTATTCTTGTCTACAGACGTGGAGAACTTGACATGCACCAAAGTGCAAGCTGGTAGCCCTCTTGGAGGAGAAAGTCCAGCAGCTGGAGACACGGGTAACTACACTTCAACAGATTCGTGAGCAAGAGGTTTTCCTGGACAGAACAGAATGAACAGTCTTGGACGGGGACCGCACAGAGGAACTGGCTGCGGAGGAGAGGGTCACTTCACAGACACAGGAAGTAGACAGCTGGACGAATGTCACACACAGAACAAGAAAATCCAGGGATTCTTCGAGCAGCTTGCAGCTACAGAATTGATATGAAGCCCTTTCTCTTATCAAGGACAACGAGGAAGAACAGCATGGACAGACTTCAGGGGTAGAGCAGGGGACCTTGAGAGTACCACCACAAGGAACAGCAGCTGCGAAGCCTCGGCGGAGGCGTGTGGTGCTGGGGGACTCCTTGATGCGGGGTAAAGAAGCAGTGGTTTGTGGGCCTGACAAGACGTCTTAGGAGATGTGTTGTCTCCCTGGGGCAAAGATCCATGATGTGCCGAAGAGGCTGACAAGACTCGTCAAGCCTACGGATCATTACCCCTTCTTTTTGGTCCATGTGAGAACCAATGATACTGCAAGGCACAGCTTTCCCAAGATCAGAAGAGATTATGAGGCTCTGGGGAGGAAGCTGAAAGAAATGGATGCACAGGTTGTCATCTTGTCTCTTCTGCCAGTTGAAGGGCATGGTCCAGGAAGGGAGAGGAAAATAGCCAATGTAAACAACTGGCTCCATAGATGGTGTCACCGAGAACAATTTGGATTCTTGGATCATGTGCTGCGCTTCCATGAGGGGAGACATCTGGCAAGAGATGGGGTGCATCCTATGACAGTTGGCAGAAATATTTTTCCCAACCGTCTCAAGAATTTGATCAGGAGGGCTTTAAACTGAGTCAAATGGGGGAGGGAGACAGTATTCTGGAAGGTAAAAGGGCTGGAGAAAATAGTCAAACTGTCATAAAAGGAACAAGGCAAACAGTGCAAGGACCCATCAGTGGGAGGCAAAAAAACTTGCACAGGCAGCAAGTAAAGGGAACACATGGTCTTAGATGTCTCTACACTAATGCACAGAGCATGGGAAATAAGCAAGATGAACTTGAACTCCTAGCACTACAAAACAAATATGATATAATAGGCATTACTGAAATCTGGTGGGACGAGTCTCATGATTGGAATGTAGGAATAGAGGGGTATAACCTTTTTAAGAGAAACAGGCCAAACAGGAAAGGAGGAGGAATAGCATTTTATGTCAAGGATATTTACACCAGTGAAGAGATCCATGACATCAATACTGGAAGCCAGGTGGAGAGCATCTGGATAAAAAATAAAGGGGAGGGAAACAACAGGGATGTTATTGTGGGACTCTACTACAGACCCCCAAATCAGACGGAGGAATTCGATGATGCCTTTATAGAACAGATGAACACACATGCAGAAAGGAGAGATGTACTAGTGATGGGTGACTTCAACTATCCTGATATTTGCTGGCAATCTAACTCAACCAAAACTTCAAGGTCTAGCAAATTCCTTACTTGCCTGGAAGACAATTTCATGGTCCAAAAGGTGGAAGAGGCAACAAGGGGGTCAGCTATTTTAGATCTGATCCTAATCAACAGGGATGACCTGGTTAATGGGGTGCAAGTGGTGGGATCCTTAGGTGAGAGTGATCATGTTCTCCTGGAGTTTGTTATACAATGGAAAGGAGAAGCCAGGCATAGTCAGACACGCATTCTTGACTTTAGGAGAGCTGATTTCAATAAACTCAGGGAAATATTGGGGGTGATCCCATGGTCAGGAATACTAAAAGAGAAGAGACCTCAAGACAGATGGGACTTTCTCAAAAAGGAGATACTGAAGGCACAATTTCAAACAGTACCATTGAGGAAGAAAAATGGGAGGTGTCTCAAGAAACCAGGATGGATGACTAAAGAACTTTCAACGGAGTGAAGTTTTAAACAGAACATGTATAGGAAATGGAAAAAGGGGGAAATCAGCAAAGAAGAATTCAAACAGATAGCGAACACATGTAGGAGTAAAGTCAGAAAAGCTAAAGCACAGAATGAGCTCAGGCTTGCTAGGGAGGTTAAGAACAATAAAAAGGGGTTTTTTGAGTATGTCCGCAGCAAAAGCAGGGAAAAGGAAATGATAGGGCCACTACATGGAGAAGATGGCAAAATGCTAACAGGGGACAGAGAAAAGGCAGAATTACTCAACACCTTCTTATCAGAAACGGAAAAGGGGGATCAACCTGAGGAGAATGGAACAGAGAACACAATATGGGAAATCCAGCTCAAAATAAGCAAAGAGGTAGTACAGGAATACCTTCTTAATCTAAATGAATTTAAATCTCCAGGACCAGATGAACTACATCCAAGAGTATTAAAAGAGCTGGCAAATGTGATCTCAGAGCCATTGGCAATAATCTTTGAGAACTCTTGGAGAACAGGAGAAGTCCCAACAGACTGGAGGAGGGCAAACGTTGTCCCCATCTTCAAAAAGGGGAAAAAAGAGGATCCCAACAATTATCGTCCAGTTAGTCTGACATCAATACCAGGGAAGAGTCTAGAGCAGATCATTAAACAGAGAGTCTGTGAACATTTAGAAGGCAATGCCATAATCACAAAAAGTCAACATGGGTTTCAGAGAAACAAGTCATGCCAGACTAATCTGATCTCTTTTTTTGATAAAGTTACCAGCTTGGTAGATGAAGGGAACGCTGTGGACATCGCATACCTTGATTTCAATAATAATAATAATAATAATAATAATAACAACAATAAAATTTTATTTCTATCTCACCCCTCTGCAACGCAATCAGGGCGGCTTACAATATAAAAACTCCATAGACACAGTGCCCTAGCCCGCCCACCCCTTAAAATCATATTAAATTATAAAAGATTAAAACATACAGTAATTAAAATATATAAATTAGAAAGAAAAAATTAAAACATACAATAGTTAAAAAATCTAATTGCAGCTCAGAAAGGACAGCCGAGTCTTGGGCTGGGATAGTTATTCAGGAAAGTCCTGCCGGTAAAGATCCCTCTTGACAGCTTTTTAAAAAGCTGTCTAAGGTGGTAATAAGACGGATCTCGTCCGGCATGCCATTCCATAATCTGGGAGTGGCAGCAGAGAAGGCCCTCTGGGAGGTCACCAACAGCCTTGTTTTCATAGGCTGTAACAGATTCCTCCCAGAGGACCAAAGTGTGCGGGGTAGGGTCACACGGAAGGAGGCGGTCCCGGAGATAAGTTGGACCCAAGCCATGTAGGGCTTTAAAGGTCAAAACCAACACCTTGTACTGTGCCCTGAAACTAATAGGCAGCCAGTGGAGTGCTTTTAGCACAGGTGTTATATGCTCTCTTCTGGAAACACCAGAAATCAGCCTGGCTGCCATGTTCTGAACTAGTTGAAGTTTCCGAGTCAAGCACAAGGGTAGCCCCATGTAGAGCGCATTACAGAAATCCAGACGGGAGGTTACCAGTGCATGTACCACAGTTTCAAGGTCCCTGGTTCCAGGAAAGGGCACAGGTAGCGTATCAGCCAAAGTTGATAGCAGGCACTCCTGACCGTCGCATTTACCTGATTAGACATCTGGAGCGTCGGGTCCAGGAGCACCCCCAAACTGCGAACACAGTCCTTGGAGGAGAGTGTAGTTCCATCCAGGATTGGAAGTTGTATTCCCAGACCTGGTTTCGGGCCTGTAACTGTTAGTACCTCCGTTTTGTCTGGATTTAGTCTCAATTTGTTTTTCCTCATCCAGTCCATTACTGCTTTAAGACAACTATTGAGAGGAGAGACACCATCTGAAGTCGAAGCTGATGACTGAGACATGGAGAAGTATATCTGGGTGTCATCAGCATACTGATGACACTGCACTCCATGCCTCCGAATGATCTCTCCCAGCGGCTTCATATAGATGTTAAATAGCATCGGGGACAGGATGGCACTCTGAGGAACGCCACAGTTAAGCTCTATTCTGGTAGAGCAACTGTCCCCAAGCCTCAACCTCTGGGATCTGCCCGAGAGGAAGGAACGGAACCACTGCAAGGCAGTGCCTCCAATTCCTAACCCCCTCAGGCGATCCAGGAGGATGGAATGGTAAGTAAGGCCTTTGACAAGGTTCCCCATGACATTCTTGCAAACAAGCTTGTAAAATGTGGGCTAGACAAGTTAACTGTTCAAAGGATTTGTAATTCGTTGACCGGCCGAACCCAAAGGGTGCTCTGCAGTGGCTCCTCTTCATCTTGGAAAGATGTGACCAGTGGGGTGCCACAGGATTCTGTCCTGGGCCCTGTGCTATTCAACATCTTTATCAATGACTTCGATGATGGAATTAGGGGCATACTTATCAAATTTGCAGATGACACCAAATTAGGAGAAGTAGCTAATACCCTAGAGGACAGGATCAAAATTCAGAATGACCTGGATAGACTGGAGAGCTGGGCAAAGCTAACAAAATGAAATTCAATACGGAGAAATGTAAAGTACTGCACTTAGGGCGGAAAAATGAAATGCACAGATACAGTATGGGAGAGACCTCGCTGAACGATACTACGTGCGAAAGGGATCTAGGAGTCCTAGTAGACCACAAGTTGAACATGAGTCAACAGTGTGATGCAGCAGCTAAAAAGGCCAATGCGATTTTGGGCTGTATCAATAGAAGTATAGTGTCTAGATCAAGAGAAGTAATAGTGCCGCTCTATTCTGCCTTGGTCACACCTCACCTAGAATACTGTGTCCAGTTCTGGGCACCACAATTCAAAAAGGATATTGACAAATTGGAGCATATCCAGAGAAGGCCAACTAAAATGGTGAAAGGTCTGGAAACCATGCCTTATGAGGAGAGACTTAGGGAGCTGGGTATGTTTAGCCTGGAAAAAAGACGGTTAAGAGGCGATATGATAGCCCTGTTTAAGTATTTGAAGGGATGTCACACTGAGGATGGAGCAGGCTTGTTTTCTGCTGCTCCAGAGACTGGAACACGGAGCAATGGATGCAAGCTCTAGGAACAGAGATTCCACCTCAACATTAGGAGGAACTTTTTGACAGTAAGAGCTGTTCGGCAGTGGAACACACTCCCTCGGAGCGTGGTGGGGTCTCCTTCCTTGGAGGTCTTTAAACAGAGGCTGGATTGCCATCTGTCGGGGATGCTTTGATCGTGATTTCCTGCGTGGCAGGGGGGTTGGACTGGATGGCACTTGTGGTCTCTTCTAACTCCACAATTCTATGATTCTATGATTCTCCTTCTGAGAGACACATAGCAAAGGGGATGGAATGGACGGAAGAGATGGACTTAGCATCTTTTTTATTTTTCACAATGATGCAAGAATATCCCCACAGTGTAAAATGAATGGGGGAGGGGAGAAAGACAACCATGCTGGATTCCAACTCAAACTGTCAGCTTTTCCTTGTCCAGCAGAAGCAGCAACAAGTGTACCTTTGTTTTCTTCCCCACTCAGGGCTGGTTTAACCAGTCTGCCAAATCAGCATTGGGGGAGGGAGAGGTCAATAGTCCCCCCTGATGACTCGGGAGGAGCCAGACCCCTACCCTCCTCCTCCAAAAACCTCCTGCTGGCTTTTTAAAAAAACAAAACAAAACAAAAAAAAACCCAGCATGTCCTGAAAGAGAAAGAAGCAGCAGAAAGAAGCAGCAGCCCTCCTGGCAGAAGCTGGTGGGAGTTTGCTGCTGCAAAATGCAAGCCAGACAGGCATGAGGTGTGTGTGTGTGCGAGACAGAGGGGGGGGGGATTTGAAGGTTGTCTCTTTCCCTCGGAAAGGGATTCTTTCTTTCTTTCTTTCTTTCTTTCTTTCTTTCTTTCTTCCCTTCCCTTCCCTTCCCTTCCCTTCCTTCCACATAAATCCCCTCCACCCCATCTTTCCAGCTGCTTTTAACATGTCTTGGTTCCTCTCCCCTTCCTTTTCCCCTTGGTCTTCTTCAGCCTCTTCCCCTTGCTGTCAACTGAGTTCAGCCTGCAAAAGAAATGTGCCTTCAAGTCATTTCTGACTAAGGCAAACCTACCATAGGGTTTTCTAGGCAAGGTTTGTTCAAAGAGGGTGTGTCTTTGCCTTCCTTTGAGGCACAGAGATTGTGACTTGCCCAAGGTCACCCAGTGGGTATTCATGGCTGAGTAAGGATTCAGACCCTGGGCTCCAAAGTCATAGTGCAATGCTGAAACTTCTACAACACTCTAGTTCTTTTAACAGAAGAATATAAAGTACCGTATATTCCGGCGTATAAGACGACTTTTGAGCACTCAAAAGTGCCCTCCAAAATCGAGTCGTCTTATACGCCGGATATACTTTGCTTCACCTGCCTGCCTATCTCCTGCCTCTTCGCAAACGGAGCGAAGAGGCAGGAGACGGGGCAGGGGGTGAAGCAAAGTGCTCCTCCCTTCCCCCCACCCACCCCCCGTGCATCCACCCCCCTTCCCGAAAGCCGTGGACCCGTGACTTTTGGGAGGGGGGGTGGCTGGGAAGCCCCCTCCTCCCTTCCCCCCACCCACCCTCCGCCCAGCCACCCCCTTCCCCAAAGCCTCGCTTTGGAGAGGGGGGGTGGCTGCGAAGCCCCCTCCCCCCAGCCACCCACCCACCCTCTGCCTAGCCATCCCCCTTCCCCAAAGCCTCGCTTTGGAGAGGGGGGTGCCTGCAAAGCCCCCTCCCCCCAGCCACCCCCCCCTTCCCCAAAGCCTCGCTTTGGAGAGGGGGGGTGGCTGCAAAGCCCCTTCCCCCCAGCCACCCACCCACCCTCCGCCCAGCTACCCCCCTTCCCCAAAGCCTCGCTTTGGAGAGGGGGGGTGGCTGCGAAGCCCCCTCCCCCCAGCCACCCACCCACCCTCCACCCAGCCACCCCCCTTCCCCAAAGCCTCGCTTTGGAGATGGGGGGTGGCTGCGAAGCCCCCTCCCCCCAGCCACCCATTCACCCTCCGCCTAGCCACCCCCC
Source organism: Gambelia wislizenii (assembly GCA_030847615.1). Classification (NCBI taxonomy): domain Eukaryota; kingdom Metazoa; phylum Chordata; class Lepidosauria; order Squamata; family Crotaphytidae; genus Gambelia; species Gambelia wislizenii. Next base: position 222,289,469 of record JAUMIR010000005.1, on the reverse strand, counting down.
TTCCCCAAAGCCACGCTTTGGAGAGGGGGGTGACTGCGAAGCCCCCTCCCTCCACCCCCCCAGCCAGCTGGCCATCCCGCATTCCCCAACCCACCAGGAGACTGGGCAGCCTCCTGTGGCTTGGGGAATTGCGGGTGGAGGGAGCCCAGAAGGAGGGATAGGGCTGTGGAGTTAAATCCCTAGATTTGCTCCCTCTCCCTTGACGGTCGGGAGAGGGGGCGAATCCCAGGGTTTGGCTCCATGGCCCCGCATCCTCCCTATGGAGCCAAACGGGGCATGTTCGCCCCTTTCCTCCACCTTCGAGTCCAGTTTGACTGGAAGGTTGAAGAGAGGGGCGAATGTTGCCCTGCCAGCTGATCCTGTTCCCTTTCCCAACTCACGAGGAGATCCTCATGAGTTGGGAAACAAAGAGGATCAGCTGGCAAGGCTCCCCCAGCCAGCCAAATTGGGGTGGTGGTCTTATCTGGTGAATATAGGCCTAGGCCTAGATTTTTGGCTGGAAATTGGGGGGGGTGGTCTTATACGCCCAGTCGTCTTATACGCCGGAATATACGGTATATAAATTAAAATTTGAAGTAATATTACTGGGAACAATGGTTTTATTGTTGTCACTAAAACACCAGTATCCCATTAGTGTTATGTGAGAGGCATTGGCCTAGAGCAGTGGTTCTTAACCTTTTCTTTAGCAGGGACTCCCTTTAAATATCTTTTGTTGCCCCAAGACTTAACTCAAGATTTAAAACACTAATAATAATAGCTAATAATAATAGCTAACAACAACAACAATATAATTACACCATCCATTAAACTTTCCATCAGAGGCACTCTTGCTTCTTCCTGCAAGTTTGTGGCTGGAGTGGATTGAATGGCAATGTGCACGCCAAGCCAGCCAGCCTTTGCCTTGGTTCCTGTCACGTGGCTACTCCACTACAGGGAGGAGGTGGGCCAAGCAGCCTTCAAGCCTTTGTGGATTCCCTGTGAGGAACCCCTGTGTAGACCCCAAGTTAAGAACCACTGGTCTAGAGAATGCTGGAAAAGGAACAATGCAACTAGACCTTGAGAAGGGTGCTGGCAGGGGGATTCTGGGAGGTGTAATCCAAGAGTAACTTTCCCAGGCTATGAATGCAGCCTAGAATCAGAATCATAGGGCTGGAAGGGACCCCAACAGCCATCCCATCTGATCGGCTTCTGCCCTGCAGGAATACACAATCCAAGCACTCCTGACAGATGGCCATCCAACCTATGTTTAAAAAAACACAAAGAAGGAGACTCCACCACACTCCAAGGCAGCAGTATATTCCACTTCCAAATACCTCTTACTGTCAGGAGGTTCTTCCTAATATTCAGGTGGAATCTCTTTTCCTGTAATTTGAACCCATGGCTCTGTGTCCTAGTCTCTGGAACAGCAGAAAACAAGCTTGTTCCTTCCTCAGTATGATATCCCTTCAAATATTTAAACATGGCTATCACGTCACCTCTCAACCTTCTCTTCACCAGGCTAAGCATACCCAGCTCCCTAAGCCGTTCCTCATAGGGCATAATGGCTTCCAGGCCTCCCACCATCCTTCTCAGTATCTTTCTTGAATTGTTGTGCCCAGAACTGGAAACAGTATTCCAGGTGAGGTCTGACCAAAGCAGAATGGAGTGATACAATTACTTCCCTTGATCTAGACACTACTCCTATTAATGCAGCCTAGATTTGCATTGGCATTTTTTACCGCTGCATCACAGTGCTAACTCATGTTCAGCTTGTAGTCCACTCTTTCTTTTCTTTGAGGAAATCTACACCATTACATTAATTGCTAACAAACAAAAAATATGTTAGTGCCTATAATATAGTTTTTAAACTAAATTATTGGTGGCAAATTATGTAATACAGTAGGCCCCTCTTATCCACTGGAGATTGGTTCAGGGGGGTGGGGTGGATTCTGAAAACCATGAATAATAGTGAACGCCATTGAAAAAAATGGGACTTCTGGTTTAAAATACCATAGAGTTGCCTTGGAGGGCCTAGAAAACGGCTAGGGAGGACACATTTTCTAGCAAGATTCTATGGTAGGTGTGCTGTTCTGTGTCCCATGGATAATGAATCCATGGATACGGGGGTCCCACTGTAATCTGAACATCCTGTTCGGGTGAATAGGTTAGGTTACATTGACCTGAGATAAACATATGGGGCCCCCAAAACAAAGCATTGCAGGGGCCCCCAAAATTCCTTAAACCGGCTCTGTCCCCACATCCCCCCACCCCTCTCACTCTAGCTGGCCTTGGCTTCACAATGTCAACAGGGGCCTGAAAGGGCAGAGGTGGCAGGGGTGGATATACCCAGTGAGCAGCAGGGCTGCCAGAGCAGCATGCAGGGCTGAGCAAGGCAAACAGAGCTAGCCAGCTGGCAAGAGGAAAGTGAGCAGATAGGCAAGGGAGAAAGCAGGTGAGCAGTGGGCAGAAGCCACCTCAGCTGTGGACTACATGCACCATTGACTGGAGGGGGCTGTTGGCAGGAAAGGAGATGGAGAGGAGGAGGAGGCTGAGCCGCTGCTGACTCGCTCCTCCTACAGCTGCTGCAAAAATCTACTTTAGTGTCATCTACCTTTGCTTCCTTTTCCTCAATAGAAGGAAGATGACACTGCAGGAGATTTCTGCAGCAGTGTTGTCATCCTAGGAGGCGCAGGAAGGAAGACTTGGAGACCAGCAGCAGAAGCAGCTACGAACTTGCAAGCAATCAAATCCGTGGAAGAAAAACCCACAAAAGTTGAGGATCTACTGGATTTGTTGTATCCTGGATTTTATTTTTAAGTTAAACCTTCTGACAGAAGGAACACAGAAGCAACTATAAAAAAGAATAATGAAATACATAATCCAGTCTACACAACCAATCTGCAGAAAGACATTCATATATTCATTCACCAAGAATTAAGTCCCACTGAATGACTGCCATTTATTCCATGCCTCTATCATTATGATTACTTAAAGCCCACAAGGATTTGTGGGATGAGGTACAGGACAATGAGGAAAACTCACTAGCTTAACTCACTGAATTACAACCTTAATATAATGCAATTAGAAGTTTCATTTTTGAAAGGGAAATTATTTCAAATTAATTAGTTAATTTTTAACTAGCTACTTCCAAGCTCTGAGCCACCATGCCCCCTGGGAGCCAGAACAGAAGTAGCAGTCCCAGCCACCAGGCAACTGGTTGGGAAAGGTCGCCTTAAACTATCATGGGGTTATCCTAACTCATCAGGGTTAAGAAATGGTTCTCCAAGCTAAGTAATTACCATCTTAAATGTGGTTTACCCAAAAAGGGACAGATCCTCAGCGGTTTTAATGATTCTGAAGAGGTGCCTCTCTTTTCTTTTTCCTTCATGTATTTGGTTTTAAATTGTCTTCAACTGTTTTTAATTGTATACTTTTGACTTCTTTTATCTTGGAGAATTTTTTAATACGCTTAAGTTTGTTTTAGCCATTTTGAGTCCCAATACTGGGAAAACACAGGGTAACTACGAGGATGATGATGATGTTTGTTACTGTTTTAAATTGTTTCAAATTAGTTAAAGTAATTTTATGCTATGCTACCCTGATAGCCTATGATACAGGGCAGGATAGAAATAAAGACTCAATAAACAGACTTCAATTACTAACCTTTTCTATCATTCCTAATTTAGAGTTGGGCTATTTCCTCCCATAAGAGTGAACATGGAACAGTGGTTTGAGTGTTGAACTAGGACCCTGGAAGACCTGTGTTTGAATCCCTGCTTGGTCACAGAAACCCACTGGGTGATCTTGGGCAAGTCACAAAGCAACCCCCCTCTGAACAAAACTTACCAAGAAAACCCTGTGATAGAGTCCCCTTAGGATTGCCATAAGTTGGAAATGACTTGAAAGCAAACAACAACAAATAAATATTTTTAAACTAATGGACTGACCCTCAAGAGAATCAAGTTCATAGACTTCCAGGAGAAGATGGTGGGTTGAAGCTAAAGAAGTGACAGCAGCTTTTTTTACTGACTGGTGGCAAGCTCCGGTTGGCAATTTTCTTAAGGGGAGATAAAAGCGGATTGTCCACAAGGGCCGCATAATCTAGCAGTTGTCCAGGAGAAGCAGTTAGTGAAACTGCATGGGGGCAGGTGGGATTTCATCATGCCCTACCACTGTCTGCAAGCCTGAAGGGCTGGAAAGAAGCTCTTTATGAACAATGGACATGTAAACTTCTCTTTCTTTATTCACCTTCTAGTTTTTAGATTTCACTTATCAATATTTGGAATTAAAGGAATCTTGGACTCAGCTGTAATACTTATGCCTCAATAACTGCTTTCTTTTTGAAATAAGGGCAGATTTGGTTAATGTTTTATTTTGGTTGTATTTTTAATTGGCAAAAGGTTTAACTACTGATAGTCTTTCATGGTTTACTAATTTACTATTTACTGATCTTTTTAAATATTGTATTTAATTAATTTGGAGTTCTGAATTTTGGGTTACAAGATGGAGACATTGTGAGAAACTATTTGTTTTGTCAACAGGAGGCACTGGATTGGATAAAATTTAATTTTCTGTATAAGGTTGGTTATTGTTTACCAGGCACTTTAGTGGTGGATGTGGAGCAATGCCTGTGTTTCAAGGAAGGAAGGGTGCACCCTTCTGTGCTCAGCAGAGTCCACTTTCTTTCAGGTAGCTCTTGATGAACTCAGAGATCCACAGATTCGGTATCCATGGCTTCACTTATCCACTTTTTCACATCTGAAAAAATAAGTTGTCCCTAGGCATTTCTAGGTCCTCCACCCTCTACCGTCTCCTAGAGGAGGAAGCAGAAGAGATAAGAGGAGAAACAGCAAGGATTCTGTGGAAGGCAAAACCACAACCCAACAGCATAAACAAAAATGAAAGAAAAGCCATCAAGGATCTCAATGAGGACCCAGAAATCATCATTCCCCAGAAGACAACCGCAATGCCATGGTAATCATGGAAACAGAACAATACAAACAAAAATTAAAGGAATGCTTGGATCCTGCAATATACAAAAAACGCAAGCAAGACCCGACCAACAAAATCACCAGAATAACAAATACCTTGATCAAGAATTCATCAATCCAGCCAATCACACACCAGAGTCTATGCAAATCTGAGGCTCTCCCACCAAGACTGTATGGATTTCCCAAGATACACAAGGATTCCATTCCACTCCAACCCATAGCGAGCACCATTGGATCCCCTACATATGACTTGGCTAAGTTTCTAGCCACACAATTACAAACCCATATTGTTCAAACCCCCCACTATATCAAGGACTCAGCTCACTTCATAGAGAAAATCAAAAACCTTGAACTGAAACCCAGAGACAGACTGATCAGCTTTGATGTGGTCTCCCTGTTCACCAAAGGCCCCATAATGGACACTATGGCACTCACCCAACAAATGCTTCCAGCAGACATCACAGCCCTGTTGGAACATTGCCTCACCACAAGCTACTTCCAGTGGGACAATGGATTTTACAAGCAGAGAGATGGGGTAGTCATGGGGAGCCCTCTGAGGCCTGTGATAGCAAACTTTTACAAGGAACACTTTGAAAAGCAAGCCCTGGAAACAACACCAAAAAAGCCCACAACATGGTTACAATATGTGGATGGCACTTTCACCATTTGGAGCCACGAAAAAGAAGAGTTGACCATGTTTCTGAACCATTTGAACAGCAACCACCCGAACATCCAATTCATGATGGGAAAAGAAATGGAAGGAACATTGCCATTCTTGGATGTCCTGGTCATCTAAAAACTAAACCAATGATTAGGACACAATGTATACAGAAAACCTACACACACGGACAGATACCTACACAAGAACTCCAGTCATCACCCAGGACAAAAAAAAGAAGCACAATAAAAACATTGGTAGAGCACACAAAAAGGATCTGTCAACTCCACTACCTGGAGGACAAACTGAAACACCTAAACTGAGCTCTACAGGCTAATGGTTACTCCAGGTCAGACGACGCAAGAGCAGCCAGACCCAGGAAAAACCACAAGAGTGAAGAAAAACAAAAGAAGGTATTTTTATCATACATCAAAGGAGTTGCAGACAGAATAGGGAAACTGATGAGGAAACACAACCTTCAAATGATCTACAGACCAACCAAAAAGATCCAAGAAATACTGCGATCAGCAAAGGACAAAAGAGACCCTCTCACAGCTGCAGGAGTTTACCGCATACCATGAAACTGCAGACAAGTCTTCATAGGGACCACAAAATGCACTGTGCAAACACAAATCAAGGAACATGAGAGACACTGCAGATTGGATCAGCCAAAAAAATCAGCAGTAGTAAAACACAACTTGGGCACAAAATACTATTTGAAAACACCAAAATTCTGGACCAGGCTAACAACTATCAGGTCAGAATGCATAGGGAAGCTATTGAAATCCACAAACACCTGGACAACTACAACAGGAAAGAAGAAACCTTAAAAGTAAACAAAGTTTGGTTACCAGTCCTGAAAAACACCAAAATAAAAACTCAACACATGCAAATGAACCTCACCCAGGGACAAGGGGCTTCCCAGCAGACAACGGATCATGAGCTAAATAGACACTAATCCCCCTCACATATCCTCCCACCCTAAGAACTGAACATCTAACAACAACTGAATACACACATTTGCATACTAATCCTCTTCAATAGGGACTCACAGTATATAAACCCCACACACCCACATGCCACCATTCTCTGAAGATGCCAGCCATAGATGCAGGTGAAACGTCAGGAATAAACTCTTCTAGAACACAGCCTCACAGCCTGGAAAAAAACCACAAAAAACCTATGGATGCTGGCCGTGAAAGCCTTTGACTTCACATATCTGCAAGATAACTATTTAATATTGTTTTACTTTATACATGTACTAACGAAACTGATAGAAAAAGTGTATTTTTGTCCTTTCTTTAGATGGAGGAGGCTTCATTAGGATTTGAGTACAGCAGCTGAGGAAAAGACTGGAAGTCACTTTTGTTTTTTCATTTTATTCTTTCTTATTTCTTTACTTTTTTATTCTTTATTCTTTTTATTCTCTCTTCTTCTATTTCTTCCCTATCTTTTATGTAGGATGTATAATATAATCTTTATTGCTGTGATTGTAATGTTTTATTATGTAGATTGTTTTTTATTATATTTGATTCTCTATTATATAATTTGCATTAAAACATTTTTTTAAAAGAGAGAATTGAGTTATGTAAGATTGTCAATTCTGTTTACATCTGATTTATGGTGGTGAAAATACTGATTGTGCACACTTATAAATACAGTCAGACCCCCCACATCCACGGAACCAATATCCATGGTTTCAGTTATCCTAGAGGAGCATCCTCTCTAAGCATCTTCTAGGTCCTCCAGTGCAACTCTATGGTATGTTTTTACCAGAAGTCCTTTATTTTAATACAGTTTGCTGTTATCCCCAGCAAGTCCAGGAACCAAATCCCCACAGATACAGGGGTCTGACTGTATAAAAACATTCTTACTGTTGTGTTTTAACTGAATAACTGACTGTGATTTTATTTTTATTTTACTTATTAAAATATTCTATACCACCCTATATCCAAAGATTAGTCATCTAATAAAAGGTTCAAAAGGATATTGTTCTGAAGGTTTCAAGTTCATTTTGGTCTGACAAACATTTACCATTTGTGAAACCATGAGTAGCCTTAGTATCATGTGCCAGAATGCACTCCAACTTAAAAATCAAAGCACACTGGAATTCCAAAGAACCACTGTCTGCCAAAGATGTTGCCAACATATCTTTACACATCAACTTGGAAAGCATCTTAAATAAACATTTTGCAACAAATAAGACAAACACAGCATGGGAAATATTCAACTGCATTCTCCTTGATGTAGCTTCAGATCTGCACTACACTTAAGCTTGATGTTATTAGGCGAACACACATACAAATATTAAGTATTTGCCTAACTCAAACAGAAGACTATTATCAACATTCCCTGTAGCAATATAGCACATCAAAAATAGTACTATTGGAACAAACAGGCTGGTGCTTCAACTTAATTATTGGGCATTAATTATTGGGCATTATTGGCATCAGAACTGTCAAAAGCGTGGGCACAAAAGCCTCTGTATCTGTGCTTCCTCGTTTTTCTTTGTGAAAGCAATGAAAACGCTTGAAGGAAGCAACAGGTAAGCAGAGAGGCAATGGAGGCAGCACTGCTGAGCCTGGGGAAGGAAGAAAATGATTGAGCTTTAAAATAGGTTGCTGTGTGGCAGCAAACAAAAATGTGAAGAAATCCCAAATACCACATACTCCATATCTAGATGAAATATTGAGCAAGCAGGGATCACCAGTGTTGAGGCCATGATATTGAGAACACAACTGCACTGGGCAGGGCACATTTCTAGGATGGAGGACCATCACCTCCCAAAAATAGTACTCTACGGTGAACTCGCCATGGGTCAGCATAAGAGGGGAGCTCCAAAAAAAGCAATATAAGGACTCCCTTATCTCAGACTCAACCAAACTGATCACCAACAATGGTCCGCCATGGCCTCACATCGGGAGACATGGAGACACACTATCCACAATGCTGCAGCCTTATTTGAGAACTCACGCCGAACAAGTCTTGAAGAGTAACGACAATGCAGAAAGAATCACAACTCAGAAACATCACTCAAGGAGACCTTCTGCTGTGATTTCTGCAACCAGACTTGTTTATCTCGGATTGGCCTTTTTAGTCATCAGCGCGCAGAAAGCCGGGATGAGTCCTTCCTGAATCTTCGTTTGCGAAGAAAAGCCAGAGAGAGACCCTGGAGTGCTCTGGGCCATGTGATGAGTGGCCAGATCGCCACAGATTGAGGGAAAAGGCCATGCCATGTCTTAATTCCCGCTACCAAACAAGGCTGTCATTCCTACACCAATCACAAAGGGGCACTGGAACAAGACAGGAACAAGGCATCAAAACTGCCAGTGAATTTTGTTAAGTCCTTCCTCTCCACAGTGCTTTTCTCACAATGAGATGAGAGGCCAGGGTCTGTGTAAAATACCAGCTGCAAGAGATTGCTGAGGCTGTACTTTCACAATCAATTTCTGTGGATTTCCTGCCTGCCTGGTGGTCTGGAAGTGTTGACTATCAAACAATGTGCAGAATGCACAATGGAACTCACCACCTATGTTTTGGAGTTCACTGTCTTCAACAGGACACAGACATGTCTCCTATTAGTTTTACCTCAGAATTTGAGATAAAATTCTCACACTCTGCTATATAGATATTTCTGTTTTAGAAGTCAGTGGCATTCTGTAATACAGTAAGCCCTCTGTATCTATGGTTTCTGCATCCATGGATTCGACCAACCACAGCTCGAAATATTCAGAGAAAAAAAATTCCAAACCCTGCTGTTTGCCATTTTATATAAGAGCCAATCTATATAATTGGATTGGAGCATCCACAGATTTTGGTATCCACGGGGAATCCTGGAATAAAACCCCAGTGGATACTGATGGCCCACTGTATGCCAGCCCATTTATTTCACTCTTAACCTTATCAACGGAAATACAACTGTTGTGGATGTGTTTAGACCTAACAACAATTTTATGTGCTGCACAGCATGCTGTGGACTCACACCAAACAACCTGCACAGATATAAAATTTACTCTTCTCTTTCTCTTAAAGAAGTTGTTGTTGTTGTATGTTCAAATTCAGAACAGTCCCAGTAAAAGGACTGTATGCAGGCAAAGGATGCACTTCTGATTAGGAAGCCTAATTCTAAAGTCCAGAGGGTGTTGTTTGTTTGTTTGTTTGTTTTTTAAATGAAGCAGAAGCTGGAGTTTATAGAAAATAAATCAAGGAAATATTTCCATGGCACAAAGTTCAAAATACATTATTTAGCTTTAATTCATTTACATGCCACCTCTCATCTGAGGAACTCAAGTTAATGTACGTACATTATTATCCCCCTGCCCAATTTGTCCTTCCACTACCCCTATAAGGGTTAGACTGATTTTAAGCCAGGCAGTCAGATATATTTCTAAGTGAGTACAGATTTGAACTCAGGACTCAGGTCTCTCCTGTCTTGCCTGACATTCTAATCCTTACAGTAAATTGAATTACTAAGAATTACTAAGAAATTCATGTGAAAATGTCCAAATATGTAAGCAAGCATCCATAGATGCAATTGGCAGAGGATAGTCTCTCTGACATTACGGATGATGAGCAGCACCATCCAAATGGCAATGACAGAGCTGGGTAATTGTAGATAATGGTCTTATGGAAAGGGGAGGTGAGGGCTTTGCTTCTTATTCACACCTCAGTGGAAATGATTTTTTCCTCAACCCCTTTGCCCTTCTCAGGGGCTTTGAGAGAAAGGCAGATCTGCTCTCATTTATTTTGGGGCTTGAAGTTAAGAGAATGAACACGCACACGCACGCGCACACACACCTGTTAAAATAATATACATTTTGGAGATAATGCTGTGGACCCTCTTAATAGGTTGATTAGGTCCTCTTCTGACACATCTAGAGGGGAGCCAGGAAAGTCAGGCAGTTTTTCTCTTTTGTTGTGCAGTTTGGATAATCTTAGGATAAGCAGGAATCTTTCCCATTCTGTTTGGAGGCCCCTCACAGCCTGAGGCTGAAAACTGTAGCTTACTTAATTTGCACATAAACCAAGCCCCTACATACTTGCCCAAAAGCTTACAGGAAGGAGTCAACAGCAAGCACCAACAGAAGTTAGTTAGTAAGCCAATATTTGCAGCGCACGGAATGGACACAGAATCAAGGAAGTTGTCTCATATTGTCTTAGCACTGTCTACGCTGACTGGTAGCAGCTCTCCAGGATTTCATGCATGTTAATTTCCATCTCTATATGGATGTGATGTGGATTCAATTTGAGTACTCTACCAATGAGCTGTGGCTCTGCCCCAATAAATGAAATTAAGCTCTATGCAGCACCTGTGCACCTGTGTATGCCATGCTCTGATCCTGATGAAGAAAACTCAACCTTTTCTAGAAATAGTGTCTTTAAGTTAATAGTTTTGTTATGAGAAAGAAGCACAATGTATTAGAAAATATTGAACTGTCTGCTCTTTAGGCTGCTTATGTACAGTACAGTATCTGCAGGTTTACAAGCTCCAGGTCTAACAAAGCCCATCACATTTTACAAGTTTACTTGGAGAAAAAGAATATTTCACTATTAGCATAACAAGAAAGTTAACGAGAGCATATAAAGTAGTTTTAAATCCTAATTTAAAGTGTAACCAAAAAAAGGGTACAAATATAGCACAAATATTGCATTCTTCCAAGATGACATAGGGTGTTTTCAAGAATATTTAAGCAAGATTAAGTGTACTTGACAAAAATAAATGTAAAATACTTATTTAAAAAAAAAACAACCAGCCCTCAGAAGCAGATATATTTTGGAACAAACTGCTCTGATCAGAAATGTGTTCTAGGAAGCAAGCCCAAAATGTAAAGATAACACACAATTAGGTGAGGGGGGGAAATGACCTGTCAGCCTCTGGATTGCAATACTTTTGCTGCTGTTAACTGCAGTCAAGTCGACTTCGACATATGGCAACCCTATGAATAAGAGACCTCCATGTCACCTTATCATCAACAGCCTTGCACAGATCTAAGCAGATTCAGGGTTGTGACTTTCTTGATTGAGTTTATCCTTCTGAAATGCAGTTTTCCTCTTTTCCTACTACCTTCTACCTCACCAAGCATTATTGTCTTTTCTAGTGAGTCATGTTTTCTCATAAAATGGCCAAAGTAGAACAGTCTCAATAGGAAGAGATCAGGCTTGATTTGCTTTAGGACCCATTGATTTGTCTTTTTAGCAGTTCACAATATCCATAAAACTCTTCTCCAGCACCACATTTCAAATGAGTTGATTTTCTTCCTATCACCTTTCTTCACTGTCCAGCTTTCACACCATGCATAGAAATTGGAAATATGATGGCATGGATAATCCTAACTTTAGTATTCAATTATAAAATCTTTACACTTCATGATCTTGTCTAGTTCCCTCTTAGCTGCCTTAGTCTTGTTCTGTTTTCCATTCTGATTAATGACTGAGCCAAGGTATGGAAAATCTTGAACTCTTTCAATATCTTCAACGTCTCCTTTAAAGTGATGTAAACCTTCTGTGGTCATTATTTTTGCTTTCTTAATGTTAAACTGTAAACCTGGCTTTGCACTTTCTTCCTTGACTTTCTTCAGTTATCATACCAAGACTTTGCTATTTTTTGCTAGTAATATGGTGTCGTCTGCATATTTTAAATTGTTGATGTTCCATGTGAAGTCAAAGGCTATCACAGCCGGTATCCATAGGTTTTCCATGGTTTTTTTCTGTGCTGTGGATTCAAATACACAAATTTACATATCCTCTCCAACAGGGGCTCCCAGTTTATAAACCACACACACACTCCTACTCAACCATTCTCTGAAGATGCCAGCCACAGATGCATGCAAAATGTCAGAAATAAACTCCTCCAGAACACGGCCTCACAGCCAGGAAAAAAACCACAGAAAATCTGTTGATGTTCCTCTAATTTTCATGCCTCCTTCCTCCAAGTCTAATCCTGCTTTATGTTATGGATGTTCAGCATTCAAGTTAAACAGATAAAATGCAGCCTTGTCTGACACCCTTGTCAGCTGGAAACCATTCTGTATCTCTGTATTCTATCCGATGCTAGCTTCTTGTCCTGAGTACAGGTTACGTATCAGGATAATCAAATGCTGTGGCACGCCCATTTCTTTGAGCACGATCCATAGTTTTTCATGAACTACACAATCAAAGACTTTGCTGTAATCTAGAAAGCACAGGCTGATTTTCTTTTGAAATTCTTTGGTGTGCTCCATTATCCAATGTATGTTTGCAGCAGCATCCATAGTGCCTTTTCCTTTCCTCAATCCACCTTGCACATCGAGAATTTCTTGCACCATATAAGGTATAAGTCTTTTTCAACATCACTTTGCTTATATGGGAAATTAATGCAATGGTCCTGTGGTTACCACAATCCCTGGTGTCCCCTTTCTTGGGGACTGGAATGTATATTGAGCATTTCTAATCTACGGGCCATTCACTTTCTAAAATTGGAGTTCATCTTCATGATATTTCCTTGAATGTATTTGTTAACCTTTCAGCTCTTTTATATAATTCTTCCATGTATTGTTTCCATCATCTTTTTATTTCTACTTGGTCATGTAATGTGTTCCCCTGCTGGTCATAAAACACCCCCACTCTTGGTTTAAATTTCCCTTTGACTTCTCTGACCTTGTCGAAGAGGTCTCTTGTTCTTCCTTTTGTTGCCACCTTCTATTTCTCTGCAGATTATGATAGTTGTTCTCTTTTGTCTCTGTGCACCAATCACTGGACAGTTCTATTCAGGGTTCTGACTCTATTTCTGTCAACTTTTATTTTTGCTTCTCATCTGTCCTTGACTGCATGAAGAGTTTCATCTGTCATCCATTGAAGCTTCTCTTTCTTTTTGGCTACAGAGTGTCTTTTTGCATTCCTCCTTTATAATGTCCCTGGCTTCAGCCCAGAGTTCTGACTCCCAGTCAATTAAGCTTAATAATGCAAAATTTATTTTTTTACATTCTTTAAATTCTACAGGGATGTTCTTCAGGTTGCATTTTGGCACCATCATTGGTTTAATGTACTTCTTTAGCTTTACTCTAATTTTTGACATTAGGAGTTGATGGTCTGTGCCACAATCTGTCCCTGGTCTTGTTTTTAGAGACAGACTGGAGATTCTTCATCTTCTGCTTCTAATTATGTAGTCTACCTGATTTCTATATTGGCCATTAGGTGATGTCCATGTATACAGTAGCCTCTTTGGTTGCTTGATGAACGTGTTTGCAACGAACAGGCTGTTGGACTTGCAAAATTCAATCAGTCAGTCTCCTGTTTTTTTCTTGATCCTAGGCCAAATTTTCCTACAATCTTTGATTCTGCTCTGTTTCCTACTTTTGTATTCCATTCACCTATGATTAATAGGAAGTCCTGTTTTGCTGTGGGATTAATTTCCTCCCAGATTCCAGAACAGACTCTTTCAATTTCTTCTTCAGCCTCTATAGTTGGAGCATAAACTTAGATTATGGTAATATTGATGGGCTTTCCCTGAAGTTTTATTGAAATGATTTGATCAGACTTTGCATTATATCCTTTGACTGCTTTTGCGACATCTCTCCTCATTATAAATGCCACGCCATTTCTTTTTAGACTTTCACTTCCAGAGTAAAGCACTGTAATTATCTGTCTCAAAATGTCCCATTCTTGTCCACTTTAGCTTGCTCACCCCTAGTATTGCAATGTTTATACGTACCATTTCTTATTTCGCTATATCTAGTTTCTCATTATTCATGCTTCTCACATTAGCTGTTTGGCACATTTAGTCTGGCTCCACAGCAAAAGCCTGTATGACGTGGGAGACCCCACCAGCAGCATTGCTGCCTTCAGCATAACCTCTTGCCTCACAGGAGCATATAATCCCACCACCATGGAAAGGGAGTGCCATTGGTGATACTATTATCCGCAGAATTCACCATCCACCATCCAGTAAGTGCTGAGTTTTGATTCTATTGTATTTCAAAACTGGGAGCCAGATTTTGTTTACTTTTAAGGTTTCTCCTTTCCTGTTGAATTTGTCCAGATGTTTGTGGATTTCAATAGCTTCTCTGTGCATTCTGACATGATAGTTGTTGGCCTGGTCCAGAATTTCTGTGTTTTTAAATAACATTTTGTGTCCAAGTTGGTTTATAACATGTTCTGCTACTGGTGATTTTTCTGGCTGGCCCAGTCTGCAGTGTCTCTCATGTTCCTTGATTCGTGCTTGCACACTGCATATAGTGGTCCCTATGTAAACTTGTCCACAGCTGCATGGTATGCGGTAAACTCCTGCAGCTGTGAGAGGGTCTCTTTTGTCAAAACTCAACACTTACAAAAGAATTCCACCCAGGGACAGGGGTATTCCCAGCAGTTAATGGCCCATCAACCAACCATTAGCCAAACAGACACTAACAAGCCTTGCATTTCTATACCCAGAAACTCAATATCACAAATTTATATATACTCCCCTGCAGGGGTTCACAGCATATAAACCCCAGACACACTCCTACCCAACCATTCTCTGAAGATGCCAGCCACAGATGCAGGCGAAATGTCAGAAAGAAACTATTCCAGAACACAGCCTCACAGCCTGGAATAAAACCAAGGAAAATCTATGAATTGCTTACACAGAATATAAAAATGGGACTTGTTTATCTTCCCTCACATCAGTGCTGCCAATGCATTTGGTCTGTTTAGGCCTACTTCTACCAAAATTTTCTATATATGAAATGCATTGTACTCAAAACTTATCTTAATCTTACATGTATTCCATTCATCATCTACTTAGTTCACATCTAAAATACTAACTGCTGTCACCAGGAAACAAAACCTGTTGTCTATCAGCTATGATACAGCTCCTTAATGCAGCAAATAGTGAAAACTGTTCTGTTGCCTTGACTTTTTTTCCTAACCAGGGTTTCTAAGCATGTGTGAGCCACCATTCCTGCCCAAATATGACAGATATGCACTCATGGCAGGAAGCCTGCTCATAGTCTGACCACCATGAACTCAACACTTTAAATGTTTCTAGCATGGCAACATTCTCTCATAAGACTTTTAGCATCAAATAATCCTGGTACTTTTTTACTTTATGCATCAACGTAAATTCAATGCTAGTTTGTCAATCCAAAAATTCACTTGACTTGCACAGGACTACAAATAGGTCTTTCAGAACCTAATCTTTTCTCAGAGAAGATATTTGGTATCCAAAGAGGAAGGAGAAGTTAACTTAAGTTATACTTACGAGGCATGATCCCTTGGCTAACCAGCTCCTCCCGTGTCCTTCGCTGCTGGAGCTTCAACTGTAGCACTGTAAGGAGGCAGAGAAAGAAATAAGAAGGGAGCACACTGCTATGATATGTCACAATGCAGAACACATTTTCCTGTTCACTTTATTTTCTTCTAGCTCTGGAACGTTATTGAGGAGGGGAGAAACCCTGTCATCCACACCCAACTGTAAGTCTTACAATTGCAGAAGTAGCTTCAGGCACCAAGATTTCCGTATTCTGCTGCAAAGAGTGGGGAAAGGAAGTTACAAAGCATTTTAGCAGGTTGATAAAAAAAAAAATTCACAAAGTATGAAAACAGGACTGTTGCTCAAGAGCTCCTACATTACCAAGCCCTATTACAAATCATGAAACTATAAAAACAAGAACAGACCACACAAACTGATACTGATCCAGGAGGCTGAAACCAGACTTTCATATTTATCTAAGTAAATGTAGTTTGTTGATATACTTGCATATACACGAACATTTTTTACTAACAGCTTTCATACACATGAATTGTATATTTCATACAAATACTAGTTTGTACTTATATTATTATTATTATTTAAGCATTTCTAGAAATGCCCAAAGTAGCATTCAATATATTTCAATTAACCTTTCATTCTGACAATCCACTGGTTGGCAAAAGATGTATTTTCAAAGCAGAAAGTAAGTCCAGTTCTGAAATATATTAGTAATGGTGAGAACAGAACAAGGAAATAATTATCTTGAGCAGTTAATTGCAGGGAGTAGGTATGCACCTCTAGACTTTACGTTTCTTTTTTCCTATGAAGAAATAGCACAAAAATAATGAAATTGCAAGGGCTTTCTCTCAGTCTCATCACCTTTGCAGGTATGTTAGGTCAGAACTCAAGAGAGAGCCATCTCCGTGATTGCTTCCAAGCTGTGGAACTCCCCTCTCCGGAGGGGGGGGTCTGGCTGGCCCTCTTCCTGATGTGTGCTTGTATTTATAATCTTTTACTGGAAATTATGTTTCGTGTTTTTAATAATGTTTTTAAAATACTGTAATATCGTTGTTTAATTATTTTTTTAAACTTTTATAAACTATTTGTTTCAGCTTAATTTTAAAAAATTATTATAAGCTACCTTCCATCACATTTTGGGAGAAAGGCGGGATATAAATTCAATAAATAAATAAATAAATAGTGTTTACAAAAGACACCAATAAAACTTGGGGGGGGGACTGGGGGGGAATATAATCCAGTTTCAACCTGGATTATTTCTCTAGCGTGGATGCCCCCTTAGTTTAGCCACTTGAATCAAACTATATTTTTCATATGGTCATCCACATTGACTAAGAAGCATCATTTTAACCACTTCATTCAAAGAGATTTGGGTTGATGTGGACATGCAGAATGCCTTACAACCTTGGTTTCTGGAGCAATGAACTACAAGCCCACATTTGGACATGCTGTAAATATATTCTTAGTTTTGTCTATTCCCACAAAATGAAGAAAACTATAGACAGCTGCTTTTTAAAAAATAACTCATTATATCATTGTTATACAAAAATGTGGCTTTTCTTTTACTCTGCTCTTTAACTTTTGTAGAGTCTTATTTCTAAATGTTGCAGGTTGTGTTTCCCTGTTCCAACTGGACAAATACATTTAGAAGGACAGATTGCTTACTTGTAACAATAGTTCTTCAAGTGGTCATCTGTGAACTCACACAAATGGGTTATCTGTGCCTGCATAAGTGCTTCATTCCAAAACTTCTAGAGGTATTACATAAGCATTTTGGCTGCAGCCCCACCCACTCCCTGTGCCCAATACCAGAGCACTTCCCACCTAAATAAACCCTCAGTTCTGTGGACACCAAAGCAGCAGCCAAAGATCTAACGAGAAGGCAAGGGAGGATGAGCGGAGTTGTGTGAATTCACAGTTGACCATTCAAAAAACTACAGTTGCAGATAAGGAACCTGTCCTTCCTCTTGTTTCTTTGCTCACACAAATGGGAGACTAGCAAGCTACTATCCACAGGAGGAAGAAATGCTGTGCCATCAAAGAAAAGAGCACAGCCCTCCCAAATGCTGCCTCCATCTAGGACAGCGTTTCTCAACCGGGGTTCCGCGGAACCCTGGGTTCTCCCAGAGATGGCCAGGGGTTCTGCGGGAAAACAGTAATAAACCAATAAATCACGGAGAAGTGGTGATCTGAAATGGCTTATCTCTCCCCTCCACAACAGAGAAAGCCAGGTGAGGAATGAGTGTGTGTGTTTGAATGTTTTCACACTAATGGAGCCTCAAAGGCTCCTCTTATGGGTGAGGGGGGAGGATGTTTACATGCCAAATACCTTGCTCTCCCTCTCAGCTTTTGATCTGCTTCAGAGATGCTAATGAAGCTCCTGATAGCCTGGGAAAGGGAAGAAGCAAAGAATGAGCATCTGTGTGATTGCGTTTGCTTCCTGCAAGCAGCCATAGACCCAGAACTGAGGCAAAAGACGACCTGTCTTGACTAAAACTGATTTAAAGGTACAAATGCAAAATGAGGGTTTTCTTAAATTCAGAACAATGGAAAGAGAATTGCAATACTGTACAGCTCTTAGCCAATTGGGGGAAACTGACCAAGTAATCCAAGTAACCACCTGGTCAGCCAGCCACTCAGGCGCCAGCTGTGGATGGGAGAACTCTGATAAAAGTGACTTAGGGCTTATTTTTTTTAAACCAGATTTGGAGAGGGCAGAGCCACTACAGTAAATGAGTCATTATAGATAGAGAAAAGGTTCTTAAACTGTGGGTCTGGTAACTGAATGTGGGGGTCACAAATAGACTGACCAACTCCCATACTATTAAAAAAAAAATCCTTCCATTTGCCTTTGCAGGAAGCTACAGTTTCCCTCTCAGCCTGCATCTGGCTGCTTACTTAATGCTTTTTGCAAGCTGTTTTAGCTCAGAGCTCAATCTTTGGGTCAGAGTCAGTGATGTACTCGAATTTAAATATTTGAAGGGATGTCATACTGAGGATGGAGCAAGCTTGTTTTCTGCTGCCCCAGAGACTAGGATATGGAACAATGGGTTCAAACTACAGGAAAAGAGATTCCACCTAAATTTTAGGAAGAACTTCCTGACAGTAAGAGCTGTTTAGCAGTAGAATGCACTGCCTGGGAGTGTGGTGGAGTCTCCATTTTTGGAGGTTTTTAAACAGAGGTTGGATGGCCATCTGTTGGGAATGATTTGAATGTGTATTCCTGCATGGCAGAGGGTTGGACTAGATAGCCCTTGTGGTCTCTTCCAACTCTATGATTCTATGTTGCTGCCTCAGACAGCAGATCATGGTAACCTGAACTCTCCCTAGAAGCCAAGATGATTAAACCGAGACTGTCTTACTTTGGAAAGATATATTTATATGTATATTATATTTTATATTATATTTGTATTATAGAAATTTCTGATACTGCAAGTGTCAAATATGTATTGCTAGCAATGTGGAATATAATAAGCATCTTTTTTTCCCACTGTTTCTGTAATTTTGTTTTAAAAAGGGGAGCTGTAGGTATAATTTTTACGTAGGGGTTCCCTGAGATCTGAAAATTATTTCAAGGGTTCCTCCAGAGTAAAAAGGTTGAGAAAGGCTGATCTAGGACCTTGAGTCCAGTATATAGTGAGTGATGAAAGTCAGAGGTCAAGACCAGATAGCAGCTCTACAACTGTCATGCAAAGGGACCCTTCTCAGGAATGCCATTGATGCTGCTCTGGTTGAGTGGCTTCTCACTTGAGAAGAAGTCTTGTTTGCCTGTTAGTTCATAGGGCAGCCAAATAGTAGCTGCAACCCACTTGGAGAGACTCTGTGTAGAAAACGCTCCTAAATGTTCCTGAGATGCTGCTGCAGCAGACAAAAAGGAACTAAGGATTTAGGTGGGAAACATGAGGCGTGGCACATGAGGCGTGGATGGGGCTACCACTGAAACACTTACGTAATAGCTCTTGAAGCTTCCGAATGATGCACTGCGCAGGTGCAGATAACCCATTTCTGTGAGTCTCAGAGACCACAAAGAATTACATTTCCACAGGTTAGCTGTATTAATCTTTTGTAATACAAACTGAAGAGAATCTTGCATTATCTTAAAGACTACATGTTTAGTACAGCATAAACATCTATGGAAGTCCATAGCTATACATCTTTGAGATATTAAATATAGCAACACTACATTTCTACACTTTCTTCCTTTGCAGAAAAAAAGCACTAAAATCTTACTGAGGGAACAATGTAGCAATCAAGTGAGGCCACTGAGAGGGTGGGTCAAAACAGTACAGCAAACTGAATAGGAAGTGAAAACACCCATTCTAACCAGAATGAAAGTAGAGGAGAGGAACAAAGTAGCATGAAGATTATCCAACAGGTCTGCTACAATTTAATATTAAAAAGACACTGTCTGCTATCAAGATTTCCTGCATGGCAGGGGGTTGGACTGGATGGCCCTCACGGTCTCTTCCAACTCTACAATTCTATGATTCTATGCTAGTTCATGCTTTTATGCTGAAAATAATGGAAGTGGCACTTCCAACACCTACCTGATAGATTCCAAACCATGAAAAACTATGCCATAATAAATATGTTAATCTTTAAGGTGCCACAAAAAGAGACTATTTTCCCTAAGAAGGTGTTATACTGAAATTTGTTTCAAAATATCTGTCTTGATTTTAAAGTATTGTATTGTAAATGTTACCCATACATGAAAATGTGTTGTTTTCTGTGATGTGCACAAAACAGCTTCTGCTCATCAATTAAATTTCTATCTTGTTCATATCTTTAATTACCACTCTTTCCCATCAACTGTGTTACTAGTGGGCATTCGGTAACAGGATGTGTACAATGCTTATCTACCAACCACAGCATGGAATCATTCCCCTTCCAAGCACAGAACTCCCTCATTTTGACTCAAGCAGGCAAGGCCATTCCAGGTTTGTACGGTCCCTCATTGTGGACCCCGCCACCATGCTGGTGACCTCTATATCACAAGGTGTACCCTCATATCCACTTATTCCTTCTGTTGAAGCCTACTTTTGGCAGAAATGTGGGGGGTGTCCTAGGTAGAAAACAGAAGTAGGGAAGGAAAGCAGATGACAACATCTGTATAGCATAAACGGGGAGAAATGAGTGTCAGGAAATGCCCAACAGAGCCATTTCAGAGCTAAGTCTTCATGCATCATTTTTATGCAAATGTATAGAATTGCACTCTATCAACTACATTTCTGTGATTATATTTATTGAGTGAAAACTGAATTTACAAAGGACCTTTATATGGTGTTATATTCTTATAGCAACACTTTTAGGGTGTACCATTGCCTAAAAATCTAAATGAATGGTTGCTACACTATTTCAGCTCATGATTAAATGATAAGCTACCATTGTATAGTTAACACCCTAATATAGACCTCAAGACCCAATTCCCATCTCTCTGATTCATATTTGACTTGTATTAAGTGACATTGTTCTTACGAATGCAACTCCTGTCAGCTAACAAACAACCAATACAAGCAATTTCTTTCCTCATGAATAATGCTCACAAAGCATATTTAGTGTAAAAATATTTTTTATGCTGGATTTAAAACCTTTGAGAAGCAAAGAAAACCTCTGAGTGAAGTAACTAAAATGTCAGAGTAATTAGCTAGTTTTAAAATTGTTTAATACAATACAATTTGCCAAAAAATAGTGTGTTAAAAAGTCTGGAGTGCTATATTGCCTAATGCTGAAATCATTTTCAAGACAGGTCAGCACATTCCTGCAGGATACACATAAACTCAAACCTTAGACTGGATATGCTGCAATACTCAACAGAACATAGGCATTTGCCTTGTAAATGAAACATGATGCCATTTTGAAATAACTTTGGAGTACCACACTTTAATCCAATGATAGCTAAGCGGGAATGTGAACTGTCTCTGTACTTTGGCAAATTGTGCAGCTCATAAGCATTTAAGTGAAGCAGACTGTAAAAAAACACCTAAACTAAAGGGATTATTATATGGCTGTGTATTTCATCTGGGGGAAGAAAACCATCAATAGTTAGTACTACAATGTGTCACCACACTGTTGGTGAAAAATAAGCGGGAAATTGAGACTTACTTCCACTTTCCACTATATTACATAGTGCCTTTATGATGTTCAGGATGAAGGGACATAGAGATTAAGAATACAAAAAAATACAGAAAGCCATTAATGTTGTTAGATGAGAACATCTCATATTCCATTTCTCCCTTTATGTAGTACAGGAGCAAACAATGGTATGAAATGCAATTTCTTTATACTTTCCTTTGCAAGTAAAGTAAAAGTAGCAGCAAATTTGTTTATTTAGACTCAGGACAAGTAAATACCCTTATTTATATTCATGCAAGGGATCACAGCAGTGCAAAAATGCTACCAAAAATGAAGCCCCTTCTCTTTGGTCTGAAAATGGAATGCTCAAAAAGCATATGCAATAAATGAGTAGGAGAGGTTCCTTTAACTACATTTCACTTAAGAATGTCCCTGCACGTTCGCGGGGGTTTGGTTCCAGAACCCTCCGTGAATACCCAAATCCATGAATACTCAAGTCCCATTATATGCAATGGCATAGCAAAATGGTTTCCCTTATATAAAATGGCAAAATTAAGGATTGCTTTTTGGATTATTATTTTTTAAGAATATTTTCAAGTCATGAATACTTAAATCTCTGAATGCCAAATCCGTGAATATGGAGGAACAACTGTATTCAGTTTCATAGTTAGTAGTAAGACAGCCACTTCACTTTTAACCACTATTATTTAATATTTGCATTACCAAGTACCCAGAAATTCTCCTGAAAAAGAAAACAATTTTGCTTCTGAACTGTTTTTCTAAAGGGGTGATCCAAAGAAAACTGACCAGATGGACCAATGGACACTATCTCAGAACCTACAACTGTGGCATCAAGTTCTGAGCAAATATAAGCAATTGTCTCCTTAAGGGGTGCCTAGTAAATCTGTCACAGCAGGAGACCAAGGGTATCCCATGCCTGTTCTCTCTCTGCCTCATCCCAACATGCTCCCCACCAATCAGAATAACTCTGATGAGTAGCATGGCAAGGATAATGCATGCATTCACATTTCTCAATTGCTTCTCAAGTGACCACATAATAACATAGGGACACACTGTGCTAAATTGTACAATACCTGAAGGTCCACTTTCACCCACGAAGGTGAGGCTCATTAAGATAACATGCAAGTTAACAAAAAAACCTATAAATCTCACAGCTTCTCCAAGCCTACACCAAGATTTTGTACTCAATACCTCATTCCTTCTACTTCTGACTTTTTCTGTCATTGTGATCAAAATGTGCAACTCCTGCTCCTGGGAGATCTGTTTACCTCCTTCATGCACTGATATTGTCACATGAACCAGACATTTGGTACTCACTGTGAAAGTTCCTTTTCAGCAGCCGTGGGGAAGGAGTCCGTCTATGGATATTGGCTCCACCTCTGACCAATCACAGGCAGAGCAACCTGAAAATAATACAACAGAGACCATCCCACCCGGAGGTGGAGCCAGCCCCAACCTCCCCAGGGATAGTTCTCACAGCTCCAGAAAGAAAAAACACCACAACGAGTCAAATAATAAACCTACACTTGATAACTATAACACACTTTGGGGGGGGGCAAGTATTCCCTCCCCACGGCTGCTGAAAAGGAACCTTCACAATGAATACCAAAGTTCCATTTTCCAGCAGCGTAGGGAGGGATTCCTTCTATGGGACGTACCAAAGTGGTCCAACTAGGGTGGGACTTCTCTCTCTCTCTCTCTCTCTCTCTCTCTCATATATATATATATATATATCTCCGCTTTGGACAATATATATTACTGAATCACCTTCTGCAACACCCGCCTCCCGAAGGTTGCGTCCTCAGAAGCATACGCATCAATGCAGTAATGTCTAGTGAAAGTCGACAAAGAAGCCCACGTTGCTGCTTTACATATCTCCATTATGGGTTATGAACTCCCCAAAGCAGCCGACATAGACACGATACAAGTCGAATGTACCTGAATACCCACTGGCACAGGCAACCCACTACCAACATAGGCTTGTTCAATGCAATGTTTCAACCATCTTGCAATTATCGATGAAGAGACCTTCTTCCCTTTTGAATAACCTGAATAAGCCACAAAGAGAGCATCAGACTTGCGAAACACCTCTGTCCTCTTCAAGTATATCTTCAACGCTCTTCTCACATCCAACATGTGCCACAATTTCTCTGGTTCTGCCACTGGCCTTGGACAAAAGGATGGCAACACCAACTCCTGAGAAAGATGAAAAACCAAGTTCACTTTTGACACAAACGAAGGATCTAGCCTCAGTATTACAGAGTCCTTCTGAAAAACACACAGCCACTTGCGCACCAATAGAGCAATGATCTCTGACACACGTCTAGCTGAAGTAATGGCCATAGAAAGGCTAGCTTCCATGACAGAAAACATAGATCAACAGACCTAAGTGGCTCAAAAAGACCCTGGGTCAGAGCCTTCAACACCACATTTAATTTCCACGAAGGAAACCTATGGATCACAGGTGGACGTAAGAATGTGACACCCCTCAGAAAGCTATGTACATGCGGATGTGAGGCCAAAGACTTGCCTCACGTACCCTTCAGAATGGAACCTAATGCTGCCACATGCCTCTTCAGAGTACTCGGTGCCAGCCCTTTCTTCAACCCTGACTGAAGAAACGCCAAGACAGAGCTCACAGACGCCTGCAAGGGTTTGACGCCTCTGCCCCAGCACCACCTACAGAAGGCCCACCAAGTGACCTCATACAGATGAATAGTGGAAGGCCATCTAGCAGCTAGTCTCAACTACCTCTGTATCGTAACCCTTCAACAACAATCTTTTCCACTCAGCCTCCAGGCATGAAGTCGTAATCAACCTGGATCTGGATGTAAGAACCCGTTCTGTTCTAGAAAGTCTGGCCACGGCGGCAGAGGCCATGGTTCCTACGCCTGCATGTGAATCAGGTCCAGAAACCAAGGCCTTCGCAGCCACCTCAGTGCGACCAGAACCACCTTGGATCTCTCCTATTTGATCTTCTGCAACACCCGTGCCAATAGTGCTGTCGGAGGAAAGGCGTAACACAAGGCCCGAGGTCAAGTTATAGTCAGAGCATCAAAGGCTAATGCACCTCGAGTCCAAAACCTGGACACATATCGAGGTAGAGAGATATCTTCACCTCCAAGGGCACTTTTAGAAACCTGCACGCTTTCCATGCACTAAATCCTGAAAGGATAGCAGGAACCATTGGAGCTCCCTGAGACGAAGCCTGGCCCATGGTACTGAATCTATGCATGCAATCATCAGGCCCAGTAACCTCACCAAGGACATCAAAGGAGTCTTGGGTTGGTTTAACACCATCGTCACCAACTCCTGAATCTTCTGCCTTCTGTCCTCCAGTAGGATAACCCAATAGGAATTGGTATCCAAGAGATTCCCCAGGTGTTGAAGCCTCTGCACCAGTTCCAAATGACTCTTTTCCCTGTTTACCACAAACCTGTGAGACTCCAAACAATGAATAGTCTTGTCCACGTCCTGAACTGCCCTGGAGCGAGAGAGAGAGCCCTTATCAAGAGGTTGTCCATATATGGGAATAGATGCACTCCCTGTGTTCTCAGATGTGACACCAGAGCAACTAACACCTTGGCGAACACCCTGGGCGAAGACGACAGGCCAAAGGGTAAAGCTCTGTATTGGAAATGCATCCCCTTGTAAGCAAACTGTAGAAACCACCTGTGTGCTGGATGAATCATGATGTGGAGATATGCTTCTTGAAGATCCAAGGAGGCCAGGTAGTTGCCCTCCTGTATCCCTTCCAGAATCGAATGTAAAATCTCCATCCAGAACTTGCGCTTCGCCACCCAGAGATTGACTCCCCGCAGGTTCAGGACGGCTCTCCAGTCCTTGTTCTTCTTTGGTATCAGAAAGAGAAGAGAATAAGTCCCAGTGAACCTCTCTGCCTGGTTCTATTGCCTGAATCTTCAGTAGATGCTTGATGGCAGTCTCCATATGCTGTTGTTTCTCTGGGGAATTGGTGATGCAGGACTGTATGATGGTGGTGGGACGGGTTCGCTATAAAATCTATGGTGTAGCCCAGACTAACCGTTCTGATCACCCAGGCATTTGGGGAGATATGTTCCCAGCTCCCCACAAAACTGGTCAGTCTGCATAGTCAAAGCAACTGCCCACCTTTGCCTCCCTGTTTAGGGGTTTGAGGGGCAGCCGTCTTGGAGAACTGGCATGACCGGGCTCTTGGAAAAATTTTTGGGAGAATTCCAGTTGCCCTTAAACTGTCTGTACTCTCTCTGGTAGTTGTTCCTGAAAGTCCTAACATCCCAGAAATTGGGGGAAAAGGGCCTGCGGTCCTTCTTTGGTAAGGAAGGAAGGGCCTTCTTTTTATACTTGGTTTCGACCAGAACTTCCTCCAAGGTTTCGTCAAACAATTCCCCCCTCCCTTGAAGGTGCAGGAGGATAGATTGGCCTTGGCTTTGTTGTCCGCATTCCAATTTCTTAACCACAACTGCCTTCTCGCCGCCACATGGCACCCTTATGAACTGATTATCACACCATGAGCCACGCAGATATCTGAGTACTCTCTTCAGACCTTGCCAATCATGTTGAGTTGGCTTTGACACCCTTCTGAACAGAATATTGACAGCAAATTCTATATAAGGGTGACTCCATTTTGCAATGTATAACAGACTTCCAATTAAAGAATGGAAAAGTTCAGGACATTCAAACAACCAGTCACCAGTAACATTGACAAAATCTGTACACATAGGAGTCTTAGCAGACTTACAGTCAGATATATTACAAAGATCCACCAACTTTTCAATTTTCTGGGTTTGGGTCATTTTGAAACCACCATCTTCAAATCTTTGAAAATCTACCCCCAGATTTCACCAAGATCTTTGAGTTTAAGTCTTGACCCCAGTTCCTCTTTGAACTTCTTCACTTGATTGTCAGTTTTTGTGATCAAACACGGATCATCCACAAAAGCTATCAAGATTTCATAACTCTGGTTGGTACCTCTTGTGTACAAACATGGATCAGCAATGCTGTTTTCAAAACCAACACTCAAGCGCGGGATGAGTCCTTCCTGAATCTTCGTTTGTGAAGAAAAGCCAGAGAGAGAGACTAAGACAGTATGTGTGTCTCAAGCAGTTATCACTATGAAAATAGCTAGGGCTAAAGTAACAGCTGCAGATCATTATAGTGAAAGGAAATTTTTTTTTAGCTAAGGAGATTGAAGATGTCAAATTTACTCAAAAGAGCTGAACAGAAAGGAACAGCCATCTTGCTACAGCCTTCTTATCATGTAATTATTGTTTCTTTGAAAAATCTTAGGTCTACCACTGACATGGAACCTCCCTTCCTGTAACTTTTCATCCCACACTTTCATGCTCAGCAGTTCCAGTTTTTCTTTAAAACATTTACAATCTTTGAATCTAAGAGAAACAATTAAAAGTAGGAGATGTATGATGGCACTGTCTTTATGGGTACAGTCGTCTATATTTCTCCTGATTTAGGCTCTTCCACTAGATCAGAACTGGCTCTGGCATGACAATGATTCATTATCAAGTTTCAGTACAGGCTTTCTCTGCTTATTGGATGGGTTAGGGACCAGAGCACTGTCAGAAAGTGGAATTGGTTGAAAAGCAGAACCCACGGGGTTTTTTTAGCTTGTAAATGTATCTCGGCTGTCGGAAAACATAAATAACACACTATATACAATATTATATATTATATTACTGTATATTATATAGTATAGTATAATGTATACACATATATAGTTATACTACTGTGTGTGTGTGTGTGTGTGCGTGCATGTATGTGTGTGTGTATACTATATTATAAGCACAAATACTGAACAGTAATATTGTAAGAGACACACTGCCCACAATCTGACTGAATGGTCAAAGGCTGAATGCGGACTGAATTATCAAAGATGGTGTGTAATCACTGAGAGAGGAAGGGAAGGCACCATGTCAACTGACACTGCAAGCAGTGCTCATGCAGTCCCAAGCAAGCCTCCATAGTCAAGTTTGGTGCCTTTTTTGCCCTTTCAGCTTACTTTGCAAGTAGTGTGTGGGCAAGCAGTCCCAAGCAAATGTCCATAGGCAAGAACTGACGAAAGCCTGCTGTTTAGATGGCTACAAATTACAGACAAGTTCCATTAATTTGATGAGGTCTCCACTCTTTCCATAGGCAAGACTTGGGAGTGCATACACCCATACAAGCAGTCCTAAGCAAGCCTCCATAGGCAAGAAGAATTGAGGAAGAGTAGACCCCTCATCAAATTAATGGAACTTGATTGTAATTCGCAAGCTGAAACTGCGGAATGACAAAAAACAAGCCAACAAAAGTGGGGAACACCTGTATGTCAACTGTATGACATACTGATACTGTATGTCAGTATCCCAACTGCCACCGTCCTGTCCTTGGAGGGAGAGAAGAAGAGGCAGGCAGAACTCCATCAGGCCTGGGCCCAGAAGCAGGTGAAAGGCCCTCCTTCCATCCCAACTGCTACCACCCTGCCCTTGGAGGGAGAGAAGAACAGCAGTATCTGTTGGATTTAATCCCCATCCCCACTGCCATTCCCTTTTCCTTATGTGTCATGTCTTATTTAGATTGTAAGCCTGAGGGCAGGGAACTGTTCAATTGAGCATTTGTAAGCCGCTCTGATATCCTTTGTGGCTGAAGAGCGGGGTATAGATACAATAAATAAATAAATAATATGTCTCTAAGCTTCAACGCATGGACAGAATGCCTGAAGAAGTGAAACCTATTACATGTGTGTTTCACCTGTGTCTAGTGTGCTTAATTTTAAAGACAAACCAGGCTAGGTCTCTTGAGTGACTGAGGTTGTATGCCTAACTGAGAGGATGCAGTTCCAATAGTCCTGCAAAGGGCTATTATGGCCTCTTCGAAAGTAGCAAACCTTTCAACCTGATTTTGAGAGGACATATTTCAAGTTTGCTGGTAATGAAACCTAGGTTTTCTGGATGAGCTTTCTAATTTGGGTTCTGCTACCATTTCAGTTTCCTGTTATGGACTGGGACTGCAACATTCTTGATTATGCTAATAGATTATGTATGTCAGGACTATAACTGTTGATTCTCCTGGATCAATCAGTGAAATCAGATAGCACTGACCACAGTTTTTTGTTGGCATGAGATCAGAAACAGTTCTTTGTACTGGCTATACTTGAATGTGGTGGGAAGGTCTTCAGGGTAAATGCTGAGAAATTTTTACACATACATCCGACTTTAGCCTAAGGGATGCCACAGTTCCCCATCTTGTCTATCACACTATTTAACATCTATTTAACACTACTGTGCACTGTCATCCAAAGATTTGGACATTAAAATACAGATATACCTCAATTAACAAAGTCAATGTGTTCCCGGGCATGACTTCTTTAACAGAAAAATTGGTACCAGAGGCAGAAACAGCATGGTAAGAATAGGGTTAGGTTCCTACGTCACAAATGAAGAGGGACAGTTCAACATGTTTCAGAAAGCTTTTTTATTGAAAACCAACAATATATTTGTGAAATGAAACAATCAGGTAAGCCTTGTATAAATAGACAAAAACATTTGACCCTTCTAGCAAACACTTGAAAGCTTGTTCCAACATGCCTCCAGGGATAATTTTTTAAAATTAAATTTTAATTTTTTAAAAAATTAAAATTTTAAAAATCACTTTTCTTAGGATGTCCATTCTATAGATCTATGCCTTTTCAACATGCTGGGGGTAGCTGGTGAGGCAGGCTTATCTGCTCTCCCCATTCCTCTTTGTTTTGCTGTTCATGCATGCTCTCTCTGTAAGGGATTCGGGAGGCAGCTGCTATTTACCTTGCATATTGTAAACAGACGCACACAGCTACTGGAGAATCAGCTAGAGTAGAATCTTATTCTTTCCCAATTTACACTTTATTACATTGTTTACTGCAGACACACTGTTGCAACCCAACACTAAAAGTGTGTTTCTCTAGTCTTCTTTCACCATTCTACTAACGCCAATGCTGCTTTTTTTTTAAAAAAAAACACTCTTCCAGAAGACAAGGTGGAAATAAGGACTGCGTAGGCATAAAAGGGCTGTAAAAAGGAGCTTCTTTGTCAGAGGCTTTGTTAACTAAGGTATGTCTGTATTTGCAACCCTACTTCCAATGGCAGCCAGCAACATCCTAACAGAATCCACAGCAAAATGGAACACATGTGAAACTAAACTGATGAAATAAGCTCACCAGTTCAAGGATCACCAGCACAGTTAGTCTGAAAGATTCCCAAGACTTCCATATCCATCATTTGAAGCCAGGGACTTTTTAAAAACATGTGCAATATACTTCTTAGAACAACAAAAAATGCACAAATATGTGTGCAAAGAATAAACACATACTGAAATGTGTATTCAATGAAATTTAATCAAACCAGAGAAACTGCTGAGGAGCTGAAGTGCTTTCCAGCAGAGGTTTTACTAGATGAAATTTTTAGTTAAGGCTTAATCCAGAGAAGATGTGTGCACCAGTGGCTGGGTTTGGGATTGGGATTTCAGATCACATTGGATGTATTTACACTGTCCTTGAATATTCAGGATTTGTATTTGGCAGTGCTTCTGGACGGAGTGCTCCCCCTGACTGATAGGGATGGCAGGGATAGTGGTGGCCAGGAGTACCTTTTACCAGCCTTGACTGCCTTTCCTGGAGAAGTAAGATCTGGCCACTGTCATCCATACCCTAATCACAACCAAATAAAAATAATGTAAGGCACTCTCATTACTCTTCAGATCAGCAAGATCTAGATGCCTGATCTTGCCTATGGCTTGAATAAGAAGACTGAACACATGTAAGAGCCTAATAAACTGACAGCAGGACAGGAAGACCTCCATAACTCTAAGAATGTCCAAAGCATTGATGTTAAGATCTCATCACATCGGACATTGCAGAATCTGATTCTTGCACTGCCATCCTCCATCTAAGGTTATCACCAGAGAGGGACATGGAGGAAACCTGTCCTGGGAGGCTCATGAGAGGCCATAACCCACCATTCTTGGTGGGAATTCTGAAGTAATGCAAGAAGTAACTTGAATGGTTATAGAGAAGATAGACCTGCTATATGGCTCCTTTTTCCCGAAAAGCAGTGACTTATTTGAAAAGGACCCTCAGCACATGTTTAGATCAAAAATAACCTACCAGGGAAGCATATTGAATTCTATGGTTGTCATGATGGAGTTCCCATCATTCTGTCTGCAGAATTATGGTCTTCCAGCATTCTGCAAAGACTACATTTCCCATTATTTGCCAACAGTATTGTCTTGTCAGCAGGGCATCAGGTAAGGAAAGGGTTAACTGGAAGGGAGGGTCTAAAACACCACCTCCAAAGAATCTCATGAGATGACATCATCAATGACATCACATCACCTGAGGCAGGTTTGACCAATCAAGAATGCCAGAGTGGGAATTCCAAATAAGGTATAAATGCTTTGTTTGAGCACATTGCTGAGGTCAGACCATGCAGTTTTGAGACAAACAAAGGAAGGCCTGAGATGCAGACTCCAAGCCCAGTGTCAAACAATGGAGGAGGCTGTGGAGCCGGCCTAGAACATCTGCTGGCTCCAGCCTCCATCTGAAGCCAACAGAGACCACATATTGTGAGTAGTATCTTTAGGGACTGTTTAGAATTGTGTTAGGGCATTTTCTAATTTGATTTCTTAAATTTGGTTGAATGTAGCTGAACTTAGCTTTGACTGTAACACCTTTGGTATTTTTGTAACTATAAAGTGTGTCTGGGGGCATGGAAGATGCCTGCCCTCATGAGAGATTTGCATAACTTGAACTTGCTTGAATAAAATAAGCTTTTTCTAACCTTTCTATATGCTGATGCTGCACATGCCTATATCTCTTGGTCATCGCTATATTTCTCTCCTTTCTGGGGACAGGAGGGAAGAGTTAGTTGGTTCTACAGTGGGGGGTAAGTCCCACTGGTTATCCAGTCCCCACTGGGCTGGTCATAAATTTTGGCATGTAGGGGGAGCCCTTGAGTGAGGCTGCTCAGGGTTACCTCTGCAGGGAAGCTAACTGGGGGTTCCAGGCAGAGAGCCCCAGATTTAGCCTTAACAATGGTGTATCCTGAAACAGTGATGGTTGGAAACCAGGAGTTGTTGGTGATGTTGCATCAGGGGTTTTAATGGTGCATTAGGGCACCCCAAGGGGCTCAAAATGACTGTCAATTTTTTGCAGATGTACAGGTGATCATACATCAGAGGAGAATCAAATGTAATGCTTAGAGTGAGAAGACAGCTTCCTCCAGAACTGGATCTGTATTTCAACTGCCTGTAGGGTTGCAGAACATGTGCATCACAAAGAGAATTATGCACATTATACAACATATGTTAGAAATGTTAAATATCTGAGCTATTAGAATCAAGACTTTCTAATGGAATAATTAGACACAAAACTAATGCAGCAGAAGTTGTGATAGTTACTCAAGTAAGCTGCTGCCCAAGTCAGGTTAGGTATTCTATCTCCTTTCAGAACAGAATTGAAAAGCAGAAGAAAAGCATGACATATCAGAGAAGCAATATGTTAAGCACAGAATTTACTGTCAGAGAAATGCCAATAGTTTCACACATACATGCTTTAGCATCTTTAGAAAGAGGGACATTTGTTATGTGACAAAAAGAGTTGCAGCAGGAGGCTGAAATGTGGGTTATATGTCAAATCCAGAATGCAAAGAAAAACCAGTAGAAAGTCCAGGAGTATTCACTTGCCCTCTTGAATTTCGTGTGCAGCATCACTGGTATGGTAAGAAAATAACACTGTTGTTACACTTTTCAGTAGTCCTGTGTCATCAGAAGTCAGTACAGCAAAGTCAACAAGGCACTTATAACCTCAGTCTACATGCATAAACTCTGCAACTTCCTCAAGTGCAGCAGAATCTATTTCCACAAACTTCTCAACATCCGCCACTGCAAATGTGTTACACAAGCACAGCTGGCTTAATAGGATAAGATAAAAATAAATAGCAATGTGTCTATTCATACTGGGGGGGGGCAATCCTGGGCTACAATTCACTCCTAACTGGAGTGTAAAAACTGGCAAGAACCCTGTATGGTCAGTCCTTAAGAGTGATTTAACTAACTGGCCAATGGAAAAGGATCATAGCAGATAGAATCCAAAACATATAGAGAGCCAAAGGTTCCCTATCCTTGGCTTAAAATATCCCAGTTGCTTCCTAATGTTGAACCCTACCCTGTGTCATGTACAACATCTTATTCTGTTCTTAGCATTCCTCCCTAATTTTTGAAAACTACATGAAAAACAAAAGCTACCAGTTGTGTCCTTGTTTCTTAAAAAAGGATCTAAGAACATAGAATAATAGAATCATAGAATTGCAGAGTTGGAAGAGACCACGAGGGCCATCCAGTCCAACCCCCTGCCATGCAGGAAATCTTGATCAAAGCATCCCCGACAGATGGCCATCCAGCCTCTGTTTAAAGACCTCCAAGGAAGGAGACCCCACAACGCTCCGAGGGAGTGCGTTCCACTGCCGAACAAACATGTTTGTTTTGTTTTGCTTTGTTTTGTTACTTCAGAACCAGTTCCAACCTGCTGCCTACTCAAATTCTAGCTTTCATTTTCATGTTCTGGTCCTTCTCCAAATGTCCCATCTATAAACCTCTAGTAGCTTGGTAACTTGCAGAATGTGTCACTTGGCTAGCCTTTGAACTTAGCTGGATGTCTATGGTAGACCTGGGCACTGTATTCTTGCAAGCATCTCAAGATCCTGGTTCTAAAGCAGTGGTTCCCAAACTTTAGTCCTCTGGATGTTTTGGATTTCATCTCCCAGAATTCCAGACTCTTGGTCAAGGTGGCTAGGGCTTTTAGGAGATGAAGTCCAAAACATCTGAAGGACCAAAGCTTTGGAATCACTGCTCTAAAGCATATCTCAAAGAGCAGAAGCAATTACCTCACTTAAGGTAAGGTGCTTTGCATCCACTTATTCCACACCTCCATTTTTTCCCTATCAATGCAATAAATTTGCTTTCAAACTTGCCATACAGAGGCATGTCAAACTTTTTTTATAGGGATTTTCTCAGTATTTCTCCCAACATACTTTCTACCTATATTTCCTTCCATCCCCTCCATGGTCAATGGTGCCATCCAGCTTCCATTTCTTCACATGAACCTCTTACAACTTCTCCTACTTACACTAACATTCTCTTCCTTGATTATACCTGATAGTATATATTTTTCTTATTAGCAATGGAACAACAGACAGCACCATATTTGTATTACATATATATTGACAAACTTGTATCAATTTCTCATAAAACAGACTTCCATACTACACCTTCCCTTATAAAAAAATCAAAGCACTCGCTCCACTACTCATTGTATAACTGAAAGAGAAGGCCTTGTGAAGACTAATGCTGCCCACATTCGTTGTAAAAACCTATTAAACTTCTCACATATGATTCATAGCCTTGCTTACAAGGGTCCTATATAAAAAGGCACACAGCAGTCTCCAACAGAAGCTAAAAGGAGTCCAAGAAACCAAGTCCTCCCAAAACAAACTAGTTCATTGGACATATATAGGACACACTGAAAGACACCCAAATAGATTTGACACGAAAGCCAATAAGATTTCCAAAGGGAAGCAGAATGGAGCTTACTAACCTTCTCGCAAGCTGTGGTAAGAATCATGACCCAATCCTACAGTCTTTCCTTCCTTCTGTACAATATCTGCAAATGGCAAAATCCCACCATAACCAGGCTGTAGAGTTTTGGTTTTGTCCAACATTATGCAGAAAATCCTAAAGCCAAAATATCCCCACGGGTCTCTGAAGAGATGCTTAATCCTCAGAGATGGATCAGATTTCTGAGGTTTGAGTCCTGTTGATCTTGGGTGACACTTCACAGTTTGAAGCTGGGCTCCCTCTGGATTCAAGGTGACACTGGAGGCAGATACACCTAGAGAGCCAACATCTGAAGATAAGAATCTGTGAGCTTCTGACAAAGCTTGTTGTCTTATTAAGACTAAGTTCAGGCATAAAAATGACTTCCCTCCCCTAAGAAGGGGTGTATGTTCATATACATACTACAGAGATAGGGAGGACAGAGCCTTTCTCTCCACAACTGTGTAGACTGACAGATGGAGGAATTCTTTCATGAAGCTACTTGCAGTTAACAGCTAACCTCATTCACCCAAAATAGTAAGCAGTTGGTTTCCCTATTCAGACCTCAAACACTTGCCAAGCAAGCAATATCACGTGATTTAGTTCCTGCCCTCTCCTCTTTGTCTCTAGTTCTGAAACTTCAGCGCAGTCTTCAGAGACAGAAACACTTGAAGCAACAGACACTGATACTCCTTCCAACTCCCAATTTGATTAGTGCATCAGCAGAAAAGATATTGAACAAAAAGTCGCAAAGTCTGAGAGCAAAATAACTTTTAGACTAGGAGTGGTTTGCCTCAGCCTGATATATCTTAAATATCACAATAATGGAAATGCTTGGGGTTGTTTTAGTGGTTGAAGATGTTAAATATTACAGAATAACGGGGCATTGTGTTAAGACACTCATCTATAAGAATTAGAATCAACCTGCACGTAATATGAGATAAATTAAGAACTTCTGGAAGCCTGTAACTATTCTTTCCAGAACTAGAACCACCCACATCAAGGGAGACAGAGTTTATAACTTTTAGTTCTTTTTCATTTTTCTAATACTCATCACCATGAGAATAATAGTATGCCTTCCTCTGCAATACAACAAAATCAAGAAAACATAATGAATGGGATACAAAGTGTCACATGGTCCAATTCTAACCCAATCCAAGATAAGCCAAATTTATAACTGTTTATCTTCCAATCCTACCCTGAAAATATCAGAGGAAGAAGACACCACATCTTCCCCTTGCTAAGGCTAACAGACAAGTCATTTACTCTTCTTACAAACATATGTTACACCAGCAACAGCTATTGCCTAAGGGGGGACAAACAGATGTACATTGAACAGAGAATCAGAAAGCAAACAAAACAAAAACACTGTATCTCTATCCCACTGTTAGTTCGAACCAGAACAGAGTCATTAAATGAACACATTAATTTAGGTAAACAGTGACTTACCAAGTTTTACTGATTTATGGGTCTATCCTAGTTGGGATTAACAATTAGATAAAGGCCTTGAGGAATAATTCCTAATCCTACTCTTTATAAGCCAAAACCACACCCACAACCACCCATCAGTTTGATATGTAGATAGTGGTACACCTAAGAATAAATCTTATTTTACTGCTGAGCATGGACAAATCATGTCCTGCTTTTTAATTTCAGACTAAGGTACATGAAAAATTCTGTGCTCAGATCACTGTGAAGCTTAAGTGGGAATATGCATATAAAGACTTTTTACTCTAAAACTATCTTCCTATGGATTCCTTGAGAGTACCCAATTGTGTCATACTCTCATGCACGAAGGTAGTGGCCACAACAACTTTTAGAGTGATTGAATAAAAGTTCAAAACATGCAGCCCTGTACGTGCCTGTCCAGTTTGTATTTTATATACTTATCCTTCCAGACAACTGGCTGCAGCTGCTCAAGCAGCTCAGGAGCTTCCTAGCTATGATGGACAGGTGGCCAAAGAGAAGCTTTATTTGCAGTTTCTCTTAGGAGTTGAGGAGTCAGCCAGCCTGGGAATCTGGATCCCTGCCCAGTTGCTAAAAGACTCTGTACTTGCCCCTCCCACCAGCAGAGCCACATATACACAGGATATACTGCCACCCTCACTTTTGGCAGAGTGTCTGTTACTTCTACATAAACTGAGTTTTAAATATCATGAACTGTAAATGCAAGAATAGCAGCTGCAGGCTGGAAAACCTATCAGATGACGTCAAAGCACATTCTGAGCTCTTTCTCCACCCCCACTCCTCCCCACTTCCTTTTCCATGTCACTCTCTCATTACCTCACAAATTTGAGTGTACTGCACTTTACATCTTTCAGCTGCCAAAACAGATTCTAAACAGAGGATATTACTATTCCCCTTTGACTCACTATGAAATGCTTCCAAGATGCAGCTCTGCTTCTCTGGTGAAACACATCTACTACATATTCTATGTACCAAAATGTATGCAATGAGTCCGACCTCCTTAGCAGATAAGATGCAAATATAATTTGAGTACTACAAACAACTCATTGGCTTAAGTAATATCTCATCTTTCTGAGGACTCTGTAAGATTATTTCTATGGCTCCCTAAACACACTCTGAACTACACCAATTACCATGATTGACCTACAATTCCTATAATAACAAGAAGAAGAAAAATCAGTGATTGTCACATATTTCTAACCCCAAATGATACCAGATCTCAATCTAACTCCATTACAGTAGACAAATCACATCAGAAAACTTGATTTTTCAAATAACATTAAAAAATGAAAGGTTGCCGACATTGCTTTATGCACAATTGATTCAACAGTTAACCTGCAATGTGTAGAAAAGTATAAGAATCTTTAGATTCAGAATCTGGTAGCATCACCTTGAGCAGCAATGACTTCAAATAAGCATCTCCTGTAACTCTCAATCTCACACATTCATTTTAAGGAATTCTGATCCATTCCTCCCTATAGAACTGCTTCAGCTCAGTGACATTTGAGGGCTTCTTTGTGAGAACAGCTTGCTTCATGTGAGAACAGCTTGATATTGTTTAAGTCCAGACCTTTTAAAACAGAATTTCTGCTTTCAGAGCCATACTTTGGTGAATTTGCTTCTATGGATTGAATCACTGTGGTGCTCAGCTTCACCTCTTGACTTAATAGCTTGACAGACTCCTTTAGACTCTTTGGCTACATGGCTGTGTCAATGATAGCCAACTACCCAGGTCCAAAGGCAACAAAACCAGGCCCAAACCATCATATTCCCACCACGCTTGACAGGTGGGATGGAGGTTTTCAGTTCAAATTCAGGGTTTCCTTTTTGTCAAACATAACATTTGTCATTGAGCCCAAAAACTTTTATCTTTGACTCATCTATCCATATGATCCTGCTCCAGAGGTTTGCAGGACCATCTATGTAATCTTTAGTAAACTTCAGACAAGCAGTAATGCTCTTTTCAGAGAGCAGTGGTTTCCTTATGACTATCCTTTCAGGGTATCCTTTTTGTTCAATCTTTACCTGATCACTGTATCATAAACTCTCACATTAGCCAAGGGAAAAGCGGCCTGCAGATCCTTGGGTGTTACTTGGGTTTGTTCTGACTTCCTGGATAATGTACTGGTTTGTTGTTGGAGAGAGTCTGGTAGGACAGCCACTCATAGGTAGAGTGACTGTGGCCTTGAACCTTCTCCGTTTGAAGACTCCCTGACAGTGGATTGGTAGAGATCAAAATACTAAGAAATTGTTTTGTATTTTCTTCTGATTTTCTTTTCTTCTCGTCAGAGATTTCTTCTGATCAAGGCACAAGTTTCCACCATCCTACAACCATGTTGTGAAGACCAAACTCAAAAGGTTTCTGATTTTTTTATAGGATTGGACCTCTTAAAAACATCCCTGAATACCTACCTAATTAATTACTTATTGATTCTAATTATTCTCTTCAATTCAGCTGATACAGCCAGGGGTTCACTTACTTTTGCACCTACCCTGAAACACATGTTTCTGCCCCCCCTTAATTGCTTAATTGTTTTATTTCAGAAATGAGAACAGTTAATATAAAAACAATTGGTTATATAGAAAACAACTGGTTTTGATTCATGAAGGCTACCATAGGAAAACTGTGGAATTTCTGTAATTATCATCATGATTCACAAACTTTTTCTCACTACTGTGTGTTCATAGGTAAGGAGCTAAAAAGCCAATTCAAACATTTAAAGCCCCTAGGAGCTAGAGCATAGGAGGTAGCTGCCAAAAATAATGTCCGTGTACTACTCCACACAGGGATCATCATGTTTGAAATCTGTGTACTGGTTAACAACTTGTTCGTATGAGAAGTCTCTTTGGCAAACCCAGCAGCTTCAAGCAATTGAACTCTCAACAAAATCAAGATTTCATTGCTATAACAGTGGTGGTCTTGAGGCTCTGCACTGAAAATGGTTTCCTAGAAACCTCATGTGAATTATCCCTACCTTTAGGATCAGATACTGCTTTGTTATTTCTTAATATTAAATAATTAATGGGGAAGTAGCTGTATCAAGTTGATAAGAGAAATTCAAAGACAACTCTCCATCCCAACTTCCAAAAGAGACATACAGTAAGTGTAAATTATGGCTTCCTGCTAGGTAAAGGTGCCTCAGACTCATATGCTATCATTCACCTTTCATAACCCAAAGGGGGAGATAAAATCCAAAAGCAGAACATTTTGAATTGACAATAACGCTCCATGACATATGAACTGTGGGAATATATATATCACATCACATCACATCACATCACACACACACACACACCTCTGTATCAATAAGATCAAGCCAGGATGGAATTTGCTTCAGATACTAGCTTATTCTCACTTAATCACATTTGAAACAAACCAAAATCCAAAATCTAGTGAACATCACTAGAAATGATATCCTGCTTAACTCTAGGAGTAGCAGCTTGTTGATCTCTTCTTCTGAGAAGCACATTAGCCAAAGGTTTGTGCATTTTCCTTCATGTTCCAACTCATCCATGGTTTAAGCCAGGCCAATCATCAGAACTATGGATTTCAGAATGGACCAAGGACCTGAACAAAGGGCTCAGAAAGCATCTCTAAATGAAAGTACTGCCCAAATACAAAATTCTTGATCAAGTCTAACAAAGAGGATTCCAGCATTAGATGTACTGGTAATTAAATTTACTGCTTTCAGGAAACCTACCTTAGCAAGCTGAAAGTTGCTCAAATACTATTGTCTATCATATATATAACCAGTAAGCAACAAACTAGCTAGTAAGTAAAACTCTCAATGGTTTTGTAAAGCACAGGTTTTTATGAAGTATAGATGACACTTCAGAGGGCTAAGAGGTGGCAAGAAAAACTTATCTTTTCCTTCACGCTCTCATCCCTGGAACTGATTCCAATGAACTGTACCTCATTTTGCTGTTAACTGATGTCACACAGACTTCGACTTATGATAACCCCATAAATGAGACTTAGGCTGCTGACACGCTACAGAAATAATGCAGTTTGACACCACTTTAACTATCATGGCTCCATCCTATGGAATCCTGGGATTTGTAGTCTGTGGTGACACCAGAGTGCTGACAAAGAAGGCTAAATATCTTACAAAACTACAAATCCAAGAATTCCATAGCATTCAGCTATGACAGTTAAAGCGGTATCAAATGGCATTATTTCTGCAGTGTGTCAGCAGCTTTAGTCTACCCATCTGCAGTGCAGTCTTCCTCTTTTCCTACTGTCTTCCTCCTAGCCAAGCATTATTGTCTTTTCCAGTAAGTCGTGCCTTCTCAGTTTAGTCATCGTGGCTTCCAACGAGAGCTCAGACCTGATTTGCTATAGGATCCATATGTCTGTCCTTTTGCAGTCCAGGGTTTCAGCAGAATTCTTCTCCAGCACATCTCAAATGAGTTTATTCTCTTCCTTTTTCACTGTCCAGCTTTCACAAACATACACAGAAATTGGAAATACAATGGCATGGACAATCCTGACTTTTGTATTCCGTGATATATTTTTGTACTTGAGGATGTCTTGTTCCTTCATATCTGCCCTTCCAAATCCTAATCTTCTTCTGATTTCTTGACTGCAGTCTCCATTTTGATTAATAACTAAGCCGTTTCAATGTCTTTATTGTCTACTTCAAAGTTATATAAATAATCTGCAGTCATTATTTCGTTTTCTTAATGTTTAATTGTAAATCTGCCTTTGTATTTTCTTCCTTGACTTTCTTCAAGTAGTCGTTCTAAGTCTTTGCTATTCTCTGCTAGTAGTATAGTGTCATCTGCGTATCTTAGATGGTTAGTGTTCCCTCCTCCAGTTTTCACACCTCCTTCCTCAGAGTCTAATCCAGCTTTGCATATTATCCATTCAGCATACAAGTTAAACAGATACATGCAGCCTTGATTCCCTCTTGCCAATTGGAAACCATTCTGTTTTTCCATATTCTATCCTAACAGTAGCTTCTTGGCATTGTTGTGGTACACCCATTTTTTAAAGAATGAGCCATAGTTTTTCATGATCTATACAATCAAAGGCTTTGCTATCATCTACACCAGAAGAAAGAAATCTATTGGTATGTGAAATTAAGAAAGGAGTTAAACAAGTATCAAAAAACACTCAAAGTAGAAGAGGAACTGAGCTACAGTAGGACCCCTGTATCCACTGATTCATTATCCACTGATTCAATTATCCACAGGACACAAAGCAGCACACCTACCATAGAGTCTTCCTAGAAAATGTATCCTCTCTAGCTATTTTCTAGGTCCTCCAAAACAACTCAATTCTGGTATTTTAAATAGGAAGTCCCATAACTTTCAATGGTGTTCACTATTTTCCACCGTTTTCAGTATCCACGCCCACCCCCCCAGAACCAATCCCCAGCAGATACAGGGGTCCTACTGTATTTATTAAGAAAGTATGAAGGAACATAAGTAGAGAAAGAGGAAATACAACAAGGAAGGATCTAGAATATTCTTTTGAGGAGGGAAGCATTGTATTAAATAATCTTTTCTCATCTTAGTAATGCACTATATTAGACTGTAAAACTATTAAGAGCAAATGGTTCAGGCTTTAGCAATGCAGATGTTACGTTTTTGTATGATAATTTCTCAGTGGCATGTTTGAGAGAAATGTATAACTGATTAGCAAGTATACTACTTGCAATGTCACTAAATGATCAAGTAGGATGTTGAAATCCAGCATGTCTAGAATAACATTTCCAGAATTTCTACCTGTTCAGTACACAGGTTCAGCTATGTAGATGCAATGGAAGAATCCCAGTGTGTTGGTGAAACAGCACTGAGAAGAGGGATCCAAGAAAAGAAGAATGTTTCAGGAACTAAAATGGAACCTAACTTCTGGTACCTAATATCAAAAAGTTGTAGATAGTTTTTTAACAGTTTTCCCCCAGAAGTCAAGCAGGAAATGAAATTCAGAGCTGGGAAGAATCTCATTTTGGACATATAATCTATAGCTGTGCTTCTTACGCTATCTAACATGGTGGACTGGTAGGGTCCCCCACCCGCCAATCTGCCAGGGGCTAGTACCATGTGTGTGTTCACTGATGACAATGGTTTCTTTCTTTTCTGGAAATTCACTGGGACTGGCACTGGTCCATGGACCATCCCTTATCTATAGGTTATCTTTTTCTCAGTCATCCAAATAAATATAGGGCAGCATTTGGCAGATGCCAGAGGGATGTAGGAGAAAATGCATATCCCAAAGACACAATGTATAAATGTTTGAAAGTTAATGCCCTGGAAGGATCTGATTGGAAGTGGGGCATCTGGCATACTTGGTTCTAAACAAGCTTTTAGATAAACGGAATAACAGAGACCTCGTTGGATGGAGAGAATTTAGATGACATGACTGTTATCCTCTATAGAAAGGATAAGGAGGGGGTTATTGAAAGTTCAGTTCTGTATGTCAAAGAAAGCACAAAGTCCAAATAAATAAAAATAAATTCAAAAGAAGCAGGGTCCTCCACAGAATTGCTGTGTGTGCCAATACAGTGCCTGAAAAGGAAATTATACTGAGGACAAATGGTTGCCTCCTGGCCAAAATGCTAACTGTGAGAAGGAGAGAGAACTCTAGCATTGAAAAGCAAAAGTGTTGTAATCATCAACAACTTTAATTATCTGTGCATTACACACAGATTAGCAAAGGCATATAGTGCATTTGGAAGACTTTACAAAAGAGTCTGGAGTAATAAACACCTGAGGCGAAGCACAAAAATCAGTGTGTATAGAGCCATTGTACTGTCTATTCTCCTTTATGGGTCTGAAACATGGGTCATCTATCGCCACCACTTACGACTCCTTGAACGCTTTCATCAGTGCTGTATACGCACAATCCTAAATATACACTGGACTGACTATGTGACAAATGTTGCTGTCCTTGAGCAAGGAGGGATCACCAGCATTGAGGCCATGATATTGAGAACACAGCTGATCTGGGCAGGGCACGTTTCTAGGATAGAGGACCATCGCCTCCCAAAAATAGTACTCTACGGTGAACTCGCCACGGGTCAGCGTAAGAGGGGCGCTCCAAAAAAGCAATATAAGGACTCCCTGAAACAACATCTCAGGCTCGGCCAAACTGATCACCAACAATAGTCTTCCCTGGCCTCACATCGGGAGGCATGGAGACGCACTATCCACAATGCTGCAGCCTTATTTGAGAACTCACGCCAAACAAGTCTTGAAGAGAAACGACAACGCAGAAAGAATCACAACCGGAAAACATCACCCAAGGAGACCCTCTGCTGTGCTTTCTGCAACCGGTCTTGTTTATCTCGGATTGGCCTTTTTAGTCATCAGCGCGCTTGCAGAAAGT
The DNA here is from genome assembly GCA_030847615.1 of Gambelia wislizenii. Classification (NCBI taxonomy): domain Eukaryota; kingdom Metazoa; phylum Chordata; class Lepidosauria; order Squamata; family Crotaphytidae; genus Gambelia; species Gambelia wislizenii. The sequence continues at coordinate 222,246,105 of JAUMIR010000005.1, read as the reverse complement.
GCAGGATGAGTCCTTCCTGAATCTTCGTTTGCGAAGAAAAGCCAGAGAACCAGGATATGCTCTGGTGACAGCAAAGAAAGCCTATTTCTAGGTTACTTCTCCTGTGTCCTGGTTTACTTCTGCTTTTAGTACAAACTAGTTAGGAGGGGGGCATTTGCAAGAGGAGAATCAATGGGTATAGAATAGTGCCGACAAATTATCGTGAACAAGTACCTGTACTCTCATCTGATCTTCAATAGTCCTGTGAGGTAAATTTGTGGGGGGTTTCTGCATTTCTCTTGTTGCATCTAGTTATGCCATGAGGGGTGTTTGTTTGTAAAGAGCTCTTCCCACATCTCTAGAAAATCTTCAGATTCATATAATTTGGGAGACAGAAAAGAGGCAACCAGTTTTATGCTATAATTTCCTAATATTGAATCTATAGTAAAAAGTGTGTGTGTCTCATTCTTGAGGAGCCAGCATGGTGAGCACTGGAATACAACTCTGGAGACCAGGGTTTGAATCCCTACTATAAAGTACTTTTGAAGAAAAGAGTTCAATGGAAATATTTTAAATGTATGGTCAGAATTCAGTCTCCACACATAAACACTCCGTCCCTATTTAAACATTTCTATAGATTATAGTCTTCTCACAACATTTCCCCTAATATGATACAAAAATGCAAAGGCTCCCACTGAAGCTTCTTTTCACAGTCGACCAAAGGCCACATGACGCTTTGGGTAAGGCATGCTTGTAAACTAGATTGATTTCCAGCTTCACTTCAAGGCTAGAAAGTCAAAGGTTTCTCAGATTCCTGCTACAAAAATTCAAAAATTTCATTCTTCCCAGAATGTAAATCAAATCTAAAGGAAAACACAAGTCATTATGGAGGGTTGGGAGGAGTTTTACAGTGTCAGCTAACAAATCTCTACAGCAGAAGGCAGACAAAATTGGAAGGGGAAGGAGTTGTTTAAACAAGATGTCTTAATTGAGAAACAAAAGCTGCAAGATAAGGGTTTAGGACAAAAAGTATTTTCAGTAAAACATAGTGCATACTTTTTACCTTAACCCAGATGATGAACACTGAAATCAATGAACAGTTTTGTTAAGGAGTCTAGAACCAACTCACTTTCAAATCATGTTTCTTTCAGATTCTGTACCTAGGCCAGTATCCAATGGTGTTATTTCACTAATGCAAGCCTCACAGTGTAAGCAGAAACCTAGTTCTAGACTATGCACAACGAAGAAATCCAATGCAAATTTGTTTGTGCAACATTAAGGTCGGGTCTATGTATTTTTCTAACGAAATACAATACACACACACACAGAGGAAGGTGATACAGACTATCTTGTCCAGTAATGTGGTATGCTAGTTGATGCATACAGTACTCTTTGTGCAACTATATCACCCAACTGAACTTCAGTAGCACACTGTTTTGCTCAGTTAATGGGACATCAGATGTAGGTCCTGAAGAGATATTACGGTACAGTAAATAAAGTACCGGATCAGGTAGGAAGACTAGTGTTAAAATTCTGCTCATCCATGAAGCTCACCAGACAGCTTTGACCAAGTCATTATTGTCAACTATTTTACAGATTTTGTTATAGGATGTTAAATGGAATTAGCATATCTGAACTCTTTGAACAAAAAGTGAAATACAGCAAAGTTTAATGTTAGTAACACTAAATTGTCTTGGATAAAATGAGTTTTAGATGCACATTAGAGGGCCAAATAGGAAAATCTATTGTCACAAAATTGGTCATGAAGAAACCATTACTATTCCCAGGCTGCTTAGCTGATACCTGATATGTATACATATCAGGTGTATCTTAAAAAGCAAGAGAAGCCTGATTACAGAATATAAGCACACCACACTATACAATTTCACACAACTACCACCCTTTTAAAACATCAGATCACTGGAACAGTAGAGGGTGCTCTAGGTCCAATAATTAGTATTAGTGTAACACCAGGAGTGTCAGGTAAGAATTTGTAAGGCAACTTTGTAAGGAAGAAATATAAAGGCTCTTTTGATATTGCAAAGTCAATCTGGCAGCTACAAATACTGTACTGTCAATAGCTACTATGAGTCTAGTGGTTTCTGTATCACTGTGTTAAACTGAAGGTCCTACATGTAACTATAAATGACAAAGCACGGGGGTCATTTTCACAAATTCTTTAGAATATTTTCCCCAGGTCTGTAAAGCAATTTATAATGAAATTGTCAAAGATAAAATCATTTCCTTACCTTTTTAAAATTCATATCAACGCACAAGATGGAACATGCCTGTTCAAATAGAACTGGGGATTGCTCACTTTCTTTAAGGCACTCCAAAATATGAGATAACCTTGAAATATAATAATACAGCAGAAGATTTTGCACTCCATGCCTTCTTCATCTCAAAGTTCTAGTCAATTATCTGTTTCTTTACTGTTGGTATCTTGTTAGTTGAAGAGATCAAATACTATGCAGCACGTTTTAAAACTATTTTCTTTGAGCTTTTGCAACCTCCATTATTATTATTAAAATAATAAAATAAAATATAACCATTATATGATTAAAATGTATGCATGAGTCTCCTCTGTTCAAGTTTCTGAACATGGTTTAAAAAAGTTTATGAATCAAACAAATACTAAAAAGCAACACTACACACTGCATGTCAAAGAACTGCAAAAATCATCCTAAAAACACTAAGAGTCAAGCAATGCCTTATGAAACAAACTAGCATGACAAACTAACATCAGATTCATTTCTTGAGGGATGAAATCCCACAAAAGAGAAAACCCTGCTCCATAGCCTCTCACCATAATTAAAAAAAGAGAGAGGGGGAAGCTTGTAGAGCCAATCATCTTCAATTACCTTAATGAACAAAAACAATTTTTTAAAAAAACATTTACAATGCATGAGCCACAAAAAATACTCACTATTCTCTTCACGCTCTTTCCTGATCTTCCAGGACACATTATGCTACGAGAAGTTTATACATTTGGGCGGGGGGGGGGGGGAGGGAATACACATCAGTCTTGGGAGGAATGGTTTATATGTGGTCTACATGGAATCTCTGAATTTGTATATTCATCTACACCGGAACGCTCAGATGTTTAATTTATTGTTCTTACACAATTTACAAACCAAAAAATATTAAGCTTTTATCAATAAACCAATTGAACTATGGGTCACTTTTTCCACCATTAATAAACATGAGCCTATAGGAGTACTGGTTCTATCGAATGATGATACCTGGAAGCATGGTGAAGAGCACACGCAAAAATGTACTTCTTCTCTTGTAAATTGCTTTATAGTGGACCCTTGGTATCTGCCAGGGTTGGTTCCAGGATCCCCTGTGGATACCAAAATCCATGGATGAACATGTCCCTTTATATACAATGGCACAGTAAAATGGTGTCCCTTCTATGAAGTGGGAAAATCAAGGTTTGCTTTTTGCATTTTTTTTTTAAATTTATTTTTGGTGGGGGGATATTTTCAAGCCTTGGACAGTGGAATCCGTGGATGCAGAATCCGTGGATGTGGAGGGCCAACTGTATTAAGGCAGTTCTGCTGTGAGCAGTAAAAACCTATGTTTTATGCATAGCCAAGTCTTGCCATCTGGAAAATGGAAAACATTAGCATAGACATTTGTGGTTTAGGAGGAATGTGGTGAATGTCTTAAGTGGATTCAAATTCAATAGCAATGATTTGCTAAGCTTTAAAGTGAGCATTTTGTACAGATGATTTTAGAGAAGACCGACTCCTCTACAAAAAGTGAACAGGATTTTAATACTACTTTAGATTTCTATGGCTTCTCATCTATACGATCAAAATGCAGCAAACCTTCCAAACCTCCATATTACAGATATTGCTGAGGATTATAGGTAGTAGTTTTCCTAAACTAGGGAAGTATAACTGCTGGGAGACTGAACTACAGGGTCTTGAAGGGGCATACTTTTTTTGAACTTTTTAACAAGTATTGAATTCTCCCACTACCATCCTGGGTGCTATGAGGAGTTCAATTCTGCTATGTTTTGGGCAGAGTAGGCTATTTAAGGCCCAGGAATGGTCCCTTTTTTAAAAATCCCACAAATAAGCCAGACTTGACTTTGCTAATCAGTCAATCAATCAATCAATCAATGAGGGACTAGGAGGTTGTGAGAGCATTACAAATGATCTGAGGCTTCATGCTGCCACAGGTCACACTTGCTCACTCTGTGAGTACACATCCAGTGGCTTTCTGGGTTTAAAAATGCAAAAATAACTATTCCTGCAAGGATTCTCAACTTCAAAAAAAGATTTATTTTACCTACCATGTAGCTCTATTAATAGCCATTGAGCACCCTGAAGCATATCAATAAATAACCCAGACACCCCAAATATGCATCCAAAAAGAAAATATTTGTGAATATCAATAGCAGGGAACATCTGGAATATTCACTATGCAGTGTTCTTTAGCAGAACTATTGTGGCCTTTGCCGGTATTGGTCTGCATCTGGACTGAACATGAAGACCTTTGTTTCAACAACATGCCAATTCTGTTGCACAAGAAAATTTCTTCAGTCATATTATCCAAAGGAGAGAGGCTACACTTTCCATATCCACCTCCCAATGTTGGCAAAGTTCACAAGATATGTAAAGTTAAATCTATCTGTTACCTTTCCTCAAGTCAGCACTCAAATTGTGACTTAAACTTTAAACTTTATCTTAAATAAATACAGCAGCAGCCATACAAACCACTATCAAGAACAGGATTTCAATGGAAGACTACAAAAGTTAAGTGGGCATATTCTACAGACTATTTCAGAAGTTAAACAGAAATCCTTCTCCACTTCTCAATATTTAATCCAAGTTAACAAAATTGATTTTATCATAAGCCCAAACAGGGTCTGGATGACATGACTTGAGTAGTGGTGTCTTAGGAACCACTATACTTGAAAAATCCCAGCTATATCCAATGCACTGAATATGCTGGGAAATATTTTGAAGAGGGAAAGATTGTTCTATAGTTGTCCCTCCACCTTCACAGATTTGGCACTCATGGTTTTCAGTATTCACGGCTTGAAAATATTCTTTAAAAAATAATAATCCAAAAAGCAAGCCTTGATTTTGCCATCTTATATAAGGGACACAGTTTTGCTATGCCATTGCATATAATGGGACTTGAGTATTCACGGATTTGGGTATTCACGTGGGGGTGTGTGTGTCCTGGAACAAAACCCCAGTGAATGTGAAGGGACAACTGTATTTAATTTGCAATGGGAACTACTGCACATTAAGAATCTTGGCTTGTATCTATACTTTTCCAATCCTATCAGTGATCCATAACAAACCTCCCCGGGATTGCAGCAAAAAGCAACATAAAATGGAACTTTTGGCACTGAAATCAGAAAAGCCAAACGAACTCTAAACTGTGACTATCAAACTGGGGGGGGGAGGGTCCTGACATATTCCAAACACAACAGGAAAAGATTTCAAGGGGAAGCCAAATGACAGGCACCTAATCTAAGTGTTCACAGCTCTGAAGATGGTCAATATTTCTCTTTCACTACTGGCTTAAGAATCTTCACCATAAACCAAGTTCTCTGCCTACAACAGTGGTTCTCAGCTTTTGGACTTCAACCCCTAGAATTTCTAAACACAACTAAGACTTGTGGGGGGGATGAAGTCCAAAACATCTAGAGGACCAAAGGTGGATAACCACTAGCCTATAAGGAAACCAAGCACTTTATTCAAAGTCAGAGGGAAAAGGAAACAATCTTGGAACAATGAAGCCTACTTAGTAATCCTAGCATAGTTTTCTACCATCTTTCAGCTTCACTTTGTGTTTGCCTTCAGTCATTTCTGACTTGGCACCAATAAGGCGACCATATAATGGGGTTTACTTGGCAAGATTTGTTCAGAAAGGGTTTGCCAATGCAATGCAAATCACTGCTAGATAATGAAAAACAAAAGTTCTCTCTCTTCAGTTTCTAAATAGGAATTGATATGTTTTAAAGTTACATATTCACTAAAATACATAACTTTAAAACATGTCAGTTCCTATTCAGACAATTTTGCTAATTTAGAGCTCCCCAAAAGAAAACTAAGTAAGCCACTATAGTGGCATGGCAGACAGACTAGGACAGCACAATCACAAATGCAAGGAAATGAATGCAAGGAAAAAGCTTTGACTATACAAAGAGGATTATATTTAAGTAACTGGAAGTAGTTTAAAAAAAAAAACCTAGAGAAGTTGCCATATACTATTGCATTCACCAAGATAGAAGGTTACTTCCTTGTTTAAAATATTAGTTACTGATGAAGAGATTTAATACTGGAACAATTTTTAGTAAAAATACATTACATTTTAATATACACTTTTAATACATTATATATATATATATATATATATATATATATATATATATATGCATTTTTACCAAGTAGCTACTAATTATTTAAAGTTAAATCATTGCATATTTTTGTTTAAACAGTCTCCATGATTCTTTGACATTCAGAAGTATATGAAACTCAGTGTATCTGAATTAAGACAGAAAAATCAATTTAATTTATTAAGTTAATCAGGCTTGTCAGGGGTTACAATAAAAATGGTTCCTCTTAAGACTGGGCTGAGTCATTTAAAAAAAATGCAAGACTACAATGCTTTGGCTCCTGCACTGAAAACTATCAGCTGTCAGGCAAAAAGTCTGAAGACACACTTTCAATTGCAGGTTGATTTTCAAACTGCTTTGTAAGTATATATAAAGTTTTAAAAAATATGTGAGCAGTTTTATTTTGTTCCATATGGAATTTGTTAATTATATTTTAGATGCAATTTAATGACCCACAGGCACATATATTTTTTTTAATTTCTTCAGATAATGTCTTGCATGCATATATATTCCCCACCTCCATTTCTTTTAACAGATCCTAAGGACTTCCTTCCTTCCCCTGTGTGTTGTTGGACTTTTTCAGACAAACAAAAAATAACGCTAGCCAGGTTGCGAGGCTGCAGCGCTAGAGGGCGTCCGTTTCGCATGACGCCCCTTCCCAGCGGTACTGTTGCGGTACCGCTGGGACATTTGACCGTCATATTTTGCATTTGACCGTCATATTTTACTCACGATCAACGATCAAATGCAAAATATGACAGTCAAATGTCCCAGCGGTACCGCAACAGTACCGCTGGGAAGGGGCGTCATGCGAAACGGACGCCCTCTAGAGCTGCAGCCTCGCAATCTGGCAAGGCTGCTAGCGTTATTTTTTGTTTGTCCGAAAAAGTCCGTTGTGTGTATATATGTATTTTAGATTATAAGCCTTTGGCAGGGCTGGATGCTTTTTTTTTTTTTTTTTTTTGTTATTTTACTTGTAAAGAGTCGTGTAAATGATAATGGTGATAATGACAATAACATTTTTTGCATTTCTTCAGTCAATGTCTTGTATGCACATATATCCCCCATTTCTTTCAACAGACCCTAAAGAAAATCCCATGGTAGGTTTGCCTTAGGTACCACCACCACAACAACAAAGATCATACAAATATTTCATGCCTGAAATGCATAGGGCTACTTTCTATAATAAAACCTTTACTATACATCCTGAGACATATCTGATTCATTATGTGTTTCCAGATCCTTCTACTTTCATTTACTCCTGTCAATTTCCTTTATGTCATATAGACTCATGGCAGAGTCTAACAAAACTTTTTAGAAAGATGGAATGCAAATGCTGACAATAATCAGGGTGTGTACAATAGTCTATGTCCCACTACTTTTTTAAAAAAAGAAAAACACATGCTATTTAGTGTGCATGAAACAGCAAGTTCTGAAAGAGTAATACAAGAACTTTCCACTAGAGAAAAGTCAAGTAAAGGGACTGGACTCAAAGAGTTATGTTACCAGGATGCGCTGATTGGAAGAACGGAGTGGAGTGGGGAGTGATTTTTGTCAATTCCTATTTCCCCCTGTGTAATCTGAAAAGGTATTCTGGAAATCTGGGGGATCCTCTAGGTTGGCAGCTGTGTGGTAAAGAAGTAATTGATGAAAATCACATGGATCCTGTACTAGATCCTAGCCCCGTATGTGTAACAAAAATTAACTTTTATGTCTCCTCCAGTAGGATCCTAGCCCTGTACATTCATAGAGGGGGCACTTCAACTCAAAATCTCCTGTAAGTCTAGAGAAAGCTTGGCATTGCCACAAAAGAATATTTGAAGTGAACAGAGAACATCTTGTTTCAACCACATTTCTTACATTTCAACAGTAGCTTTTAAAAATGTGTGTTAGTATCAAACCAACAGTGAAAGAAGCAACGTACATGCATTATTCTTTCCTTCTTTGTTAGAGGCATTTAATAATTCTATTGCTCCCCTGCTCCAGATTTCTCCGAACAGCCACACCTCAGCACTCAAACACCTCAGCACTCCAGATTTTCCTCCTTCAGCCAAATAATTATCTTTTATACAGTAACAGCATTATACAAGTCTATTCTTACTTTATATAGATAGCAAATATCATAATGTCATGACTTTTGTAGTCATTAGGAAAAATCTTTACATTATGCATTTTTAATAATTAACCCTACTGTTTTAGGATTAAAATGTGTACATTTTGAAGAGCTGGTGGCAAGAAAACAAATCCATCTCTTTCTCTCTCTTGCCATATGCACACACACATATATAAATAAATAAAAAGTGACTGTGCCTGTTCAGAAATAAAAAGCCAGAACACTCAGAGGCAGGGATCAGGAGAATGGGCCTCTCTCTCCCAGCCAAGTTTGCATCAGTAAAGCACTCAAGATTTGAGTTATTTGTTTGAAATCCCAAGCAGTGACCTCTCAGTTAAAACTTTTGAAATGGCAGTGAAGAAAAAGATTGAACATGTTATTCCTAACTAAATCCCAAAGTGGATTATTTACATCATTAAACAAGTTTCTTTCTATGTCCACCTAACATGAAGCGTTCAATTCTAACTCCTCACATTATCATTACTAGCACGTTAACATTACTTAACTAATGGGAAGTTACCTGATTGGACTGCCATCATTAAAGTCTCTGATTCTAACAGAATCATACTGATTCCTTATCTCAAAAGAAACCAGTGAGAAAGTCAAGACAGATAGCAGACGCAGACTCATTCAGGACTTCCTTTTTCAATATAGGTCCTTTTGTGTTGTCACTAAAAACTGTTCTTTCTTCTATGCAGTTCTCCAAGTGCTCCAATTTGCAGGTAGAATTCAGAAGCTCACTACAAACCCAGACATTCCAAAAGCTTTGAGTTATGAAGTTTGTAGCAAGCAAAGGTCCTTTCAGTATTCTCCTTTCTGGGAAGTGTCATTCTCCTACAAAATCTCCTGTTTAAGAAAGGAAGAGGTTGCTTGTGAACTCTTTAAGTCCCCAGTGAATTATACTGATGAGGCAGTTCCCTTCCAGGAATCAGAAGAACCATGTGACTCTAAACAGAGACATTAACATAGCTTGAAAGCGTTTGTGTCCAGCCCACAAGAAGTGCAACACTTATGACCAAGAATATTTACAGATGAGAAAAACAGGCTGAGAAATTTGGAAGTGTAATTCACACCCACTTTATTTGGCATTGTCCAGAATAAGATCTTTGGAAGTTGATTCCAGGGCAGCTTTAAAATATTGAATGAAGCACAGCATAGCAAAGTTAACCTCAAAGTTACATTTTTGAACTCTCAGTCAGTCTGGTCACTGAACATTTCAAAGCTCTACCATAGACAATAAAACAACAACCTCATTGCTTTCTTCTTCACACCTCCTTCCCTGATAAAGAAAGGTGTGAATTAAGTGCCATTTTAATACTAACCTGTGGTGCCCCAAAGCTCTCCTGCCACCTAAGGCTAAAGAAGAGCTACTACTGCCTTCATCTTCAACCCCACCTCCTTTTCTTCCAGCAGCCCCCCCTCCTCCTACCTTACCTCACTTTCTTTCTCCACACCACACCTTGTTACCTGCCTGTCCAAGCTGTGAATACTTAAATCCGTGAATGTGGAAGAACAACTGTATTATCATCATACTTTTAATCTAGTAAATATTCCATAACCTGCATAGCAACTGACCATACAAGAGATATTACATTCATTTTAAAATTGACCAGCTGGAGCTGAAAAGTTTGTTGAATCAAGGCTTTACAACATGCCTATGCAGTGAAACTGGAGTCCTAGACTGATAAAAATCCAAATGCTGCTTGATCACACTAATTTTTATTTATTTATTTACAGTATTTATACCTTCACTTTAAGCCACAAAGGTTCCAAAGGTGGCTTATAATTAGTTAGTTTGATGGTTCCCTGCCTGTATGCTTATAATCTAAATAACATATGACACGCAAGGAGAAGGGAATGGTGGGATAGGAATTAAGTCCAACAATTCTTGGCAGTGAGATCTAGCGTGGTATAGTCATTTGAGTGCTGGACTATGACTCTGAAGACCAGGGTTCAAATCCTCGCCTTGAGCAAGTCACTCTCTCTCAGCCTCAGAGAAAGGCAATGACAACCCCCCTCTGAACAAATCTTGCCAAGAAAACCCTATGATAGGTTCACCTTAGGGTCGTCATACATCAGAGATGATTTGAAAAAGCACAACGGTAACAGTTCTTGGCTATACAGCAGCACCCCCATATCATGGTCAGGAATACTAAAAGAGAAGAGACCTCAAGACGGATGGGACTTTCTCAAAAGGGAGATACTGAAGGCACAATTTCAAACAGTACCATTGAGGAAGAAAAATGGGAGGTGTCTCAAGAAACCAGGATGGATGACTAAAGAACTTTCAATGGAGCTAAGTTTTAAACGGAACATGTATAGGAAATGGAAAAGGGGGGAAATCACCAAAGAGGAATTCAAACAGATAGCGAACACGTGTAGGAGTAAAGTCAGAAAAGCTAAAGCACAGAATGAGCTCAGGCTTGCTAGGGAGGTTAAGAACAATAAAAAGGGTTTTTTTGGGAGTACGTCCGCAGCAAAAGGAGGAAGAAGGAAATGATAGGGCTGCTACGTGGAGAAGATGACAAAATGCTAACAGGGGACAGAGAAAAGGCAGAATTACTCAACACCTTCTTTGCTTCAGTGTTTTCAGAAAAGGAAAAGGAGGACCAACCTGAGGATAATGGAACAGAGGACACAATAGGGGAAATCCAGCTCAAAATAAGTAAAGAGGCAGTACAGGAATACCTTCTTAATCTAAATGAATTTAAATCTCCAGGACCAGATGAACTACATCCAAGAGTATTAAAAGAGCTGGCAAATATAATCTCAGAGCCATTGGCAATAATCTTTGAGAACTCCTGGAGAACAGGAGAAGTCCCAGCAGACTGGAGGAGGACAAACGTTGTTCCCATCTTCAAAAAGGGGAAAAAAGAGGATCCCAACAATTATCGTCCAGTTAGTCTGACATCAATACCAGGCAAGATTCTAGAGCAGATCATTAAACAAAGAGTCTGTGAACATTTAGAAGGCAATGCCATAATCACAAAAAGTCAACATGGGTTTCAGAGAAACAAGTCATGCCAGACTAATCTGATCTCTTTTTTTGATAAAGTTACCAGCTTGGTAGATGAAGGGAATGCTGTGGACATTGCATACCTTGATTTCAGTAAGGCCTTTGACAAGGTTCCCCATGACATTCTTGCAAACAAGCTTGTAAAATGTGGGCTAGACAAGTTAACTGTTCAATGGATTTGTAATTGGTTGACCGGCCGAACCCAAAGGGTGCTCAGCAGTGGCTCCTCTTCATCTTGGAAAGATGTGACCAGTGGGGTGCCACAGGGTTCTGTCCTGGGCCCAGTGCTATTCAACATCTTTATCAATGACTTAGATGAGGGAATTAGGGGCATACTTATCAAATTTGCAGATGACACCAAATTAGGAGGAGTAGCTAATACCCTAGAGGACAGGATCAAAATTCAAAATGACCTGGATAGACTGGAGAGCTGGGCCAAAGCTAACAAAATGAAATTCAATACGGAGAAATGTAAAGTACTGCATTTAGGGCGGAAAAATGAAATGCATAAATATAGGATGGGAGAGACCTGGCTGAATGAGACTACGTGCGAAAGGGATCTAGGAGTCCTAGTAGACCACAAGTTGAACATGAGCCAACAGTGTGATGCGGGAGCTAAAAAGGCCAATGCGTTTTTGGGCTGTATCAATAGAAGTATATTGTCTAGATCAAGGGAAGTAATAGTACCACTCTATTCTGCCTTGGTCAGACCTCACTTAGAATACTGTGTCCAGTTCTGGGCACCACAATTCAGAAAGGATATTGACAAATTGGAGAATGTCCAGAGAAGGGCAACTAAAATGGTGAAAGGTCTAGAAACGATGCCTTATGAGGAGAGACTTAGGGAGCTGGGTATGTTTAGCCTGGAAAAAAGACGGTTAAGAGGTGATATGATAGCCCTGTTTAAGTATTTGAAGGGATGTCATGCTGAGGATGGAGCAGGCTTGTTTTCTGCTGCTCCAGAGACTGGAACACGGAGCAATGGGTGCAAGCTCCAGGAACAGAGATTCCACCTCAACATGAGGAGGAACTTTTTGACAGTCAGAGCTGTTCGGCAGTGGAACACACTCCCTCGGAGCGTGGTGGGGTCTCCTTCCTTGGAGGTCTTTAAACAGAGGCTGGATTGCCATCTGTTGGGGATGCTTTGATCAAGATTTCCTGTGTGGCAGGGGGGTTGGACTGGATGGCCCTCGTGGTCTCTTCCAACTCTGCAATTCTATGATTCTATGATTCTATGATATCTGCTGATTCGCCAACCACGGATTCAATTATCTGCTGTTGGCAATGGCAGGGGGAAGGAAGGGGGAGGCAGGATCTCACCTCCCCCATTCCTTCCCCTGGGAGGGCTTCTGTCACCACAGTGGCAATCGTGGAGCTGAAGGAAGGGGGGGAGGAGCAATCTGGCCTTATCTCCTTCCCCTTTTGCCCCGTGATTGCCACCACGGCGGGGCCATGGGCAAAGGAGGCAGAGGAGGGAACTGTCCTCATCCCCTTCCCCCTTTGCCCTGCAATCGCTGCCATGGCAGGACCATGGGCAAAGGGGGAAGGGAGTGGAGGAGTGATCTGTCCTTGTTCCCTTCCTCCTTTGCCCCTGTGATTGCCGCCATGGCGGGGCCATGTGCAAAGGGGGAAGTGGTGGAGAAGCGCTCTGTCCTCATCCCTTCCCCCTTTACACCCGTGATCACCGCTGTGGGGGGCCATGGCAGAGGCGAAGGGGGCAGAGGAGCAAACTCACCTTGCTTTCCCCAGGGATGGCCCCCCAGGATAGCATTCGCTATTATCCACGGAATTCACCATCTGTGGGGGGGGGGGCATGGATGCAGAGGTGTTACAGTACTCCTTTTCCCTAAGAACAGAATTTTGGCTGGAACACAGAAGGAGGGGCTGCAGGGGCCCAGTCACGATAGAGGTGTGCCTGGCTGCTGTCTTTCTCCCTCAGAAGACACAGCAGAGGCAGTTGAGACATCTAAGCTCTGCTTAGAACATGGATGCTATCATATGTGATAAATTATTGTATTTTGTTGTGATTATATGTGCTCAGAAGATACTGCAATAAGCTAAAGCGACATTAATTCCCAACCAGTATTTCAATTACTGTAGTTATTAGTGATCTGAAAAATAGCAAAGGCAGCATTGTTTCACATTATTGAAATAAATACATGTCTAAATAACAAAAGAAAAGGAACACATCCTTGAGGCACAAAACTAGCATCTTCCATTTGCAAACTTAATGTATTTCAATAAGCAAATTCCATTCTTCTCATACTTCTACATACTTCTTCTGTATCTCTGTGTCAATATATTCCACAGTCTGGTAAATTTCTGTGTCTGACTACATTTTTCAAAATCTCTATCCAAAGCAGCGCTTGCTGCTCTACCAACATACCATTTTATTTTCATACAGCATCCTAAAAGGACCGCAAATGTAGAAAGAATGTACAGCACACAGCTATGATTTAACTTCCTTTGGTCTGCACAAAAATAAGAGGAAATCATGAGCCAGACCACCACCAAAAGTCAAAAGTTCTAAATCAAATCTAACGATTCACGGTAAAACAAGAGAACCCCTTTATTTTAATCAGCAAACATAGCCTTTCCCTAAGGTCCCTTAACAGTATGGCTATTTTTCAGCATTAAACGAATATAGTTCACATCTTTAACCTCCACATTTCATAGGTCTGTTAAAAACCACCTCAGAGCTTATGGCTTATAAAAAATATATTTTGCATGCAAGTTATTGACCCTGCTCTCACTTTGAAAAGTTCCATGTTGTTAACTCCCAGAGAACATGACCAGTATTTTACAGCATGTTTCAAAAGGCTGTGTATAGTGTATAGTCCAGTGGAAGCTCTCCATTACCTGAGGCATTCGTTCATTTTGTGAACTGCCTCAGAGTAAAATTCCATACATTCTTAAGAGCTGAGTGTCTCCAGAATGTGTTCTTTTTCTGCAGAGAAAGTATGTCAGTGCAGGTCAACAAGCTACTGCAAGTTCTACTCTATCTGTTCCAATCAGTTATTTGATTAACAATGCACAATCTAAAGAGTCAACTGGCCAGGAATGTGAAATAACCAAGACAGACTCAGACTGATAACAATCATAAGTTTTAAGGCTGTAGGCAAATGAAAGATTACTGACTAAAGACTGTGGTGAGAATGAAAAACAAAGAAATTGTGATGTGATTTGATTGCAAGTGATGGAAAAATGCAAATAAAATAAATAACATATACAGTCATGTGAAAAAGAAAGTACACCCTCTTTGACTTCTATTGTTTTACATATAAGGACATAATCACTACAATCTGTTCCTTAGCAGGTTTGCGGGCATTCGTTTATGCACAGCTCTCTTAAGGTCCCACCACAGTATTTTAATTGGGTTGAGGCCTGGACTTTGACTGGGCCATTGCAACACCTCGATTCTTTTCTTTTCCAGCCATTCTGTTGTAGATTTGCTGTTATGCTTGGGATCACTGTCCTGTTGCATGACCCAATTTCAGCCAAGCTTTAGCTGTCAAACAGATGACCTCAATTTGACCAGGGAGCCCTGGTGGCACATTGGTTAAATGGCAATAGTGCAAGCCACAATGTTATGAATATGTTCTCAGAGGGCTCCAAGGTTGACTCAGCCTTCCATCCTTCCATAGATCAGTAAAATGAGTACCCAGCTTGTTGGGGGCAATTAGCTAAAAAAAAAACAATGTAAATTGCTTAGGGAGTGCTTCAGCACTGACAAGCAGTATATAAATATCAATGCTACTGCTATTGCTACTTGACTCTAGAATACTTTGGTATACAGAGTTGTTCATGGTCAACTCAATGGCTGCAAGGTTACCAGGTCCTGTGGCTGCAAAACAAGCCCAAATCATCACTCCTTCACTACCGTGCTTGACAGTTGGCATGAGGTGTTTGTGCTGATATGCTGTGTTTGGTTTTCACTAAACGTGTTGCTGTGCATTATGGCCAAACATCTCCACTTTGGTCTAGTCTGTCCAAAGGACATTGTTCCAAAAGTTCTGTGGTTTGTTCAGATGCAACTTCGCAAACCTAAACTGTGCTACCATGTTCTTTTTAGAGAGAAGAGGCTTTCTCCTAGCAACCCTTCCAAACAAACCATACTTGTTCAGTCTTTTTCTAATTGTACTGTCATGAACTTTAACACTAAACATGCTAACTGAGGCCTGCAGAGTCTGAGATGTACCTCTTGGTGTGGTTTTTTTTGCATTTTCTCGGAGCATTGCACAGTCTAACGGGGTGAATTTTCTGGGTCTTCCACTCCTGGGGAGATTGGCAACTGTCTTGAATGTTTTCCACTTTTGAATAATCTTTCTCACTGAAGAATTATGGACTTGAAATTGTTTGGAAATGGCCTTATAACCTTCCTCAGATGGATGGGCAGCAACAATTGCTTTTCTGAGATCATTGCTGATGTCTTTCCTCCTTGGCATTCTGTTAACACACACCTGAATGCTCCAGACCAGCAAACTGCTAAAACCTTGGCTTTTATAGAGGCGGTTACACTGGCTGATGATCAGTTAATCAAGGGCATTTGATTAGCATCACCTATCTGCTACTTAGCATCTTAATTCCTACAGAAGCAGTAAGGGTGTACTTAGTTTTCACACATGGCTTCTCCATTCTGGTTTTATTTTTATCGAGTAAATCATGACACGGTGTAATATGTCATGTGTTGTTGTTCATCTGAGGTTGTATTTACCTAATTTTAAGACCTGATAAGGAACAGATTGTAGTTATTATGTCCTGATATGTAAAACCATAGAATTCAAAGAGGGTGTACTTTCTTTTTTGCACGACTGTAAGAATACTTAATGAGAGCCACATTTTAGGACCATGAACAGGCTGCTACTAGACAGCACATACACTACAAAGTAAAACAAGCCTGATAGCTTCAAGTCACTTTAAAGGGTGTGTTGTTTAGACATTCCCAGAGAAACAATGCTGTCACAATTAAACAAATAATCATTTAATCACTTGGGAAATTCCTCCCTGTCAAATAAAAAACAAAATAAAAGAGCCTCCACCACCTCACAAAAAAAAGAAAACAGATAAATAATGGGAATGTACTCTTGGTAAGGATTTAGGTGACCTAAGATGGAAGTTTTGATTCTACGTGGGGTGGGTGGATCCCAGACACAGAGATGCAGCATGGTTCACACAAACAGAACGAACAGCCCCAAGTTGCTATGTCTAAGTATGTTATTCAGCAATAAATGGAAAAGGAAAAATGTTAATAGAATGAAGCTTTCAATTGAACTGTGGGCTACACAAGCAAACCTCACTTTTCCATATTATTGTTTTATTATAGAAGCTCAAACATTGAATAATGACTTCAGTTTGTTCAGTATAATAAATAGCTTAAATTGCTCAGATCTTCACAATTCGTCCCACTACCTTAGGTGTGAAGCATCACATTCAGGAAATTAACAAGTGTATAGGGAATAGAAAGAAAGGCTGATATAAACTAACTACACAAGTTGGTACCAGGTTAGTCCTAAGTGGAGTAGACCCACTGAATCAATAGGAAGTTAGCCAGTCAAAAGTTATGGAAGTTCAGAGAATTTAATGATTTTACTCTAACTGGGACTAACAACTGGATTTAGTGTCCTCTTCCAAATGTGTCCTCTTCCAAATGCTACACTGAATTGTCTGAACACTAAAAACACTGAGCCTGCCACATCAGCACAGACTATTGGGGATGGAGAAATGACAACTACCTTCAGTTAATAGTAGAAAACCTGAATATTTCAGAGGGTTCCACAAGGCACATAAAGGCACATCTCATTTTAATCACACTTAAGGGGTTGATCTCCGCAAGTACTACTATGTTTAGTACATACTCCTATCTATTGCTATGCTGGTTGAAAAAGAAGACACACAAAAGAGAAAAGTGGTGTCTCTCACTGGACAAGATTTAGTAAGTGTAAAATGCATCTATCACCCCTACCAACTTTATCACTAAATAAAAGCTGGGAGAAATAACTAGTACAGGTCACCCCATGCATCCACGGGGGATATGTTCCTGGACTTAATGTGGATACATGAAATCTTGGATAATAGCAAACCCTAATGAAATGAATAACTTCCAGACCAGCTTCCAACAGAAGCATACCACAG
This sequence comes from Gambelia wislizenii, assembly GCA_030847615.1. Taxonomy (NCBI): domain Eukaryota; kingdom Metazoa; phylum Chordata; class Lepidosauria; order Squamata; family Crotaphytidae; genus Gambelia; species Gambelia wislizenii. Next base: position 222,228,501 of record JAUMIR010000005.1, on the reverse strand, counting down.
AATTGCACCGGCGGACCTAGAAAATGCCTAGAGAGGAATATCTTTTCAAACATGGATAAGTGAAAACACAGATACCAGTCTCATGGAGATGGGGGCCGACCTGGACAGTGATGTAGACAGGTGGCTACTCATGCTGATCACTGCTAGTTCACAAGGACTAGCAGCAATCAGAATGGAAATGGTAAACATCTCTTCATGATTTACAACTACTGAATTAATTGATACCACGTATCTGACACTTATCTGTTTAGAAGCACTCCAATGTGTGTATCTGTATACAGGTTCCACAGGCATGATGAAGCATGAACAATTTTTCAACTACAGAATTTTTTTTCAGTAAACTCCATAAAGTTCTTCATGCACTGCATAATTGAAACGGCTGTACAATTCATTTATATATGAAGTCTTATATACGGCTGATGCCTGTTTTTGCAACCCAGCTAATATTTTTAAAATGTGTGCGTGTGTGTACAGCTGTCCCTCCGTATCCACGGATTTAAGTATTCATGGCTTGAAAATATTCTTTAAAAAATAATAATCCAAAAAGCAAACCTTGATTTTGCTATCTTACATAAGGGACACCATTTTGCTATGCCACTGCATATAATGGGACTTGAGTATTCAACGGATTTGGTATCAACGGGGGGTCCTGGAACCAAGCCCCAGCGAATATGAAGGGACAACTGTATTTATATTTGTCTTTAACAAACTCATGCCCCCCCTTTTTTTAATTTAAAGCTCTATCTTATTGGAAAGAGATTAACTATTAAGCACAGACACACACACTGTAATTCTGATGGTTTTTAGTTTCCCTGCTCTTAAAAGTTTCTTTGTTCTTTGGTGACCATAAAACAGAATAGCACATAGTACAGGAGAACAGTCAGGTTATGAATAATAAAAATCCTTCCCCCCAAAAAATCAGACCAACAGAAGTGTCTAATTGTTCCTCGTATGCTAACATTAATTATTTCTTATTTTCTGTAGTTGCTTTTATATCCAGATAAATTTCAATCCCTCTATAGTTCCAACGCCATATAAGTAGGGCCAAGATAGGGCTAGTTACATGAAAACTCATATTATTAGTGAACACAAGAGTTCTTGCTCCTTACCTCCCTTTGTTATGACCCTAATGCAGGAACCAGTGCAAAAGTAACTACAGAATGTTCTGCCATTAGAGCAAACAGCAGGCAAGATAAAGGACGTTCCTGATGAAACCTCATGAAAAAACATGCAGGTTTTGATTGGTAACAGCTCCAAAAAAGAAAAAGGGAAAAAAGGAGGAAGATCAAACAATGCTAGCTGCTAATTATTTCAAAAAATTTTGTGCCAAAATTCATTTATAAGTGACCAAAATTTCAGATATAACCATATTTTTAGCAACATCAGCATTGGGAACATGGTGAATGTAGGGTTGGAGAAAAACAGATTTTCAGTGTCAGGTAGCAGCAGTAAACAATAAAATGAAGTTTGAGAGGAGGGAAAGCGGGATTCAGTCCCACTGTAGCTGTGTGTGCCTGCCTATAACAGGCAATTTAAACAGGAGCTCCCTCCCTTATCTCTTACTGAACAAGCATTAAATGCAAAAGAGGAATATAGATAAGCTTGCCTTGCTAGCATAGTTCGGTAACCAAAACTGAAATCATAAGAATGGTGGAGCCTGGTGAAAGAAAAAAACTGTTCCTTTTTAGAATTTTGTTTGGGTTTTTTTCAGGTTTCTAGAAGGTTGAAAATGTTTTTGTTTACTTATGGAATGCTTACTTGATCTGGTTGTTTCTTTTCACATGTGCATATTGTTAGTTTTAGACCAAAAGTTTGCTGAAATTTATTGAACTGCTCTTCTTTTTTGTGGTAAAGGAACTTATCTCTATTCTTTCTATGTTATTTCTGAGTCTGGTACCAAAGTTTCTGTTAAAGAAGTAATGGTGAGGAACAGAAAGACTTTGTTAACTGAGGTATACATGTATAGATAATGTACACCTGGAGCCAGGGTTAGGGGAAAAGCAGATTTAAAAACCACAAAACCCCTGGGGGTTTTGTTTAAACCATATGAGTTTTTGAATATTAATATGAATATTTTTATGTTTTATGAATACGAATAATCTGAATATGAATAACCAATTAAAAAACAGAAGTGTGGTTCAGCCAACCCTGCCTGAAGAACAGCATTTTAAAAAATAGGTGAATATGTTTTTACCAACTTACACTACTAAGGAACTTTGTAATTAAATTATATTAATTCTCTATATGTACGCTGTACATGTCTAGTCTTACAGTATTAAAATAAGAGGAACACATGAGCAGATTAGGTAAATTTTTACTGCAAAGTAGATTATACTTAGATAGATCCAGATTATGTATGAATGCAAATACCATCATTTCAGAGTTTGAGGCTGAACCTGCCAGAAGGCCACTCAGCATATAAAAACTTAATCCAGCTCTGATTCAGCAGTCTGCATCTGAAGCTTGGAACAGAAGAATCCTCAAAAAAAGGGCAACATTACTCTGTTGTTTTAATGACTCTCCCTCCCGTCACTCCTAGCACATCTTCTCTATTGCCCAATATAAAGGTTAGTCATGCACAGTGTCAACTCCACTACACAAGATATGCTCAAGAGACTTTTTGATAAAGTTTTAAAAGTTCAAACAATGAACTGAAACCCCTTATCAGCAAAGTATATCAGTGCTTGAAATAAAGAGGAAGTGATCACACCTACATAGCAAACATTTATGGCTGGAGCTGCAAATGAACTGCATCATTTAAATACTTGCATCAGTACCATTTTGCACACCTCATTTTAAGAATTCAACTGCAATTGTTTCAATATATAAGCACAAAAGGTTCTTAATTGTATATTTCTAGATATGTGAAGTCAGGTGCTCTATTAACATTACTTTACACAAAACATACTTCATTCTGATACTGTACTTTATATTAAGAAATCTGAGCCTGTGTGTATCAGTTTTACTATCATATACCCCAAAATACTTGCTTTACAACTTAAGGTGTTTTATAACTTAGTGTTTGAATATACAGTATTCTCAGATCTATTTTTTTCTAATCCACTTTCTTTACCGCTTATCAGGGCAAAGCACTCCCCTAAGCAGTTTACAATATGTTAGCTAATTGTCCCCAAGAAGCTGAGTACTCATTTACCAACCTACGGAAGACCTAAGTACTTTTCTCCAGCATAAATCCATCTGGTGCCAGATCTTGAAAAGCTTGGACTTTAGCTGCCTTATCTTCTATGGCTCAAAAGTTGTTCATTAGGGTTGCATGTTGCATGAGTATTATATATTAGTATGATGTCACAAGATTTTCCCACTCTTTTTAGGGGAAGATCAAGGAAATAGCTTGATCTCTTTCTTCATGTGTGGAGGATTGTGACAGATTTCCCGAACCAACCCCTCCCCAAACTGGGAGTGGTAGCTAATACCTTAGGAGACATCAACACAACTACATGTCTGCATCAACACAACTACATGTTCTGATCAATGGATATAATATCAACACTTCATTCTGCTTTGGCCAGACCTCACCTGGAATACTGTATATAATTCTTGGCATCACAGTTTAAGAACAATATTGACAAGCAGGGATGTGTCCAGAGGAGGAGGACCACAATGGGGTACAGTCTGGAAGCACAACCCTATGAGAAATAACTGGAGGAGCTGAGTATGTTTAGCCTGGAGAAGGGAAGACAGAAAGGTGACAGTGATCTTCATATATCGGAAGGGTGTCATATGGAAGCTAGCCTGTACTTGTTTTCTGCTGCTCCAAAGGATAGAACCCAAACCGATGGATTCAGAAGATTCTCATTGAACATTAGGAAGAATTTCCTAATATTAAGAGCTGTTTGACAATGGACAAGACTCCCCACAAAAGTAGCAGGCTCTCCTTTGTGGGGAGTTCTTAAACAAGGACTGTATGCCCACCTCTCAGGTATTTTAACAGTGGAATCTTTCACTGGCAGGGAGTTAGACTAAATGGTTTGTGTGGTACCCTCCAACAACAGTATGGTTTTATGCCTGTCTTCCCTTATAGCTGTGTTTTTAGGGGCTTTAGTAGAGAATGGTTTCACATTTGAAGCTCCCCTATTTGTTGTTTTATCCTGGGTGTTTCAGAAATCCCCTGGATGAAAAGTACACTGTGATGGCCATTTACCAAGGTATTTTCAACTACTGTTTATTACTTGCAATAAAATGAGCTTGCTGTAAATGAGCAGACTTCCAAGTAAAAAAAAAAATGGGGATAGAGAGTTTAAGTTACTAGTGACCAGGGATTAAGCATCCACTTGGAAACTGTGGTACATGCTTTGGTAACCTCACGTTTGGATTACTGTAATGCACTCTACATGGGGCTACCCTTGTGCCTAACCCGGAAACTTCAACTGGTACAAAATACGGCAGCCAGGTTAATTACGGGTACATCTAGGAGAGAGCATATAACACCTGTGCTTAAATCTCTCCATTGGCTGCCGATTAGTTTCCGGGCACAATACAAGGTGTTGGTTTTAACCTTTAAAGCCCTACATGGCTTGGGTCCATCTTATCTCCAGGACCGCCTCATCCCATATGATCCCCCCCGCGCACTTCGGTCCTCTGGGAGGAACCTGCTGCAGCCTATGAAAACTACGCTGTCGCAGACCTCCCAGAGGACCTTCTCTTCTACGGCTCCCAGATTTTGGAATGGCCTGCCGGATGAGATCCGTCTTATCACTACTCTTGATAGCTTCAAGAAAGCGCTAAAGGCGGATCTCTTCCGGCAGGCCTTCCCAGAATAACTTCCCGGTTCAAGTGGACTGATTGCTACCCACCCTCTTGCCATCGTTGCCTTTATTTATTTATTTAATGTATTTTATTTTTGTTTTAACTCTCCATTAGTTTAATTTAGTTTTAAGGGGTGGGAGGGTTAGGATGGGGAAGGATTGTTTTTAACTTGATGTTGTTTTAATCTTGCTGTACGCCGCCCCAGCTGCCGAGCAGAGGGGCGGGTTAAAAATAAAAATTTATTATTATTATATTATTTTGTTTACACACACATACACCATGTCCCCACAATGTAAATTCTTGACTGTCTCATTCAGAGAGGGAAAAAAGGAAATGTTCTATTTCCATTACCAAAAGGGAGGGTGTCCAGTAAGGGCAATGGAGGAAACATACCAGATGAAAATAGAACATTTTCTCCCAGAACAAGGAAATAAATCACCATACAGACACAAAGATTCTGATAGGGTCAACACTGTGTATAACTTCATATAGAAAACATCTCATCTCTAGGCAAGTGGTAAAAGAAACAAAAATACAAAAAACAAACAAACCAGGAATTTCAAGCTACAGAAAATGAAAGGAAGTAACTGATGGGTCCTGATGTAATCACATTCTAAATGTTGAAAACATGCCAGTTTACATTTTAAAAGTTCCCCACATTAAATGTGTTTCTTACCATATAAATAGTCCTAACCCTCCAGTTTAAAAAATATATCTATTTGGCTGAAAAGAACATGCTGTTATATTTTGGTACTAAAAAACACATTTGATTCAACAAGATACTCATTTTCTTAATACTATACACAGGGACTCCATTTACTCATCTAGGGTGCACAATAAAGCATAATAAAATAAAGAACAGTGGTTATGATCCTGAATGGTGGGGAGAGACAGAGGAATTTAAAGAGTTGCTTCAGAATAATAAAGTCATACATGTTACAGTTAAAGATCTTAAAGTCACAGAAAGTTTACTATACAGTTGTCCCTCCACATTCACGGATTTGGCATTCATGGATTTAAGTATTCACGGCTTGAAAATATTCTTTAAAAAAAATAATCCAAAAAACAAACCTTGATTTTGCCATCTTATATAAGGGAAACCATTTTGCTATGCCACTGCATATAATGGGACTTGAGTATTCACAGATTTGGGTATTCACGGGGGGTCCTGGAACCAAACCCCAGCGAATGTGAAGGGACAACTGTAATCTCCATTTATGGTATATGCATCAAACCAAATCTAGGAGGATTTTTTTTAAGTTAATAAAATATAAAATCTTAAGGAAAGTGATTTCATATTTACAGGGAATGTAGGGGATAAACAGTATTTTCCACCCAATGTGTCAGGAACCAGAATCATATTTGTGTCCTTTGATTACCACTGTTTCTTTCTTCCTTGGAAACTCTCCATGGACCAACAGCCAATAGCTCATGGACTGCCACCAGTCCATGGACAACCATTCTACAACACACATTTTCAGCCCTGTTCAGGTGTTATACTAGAACTGGACTGAACTGAACTGAACTGACTATATCAAAGCACATAAAAAGGAACAGACATATTAGCTCTGTCTCCCAATGTTCCTATTTCCACTTCCTCAGAAGAGAAGAGTTGAAGAGGGCTTTTACTCACACTCATGTGAACATAAAAAGAAACTTCCATACAATCAGGATTACAATTAAAAATCATGAGGCAAGAGATGGCATATGCAGACACACTGGAGGTTGATCCAACACATAGTGACCATACTCAGATTGATATCCTCTTGTGGGGGGAGACACCAAAAAAAAGGGGGGGGGCTTTTGTCTGTCCTAATGTAAAAAAGGAATTGTGGCAAATATAGAAGTTCAGTGATTTGTAGATCACACCCCTGCGGTTTGGAACCCTGTGGAACTATAAGGGAGAATTGGGCATTTGGTTTAATAAAAATGTAAGGTACGTTTTTGAAAGATACAGTATAGCATTTTACAGACAATGAAGACATCATAAATCGTCACATTGCGGGAAACATTTACAGGATTTAAACTCTAGACTGTTGTATTAAAGAAGTAAGGCATAGTATGATAGATACATGGAAAGATCCATACAAAGACGTGACCAGTCACACATAACAAAGAGAAGATCTGTACAAAGGCACGTAGGCCAAAAACTTAAAACTGATAATTCACATATCTCTTTGGAATAATTAAGGGTAGCTTGGGGGAAAGACGTTGTTGGAACAAGTCAAAAACACAAAGCCTTGGCCTATCTTAAACAAAATACTACACAAAGCAAGGTAAGATTTTTGTAAGCTTGGCAACCTGCAAAAAGAAAAAAAAAAAAAGCATTGATACTACAATATTTCCATAGTACTGCAGTTAGAATTATTGTCAGGGCAGCTAGCTAAAACAATGACAGAAGCCCAACAGGAATTTTTAAGGTTTTATAGTGATATCTATCAACCAGAAAACCCACATGAACATCCAGATTTTTCCATAGTTTTCAGTTACCTAAGTTTTCCTGACTGAACAATCATAGCACTGAATAATTTAATATCAGAGGAAGTTTTATCATAGATTAGATATTAACTCAAAATAAAGTATCAAATCTGGATGAATTAGGGGCAGACTTCAAACACTGCTGTACTTAGAGAAGCTAGCACCAGTATTAAAAGAGCTTTCTAACTCCAGTTTGGAAAAAGGGGTGATTCCTAAATTTGGAACCAAGTCAGTGTAGTCCCAATATTTAAGGAAAAGGAAGCAGTTGACTCTTAGAAACTAACTTCCCAGCTTACTATTGGCTATAAAATTGTGACCGTAGACCTTGTAAGTAAGCTAAATAATAAAGTTATTGACTTTTATACTAATCTTAATTGAACAGTTAATGGTTAAGAAAGCTATCAGAAAGCCATCAATGCTTTCAGTGGTGCCAGATAAAAATAAAGCACCAATCATATTGCTGGGGATAGAGGGAATGCTGCTAAAAATAGAAGGGGTGCCCTCTACAGTGTAAAATTGGAACTTACCGTGGTATTTACCGTGAAGGTTCCTTTTCAGCAGCGGCGGAGAGGGAATCCTTTGCTTGGGTATTGGCTCTGCCTCCAGCTCAAGACAGGCAGGGCAACCTAACAAATCAGAAAAAGACACACAACCTCCCGGAGGTGGAGCCAACCCCAACCTCCCCAGAGATAGTTATCACAGCTCCAGCCGAAGAACACGCAAACAACATATAAGAAATATACTTAACCAGGAAAACCTGAACACACAAAGGCGTCTTCTTTTTTTTTTTTTTTTCCTTATGGGAGAGTAAGGATTCCCTGCCCACTGCTGCTGAAAAGGAACCTTCACGGTAAGTATCAATGTTCCATTTTCCAGCAGAGTGGGGAGGGATTCCTTTGCTTGGGACCTGAAAAAGCGGTCCTATTAGGGCGGGGACAGGAGAAAAAATATCTTGACCACTGAATGACTTGCTGCAACACACAACATCCAAATACCGCATCCGCGGATGCATGTGCGTGAATGCAATAGTGCCTCATAAAGGTCGAAGATGATGCCCACGTCACTGCTATACAAATGTCCAAAATCGACTGTGACACTCCCAAGGCCACTGACGCACTACGCATAGAATGAGCTTGAATGCCCTCCGGCACAGGCAAGTCACTACTAATATATGCTTGCTCAATACATCAACGTAACCACCTAGCGATTGTCGAAGCAGAAACCTTCTTCTCCTTGGACTGATCTGTGTACGCCACAAAAAGAGCATCCAACCTACGGAACTCTTCAGTTCTCTTCACATACACCTTCAGTGCTCTTCTAACATCAAGCGTGTGCCACAACTTTTCCAATTCAGCAACCAGCCTTGGACAGAAAGACAGCAACACCAATTCCTGAGATCTATGAATAATGGAATTCACCTTGGGTCTAAGTGCAGTGTCACTGAGTCCTTCCGAAACACACACAGTTCCTCATGCACAGACAAGACGCCCAACTCAGAGACCTGTCTGGCTGACGTGATCGCTATGAGGAATGCTACTTTCAACGTGAGGAAACTCAGATCAATCAGCCTGATTGGCTCAAAAGGACTATGCATGAGGGCTTTCAGCACTACATTCAATTTCCACAAAGGAAATCTGTCTACCACAAGAGGACGCAAGGCTGCTACTCCCTTCAAAAAACTATGAACGTGTGGATGAGAAGCTAGCGGTTTGTTTCAGGTCCCCTTCAGAATGAACCTAAAACTGATACATGGCGTCGTAAAGTACTAGGAGAGAGACCCTTCTTCAGTCCAGACTGCAAAAAGGCTAAGACTATTCCAACTGAAGCCTATAATGGTCTAACACCCTTACTCCTGTACCACCTGCAAAAAGCTCTCCATGTGACCTTATATAATATAATGGTGGATGGCCGCCTGGCCGCCAACATGGTGTTGACCACTTCTCTATCATATCCCTTTTTTAACAATCTCTCCCACTCAACCTCCAGGTGTGTAGTTGTAACCAACTTAGGTCTGGATGTAGCAGACCTTTGTGCATGAGAAGGTCCGGCCACAGCTCCTGCACTTGTAACTGAATCAGGTCTGGGAACCAAGGCCTTCGTGGCCACTGAGGTGCAATGAGAACTACCTCGGCCTTCTCCTGCCTGATCTTCCTTAGAACTCATCCCGGCAATGCTACTGGAGGAAAAGTGTAGCACAAGACCCGTGGCCAAGTTATTGTGAGCGCATTGAAGGCTAAAGCTCCCTTGGTCCAGAACTTGGACACAAATCGTGGTAGCTTGTGGTTCTCCTCTGACGCAAACAGGTCCACCCACGGTTCCCAAAGTAAAAAATTATCATCTGAAACACCAGATTGTTGAGACTCCACTCGCTGTGGACTAACATGTTTCTGCTCAACCAATCTGCCTGGGAATTCAAGGATCCCTACATGTACTCTCCTCTGATCGAGAGGAGATGTTTCTCCGTCCACTGAAACAATGACTCCGCCTCTTGCATGAGGGTCCACAAATGGGTCCCCCCCCCACTTGTTTATGTGGACTCTGGTCGAGATGTTGTCTGTTCGAAGTAGCACATGATTCCCCTCCACTACTGTCCGGAACTTGACCAAAGCCTGTCTCACTGCCCAAAGTTCCAGGAGATTGATGCTGCACTCCTGTTCCTGAGAGGACCACAGGCTCTGTGCCATCTGTTCCCCGTAGTGGGCCCCCTAACCTGTCAGTGACGCATCCACAGTCACAATGACCCCCTTTGGTTCCGGGATCTGAACTCCCATCTGAAGGAGATCCGACATCCACCAATTCAGCGAGGACTTGACCTCTGGTGGTACCTTCACAAACCTGTAAGCCTTCCGCGCCACCAGATCCTGAAAGGGCAGTATAAACCACTGTAGTCTCCTGAGGTGAAATCTGGCCCACGGTACAGAGTCTATGCAGTCTGTCATCAGCCACAGCAGATGTACCAAGGACATGAGGGGTGTCTTATCCTGTCCCAGAACCAACTGCACTAGGTCCTGAATATTCTTGCCTCCTGTCCTCCGGTAAGAACACCTTGTAAGACTTGGTGTCCAACACATTCCCTACATGTTGGAGCCTCTGAGTTGGGTCCAAATGACTCTTCTCCCTGTTGACCACGAAACCACGGGACTCCAGACACTGAATCGTCCTTGCCACATCTTGAACTGCCTTCTCCTTTGACACTGCTCTGATCAGGATGTCATCCAGATACAGATACAGGTGAATGCCCTGTATCCTCAAATGGGACACCAGAGTCACCAGAACCTTGGTGAAGACTCTGGGCAACGAGGACAGCCTGAATGGCAGTGCCCTGTACTGAAAGTGATTCTTATTGTAAGCAAACCGCAGGAAGTGCCTGTGAGCTGGATGAATCATAATGTGAAGTTACGCTTCCTGTAGGTCCAAAGATGCAAGAAAATCCCCCTCCTGTATACCCTTCCAGGATGGATTGTAAGGTCTCCATCCGGAACCTGCGTTTGGTCACCCACTGGTTGACCCCCCCACAGGTTCAGGATGGCTCTCCAATACCCATTCTTCTTTGGAACCAGGAACAGGAGAGAGTAAGTCCCAGTAAACCTCTCTGTCTCTGGAACCAGCTCTATTGCCTGAATGTGAAGTAAATGAGCAATGGCCTTCTTCGTTAAACCTTGTCTTTCCAAAAAATCGGTTCAGCAAGACTGCACAAAGGTTGGAGGCAGTCTTGAAAAGAGATCTATAGTATACCACTGACTGACTGTTCTGTTGACTCAGGCATCTGAGGAGGCACTGCCCCAGATCCCAGCAAAGATGGCCAGTCTGTCCCCTACCTGCATGCCGGCATAGTCAAAGGGACTGTCCTAGCTTGCTCCCCTGCTTAGGGGCTTGAGGTGCAGAGAGCTTAGGAAACAAAGAAGTCCTGTTTTTTGGGGGGGGGGGAATCTCGAAGATCCCCAATTGTTCTTATAATGTCTGAAATCTCTCTGATTACTGGCCCTAAAGCCCCTATAGCCTTGGTTATTTGTTCGGAAGAACTTGCGTTCCTCCTTCTTTGGTAGTGAGGGGAGCACTTTCTTCTTGTCCTTGGTCTCCACCAGGACTTCTTCCAGGGTCTCCCCAAATAGTTTTCCACCTTTAAATGCACAGACTGACAGGTTGGCCTTGGCCATGTTGTCAGCATGCCAATTTTTTAACCACAATTGTTGTCTCGCCACCACATTCGCTCCTACTGCTCTGGAAGAAAAATGTAAAGCATCTAGGCTTGCATCCCCCACAAACACAGAAGCTTTCGCCATCTTGTTTACTCCCTGAAGAAATTTATTTCATCCTCAGGTACAACTGCCAAAAGATCCTTTGCCCACCTGATGATGGCTCTAACAAACATGGAAGCGACCACTGCCACCCTAATAGTTAAGGCCAAAGCCTCATGGGATTTGTGCAAGAAAGCCTCAATCCTCGTATCTTCAGGGACCTGAGGTTGTCGTCACCATCCCTAGGGAACAGCGAGCCAGAAATGAGCCCTGCCACCGGGGCATCAACGGCAGGGAGCTTAAGGAGATCCATAACCTCAGTTGGTTATATATATATATATATATATATACACATAAGCTTTCCAAAAGCAGGTTGGGCCTCTGAAGTCCCTGGTTGGGACCATTCAGCTAGCTTGGCCTCCTTAAATATGTCAGGGAAAGGGAGCACATTGGTTGGCCCTTTCCCTAATGGCCTTAGTTCAAGGACCCCCTGGAAAGCACCAGCAGAAAAGGCCTCAGCTGCCTCCAGGCCTAATGCCCTTACGGCCTCCTTTAACTGAATTGTGAAGGAAGAGGACTCAACCTTGGAGCGGCCTGATCCCCCCCGCTCTCCTCCTCCTCTTCAGAGGATAGCTCACCCTCCTCCTTGTTCAAGGGTTCCTCTTCCTCCTCCCTGTTAACCCATTCCCAGTCTGGGACATGGGGGTACTTTTCTTTTCTGGGCCTCTTGCAGGGTGGGGAAAGATTCCCCCCTGCCCCAGGGTAGAATCCAAGCCAGGGGTATGCGGCGGCATGTCCCCTTCAGGACCAACTGGCCGCTTTTTACTCCCCGCAGCCTTGCCACTCAATGTGCCCGCTCTACTGGGTGATGGAAGCAAGGGGGATCCCCTCCAGGACAGGAGGTCGGAGTCCTCCGATCATCCCCCCAGCCACTTGCCGCCACAGCTTGCCGTGCAATCTTGCGATCCACACGGAAAGTTGCAGTGGCAGCTCCTTATCTTCTAGGACCAGTGAGGGAAGATCCTCCATGTTGCCATCCTCCTCCTCGCCCAGTCTGCCAGGCATGGATATCTCCTCTGAGGATCCAGGCGGCATGGGCTCAGCTGCGGCTACGTGGTCCACCTCCCCTCTGGAGGCATCATCAAGCTCGCGGGCTGCCAGATAACCCCTGGGCGCGGTCAACCTGAGTCCCACGATGGGACCACAGAGTTCCTTGCGCTGCGTAGTGGACCTAGCATGACTCAAGCTAACCTCCTCCTCTTCAGAGGAGAGATCACCCCCATGCACACGCTTGTGTATGGGGTCAGTCATCTTGAATCCTTTGTTCGCCCAAGGGCTAAACTGGAGCACAGGAAGCCCTGACCTGCTTTTTCGGCAGGCAAAACAGAACTGGGGAGGTTGGGGTTGGCTCCACCTCTGGGGGGTTATGTGTCTTTTTCTGATTTGTTTAGGTTGCCCTGCCTGTCTTGAGCCGGAGGCGGAGCCAATACCCAAACAAAGGAATCCCTCCCACTCTGCTGGAAAAAGAGGGCTTTTTGTTTCAAACTGTGGATGTCTTTAACACCTCGCCTTACTTTATTAATATAATTAAAGCAGTATATCCTTATCACAAAAAAGAATTATGACAACTGGTCAAGCACTAAAACATTAAAAAGGAGAACTATATTTCCACTTTTATTTACAATGATAATTGAACATTTTGCAGTCTCACTCTATGAAACTCCTTAAATCAAATGTAAAGAGAAAGGTAAAGATAAATGTAGCTCAGAATAAAGCAATGAATGCATATCACACACGTTAATACAATAATAAAAGCTTTGGTCTACTTTTGTCACCTACTACCAAATATACTGTCCCTGTTGAATACAAATTGAGTAATGAAAAAATATTTTTCTCAGTCTAAAACAGAAGGAGATGAAAAGTCATCAGATATACTATGATCAGTATGAGAGTTATGACAGAGAGACTCGCACCTCTCTACACTTAATTCAACAAGTTGAGACCCATCACAGACTGTGTGTTTCTACAGTGCAATCAGAGGCGAAGAGCAGTTAGGCTTCTGTATATTTTCAGAATGGGTAACCTTAATGTTCTACTTACCATTCTTCCTCTCACTCAGAGGAGGAAGATTAGGGTTCCGGCCAGGATTCAGGCCTAAGGTCAGCTCGGGCTGCAAGGACAGCTCCTGTAGCTCATTGGCAACAGCTTCACTCTGTGGGCTTGGTGCCCCTGAGAGGGACACCAACACCGTCTCATCTTCATTCTCGCCAACCCCGCCTCCGTCCAGTCCATTTCCAGCAACGACAGAAGGGGGCAGGCACAACACACCGGAAAAATCCACTTTGGCTTTCGTGATGGCAACCTGAAAAAAGAACAGACAAGAGTTTAGACAGTGGTGTATCGATCACACTACACTTCCAGGTACAGCCTTCAATTTTTCCCCAATACAACTATTTTTTCCAATTATTTTAGTGTAATAAATAATATCAATACCAAGTAAGCCCACTAATTACTATTTTTTAATTTTAACACACAAATAATTCAACAGAACCACAGATGGCTTCCTTCTGTTTTCTCTCAGTCACTTTTGTAAAATTTTAATCCAAGATTAATTCTACCTAGATGAATATGCCTATATACATCAAGCTAATAAAAGGTAAGACACACTACTACTGTTTACTAAGTATATGGATTCAAATCTTGACCTTGGCTTTTGAAAGTCATATGAAGTCACAAAGGGATGGGCACCGAATCCAACAAGCAGTGGAGATGCAGTTCTCAGAAGTGCCAGCACTTATTCAAACCCCATGCATTTCAGAAACCAACTTCCTTTTCATAGGGGATAATCAGCAACCTTCAAAATTATGCACTTTTGCTTTTTAGTCTCAGGGGCAATGGGCAACTCATAAAAGTAAACATCTTAGTTTTCTTGTTGCCATCAGAAACAAGGCTTCAAGGGGGGAGGGGGAGGTAGAGTATACAGTTGCCCCTCCACATTTGTGACTTTCACATTCGCGGTTTTGATTATTCACAGAAAGCCGCCTGCCCCCCCACTCTCCACCCAGTCCCTTCCCAAGGCAGCGAAGGGTTTGTCATGAAGCCCATCGCTGCCTTGGGAAGGGGAGGTGGAAAGGCTCCCGCCCGCCCGCTCTGTACACCAGTGCCTTCCCAAGGCAGCGAAGGGAGTGAGTGACGACGGGGGCTTCAGAAGGACGGGGTGGGCAGGATTGAGTGGCCGTGGGGGTTTCTGAAGCCCCCGTCACCACTTTGGAAAGGGCGGGGTGGATGGGAGTGAGTGGCCATAGGGGCTTCTGAAGCCCCCGTCGCCACTCTGGAAAGGGCGGGGGATGGTGGGAGTGAGTGGCGACGGGGTGGGTTGTTGCAGGTGGGTGGGGGGAGGACTATTATTATTCACGTTTTTTTCACATTCGCGGGGGTCTTCTGCCCCTAACCCCCGTGAATGTGAAGGGACGACTGTACTAATCTGCCAGTTCTACATCACTACAGTTTATACTGCATCAATTAATCAACTGGTCCTTTTAAAGAGCTACACATGAAAATATGTATGTATGAACTAACTTAATAAATGCATTAAAATAAAGAAAATGTTCCTCCGAAACCTAGAAATGAAAGAACCAATTGTAGCCAGCAGCTAGAATCAAACGCTTTGTAAAGCCTTTCTTGAGAGAATACAATCAAGGTGGTACTTTTTGAAACAATAAAAAAAACTTTCTAGGTGTCTCCCACATTACCAAAAATATTAACTTACTCATAAACCAGTGCAAATTAAGTGTGTCATATTGCTCTTTCTTTTAACATAGAAAAACAAAATATTTTAAAGGACTAAACTCAAGATGATGTCAGGATAGTAGTGATCAGATCTTCTGAAGGCACTGAGGGAACAATGGAGCTTCCACTTGTGCAAGATTTTTGCCCTTCTGCCTCCCCAACTGCAGCCCCCTGCCATGTCATATCACAACGTAAGTCCTCCTATTCCTGAGCGGATATGCATAGGGGTGCAGATGGTTGCAGAAGAAGGAGGTGAAAAAACCCCACTCTGCAAGCACAGCTTTCAAGATACAACTTTATATTGTTAGGTTATTCAAGGAGTTTTACTGTATTACAGTGGATCATCTTGTTACTTAACACCTGAATGGCCAGAATATTGGAATATCAAGCTTTCTTTGAAAACAGCCTGTTTCAGCCTCTTCAGTCATCTCCTCATTTTAACACTTTGTAAAGGAAGTTCCCAAAAGTCAGAAACCCTTCCAGATATAAAGATTTTCAATTCAACTTAAAAAAAGAAGCATACAGGTCACCACCCCTTCCCCATATCCATGAGGGATACATTCCTGGACTTACCATTTATAAATGAAACTGCGGATAATAGCAAACCCTATTAAAATAAAGGACTTCCAGTACAAACATACCATCGAGTTGCTTTGGGGACCTAGTGATTCATAGGGAGGACATCTCTCTAAGCATTTCCCAGAGCAGCTCTATGGTATGTGTCCCTATTTTTTCAGCCGTAGATAACTGAAGCAGCGGATATTGGTTCTACAGATACGGGGGGGGGGGGGGGGCATCCTATATTTTAAAAAGATTTTTTAAAAAGATCAATGAAAGCAAAGTTATTTGAGTACACATCAGGACAGTTTTAGATCAGAGATTATTTCTTCTATAAAAAGCTGTACATACTTAGTAACAGTTTTAAATGGCTGAATTTAAAAAAACCAAACACAATCTTGGTTGCAGACAAATATCCCCATAATATTAACTTAGAAAATAATGTAATAAAAGGTAATTATACTTCCTAAGTTTTCATACTCAAGAGGCTGGCTTTCAAACTTCTCACCTTTGACTAAGGTCCTTAAATTAGTAAAACAAAATCATAAAGAAAAAAGTTGTGTTTCCAAACAAAGCTTTGTAGCATAATAATCAAAATAAATAAGTCGTTAATTGACATTTTTTTTCTTGAAAGACCACTTTCAATAGGAAATGGGAGAAAAAATCATGCACACTTAGCTGCCACATGGTGGACAGCAGCAAAGAGAAAACTAATGTGAAAAGGAAATGCATATAGAATGAGAAAATGCAAACGTTCTCCAAATGAAGTTTCAAAGGATTTGGGAACACATTCACTGTACTCAGGAGACAGCAAATTTAAAGTCAATTATGTCAGTTTCTCAAATAATGTTCATGACCTGACTGGCAACATTCTTACTTCACATGATGATCAGTATCATCCAAGAGAAAAGCAACATGCATTAGACAAGTGTCAGCCTAGTCAGCTACCCTTGTGAAATAAAACAACAACAAAAACCAGAAATAACTTGTGATAATGGGCAGAATATGCCAACTAACATTCTCAGTTCCTATATCCTACCTCCTCTGCTCTTTTTCCACATGGTCTCCTTCTCTCCCAGAAACTATTAAATAGCTACGTACTATTTAATCATCATTCGGGGTTTTTAAAAATGTCCACCGAATGCCTCAATTGCAGCTATTTTCTGATCCCACTGAGAATTCCACATTACTGTGGGGTACAAAAATGCCCCACTGTCAACAGAAATATCTATGGGTTCAGAAGCAAGTGTCTACAATACTCAGACACTCAGATGTAGAAAACACATGCTCACATTGTTTTGAGTAGTTGTTAGGCCTCATTTGCAAAATAAATAAATAGATAAAAAGTGTCCAATACAGAAGTAATAGATTTGTTGTAACAATGTTGGTCTCAACTACTTTTTATCTATTTTTTAAAAACCTGTGCATAGCAAGCGACTGAAACATGGGAATATTGTTTACAACTCTTTAGGTGAAAATGTCACAAAATGCCTCTCTTATAGGTCTAGCTCTAGACACTTTTGTGAATTCTGCAACACAATGTGACCCTGAAGAACTAAGATGTCCTTTCTGCCTGGATGAGGCTTAACAGTGTATTGTTGTGCAGTATTATTTGCAGGTACTCTGTTATGTAGAGATTTTTTTTTAATATATCTCAGCTTTAGAAGGTGTGTTTCTTATATTCTGTTAGTGTTAAAACTCTTTCAGTCAGAGGCTACACATGCAAGCCATTACCATGACTTCTGTGATTAACAACCTCAGTTAATACAAGTTTCTCCAACAAGAATTACATGAGCTTGCATCCTGAAGAAGTTAGTTGCATAGAGATGCCTAAAAACAGAATGCAATATTATGCTGATTAAAGATGGGGTTACTGCTCAGATGCTTACAGTTAAACATTATATTTAGAGTGCTTACATTTATACATTAACAAGATTCAGAAACAGATGCTTTTCAAAGTAAAATAATCATAACAGTTGTATGAAAATAACATCTTTGATATCTTATTTTTCATTCAACACAATGGCTGTCACAAACACAAAAGCCTAAACATCAGTGCTATTAACTCAAAGTACGTCAAAATCCAAAAAAAATTCCAAAATATGGAAGGAACTTCTGGTCCCAAGCATTTTGGATGACGGTTACTCAACCTGTACTAATAAGTAATTACTTTAGAACAAGATGAAACAATCCTAAGCAAGTGAGAACCCTACCACAAACATGTCTCTCTGTTCCTTGCTTCTTTAAGTCGGTTTCTATTTCAGAGCAGTTGCCAGGGTAATGGTAATTTCCTACTCATTTAAGAATCGCTAAGCAACCTGCATCAACTAGCAGCAGCAGGTGGCCTGTGGAAGGAGACTATTTTGAGAAGCAGTAACTATTTCTCTTATATTTAAAAAAGCCATCTGTTATATTACTCTGGCTAGTTCGTGAGAATACCAAAAGAAAATGCAGTCTTTGGGCACAGCAGTGTTAAATGGCTCAAGATTAGAGATGAGCAAAGAAGGAAGGAAGACAAGTGTTCAAGTTAAAGACCCAGTCATCCAAGGCAATCCACATTCAAAACAGAGAATGTGGCACCAAGCATTTAACTTTCATAAGCCAGTTGATAAAACAACATAAGAATCTGAAACCTGTGGACGTTTATGGTACCCACCAACTATACCCATCTTCTCCACCAATCACAGTTCTGCATTCCTAAATCATTTTTATGTTTGCCCAACACCATAGTAAGATATTAAATCAGGGATGGAAATCATGCAGCCTTCCAGATTTTCACAGAATCATAGAACTGTAGAGTTGGAAGAGACCACGAGGGCCATCCAGTCCAACCCCCTGCCATGCAGGAAATCTTGATCAAAGCATCCCTGACAGATGGCAATCCAGCCTCTGTTTAAAGACCTCCAAGGAAGGAGACCCCACCACGCTCCGAGGGAGTGCGTTCCACTGCCAAACAGCTCTTACTGTCAAAAAGTTCCTCCTCATGTTGAGGTGGAATCTCTGTTCCTTCTCAACATTAGGAGGAACTTTTTGACAGGACGCACTCCCTCGGAATGTGGTGGGGTCTCCTTCCTTGGAGGTCTTTAAACAGAGGCTGGATTGCCATCTGTCGGGGATGCTTTGATCAAGATTTCCTGCGTGGCAGGGGGTTGGACTGGATGGCCCTCGTGGTCTCTTCCAACTCTACAGTTCTATGATTCTATGAAAATTTTGTCGGTCTGCACATCACAACAGCCCAAGTCGACATAACCAAGCAAGTTGCAGTCGATCAATATCTTAAAGGCTATACGATTCCTATCCCTGTATAAGATATGTCCATGACATAAGAGAAATTATTTTTATACTAACATTATTACGTAATCAGAGGATTGGGACTAAAGAGCTGTGACTCACATAAAAGGTGGGTTTTGCGAAGGAGTTTGAAGAAAGAGTATCTGGAAGGAGCTGGAAGTGCATAGGTTAGCATGAGAAAAGAGAGAAACGTGTTGTTAGAGAAGAGGAGACTCCCAGAGAGCAGAAGTGGTTGGTAGCTGTGAAAATATGACGGTCATGGGCGGGGGTGCACTATGAAGGTGGAGAGATACTGGTCAGTAGGATAAAACCATTTAGGTCTCTGAAGATACAGTTAGGTCAGCAGCATCTTTTTAAAAACAGGTGTTGCATGGCTTAATTTCAGCAGCAGAATCCTGCACAGAGATGAAGAGACCAATGTGTGACAATGGAAATCATGACAGATGTTAAAATATTGAAGGCAGGAGCCCATGAGAGCATGAACCAGTGTTTTCAAGGATGGGAATAAACTGTTGTCACACTGTTATACAGGGGAAAGCAACATAGTTTAGCAACTGACTAAAACAGGGAGCAATCAACTATAAAGCCTACAGGTTTCATGCCTATGCCAAAAAGTATTGTCAATGGATGCAAAGAACACACACAGAAACAAAGACTTGGGGAAAAGGTAAGAAATTAAATCCTACGTGAACTGAATGTAAGCTAGTAATGAAACATAAAAGCAACAGATAGAATCAATTGCACAGACAAGAGAGTTGTCAAAGCAGCAATGATGTCATGATTCTGTAAGAGGTACTAAATGCCACTGGATTTCAGGAGATCACCATGACTGGAGAAGAGGATGGCAAATGGTAATGTGACTTTGGTCCAAGATCCAAATTCAGCCTCTATTTCAGATAGTGTTCAATCACCAATCTAGGGACAACTATATTTAATATTCTGACCTCTATGGAAGCAAACATCAATTAATATGCATATTTTAGTAGTGCTGCTCTCCATCTCCAAAGTAGTAGCATTTATTTATTAGCTAACTATTACTACCTATTCCTCTCCATTGACGCCCCCTTGTTGTGGGAGAGAGGCTTGCGTACCCTAATGATGTTTTAAGCTATGCTGGGGGTAGCATAATAGCCACCGGTAGGGTCTCCCATGTCAGACAGGTCAAAACCGAAGGGTCTGACAAAGAGCATCAAAGGGCAGGATGGGCTCTCTAGCCTTATAGCAACCATCCTAGGAGAAGGAAAACTCTAGTCCCAAACCCGGGCAGATGGTGCTCCTCCAACCCTGTAAGGTCAACCATCTAAGAGAAGGAAGCTCTAATCAAACCTACGACCCGAGGACCTTGCTGATACCGTCCATGCTTGCAAGGCCACAGCAGATGAACCTTTGGTTTAAAGGGTGAGGCCAGTTCTGTGCACGCTGCGCTCCACCAGAAAAATCCATTGCACAGGCTCGAAAGATAAATCCAATTCTGAAAAAGCCCTGTAGCGATAGGCGAGGGACGAAACAGCAGGTGTAAAGATGCACTGGAAGCCACAGACGCAACACTGCATGCAGGCGGTTCAGGACTTTGGTCGCTTGAGGCTGACCCGGGAGATGACAGTCTTGTTCAGCAGCGTCCTGAACGACCAAGCAGCCTTTTTTAAGGAGAGCACTGCTTGCTCCATATGGAGAGGGGCCTAGAAAAAGTGGCCTAACGAAAGCTCATCCCCATCTACCTGGTTGGCTAGCCGCGGCCAACGGGCATCTTCTGATGTGGTCAAACCAAGGCAAAGAAACAAAGGCACACACCGGCCTCCAAAGGTGTAAATAAACTGAAGCTTGCATGCTGGAACATCAGAACCATGCGAGACTCTGCAGATAGTGGACGGCCTGACTGTCGTTCTGCTCTAATAGCCCATGAACTATCACAACTTAAAAGGAGACCTTCTGCTGTGCTTTCTGCAACCTGACTTGTTTATCTTGGATTGGCCTTTTTAGTCATCAGCACGCTTGCAGAAAGCATGGGATGAGTCCTTCCTGAATCTTTGTTTGCGAAGAAAGCCAGAGAGAGAGATTACTACCTATTAATTACTATTACTATCATCTGTATGCACCAGAAGCTCATGAGCTTAGTCTGGATTTAGAAACCCATGTGACAAACAATTCAAGTCTTTTTAACTGTAACTATCACTAAATTATTTTATTACAGTTAATTATCAAGTTTTAAGTGTAAATTAAGGGGAGTATTGGACTAGGCGTAATCATTTCTCTGTGTGACTTTGTTCTGACCCCTCTCCTCTTCGGTAAGGCAGAGAAAAAGATGGTTTCTAATCTCTTGTCTTGCTTTCTCTTAACACTTATTCCAACTCTTATGCCAATCACAAAGCAGAAACACTACTCAGTGCAAAAGGAAAAAGACTATGTACTTCTCCCTTCTCTTTTATGCTTGCCTTGTGAGTAGGCGTCTTATGTGCCTATCTTAATCCAGCTCACATATATAATGGTGAACTATGACTGGGAAGGAAGCAAGATTTTAATTTGTAAAGTCCATCCATGTTAATGTGAACAAGAGGACCACTGAGGTGATTAAAATATTTATCTCTTACTCTTTATCATTCAAGCACACAGTCAGGCAAAAGGAGCAGAAAAGTTAAATTTGCTGTCCTCTTTTACACCATACTTTAACAGAGTACAGGATGCCTTAGGGACCACCAGTTCCACAGTGTATTTACCTATTTCAATCCCAAGCTCTTAAGAGCTTGTAATAACAGAAAAACTTCAATGTTTTCTTTGGTTTTTTACTGGTGCCACTGCTTCTGTTTACTATATCAAACCTCCAATGTCAAAGACAGTGCAGCCATTCCTTGAGTCACTATTCTGCAAGCTGATGACTGAAAGACTGAACTCAATTTTGCAACCATGTAGAGAGAAAAGCAATTGTGATAAGGATTTGACAGGTTGCCTGTCATGACAGAAAGAGAGTTTGCAATACTGGAACTTGTATATGAATTTTCTTCAAAAGGAAGGAATAAGCAATACACAACAATCACCTGAAATCTTTTTAGCTGCCCTTTGAAGAGCCAAAATAGGTAAATCATGTCATTGCAAACAAAGGGCAAGAGAATTGGGGTGGGGAGGACCCCGACCTAACAAAAATTTCAATTTCATTTAAATTACTGGCCTTTCTGGGTTTTTTTTTTTTAATTACACAATCTGTTTCTGTGTGCATGCAGCCCTACAAATCTTGACAAACACACAGATAGGATGAAGTGTTTTTATTTCTGGTAACAAATTTTTAGATGCCATTCAACTGAAAAACAACTTTTGCCAGTGGTGGTACTGACAAAACACAGTATTGGAAGCAACCACAAGTCACCTCTTTGTGCTTCTTTGAGCAGCAGAAAGACAGAAATTTTAAAAATGAATGTGCAAATCTATCTTCACTATTATG
Source organism: Gambelia wislizenii (assembly GCA_030847615.1). NCBI lineage: Eukaryota > Metazoa > Chordata > Lepidosauria > Squamata > Crotaphytidae > Gambelia > Gambelia wislizenii. Next base: position 222,205,947 of record JAUMIR010000005.1, on the reverse strand, counting down.
TAACAAGTTTAGGATCAACAGAAAAGCTGATAATAACCGCAGTAAACAAAGCTGGGCCTTAAACAGGAGGAAAAGATTAGAAGAAAAGGACAGCACAAGATTTAAAGGCAAAACCTAAGAACATAAGAGCATACCAATAGCAGAGCCTAGAGTTTAAAAAAAAAAACAAAGAAAAATTCATACATAGCCACAATTCATGAACTCAAATCCAGTCCAGAGCTCTATCATTTACTTTTTGTTTAAGTCATGATTTCACAAGAGACATATTTATAGTCTCAGCATAGATTAAGAACATGGAAAACTAGAATGATTAGAATTAAAAACTATTTTTGGGGAAGTCCTTTCCATTTCTAAATGTTAACTTAACAAATAATTTGGTTATTTAGATAAACAATACATCTGGGTAAAAATCTTTTTACATGATCTGAAATTTTCAAGCATGTGAAGTACAATTAAAAAGTAAAAACAAGCATGACCCATGAACTACTTTTTCTCCTCAACTGTGAGAAACCAGTTCTATTGTAAATAGTTTTCATAGCATAAAATAAGCTAACTAAATTTACTTGGAACTTAAAGAGCACAGCTATTCTTCATTATCTTTATCAGATTTTTAAAAGAAATGTATACAGTATGACCACCGTATCCATAGGACTCGTATCCATGGATTCACTTACCCACATCTGAAAAAATATAGTCTCTCTAGTTATCTTCTAGATCCTCCAGTGTGACTCTATGGTATGCTCAAGCTGGAAATAATTCATTTGAATAGGCTTTGCTATTATCCGCACTTTTCACTCTCCACAGTAAGTCTGGGAACTCTTTATGGTAAGTCTGCCCATGAATACGGGGGTCATACTGTATTCCACTATCCAGGAGAAAGCCTTTAACAATTAAAAACCAATGGCTAGTTGAAGGTTTGAGGGCGGGTGGACCACAGCTGCTCATACTAAACTTGGTACTATCAATTTGGTTGTCTTCTCAAAGTAGCTTACCATATTATAGTGACATGTCTTCTAAGACAGTTGACTGCTAGCTTGAGGCTGAGGCTAGACACCTTCACAAGAGAAATCTAAAATTCCTTCACACCTTAATATATCTTTGCCTATGTAAAGGGGAAAGCCACTGTTGCCACCACTACCATATACTTATCCTTGGTTGGAGCACTAAATTCTTTAACTCTCATACAACCAATTCTCCCACTCCTACTACTAGAAAGGACAGCATGCTCAGCCAGCTTCAACCTCAGATCATAAGAATAATGCTGCCAAATCAAACCAAAGGCCTATCTAGTCCACCATTCTGTTTCCACAGTATCAAACAGTTATCTATATCTATATTAATGCAGTCAGCCCTCCACATCCATGGATTCTGCATCCACGGATTCAACCAACCATTGTTTGACAATATTCTTCCCCAAAAAAATCCAAAAAAGCAAACCTTGATTTTGCTGTTTTGTATAGGAGATGACATTTTACTACGTCATTCTATATAATGGCACATAAGCATCCAGAGATTTTGGTATCCACACGGGGTCCTGGAACTAAGGGCCAGTGGATACCGAGGGCCCATTGTATATGTAGTGTGCCATGAATCCATTGTCTTTGTTTATACCTCTACTAATGGATTATAATTTGTGAATATAATTCAATTCAGCTGTTTCTCTTTCTAGTCTTCCTTTATAATTTCTCTGTTCAAAGACCATAATCTGTAAATCCCTTACTTTGCATCCAGGAAGGCTGAAATGTTCTGCAACAGGTTTTTGGGTACTACCATTTTTAATGTCAGATTTTATCCATTAATCCTCTTGCATAGAGACAGTCCTGTTTGTCCAATGTAGAGTGTTAAGAGGCACTGCTGGCATAGGATGGCATATATCACATTGGAGAAAAAGCAAGTAACGGTACCTCTGATGTTGTGAGTGATGTTATTGGCCCCTGGAATATTGCTCCCTGAGTAGATATGGGGACAGAGTTGGCAGCTGAGTTTGTGGTAGGGTCTTGTCCCTGTATTACCACCCATGTTATGTATCCTATTGTGAGTGAGTAGTTGTTTAAGATCTGTAGGCTGCCTGTAGACGATAAAAGTCTGCTCCCCGGAGCTTGCAGAGGGGGTTGTGTTATCCAAAACTCTGTTATCACGTTCAGACGGAATATTTTTAAACACTTAGGTTCCTTGTTTTCTATCTTTCATTCTGTTAGAAGGAAACTGTGTGCCTCCCAAGTACTTGTCTATTAATCAACCCAAGAAAGCATTTTAAAAAATGCTTTTAAAAAATATTTTTCTGGCATGTTGATACATAATCTTAATATAGGCTTTAGGCAAGGTCAGTTGTTTCAAAATTGCATCAGCACTCCCCTCTCTAAAAGAGATATTTTCTCCCCTAATCTTACTCTTTCACACAGAGATGTTTGGCCATCACTGTGAGCAAGTTCACAACTTGTGCAGTTGTCTACTACCTACATACTGCTATATCATCACATATACATATGAAGTATAAGGGCTATATATGTCCGGAAAAGCAGCTCAAAATACCAGCAGGATAAACAAGGGCTGGGAAAGCAGCCAAGCCCTAGTGATAGTTATTTAGGGAGAGCCAGATAAAGTTCAGAACAAGCAAGGTTCCGTTTCTTGGAGAAGTAGCAATACAGGCAAGAAGGCACACAGAGAAGAGTCCAGAATACAGTCCAAAGGTCAAGGCTTACAGAAGGCAGCGTTGTCCAGAAGTCAGTCCGTGGGTCAGTAGGATCAGGCAACAGAGTGGTCAGGAACATTCCAAGGTCAAGGCACGAGTCAAGGCACGAGTCAAGGCAGCAAGGATTCAGGCACCAAAGTCATCAGGAAGCTTTCTCCAGGGAGATCAATTGATCTCTGACAAAGCCTCATTGCCTCTTCAAGCCTATATAAAGCAATTAAGGCTTTGCCTGGTGTTTCTTAATGAGCAAGTTCTTCTCATAAATTCTCAGAGACCTCCTTTGAACCTCCTTTTGAACTCGCTGCTGGGTATACGATGGTGGAGGTAAGTCCCTCTCCTCTTCTTCATCCTTATCTAAGTGGGCAGGACTCTCTGCTGGAACTGATGCCAACCCATTTGGACCAGGCTCTTCCTCTGTTCAAGCCTCTAGGTTGGCAGGGTTCCCTGCTGGCACTGGTGTAGATAAACCTGTGCCAGGGTCCCTAGGGCCATTCCCTGCCATGTCTTCCTCCTCCTCCTCTGACTCTATAGTCTCATCAGGCTCACGGGGCATGACAATATGCACATCTCCTGACATGCAGTGGACATGCACCAGGAAGCTGTACACAGCCACAGCAGTTTCCCTAGGACTCATCAGTCTAAAGCAGTGCTGGACACAGTATTGGTTGAGTTCATTTTTGCAGTACCCTAGAACTTTTCAAAACTGACAACAGTAGTCTGCCACCAAATTTCACACATTAAATGCACTGGGACTTGGAAAAAAACTAAGTGCTTTGATATATTGACTATCCCACTGTCTACAACACATCATTTGAAGATGAGAATGTCAATCTATATCATAATCAATATTAGATTTTTGCTATTGCCAAGTCAACTTCAACTTTATGGTAACCCTATCAACGAGAGAACTCCAGGTCACTCTATCATCAACAACCCTGCTCAGGTCTTGCAAACTCAGGACAACAGCTTCCTTGATTGAGTCTACCCATCTGTAATGAAGTCTTCCTCTTTTCCTACTACATTTTACTTTACCAAGTATTATTGCCTCTTCTACTCTGTCATGTCTTCTCATGATATGACCAGAGTACAATACTCTCAGTTTAGTCATCTTGGGTTTTAGGGAGAGTCAGGCTTGATTTGCTCTAGGACCCACTGATTTGTCTCTTTAGCAATCTGGGATATCCAATGAACTCCCCTCCAGCACATTTCAAAGGAGTTCATTATTTCCTATCAGCTTTCTTCCCTGTCCAGCTTTCACAACCATATGGAGAAACTGGAAATACTGGCATGGACAATCCTGACTTTAGTATTTAATGATATATTTACACTTTACACTTCAGGATCTTGTCTAGTTCTTTCATAGCTGCCCTTCCAAATCATAGTGTTCTGATTTCTTGGCTGCAGTCCCTACTTTGATTAATGACTGAGCCAAGGTATAGGAAATCTTCCATTAGTTCAGTGTCTTCATTGTCTACTTCAAAGTTATGCAAATTATCTGTGGTTATTATTTTTGTTTTCTTAATGTTCAACTGTTAACCTGCCTTTCTACTTTCCTCCTTGTCTTTCTTCATTAACTGTTCCAAGTCTTTGCTATTCTCTGCTAGTATTATGGTGTCATCTGCATATCTTAAATTTTTGATGCACCTTCCTACAATTTTTACATCACCTTCTTCAGAGTCTAATCCAGCTTTGCATATGATATGTTTACTGTACAAGTTACACAGACAGGGTGATAAAATGCAGCCTTGCTTGATCCCTTTGCCAACTGGAAACAATTTTGTTTCCCCATATTCTGTTCTAACGGTGGCCTTTTGTCATGAGTACAGGTTACACATTAGGATAATCAAATGTAGTACATCCATTTCTTTAAAAGTAATTCACAGTGTCTCATGATCTACACAATCAAAGGCTTTGCTATAATCTACAAAGCACAGGCTGATTTTCTTTTGAAATTCTTTGGTGCACTCCATCATCCAATGTATGTTTGCAATATCATCCGTAGTGCCTCTTTTCTTCCTCTTCTGAACCCAACTTGAACATCTAATATTTCTCACTCCATATATGGTAAAAGTCTTTGTTGTAGAATTGTGAGTATGACTTTGCTAGCATGGGAGTATAGTTGGGATAAAAGTCAATTTAAGTACATTTAAGGTTCATTTATGTATAAAATTGATAATAAACAACAAGTATGAAGTAGGAATTTTGTCTGTTAACAAAATTTAAATACCAAAAACAAAATAGAACAAAAGAAAATGAGGTAGATTTTAATGTACTTATTTTTTAAAATGCCACTAATCTCTGCAACATTCCTTTAAGTCATACCCCTTAGGTATGTGGCCCTGAGGCACTTGCCCAATGTAAAAATGGCCCTTTGCCCCACTAAAGTTGCTCATCCCTAATCTAGAGTTTATTGTGAAAAATGGATGATCCTGAGAAGTTGGGATTTCTGAACATCATGAGTTGATGAGTTTTATTTATCTGTGGCACAATGTACATTACAAAACTATGTTAACTCAATGTTACATTGGTTACTTACCGTGAAGGTACTTTCTGTAGGGTGAATGGCAGGAAGAATCCATAACATTTGGGAACTTAGGACCGCCCGGAAAAGCAGAAAGCTGACTTGGCCTATTGAAGATTTAAATCCCATTGTTCTACTCCACAAGGCCAGTTCACTGACTAGCAAAGCCCCCAAAGATCACTGAGCCGAGATCCATAATCTAGAATAGAACACATAGGTTATAGGACTAATAGCAAATATACATGTGAACCCGTTGGAATTGGTGCCTGCAGTCACAAGGTGGGGCGGAGACTTCCTGCCATTCACCCTACAGAAAGTACCTTCACGGTAAGTAACCCATGTAACATTCTGTAGGGTGAAGTGGCAGGAAGAATCCATAACACCTGGGACATACCCAAGCCTACCCAACATCTCTAGGGTGGGTGTGACTGCCGAGGACGATGAACTTATGGGCGTACTACCTCGTAAAGCACCCTTCTGTCGAAGGTGGCTTCTGCCGACATAAATTTGTCCACCTTGTAGTGGCGTATTAAGGTGGATGGTATGCTCCATGTTGCGGCCCTGCAAATCTCAATTAGCAAGGCATTAGTGGAGAAAGCTGCTGAAGTGGCAGCTGAGCATGTGCAATGTGCCATCACCCCCGTCAGCCTTGGGACCTTCGCCGCGTCATAGGCCTCGAATATGCAAGCCTTGATTCACGTTGCCATAGTTTGTCTCGATACCCGTGTCTCCATTGAGGTCGAGTTGAATGCCACGAAGAGGGAGTCACATCTCCTGAAGGACGCCGTCCTGGTGATGTATATCTTCAGGGTTCGTCTCACGTCCAGTTTGTGCCATGACTTCTCCATGGGGTGAATTGGATTAGGGCAGAATGACGGCAGAATGACAGGCTGCGCGATATGGAAGTTAGAGAGCACCTTGGGTTGGAATGAAGGGTCCGTACGAAGTGATACCAAATCTGTCTCAAAGGAGCAGAGGTGTTCTCTGACTGAGAGCGCTGTGAGTTCAGACACTCTCCTTGCTGATGTGATGGCCACTAAGAAGGCTACCTTGAGGGTGAGAAGCCTCAGGGGTATCTTTCTGAGCGTTTTGAAGGGCTGACGGGTCAGTTGACACAGAACCAAGGGGAGATTTCAGGATGGGAATCTATGGTGAACCGGAGGCGAAAGCAGGGTTGCCCCTCAGGAATTTCCGAATGTGTGGGTGCGCTGCTATTTTTCCTCCCTATGGGCCGTGTAGGAATGCTGAAAGCGCCGCTACTTGACATTTTAGGGTGTTGGGCCTGAGGCCTTTGTCCAGGCCCTCTTGCAGGAAGGTGATAATGTTGAGGATGGAGGCCATCGTCGGGGTCAATTTCTTTGAAGCACACCAGACGGAAAAGACCTTCCAGGTGGCTTGGTATATTCTCCTAGTTGAAGGTCTTTGCGAGGCCAGGAGGGTGGTTATTATCTTCTCTGAGTAGCCGCACTCCCTTAGGGCCTGCTGCTCAATCTCCAAGCTGTTAGCTGTAGCCAGGGGGTGTTGGGGTGGTTGATTGGGCCCTGGTGAAGGAGGTCCGGGTGTGCCCGGAGCTTCATGGGGGGTTGCGTTGACCTCTCCTGGAGGTCGGAGAACAAAGGTCGCCTTGGCCAGTGGGGTCCGACTAGAATCACTTGCGCTTGTTCCTGACGTATTTTGCTGCATACCTTGCAGATCAGTGAAATTGGAGGAAAAAGGTACAGGAGGCCAGTGGGCCAGGGAGCTGTGAGGGCATCTGCTGCTTCTGCTCCTGGGAGCGGGAACCTGGAGAAGAATCTGTCCAGTTTTGCGTTCCTTGGGGTGGCGAAGAGATCCACCTGGGGCCTCCCAAACCTCTCTTGTATCTGTAGGAAGTTTTCCTGATTCAGCTCCCACTGCCCTGGGGGCACCGTGTGTCTGCTCAAGTAGTCCGCTCTCAGGTTCACTTCTCCTTGGAGGTACTGCGCTGAGATGGACTTGATTGTTGACTCCGCCCACTTGAACAGTAGTGTCACCTCCTGATGGAGCGACCTGGATTTGGATCCGCCCTGTTTCGCGATGTAGGAGCGGGCCGTGTTGTTGTCCATTCGCAGTAGCACGTGGCAGCCTTCTAGTAGGTGTGAGAAGTGAGCCAGAGCTAGGCGTGCTGCCCTCAGCTCCAGCCAATTTATTCTGTGGTTTTGTTCCTCCTTTGACCAGGTCCCTGGACCACTTGGTCCAGGCAGTGGGCTCCCCAACCACGCAGGCTTGCATCCAATGTGACTGTTACTTCAAACTTGATGCTGAATGGGGATCCCCTCGCTATGTGCAGAGGGTGGGTCCACCATCTCAGGAAAGATCTTACCTCCGATGGAATTTGGAGAGTCCGCTTTTCTCTTTTCGCTTTTTGTTCCTTGAACAGCGATAGGAACTCCTGTAGGGATCTGGAATAGAATCTGGCCCAAGGGATCACTTGAATGGACGAGCTCATTAGGCCAAAGAGGCGTGCCAGAGTGAGAAGCGTTGACTTTGGGCTGGAGAGTGTTGCCTGGGCTTCTCTCCTCAGTGCCTGTTGCCATTCCCTTGACAGGGTAATCCTGCAGTTTTTGGTGTTTCGATGGACCCCTAGGTGCAGGAGCGACTGGGATGATGTGAGGGAGCTTTTTCCGAAGTTTACCAGGAACCCGTGTTCCTGTAGGCATGAGATCGTTCTCTCCAGGTCTCTTTCTGCTTTCTCCTTGGATGGTGCTCTCAGGAGGATGTCGTCCAGATAGGGGTATAGGTGTATCCCTTTCGACCTCAGGAAGGCGATCAGAACTACTAGCACTTTGGTGAAGACCCTCGAAGCTGTTGAGAGACCGAATGGGAGAGTTCTGAATTTATAGTATTCATCTCCGAATGCGAACCTGAGGAACTTTCTGCTGTCTGGGTGGATCCTGATGTGCAGATATGCTTCTGCCAGGTCCAGTGATGCCAGGAAGTCTAATTCCTGTACTGCTTCTCTTATTGACAACAGCGTTTCCATCCAGAAGCGCTTGTATGTAACGCAGGAGTTTGTGTATTTCAGGTCTAGAATGGAGTGGAGGCTGCCGTCCTTTTTGGGTACAGTGAAGAAGTAAGAGTACACCCCAGAAAAACGTTGGGATGTGGGGACTTCTTCTATGGCTTGAATTTCCAGTAGGTGGTCGATGGTTGTCCTTAGATCTGCTGCCTTTTTCGCGTTGTGAGGAACTGGTGCAGGCAGGAATCTGTTCCTTGGTCTTGAGTTGAATTCCACCTTGTATCCTTGAGTGATTGTTTGCAAGACCCACTTGTCTGTGGTGGAGTTCAACCAAGCTGCCAGGAACTTGGACAGCTGCCCTCCTACTGGGATGGGCCTCACGTCAGGCTTGCTGGAGCGAGGGGCCTCTTTGCGACGAGGAGCCCCTCTGCTATTGGAGGAGGAGTTGGAGAACAGTGCCTGTCGGATGACGTAGTTGGTTTTGGACCAGGCTGGTCTAAAGGAGTGAAAGTCTCCCTTTCTGCCTGATCTTCTGGCGGTGCGAAAGGAGCTCGAGAAGCTGAATGGTCTTCTTCCAGGTTTCCTTTTGGATTTTCTGCTGGATGATGGCATGGCTTGTTTCTTGTCCTTAAGTCTCTACTAGGATGTCCTTCAGGGCTTCCTCCCCGAATAGCTTGTGGCCCTTGAACGCCGCTGTCGCCAGGGTGTTTCTCGACTGTGCTTCAGCATCCCACTGCTTGATCCACAGTGACCTTCTAGCCAGGGTCGTCACTCCCACCGCCCTGGCTGTAAATGAGAGTAGGTCGTGGGAGGAGTCTGCCAAGAATGAGAGGGCTAAATGGATCCTTCGGAAGGCCCGGTCAAGTGTTCTGGTATCCAGGTTCTCCGTTTCCATTATCTCTTGGAGCCAGACGATGGCGGCCCTGGAGATGATGGCTAATGCCAATGCCGCCCTGGTTCCCAGTGTTGATGCTTCATGAGATTTCTTCAGGGCTCCATCCACTCTCTTCTCATCTGGGCCTTTCAAGGTGCCTTCACCCTCCTTAGGCACCAACGAATTGGATACCATTGAGACCACCAGCCGGTCTACAACGGGGGTCTTCAGCTTATCTAGGATCTCTTTAGGGAAGTTATATAGCCTTTGGGCTGCTGAGGTACCTCGCCTGCCCAAGGCCGGCTTGTCCCATTCCTCTGTCACCAAGTTCCAGAAGGCTCTTGGGAAAGGAAAAAGGTGGCCCTTCTGCTTGGTAGATGGCATGAGCGCCTCCACCTTTTGGTTCTTTGGGGTGTAGGACTCCCCAGCTGGGTCCTGCTGGGCGGTGGGGGGAGGGATCTCCAAGGTCGAGAGGGCAGTCTTCAGTAAATAGGCCAATTTTTCACACTGGAAGACCCTATCAGAAACCTCGGTTTCTATGTCTCCAAGTCCGAGAGCTCACCAGGTTCTTTGTCCGAGTGAAAGGTGTCATCTGCATCTCCAAGGGTATCCTGATTGGATGCCCTTGTTAGGGCCAGTGCCTCCCCATCTGAGGCCTCCCCCGACTCCTTGGAGGATCGCCTCGAAGGGGGGGGTTCGCTTCTTTGATGTGGATTTAGACACGGGGAGCTTCCCCTTTGCCCCATTAGCTTCCCCGTTGTCCCCCTTTGGCCTCCCCACCTTCTTCCCTTTTTGAATGGGGGCCCCCTTGTGGGCTGGCTTCCTCCTGGGGGCGGAGGCCTTAGCCTGTGTCCCCTTCCTCTTGCGGCCCTTGGGGAGTGGGTGGGTGGGTGGGTGGCAAGAGAGCATCCCTGAGTATCTGGAGGGCTGTACTGATGGCCTCCCTTCTGCTCTGGACCTCTCTTTCCCCCTCTTCATCCTCATAGTCCTCAGATGCTGGGGAATCTAGGGAACCCAGATCCTTGACCTCCCCTTCTGAGGCCTGATCCTCCTCCTCCCCGCTATGTGTCTCTGCTTCCCCCATGTCTTCCTCACTGGAAGATGATCCCCCCCTGGCAGGGCTTTGCAGGCCCTGCGGGATTCCACCACCCTGGCCCTCATGACCTCCAGATCAGGGGTAAATTTATCAAAAATGGCCCAGATGCGGGCCTCCGAAGGGTCCCCAGGTACCTTTGCCAGGGCTGCTGCCCCTTGCTGGGTCGCCACATGGTCGCCGCTGCCGCAAGAGTCGTCGCGGGAAGAGGGGAAGGCTGACGCGGTTCCCCTGTCTCCGTGGGGCTTTCCCACCCCAGTGCCAGCTGTTGCCGTGGCGCTTTCTTTTGTCCGGGGCTTCTTGTTCCTCTGGTGAGCCGGTCTGGAAAGCGCGCGGGAGCTGCCTGCCACTAGTACCCTTTCCGCGCCCCTCCTCTGCGGCACCGGCATGGAGTCGAGTGCCGAGGAGGTGGAAACAATGGCCTGGGCCTCTCCCTCCGAGCTGCCGTTCAGGGAGCCCTGGGGAGGATTTTTTTCTGCTGCGGCGTTGCCCTGCAGGGTAGTTGCCGAGGATCCTCTTTCCCATTAGAAAGAAGGCCATTAGGAGGCAGGGAAGCAGCTCCGTAGAGGCAAGGGGGAGCGGAGGAAAGTGGGGGGGGGTGGAAGTGCAAGGAGGAAGCAGGGAGTAAGAAGGAAGGTTTTGTTTTGTTTTGTTTTGTTTTGTTTTGTTTTGTTTTGTTTTGTTTTAAAGGAGGTTTGGGTGGAAAAATCTAAGAGAGAGAAAGAAGGGGGGGTAGTAAGAAGAAAGGAAGAATCCAAAGATGGAGGAGCTTGATCCTGATCTTTCCCGGGCAAAAGCAGGAAGCTGAACTGGCCTCGTGGAGGAGAACAATGGGATTTAAATCTTCAACAGGCCAAGTCAGCTTCCTGCTTTTCCGGGCGGTCCTAAGTTCCCAAGTGTTATGGATTCTTCCTGCTACTTCACCCTACAGAATGTACCTGCTAAAACAGATCAAAGGCAACCAAAACACTTACTTGTGTGTCACAAAGAAATCACATGAAATGTAGGAAATAAAAGACAAAACCAAAAGTTGTGATACAAGAATATATCACTATAAACTAATATTGACAGTGACAACTGAGACAACTGATCACCTTTACAGTTTATTTTCAACATCTTCAGAAATTTATAGTAGATCAGTGGTTCTTAACCTTTTCTTTACCATGGGCCCCCTTTAGATATCTTTTGTTGCTGCAGACCACTAAGACTTAGGGTCTAACCCCCCTAACTCCCCTGCCCCATCCCGCCCCCAATGCTTTTTGGTCATCAGACCTCTCTGACATATCTAGTAGTGTCAAGTGGCACAGTGAGTTGGGACTTTGCTTGCTGAATGTGCATATGGGCGTGCATGAGATGCTGAGGGATCCAGCTTGCTTCTCATTCCCCCACCCCATGCACTGCTTTGATGCACACATGGGAGAGGTTCCTGAAGGCAGAGCATACATACACACACACACAATCACTACCTAGCTCACAGACCTCCAGAACGAGGCTCTCTCTGCTCTAAAACTACTGCTACTGCTACTGCCTCTCACAATCTCCCTTCACCTCCAATTCTGTTCACACAAGCAGCCCCCAAGCCTGTCATTCTGCACAACACAGTTTTTTCACTCAAGCCAGAGAGCAGCAAGTACCCTACTACCCCATCCCCACAATATCTCATAATTGGAAATACTGAACACTTTTTGGGGGCAGGTTGGCTGGGGCAAACCAAAAGGTCAGTTGGCGATTACAATAACTTGGGACGTGTCCTAGAAATATAATGGCAAGCAAGCCCGAATTAGGATTGTGTGGAAGCCCCTTGAGTAAATGCAGATGTTAAGGAATTATGTGCTAATCCTTTTCTTCTAGCCCTGGGTATCTCAGCAATGATTCATTCAATCAAACAATTAGGTGACTATTCCCAAATCTATCCCTACAGAAGTCCTTTCTATACCTCCTCCTGTCCAACCTTGCAAGGTTGTCATAAACCCATTCCTATCTCCCAGCCATTAACACAATCAGTTGAGTTTCGGTTTCCTTTGTCTATCCTGTGAGAAAGACATCCAAGTTTTGACATAAACAAAGTACCCCTTCAGGATATGAAATAGGGTATAACTATTAGTCCCCCAACAATAGTAAAGTGTGCCACAGTGGACGAACCTGGCCATTCTCTTTCTTGGCATGCCTCAGATCAGAACCTCCTATGCCACCCTCAGCGCCTGTCTGAGGATCTTCGATGCATAGAACTCTTCTCTCCAAGACTAGTCACTATCGCCCTATATTCCCAAATATCTCCCTCTACTCTATCTGTCTTACTCTGCTATAGCCTTGTATGGTTCTTAGGCACATGAGTTGGGTGTGTGAGTTCACTTTGTGTTATTTCCAATAAAAATACTTTATTTCACTTTAACTGGAATGCTCTCTACAGTTAGTACTGGTACACATAGCTGAAAAGATCCCCAAAGTTACCATCCTCTTGCAGGCTTCCATTTGAGCTAACAATTCCCCCACAGATTTTGGCATCACGGGAAGGTCTCTAAAGAACCCCAGGTAACAACACATCATTCTTTAGATAAGCTAAAATCAGTAAGCTGATAGTTATCAATCAGCATCTTCAATGTAATATTTACAATGTTTCAATTTTTTAAAATTAAGTAAATATTTTTGAAGTTGCCTATTGTGTATATTAATTTTTCACTACTCTAACATGGCAGTCACCCTAGCTACATTTTGTTGGCAAAAAAATTGTTCACAATCTATTTGGGGAACTGGAAAAGCTTCCAGAAAATATTAGTTTTAAAAAATGAACTCCATTTCATGGATAAAACTTATCATTTCTGAAATAAATACTGTAGAATATTTCATATTTGGTAGGAATATACTTTGGTTTAGGTAACAACTGTAATTATGTGTCTCTTTCCACATACATATCTACAGCAATAGAAAAACTGGAATCCACAATGCAGTCCAGGGAGGGGGGACTATAAACCATCAGCTAAATTTTAAAAGGCATGTGAAAATTAAAAGGGTTAACCTACCTTATAATTCCCACAAATCAAATCAAATCAGTTCCATGCCAGGAGCACCAATTACTGTAAAAGAAAGAGAATCGTATAAATTCCAAGACATAAACCACTTTATCAATAGGTGGGGCAGAATAACCATGCTCCTCCTGAATTTCTGTCACCAGATTTAAGCATTTGGGTGGACCCTTCCAAGCAATGGTAGGAGTAAGAACATAAACTGAAGGCAATAATTAACCAAATCCCAATTATAGCTTGGAGGGGGACCCAAAGCCCTAGAAACAAATGCAACCTTCCTGGTATTCCCCAGATGACCATTCCCCCTTCTCCATTGTTTTATGGTTCCCCAGCAGCATTTGTATACTTTTGTGTGTACCAGAGTTGGCACATTTAAACAAGAGTGGCTTAGACCAAATGACTTTAATAAAAAAAACACTACTAGGTTTTTAAATTTGATTATTCATATTTTTTTAAAGTCTGGTTATTATTACTATTTTCCAACACTCTTATTGGTCTCACATCCAAGTACTAACTAGAGCCAACTCTGCTTAGCGTCCAAGATCAAACAAGATCTGTTGCCTTTAGAGTATTTAGGTATACCACCATATCTTTTGAAGTATGAGATGAGAACAGCTTCTGAATTAACTTTCCACCCTTCTGTACTCCAATCTAACAATTCTGAACACTCACAAGAAGCAACATTGCAATATCTGCACATACTTTACTTCACTAAAATAGCAACCAAGGCAACTTTCACCTTGAACATTCAAGATGTGACCACTGGACTGCATGATTGCTTTCATTCAAAATTTATCACTATTCATCTAGGGACAGCATCCAGCACTCTCTTCTATTTGTGATTGCCACAAGCTGCGTGATAGTACACTATGGAATAAGAGTTGTCTCTGAACAGTGTTAAGACCAGGGTTGGCTGGTTTAAACCAAATGACTTTTAAAAAAAAACACATTTTTTTTAATCGAATATGAGTTGTTTAAAAAAAAAGTCTGGCCAATTATTCCTATTTTCCAAGTCTCTTACTGGAACAACAATGACAGTTTGAATTTAAACATTTTAACTTTAAGTTTATTGTTCATTGTTAGACCAATATAGTGTCAGTTGCTTCTTTTTAATCACTTTATTTTACAATGCAAGAAATGCCATTCAAAAATAATTAACCCAAGTTCAACCAAAACAACTTCATTAAAAGAGCACTTTTTAGAGAACAATTATTATTTAATCTAGTGGCCATAACATCTGAACTGCATTTTGCTACTTAATTTTCTGATTTAGTCCTATATTGGTTTTAATGCTAAAAAACTGGTTTAAACCAAAAACACGGGTTTCAGGGGGTTTAAACCTTTTTTTTCCCAACTGTGGTATGTACTTATCATTTTGGGGCCCAACTTGTTACTTTTGGTCCCAGCCACCTCTGGAAGAAGCCCCCACCCCAATAACTTCTCTGACACTGAAAATTTGGCCCTCTAAGTAGAAGAGGAACCTCATCCTTCTCTCCCTTCGCCCCTGGGATTGCTCCTCGGGATTGCTCCCATGGTGGGAATGGTGACATGGGGGTTAAGGGTGGGGAGGAATAGATCTCGCCTCCCTTCTCCCCTGGGATCGCTCCCGTGGCAGGAATGGTGACAGGCAAGTTCCCTGTTATCCATGGATTTCATTATCCATGGGGAGCCCTGGAACCAATCCCCCATGGATACGGGGGTCCTATTATAGATTAATGACACTTTCAGATAACCACTCTATAAGTGAACATGATGCCCATCTAGGAAGTACAACTTGTACTTTGAACAAGCATAGAAATGTACAATGACTCCTGCCTATGCTGATCTAAGGCACACACTTGCAATAGCAGTGATTAGAATCTACCTTGTGCATATCAGGAATGTTAATAGTTGAAAACCACTCCACCTCACAAGCATTCCCTAAGAGATATCTAACACGACAGTATTTTTATTGCCTTTACTGCACTTCAAACATGTCCACAGTAGCGTACCCAATATAAAAAAACCAAAATTCTGTATCCTTTCGATCCAAAGCCAGTCATATACAGTATATCATATTCACACATACAGAACCGACTACAGTGAATATTACACAGTTTAATTTAATGAATTTATCCAGATAAACTCTGGGTTGCTATCCAAACTACTGTCAAGTTGGTAGACTCAGGGCTTGTCTACACTATTGAAAAAACTCAAACTCCTCCTGAATCAGGGCCAACAATGCCTCACAATGTGTGGCCTTTTCCCCAAATCTGGTATGATTAGTCTACATGCCATAGGAATCTGCACCAAACTTGGGGAATACCAGCTTAATCTGGATTTTAGAAATGTGCAGTTTTCTCCAGCGTATGCATGAAACTCCAGAAACTCTAGTAAAAACTGCTAGTGTGAACTATGCCTCCTCCCTGGATTTGGGGGATGGAGAGGAAGGACAAGTACTGCCTGAGGCACCACCATTTACCCCCTTCCTCATTCTGAAGGCAGAGCTCTGGCACTAGTCACTCTCTCTGAGGCTAAAATAAGTGGCCAGCCCCTCCATCGCCAAGGCTGGCTGCTTATTCTGACTTTACAGAGAGTGATGGTGCACCAAAGCTCTGCTTTTCTGATGCACAATTGCTCTCTCTGAAGTCAGAAGGTGTTGCCAAGCCCCCCCACTGGAAGGCTGGCTGCCTGTTCTGGCCTCATAGAGAGCGACTGTGTACCAGAAAAACAGAGCCTTGCTGCCAGTCAGTCTCCATGTGGTCAGAACAGGTGGCCAGCCTTATGATGGCAGGGCTTGGCTACTCCTTCTGACTTCAGAGAGAGTGACTGTGCGTCAGGAAAGCAGAGCCATGGAGAGCAGCCAGCTATGCAATCAATTGTGTGCTGGGAAGGCAGAGTCCTGTCACTCTTTTGACCTACACCAGCGGTGGCAACGCTGTGGAGGTGCCTTACTAGGCCACAGTGGCTGATCCACAGCTCCACTTGGGGTAAAAATCTAAATGAATTATTGTGTAGCCAAGCCCATTGACAAGCGATGCAAATTCGGGCTTTGGCCAGGTAAAGTATGGTGCTTACATCCGGGCCAGCTCAAGGCAAAAGTAGTCTGAATTTTATCTCAATTTTTACCCCCCAGTGTAGACAAGACCTCGGACTACAATCACCACAATAGCATATTAATTTTAAAAATTTATTGTATCACCTACTGTATATGTGTGGAAGTGTTCATCTCTGAAGATTAACATCACTCATATAGAAGAGATGTGCCATTGAAACTGTCTTATAATTTAGTTTTTCTTGGGTTTGCTAGGATTTCTCCATCTATAAAATCACAAGCATGATATATTTATGGGACTTTGTTTCTGCATATTATTCCAGCTCAAAAACTGAGAGTCCATATTAAAAAATACTAAAGAATTTAAACAGGTTCAGAGCTTGAATGTTAAGACACACTACTGTATGCAGTCAGTCTACTTGCAACTTTAGCAAATAACATGCTTTCACAACATTTCCTCCCTCACAAGCTTTTAACAATATTTTCAATCCAAGAGGTTGAATTTATCTGCTCCACAGAAACAGGAACTGCAGCCCTCTATATATTGCGCTACAACTACCATTAGCCCTAGACACCAAAGCCAATGATCTGGGACACTGGGAGTTGCAATCCAAGAACATCTGAAGGGCCAAAGATGCTCACTCAACTACTTTCAGTAACTATGAATAACCATGGAAGGAAAACTGCACATGCGCAGGCCACTCAGCCTTCCAGACAAGAATGTACAACAGTTTTAATCCCTTCTATTAAAGAGAAGAAAAACTGAGACACTGTGGAATACCCCCCCACAAGCAGCAGGAAAAGATGAAAGGTTATCACTGCATTTAAAAAAGCCACTCAAAAAACATCTGTTACAGTAGGTGCAACCACTTCTCTTCAGCAGTCTTAGGCAACACCAGAGTAGATAATTAGAAAGGTAATTTGCTAGGAGGTGGGAAAAGAGACATCAAGAAACTCAAGCACTGCTTTCTAAATAGCTGCCTATTTTCTGGCATTGATGCCTATAGAGTAAGGCTTGGCAGGACAATGGCATAGACCATGTTACAGCTCTGCAGATCTAGTTTGGACTTTAGCATAATGTGAGGGCTGCTCTGGGTCCCATGTTGGGAGAAAATGGGATAGAAATCACAAATAAATAAATAAATGTGCTTTCAGACACTATACTTGAACTAAGCAATAATAATTCTGAACATCTAAGAACAAGCCATTTGGAAGGTGGTTATGCAGAGGTTTCCTTTGGGCTTTCTCTCCAAGGGATATCAGAGTACACACTGAAATCTTACATCTATTGTAAATAAGGTGAGTAAAAGCATCTAGTGATTACGAAGAAAAACACAATTTGAGTTCTAAACCCTAACCTTTGATGCAGATCAATTTTATCTCTATGGAATTTATAAGAAAAGAACTATGTTCCAAACCAAGAACTGGAATAGTAATCAAAACAATATCCATTTTAACCATAACGTCCAACAACAGGACACAGTTTTTGAAGGGCTGCATAAACATCCATTAATAAAAATGTACCATATGTTCAAATGGCTGTCACTGGCCTGATGAGAAGAACAAAAAAGCATTCCTAAGATTTAGAATGCATCACAAGTGACTAATACTCTGTAACTGCAGCTAAATTAACTTTCAAAACTGTCAATTTTTTTTCTTAATTCTTTTTTTAACAGTTTCATTTTTATTGAAAACATCTTAGAACAGAACATCAAGAATGACAGGCTGTGGGTATATAAATAAATGGTTGACACATCTTACAAATGTACTTTTAAGATTATGCCAAACTCTAGCTGGTCAGGAGAATCTTTACAGGTTCTGTCATAAGGTCTAGTGTAATTATATTATCAGTACATCTTTCTAAAATTTCTGGCAATGTAATGGGATTGTCCAAAGTCTGTCCTTGTTCAAACAGTCAATAAATTGGAACTATTTCCCCACAAACCTGTTCTCCTTGGTTTCTCCTTTCATGTACCTTATGTTCATGGTGAGTTTCTCATACAGTGCCAAGTCCAAAACTCCTAGGAACCATGTGTGAATGTTCAAATTGTCTGCATACAGTCAGACCCCCATATCCACAGAATCAACATCTGAGGTTTCAGTTATCTGCAGGACACAAAATAGGAACATATACCACAGAGTTTCACAGGAAAATGCCTAGAGAGGCATCCACTCTAGCCATCTTTTAGGTGCTCCAGGGCAACTCTGTGGTATGTTTTTACCAGAAATCTATTTTAATAGGGCTTTCTGGTATCTGTGGTAAGTCTGAGAACCAAAATCCCGCAGATATGGGGGTCTGAATATATTTCCAATTTTGGGAGATTTGCTTACATGCAACAAACAAAAGTTTTAAAATTAAATATTTGTTATGTAACAATGCATTACTATTCAGAAAAAAACTAACAGTAATTTACTCCTTTTTACAATAATTTATCTTAAAACACCTTCAATAAGTCCCAGAATCCCTTCACTTTTGAGCAATCCAGCCACGTGTGAACTAGCATGCCTCATTGCCCCATCCGCTCTAACAAATCAGTTGAACATAGTTCCACAATAGAGATAGTTTTGAGGGATTTTTTCTTAATTCCTCCAAACTAGAAATGTGAAGGACCATCCTCTCTGATAAAGTCCAACTTTGGATCCATTTCCATTCACCGCTATGTCAAATACCTATGGAGTCAATCTATGGAGGGAAAATGTTCATTGCCCTCAAGAACAGAGAAGACACATTGTGGTAACACAGGAAACATATTTAGGGGTAGCTGTGTTGGCCATGCAGCGAAATTAAACAAAATTCAAAATCCACAAAAGAACAGTTATCAAGCAGCCATGTGTGGGTGGTGTTGCAACACCTAAAAGAACATCACCTATATGCCAAATTAGAAAAGTGTGCTTTGAATTTGCCAGCAGTAGACTTTCTGGGGTATTGCATTTAACCTACAGGCACTGAGACAGACCAGCCTTCCTCAACCTTTTTACCCTGGAGGAACCCTTCAAGTGATTTTCAGGTCTCAAAGAACCCCTGTATTGAAAATACAGTTGTCCCTTCATATTCACTGTGGTTTGGTTCCAGGACCCCTCGTGAATACCCAAATCCGTGAATACTCAAGTCCCATTATATGCAATGGCATAGCAAAATGGTGTCCTTATATAAGATGGCAAAAATCAAGGTTTGTTTTTTGGATTATTATTATTTTTTTAAGAATATTTTCAAGCCGTGAATACTTAAATCTGTGGATACAAAATCCATGGATACAGAGGGACAACTGTATATCTATAGTCTTTTTTAAAAAAAAATGTTTTATTTTTTTCAATCACAATCTCTCGTGGAACCCTGGGGCTCCAGGGAAGCCTGGTTGAGAAACCCTGCTGTAGAGACCTCAAGAGAAACACTTTGTGTCTGCTGAGACTACTGAATTTCTGTCTGAAAATACAGGCTGCACCCTGTATCCACAGGGTATACGTTCCCAGACATACTATGGATACACAAAGCCATGGATAATAGTGAACCCTATAGAAATGAATGGTTTCCAGGTGCTATAGGCTGCATTTCAGAAGCAAACCACCTCTGAATGTTCCTTGCTTAAGAAAGCACTGTCTCCTCCCATTCCATCCACAATCCCAGTCAGACCTGGCAGCAATGCTTCCTCTTTCTAAAGGACCCCCTGCTTTATGTTTCTTGTTTTCCTTGTGGAACAGGATGTGTGTCAGGATGGACTCTGATAAGAATGGCCTTGATGCATTATTAGACCAAAAGAGTCCACAAAAGGATCCAAGCATTTTATTCAACAGTGACCAACCAAATCTTGCAGGGAAACTCAGGTGATAGAATTAATTGCACCCTGCTCTTCACCACCCCTATACCAACACAAACACACACACACACACACACTGCTTCTAGTACTGCAGGCTCCATATAACCATGTCCTAAAAGGCTGGAAGGCTCCACACAGAACTCCACAGATTTAACTCACTTTAAACACGTGTGCGGTTAAATCCCAATTCTGTGGGGTAAGGTTGCAGGCTGTGCAACTTCATGGAAAACCCCCTCCTTCTCCAATGTGTCTTCTTTTCTCCCCCACCCCACTTTTCAGTCTGCACCTCCTTTCCTCCCTCTTGCCATCCCCATCTTCTGATCCTCCTGTGACAGGGAGGAGAGGAGAGAGGAGGGGGAAAGCTAATTTAAGCCAAGTGAGAGGCTATGGCTTGTCCTGTGCGGAAAGGAGCTCTGAGGAGCTGGTGGAGGTGGCCAGAACAGAGCTGGATCATAAAGCCCAACAGGTCTCCTTAATATTTCTCACAGAACCCCTAGCTATGTCTCACGGGAGAAACACTGAGATAGACCCTTCAAATATGGCTACAGGAGAAGTGTTCGTACATCCACAGAAGCAGAATGGATAACTACTCCCTTGTGCATACTACTCCCATAAACTGATCCTAGCTGAACAGAATTACACCATCTGGGATAAGGAACTGTTAGCCATTAAGGCAGCCTTGGAAACATGGAGGCATTTGTTGGAGGGCACTATGTAGCAAGTGCAGGTTCACACTGATCACCACAACCTGGAGTATCTCCAGGCAGCTCGCCAACGGAAGCACAACAAATATGATGGCCATAGTCCTTCACCGAATTTAATTTCAAAGTTACCTATATCCCTGGCTCCCACAATCAGCTGGCTGATGCCACAAACCTAAATATACAACATCAAAGGATCAGGAACCAGCCTCAACCATCTTGGGGCTGGAGAACTGTGGTGAAGCACTCAAATCTTCCATCACACTGGAGCAGTTCAAAGACTATCAAACCCACAATAACTTTGCTAAAACCCAATGTCAAGAACTCTCCGTGCCAGCTGCAAAGGAAAAAAAAAATCTCACTACACAGTTCGGGATGGACTTCTGTACCACTGCAATCACCTTTACATACATTCCCCCATGCAGCCTACAAACAAACGTTATGAACCAGTACCACAAAAGTTGGCCAGCAGGGCATTCTTGACTGTTCAAAACCCTCCAAATCCTGCCTTGGGAATTCTGGTGGCCTAGACTATGTGTAGAGAAGGTCCATTATGTTCAGGGCTACCCAACCTGCCATCCAGACAAGGATTCCCCTGGCATGCCAGAGAATTTGCTACAGCCTCTATAAACTTCTACAGCCATGGAAAGTAGTATCCTTAGATTTCATCACGGACTTTCTGCCCTCAGGGCACTCTGACCTGTACAAAAAGATGGCTCACTTTATCCCATGTACAGAAATTCTTCTGCCAAGGACACTGCACACCTGTTCCTCCAGAACATTTTCCAATTACATGGCCTACCAAAGCGCATTATGTCAGATCGTGGTTCTGGCAGACCCTGTTCCACCCTGTTTCTGGAAGTCAAGCTGTACCTATCGTCAGCATATCACCCATGGACAACCAGAATGTACCAATGCCACCCTGGAACAATACCTCCAGTGCTATGTGAACTACCAACAAGATAACTGGACAGAATTGCTAACCCCTGGCCAGATTCACTCACAACAATTCGCATGCTTTCATCTACCGTGCGGACCCCATTCTTAGCAAATAATGGGTACCACCCCGGGTTGTTCTCTTAAGACTGTATGCCCTCCTTAGTTACCTAACACACATTGGAAACTGCTTAATACACTGTAGATGTGTAAATTGTTATTGCTTGAAACAGTTTGTAAGCTGCTCTGATAGCCTTGTGGCTAAAGAGCGAGGGTATATTCCGGCATTTAAGATGACCCCCCCAATTTTTAAGTCAAAATATAGAGTTTGGGATATACTCGCTGTATAAGACGACCCCCCCCCCTTCTCTTATATGGTGAGTATAAACTCAAGGGGGGAAGGGAAAGATATTTATAGTTTAGTCTTGTGGAGAGAGAGTTTAACTACAGCTCTTAAACAACGTACAGTCGTCCCTTCACATTTGTGGGGGTTAGGTTACACGGACCCCCGCGAATGTGAAAAATCCGCAAATATTGATTCCCCCCCTCCCCTGCCAAAGCGACCATGGGGCCTCCGGAGGCCCCATGGTCGCTTTCCCCCACCTCCCCACTCCCTTCCTAGGCCTTCCAGGGGCCTTCGGAGACCCTCGCAAGGCCCCGTGGATGCCTCCCCAGCCCTCCCCCCTCCCGCCCAAGCCCTCAATGGGGTCTCCGGAGAATCTCCAGAGGCCCCGCGCTCGCCTCCCTGGCCCTCCCCCTCCCTCCCAAGGCCTTTGCGGGGCCTCACAAGGCCCCACGGAGGCCACCCCGGTCCTCCCCCCTGCCCCCCAAGGCCTTCGCGGGGCCTCACAAGGCCCCACGGAGGCCTCCGCGGCCCTCCCCAAGGCCCCGTGAAGGCCTCCCTGGTCCTCCCCCCTGCCCCCCAAGGCCTTCACGGGGCCTCCGGAGGGTCTCCGAAGGCCCTGTGGAGGCCTCCCCGGCCCTCCCCACTCCCTCCCAGGGCCTTCACGGGACCTCCAGAGGCCCCGTGTCACGGTTTTGGGAGGGCGGGGGACCCTCCCAAAACCGCGAATAATCAAAACCGCGAATGCCGAGTTCACGAATGTGGAGGGGCAACTGTGGAGGGGCAACTGTCCATGAAGCAGATGAATTACCATTAGGCATATTTGTCAATGCACCCCTTAAGCATAATTACATTAATATCGACAGGTCCTTGACAATACCCACTTTACTATTGCTGGATTTCTGTCAATAATGCATTTCTAAATAAAATATATTCATTCATAATTTGTACAATACTTAGTAAGCAATGCTAAAGTATATTAAACTATATTAGAAGAAACACCTATTGCTGAATAACACCAATTTCATTGGTGATACTCAGCAATTTGTTTTCTTACAGTTTGTGTTTTGTAGGCAGGCCTCCTGATTTTACTAAAATAAAAATAGACAAAATATTAGCTTATTAAAAATAAAATTGAGACATATAAAAACATTATTTATACAGTACTTTTATTTTCTGGAAGGAGAACAGTGGGACGTTACTGTTAATGGTCAGAAATATTTCAAATAGATTTTAAAAGTTGACCACATTCGTTCTTTATTTATTTTACCTTAAATATACTAAGATTTGATCTATATTGTATAATATATTCCCCTTTTATCAAATCATGTGAATTGAGAGAGATGGTCCAGAAACCAAAATGGCAGGGGTGGGGAATGCCCAGCCTTCCAGATGTTTGTGGGGGGGGGTTGTGTGCAAAGCGTGTGGCGAAGCCAGCAGGGACTCAATGGCAGCGGGTGGAAGGAAGGGGGGGAAAGGCCAGTCAAGTCGTTCACACGCACGTGTGTATATAGGGGAGGCGGAGAAGAGAGGGAGAAAGAAGAGAGAGAGAGAGCGAAGAGAAAGAAAAAAAATCCATTGCCGCGCGGAAGGTCCAGCTTAAGGCGACACCAGAACCACCATCGCCCGAGAGTGCGGGCGGGTGGGTGAGGGAGGGCTGGGAAGAAGGGCGCTGGCTCGTTCCAGCCTCCTGAGCGGGGAATTACGGCAGCAACAGCCAACCCCCTCCTCGGGCCCTCCTCTCTTCGTCATCACTGTCTTGTGAGGGAGGGAGGGAGAGACAGGTATCTCAGACCTGAGCCCTCGGTAGAGCCCCTCATTCACAGCTGGTTTGGTGGGGGTGGGTGGGAAGGAGAGGCTGAGGTAGCAGCCCGTGCATGGAGGCTGATGGAGCGGGAAGCGCCTCGGCTTCCTGGAGGAGGGAGGGCCTTTGCTGTGCAGCTCTCTGCCTTTCCGGTGTTTGCTGGGGGAGGCGGCAGCGTGTGGAGTTTTGTGCTGGCCGAGAAAGGCCCCACTTGTAAATGCCTGTCAGTCCTTAAGGCGACAGAGGAGATCAGGCCGCAGCCAAGGCAAGCCGGTACATTCGGGGGCGAAGGCAGAGGAGAGGCGCAAATGTAACCGCTTTGCCTCAACCCTTGCCCTATCTCCTGTGTCTTCAATCCCTTTGGGGAACGAAGACACAGGAGATCGGGCGGCGGCCAACGCAAGCCACTACATTCGCACCCCTCCTCCACTTTGATTGCTCCCCAAAGGGGGCGAAGGTGGAGGGGAGAGGTGAATGTACTAGTACACGCTTTGCCTCACTCCCCCAGCCAATCTCCTGTGTCTTCGCTCCCTTTGCGAAAGGAGCGAAGAGGCAGGAGATGCGGCGGCGGGTGAGGCAAACCATATACCCGGCGTATAAGATGACCCCCGATTTTTGAGGCTATTTTTCGGAGTTTAAAAGTCGTCTTATACGCCAATACCCTAAAATATACAGTAATTAAAAAAATAGTGGCTGCAGCAGAGCAGTTCTTGCAAGTGCTTCCCTCACGCTGCTGCCACGCGCCTCCCCATGCCACCACATGCACACCTCCACACTGTCACAGCCACGGCCCCCCATACTACTCACACCCATACCAACCAACAATATCTGCAACAACAGAGAACCCCTCTGCCACCACCATGTTTAGACTACATGTTTAGAAAGGACTTAAACTTCCACATATACTGCTAACAAAATGAAATTCAATGTGGAGAAATGTAAGGTACTGCATTTTGGGCGAAAAAATGAAATGCATAGATATAGCATGGGGGAGACCTGGCTGAATGAGACTACATGCGAAAGGGATCTAGGAGTCCTAGTAGACCACAAGTTGAACATGAGTCAACAGTGTGATGCGGCAGCTAAAAAGGCCAATGCGATTTTGGGCTGCATCAACAGAAGTATAGTGTCTAGATAAAGGGAAGTAATAGTGCCACTCTATTCTGCCTTGGTCAGACCTCACCTGGAATACTGTGTCCATTTCTGGGCACCACAATTCAAAAAGGATATGGACAAACTGGAGCGTGTCCAGAGAAGGGCAACTAAAATGGTGAAAGGTCTGGAAACCATGCCTTATGAGGAGAGACTTAGGGAGCTGGGTATGTTTAGCCTGGAAAAAAGACGGTTAAGAGGCGATATGATAGCCCTGTTTAAGTATTTGAAGGGGTGTCACGTTGAGGATGGAGCAGGCTTGTTTTCTGTTGCTCCAGAGACTGGAACACGAAGCAATGGATGCAAGCTCCAGGAACAGAGATTCCACCTCAACATTAGGAGGAACTTTTTGACAGTAAGAGCTGTTCGGCAGTGGAACACACTCCCTTGGAGCGTGGTGGGGTCTCCTTCCTTGGCGGTCTTTAAACAGAGGCTGGATGGCCATTTGTCGGGGATTCTTTGATCGTGATTTCCTGCGTGGTGGGGGGTTGGACTGGATGGCCCTCGTGGTCTCTTCCAATTCTGCAATTCTATGATTCTATGTTTCCACCCCCTGTGTGCTGATTGGCTGCCCAACAGAGAGCTTTTATTGGTTGGTTAGTTTCCTGAGTGGCCAATCAACACACTGGAAATAGCAACATACCCAAGAAAATTATATATTAAGATATTGTTTTCACTGTTTAACTTACACATCTGGCAACAGATCATGAAGACAGCCCCCCCCCTACTTTTTTAACAGCCACAGGGTATGACTGTACCGCAAGTTTCACAAGTTTCTTTTCCCTGAGAACATAACGTCAGCTCAAAGAGATGTAGAAGTCTTGCCTTGCTAATAAACTTCTCAATTCAGTGGAAATGTTTATACATCATTGTTTACACGTCCAGGCCAAACTGTTGCTATTCCAGCAATTACAATGGGTTATCTGCCTTCACTAATGGTGACTCAGAGCTTAAGAGTAGTTGAGCAACATGGAAATTCTCCAACCAGCATTAAGAAAAAGACTCTGATCTGAATGCAACCACTGAGGTTTCAGCCACCCATCCACCCCTTTGACAAAGTATCTGCAATATATTTTAAAAGTTCAAGAAAACCTGGACCGAACCACAGCCAAGAGACTAGGTTCCTAAATGTGATTGAAAGATGAAATATAAGTTCTTAATTCTTTTTCTTGGGGATGGGGGTGAGTTTGACTGTACAGTAGGACCCCCGTAGGGGGCCCCATGTATACTGAAAACCATGGGTAATAGCCAACGTCATTGAAAATAATGGGACTTCTGATTTAAAATACCATAGAGTTGCCTTGGAGGACCTAGAAAATGGCTAGAGAGGACACATTTTCTAGGAAGCCTCTATGGTAGGTGTGCTGCTTTGTGTCCCGTGAATAATTGAATCAGTGGATAATGAATCAGAGGATACAGGGGTCCTACTGTATTACCTGTTATAAAAACTAAGCAACACAATATCAACAAACAAGTTTTTATATATTTAGCTATACCTGACGTAACATACACCATTAAAAAACTTCCCAAAAATGCCCAGTAGACCTCACGACAGCCCTGTAAGGTAGGCTGGTGGATTTTTAAATTCCTCCTCCCCCTTCAAGCGTTTCACACTTTTCCCAGAATTGCTGAGGGTGACTCACTCTGTTGCCCTGCTGCCACCACCACCACTAGTTGACTATCTGGGTCCCGTCACAGTGGTGGCAGCAGCGTCCCGCCACTGCCACCACCAGTTGACTGTCTGGGTCCCTTTGCACGTGGCCCTTTCGTCACCGGCAATTGACTATCTGGGCCATAGATTGACTGGCAGGAGTGGATTATGAGGTGGAGAGAGAATTTGTATGTGGGTGGTGATTGGTTGGATGTGTTTCCTGAGCAGCCAATCAGCACACTGGGAAAGGTAACATACCCAAGAGTTTTATAGATATAGATATGTATCTCAGGGAAAATTCTTCAGTCACCCCAATTCTGTTTCTAAAAAATTACTTTCCTTTTCACATCTTTGTGAAAGTGCTTTGAACTGAATGCTGTTTATTTCCATGTTCAAAATTTGAACAGAAAACCCTTTGGATGCTCTAAGCCCAAATATTAAACTGATTATGCTCTTTTCAAATTCTTCAACACTGCATAACAAGGAAGAGGAGGACATCCCTCCAAGAAAACCCGCAAAATAAAGGAACCCATACACTGTATGTAGTGAAAGCACCATTAGCTGAACTAGAATATGTTTTCATTTCTGTTCCTAACCAAAACATTAAAAATGCTAAATACATCTTTAAATGCCATCATTTCTCATATGAAGACAAGGCAAATTCGACCAGGAAGGAAATGCGAGAGC